>OW386286.2:68980296-70428796 GCA_936432065.2 Rutpela maculata | reverse complement strand
GTGGTTGTCATATCTCTCGCGCTACGTGGAAGTACATGCCCAGTCCGCAATTAGACGCTGTGTATGTATCTCTTATTGTTTTGGCAATATATTACATGATGCTACACTTTACACACTTCCTTTGCACATACTATATAAGATAGATATATGCTCTCATTGACTTTTTTGCAGAATATTTAATTCTCTAGAACTTTCTTTTCTACTCTACAATTTTGTCCATATCTTTTACTAGTTTGGCAGCATCCTCATTTTAATAGGTACCCACACACGAAGCGATATTTTGAGCGACTTGGTATGCAGAAGACAGTGTCTGTCTATTTGGAACTCACGTTTGTGCTGAGCGACGGACCCGGTCGGTAAATACGTCGTCGGTGTAGGAACAGATCGCTACAAGTTAAAAAAACTAATGTAAGGATCCAGTCTGTAGCGCTCGTCGTTTGATCTTACTTTAAATAAATTTTGTTTGTGGTGTAACAATTATTATGGAGTGGACAAAAGAAATAGTAACAGAGTTTATAGAACTATATAGAACGACCATGTTTGTGGAAAATTAAAGACCCAGATTATATAAATAGGAATTTGAAAAGAGAAGCATATGAAGATTGCGGCACCATTAATTGTTTTAAACAGTCTTTTAAATATATTTTAACTTACTTAGTAATTCATCAAAAATTGGACCGCTCATTCTTAAGTAATTCTTCAAATCGTCTTGTTCATTTTGTCTCAATTCACGTACTAAAAGCATAGAACCATATTTTTTTCCTCGTTCTGAAATCCATTTCTTGACCCACTTTTTTCTGTTCCTTTTTCTCTTATCCCTGATTTTTAAAATACATAAACCCATGAGACCAAATTTTTTGTCCATTTTGTACTAACGCAGATTCACCGACTAAAGAGGTATTTTAGACCAGCTTAAAATACGAAGTCGCATTACCCAGTATGTCGAAATTTAAAATATCTGCCAACTAATTGAGGGACAGCGTAGGTGCAGGAACCAATCGTTTGACAAATCGCGGACTAAGTATGTTCGTGTGTAGACACGACAAATCAGATCGCTCACAGACCAAGTTGGTGGATCTGGTATGGCAGTTCTGGTCGGTCGACACCGTCGGCCGACTATATCGCTTCGTGTGTGGGTAGCTAATATTGGTATTGCCTTCTATATACAAGCTGTCTATTTTAACAGGCTCCTCAAGGATATCTCGCTTAATATCAACCATGCAAAAAAATTGTTACAAAAATTGTGCCGATTTTTATAAGCTACAAACTGGTTTAAAGACATTTGAAATACATGGCCTACTTTAAGAGTTTTGTCGGAAAATCTCGAAAATGCGGAACATATTTAGTCAGATATTCAACAGACATGATCAAGAGCATGATAGCCATACGAAGAACAAAAATAATAGACTTCACCAAATATCGTTCCTTACAAAAAAAATGCTCAACATTCTATAAAGAAAATATGGAACAAACTTCCACTTTCCTTGAGGAATTTATCAATTAGTAAATTAAAATACAAACTAAAAATCTTTCTTTTCGATGAAGCATAATACAAACTAAAAAAAAACATTTGATTTGATATAAATAGTACTTCTTTATGTACAATGTAAATGAAAAATGTATACTTTTAAATTTTAATTTTTATACTCATATATAATTTTAATTATAACCTACTATGATACTTATTATATGGTAACTTTTAAATGTGTATGTTCGCATATGATTTTAAATTACAGCCTGCTGTGAAATATTTTTAATTAAATTGTAATTTTAATGTTCTAATAAATAAAAAAGTGTGTAAGTTGTGATTTGCGTAATACTTAAATAATATTCTCTAATCCCAATAAAAGCAAATAAATAAAAAATAATTAATTGTAAAAATGCATAGTTTACGAAATGAGAGTGCCACCGGCATGGATCAAATATTTGCCAAATTAATAAAACACTGACATAGCTTTCTAATAAAACCTCTAAGACATATTATTAATACTATTTTTACAACTGATGTGTTCCTGATCACTTCAGGGTATCTATTGTAACGCCCATTTACAAAAATGGATGTAGAACGTAAAAAACGAACTATAGACCTATATCTGTAAGCAATAATTTGGCCAAAATATTTGAAAAAGCATTAAAAAAATCGCCTTGAGGAATTCCTAGATAAGATTAATATTATTTCAAAAAATTTACGAACAAACTAATCAATACAATTAACAACAACTTACAAGAAAATAAAAAATGTATATTTGTTTTCTTGGACTTGGCGATGGCTTTCGACATTGTGTGCCATAAAAAATTATTACAAAAATTGCAAAACATCGGTATTCACTAGTTACCTGGAGGACAGAAAACAATTTGTAAAAATAGTGGATAAAATAAGTGAAAGCGAAAAATTGGGAGTGAATCTCAGTCGTCAACTGCATTTGTGTCGCATTATCAGAAGCCATGCTGGAAGAAACTCTATGCCTAGTGGAGAACAAAAATTGCGTTTTCCTTTTAAATGTAGCAAAAAGGGACACCAAAAGACTGAGAAAGAAAGAAATCTTTTTGGCAACAATAGTTCAGGGAACAAAAAGGAAATCATGAAAACTGCAAGGATGGCGACTGATTTTGTTAATGATAATGATGAAGAATACTGTTTTCCAGCATACGTGGTAACGGATGCAGTTCTATGATACTTAACGGGTACTTGGACTCAGGGGGTCCGAGCACTTAGCTTCTGAAAAAGTAAAACTGGAAAATGTACGTCAAATGGATAAGCCAATAAAAATTACGATTACAAAATCAGGTGTACTTTTACATGCAGAAAAGGTAGGCGATATCAAAGTCATCAGTGTAGTGGATGAAAATCAAATAATGATAAAAACCGTACTGTCAGTTTCAGAACTTCAACATGATCTCTTATCTGTACGTAAACTAGAAATAAATGGTTTTCGAGTGGTGTTTGAACATCGAAAGGGACTTGTGGAAAAAGACAATAAATTGATTGCGGTTGCAAATACATCATTGGCACCACTTTTTACGTTATCATTTAAGGAGGAGGTAGAAGTCAGAACATGTTTCTTTACCGGAATAAAGTCTCCAGTTGTGGTATCAATGGATGGGACATTTGAATTATGAAAGTGTCAAAAAGTTACATGGAAAAGTTGCAAGTTCTAGGTATACTTACTTTTCCATGCGTGTTTATACTGGAATGCCTTTTACACATAAAAAAGCGAGAATCCCAATATATAAAACATAAAGATGTACATAGTTATTCAACCAGAAATAATGATAAATTTTTACCAAATTTCTCTAGACTAGCAAAAACTAGAGATGGCAGTAGCTATCATGGGATTAAATTTTTCAATGTCCTACCAGATTTAGTCAAAAATTTAAGTGTTGTATCTTTCAAACATAAAATGAAACAATATTTGAAAAAAAAAGCCTTTTATAGTTCTGAGGAATATCTCCAAAATGACTTCAGTGATTGGGCTGCACTTTGTATGTAATATTAGTTTAATGTATTTTATATTTGTTTAAATCGTTCTATTTCTATATTTTTAATATTTTAATATTTATTATCACAGTTTTTTATCATCTTACATTGTACCTGACTTATGTAAATGCTTTGTGCATAGTGACATGAATAAATGATTATTATTATATTATTATTATAACTCTTGAGAACATATCTACGGAGATCGTAGCACATGTGTAGAAGTAAGCAGGCTCAGCAACCTCATAAACAGCAGCGGATACGAGCCAGATGCCCACTTCAACTAGTACACAGCGGACCGGTGAATCCAACGTCTGATGATGGAAAGCGTTATCTGTTAACTTTCATAGATGACTTTACTCATTTTACTGCAGCTTACATGCTGAAGTCGAAGTCGGAAGTGTTCCAACATTTCAAAATTTATCAGGCTATGACATTTCAAATTAATTTGAAGAGAAAGGAATTCAATTCGAATTTACAATCCGTTACACTCCACAGCAAAATGTTATCGCGGAAAGAATAAAAAAGGATGGTGTATAATCTTGGGTTTGAAGCTTGGAAAACTTTTCTGGGCTGAAGCTGCACTGACTGCAGTGTGTTTGATCAACAGAAGTCCAATAACGGCGCGGGGAGTTCCTACTAACCTCTGGTTTGGTGAAAGTTCCAGCATCAAGAAAGTTCGAGTGTTCGATTGTGTGGCTTATTTGCACATTCCTAAAGAACTTCTAACTGGAAAATTCGAGTCCAGGTCAAAGAAGTGTTTGGTTATTATCCGAATGATTATAGACTTTGGTGTCCGGAAGAAAGAAAAGTCTTGTTTAGAAAAGATATTTTTGATGAATCTAAATTTTATTGTGAATCGGTAGACTACAACGATTGGATTCCTGGATGCAGTAACGCAAACCAGAAAATATTTTGGAAGCCTTGAAAAGGCAGCAAGTACAAATCATCAAGAAAACAGCAAAGAGGGGGAGAACAAGAGTGATCATGTAGTTTCCTTGAATTCAACAGAAAAAGATGTAATTATGAAACGCGGTACTCGAACAAATGTCAGGCCTAAGTAATTGAAAAATTATGCAGTATATTAGCATTCAACGCGGAAGGATTCATAGAAGATGTTCCATTGTGTTATGAGGACACTGAACACGAAGACGACAAGGAAATGTGAATTGATGCTGTAAATGAAAAAATTGCAGGACTGAAAAATAATAATACTTGGAAATTGCCAAATGGAAAGAAGGCCATCGATAGCACGTGGATTTAAAAAATATATATATGATGAAAATGGTAGAATTGACCAATATAAAGCAAGGTTAGTGATCGAAGGTTGTTCACAACGTAAGTGCTACGATTGCGAAGAAAGATCATCATAAATGAAGAGAATTTAATTGCATATCAGATGGATGTTAAGAACGTATTTCTATAGGAGATATACATAAAAGCAACATCAGGATCAGGGTACAACACTGGAAAAGATCAGTTAAATAAATCCCTGTATGGTTTAAAGCAAGCTCCCAGAACTTGGAATGAGACGTTCGATTTGTTTATTAAAAGCCTGGGACTGAAAAGATTTGAAGTTGACAGTAGTCTCCACGTTAGACATTTTGGGAATGTAAAGATATTTTTATTATTGTATGTAGACATCACGGGCAATAAGCAAGACAAGATTCAAGAACTGAAAACAGCATTAAGAACAAATTTGCAATGAAAGATCTAGGTGAATTGCATTCATTTTTAGGAATAAAAATTTTATGAAGTGATGGTAATATCATTTTAAATCAAATGGTCTATCTAAATAAATTACCAAAAAAGGTTTAACATGGAGGATTGTAATCCTATTAAGACTTCAATGGAAGTTAAGTAAGTTACATCGAATGAAACTGAACAAGCCAAAGCTTTAAAAGAAATAGATAAACTCTGTAGAGAGCTGATCAGTTGTATAAGCTATGTTTTGCAGACTACACGACCAGATTTAAGTTTTTAGTAAACTACCTAAGCAAATACTAAAATCGTATAACCGAGTGCCACTGGAAGTCAGCCAAGCGCGTTTTAAGGTATATCAAGGGTACTTTGAATTTTAGTCTATATTACAGACAGCAAGCTAAAGAAGTACCACTAGCCTATGCTGATGCAGATTGGGGAAGCAACGTCGATCGAAGATCAACCTCGGAACTGATACTTATAGTACACATCAATATTGTTTGCTGATCTACAAAGAAGCAACCAACAGTCTCCTTGTCATCCACCAAAGCTGAATTTATTGCTCTTTCCACAACAGCAGCAGAACTACTTTGGCATATGAACCTACTATCGGAACTGCGAGTGAACTATCTAATTTCAGTCAAGATGTTTGAGGGCAATCAATCCTGTATTCATTTAGTGAAGAAATGGGAGCATCGGGCATAGTATGGAATTTATGAGTATTTTAGGTCAAAATTTGACTCCTCCTTTGTAATTTAACCAAAATCAATCTATTTGGGCTCAAAATGTTCATAATACTGAGCACTTTAATGAAGAACCGCAATAATTGCAATCCAGCTCATTTTTGACACACATGACAGATAGCAAAAGCCCGTAAAAAAAAAAAAGTGAAAACCCTATAAAGGCAGAAATTTTGAATTTTTTGAACCACTCTATTTAAATGAAAAAATATAATACTAATAATAATAATAAAACGTCTTTATTAAGGCGAAGTTTAGCCATCGGCTACTCTTACACTTAACCTTATATCTACATATTATAAAATATTAAAATAAAATAGTAAATAAATATTTACCAGTGCAAAGATAAATATATATATATATATATATATATATATATACACATGTATATGTAGGTACTTATATAAATCAAAACTTAATGAAGAAATGAACAATATTCAGAAAAAACCATAATCTAGAACATGATAGAAATTTAAATACAGAACACGACACGCATTGAAAATCAGCTAGCGATATTTATTAAAAGCCACTTATGAATTCAGTAATTTATTCTTTACATATTTACGGAATTTGACAATGGAAAACGTTTTTGCAGATTTATCAACACTATTATAGTATTTTACAGCATTGTATGTGAAAGATTTTTGGAAAAGAGCAGATGTGTGCATAGGCATTGTATAATTTTCTATATTTCTTATATTGACAGCATGAACTTGATTTCGTGGTATAAGTTTATTCTTAAGGTACTCAGGTTCAGAAATAAGTGTTGAGCGATGGACAAGCAATAGAAGGTTGAATTTCCAAGTATCATCTATTTTTAACCATTTCAAATCTTTAATTTTTGAACTTACTTGATCGTATTTACGCAAATTAAAAATAAAACGACAACAAGTATTTTGAATCTTTTGTAACCTATTTTTGTTAACAGTATTTAGAAAAGGATAATACATAGTAAGACAAAAGTAAAAAAAATAGGCAAAACAATTGTTTCACAAAGCTTTTTCTTAATATTATAATTTAAAACATACTTATTAGAATATAATAATTTTAAACATAAATATGTTTTTTTAATTAGGCTATTTACATGCTGTTCAAATCCCAATTTATGATCAAAAATAACTCCTAAGTTTTTAACTTCTTCTTTGTAAGGTATATTTTCATTATTGATCATTATTGTCATATTGTTGGTTAACTGTGCATAATGGTTTTTGGAGCAGAATAATATCACGGCAGATTTAGATGGATTTAAAATAAAATTATGACTTACACTATAAGTATAAATTGACATGAGGTCCGCATTAATATGTCTAGCTGCAAGATATGGCATATGTATTTGAGCGTAACCCCCTTAAGTTACATTATTAAGTTTCTCAGAAAGAAAGTTAAATTAACTTGTTAAGATTCATTAAATGTTTAAGGTTTTAATTTTTTGAGTTGCCTCTAATAGTCCCCTATAGTATTTATTTATTTATTGTTGGCTCTTTTCAATCTTGAAATTCAGATTCCGCAAGTCAAAAATCATGATAAAATATGATATTGATGAACTTTCAAGGAGTTATATATAGGAAATAGCAGTGTCTAGATTCTGCCATTAGAGGGTTTCACATTTTTTACAGGCTTTTAACAGCTATCATATGTCAAAAATAAGCTGGATTGCAATTTTCACAGTTCTTCATTAAAGTGCTCAGTATTACGAACATTTTGAGCCCAAATAGATTGATTTTGGTTGAATTACAAAGGAGTCGTATTTTGACCTAAGAAACTCGTAAATTACACACTGTGCGACGCCTTAAGCATATTGACGTAAAATATAATTTCATTAGAGATCTAGTTGAACAACAAAAATTGATAGTGGAATGTGTTAATTCTAAAGAACAAATAGCTGATATACTTACTAAACCTTACCAAGTGTACAATTTATGAAGTTACGCTTAAGTTAAAGGACCCCGCACCAAATGCGTGGGTAATTTGTTGTCGATGGAGTCGTTGCAAATTCAAGGCATAGAATCCTTAGGTCATTCTCAATGAAAAGTGTTATGGATAAAATTCCAGAATGTCTCTATTTTAAAAATACAGCAGGTCGAAGCTCCAAAATTCAAAATTTTAAAAATGCCACTTTACTTCTTCTTTTTTTTTTCGAAACAGACTTATGTATTGATTTATATGAAGCAGTTACATGAATAATATATTGTGTACTTATGCAAATAAATATATAATTACTTTTGACCTTATTTACCAGTAGGATACAATAGGTGCAAAAGTTATTAGTATGCAAAAGCTTACTTTTACTCAGAGATGAGTAAACTCCCGGCGTTTTGATTACTCCGAAAGTTTCCAGGAAGCTTTCCTGGAAACTTTCCATTGGGAATATTCAGAGTCTATTTTATGGTAAAATCTGATTCGTGATGATCTAAGCTTCATTTTGATAACAAATAAGTGCATATAAATATATTATTTACATTACTTTTACAGACTTTTACCAAATAACTGATATTATATGACACCTGCTATATGTGTCCTGTGCTATATGAAGGGTGGTTACCCAGTAATTTGTTTTGTTTGAATTATTAAATATAAATAAAATAATTTAAAGAATGTGATAAATATTTAGATTATAAAATTAAAAATTTATGTAAATATCATATATAAGTCGTAACTCCTATTTTGTGCAGAAACGGAAATGTAGAAGGCAAGGCAGAAAACATCTAAATCTCATTGAATTCAAAGTGAAAAACAAATAAATAAATGTTTATTTAATTCTAAATTGTAACACTTAAAAAAAATAATAACAAGAAAATAATATCAATATTATTAATACTAATAAAATAAATTAAACCATCCACTATATAGTTATTTTAATTTTATTAAAGAAAACTAAAACTATTAAATATTTTATAATTTGTAAAACAATAAAGGTATATTTCTTTTTTATCATTTTAATTTTTAATGTAACAGAAAAAAATGCTAGATATTATTCATCGATAAGCGATAGTGCAGGTAAACAAATAAATGTAACTTATCATGTCTCTCAATTCATCCTTGATCATAGCCACCAGTAGTACAGAATTAGAGAAATTCTGTGCCAATAGTAATAATCCGAGCGGTAACCATATGAAACCCTACGTCATCAAACATCCATTAATTTTTTATGATTTCGAAAGAATATAGGTACTAACAAACACTAAACTATTGATCTCCCTAAGAATATTCTGGCAGGAGGCCTTTAACCCTTTTGGGACGGCAGCATACTGCTCTTGCGGATTTGTCCGTCTGCAACCGCGAACTGTAGCTTTTTCAAATACGTACTGCTTAACAAACTCAACATTTCTATGAATTTAGGGGAAATATCAATAAAAAATGCTCATGATAGAAATAAGACTTTTATTTACCACACATAAAATATATATGGCATTAAGTATGGCATTATGCCAGTGCCTACTCTTTATATATATTACTCTCTGTTAGAAATCCATAAAAATGTATCAACTTTTAACAAAAACTCTGATATACATAAACACCAAACTAGATCCTCCAACTTACTTAGAGCTCCTAAACATAGGCTACATAGATCGGAGAATAATTCCTTGAATCTAAAACTATATAATAAGCTATCTCTCAAACTAAAAATACTCAACAACCAACAATTCAAATGTCATGTAAAAGCTTTAATGATAAAACATTGTTATTATTCTATCCAGGAATATATGGACACCCCTACCATTGAAATGTAAAATGTATAAATTTTCCTGTGCTATGTACATTAATAATAATTATTGTCTAACTAACAAATTTTTTTTTTACCTCGCACAATATAGTGAATTATCATTTCTTTCTCCTTGTTCTTGCAATATGCCTACCCCCATAAACTCACTTATTGTGATATACATGTCTAAATGTAAATGGAAATGTTTTTAATATGTCCATTCTTTGTCTTGTTTTCTTTTTATTGACTTGCTACAAACACATATGCTGTAAAGTAGTAAATAAAGATATTCTATTCTATTCTATAAATATGTACACTAGCAATTTAAAAAAAATGTATATAGACTAACGGTGGGAGGAGTAAGAAAAGGGTTAAACCAACAATGTGCAATAGGCGGATACGTATGTTTCCAGTAATTAAGTGCAGCCCTTGTCATTCGTAGATATCCGGTTTCCGCCACGAAAGGGTTAATACAACTAATTACTAGCTGATTAGCTTAACTAAAGGCCTCCCGCCAGGTTATGCTTAGGCGAACTGAGGGTTTAAGGTTTACTAGCACATTTTCTTTTAAATTTATCAAGAATTAATCAGATGTGTGTTAAGGCCTCCCGCCAGGTTATGCTTAGGCGAACCGACGGTTTAAGGTTTAATAGTACATTTTCTTTTGAATTTATCAAGAATTAATCAGATGTTCGATGACGTAGGGTTTCATGCGGCCACTTTTTGCCTATAAACCGTTCACATTAGGGTTATGTGTTCGGACTTGTTTGCCGGCACTATCACTTCTCGCTAAATTTTAGTTCTCCTCCTGCTTCAACAATGAAGTATCTAGTGGTAAAACCATATTTTCTCATACCAGTATTTTTAAAGGAGGTTTCTCAACACAAGTCATGCTTTCTTCATAATTTTCATTTTCATCCTCGTTGTCATCTGTCTCATTTTCATTCCATTCCATCATTTCATGATTATTCTTGCATACAGCCGACCACCTCTGTAGTGATGAAAACATTGAAAATAACATTCAATGTAAAATTATTAAAATTTTAATAACTAAACTATATTATAAAAGATTATAAAACTATTGTAGCTATACTTACTTAGTTATATTTTACCAAAAAACGTGAAAACTGAAAATCTTGCATCCAAACAACAAATCAAAACTAAATATTCGTGAAAAACTTGGAAACTTTCCCGGAATTTTGGAAACTTTCGGAATATTCAAATAGATAAAAGGAAACTTTCATTTCTATCAAAACTCCGTTCCGGAAACTTCCGAAAATTTCCTGGAAACTTTCGTTTGGAAAGTTTCCTTGACCCATCTCTGCTTTTCACTTCTATTATTTAGTTTGCATTAAGAATAAAGTACTTACTGATATTCAGTGCAATACAGGAAAAAACAATATTCTAATATTATTATAGCAACATGACGTGAATTTGTCCTGTTTTTTAAATATTATGCAATAAAAATGTCAATTTTACTTTAAAATGCCGAAATCAAATTTTTTAAGCTAAAGAACTTTTGTGGCCTAGAATCATTAAAACAGAAGAAAAAAGGTATATTTATTTTCTGAGGTCCAACAAAAATACACTTTTTTCTATTATGCACGCAAACTTTTTTAATTTTTTAGTAATTTTTATAAATATATTATCAGGAAAACGAATCATTGTTGGTTTTTGGTATCCTTTAAACTACAAAAACTGTATTCACTTAATGTTGTTTTAAGATTGTGAAATAAGAAATAAGTTATGTATCAATAACAGGCTCTGTCTTGGCGATGTTATGCTTACGAATCATTCGTTATTGATTCTGGGAATATTTCTACGACCTAATTTTTAACCATACCAATAACACCTCACACTATTTAATTTTTAGTTCTTATAAAGCTCTCAATCTGTAAAGACATTTTACACTTGTTAAATAGAGCGTACTGCAAACACTGTGTTTTACTCGAATACCATACCTTCCTTTTGGTTATGGGCCCAGCTACCGTGTGCGATCGCAAGTGAGTGTGTAATTCGAGACAGTGTAAATAAAGCATAAATAATGATAGCGAGTGGTACATCAACTGCGTTAAAGCGCAATCTAAAACTGTTCAATGGTGAAAACTATTTAATGTGGAAATTCAGACTTCAAGAAATTATTGAGCAAGAAGGGGCTAGTAAAGTGTTAAATGAAGATCCACCGACACCAATTACTGAGGAGTGGATACAGTGGGAACGATTTGCCAGAGGAACATTAATCGAATACCTAGATGACACAGTCGTATCACAAGTGCCACCAGGTCGTGCGACAGCTCGACAAATTTTGGAGAAATTTGATGGTCTATACGCCTGTAAAAAGGTGTCAACTCAGCTTTGTCTCCAAGATCGGTTGTTTAATTGCAAACTAAAGCCAGGTACGTCGCTGAAAAAGCACATGTTAGAAATTGATGAAATGGTGCGTGATATGGTTGCTTGAGGCGGGGAAGTGAGTGAAACAACAAAAGTGTGGTACACATTAAACTCATTACCTCCAAGTTATGCACAAATAAAAGCTGCAATTAAAACTATGTCAGACGAAAGAATTACGCTAGCATCTGTAAAAGGAATGCTGGGGATACAACAGTTATTAAGGGTAAGCGCATAAATAATTTGTATATTATAGACTTAATAGTACAAAATGCGAATAATACAGCACGGGTTGAGGGTCACGTTGCTGAGGCAAATATTATTGATAAAAATAAAATGTGGCATGAACGACTGGGTCACATAAGCAAAGAAAAATTTATAAAAATTAAAGTAAATCAATTAGCCTATGACAATGTTTGTTTAAAGAATATAAATCCTTTTCATTCGTTATGCGAAGCTTGTATTAGTGGAAAACAAGTACGCTTTCCTTTCGCCAAGATAAAAGATAAAGAGTATATACAAAGGCCATTATTTGTTGTAGATTCTGATGTGTGTGGGCCGATAACACCGTCTACGATAGATGAAAAGAATTATTTTGTAAATTTTATCGATGATTATACTCATTATACTGTAACTTATTTAATGACAAATAAATCAGAGGTATTCACTTGTTTTAAAGATTACGTTGCAAAAAGTGAAGCTCAATTTAAAACAAAATTGGTTACTTTGTATAGTGACAATGGTAGTGAGTACTTGTCTGGCGAAATGAAGGAATACTGTAAACAAAAATGTATAACGTATCATCTCACAGTGCCATACACTCCAAAACAAAACGGCTTAGCAGAACGAATGAATAGAACATTAACAGAGAAAGCGCGTGCAATGGTGCACAGTGCGGGTTTAGATAAAAGCTTCTGGGGTAAGGCAATCTTAACTGCAACCTATTTGTTAAACAGATCACCAACAAAAGCGGTAAAGTTCAATAAAACGCCATATGAAATGTGGCATAATAAAAAGCCAAAATTGGGTCATTTAAAAATATTCGGGTGTACAGCATATGTGCATGATAAAACGAGAAAAAGAAAATTCGATAGTAAATCGTATAAAGGGGTATGTGCCAAATGGATACAAAATTTTTATTCCGGAATCAGAAAAATTCATGGTTGCACGTGATGTATTATTTGATGAAATTACATATAAAACATCCAGACAAGAACTTGATGACATTGTTAAAATTGGTAGCGAGGTAAATACAGATATAAATGTACCATGGGGTACGGAGAATAATTCAGCAGGGGTGCTGGAGAAAGCAAATCTGTAGATAATATCAAACGGACGGTAAAAAGTGCAAACAAACCCTTACTGGAAAAGGTGTCCCTGAAAATTGCACTCAAGGTCAAACATCCTCAGCAAAGGATGTCCCTGGACCAACCAGTATGAGCTCAGATAGTGAAAGTGAAAGGGAAAGTCCTTGGGCCTCTACTAAAAAGTTGAGGAAATTAAACAAAGTACAGGTAGTGAGGAGGAGTAAAAGGTTGAAAAATAAACCAATAATGTCATACAAAGAGGATGATTTTGATATAAATAATTATTTGATAAGTGATCAAATGTTTGAAAATGAAATTCCTAAATGTTATCAAGACGTAGTTAAAAATGCGTTCAGAACAAAATGGGAAAAAGCAATAAATGATGAGTTAGAATCATTAAAATGAAATAAAACATGGACATTGGTACCGAAGCCGAGTAATACAAATATTGTAGATTGTAAATGGGTGTTTACAATAAAAGGAGACGGGAATGGAAACTCGGTAAGATATAAAGCTTGCTTAGTAGCGCACAGTTTGAGCTGTTAATTCATCAAATGGATGTAAAAACAACATTCCTAAATGGAACATTAAAAGAAAATATTTATATGAGAGTGCCTGATGGTGTTGCAGTTCAAACAAATAATATTGTATGTAAACTAAATAAATCTTTGTATAGATTAAAGCAGAGCGCTAGATGCTGGTATGAGTGTTTTAATAACATAATGAATGAACGAGGATTTGTAAATTCGTCAGCCGATAATTGTTTATACTTCTTAAACAAAGGTCATGTTCATAAAAACATTTATGTAATTTTATATGTTGACGATTTAGTCATTGCTACAAGACATCAATACAATGAATAATTTAAAAAAAAATTTTTAATGAAACAATTTGAAATGGTTGATTTAAAGGAAATTAATTATTTAGGAATTAAAATACAAAGATCAGATTCTGAAATTTCACTTGGTCAAACCACATACTTAAAATCAATATTAGAAAAATTTAGAATGAATAATTGCAACCCGGTTAGTACACCTTTGCCTGCAAAATTAAATTATTTAGCATTAAACTCAGATGATAACTATGATGCACCTTGTAGAAATTTAATTGGCTGTTTAATGTACGCAATGCTGTGTACGCGACCAGATTTATGCACTGCAGTAAATCTACTAAGTAGATATCAAACTAAATGTAATAAAGAACTATGGCAATGCTTAAAACGTGTATGTTATATGTTAAAGGAACGATTGACATGAAATTAGTATATAAGCGTAAAGAAAATTACGAAAGAAAATTGACAGGGTATGTTGATGTGGACTGGGCAAGTAATGAATTGGATCGTCGAAGTACAACAGGTTGTTTATTTAAATTATTTGAAAATTGTACGGTGACATGGATCACACGACGACAAAATTCAGTTGCTGCCTCGTTCACAGAAGCTGAATACATGGCTGTATTTGAGGCTGTAAAAGAGGCCTTGTTAGTCAGTATTAATGTCAATATGTCAGAACCAATAACACTGTATGAAGACAATCAAAGTTGTATAGCACTGGCAAATAATCCAGTTAGTCATAAACGTTCGAAACATATCGACATTAAATACCATTTTATACGAGAGCAAGTAGAGAATAACGTTGTCTGTTTGAAATGTTTGTCTACAGGTCATCAGGAGGCCGACTTACTGACGAATCTGAATCTTTACCGTCACATCAGTTCAGGGAGCTGAGGGAGAAGATGGGATTACAAGAAAAATAGAAAACAAAATTCTATGGAAACTCTAGTATTAAGATGTTTAACAAAATGTTATTGTTTTAAATTCAAATAATCAAGAATGATAAGTATTGTTACTCATTTAAGAGTTCATGGTCTGGTTAAGTTTTTGAGGGGTTTTCCTTAACCCTTGCAACAAATGTTGGGCCATTAGTTGTTCGACTCCCCATAAAATAGTTAGTATAAGTTCATACATTTTTTGAGGGGGTGTGTTGGTTTTTGGTATCCTTTAAACTACAAAAACTGTATTCACTTAATGCTGTTTTAAGATTGTGAAATAAGAAATAAGTTATGTATCAATAACAGGCTCTGTCTTGGCGATGTTATGTTTACGAATCATTCGTTATTGATTCTGGGAATATTTCTACGACCTAATTTTTACCCATACCAATAACACCTCACACTATTTAATTTTTAGTTCTTATAAAGCTCTTAATCTGTAAAGACATTTTACACTTGTTAAATAGAGCGTACTGCAAACGCTGTGTTTTACTCGAATACCATACCTTCCTTTTATCATACGTTCCCGATTGTATTTGGTGTGTTTTGCTGATTTCCATTGGAATAAAAATAGGATTCTTCTTATTTGCGTAAGAATCTTTTATTTATTTATATAAATATTAGAATAATGTATTTTCCTATGTTACACTGTACATCAGTATTATATTCTTAAAGCAGATTAAATATTAAAAGTATTTACCGTTTCGATAAAAAAATACATAAAATCGCGTTTTTAAAATTCTTTTGGAGCTTCGATCTGCTGTATTTTAAAATAAAAACATTTTGGAACTTTATCCATAAGAGTTTTCATTCGACAACAAATTACTCATGCATTTGGTGCGGGGTCCTTTAGCAGACATTTCAAAAGTTTCATTTTAATTGTCGTACCGTAAAATTGAGAAGGAGTGTTGGAATAAACAATTCTAGCTCCTTTTTATATCATAGTTAGACATTAGATTCGAGAATAGTGTTAATAAACCTCTCGTTCAAAGTTCTTTCCTTATTGGCCACTGTATAATTCTAACAAAACTGAATGTACATCATGTCATATAATTATTCATAAATGTTTTTGAATTTGAATCTATATATCTCCGTTATTTGAAGCAATATGAAAAAACGTCAAATACGAAGTTTGTTTTGCAAAATAATCTTTTAACAAGGTATCACCTACTTAATTTTTATTTCAGAAATGCTGAATTTCGAGATTTACTCTTCTGGGAGTTAAAAATATTTTTCTGAAATAGTGGCATTAAATAGAGTATTTTTTTCCCTTTTCAACGATATATCATTTGCCATATTTATTAAGCAAGTAATTACAAAAATATTTTTTAATTATTAAAAAAAAATTTTTTTTAACTATCATTGTACTTATCTTGGAGAAGCATGATAAAACGGAACAATTAAAACATTCAGTAAGTTGTTCCAATCTTTACTAGAAATGCTCCTGAAAACCAATTATTCTTTGCCAGTGTGATTTTTAATGCTAATGGGCTCATTTAGTGATAGTTAATTTACAATTAATTTTTGCATTTTCTGTAAGTATTTAACCCTTTAAGTATATAGTGAAAAAATTAAGCCTCTAGCGTTAATATTAACTGTAATATTTGATTTCCAATTCGTAACATATTTGAAACAGTGCGGCGCGGATGACGTCACAGCACCCGCATGACTGGTTTTATACGCATGCGGTTATAGCAAGTCTGTTGTGCTTGCCATATAAATAAAACTATATGGGACCAGGCGAGAGGTCGACTGCTGCAGGTGTCTTTACGCCACATTGCATTTTCGTACGCTCTATTTTCATTATTTATTTTGAGGGACAAGGAGTTGAAAAAACAATCTAATATTTTGCACATTTACTAACTACAAGGTGTACTTTCGAAATATGAAATAAACAAAATGCTAAATGAGCCCATTACGTTAAAAAAAATTCATTTATCTGTATTTCAAATGATCTACTAAACTGGTTGCACTATTAATAGTATTAATTAAAAACAGGTGACCACGGAATAACTTGGCATCATTTGATTTTTGATTTTGGAACAAACAATATTACACTTTACTTTATATATACATGTACAATTGGCGCCAGCTTAAATTCACCGCTGTTGGAGATGCTCCCTTTCTAACACACGCCACTACAAATAAGGTTAGAAAGAGAGCATCTCTAACGGTAGTGAGTTTAAGGTGACGGTATTACCTGTATGTTCCTAAAAGCTTGTTAATGCATTTTGGCTCATATAATTAGATAATATAATTAATTAGGTTTAATTAATTTTTAAGTAATTGATGTATTTAAAAATTGTGATGCCCTATTGAAAAAATATAAAACGAATGTTATTGAATAAAAACTACTTTTAAAAGTGAAACTGAGATTTCACATTTTTTTAAAAAATTTTTTGATGTGCATTATATGAGTCAATGATTTTTGGGGTAAAAACCAATTTCTCAAATTTTATAAGATACCGATTTTTTCTTAAAAATCATTTTCCCATTACTTTTGCCGTTCCTCAAGGCTGTCGGTGTATATATAAATGTCCTTATTGACGAAACCCCTTCTGAGGTTTTCGCTTGCACATACCAAAATGGCTTATATCTGGGCCTGAAATACAGTAAGATACTTACCAAGTGGTGCCGATTTACGAGCCATTGGTCTGCATCCATGCATGCCAGCATTGGTTTCCTCCTGAGTCTTCCATCCGTCTGTGTGTCATTTCAGACCTCCAGAACTCAGAAGATGCGTTTTATCACGTAACCATAATAGTTTAAAATAGTACACAGATGAGGAGAGGTAAACCACAGAAAAAATATCTGTACACTATAATTCCACTTTGCATAATAATACCCAATAATACCTGGGTATTTTGAGATAATACCTAATAATACCTGGGTATTTCTTAGTAGCACCTAATAAACCAATTAATTTTCAGAAATAAACAAATAATACGTCAATATGAAATGTATTAATGAAAGCAAATATTTCTCTGATTGCTAGTTTGATGTAAAGAATGTTTATATATGCTGCACGAACGGGCGATATATTTATGTTTTTAAAAATGTGCCAATCATATGCAATATACTCTACGTTTACCTCGATGTTTACGTATTTGTGGAGGGTATAATAATAAAGTGGTAGCAAATTAGAAAACTAAATTAATCCATGTAGCATCTTATGTCCTAAAACTTATTTACGTGTAAACGCAGCAGTAGTCTTTAATTTCATATTCAGTTATTAGTATATATTTTCTAAAATTTTACGATAGCATTAGTCGATAAACTTGTCAAGAGAACAAAATCGGAACAACACATTGTTATATTATCTCGTACATTATTAACCTTGATGTTAACATTATAATAACATACTTACATTTTACGTATTTAAAACAATTAACTATTAAATATTTATAATTCTTTTTATATTTCTTTAAACACCAACTAAACAAAAAAAAAATTAAATAGAAAAATAACATAACCTCTAAAAAAATACTTAAAATTTGTTGATGTAATTTAAATCTATATCTCTATAAAAATGTTCCGAAGTAAATAAAATTTTACAAAACTTCCGATAATCTAATTCAGCTAGATTTATATGAATAATACCTAATAATACCTGCATGGTACTGAAAAATATCTGGTATTACCAGAATAATACCTAGTAATACCGAGCAATATCTTAATAATTCCTCATAATACCTAGTAATACCTCTGAAACACCCAATACTACCTAGTAATACCCGGAAGCTGTACACTAAAATACCCCCAAGCGGTTTACCGGGGGTTTAGGCAGATGATAAACAACTAACAAAAAAAAACTACAGTAGAACAAAGGGAACAAAAGTACCACGTCAAATAACATGCTGTCACCTCGACTAATTGGAGCTGAGCATAGGCGAGGCAGAGATACAACTGGTCATTTTGTCTCTTTTCAATGCTAACCAATCTTAGTATCTACACTGCAAGTGCTAATGACACCCCCAACAACTTATCATTCAAATAATGTTTTAGATTAATAAAATTGAAAAGTGGGATTTTCGCATTTTACACTTTGTCCGAATAGTTTCGTTTCCAATAAAAAATTATTTCTCAGGATGATAGGCTCACTATTGAACTACATTTATAAAAAAAAAATCATGACGTTAGTATCAATAGTTAAGGATAGGATTTCGCAGAGTGAGAGGGAAATATGTGTTGTTGAGTTGTTGCCCAAAAAAGGGCGCCAAAAATGCTCTCACATGAAGGCGTCTCATGACCTAGACGCGGCGCTGTTTATAGAACTAACAACTCTGACGTTTAAGAACTTTTTCTATAATCTTAGCAATGTTTGATATTATAGAGAATGAATACATGCTTTAATAGCATTTCGAACTGTAGCATGTTTTCTGAAACACCACATATATTTTTTCTATACATGCCTTTATACATCTCAGGTTCACATACATTTTTCCTGAAAGTGAGTGCTACATTCGTGTGCGTGTACTAGAAAAATTCCAGAAGGTATCTTACTGCTTCAGTTAGCTTAGTGTTTTTAAGATGCCTTGGATATGCTGACATTTCTTAACGAGAATCTATTTTATATTTTTCATAAAAAAAATACTTACACAGTGTGTCCCCGGATGGGGTACCGAACTCTTGTAAACTTTCTTATATTTGATTTGCCAAGAAAAAGACATTCTTTATAAAATGTTTTGCTTGTTTTAGAAGTCATAAGCAGTTGTCAAACTTAAGATAAATTCTACAGAGTATTCTAAAAATTAGAAAATAATGTAATCGACTTCAAGCAAACCACCTCTTTTTCACATTTTTATTGAAAATTTTATTCAACAAATTTCAATTATGAATAAAAAGTTTGTTACAGAGCTGTTGCGTTGCAAAATAAAACAATTTTCAAAAAAAAAAACATTTTATTCAACTAAGTTGAATCTAATCTTTTTCTAAATTCTTCATAGACAGATGATATCACATCTTCATTTGTGGTTGCCACAGCATCCACAATTTTTTGCTTTAATGTTGTCATTAATTAAATTCACTTTTTCTACCACCCAGTGTCATCGATATTATTAAACTTCATAAGCTTAGAATTTTCACTCAAATATTACCAAACATTTTGAACCAGCAGCTCTGTAAATTAGTCGGGCATTAAGGGTTGTCGAATTTGAAGATATTGATGGCACTGTGTGCGGTAGAAAAGTGATTTTTTATCAGAAAAAAAATTGTTTCAAAATTATTAATTATTTTTCCTTTTACTTATATATATTACTGTATTTTACGTCTTTTTCCCTTTACTTATATACATAAAATCCTGTTCTATATCTTTTTTAACTGCCTGTGGTTACTGTTATTAACTTTTTTGGTGTAAAGTGAAATATATGCTCTGCGGTACCTTACACCATTTGTATGTTTGCAGAATTCATTATGTTTGTAGAATTAATTCTTACAATAAATTTTTATATCATTTCATTCATTAGTATTTGAAAAATGTAATTTTAATGGGGCCATAATTCGAAAACCATGAATCGAAATGTTAAATTTTAGTTTTTCAGTAAAAAAATGCCTTAATATGACTTCTAGAAAAGTCAATCCCATTTTTCCTCTTAAAAATACATGCCAATGACTGCAAGGGCGGATCTAGAAATTCCAATAATTTTTTTCTCGTCTGTGGATCATGCGCATACGAAATATGGGAAATAACATCTAGAGAAGCATTCCTCTAAAGACCCCTAAAAAGTTTTGAAAAAGCAGTTTGCGAAAAAAAATTTCAAAATTCGAGTGCCCCCCCTGGTCTATGGATTCTCGTTTAAAATTATTCTTCTTTGTCATATACATTTTACTTTTCATCAAAATGCAACAATAGGTTTGAGTTTATGAAAATATTTTCATTATTAACTGAAATACAATGAACTGAAATTTTGTAATTTACAATTTCACAAATTACAAAATTTCAATTCGTTGTATCTCAGTTAGTAATGAAAATATTTTCATAACCTATTGTTGCATTTTTATGAAAAGTAAAATGTATATGACAAAAAAGAATAATTTTAAACGGGAGTCCCTAGACCAGGGGCGGGCACTCGAATTTTGAAAAATTTTTTCGCAAACTGCTCTTTCAAAATTTTTTAGGGGTCGTTCGAGGAGTGCTTCTCTAGATGTTATTTCCCATATTTCGTATGGGTCCCATGCGCCACAGAGGAGAAAAAAATTATTGAAATTTCTAGATCCGCCCTTGAATGACTGAAACAAATTTCAGTTTCATCAAAAAAGACATAATAAAGGTCTCTGATACTGATCCAAATTTGGTTGAAATCGGATGACTAATAACTGAGATATAGAGATGTTAATTATATTTTGAAAAATTTTCAGGCACATTACAAGAATGTCCCTGAAAATCCGACCTATGATAATCATAGTTTTAAAAGTCCCAGGGCCGGATCTTGAATCCTGTGAACTACGCGGTCACTGAAGGCGCCAACTGAAAGAGGCGCCAAATAGGGAAAGGGAAAGGTGTCAAACACTGAACGAACACCCTTTTCCCACTAAAACAGACTTGGGGAAACTATGGATATTGAAGAAAATTGCAACTGTCATTGAGATGGGGGGCGCTATAATATCGTCCGCTTACACTTGAAAAATGTCTAGAACCGGCCCTGAAAAGTCTTTACTATGTACAGTGTGACTCACTTAAAATGAAGACACATAACTTTTTATTTTTTTTTTCCGATTTGAATCAAATTTTACTAAAGTATAGAACAAGTTGGTATCTACTTATGGACAAAAAAACATTCAAAGCCACCTGCGGTACCAAAATAAGCTCAAAAAAAAACAATAAACCATCTTAGGCATTTTTTTATCTGAAAATTTTATTAACGAAAGTTGTTTAGAATTGTCCAAAATTTCATCAAAATAAAAAAAAATTGAAAAATTTTGTATCAAATAATGTCCAAGTAGGAGAATATTATTTAGGTATTAAATAAATCGCAACTTACACACTTTTTTATTTACCGTGAAATTACGTTCTTTCTGTATGTTATTGCCCTAATCTGGGCACGCTAATATACTAGTTTAGGTAAATACTTTAAGTCACTCATTATTGGAGAACCAATCAAAACAACTATTCTTCTAGCTAATACTGACGAAGTATTGAATTACATGATAGGATTCATAGCATTTTAATATATAGAAAGTAGGTAATTTCACAATAAATAAAAAAGTGTGTAAGTTGTGATTTGCTTAATACCTAAATAATATTCTCTAATAACGATGAAAGCAAATAAATAAGAAATAATTGATTGTAATGTCCAAAAATATCATTTGAATGGTTTTTTTTGTTTAAAAAATTTATGGTAATTTTGCTTGAAACTAAACCCAAGCTGTCAGGTAGTTGTCAAGTAATTTGTAGTATTATTAAATATTTTTTAAATTTAAAATTTTTCAATTTTTTTATTTTGATGAAATTTTGGACTTAAGGTATTTAGGCAATTCTAAAACTTCCGTTAATAAAGTTTTCCGATAAAAAAATGCCTAATATGATTTATTGATTTTTTCTGCTTATTTTGGTACTGCAGGTAACTTTGAATTTGTAGGAGGCGAATGTTTTTTTTCCGCAAGTAGAAACTAATTTGTCCTATACTTCAGTAAAATTTGGTTCAAATTGGAAAAAAAATAAAAAAGTTATAACAGTGTCTTCATCTTAAGTGAGTCACACTGTATAAAAACAAATCTGAATTAATTTGATTTCATAGAGATGACACAAGCAGCATATGCGAATTTTTTTCGCATTTCGTATTGGTCGGTAGTACTTACCCACTCTTTGCTATTATATTCTCGGCTTCTTTGGCCATATTCAAAGAATACTGAGTGTGATTATATAAATCATCCAATTTATCATTAAAATCTTTCAAATCATCCTTGACCACTTTCACTTGCTCCTGAAGGTTATTTACTGGAAGTTTGTAATCAGAGACATTTTTTAAAATTTCATCAACTTTCACCAACTGTTTTTTAGCATCTGTCTCACGTCCAGTAAAATTATAACCCTTTATAGCATCCAGAAGGGTCTGGCCTATCTGTAGGGCTTTATCAACCTCATTACCTGAAGAAAAATGTCGAAAAGTGTTTGAGTCAATAAAATATATATAATAACTATTACCAGCTTCCTCGTTTAGTTCTCCAGTAATTGTTTCGATTTTGTTTATTATTCGAATAGCATCCTCATCTGCTTGCAAGATCTCGTCATACAAAATTTCAACTCCATCCTTTAATTTTGTCGATTGATTTCTGAGTGAGTCACTGTTTTCCAGAGAATAGTTTGACTGAAAATAAAAAACACTATTATATTATTCATACGCTCATTATAAAATTTGTAAATTTAATATATTAAAAATTAAATTAAATAATTTCATTTTGATAAATAGTTTTTGCAGTTCCATATATCTGAATTTTTGCAAGCAAGAACAACAATCTAAGGCCTATTTTATACAAAAAGTCAGTAGATAAATATTTTGAAGTAACCACCGCCTCTATAGACTCTAGTATAAAATTTAAGGTATTTATTATAGCACTATATAGAACATCTGATAGTAACTTTGAAAAGTTTATCAAGAAACTCTATCATTTAATGTGTAATATTTACAAAAAAATACTGCGACTGTTGTTTGGTCTCTGTATGCCAATTTTCTCCTAAACACTAACAAAACTAGGCAATTAAGGAAACTTTTTAATCAATTTGATTTAAAAGGCACATATATGATGTAACTTGTATAACAAAAACCAGTTCTACTTGTATCGATGTCACATTTTCTAATCTCGAAATTTAACATATTTTAGTAATACACACATTTTTCAGACCATACTTTCCAGTTATGTCATTTTAATTTACCTTGTAATATAAATAAAACGAAAGATACTAACGATAGTAGAGTAACATTTAAACGTGACATATCTGAGAATAATAAAGCAACTTTTAAAAAACTCTTAAAACGGGAAAAATTGATAGAAATGCACAATGATAATTTTGAGGATAAATTCCAAGTAAAAACACGTAAAATTGAAAATTTTTAAAAACCACCAATCAATGTATCTAATCGTACCAGTTTCATATCACCGAATCAAGATGTGGCCTAAATCATGTTCGGTTACCATAATTGTCTGCACATTTTCAATTTTACTTCAATCGGACAATTTCTAGAGAAGTTCAACATGGCGAATTCAAGATGGCGACCAAACATCAAAATCTAATATGGCCTATAACTTTCTTGACAAAATACTCTTGCAAATAAAAAAAACTGCATCAAAATCGGATCACCTGTTGAAGAGATATGAAGCCACAGACAGACAAACAAACATACAAACATACGCGTCAAACTTATAACATGCTTCTTTTGGGGTCGGGGGTTAAAAAATAAAAGACAAATAAAAAAATGGTTTGCACTGAAACTGAAACAACTTCATCAAACTACGTGAATTTGCAAAACTTAGTAAAAACTCTGAAAATGAAATAATATTAAAAGATATAATTAATTAAGGATGGTAGACAAACAAAAAATAAAAATAAATTATAATAACCGTTGATTAACACGTTCACTATGTATGTATGATGCTCATGAGCGCCAGTATATGGTGCTCGTGAGTTTCCACAAAAACAAAAAAAAAACATATGAAAGCTTATAATTAATAACCTTCAACTTTGATTCTTGACATTTTTTATGGAAGTGCCACAGTTTCTCAGATATTTAACATTTGAAATAAATACTTCTTCCCATAAACATTCAGACGAAATTTTTAAAGTTCCATAGCTTCGAAACTCTTATTCTTAACAGAAATAATAATAAAAAAATTAATTCCCAATTTATAAAGCTTTCTTTGTGGCATTTACCATTTTTTCTACAAAACTAATATTTATTGAGATATTTGGAAAACAAATATTTTACTTTTTTTTGGAAACATGCAAAAGAATTTGGGCATCTAGAGCTATGTAATGATGAAAAATGGTATTAAAATGAATACAAATTTTTGTATAAAAATATCCACCTCGTATATGATTATCCGGCTTTTCTTCATAGTACTCTTTGTAATGATCACTCTTACTTTCCATACTAAACAAAACAGATAGGCAGCAACTAGTAGAACACAATCTGCTGGGTATCAGTAGTCACTTCATGAATAGTCAACATCTAACTTGAAACAGATCGTGTGAAGGACTTTAAACGTCACGAGCCAAAACGACCACTACATTTCACCAAATGCCTAGGCCGATTGTGTAACCTCAGGAATTTTCATGATATGTTGGCAGTTCACGAAATGACGTATTTCATCAAAAGACTACAACATAGATACACTGAGCTTCATGCTCTTTAAGCATAAATTATATATACTTACAGCCATATTCACCAATGCTAGTTAAGTAGATAACGGTTCGTTAAATTTCTAACGGATTGTTAAATCAATCTCTATGTATTCATCGAGCTTAGTTAGCGTTTAACGCGTCTGTAAGTGGTTCGCTAACTTGACTGACGAATATCTTGTAGGCAACTAGTTTAACGGCCCGTTAACGTTTTGAGGTTATGTTATTTTGTTGACAATTGTGAAGTGAAACTATAATTTAATTTGGATTTGGAATACTTTGTAAATTTTTGATTGTTAATAAATAATAAAGCGTATCACAACAGTGCATTTACCTAGGTAATTTAATAAGTGCCTGCATCTTTTTGTGTGTAATTTTAAAAAATCAATTATTTTTTTAATTGAAAAGTTATGGAAAGGGTGAACTTTTTCCAAAATTTAATGGATTCTAGCAGTTCCTCAGAGGATGAACGGCTCAACCTAGTTCATACAACTGGCCCTAGTGGTTCTAGAACAATTTTTATGTGCGTTAAGTAGCAAAATTATATGGAAAAAAATGGCACTTTGTTTTTCTACTTTATTTCGTTACAGACAAAAGAAGAGAACATGTATCTTACAACTAAATCTTAATCAAGAGGAGCACAAAAACTAAAATTAATCACAAGTTGGTAACTCTAAAGTAATATTAAAAAATAAAATAAAATCAATGGTTACAAAGTACGAAACCCACTTGTTTGGGTGCTGTTGAAGCCCTTAGCAATTGCTGCTTTTCTTTATTGAACACGCTCTTCGTTTGCTTATTTTCCACAATGTCAAAAAAATCTTGCACAATATTAAGCAAATTTTCTTTCTCACGTTCAGTAAAATTTTTTGATCTACTTTTCTTGTTTGAATCCATATTTTCAAGCTAAACTACCGACACCGATGAACTGTCATTAAACAACAAAATACTGACATTGACATTCCATTATTTCCATTTCTGTTCGAGCGCATGCGCTTCGGGATCCGTTACTACTACCCGTCAGGAAAACATTCAAAACTCATATTTAAATAACCGTTTGTTAAAGATTCCAATATTTTGTTTGATGAATACATATTAGCACTAACGGCCATTTAAAATTTAACGAACTGTTACTTAAAGGAGTTGTAAGCACGTCTTGGTGAATACGGCTGTTATACTAAGTAAGGCTTTTTACTCTGTCGCGAAGAGT
The DNA here is from genome assembly GCA_936432065.2 of Rutpela maculata. NCBI lineage: Eukaryota > Metazoa > Arthropoda > Insecta > Coleoptera > Cerambycidae > Rutpela > Rutpela maculata. Next base: position 70,402,163 of record OW386286.2, on the reverse strand, counting down.
TTTAATCTTGTAGTGTTTAGTTTGTTTTTAATGTATACTGTTTGTGTGTTTTTAGTACTTTGAATAATGTTGTATTGTATTAGTGTATATCTTTATTGATATCTGATAATTTGTATTGTGACATATTTAAAACATGAATAAATATATTATTATTATTTAATAAAACATACCTTTCTGTTTAAGTTCTTTGAGTCCTGTTCCAAGCTTTCCACTTCTTGAATAGTTTCATATAAGCTGATTTGTCTGGGATCAACGTCATCAAATTTAGGTTTTAACTTATCTAATTGTTCCCGCAAGTTATCCAGCCTTCGTCTTGTGAAATAACCAGATTGTGTGGACTGAAATCGATAGTTGTATTAACATGTCTATTTATATCTTATTCAATCTCTTACATCAAAATCAAATATGATCGGATCAATTAAAGCTGCCAGGTGGTCTGTGTCGTCAAGAAGAGCATGATGGCAACTATCACATTGATGGCAACCAAACTCAGGCACGAATGCCCATCGATGAGGACACTGATCACATTTTTCACCTTCTACCCCTTGCAAACATTCACATTGCCCAGTAAGTGCATTGCATCCAAAACCAAGGGAATATTCGCTTTTACAACCACATGCTGAAAAGAAAATTAAACTAATATCTCCAATGTATTTTACACTAAAAAAGGATAAAAAAAAATAAATTCAATCAGCTAAATATGATTTTTAGACAAAACGTCGTGGTTTGTAATGATGAGAATCGTTATTTTCCGAACTTAGCTTATACACTTTTTTTTCAATTTTCAAAAATCTTCGAATTTCAAAAAAAATCAAATTTTCAAAAAATTTCACATTTTAAGAAAAATTAAACTAATACCTTCAATGTATTTTACCCTAAATCCGAAACACAGCTTGTACACTTTTTCAGTTTTCAAAAATGTTCAAATTTTCAAAGAATAATGTAAAATTTCCAAATAATCTTAAATTTTCCAAAAAAAATAAATAAATAAATAAAGATGAGTATGAAGCACAGCGCAGTCCCAATAGCCCTCTGAGTTATCCATTTCTAGTCTATAGTTTAAAAATTTGCAAAAAATAGTATATTATATTACTAGGAGTAGAACGCACCCTTTTTTTGTGTTGAGCCCAAACTGGGCGAAACACAAAAAAAGGCGTTCTACTCCGTGTAATATATACTATTTTTTCTTCAAGCGTATTAAAATGCAAAAATTCATTTATTTATCATAAATGTACAAATATTCAAACTACAGTCTTACATGTTGACACAATATGACAAGTGGCTAGTGGATAGATAGATAGATAGATAGATAATTTATTTCATGTGAGACAATTACAATTGTGTACACTCGTCAATAAAAAACATTGTAAAATTACATTCAAGGTAAAAAACATACAAAATTATAAGTATACAAACATTACAATATCATGATAAAATATATAATAATATAAGACAAGAAAGCAGAAAGTAATTAAGAAAATACTTCATGAACAGATAAAATATACATGTCAGTGCAATAAAATTGATAATTGAAAATTAGGAGACCTGATTATGAGATGTGCCGAAATAATCAATAAATTCTTGGACCTTATAAAAAACATTTTCTTTCAGAAAACCTTTAACTTTTATCAAAAACCTTTTTTTTTCTAAATGCTTCCATTCATTTGGTAGCAGATTATATAATTTTACTGATAAATATCTGTAACTATTAATATTCCTTGATAAACGGAAATGTGGTGCAATTATAGGTTTATGCCTGGTATTATAACTATCTTGAAATTGATATTCATGGAGATGGTTTTGTGCATGGACAATGCATTCAAATATGTACTGATTAATAGAAGTAAGTATTCCTAGATGTTTAAATAAAGGTCTGCAGGTATCATTAAATTTGGAATTTGTAATGGTTCTTATGGCTCTTTTCTGTAATTTTAATATTTTGTAGGCATGTGGAGATCCCCCCCAAAGTATAATGCCATAGCACATTATGCTATGGAAAAGTGCATGATAAGCCATTACAATTACATTTTGATGAACCAGATAATTGAGATTTTTTAATAAATAGATACAACTAGACAATTTTTTGGACAAACAATCTATGTGAGCTTCCCAAGATAGCTTACTATCAAGAGTGAGACCCAGGTATTTCACAGGCCCATTATTGTTGATGGAGACAGAAGGATTTAAATTGAAAATGAGAGTTTGAGTCTTTTCCTCATTTAACTTTAATTTGATATTATTGAAATAAACCTTGGCTTGAGACTGCATTTCTTTTGATTTTTGTTTAAGCTGTTTTAAATCATTTCCTACAGCGATTAAGGTAGTGTCATCAGCATATTCAATATGTTTATGAGTCAGGTGTAACGATATATCATTTAAATAAATTATGAATAGGACTGGTCCCAAGATGGATCCCTGGGGAACTCCATGTTTGAGAGGCTTTAGAGAAGACGAAGTAGTGCCGTCACTTACACACTGATACCTATTTGTGATGTAACTTTGAATAAAAGATTGAGCAGGTCCTCTAATACCATAGTTCTCTAATTTTATTAATAGTATATCCGTAGAAACACAATCAAAAGCTTTAGATAAGTCTAAATAGGATGCCATGGTCATATTTCCGTTTTCAAAATGGTCAGTAATAAATGTGATAATATCTATTAATGCCTTAGTAGTAGATTTTCCTTCTGTGTATCCATATTGACTACAATTAAGTAAATGTTTTGTATCCAAATACTTCATTAATCTAACCTTAAATGCTAACTCTAACAATTTGGACAGGATAGGTACAATTGAGATTGGTCTGTAATTAGTTGTAAGATTTTCATTTCCTTTTTTAAAAACTGGAGTGACTTTTGATATTTTAAGGCATTCCGGAAAATTACCTTTTTCAAAACATAGGTTTATAAAATGTGTGATCTGTAGTAAAAGTTCTTCTTTTACTAGTTTGATCATATCGCTATTTAACCCATAATAGTCTTTACACTTAGATGTGCTTAATTTATCGATTAGGTTACTAACTTCTAGTACCGTTACTGGTTCAAGGTAAAAGGAGAACATAACTTGACTTTTTCTTAAATTACTTAAATATTCTAAGTTGCTTTGTTTTAATCCATTTAAAATTTCATCTGATATATTAACAAAAAAATTATTTAGCTCTTCAACTGAAATTTTGTGAGTGTGACTGGGCTTATTTTGATTTATAATTGACCAAGCTACTTTTTGTTTGTTACAAGCATTTGAAATGAGGTTAGTATTATAATTTATAGTTTCAGATTTTAGCGCTAACTTGTATTCTTTTTTAAACTGATTATAAGTTTTTTTAAAATTATCGTTAAACTTACTGAAGTCATGTAACATTACCAGGTTATTTTTCATTATTTTAATTCGTTGACTGTACTTAATTTTTTTATTGTGTCTTTTTTTACCCTGTTTAAGTGGAAAGGAATTATCAAAAGCCTTTGTTATGTTGTGTATTAAGATTTCTGACATTAGATTAACATCATTAGTTGTAAAAAAATTAGACCAGTCTGAATTTGAAATTGCTAATTTATAATTTTCCTTAGTAAAATTATTGATTAGTCTGTAATTTTGATGTTCAATTTCAGTATAAAACATAGTGGAGTCAAAATAGTGAAAACACAAACTCTCATGATCAGATAAACAAGGATTATATACTTCTGTCTCATATAAATTGGAGTCTATGTTGGAGAAAATATTATCTATTCTTGATGCAGATTTTTTTGTAACCCTAGTGAAATCACTTATACCTTCATACATACCAAAAGAAATAAAGATATTTGTTAGAGCTTGAGAATTTCTTGATTCCTTAGTAAAATCCACATTAAAGTCTGCACAAAACATAATTTTTTTATCTAATGATATTTTGTCCAAAAACATTGTCAGATTGTTATTGAAAATTTCAAAATCCCCTGCAGGAGATCGATAACAGCAGCATATAATTAACTTAGACTTAACTAATTCAATAGCACACATCTCAAAATGCTTGTCCATACACAGCCTATTTGCCCATTGATATGTCTTATATTCTAAACCATCTTTGACATAGATAGCTACGCCTCCATGAATATGATTTGATCTTGTATAATGGCTGGCCAGAACATAGCTATTTAAGTGAACATGTTTAATTTGTTCTTCATTACACCATACTTCACTGAAACAAATAATATCATACTTGTTTTCTGAAAATAATTGGTTAAGCTCCAATAATTTATTATGTAGACACTGAATGTTAATATAGAATATTGACAACTTATGTTTATTTTTAGAAAAAGGCGAATTGCCCCTAGGTACATCATTATTTGTAAAGTTTCTTTCACTTGATATTACTTGGCTACGTCTAAAAAAGATTCTGGTCTTTCTTCATTTTCGTTGGAAATAATATTTCTTGTATTGTGTTTTACAAAATGCCGATTAAAATCAAATCTTCTATAATTCACTCCGATTGGCCAAAAGGACGTTTTGTAAAAATCATCTTTATATTTAAAATCTGCGGCAACCATATAGGATTTCAACTTTCTTTGTTCCTTTAAATCTTTGACAATAAAATTCTCATCTTCATCCCCTGTCTTTTTCTTCAAAAAGTTTGTAATGTCTTCTTCTGTGGTTTCCTGTGCTACTTTGTATATATACATCCACACCTTTGGTCTTATTCCCTTAAAATTATTTTCTTTATCTTCTGATTGGCCTATGTTTCTTTTATATCTATTTCTTCTTTGAACAAATTGCCAGTTATTTTCATTATTTTGTTGTGTAGTAATTGTTTCTTTATTATTATTACATTCATTTGCTAGATTTATTATATCATTCATTATGTTTAACTGCTTATCTTCCAGGGCCTTGTGCTGTTCAGACATAGTTTCCTTAATTAGTGACGAAGACTGTTTGGTGGTTTCTAAATTTAGTTGTTTTGACATCCCAGTATTTAGTTGTTTGGGAGTCCCTGTATTTGTATTTGTTTGTTTAGCAGGTCTAGCACTCTTGTTTCTTATCTGTGTCTGTGGTTTTTCTACTGATAAGGTTTGTTTATCATCTGCATTACATTTAGATAACATGTTAACCTTTATATCTAAATGGTTAATTTTTTCAGTTATAAATTGAAAGTTATTATTAAATGTAGTTTTCAGGTTTTCACAAACAGTATTTATTATCTCTTCTTGTAAGTTTAATGTTTGTTTTTGATTATCTGTTTCTTTATTTATGGTTGCCTTTAATTAGTGCGCCACCGGTGGCTTTCGGTATTAACATTATGTTACTAGTAAAACAATACCCACTACGGCGGCGCTTTCGGAACTAACATTATGTTACTAGTAAAACAATGTCCACTACGGTGGCGTTCGGTACTAACATTTTGTTACTAGTAAAACAATGTTCTACTTCTACTTCTGTTTTTGGTGACATAATTTAAACATTTTAATACGCTTGAAGAAAAATAATATTAATAAATCATAGTAGCTATTGGTTGTAATAAAACAGCACCTCCTGTCATATAAACTCGTTTATAATAAGCAATTGTGTGCTAAAAAACATTTATTAATTATTATTTTGAACACGCCCTGACCTGGACAAACATGCAAATGCGTCATGTGACAGACAGACCAGAACCGATAATATTCGTAAACATGGAGGCATGGTTTAGGACTGGAGTCGACATTGACACATTTTTTTAACAATAGGTACCAGTTATTTTAATTTTTTACTGTAATTTTACGCGAAATATAATGACATCCAAGAACTATTTGACAGACGAAGATTTGCTCGATATTCTGGTGAACAGTAAATGAGTGTTTTGATGACAATGTGGATGAATTTAGATACCGGAACCGTACGAACAAACATAGGCTTTCCACCCCGGTCCGACAGGTAAAACACTCTGATCCGCTTCGGTCCTGAAAGGGTTAAGAGAAGTGTTTAGTCTACAATATGTGAATGTTGGAGACTTGACAACATTCTTTGTGCAGTAATAATATTTTCTATTTTATCGATAAAAATTTTCCACACTGGCAAGCTTTCATCCAGGACTCGCATTTCCTGCGCTGTTGACAATGTCTGGTATGTTTTTTTCTGGAGCATTTAATACAAACTTTCCTGTACTCAGCGCAAGACTTAGGGAATGGCAGAAAATGGTAAAAAGAATTTTTGAAAGATTTGGAGTCACACGCCAATATAACAGGGTTTATTTGCTCCTTTGCCCCTAGCTCCTTTTCTTCAAATTTTTTCAAATAGGTAAACTATCGCACTACCTATTTTCAGAAAACTGGCAACAAATTCATTATATTTGTTTAAAAAACGTAATGTTTATATCAAATTCAATATTGACATGCGAAAACTGCCCCAACATACATGTCCGAAAACTGTCCGATGCATGTGCACAAAAATTCTTTTTGATGAAAAGGTCTATTGAATGGGTATAAAAAACGTGCTGTGATTGGTAACATGCAGTAACATAACTAACATAACATCAAATTTTACGTTTTTTAAGGTTATTCTTGAATACTTGTATCCGCACATTAAAAATTCATGCAAATCTTGCATCAAGAGAGGGACATAGCTTAATAGGGGGTAGAGAACCTCAGTGGTAATCAGAACCTCCCATAGAAAGGTCTCATTGGCAGAAAGATTAAATGGTGATATTTTACTGTAATTTTCTTCAAAACATTTTACCAAATATGTTAGAAAATATCCGTATCCGAAGCATGTTGTTTCACTATGATGGGGCCCCACCACCAAGGGCGTTTCCAGGGCGTTTTTCTGGGGAGGGGGTAATGCCATGTGAGATAAGCGATGTAGTAGAGCGACAATTTAAATTTTTATATTCTGAATAATTTTTTTTTTGAATTTTTAAAATATTGTACCTAGTTCTTCCCCTTGAATACACCCCCTGCCCACCACATTTTAGCATTCAAGTAAGAGAACACTTATAATGAGTATCCATGGGGGTCCACATGAATGGCCACCAAGGTCTGCAATTACTTTTTATGGGGTCACTTAATAAACGAAGTTGATAGCGCCAAAATTGATAGTTGACAACAATTAATCCAGCGCATCGTTACAACCTGCGACGAAATATGGAATAATTCGGCAATTATTGCTCGAGCAATTGATGACCTAACTAAACACGCAAGAAAATGCACAGAAGTTGGAGGAGGCCACTTTGAAAATTTACTTTAGTGTAAATTATGTTTCATTTTTAAATATATTTAGTTATTGGTTTGTTGTTTATTGTTACTTGGATGGAAATTATTTTATTTATTTCGGTATTAGTTATCTGCTTTCCAACTTTTATTAAGTGTGAAATGTTGCTGATTTTTTTGATTAAAATAACTTGATGCTTAAGCCTAAATAGTTTTATTATCTGTCAGAGCTGGGAGTAATTAATTACCAAAGTAATTAAATTACTAATTTAACTACTTTTTTAAAAAAAGTAATTGTAATTGAATTACATTTTTCAAAGCAGTAATTGTACTTAAAAAGTATTAATTCCTCAAGCGATACTCTGAAAATACCTCTGCAGAGTAATTAATTACTGATAGAAATTACTTCATGTAATTTAAATTATTTCAAGTAATTTAAATTACTTCAAGTAATTTAAATTACTTCTCAATCATTTCAAATCTCTAGAATAATTTGAATACTGTAGAGTTTAATTGTTTTACCGTAATTAAATTATTTTAGAGTATTTATATTACTTTACATTCCTATTAAAAGGAAACATAAACAAATAATATTATTCATATTTCATAGTTTGTGTCATTTTACTTCCACATCCAGTGGAAGTATAGTAACGCAAAAAAAAAAACAATTAAAATTTTTTATTGTTCAAAAATGCTTAAAATGTCATGAAACGTCGAGATTTTCAGTTTGAGCAAAAGAAAATGTCTGTCTGTCGGTCTGTTTGTCTATCTGTAACTTTTTTGTGAGCACGATTACTCTGGAACCGTTTAAGATATTGACTTGAAATTTGGTACACGCATGTATTTAAGGTAGAGGTACAACGGATATCCGGTTACTATCCGGTGTCCGGCCTATCCTACCACTTTATTACTATTCGGTTGGGCACCGGATAGTGACCTGATATCCGGCCAAAACCGGATAGTTAAGAAATAAAAATTGGTATAAAATATGAATCGAGTATTATTATACTGATTGGAGTTAGTATACCACCATGTGTAAGGGTCACTATTGCTTTGAATCCGTGCTCCTTTCAAATAATAGTCAATCTCCTTGGCCATTGAAGTTTTCTCCGAAACGTTCTCATTAAGGATGGGATTTTGCAAAATGAGAGGGAAATATGCGTTTATTTTAGATTTATTATAAATATTTAAAAAACCAAACAGTATAATCTTAAAACCTATTTTAGATTCTTGCTATTGTTCTAATGCATACAACTATATATTTTTTTTTATTATAAATATCTGTTGTATTTGAATATGTCAATGAAAATAGTTCCTAATTCCATTATTAGAGCATGGCATTATACTATATACAAAATTTATGATAAAAACTGTATATGGTTGTATTCCTTAGAGCAATGGGAAGTATCTGAAACTATTTTAAAGATTATACCATTTATGACTTTTTAAATATTTATTATAATCCGAAAATAAACGCATATTTCCCTCTCACTCTACAAAATCTTGTGCTTAACGGTACCATTTTCTTCACCCACTTCGTCAAAACTCTTCCAAAAAGTGTTGTAAATATCAGCAGTAACATTATCTTGTGGGTTTCTCTTACGTTGTTTACTGAAAGGAGAAGAACCACTTTCACTATCACTGCCTGAGCATGAATCATCACAACTATTTTTTAAAACCTCCAGCAGAATAATTTGGCAGGATTATTCAGCCTGATTTTTATTGAAAAAACTTGTTTTAAATCTGAGGTCTAGAAAAGTTGCCAGTAAATATTTTTTGTCGTCGAGGTTGTCAAAATTTGTTTTCAGTCCAACTTTCAATGTAAGCCGGATCAAGAAGTTCGCCGGATATCCGGTATTCGGTATCCGGCCAAAACACTATCCGTTGCATCCTTAATTTAAGGTGGGCGGGTGCGGTGAACATAATTCGACAATTTCTTCTACATCCCTGAACCGATTAACAAAATGTTTGTTGGGCTTTTAGAGACAACTTTATAGAATGGTACTAGGCTATTGAAAACTAAAGAAGGAAATTTTTTTTCTCGTGCGAAAATAAAAAAAAGTTTTTGTTGATTTTAATAGTCTGGTATCATTCTATCAAGTTTTCTCTAAAGGCCTATCAAAGAATTTTTTCAAGTCGTTCAGGTATATAGAAGAAATTGTCGAATTACGAAATCGTTTTCTTAAGCACGGCACCGCCACCTTTAACGAGATCTGGAATTAGATTATATTTTGATCTTATTCTGTTGAAGGGTTGGGGGATAAATTAGGGTAAATAGGTAAATCAAGCAAGTAAGAGTCCATAAAATTGGTATTTAGTATATATAAGAGAAGCTATTAGCCACCCCCATTACCACCCCCATCGCATTATTAAAGGGAGTGAAAAAATAAAATTGTGATTTAGTGTGTATACAACAACTAAATGCCTCATTTTTTTTCTTCATCCACCCCCACTACCACCCTACTACCACCACTTCCACCCCCACTACTAATGTGGCATATTGTTTTATGGGTTTTTGGGGTATGCAATTTCAAATATTACATTACTAAAGTTCCATAAACAAGTATTTCCACATACAAAATTTTTTTCGTTGTGAGAGAATTAGATAGAAAATCAGTATGTGAAAGTAGTGATTCCTTGGGCAGCGGCTTTTGTATTTGCTTTTAGTTATAGATTTTCATTCCTTTGCGATTACTGTCTTTACTGATTACTAAAAAATTTGTGTTATTCAGTATTTGTATATATTTATAATTATTTGTACACCAACAAATGATCTTATAATTTACTAAACATCTCCCATTTCCAATATAACAAATTTAGAAGCTCTAAAGTAATTATAAAAGTAATTTATTTATTCAATTACCATTACCAAATAATTAGTAATTTAATTACATTTTTTTAATAGTAATTTAATTACATGGTAATCAAATTACTTTTTAACATTAGTAATTTGTAATTTGTAATTAATTACTTTTTCAAAGTAATTTGCCCAGCTCTGTTATCTGTCACTTTGAATAAACCTACTATGATTGATTAAATATTTTGTTAATTTATACCCGATTAGGATTCACCCAGACCACCTATATTAATAGAATTTTTGTGAATTTTAGTTAGAAAATCATTTATTTCACGACTTTCATTTAATATCGTTCTGAAATCCATATTCTCTTACATTTATATTACGTATTTAAATAATCACAAAGGTGTAACAAAAAAGCGAAATAGGCTATTTTGCTTATTTTTTTGTGTTCGTTTCGAATACCATATAGAAATTTCAAAAAAATATATACAGGTTCATGTTCTTTAGAGGTAAAGAAGAAACATAAATATTAGTGACTACGGACCTAGATTTATTTTCATGTCTTACTTTAGCTGTACCAAATATGAATCCATTATTCCATTCCCTGTCAAAGTAATGACAAAAAATAGTTTTTGCCAAAAATTATAAAACAGCCTGTAACTTCATAGTGAAGGCCCAATGAGACATTTTTATGGGAGGTTCTGATTACCACTGATGTTCTCTACCTCCTATTAAGTTATGTCCCTCTCATGATGCAACACCATGTATATTATTAATTAATAAAAATGGGCCACTGATTATAAATTGGGTTTAACAATGTATTTCTGAGGCCAGTTGTTTACCATCAATGTGACCAATGACGTCATATTAGCGCCCATTGATGTGACGTAGTGGTTTTGGAAGGAAAATTTTAATTCAGAGTAAAAAATGCCTTTTTTCGGATATTACTCGACTGGTTGTGGAAATTCAATCGTTTCTAATTATAATTAAATATTACCTTCATAGACATAGAAATTTTAAAATTCATGAAAACACAGAATTATTACTTTTCTAGTAATGCAGGAACAAAACAAAAATATTTTTTGGGCACCACAGCATTCTAGATTTGAAAATAAATTTGTAAATCAAATTTAAAGTGTTTGTCAAAAATTGATCAAAATAGGCATTTTATATTCAAATTTCCTGTAGATTTTAAAAATGTAAAAATACTTTTGAAATACTAAAGGCAAGGGTAACTTCTTGTTGAACCGGAAATGTAAGAAAGTAGAATCTTTATTAAAAAGATGGAATTGTAGTTCTATAACAAGCTCTCCATTTTTTTTTCCTGTGTCATCTTGGTCATTAGAAGCAAATTAATATATTAGCAACTATTTTAAATTATGGCAGGAAAATGAGGGTGCTTCTTTGAATAAATTTTTGTCATTGTGGTACCTCAAGATGTAATCAATAATTTTTAAGTTTTCATAAAAAAATAAGTAGTCGCTTGTACGTATTAAATATTATTGGCGGTAAACATGGCTACAACCAATTGCACATTGCATTGTGCAAAAGTGGTAATTTCGCTTTGTACACATACTATATACTACCACTTTTTTGGCCCTAGCAATTCATTTGAAATTTTTTGTAATTCGATATTTGGACAAGAATGAATAATATATTAACTTACAAACACATCCCCCTGCGGTGTAATTCCAATATCCTCCAGAACATCTATCACAAGACCTTCCTGTAACACCAGCTTTACATTTACACTGCCCAGTTACATCATCACATTGATCACTATCGGAAGCCTCAGCACAGTTGCAAGGAACACAGCCTTGACCAGATTGGAAACCATAATGTTCGACTTCACAGCGGTCACACTTCTCACCAACTACGTTTGGTTTGCACACACATCTTCCCGAAGCACTGTCGCAATGGTCAGTTCCAAGCTCATCACATATACAGGCTGAAAATAATACAAATAATCAAATAAATAATAATGCACTAAACTGCAGGAAATATAATATAATAATAGGGCACAGTAATAAATACTTCATCTATACATATTGTCACGTGTTTCCACCCTTAGGAAACTACCCCTTGCAAATCCGTGGGTTCCAAAAATTATAACAAGAGATGTCCACTAACACACTTTATTAAATATTTACTGGATACTTCACAATACTATTATTTACACTTTACTGACTAAAAATCACAATGTTTATTACTTTGTTTATCTTTGAACTCTTAACCTCACTTTCTATATTTTCTGAACTTTCTGAACTCCTCGCCGAGAATGCGGTTGGTCTTTTATACCTAAAAATGACAGATCTCGATTGTTCTGTGATGACGCCACCATTCTCTAGAGAATTCCAGATGTCACTTTGGAATCTTCTGGTAGGTTCTTTTTCGAGTAGGTGCAAATACACTACATTCATTCAGACATTTGATCTGTTGAAGTCTGCCTACTTTTTAGTAACATAACCTTAAATTTTAAGTGCAACATATTACACTGCCCCCTCCTTAAGCCTGAACGTCTCGGTCAGGCAATTCAGCCTCTTTCACATACTTCGCCAGTCTATCCAAGTGTACGATCTTCATCTTGGACTTTTTGTTTCGTTGAATACGATAGACGACATCATTAATTCGGGTAATAACAGTATACGGTCCATCCCAAGGAGGTTGAAGTTTCGGGGATCTCCATTCCTTCCGCTGTGGGTTGTACAGCCAAACCAGATCCCCCACCTTGAATCCCCCTGTACTGGCATTCTGATCATAACGAGCCTTCAAGCGGTTACTAGTCCTGTTCATCTGCTCTCGATCATTCTTCGGCTGTTTTCGGCTTCCATTTCTGTAGTTGCTCATCGAAAATGGTTCTCCACGGGCAGCACAATTTTTACACTTGCGACACCAGGCCTCCACATCCTGGCGACTATTAACCCAATAGAACTGTTCCCGTGCTCTACTCAATGTCTTGTTTATGCCGAAGTGTCTGCTGGATGTTTCATTATGTGTTTCCTGGAGTACTTCTGGTACACGACACCTGGGAATCACTAGACGCATGGCAACCTGCTTCCCATCTGGGCTTTCCCATGCTCTCCTCAAAAGCCCATCTACGACCACAAGTGAATCCCATTGTGACCATAAAGCCTTCAGCCCCACTTCTTTGTTGGAAACATCCTTCCATGCTGGACGCGTTCCCTCTTCTTTTGCTCTCAACATGGGTCCGATTTCTACATCGCGCAATTGCTCTTGCCTCAGAGTTTTCTTTGTCCAACTGTCTGGAAGATCGACCTTGACAATGTTGACTTCAACCATGTTCGGCAATTTTCCCACCTGAGGGTAGCGCTTGCAATCTTCCTTGTCTGGTTTTCTGGATAATGCAGGAGTTTTGACTGCCTGCGTTGTCAACAGCCTGGTTTTCTCACATTGGTCGTTCACTTTTGACAAAATAAATTGTTCGTTCCCAATCCTTAACATTCGCTTTCCTACGTCAACAATAAATCCATACTGTTCCATAATGTCCAGTCCCAAAATGAAGTCATCCGTAATGTCAGCCACGATGACCCTGTGGTCGAACCTCAAATGCCCAATCTGCAAACCCAGGTCTACTTCTCCATGAACCGTAGCCCTGTCCCCCGTAGCTGTCCGGACGATCACTTCTTCATTTTGCCTCTTGGTAATCTTTATGCCCGATATAAATCCTGGCCGTACTATTGATGACGTAGTACCTGTGTCGATGGTAAACAAACATTTTCTTCCGTTCACATATCCATGCAACAACAGTCTGCTTGCGATTCTTCGAAGCTGGGAAATCTTAATTTCTCTGGGGGCACTGCATTCCCTAGCCAGAACAACCCCCCTGGTACTGTTTTCCTGCTTCTCTTCAACATTCACAGCATTTACTCGACTCTCCGAATTCTGCTGTCGACAGTCTCGCTTCATGTGTCCCATCTTGCCGCAGTTGTAACATTTAATACCACCACTCGGCTTTCCTTTATTTTGTTGTTTCTCCTGTTTTCCGAGGCCATCCAATTTATCGCATAATTTGGTGAATATTTTCTGCATCTCAGTCAGCAAGGGGTTCTGGTTCATTTCTGGTTGCGATTCTTCGAGAGTCACAGCTCGCACTCTCGACCTTGGAGTATCCCTGTAAGCGGCTTCTACTTCGAGTGCACGCACCAAAGCTTTGCTACTACTTTGGCGTCTCGTCAGCCTCAGAACTCGCCTGACCTCTTCGTCCCTTATACCATCTAAAAAGGCCCCCACGGCTAATTGTTCCTGGAATTCTTTAGGTGCATTTGGATACGCCAGGTGTGCCAGTCTCTCTATCGCAGCTTCAAATTCTTGTAAACTTTCCCCAGCTTTTTGCATCCGGGATTTCAGCTGAGTCTGGTATAATTGGGCAAGGTGTTGATCGCCATACCTCAAGTCTAATGCAGCCTCCAAGACTTTAAAGTCCCTTTGTTTCTCAACTGGGATGGTTTGGAGCAACTCTGAAGCTTGGCCCCTTAATGCTAGAACTAATGCCATGGCCTTTTCCTCATTATCCCAATTGTTCGCACACGCTGCTGCCTCAAACTGCCTCTTGTACGTCGTCCAGGAACTTTGGCCATCAAAAGAAGGAGGTTTTAGTCGCTGTCCTGATGATACCACTTGCTGGCTTCCTCTATCTCTCAACTGTCGTTTAAGCCGGTCTATTTCTCCTTTGACTTCTTCTTCGAACTTGTTTACTTTGTCTTTAACTTCGGTTACTTCTCCTTTTACTTGACTGACTTCTGTCTCGACTACTCCTACTTTACCTTCGACCTTGTTTATCTCTTCTTTGACTTCACATTTTAGTACTTCATTGGCAGAAATTATAGCGTCCTGTTGTATTTTGATTTGTTCATTTAGAATTTTCCTTAATTCTTCCTGGCGTCTTTCTTGCCCCTGTTTTTCCTCTTGATGTCGTCTTTCTTGTTCTTCTTTCTCCTCTTGCTGTCGTATCTTCAGGTCTTCCATAATTTGTCTCAATTCGTCTTTCTCTTCTTGACGTCTTCTTTCTTCATCCTCTTTTTCTTTCTGACGTCTTATTTCCTGATCTTCCATAATTTTCTTTAATTCGTCCCTTTCTTCTTGACGCCGTTTTTCTTCCTCCTGGCGTTTTCTTTCTTGCTCTTCTTTTTCTTCCTGACGTTTTTTCTCCTGTTCTTCTTTGTCTTCCTGCCGTTGCTGCGCCATCATTTTTTGGAATTGTTCGAATAAGTCCTGTATTTGTTTATCGGATGCCATACTTCTTGTTGTTACGGGCATACGATGAAATTAAAATAAAATAAATTTAACTGTTACGTCAATATCGGTAATAGAACTTTCCAGAAAAATCTCGAATTAGCACGAAAAAGTCTTATTCAGAGTCTTTTGTCACTATCCAGTTCAGAGAATTTAATAATCTCCACTAATGTCCAAATAGAAAAGTTCTAGAAATTTTTCACGCACTAACACAAATAAATGAGTCTTTTTCAGTGTCTCTATCACTTCTCAGTTCAAAGGATTTAATTATCACACTCCTAATAAAATGTTCTACAATGTCTCAGAAATGCACTTAACACTATTTTCCTGTTCGAAAATAACCCTCGAACAATGTCCAGTAAATTAGTCCTGTGTTAGCACTAACCCTCGAGAATCCTTCTCGAACACTCCAGCACAACTTCAGAGCTCCTCTTGTCATAAAATTCCGCTTCTGACACCAATTTGTCACGTGTTTCCACCCTTAGGAAACTACCCCTTGCAAATCCGTGGGTTCCAAAAATTATAACAAGAGATGTCCACTAACACACTTTATTAAATATTTACTGGATACTTCACAATACTATTATTTACACTTTACTGACTAAAAATCACAATGTTTATTACTTTGTTTATCTTTGAACTCTTAACCTCACTTTCTATATTTTCTGAACTTTCTGAACTCCTCGCCGAGAATGCGGTTGGTCTTTTATACCTAAAAATGACAGATCTCGATTGTTCTGTGATGACGCCACCATTCTCTAGAGAATTCCAGATGTCACTTTGGAATCTTCTGGTAGGTTCTTTTTCGAGTAGGTGCAAATACACTACATTCATTCAGACATTTGATCTGTTGAAGTCTGCCTACTTTTTAGTAACATAACCTTAAATTTTAAGGGGTGCAACATATTACAATATTATATTTATGAAGTCATATTTCTATGGTATACAGGTCCTGGAAGCCAATTACGAATTTATGGGTACCTAATCGTTTATATCCAAGGGTGCGAAGCAAACTGAATGGTGGGGGCTGACCAAGTCAATGGTGGAGACGGACAACGTATGCTAACCTTGCCAGTGTCAGTACTTTTGTACTGAAATCAGTACTTTTAGAGCATAGTCAGTACGTCAGTACCACTTTCATTGTATCAGTACATTTTTTGTATGACGTTTCATTGACTTATTTTGCAACAGTAGCAGCCACCATGGACTTGGTCTATGGTTACTACTGCCAACATTAAATTTTAAATAGAAATCCAGAACTAAACCTGGTTAACCCCTGCTGTCATCTATTGGTTTCTCTAGTGCGAAAACACCTCATGGTATTTTTTATTTGTTTGCAAAGCAAATATACAAACAAAAATGTGAAAACAGAAGTCGCACATTGCAGTGTTACCAACGTCTTTATGAAAAATCCTTAAACTGAAATAGCAATTTTATAGAGCCATGCAATATATGTGTTTCTGCTCCAAAAATATTTTGGAAAACCATATTTTTAAAAAATAAACATTTGCACTTTAATCGCAGGTCAATGAAAATGCCTTGCATACATGCACTATTTTTGGAGTGACAGTTCAAGTGAATATAATGCGAACACACATTTTTGCTACATAAACAAATACAAATTATCCGGGTGGAAATATTCACTCTATTCATTGAAATTATTAGATATCGTATAAAAGAATTAATTAACATCAGTACTTTTTTCCTAAAATCAGTACATTTTTTTGCTTCGATATCAGTATCTTAATTTTTAATCCACTGGCAATGCTGCGTATGCACTTAAATTTATTCAGTTTTGAGAAACAGAAGTGTACAGACGTTTATTTTGTAAAAGAATACCTTGTCAATTTTACGAAATGGATATTTATTAGGTTACCGAAGAAATTCAAATCATTAAGAAGCATTATGGCGGCCATTCAATATGGAGAGTTAAAGACATATTTGAAACTATATTTTCAAATAGGCCTCTTCTCCTGTACGAGAGACAATTCAATGAATCATATAAAATTTCGAAAAAGATGGGTCTGTTACTCCCAGAAGTTATAAAAGAGAATCTGTCCCGGAAAATAATAATAATAATGAAATGAGGGAAATAATGATTTTAGTCACCCTTAATGAAAATTCGACTTTTTCTGCTATAGCAACTGCTGAGATGGTAAAGCCAAGTGACAGGAGAGTAAGAAGAATGACTTTTTGTGAAAGTGTAATGGACAAGGATAACAGTGCAGAAATTTTTTTCAAATGTTTTGATACATCATATGGTCGACATAATGAGCAAAATGCATAAATTTTTTTGACATCACCGAATAATAGACCACTAAAAAGCGTTATTTTCTATGTATTTTTTATTTTTTTTTATCGGAATTAAAGGATAAAAAAATAATTTAGTTTCGCTGAGAATTTAGACACGTTCAAACGAAGCAAGTTTCCCGCCATTTGCGTGTGACGTCATCCGGCATTTAGCATTGGCAATGTTTATTAGTATTATTTTCAACAGATATTTAATCTGTGTACTTAGTGGTGGCAAACTATTTAATATAAAAAAGTTATATAATCTGAGACGAAAAACAATAGTTAATGTTGATAAAAATATTAAAATAATGCATTATGTTTACATATTCTGAGGTTAGGTATCTAAATCTAACTGCAGTAAAAGGATAAAAGTGAGCGTAAACAAATTTATTGTTACGAACAATGAATGATGCATCCTTGTTGCTTTTCCACCTCCAATTTCTGCACTGATATAATTGGTATTATTACCAAAAAATTGCTCATCATAAACACGTCGATTTTCGGCAAATTGTCACTTTGAGCTTGCACAAAGTCGCTGTCCGTCATTTTTACCACTTAGATAAATTAATACACTAATAATTTTTACAAAAATAAACAAATCGATATTTAAAGGTCAGCAGACTAAAATTTAACATTTAATTAACACACAATTTAATATTTCAGCACTAGCAGATGTAAACTGTCAAAGCTATCAAACTTGTCACTTGTCTCCGTACTTTTCTAAATTTACCGCTGGGTGGATAAAATACGAAGCTGATTGGCTGTGTTTTTCAAATTAGCCAATCATATAATGTTATTTCTTACTGATGCGCTCCACCGGTGAATTTAGAAATCTGCGGTATATGGATGAAACTAAAACATTATGCCAGATGACATCAGTACCATTTATAGTCACGTGGTTTTGTTCCGATAAAATTTGAATTTTAAAATGATTTTTTTTTACAAAATAACTTTTTTTATAGTTTCCTTTTATTATATACTCGGCTTATATAATATGTATAATGAAAAAATAATAAATTAATGCATTTTTAAAATTCATGCATCTTGCTCATTCTTCAATCATTCGTTGGTTTCGGGAAAATTTGCAGCGATTTTTTGCATTATGCACTCAATATCCCCAGAAATTAAATAAACATCAACACACCACTATAGTAGACAACCCCTAAATCCAAAACCAAAGCTGTTGGGAAGGAGATTACACATTTGGAAAAACGCAAAAAATTATCATACCCACCGGCATTGTCAGTACTGGGGCTCGAACCCAGAACAAGACAGACAGTCGACCAGCATATTTGCTACACAATACGCCTTAACCGACTGAGCTATCATGCCGGTGTAATCGAGTGGTATGCTGGGAATCACATAATGGGTCTATTTTTCATCAATGGCACACTAAGTACTTGGATTTACAGCAGCCACAAATTATTCCGAAATTAGATGGCTAGCAGGGCCAAGATATAACCAGACCTGGTTTCAGCAAGATTGTTGTCATCCCCATGATGGGGTGGTAGTTCAGAATTTTCTAAATAATACATTTCTAGGTATACTCCAGTCGAATTAGACATAATAAAAAATTTTGCGTACTGCGGACTTTTTTTTATGGAAGTTGTTTAAGAGAGCATAATAAGCAAGCACAGAAAACTACATCCTGCTACACCATGTGCGTCCCCTATTTTTAGGGGTTGAAACTTTGAAATTTTACTTATGTGTCCATATTTTTTTCCCTACTTCCCGTAGGGCTCTTTACCAAGTTACACTTTTTGAAGATTCATCCGTCCTCTACATAATATATATATTACACATTTGCCGTAGGATAAACGGTTTTGGCTGTACGAGGCCGGAAAGGTCGCGCTGTCCGAATTTGGGGGTCTTCTGTACAGGACAAACGGCTATTATTTCCAATCTACAATACTACACATACCAATGCCCTTAAGGAGGGATGATGATTTGTGAAAAAACTTTCATTGAATACCGCGCGGTTTTCATGATACGGGATGTTGAAATTTTGAAATTGAAAATTTTTTTTTAAAAAAAAAGTGAACCTACTTTTTTCGCTCATTTTTTTTTCCATGTATGTACGACCCTAATATAAGAAAATTTACGTTGGTTTCATTTTAATACATTCATTGGTTTAGGAGCTAGACAGCAAAATATGCAAAAAATGGCTATTTTGGTATTTTTGCATTAAAAAAACCAAAACCAGTATAATTCTGATAAATGTTTTTGTTTATCCTAAAAGTCCAATTCACTGAGCATAGAAAATGTGTTTTTGTATTTAAATAGGATCAACACTTATTGTGTAATGACGATTATGTCATGTGTTCTCCAGTCTCCCTTTTCACATTTTTTTTTGCGGCCTTATGGTCCATAGTAGGGCAAAAAGTAATATATACGTGGACAGGGCACATAATAGGGTGTTAAAATGGGTCTCTTGTTAAAATGCGATAGGACGTACCGTTTTCGAGTAAAACGCACTTGTTTGAACACAATAAAAACTCAAAGTAAACATAACCAAACAAGTGGGTATTACTCGAAAGCGGTACGTCCTATCGAATTTTAACAAGAGACCCATTTTAACACCCTATTATGTGCCCTATCCACGTGTATAATGCTTTCTGCCATACTATGAACCATAAGGCCGCAAAAAAAAAATTGTGAAAAAGGAGACTGGAGAATACATGACATAAATCGTTATTACACAATAGGTGTTGATCCTACTTAATTACAAAAACACATTTTCTATGCGCAATGAATTGGACTTTTAGGATAAACAAAAACACTTACCAGAATTATACTGGTTTTGGCTTTTTTAATGCAACAATACCGAAATAGCCATTTTTGGCATATTTTGCTGTCTAACTCTTAAACCAACGAATGTGTTAAAATGAAACTAACGTAAATTTTCTTATATTAGGGTCGCACATACATGAAAAAAAAAATGGGCGAAAAAAAGTAGGTTCACTTTTTTTTAAAAAAAGGAGTTTTCAAAATTTCAACATTCCGTATCATGAAAACCGCGCGGTATTCGATGAAAGTTTTTTCACAAATCATCATCCCTCCTTAAGGGCATTAGTATGTGTAGTAATGTAGATTGGAAATAATAGCCGTTTGTCCTGTACAGAAGACCCCCAAATTCGGACAGCGCGACCTTTCCGGCCTCGTACAGCCAAAACTGTTTGTCCTACGGCAAATGTGTAATATATATTATGTAGAGGAGGGATGAATCTTCAAAAAGTGTAACTTGGTAAAGAGCCCTACGGGCAATAGGGAAACAGATATGGACACATAAGTAAAATTTCAAAGTTTCAACCGCTAAAAATAGGGGACGCACATGGTGTAGCAGGGTGTAGTTTTCTGTGCTTGCTTATTATGTCCTCTTAAACAACTTCCACAAAAAAAAGTCCGCAGTACGCAACATTTTTTATGATGTCTAATTCGACTGGACTAGTAGTTTATTGAGTGGATGGGGATTCATCTCATGGCCAGCTAGATCTCCTGATCTGAATCCAAATGACTTCTTTTAGTAGGTTATTATTTGGCTCAAGAATTGGGCCTATTTGAACATTTATTATAATTCTCTTTGTTTTTTTAAATCTTTTGAGTTAGTTAATTTAGTTAATTTAAGAATGTATTTAAAAAATTTTAGAGCCAAATCATTTCCTTATTAAACTTTTTGCGAATAATTATAAGTAATAGATGTTTTGTGGCAATGCAAACATATTTCATCACTAAATACTAATGTTCCTGGGATATTAGATTTATTTCTCTTACAATGGACAAAAGACCAAAATTTGAATGGATCTCTAGAACATTCATTTTCAATATTTTAGACATTGTTTGTACGCAGAATCAATTTGACTTTTTTACTATACCTCTAACAGCCGGTTTTACAATCGCAAGTTAACTTTCATGTTAATTGACTCTTACTTGCAGGTTAACTACAACTTTACCGACACTTGCGTTTTTCTATATAAAGTTAAGTGATGATTTGTAAATGAGAGGTTGTGAACAAAATTTATAATGTTGGTACTAGAAAAATGGATAATATACATAAAATGTATGAATTTTTTTCAAAGTCACACGTCAACTACTGTCAAATATAAATATCAGAAGCGATTTTTGAGTTAGTGGTTTATTATTAAGTATGTAGTAAGTAGTATTTAATGTTTACAATTTTTTATAAATAATATCTTTATATAATTTATTCTATATTCTACTACAAAACATAGAAACGTTTATTTTAACGATAAAAATGTGTTTTAAGTATTACATCATGAATAAAAGGTGCGCAAATTTTTCTGTCGATGAGAATATTCTAGTAAATTTAATAGAAAATTATAGACATTATAGTGAATAAAAATATTTATTCTTCAAAAAAGTTAAGTCTATACCGGATTACCTTGGGCCTTCTTGGCTCCTCATCACTGCTATATCCATTCACACCAGATGCAGGGCCTTATTCAAAATATTGTAAGAATTTGTGTAATGTTAATTAATCAAAGAACTCGTAACTGGAACGAGCTCGCAATGACCCGCTTTTGAGGTCGGGGGTAATTATCCTAGCATTTTGAGTCACTGTTCTGCATGTTGGTAATGAGGATAAGTTATAGAATGTAACACTACAGATCATAGTATACGTCAGACCATATTTCGGGCCAGTAAGCACGGTTCTTCTAGAGTGAGATAACTACGCCGCTACTGCCCGTTCGAAAAACAAGGATAGTCTGACTTTTCATCTCCGCACTGACTTCTAGCCTAAAAGCTGTATATTAAGGAACCTCATACTCTACAAATCTTGTACATTTACTTCGTACGTATCCATTTATAAACGAAATATCAAAACATTATTTTGTGACAGTTATCTTATAGGTTATAAATTGCTAGTAAACTACCAATTTCTAGTTTACTCACACCTCATCTGCTAGTAAAGTTAACTGCTAGATAACTACGACCTTGAAAATTACTAGCTATTGTGAAACTATAATAATTTCTATAATAACCTGAAAGTTAACTCTGACTGCAGTTGTAGCATGCATATTGCTGCTTCATAAATTAAAACATAATTTAACTCAAGCATGAAAGACCCCGGAAATGTCATATATTGTTTCTTAAAAATGTCTTCATGAATAAACACAACGGTATGCAACCAGAGTCACGTCTAACTTAACTTTAAGAATGGAGAGGGTAAAGAGACGACACGATTTACATACTACGAGTAAGCGAACAGAACTAATATTTCTCCGTTACAAGAAGCTTGGTACTTCGTAATTGTCCGCTAAATTTTTGAATAGTGATTGTCTTAATTAAGTTTTTTTTTTAACGACTTCAACATCGAAACAGTTGATAGTCCCTCTTCACGAACATGAAGCGGGCCTAATTGTTTTTCACCGGTTCAATCCAAGATGGAATGTATATATTAGTCTAGGACAACTTTTTTTGGAGATCGCGACGGTAATATGGTAGGATAGATGTAAATTGTCCTTATGGAATTTCTGTAAGCGTCGAATATGGTACTGGGAACTCCTTGACTTAATATTGGGCTCATCTAGAAATCAGCGACAGCATCACAGTGGGTTGGATTTCACCATCATCATCCCTCACTTGGATTCACTACTTTAATTCACTGAGGATTCCAGATAAGTGTCGAAAATAAAATTTTTATCTAATGTTTTTTATATATATATATATATATATATATATATATATCTCATATTTTTATGTTTTTAACATTTTTAGAGTTCTTTAAAGAATCAAATTGCACATGTTTTTTTGAAATTATTTCAATTTTCAATTTTATCTTTAATATGTTTTCAAACAATTAGTATTTTCAATTATTATTAGGGTGCGAATTATCGGCGTAACGTCTAATTGAAAACAAATATATGAAAAGTTCTGTAAAGACTTTGTGATCACAATTTCTACGAAACGTTTATGTTTAAATAATTAATGATGACTTTTAAACACCATATTGTCGGTTCATATTTAAGACAATATTTTAAATAATATCTACGTAACATATTATCGTCCATTCGTTTTCTCCATTGTACATAAATTTGTTTAATTTTAAGGCCTCAGTTTAGTCGTTATCTAACAAAAACACATGCAGTTTGATTGGTTTATAATAAAATCAATTTTATAATCACTTTGTCCACTTATTTCAGGTATTTTGATACAAACCATTTTGATACAAACTATGCAAACCATACCAACTATACAAACTATACAAACTATACAAACTATTTAGATAATACCTACTGAATTAATTAATTAACCTTTTTGTAAATAAAAAGTTGAACATCTTTTAGAAATATTTGCAAGTATTAATCTAATTTTGATTTTTGCTAGATTTGGATTATTGATTTACACTTTTTTATAGTCAACAATTTATACTTTCTTTATAATTTGATTAGTTTATCTTTCTTGTAATCAAACTTCACTCTTAGTGTAAATTACGAATATAAAAAGATTGGCGCCCCGCCCTTCTCTAGGAAAATTATCATTATACAAGTCAAATCAACATCTCTTTAAGATAAATTATAAAAACATCTGTCATATATTAATTACAATCTACCAAACACGTAAAACCATTTGTAAAGTGTTTTCTGACCCATGACTCGTCTACCGAGTCTCTGAGCTGCTAGTGTAGTAACTTGTTTCCTCTAAATAATATAAAGTGCAGTCTGAATCTCAAACACATAATGAAAATTAATAATTTATTGAACAGGGAAGAAGACATGTTACACAGTTAACCAGCGATTGTAAAACCGGGTGTTAGTCTTTGAGAGTTCGGCAAATACTGGTTATTTTTATACTTTTTGTAGTTTTTTCATTATTATTATTTTTTATTTCGTAGTTAAATTGAGGTGGAAAAGTATTTTTATTTTTTTACCTTGGCAGTCTTTTAGATTAACTGCATCTCCAAAATAACCAGGAGCACAGAGTGCACAGGCTTCGCCAGAGGTGTTATTTAAGCATCGTAAACAGTCACCTGTAACTGTATCGCAAGAACTTGGATCTTCTGGATTGATGTTTCCAGAACATTGGCAAGGTTTACAGTAGTCTCCTAAAAATATTTAATAATTTTGATGTACACATTAGGGTGGGCTGAAAAACACGAAAATTTGAATTTACAGATGGCCCACTTACTAACTTATTACTATGTATCTAAAACTAATTCGGGTAGATTTTTAGCCAAATCGGTGAATATCTAGCTAGCCCACCAGGGCCTTGAAAATGAAAGAAAGGGCCAATTTTTCGATTTTTAACATTTTTTAAATTGACATTTGAAATTTTTTTTGACTCTTTATTAATGCCTAAATGCGTGTAGCAAAAGTTTTTCGAATAAAATATTTTTCAGTTCCAGGAAAATTAGAAATTTGTCACTAAAACGTAGAATTCGACGAAAATAAGGTTTTCTGTATAAAATTTCTAATTTCCCTGGAACTGAAAAATATTTTATTCGAAAAACTTTTGCTACACGCATTTAGGCATTAATAAAGAGTCAAAAAAAATTTCAAATGTCAATTTAAAAAATGTTAAAAATCGAAAAATTGGCCCTTTCTTTCATTTTCAAGGCCCTGGTGGGCCAGCTAGATATTCACCGATTTGGCTAAAAATCTACCCGAATTAGTTTTAGATACATAGTTATAAGTTAGTAAGTGGGCCATCTGTGAATTCAAATTTTCGTGTTTTTCAGCCCACCCTGGTACACATATGACAACATTTAAATATGGAAATTAACCAATTGCTTACCTGCTTGCTCTGGGCGTCCATAGTAACCAGGAGCACATGAGTGACATCTAGCTCCAATATAACCTTCGATGCATTCACAACTAATTTTTTCACCATCTGAACTAACATCACAAGCAGTAGCGAAACTATACAAAAAATATTACATTGAACAATTTGTTTCTAAAAATTGAAACAGATTAGAACTTACTTATTACTTGCAATTGGCAATGGACAAGCACAGATCAAACAATCCCTTGAAGTTCCTGCTAAAGCATTTCCATGATAACCAACATCACAAAATTCACAATGGTCCCCTTGCGTATTGTGAGTACAATTCTATAATGAAATATAAATATTGTTAGTCAGTTAAACAATACATACAATGTAATTTTTAATTTATGTTACATGATAATAATTAACACATTCGCGGACAGTACTGAAACCACGGAGGAACTCAAAAACACACTGCCGTAACTTCTGAAGTACTGGTGCGATTTTTATGAAAATTTTATCACGTTATTATTATATGAATTGAAGGTTTTTCATAAACTAAAAAATGCCTACTGCTCTAGCAGCACTGTCCTGTGACATCAAAGTGGATACCATAGATGGGACAGTAAACTGTTATAGCAGTAACACTGCTGTGGCAGTTAACTGTACCAACTGTGGCAACCTGTTTGATTCAATTGCTACACACTGCACCAGTTTTATGAAAAACATAGACAACTAAAGATTTGCTAAAAAACGTTTATTCAAATGAAAATAAAATAAAAAACGTTAACTCAAATTAAAACTAAACGTCCTGAAAACATCATATTCTGGTGGCTGCTCAAGATCAATGTCTGACTCGTCCATATCGCCAGGTTCGTAAGTTGGATCACCATCATATTCTCCATCATCCTCGAAGGGATCTGATTCATCAGAATCTTCGCTTGAGCTACTTTCCTCATAATCACTAGACATTTCATCGTACCACTGACGAAGCCTACTTTCCACTTTAGGATCCATATCTATCTGCTTTGACTAGAAGAAAATATACATAGAAATATTTCAAAAAGTAAATAAACAAATAAATAATCGATAACAAAAAAAATTCAAGAAGTTATTCACTGGGAAGAAAATTGCTCTACATGCAGGCGCTACATTCAGAGCGCGCCAAAATGTGAAATAAAAAAATAATTTAAAAATATATATGTGATAACATAATATATGTTTATAATAAATATTTTTTTTATGTAATGCATTAATTGAAATGTACTTTTGTTTTTATATCGCATCTACGGGGTGCTAATATTGGTCACATACATAGCCACAAATATCTAGGAATGGTCCTGGCTAAATACACATTGCATAAACTAACCTATAATATTTCAAATTATTCAATAAAGTTGTATTATCAAAAGTTTACAAAAACTCCATACTATCTCAACTATGTTAGCGTACTTACCTCAACAAATTTGAATAACTTATTATAAGCACAAAAATAAAGTGAGAAAACAAGAGGACACTACTCACTACATTTGCATAGATTTCAATGGCGATATTACTGCATATGCAGTAGTTGCTCTGTGATATCCCCACTTAGTTCGAAAATGATGTGTTACCAATAAGGCATTTATAAGACCTAAGAGGACAGTGCCCAAAATGTTATAATGCTGCTCTGGGGCAGTAAATAGGCAACATTACGTATTCTTACCTATAAATTTACTGCTACAACAGAAGTGCGTTTTCTGGCCTCTCAAAGATGCACTGCTATAGCAGTGGTGTCCCATAACATCAACTAAAATTTACTGCTATAGCAGTTACTGTCCGCGAATGTGTTAAAATAAACCGCCACCTAAGGAATCACTACTTCCACATCCAGATTTCCTATCCAAGTCTTTTACAACAAAAAAGTGTGAATACTACATTTGCACTCCACATTGTGAAAATAATTGTTCACAGAATTTTAATAATATAATATTTGAAATCATCTACCCTAAAAGCCCATAAAATGATATGCTGTAATAGTTCACTTTTTAACCACTTGCAATAGTTTAACTAATTTATCAAATTTACATTTTATATTTTTCCATCACAAATTTTTTTTTGACTGACTGTATTTAGGTCTTTTTCCAGCGTAAAATAATTTTGAATATATCGCGCGTCATGCAAGTTCCATTTCTGATGTTCTAAAACATTCTCGAATATTCTAGAACAATTCTCGAGTCGGCGCACTTAGTGCCAGCTTATCACGTTGACTGCCGCAATGTTAAAAAAAAAATTCCCACTGGCCACCACACTGTTTTATTTTATTCTTGCTCAACTTAAGTAGTGTTAGTCAGTGTTGCTCGTGTCTAAGCTAAATTTAGGCTAGAACATATATATATATATATATACAGTGTCAGAAAAATTTTCATTTTGGTCGGCAATGAGAGCAAGCGAGAACGAAGCAACTAGGCTATTCTTTTTTATCGTATAACACATCCTACAATCGTGCCACCTGCTTTCCCCACCACATGTACGTGGGCAGCTCTGTGGGAAATGTAAAGAATTATTTGACTCGTTTTGAAAGTATGACGAGTTAAATAATTTTAGTTATTAAACCAGGTAATAATATTACCTATACTGAACAGAGCCAACTACAATAAATGGTACTGAAATTTTTAATAGCAATGTACGTGTTTTCCTGATCGCGCGTCATTATTTGCTCCCTCTACTAGAGCACTGGTACACGCCTTTATTGTAGGCGGTCTCTCAAGCCGTTGAAATAACTATGCCTGCGACCCAAATCCAAAATCTTCCGACACTCTATATATATCGTGCTAAAATGTGGGATTTTAAGATTCTAGTGGGAGACGTCAAAATGTTAACAAGTAGGCGTAATGCCTTCCCTAGCAGCAATTTTAGTAGTTTCTACGTAATAGTTGCCATTAGGGGAACTTTAAAGGTTTCCGCAACTAAGGACTGTTACGTAATGGGAACCATCCTTCTCCCAAGTATTCACCAAAATGGGGAATAATAATTACGTAGCAAATTACTATTCCGGTACTTCTACCATTACCGTGTTGAAGACTAGGTTATTACGTAAACGGGATGTAACCAAGTAGTAGAAATGACTAACTTTTGGAACAGCTCAGCTGACCGAAATGAGAGCGCAAACTATATATTTGGCTCTCTGTTATTAGAATAACAAATTAATGACTTACTGAGTTTAAGCACATGATATGTCCAATGTCCAAGTTAAGGTGATTATATACAACATGCATAAGCATATATTATAAATCATGATGTTTTGCGTTTACCCTGGGTGTGGATATTAAAACCACCACTTGTTTTCTGTAAAATGTCATCATGATGCTTCGATAAAAAAGACGCCTCCTCGAGAAAATGGTTTTTTCGGAAAAAACTTTTTTGCAAAAATTATGTGTACAAGCAAAACTGCAAAATTTTTTATGGAAAACGTTTTTTTTTTTTAATCTTATATATTATAAAGTAATAATCTATTTAGAAAACATATTTGTAACTGACTATAATAAAAAAAAATTTTTTATTGAATTATATTTTTATCTGTGTCAATATGGCGTCTTCATTCAACAACAGAAAAATGATGATTTTAATTGCAGTAACTTAGAGGTTGCAAAAACCAAAATTATTTCCCTACAAGTTACATTTACTATAAAGTAGCAGATGCCACCAACGTTATAGTTGTTGTTACTTTAAAAGTGGTGACGGGAACTACAACATTTCACTGTGTAGTTATATTTACCTAGATGTAGCAAATGGGACCAATGACGCTATAAGATCTTACTAACTATTGCTACCAACTTATTTTCATGTTGATAGAATTGGCAGAATCGATATAGGTAATTTTTTTTTTTTTAATTGGCAACGCGGTAATAACTGTTAAAGGTTATAGTGTCACTGTCACTGTGTGCGATGGGAATATGTGGATTAAAAATAACAATTAATATACTTTTACAAGTACTTTTTATTATCTGATATTATTTGGAAAGAGCACATATCGAACAATATTTGATGGATGCCCCTGACGGTGAGCATCTTATGTCGGAGGTAGGTGTTTATTATGATCTTGCATTTATGTACCTATTTAAATGTTTGGGTTTTTTAGGTTGCATTGATATTGGGAGTTTGCGGTGCCTGCCGTTGCGGTGAACTGACCTTCTTAAGCGTCGAAGATATGAGATAAAGAATAATATCTATATATATCCATACCAGATACCAAGACGAATAAATCAAGAAGTTTCACAGTTTTAAATGAAGGATTTTCGGTGAACCCACTTGATTCGATTAGGAAATATGTCTTTAAGACCGCAAAATGTGTCTCACAAAAGATTTTTCGTAAATTTTCAAAAGGGAAAGTGCACTGTCCAATGCGTTGGATTAAATAAGCTCTCAAAAATTCCAAGAATTGTAGCTGATTATTTGCAATTGCCAGATGCAGATTTGTATACTGGCCATAGCATGCGCCGTTCCTCATCAACTCTTGGCCAATGCTGGGGGTGACATTACCACCCTTAAACGTCACGGTGTGTGGAAATCATCCACCGTGGCGGAGGGTTATTTGGAAGATTCAGTCTCAACAAGATTGTTATTGCTAAAAAAATTCAGGGAGAGCAGTACGAGTCAGGGGATACAGACGTCGTTACTAGTATAGAGAAAAATTGTGTACAGAACAGCAGTTTTCTTTGTAGAAAATCGAATATGATGACAATAAATGTTAACATAAATATAAATAAATAAGTGTTAGTGCATGGGTTCTTTGTTTTGTTAATTTTCCATATAATGGAGACAAATACATTCCTTGGACTTTATTTTATATTAAAATTATTCTTTAGTGACTAAATCACTTTACCTCAATTTAGCTTACTACTTTATCTCACTAGTGACTTATGAGTCACTTTACACCTTCAAAATCTTATCAATAAAGATCACTTTATATGAAAGTGTTGGATAAATATATTTATTAACGTAAGGTGTGTAATAATGGAAAAAATATATAAGAGTTTTCATATTTTAGTGATCAGTTTACATTTAATTTCATTCAATTCAATTTATTGTACATAAACAATGTCTTATGCTGTTATACCGACATTGTCCGTTCCCCATCGACACAATATTTATTAGATTTGGAGTTTTTAATCGGCAAATTCATTTAATGTGCTCAGTGGATCACTAACTGAACTATGAGTCAATCTGTGTGTTAAAGACAAGTTGTAATTTTCGATCAGTACACAGTATCATTAATCACTACAACTGTTATAGTTTTCAATTACTCTTCTCCTTGTGTTGATGGGAACACTTTTGTACTTGTTACCAAAGATGATGGTTTTGCTGTGGCCAAATAATCTTTCATGTTTGCATCATATTCTGAAGAATCACTGTTTCTCCTACTGTTTAACTGTTTCTTCAGTTTTCTATAAAACAATGATGAGTGCCGATAAACTGTATTTTGCTTTTACTGAGCATTTCAGATGCCGCCATTTTATTCAATGCCAATAATGATATAAATTGTCTTAAAAGTTGATATCACTTTATAGTAGGTTTTTAAGGTATATATAACTTTGTAGTCATTTTCAATTAGTGGGGAGTAGTAAAAATAACTTCAAAGCCCCTATGTTCGTAGAAATAACCTCTTTTTTACTCAAGATGTCACTAATAAGTTAGACAACAATGAGGTTCCAGAAAATTTCCCAACAACGTATCAGGGATTTAAAATTGAACACTTGAAGTTATCGTTACTCTGAAGTGGCCCTTTGGTAACGCTGTGCGGTCGGCATTACTACCAATTTTCACTTTGCAGTTGAGGATGCTTCAAAGTAATGCAGAGTAGTATCTGCGACGTTGCAGATTCTGCGGCAGTTACTTGAAAGTGTTATAACTATACAATGCCTGAATTCAGTAGAATCTACATAATTGTTACTACAAATGGATACCACAAAGTGAATATTACCTTAAAGCCACAAATTTAGTAACAGTTATGTCATTCCTACTGTATTAAAGTTCCGATGCCTCAGATGCCAGTTCCCATCACTTTGAATGCTGCTTGGGTTGGCGAATTTACCAACTTGTATTTATAAATTTCCCTCCCTAGTTTCAAAATATCTGATGATAACTGCTTATTAAATTTGCATTTGCTTTGATAATAAATGAACCTGTGAGTGCTACGTATTTCCTGGACAAACTGTAAGTACAAAACTTTATGAAAAGTCGTTGCTGGTTCCAGTGGCAGTTAGATGTTAATATCCTAATATCCTACCAGGAGATGGTAGCTATTGTCTACATATCTTCCGCATATATTTTAGTGCAATTGCGTGGTTGTTTTCCTAATTAATTCTCAGTTCAAATGTGTTTATTTATTACAAATACTTGGCAACACAAAAAATCATGGCTGGGCATACTTTCATTCCCATGTCACAATTTTTAAGAGGATTTATTTAAAAATCGAATTTTAAAGTTATTATTTTTTTATAGAAAAACCCAAAACATTTAAAAAGTAGGTAATTGATTATGTTCCTTTTGTTTCTACATTGATTCAACTGACGTTTTAACTGTCAAGCCCAGTGGCAATTTTTAACTTAGAACACAATTTTTCCTGAAAGTTTGTTCTTATTGATCCAAATTTTCAAAATCTTGCTATTTCATTGGTTCTTATAATGTGAGTGAAATAGTCACACAAACGTTAAATAATATTGTAATTAGTGTATTTTAGTTAAGCAATTTCTAAAAATATCTTAAGTGAAATGTTAGAACCAGGGTGTATTAAATAGGTGATGCGGCAAGAGCCCACACAGTGGCTTCATAAGTGCTTACTTTGTACATAATGTAATAGGTGGCAGGAACAATAGCGTCCGTCGTTATTTACGCATGGAAAGATAATTTTGCAAGTTCTGTGCACGCATGCATACAGTGTTGCATACATTCCCAGCCTTTCGTTGTGTTTAGTGAAAAATCTTGTAGTGAAACAAGATATCATTGACACTTGACATCAAATATCTAGAAGAAATACATTCAAATGGCGCTAAATATAAAAAAGTCAGCTATATTTTCATAAAACATGAAGTGAAAATAAGTGCCTATTTGTGTACTTATGCTTATGACTGTGAAGACCAAAAATTATCACTTTTCTTAGTGCCAAAAAATACTGAAGAGAGACAGAAATGTAATAGTTTACAAAGTGCTTTAAATAAAAAGCCACGTGTTTGTGAAAAACATTTTTGCTCCAGCAGTATAAAAAGTAGTTTTACTT
The DNA here is from genome assembly GCA_936432065.2 of Rutpela maculata. NCBI lineage: Eukaryota > Metazoa > Arthropoda > Insecta > Coleoptera > Cerambycidae > Rutpela > Rutpela maculata. The sequence goes on along the minus strand of OW386286.2, from coordinate 70,369,684 downwards.
CACAGTCTGAAAATGGAGTTGTTATATACACTGTAAGTTTTAAATTTACATAAATATTTGTAACATAACCTATAGGTATAAAAACGTCTTTTTAAATATATTTTATGCTTTTAGCGGCAGTTTTAAAGAAAAAGGTTGAAGAAAGGTGCACTTCCATTTAAATTATATGCTTGTTCTTCAGAATATGTTGTCCCTAAGACAATTAAGAAGTTATTAAATATGAGTGATGTTCACGATAGTATAACTTATCCTCATTTCTGGGGGTTTGTATTTACACTTACTAGAAAAAATTTTGTCTGAAGAATGCGACGTCAAATTATTAGAAGTATTGAAAGTAGAAGCTTAATGTTTACATAAGGCAGAACAGTTAGTTCAGTCATTGAAGGTAAAATACGGCGATACTGTATAATTTTGCCAAACAGCACCGATTTGCACAAAAATTTGGATTTAGGTTCTACTTACCCTCTACTCCAAAGTTGACCCTGTACCGGGGGGTTGCTTTCACCCTGGGGGTGAAAAATGTTTCATTGAAAATAAGTCCGGGAATAGATAGATTGATTAATTCTAAGCAACTTTTGCTCTATAAAGTTTTTCTGAAAGTCAATACTTTTCGACTTATCCGTGAGTGAAAGTGTCAATTTTTCAACCAATAAACCCACGGTTTCAGACGTTCTTAGTAAAAATGTAGCTTATAAAAAAACAAAAAGAATGGTGGGTTTATGGTGTCTGTAGTCCCAATACAAATGGAGTAATAGCTTGTTGAAGGTTGGTTCTTATTCGTCAAACGCCAAAATTGAAAGTTTCAACGTGAAGTCAGAAAACAATGCATCTTTCGGGGAAACTCATGGAATCTTTTTTGAAGTGTTTGAAAAAACCTTTATTTTTGTTTTTATGAATAGGTGTAAGTATGCTGTGCCTAAATATAGCTACAATGTGTATTCATCAATGCTCCAATATACGTGTTCTGATATCTGCAAAAATATGTGATTGGTTTTTTACCCATAACTCGCTTAGTTGTTAAGCTATCAAGTCCTTCAAAAAATCATTTTGTAGGTTCGTATTGCCCTTTTTTGAACTATAAATTTTTCATGAATGTGGGAACCACCCCTGAATATTATTAACACTAAGCTGTAAAATGGCCATAGTAAGCTGTAAGAAGCATATTGGGATTCACTATCTTCTTCAGTTCTTTTAACGAGTAACAAAACGAACTAAGTCTACCACAATGCGCTTCTACATGCTACCTCGAGTCCATGTGTACATCAATAGTCACTATTAAAAATGTTGTACTTTCAGTGTAGTTAATGTTTACGTTGTTTATATCTACCTCTTTCGGGTATTTAGTTTTGTTTCTGCTATGATCGAATAAAATACAATTAGTTTTATCATCATTTAATATCAACCAATTTTGCTTAAACCATTCTGATATTTTTTGCACTACATTAGCTGCTTTAATTTCTAAACTATCATAATCTTTACCAAAAATTAGAATATTTTGTCGTCAGCGTAAGTTGTTATATATACTAAGTCATTATTTAGATATTGTTGCAAATCATTAATGCATAATAGAAAAAGTATGGGCCCAAGCACACTGCCCTGTGGTACACCTAGTAGGATTCATACCATTCGTCTACTTATCTGGCTACCGACAGATTTATACGTTCATTAGTTTACTTCATCATTTAATTACCTGTCGATGGTGAGACAAATGGGTTATACATGTCGTTCTTTTTTATTGCACGCTCTAATGGAACTAACAATACCATAATTTTCAGGATTTGCAAGAGGCAATTTTTATATGGCTATCCTCCTTCTTAGTACTATTAAATTTGTTTCTCAATAAAAAAAGGCTAAATCTGATGGTAATATATCCAGTGCAAAAAAAAATCAATTAGGCGATGCATGTTAAAACGTATGTCAATATTTACGTCATAGAATTTAAATAATAAATGAATAGGACTTTTGACAAGAGTAAAATATGATTATTCAAAATGGTTTCCATAGTAACAAAGACCATTCATTGCAGAATTATATTTTTGAAATTGGCGAAATGTAATGGACAGTATGGATTTATTCAATTTCTGCATGTTTGGAAGAGTTTCACGTGTCATCCTCCGACCAATGGGTGCCACTACTCATACTACTGATGAAAAATTTATTAGCTGAATTTTTTGATGAAAGAATTATTACCAGACATATATGGTCCCCAATAAGAAAATGTAAGAGGTGGTTATTAATTTTCTATTGTACATACATTCGCCTTTTTAATATTTTCTTAAAATCCAAAATTTTCATATATTTAATCCCATTTTAATTATGAATTATGAATGAGATTATGTCAAGAGCAAATGTCCAGTTCTTGCATTTGGTGGTTCTTATAATCTTTGCATAAAGCCATACAATATTCTGTTTATGTGAATTTAAACTCAAGAATTGTTGATTTCTTCTGAGAAATTTGAAAAACCTGGTTCCATGTCTCAGTAAGGAATTAAATAATTAAGTGAATATGCATAAGTTACTACACATAAAGGTAAAATGTGATCATTTAGATATAAAACATTACATAATAGGCCTCTTGCATGTGCCATATATTTTAAATTAATTTGTATATAATAATATAGTGTTACTAAACATTAGCAATGATCAAATCTGTTTTCATAATTTCTAACTGGAAATGTTGATTGAAGAGTCTATAAGATGTGCAACTATACGGCCAAAACGGTTCCTGTATGTTCATCTCGCTCATCACGCTTCCCGCGCGTCCCTATCCACATATTGTTCGTTGACTTGTGGTGCCACAGGTGTTATTTTGCAGAAGCAGTCATAAACTCGCGAACCGCGAATAGAAACACTGGACGTTGATATCCAGCGAACGAGGATACATAATATATTTATTAAAAGTTATAATTCTCGACGCAGGTTGTAGACCAGCGCAATCAGTGCCGGCGTCAGGGCATTTGGCACCTGTAGCAAACAGTTACTTGCCGCCCTGATAAAAAACATTTACAAGTTACTACTGTTAGGACAAATTTATTAATAAAAACTTACAAACAAAAATCTCAGAAAAATAATTCTTTCACTAGTTTCACTTAAAATTCAAAAACAATAGAAACCTTTAACTACCAATTATTGTCGTATTTCATCTTTTAAGTCGCCACGTTGTGCACTGTAACAATCGTGTTTTGTTCGAAATTGCAATTGTTCCTTGTCCTCGAGACAAAAGCGGCAGACGGCCAGCGCGGCGTTGACATGTTTAGTACGAGTAAACGAATAATAGGTACGGAGTACGGATTAAAATATGTAACGCTCTACAATAAAACACCCATTTGGGGTTCAAAAAATGTTTTTTTTGAGATTTTTGTGCAATTTTGAATTTCTGAAATTTATAAAAATGTGATAAATTAAAAATATTTTATTTTGCTTTTCGGTTCAACTCCACGGAATAGTATTTATGAGTACGTTTAAGACCTCCCAATATTTTAAAATAATTAGAAAAAAGAATATGCAAATGTCAAGGATGGTGTTTTTGATCTTTCAGCGCTTGCGTAGTGAGAACGGTAATAAATACGAAAATGCACCGCACTTTTTTTTGTACAACATGGAATTTTCTACAAACTATAGTTTTCGAGCTACAGGTGCTCACGTGTACGCATAAAAATGACTGTTTTTTACGCTATTCTGCAAGTGGCACTGGCGTGCGCTGACTTAATTAACAAACAAAAAATTAAGAAAACGGCGATGCTAATAGTCAAATTTAAATTACACAAAACATAATGAGTTACTACTGTTTAAAACTGTTTTTTATACGATGCATAATATTAATAATGGAGTTACAAGTATTAAAAAAATGTTGAAATAAAATAAAAAAATAGTTAAACATTCTTTGTGTTATTGAAATCTATGTAAAATTGTACAGAAAAAAAACACTAATTAATAAAAATATGCGGCAAGTTCCAGTTATATAAAAATCGATGAAAATGAAAAATTACACTTTTCGGTCCTAATATTAATTGTTTATATGCGATAAATAAAAACAAAATGATATGTCAACAATAAATACATTTTTTTAAGAAAGAAAATTGAGCTTGATTTTATATCTTTAAGCCTCATCGACTACTAGAATGCATTTTATATAAACTGTTTATAACAATTTTAAATATTATTTTTTAAATCGATTTCCGCTGACACATTAAAAGAGCATTTTTTAAAATCAATCGATTACTTCCTACAAGGGGTGGTATTTTGCATTAAAAAATGCATATTTAAGAAAAGTGAAGGACGCCATCGTGTAGAGCGATCAGAAATTCATAAATAAAAAAATCGACCATAAATTCTCATTGGACAAATAATATTTAACTGCTTTAACGGGCTGCTTGGAGAACAGCACGAAAAACAGTTGGTTTGCGCTCAGGCGCCTTTGGCATGTGAGCTATAATGGATAAAAATATGCTCTCATGGACTTTTTTGTGCAAAATTCGATGCTTTAAGTATAAAAAGTGAATTTTCGTTATACTTATTACCGTTCTTGCTGTGTAAGTCAAAAAATACCTTCTTCGAAATTTCAATATACTTTTTTATCGTGTAAGCAAATTGGGAGGTCTTGAAATATTCACAAATACTGTTACCATCGAACTCAATGAATATATTTTTTTGCTAGTACCAGAAGATAAATGCAAGCGATTTCAGAAGTGTACCATTTGTGCGATACTTTATTGCCTCGAAAACTTTGCTCTCAGAAAAGTAATACCTACTTGTAATAAAAAAAAAAAATTAATCAGTCTTTCCGCAGATATTCAAATTAAGTTAATTAAACTTTATTATGTTTACTAATTATTACTCTTTTTCCCAATAAAATCGCTTTTTCGTTTTAATTATTAAAAAAAAGCAATTACAGAGAAAACCTATAAACAAATAAATAACTTTTAATGAACCCATCACTGCAGTAGCATATATTTGGGAGAGGATAAAAAAATATTTTTGTACAAATTGGTTATTACAGTTCAGCAGAATTAAAGAAAGGAATGGTGTAAACCCGAAAAATATTGCAACATGTAATATTTTTGCGGCAGTAGTAATGGAAAATGTTATCTAAAACATATTCAAAATTTACCAGGGTGAAGATGGTTAAGAAAGGTGCAAAATGGATAATTTTGTGATATCTTAAAAATAACAGTTTCATCATAAAATGTCAATATGCCTTTTACTTCCATATCCAGTGGAAGTATAACAACGACAAAAATTGGTATTTAGTAAATACAAGAGAAGTCAAGGTCTCAAAAAAATTAACCATTATCACTCTCATTATTAAAGGGAGGGACAAATAAAATTGTGTTAGTGTGTGTACAAGAACCAAAGGCTTCAAACAATTTTTTTTTACTTCATCCACCCCCACCCCCACTACCGATGTGGCATATCGCCTTAGTTTTTGGGGTAGGCGATTTCAAATATTATATAATTAAAGTTCTATAAACAATTATTCCCACATAGTAGAGTGCAAATATAGTATCAAAATATTTTTCGTTTTGAGTGACTTGGATAGAACATCGGGATGTGGAAGTAGTGATTCCTTGGGCAGCGGTTTTAACATTTTAAAATGAAAACCGCAGCCCAAGGAATCACTACTTCCACATCCATATTTCCTATCCAAGTCTCTCACAACGAAAATACTATATTTGCACTCTACCATGTGGTTATGAAATTTTCTAAATAAAATCGTCTATCCCAAAAACCAAAAAACGATATGGCACATCGATAATGGGGGTTGGGGTGGTGGTAGGAGGTGATACGCGGGTGAATGAAGTGGAAAATTTTTTGAGGCCTTTGGTTCCTATACACACTAAATCACAATTTTTTTTTCACCACCTTTAATAATCGCGTGTAATATTTTTGCGGCAGTAGTAATGGAAAATGTTATCTAAAACATATTCAAAATTTACCAGGGTGAAGATGGTTAAGAAAGGTGCAAAATGGATAATTTTGTGATATCTTAAAAATAACAGTTTCATCATAAAATGTCAATATGCCTTTTACTTCCATATCCAGTGGAAGTATAACAACGACAAAAATTGGTATTTAGTAAATACAAGAGAAGTCAAGATCTCAAAAAAATTAACCATTATCACTCTCATTATTAAAGGGAGGGACAAATAAAATTGTGTTAGTGTGTGTACAAGAACCAAAGGCTTCAAACAATTTTTTTTTACTTCATCCACCCCCACCCCCACTACCGATGTGGCATATCGCCTTAGTTTTTGGGGTAGGCGATTTCAAATATTATATAATTAAAGTTCTATAAACAATTATTCCCACATAGTAGAGTGCAAATATAGTATCAAAATATTTTTCGTTTTGAGCGACTTGGATAGAACATCAGGATGTGGAAGTAGTGATTCCTTGGGCAGCGGTTTTAACATTTTAAAATGAAAACCGCAGCCCAAGGAATCACTACTTCCACATCCATATTTCCTATCCAAGTCTCTCACAACGAAAATACTATATTTGCACTCTACGATGTGGTTAAGAAATTTTCTAAATAAAATCGTCTACCCCAAAAACCAAAAAACGATATGGCACATCGATAATGGGGGTTGGGGTGGTGGTAGGAGGTGATACGCGGGTGAATGAAGTGGATAATTTTTTGAGGCCTTTGGTTCCTATACACACTAAATCACAATTTTTTTTCACCACCTTTAATAATCGCGTGGGGATGATAATGGGGGTAGTTAATGCCAAAATATTTTTTAAGACCTTAACTTCTTTTATATAATAATAAACTAAATACCAAATTTTATGGACTCTTACTTGCTTAATTTACCTATTTACCCCAATTTATCCCAATTTACCACTCAACCCTTTAACGGAATAAGATCAAAATATAACCTAATTCCAGATCTCGTTAAAATACATATGTGTACCAATTTTCAAGTCAATATCTTAAACGGTTCCAGAGTAATCGTGCACCCAAAACGTCACAGACCGACGCGATAAACATTATTTTTTGCTTCAACTTAAAATCTCGACATGTCATAACATTCTAAGCCTATTTGAATAAATGTTTTCAAAATTACTACACTTATACTGGAAGTGGGAGCAATACGTAGAAAATGGCATGACAAAAATATAAACAATCATAATGTGCCGTGGACTACACGGTGGAAGTAATCTACTTCAAGCACTTTCTTTGAGGAAACGCATCTATACTGTTCGAGGTAACCCACTGCGCATCCATTTTACTCAAGGAAAGCCACTGCGCATCCATTATACTCGAGGACATTTACTACGCAGCCATACCACCCAAGATAACCAACTTCGCATCCAAACTACTCGAGGTAACCCACTGCGCATCCATGTTACTCGAGGAAACCCAATGCGCATCCATACTACCTGAGGTAAACTACCGCGCATCTATTTTACTCGTGAAAACCCACTGCGCATCCATACTACTCGAGGTGACCCATTGCGCATCCATTTTATTCGAGGAAATCTACTGCGCATCCATATTACTTGGAGTAACCTATTGCGCATCTATAGTACTCGAGGAAAGCCACCGCGCATCCATAGTACTCGAGGAAATCCACTGCGCATCTATATACTACTCGAGATAACCCACTTATTAAAGAATAAAGAAAATAATAGAAACACTGAACAGGTTGCATGGTATTTTAATTGAAAATCGTAGAAGCTAGATACACACGCAAGGACGTGTTGCTGCATCCTCATCTATCCTTGAAACATTGGTATCAATTTAGCAACCTGTTTATAAACCTTAAAATTCCACATCCACGTTTTCTATCCAAGTCTCTCACAAAGAAGAAAAAAATTGCACTCCACTATGTGAAAATTATTTATGAAACTTTAATAACATAATATTTGAAATCGCCTACTCCAAAAACCTATAAAACGATATGTCACATCGGTAGTGGGGGGTGGTGGAAGGGGGTGGTAGAGGGGGCAAATGAAGTAAAAAATATGTTGAGGCCTTTCCACCCCCCTTTAATAGTGGGGTAGGGGTGGTAAATGGGAGTAATGTTTTGAGACCTTACCTTTTCTTATATATACTAAATACCAATTTTATGGACTCTTACCTGCTTGATTTACCTATTTACCCCCCTTTATCCCAATTTACCCTTCAACGGAATAAGATGAAAATATAATCTAGTTCCAGTTCTATTAAAATACAAACGTGTATCAAATTTCAAGTCAATATCTTTAACGGTTCCAGAGTAAACATGCGCACAAAAAAGTTACAGGCAAACAGAAATTTTTTTTGCTCAAATTTAAAATCTCGACGTCTCATGACATTCTAAGCCTATTTGAACAATGACAGTTTTTTTAATTTTTTTTGCCGTTACTATACTTCCACTGGATGTGAAAGTAATAAAATTCACTTTATCATGTTGTGCGCATTTGTGATGCACATGGTACATGGAACTTTTATGCCATTAATCCTTAATTTTCTTTGTTATGTATTATTTAATATTATATAAAAATGGTTTATTTTACTGGGAAAAAAATGTTTTATGTTGCCAGCAGCTCATTGGGTTTTTATATTTAATTGTTTTGAAAATAAACATAATAAACACGCCACACACTAAACAGAACATTACATGTTTTTGTAAGAATCATTACCGTTTTTAGGTTAAATTTAAAAATACAATGTAGCTGGCAATGATGAATATTTCACCATTTCGTCGTTTTTCTGAATGTTTCAGTAAGTGTTTGCAGTTAAATATTATGTCTATATGAGAGCTGTCTCTGGCGCAGAGACAACAAATCTCCTTGTTTATCAAAAGCGACGATTCACGCGACGTGAACCATACGAGTGCCGTCAACCTAACTGATGTTTGTGCAACTGACTAAGATCTTAGACCACAATGCCGGTGGCGCCGTACTGTATATCAGACCCTGCGCTGGCTACGATTTCAAGTACACGGTTGCGCCTCTTGGTATAACTCTTCACTCAACACTGGAAAGTATTTAAATAACCAATTATATCCGGGAGAAGGGGCATATCTGAAAACACACTCATATTGAAGTTGACGTCATCTGTCATTAGATATATCTCTGCGCGTGCATGCGTGCAATGATTCGGACATATTATTCGTGCAGTCTGCGATTATTTCTTAAAATTATTTAGTTGTATTGGGTCTGTGATATTAAATTATAGTGTGTATTTAAGTGTACCATATTTAAAAGGGTTTAAATTGTTTTAAACATGACTGAAAAAGGTTATTATTTCAAAGATCAATCGGATAGTCCACGCCGTACGCCTGCCTGTCTGCCTGCGTCACAAAAATATTCATAAATAAAAAACTAGTTCTAGATGAAAATTTTTTTTTCCAAAAAATTCTCCTGTATCTTAGCTTCAATCGCCTCGCTGCATATATATGAACATTTTCAAAAATAAAAAAATTTGTCGCTTAGTCAAAATTACGAGTACATTTTTAGCGAGGTGTTAGTCGAGTTTCTTCTTGTTTAAAGAAAATAATAAACAATAATCGATAGAAACAAAAAGACCATTGGAAGCACTTATTTGTGTACTTTAATCTAAAAAAAAATCAGATCGATAGCTCAATTAGATTTGAAAATATGGCAGTGTAAATGTTAAAAAACATGATTTTTAATTAATAATTAATCAATTTCTCAAGTTTTTTCGAAAAAAAATATCTGTACCACCAAAAATATATTAAATAGCCATTTCTTATGTAGAATTTTTCACTTTATAAAAACTATACTTTCTGGTGCTGCGCTGATTTTTTTTTCTTGAGAACAGAGAGATTTTTATGGTCTATTTTGCTCCCCTATCAAGCTATTACAAGGGCAATGTCCATGAATGGAATTAATTTAAAATGTACGTTAGCGTTAGCGTCTCCTGACACATGTCACATGTTGTTTGCGCGCCTAATGGATTTATTCAAACTTTAATGTTGAATACCGTCTGTAAAAGAGAAAATAAGAAAAAATCCTTTACACACTGTATTTTGTATTAAGTAAAGATTCTAAAAATGCTAAGATCATATTTTGTGCAAGAAGCCTATTTATATACTTAAAAAATTTTGCTTAACTATGACTTACCAAACAGATACCAGTATTAACGTCACACTCCGTAGCATGCCCATTACATTCACAAGGTACACAATATCCTCCGTGGGGTCCAGACTTTATTCTATAATAACCTGGAGCACATTCTTCACAAGATAAACCCCAATAATTGGGAGGACAGTGACACTGTTCTACTGACACAGCCAAAGGAACATTTGATGCGTTACCATAATCTTCCTCACTCTCAATGGCTTCATCTAGAGCCACATTAATCAACCTGAAGAAGAAACATGAATCATAAACATCTTTAAATATTGTTATTTTTTAAATATCAGATAGACATACATATATCATTAAAACTATGTACACTTCTGTGCAATAAAATTCCGTACACTTGAAAAATCAAGTAATCCTGTTTTTACTAATATTAAGTGATGTAAATCAGTCTTTTTGGAATTTAGATTTTTTATTATCATATAGGTTATAAAAAAGTGACATTGATTATGAAATGTCATAAGTAAGGTATTTGAATAATGTTAATCCAGAAGAAAAACGTAAGTATTTTTGTTTTTTTTTTTACCTTTTTACGCCATTCAATGGGAATGATTTCGATTTATAACAAATGCAAAAATTGACGTTGAAAAATTCACAGATACGACTGCACATAACTGCAATTGTATTTATTGTGTAAATAATGTAATCTAATATTTTGTACATATGTCCGACATTACAAGACTGAAAAACTTTCCAACGGGCGATAGACACAATTTAAACAAAACATAATGCGGGCTTGCTTCTGTTAATATGGTCTTCTTGGCACTTGTACAGTTTTTTATTTCCGATTTTCCTATCCTTCGGCTAGCTGTTGACCTCGATGCTGGAAAATTTGTCATGAACACAGCGTCTCCTGCTATTTGAAATGGATGTCGGATTTTCCCTCAAATAGCCCAGGAGTGCTTCATCTTGAACGAGATTTGAACTTCTCGATTGGCCTGAACCTCTTTTCTCATTACACTACCTCCCTCCTCCCACTTTTCTTCACACTCATAACAGTACTTTTATTCAAGTGATAATAGTTAGCAACTGCCCTGATAGACCATCCCCTCTTCAATTTTAGAGAGAATTAGAATTTTTTCATGTCCAGTTAATTTCGGCATTTCGAAAATATGACACTGACACTGACAAATAAATAAAGAATGATTTAATATAGCGAAAAATAGGTGTTCGGGATTTTATTGCACAGAAGTGTACAGTTTTATATCAAATAGACTCCATATATTGTCAAATAAAATCAATTTTCTGAGATACCTATACGACGTCATCCACAAATAATAACAGGCCAATTTCTGATATTTTTAACACCATTCGTTGTTTTTCATACCCCACAAAAATTACGTCACATTTATCAGGTTCCCCTTTATTATCTATAGTTCCATTTTACTCCCACAACGGGGAAGTATAGTAACAGCAAAACAAATTATGATTTTTTTTTTTTCGTTTAAATGAATGTCATGAAACATCGAGATTTTAAGTTTAAGTAAAAAAAAAATTCTGGCTGCCTGCAATAGTCTTAATCATTCTAGTAGAATGAGCCGGAGCATTCAGGTGTAAAGATAGAAAAGAAAAATCTATTTTATTATGTAGATTTATGGAAATAAATAATAAAACCAATTTTCGTGAGACTTTCTAGATCTGAAAATTAAGTCCTTTGAGATAAACAACCTTGAGTTATTGTTTAATTATTAATCAGTGGGTGATTTAATGTTTCTTTTTTGTTATGAGGAAATTTATTTTAAACCGATTCCGAGCACTGACAATAATAAGATACTTTGTTTATATGTGAGGCGGAAAGCAAAAAGGGACCTCTTGTCGGCGATGTTAATTTTTCAGTACAGTTGAAATTAGTGGTTTGGGTCAATATGATCGATTTTCGGATTTTGTCCTTTACAAGTTGTAATCGATTACAAAACCGATATAATTGAATGAAACACTTAAAATAATCGATAAAGCAGTCAATGTTCAGTATTGTTCAGCCCTGGAAAAGGTACCTCCTGTCACTTATGGAGAAATAACATGGGACCGACAAGAGGTCCCTCTTCATAAACGCACTAGTAACTTAAACAAAAAAAATCATAGAGACATCATTTTTGCACCAAATCGTTCAGAATTAGAGCTTAATTCATTTAATATCATTAACTAAAAATCGGAAATTGCCGACAAGAGGTCCCTTTTTGCTTTCCGTCTCACATATATTATTTAACGCTAGAAGTAATAATAAATAACCAAGGAAGGGCAGTCAGTATGTTTATACATCAATCAGCCAGCTTAATCAGTGCTATTTATAATCATAGTTTTGTGTCCATAGAGAGAGGTTCCACGTATATAAAAACACGCATCAGACCAACAAAAGTCGGTTGTGATTTTCCAGCACTTCAATTTAGAAGATCTTGCAGTCCTGGTGGTAAGTCAAAAACCTGTTTATTATTTTAACTATTTGCGACTTAGGACTGGGATTAGAACCCTTCCCCTTAGCTATTTGCCACATTTAGTCATGCTATTACAGAGCCCGTTCTCTGATCATGACTTCATTTGTGAATGGCCTATGTTTTTCTTGCAAATGTTTTTACTATTAACTTGAAATTATATAGTTATCTTACCTTGTAGTTACACTAGCAGTCCAATAAGTAGCTCTGAGGTAAATACCACGTAAATCTTTAAGAACTTCCATAATATGTTCTCTCTTGGCAGATCCTCCAGAAGGTAACTCAAAGTTACTTTCCACTAACTGAAGCGTACTTAAAAATTTAGTGGTTGGTGGTGGTTGTTCATAGTTGGAATATGTCAAATATAAGTCAGCCCCCTGCAAAATAACGTCCGGACCACTAACTGCTGAACCTTGCGATCCAATAACATAGTAGATAGTATAGTTTAAAAAAGCACCATATGAAGTCAATCTCTTCCCTAAATAATCAAGAGGTGCTGCGAGATAACCAGTACTCTCAGACACGTTGAAATATGAAAAGTCAACACCAATTTCATTTTCATTTACGTTTTCCACAGTCAGATTTAAAAATGTTACGTTAAGTTTTCCCGCCGTGTTAATACCAACGACTTCCCAGTCATTCATTTCTATCAGAGCAACTTTAATCAATCGGGAATTAGTACACCTTGTTGTTTGGCCAAAGCAAAAACATTCTGTGCATCCATCTTCATTATCGGCTTGCAGGTTAAATGAACCTTCTCGACAGAAGTTACAATGAGGCCCTACTACATGTTTTTTACAGAAACATTCCGCACTCGTTTGATCACAAATTTCAGCTGTTGTTCCTCTGGTGTCACAGTCGCAAGAATCGCAGTAGGGGAATGAGTAATGACCTGCCTTACATTGGTCACACGGCCTGCCAATAATATTTTCCTTGCACCTACAATAATACAGTATGTAGAGCAAAGAAACGGGGGGGTCCTAAAAATAATTCCTACAAGGAACTTTTTGCTTGCAAAACACAAGACATAATCATTGTTAATGTTTTCCATAAAAATATCGTTGCCACTACGGCCGTCATGTTGGAAAAATGACGATCAAAATAGGTTTTACTCGATTATCTCCTTTCCTGTTAGTTTTACTCTAAAATTGGGTATTACCAATATTGCAGCAAATGAAAAGAGCTACAACTTTTATTTCAACTATTTTTCTTTATTGTTAATATTTTACGATTTACAACAGTCAGAATGGTGAAAATTCGTGTTTCGCTGCCGATTTTTGCTATTGTGAAAAACCTATTTTGACCGACATTTTTTCGACATGGTGGACGCAGCTGCAGAGATATTTTTGTGGAAAACACTGGTTAAAGATTATGGCAACCCCGTTATAGTATATAAGTAAAAAATTCCTCGGGATTATTCATGGATCAAATGATAGATTGACTGTACTGTAAGTCACTTAGGTTAAAAACAGATACAGAACGAATTCGTTAACTACTTACGGGCATTCTCCACTAAGAATATTGCACTGACTAGATCCGTTAACACCCAAATAGTTACATTTGCATTCCTCACAACCAATAATGGGGTCAAAACCATAAGTTAAAGGCTCACACTGATCACATCTTTCACCCGTTACATGTGGCGGGCAAATACATTGTCCAGTTGATGGTTCACAGTATGCAGTGGACGGACAATTACACGGTTTACAATCTGGGAATCCATAATATCCTGTCTTACAAGCTTCACATTTACGTCCAATTATGTGATCTTTACATGGACATTGCCCTCCAAATTTCTCGCATTCAAAACTATAAGAACCGTAAAAGTCGCACTTACATGGTAGTGCTCCTGTGTTGTGTCCAGCAGTTATAGAAAATACAGAATCTCTGCAGAAGCCTGAAATAATTTAATATTTCTGTGATTTAAAAATATTCAAAGTTTTAAATAAAGCATTATTACCTTCATATGTTGTGTCGATATTAAAATGGTTATTCCCACATGTCGAAATGAATTCTCCAGTTCTATCGAGTTCTTCTTCTTCAAGATTTTTGACGCTATATAAATCAGCTGGAACCACTAAGAGGTAGTCAAGGTAAACGTTCTTGTTTTCAGGTTGCTAAAATAAATGTCATTAAATTTTAGGAATTGTAAAAGTAATAATATAGAGATATAATAGTTCCATTATACTAAGCATTGCAATTCTTAGTTGTGACGTCACACACAATTACATAATTTTAAAGTAACTTTCAACTAAGTATTTGTTTCAATAAGAACAATAGAAATTAGAATTATTCACTTTGCTTAATTATAAAACTTTCACTAACATTAAAGTATCAAACTAAAACAAAATCCTCAAACATACCACAAAACGGCAACACGGTGCAAGCTTAGCTGAGTTATTCGAAGCAATATGTGGCAATATACCATGTAAATAAAATTGTACGAGCCTATGGCCCAATATCAACATAAATGCTCCATATATGTGTAAAAAATTAACACGTTGGTTTGATTTTGAATTGGTATATGACGTTAGAATATTTGCAGCGATGACGTGCAATGCTTAATATATTGGAAGTACTTTAGTAATATACCTTTACTGTGATCATGAAATTTTCAGTTAGTTGGAACTTATTGTTATCAGGCTGGGAAATAACCGATCTGCAGCCTGACTCAGATGGACAGTGCCTTACTGGGACCTTAGCTTCATAAAATTGACCATTTTGAATAGTAACGTTCAAATCGAAATCTAAAAACATGTCATCATAAATAATATAACAAATTTTTAATGAAAAAACGAAAATAAAATCGAACATTCCATATACAGGAGCACAATATTTGAAGAATGTCTTTAGGGTGTTAAAATAGTAGTAAAAAAAAGTAGCTATAGTCCAATTCTCAACTATTAAAAAGACAGATAATTCATTTCAATTATAGGTGGTTACACTATAGATATTATTGCATTTTCTTTATTTGTTCCAAAAATGGCCATGAAAAACAAATTGGGGGCGAGCACAGACGTGTCTTGACTGTAGAGTAGTATTACTATGAGAAGATGACAGCAAAAAATATGCACAGCAACGAGTTTGTGCACTCCATCATTCTAAGCCAATGAGAACAAATTACGTGACATTCAATACTGACACCAGCAGCGGCGGTAGCCTGCAGTAGAGTGGCAGCGGCAGTAATAATAATAATAAAACAACTTTATTAGGCAAAATTTAATTACTATTTTTAATAAATTACTATTTACACTATTACTATTAAATTACTATTCTTACACTTCTCCTGAACAAAGGTTACTCGTAACAATTGGCAAGTTTTAATCTACTCCATTACACACCTCTTCGATAGTGAAACTTTTATTGCAATTACACATCCCCATACCCCAGATGACGCTATGCCACTGGTAAAATATTCGCGCATGTTGGCTCTGCCACTGTTATCTTCTATAATAATACTACTCTACATATTTCGATACATAGTGTTAAGCAATGTTCCTCGTGGTTAGTACTTATATAGATGGGCGACGGTCTGGGGAAACTCAACGAACTTGTCTCACCTTCTAGCAACTTGTACATCAGCGTAAATACAGAAACTTTGTAATTTAACATCCCCTCCTTTGGAGGGGATGTAAAACAATATGTTAAATGTTAGGCAAGTAAAAAATCCCTATTGTACTAAAAGAGAAGAAGTTTGGCAAAATATTCAGGTTGGGGATAACTGGTTTTCTGGCGTTGGTGATAGGTCTTGGTAGAGAAAATAGACCGTCGTAAAATAAATAAAAACAAAAATTGAATAGTTTATTTTGAACATTTCTCATGACTGGGTAATGGATTTAATTCATTTGAATATTCTCATAAGCGAATCCACATCATAGTCTATTTTCATTTTTAATGTATATTTCAACAATACTAAGTTTTTTTATGCATAATATGTATGAGAATCAAATGTTAAATTCTGTCCTGTTATGTCTGTGGATAATGAACATTTATTTTTTCTTTTCAGCTCATTTTGGATGATAAATGTCACAATGTCAACAAACTAAACTTGCTAGAAAAGTGAACCAATCTTTATACACAATTAGAAAGTCCTTCCAGAATCTGACTCATTTCCTTAAACCTGTAATGTTTATATTCGTGCCCTACCTTATGAGTTTGCAATATTTGAGTGAATTTTTAAAATTTTGCATAGTGAAATATAAAAGAAAGTTACCTCTCTCAACTTACTGTACAATAACACGGGAGTCGACATTCTATTTTGAAGATATCCTTAAAATTAATTTCTTATTTTTTGTGTTATTAGGTGGCAGGAAATCATTTTCCGTCATACTGTAATGTCAATAAAGGATACAAGAAATATCAACTTTAAACATATATATCAGTGACACTTTTTTTATTTAAAGAAACATAGCAACTAAAAGTGTCGCTGGCTCCCGTACTATCGAACGTCTTATACTCAAGTGCAAATATTTATCACTTTGCTCTCCCTTGAATGCAAGTGCTTGACCTCTCAGAACTCGACGTAGGGCGAAACTCTGAATATCAGGGAGATGATCCTATAGAAAATCTGGTAAAACAATTTAAAGAAGAGTTTACTCCTTAGTAAATATAGCTATTTAATTTTGTTGAGCAGATATTTAATAATTGAAATTCCATAGTCAACTCTCGAATGTCTGTATGATATTCCCACCTTGAAATACATGAAGTCAAAGGTGTTTTGTAAAGGGGTATGGATTTGTATAATCAACTAACTGATAGCAGATCCAAAAATTGAATTACACAATCTTTTAAATTTAAAATAATACAGAGCAATAAATGCATAAAGCTCTAAAGTTTTAAACTATTTAGAAAAGTTTGGCAGAAAACTTCTCCAATAAAGCTGTTTCTTTTAACCGTTACTGTCTCTGTAGCAACTGGAAACTGCTCATCCTCAAAACTTAAATAAAAAAAAAAAATGTTTACGTTCAACGATGACACAGGGCAGATTAACAGATAGATCTATCAAAACTCATCACTGAGAACGAAATATATGCAAGAGTACGACATTTTTGAAAATTTTATTTGCAGAAAAGTTATATGTTGTTGTTTCAAGATGGCCGATGGCAAGGTTGATCCTGAGAAACAGTGTAGTTTTTGTAAAAAACCGGTAGTTTTAAAAAGAATTAAATGTACAAATTGTGAAGCAAGTTTTCATACAAGTTGTTCAACGAAAAAATCAAAAAAATGCTGTGAAAAACCAAATCTGGAAGAAGAAATACGAAAAATTCCAATTGAAGAGGTTAATGAACCCCTAAACAGCCCTATCACAGAAGAATCCACAAATGTGGAAAGTGAAAACCTTTTATTAGAAATAAATAAGGACTTACGAGAACATATAAAACTGCTTAAAGAGAAAATCGAACTTCTGGAGGTGGAAAACACTAACTTAAAAAAAATTGTCAAAGAAAATCATGTAAGGTCCGACACTCACACAAGAGGCGCAAAAGATAAAAACACAATAGAGGAAGTTAAAAGTGAATTAAAAAATTTCATGGAAAACAATTTTCGACATCTTACAAAGGAAATCAATGAAATAAAAAACAACATAAGGGATTCTAATGTAAATATCATTAAGCATACAAAAAATGTTCAGCAAAAAACTGTAGCACAAAAACCAACAACAGCAATAGAAATATCAAAACCAGTGACTCCAAAACAAACACAAAATTCGCTGAAGGAACATAAAACAGTAACACCAAAACATTTTGTGAAAGCATTGGAAAATGCACAAAAAGAAAAAATGGATTATCTGATCCATATTAATACATCACCTAAACCAAGAGAGGAAATAGACAAAAATAATGAAAATAATGAATGGAAAACTGTTGAGAAAAAAGGGAGAAATAAATATAAAAGAAATATAGGGGAATCGGAAGAAAGTAATGAGAACTTCAGAGGTGTTTGTCCAAAAGTTTGGTTATATCTGTACAGAGTACTAAAAGATGTAACTGAAGAGGACATAACTCAGTTTATAAAAAGAAAGACGAACTCAGCGGACAGCGAAATAATCGTTAAACAGATAACTTCTGAAAGTATCCGATTTAATCGTTTTATGGTAGCAGCCGAGTTTAAATATAAGGATATGTTCTATGACCCTAAATTCTGGCCTAAAGGAGTTGGATATAAAAGGTTTGACTTTAAGCGATACTATGAAACAAACAAACAAGATAAATCTAAAGATTCGAGACCAGTCTCTTTTTTAGAGTAGTGGATTCACAGAAGGAAAATACTGGAAAACAGAAAAACAGGCCCATTGATGAACCAAAACAAAATAAAAAAGCATCAGACAAAGAAATAGTGTCCATACCCACCACTCATACACTTTCAATATGTAACTATAACTCAAAGCTGCAAAAGGATAACAGCAAACACTCTCACTCAAGAGAGAAGCTAACAACTATACTCCACCATAACGTTCAATGCATAAAAAACAAGGTAAATCAATTGGAGGTTATACTTAACGACATACATGTGGATTATCTCTTAATAACTGAACATTGGGTAAGTGCAGCAGAGACCTTTCCAAAAATAAATAACTATCACCTGTTATCGTCATACAAAAGAATGGTCAGTGCCCATGGGGGGGCAGCAATACTGGCGAAATCTCTCCTTAATACAAAAGAAAGAATAGATATTGTAGAGTACTCTCAGGAAAACATAATAGAAATAGCGGCAGTAGAAATCAAACATAATAACGACCAAATTATTCTCCTATCCGTATATAGACCACCCACAAGAACAAATTTTCAAACTTTTCTCAGTTTATTCGAAGAAATACTACATAAACTGATTATAGAGGAGAACAAACTTGTAGTCATTGGTGGAGATTTTAACACAAACTTCCTGCAACCAGACCATGAAGATACAGCTCTTTTAATTAATCTTATTGAATCGTACAACACAAAAGCTGCAATAAACTCCGTCACCAGAGAAGTAAGCCAAAAATGTATAGATAATATTATTACAAATATGAATTACAGTGAAAGCAAAATAGTAAATGTCCATCTATCTGATCATTATGGTCAAATGATATCAATAAAAAAAAATCAAAAATCACCACCTAAATGTCTTACAAAAAGAAACATTAATCCAACTACAATAAGTCTATTAAAAGAGGAACTAAATAAAATAATTTGGGAAACAAACGGAAACTTAAACATAAACGACAGCTTTGATAATTTCTATAGAACGCTAATATGTGCTTTCAATAAATGTTGTCCACAAGTAACAAAAATACAAAATAATTTCGTAAAAAGTATCCCATGGTATACAGAAGAACTAAAAGAGATGAAAAACGAAATCCAGTTTTGGTACCAATTTGCCAAAAGTAACAACAATAAACAAGCAAAAGACAGATATAAGACACTAAAAAAACAGTACAATGTTATGCTACAAACAGCAAAACGCAACTATAATTCAAATTTGATAGCACAATCACACAATAAAACGAAAGTACTTTGGAACCTAGTCAAACCAAAGGAAAGTACCACAGATTCAATTGATTATATAATAAATAGCGATGGCGAAAAAATTGAAGCTCCTGAAAAAATTATCGAGGAAATTAATAGCTTTTTCACAAGCATCGGATCAAATGTAGGCGTATCCTCCAACTACAACCTCTCGATGACAAATATTTCAAACTCGATATACTTACATCCGGTCACAGAACAAGAAATAAGAGATATAGTGCAGAACTTAAAAACGAAATACACTCAAGATATAGATGGACTCTCCACATTTATATTAAAAGAAATAATCGACTGCATAATAACCCCACTAACAAACTTAGTAAACAAATGTCTGCAAGAAGGGATATTCCCTGACAATTTAAAACTAGGAAAGGTTATACCCATCTACAAAAAAGGAGATAGACACATAATTAATAACTACAGACCAATATCGATACTGCCAGTTCTTTCTAAAATCTTTGAGAGAGTAATATATAATAGAATTCTGTTCTTCGCAACATCAAATAACATACTGTGCAAAAATCAATTTGGGTTCAGGAAAAATCTAACAACAAACCATGCAATTTGCAACTACCTTAATTATGTTCTAGACCATCTAGATCAAAATAAGAACGTATTCTCTGTTTTTCTAGACCTCACTAAAGCCTTCGATTGCGTACCCCATGAATTACTTATAATGAAACTAGAGAATTATGGATTAAGAGGTAACTGCTGTTCACTTGTGAAATCCTACCTACAAAATAGAACGCAAGTCACTAAAACACACGTACAAGGAAGCGAGCAGACATCCTCAATAGCTAACCTAACAGCTGGAGTACCGCAGGGGAGCATCCTGGGTCCGTTGCTGTTCCTTCTATTCGTAAACGATCTGCCAGTTCACATAAACTGCGACAACATAACAATGTTCGCAGATGATACCACTGTCTCTAACGAAGATAATGACATTGGTACTCTTAATAACCACATGAACTTATTAATGATTAACATAGAAGAATGGTGCGAGATGAACAATCTCTTAATAAATGCGACGAAAACATATGTAATGAACTTCAGGTCAGTCTCTGGGTATACAAGAGTGCAATATAATGACGAACGCATAACAGAAGCCAATCACGTTAAATTCCTAGGAATAATCTTGCAAAGTGACATCAAATGGGATCAACAAGTTACCGCTGTATGCTCAAAGTTAGCAAAATATGTATACCTTCTAAACGCCACAAGGAAAGACATAAGTCAAGAAGCTGCTAGAACCGTATATATGGCATATTGCCAATCTCAACTAATGAACGGAATAATATTTTGGGCATGTACTACAGCAGCTAATATAGATAGGGTATTCAAAACCCAAAAACGATTGATACGAGCATTATGCAATGTCCCAACCACCACTAGTTGTCGACCGCTATTCAAATCGCTAAGAATACTGCCAATAATGAGTCTGTATGTCTTAGAAGCAGTAAAATTCGTACACAATAACACTAATCTATTTAATAATCATCAAGTTGACCATCCCTACGGCACCCGTACAATGGACGTAAGACTTCCACAACATATCCACGCTTTCTTCCATAACTCCTTTAAAGTGCAGTCTGTGAAACTATATAATATGCTTCCGAATAAGTATAAGTCTCTAAGCAAGTCAAACTTTAATAAAACAGTGAAAAAATTCATCTTGCAACACTGTTTCTACACTGTTCAAGAATTTATAAACTGCTGTGATGCCATGTGATTATTCATATTATTTTTTTATGTGATTATTCATATTTTTACATATTATTTTATTTTTAGACCAAGCACTTATATTTTATATTTTACAATAAGTATTTTATTCGTTTGTATTATTTTGCATGTTTTTATATTGTAATTTTTATGAGTCGCACGCTATGTATAGTATGTATTTTAATGTTTAACGTTTAACTTAATGATCAAGATGAATAATCATCCTTCTGTTTGACCCACCCACAACATTCATTTGTAATGTATTGTAATATGTTGCACCCCTTAAAATTTAAGGTTATGTTACTAAAAAGTAGGCAGACTTCAACAGATCGAATGTCTGAATGAATGTAGTGTATTTGCACCTACTCGAAAAAGAACCTACCAGAAGATTCCAAAGTGACATCTGGAATTATCGAGAGAATGGTGGCGTCATCACAGAACAATCGAGATCTGTCATTTTTAGGTATAAAAGAGCGATCGCATTGTCGGCGAGTAGTTCAGAAGTTCAGAAAGTATAGAAAGTGAGGTTAAGAGTTCAAAGATAAACAAAGTAATAAACATTGTGATTTTAGTCAGTAAAGTGTATTTAAATTAATAATAGTATTGTGAAGTATCCAGTAAATATTTAATAAAGTGTGTTAGTGGACATCTCTTGTTATAATTTTTGGAACCCACGGATTTTGCGAGGGTGGTTTCCTAAGGGTGGAAACACGCGACAAATTGGTGTCAGAAGTGGGATTTTATGACAAGAGGAGCTCTGAAGTTGTGTTGGAGTGTTCGAGAAGTATTCTCGAGAGTTAGTGCTAACACAGGACTAATTTACTGGACATTGTTCGAGGGTTATTTTCGAACAGGAAAATAGTGTTTAAGTGCATTTTTGAGACATTGTAGAACATTTTATTAGGACATTAGTGTGATAATTAAATCCTTTGAACTGAGAAGTGATAGAGACACTGAAAAAGACTCATTTAGTGCGTGAAAATTTCTAGAACTTTTCTATTTGGACATTAGTGGAGATTATTAAATTCTCTGAACTGGATAGTGACAAAAGACTCTGGATAAGACTTTTTCGTGCTATTTCGAGATTTGTCTAGAAAGTTCCATTACCGATATTGACGTGACAGTTAAATTTATTTTATTTTAATTTCATCGTATGCCCGTAACAACAAGAAGTATGGCATCCGATAAACAAATACAGGACTTATTCGAACAATTCCAAAAAATGATGGCGCAGCAACGGCAGGAAGACAAAGAAGAACAAGTAAAACTACGTCAAGAAGAAAGGAACGAATTAAAGAAAATGATGGAAGATCAGGAAATAAGACGTCAGAAAGAAAAAGAGGATGAAGAAACAAGACGTCAGAAAGAAAAAGAGGATGAAGAAACAAGACGTCAGAAAGAAAAAGAGGATGAAGAAAGAAGACGTCAAGAACAAGAAAGACAACGTCAAGAGGAAAAAGACGAACTCAGAAAAATAATGGAAGACTTGGAAGAAAGACGCCAGGAGGAATTAAGGAAAATCCTGAGCGATCAAATAAAAATACAACAGGACGCAATAATTTCTGCCAATGAAGTACTAAAATGTGAAGTCAAAGAAGAGATAAACAAGGTCGAAGGTAAAGTAGGAGTAGTCGAGACAGAAGTCAGTCAAGTAAAAGAGGAAGTGAGTGACATCAGAGGAAAAATGAGCGAGTTCGAAGGAGAAGTGGAGCGACTTAAACGACAATTAAGAGAGAAAGGAGGCCAGCTAGTAACATCATCGGGTCCTCGATTAAAACCTCCCTCCTTTGACGGCCAAAGCTCATGGACAACCTACAAGAGACAATTTGAGGCAGCAGCATCGGCAAATAACTGGGATAACGAGGAAAAGGCTATGGCATTAGTTCTGGCGTTAAGGGGCCAGGCCTCAGAATTACTTCAGACTATCCCGGTGGAGAAACAAAGGGACTT
Source organism: Rutpela maculata (assembly GCA_936432065.2). Taxonomy (NCBI): domain Eukaryota; kingdom Metazoa; phylum Arthropoda; class Insecta; order Coleoptera; family Cerambycidae; genus Rutpela; species Rutpela maculata. The sequence goes on along the minus strand of OW386286.2, from coordinate 70,345,983 downwards.
TAAAGTCTTGGAAGCTGCATTAGACTTGAGGTATGGCGATCAACACCTTGCCCAATTATACCAGACTCAGCTGAAATCCCGGATGCAAAAAGCTGGGGAAAGTTTACAAGAATTTGAAGCTGCGATAGAGAGACTGGCGCACCTGGCGTATCCAAGTGCACCTAAAGAATTCCAGGAACAATTAGCCGTGGGGGCCTTTTTAGATGGTATAAGGGACGAAGAGGTCAGGCGAGTTTTGAGGCTGACGAGACACCAAAGTAGTAGCGAAGCTTTGGTGCGTGCACTTGAAGTAGAAGCCGCCTACAGAGATACTCCAAGGAGAGTGCGAGCTGTGACTCTCGAAGAATCGCAACCAGAAATGAACCAGAACCCTATGTTGACGGAGATGCAGAAAATGTTTACCAAATTATTGAACAAAGTGGATGATCTTAGGGAGCAGAGAAAACAACAAAATAAAGGAAAGCCGAGTGGAGGTATTAAATGTTACAACTGCGGCAAGGTAGGACACATGAAGCGAGACTGTCGACAGCAGAATTCGGAGAGTCGAGTAAATGCTGTGAATCTTGAAGAGAAGCAGGAAAACAGTACCAAGGGGGTTGTTCTGGCTAGGGAATGCAGTGACCCCAAAGAAATAAAGATTTCCCAGCTTCGAAGAATCGCAAGCAGTCTGTTGTTGCATGGATATGTGAACGGAAGAAAATGTTTGTTTACCATCGACACAGGTACTACGTCATCAATAGTACGGCCAGGATTTATATCGGGCATAAAGATTACCAAGAGGCAAAATGAAGAAGTGATCGTCCGGACAGCTACGGGGGACAGGGCTACGGTTCATGGAGAAGTAGACCTGGGTTTGCAGATTGGGCATTTGAGGTTCGACCACAGGGTCATCGTGGCTGACATTACGGATGACTTCATTTTGGGACTGGACATTATGGAACAGTATGGATTTATTGTTGACGTAGGAAAGCGAGTCTTAAGGATTGGGAACGAACAATTTATTTTGTCAAAAGTGAACGACCAATGCGAGAAAACCAGGCTGTTGACAACGCAGGCAGTCAAAACTCCTGCATTATCCAGAAAACCAGACAAGGAAGATTGTAAGCGCTACCCTCAGGTGAGAAAATTGCCGAACATGGTTGAAGTGAACACTGTCAAGGTCGATCTTCCAGACAGTTGGTCAACGAAAATTCTGAGGCGAGAGCAATTGCGCGATGTAGAAATCGGACCCATGTTGCGAACAAAAGAAGAGGGAACGCGTCCAGCATGGAAGGATGTTTCCGACAAAGAAGTGGGGCTGAAGGCTTTATGGTCACAATGGGATTCACTTATGGTCGTAGATGGGCTTTTGAGGAGAGCATGGGAAAGCCCAGGTGGGAAGCAGGTTGCCATGCGTCTAGTGATTCCCAGGTGTCGTGTACCAGAAGTACTCCAGAAAGCGCACAATGAAACATCCAGCAGACACTTCGGCATAAACAAGACATTGAGTAGAGCACGGGAACAGTTCTATTGGGTTAATAGTCGCCAGGATGTGGAGGCCTGGTGTCGCAAGTGTAAAAATTGTGCTGCCCGTGGAGAACCATTTTCGATGAGCAACTACTACAGAAATGGAAGCCGAGAACAGCCGAAGAATGATCGAGAGCAGATGAACAGAACTAGTAACCGCTTGAAGGCTCGTTATGATCAGAATGCTAGTACAGGGGGATTCAAGGTGGGGGATCTGGTTTGGCTGTACAACCCACAGCGGAAGGAATGGAGATCCCCGAAACTTCAACCTCCTTGGGATGGACCGTATACTGTTATTACCCGAATTAATGATGTCGTCTATCGTATTCAACGAAACAAAAAGTCCAAGATGAAGATCGTACACTTGGATAGACTGGCAAAGTATGTGAAAGAGGCTGAATTGCCTGACCGGGACGTTCAGGCTTAAGGAGGGGGCAGTGTAATATGTTGCACCCCTTAAAATTTAAGGTTATGTTACTAAAAAGTAGGCAGACTTCAACAGATCGAATGTCTGAATGAATGTAGTGTATTTGCACCTACTCGAAAAAGAACCTACCAGAAGATTCCAAAGTGACATCTGGAATTATCGAGAGAATGGTGGCGTCATCACAGAACAATCGAGATCTGTCATTTTTAGGTATAAAAGAGCGATCGCATTGTCGGCGAGTAGTTCAGAAGTTCAGAAAGTATAGAAAGTGAGGTTAAGAGTTCAAAGATAAACAAAGTAATAAACATTGTGATTTTAGTCAGTAAAGTGTATTTAAATTAATAATAGTATTGTGAAGTATCCAGTAAATATTTAATAAAGTGTGTTAGTGGACATCTCTTGTTATAATTTTTGGAACCCACGGATTTTGCGAGGGTGGTTTCCTAAGGGTGGAAACACGCGACAGTATTTTGGAAATAAAACTATCTATCTATCTATCTATCTATGTATTTTGCATATTTTATGTTTTTATTTTAAGTTCCCTTAATTTTATTGATTGTCTTTTGTTTCTTTTGATCTAGATCTCTTTTAAAAGGGTCACAAACTTGGACCTAGCCTCATATACCAGTTTAGAAAGATATTCAGGCCCTCTCTATAGACTCAAAAATTGAAAATTTGGCTTTAAATTGCTACGGTAACCTTTGGCAATATTCTTAGCATCATATATAAGGAATTTGTGACATATTCACAGAGACATCTTCTAAACTATATCTGATACATACCTGGAAAATTTGGTTGGTAGTAATGGACAATGAACGTATAATATCCAATATGTGGCACTTTGCCTCTCAAGTCAATAAATGTTTCCGATGGATTTAACCAAATATAAGAAGATTCATTATATTCTCTGATTGGTGGCCTATTTTTCCCCAGTTCGCCTTCATCATCTTGTTCAAATTGAATTTTTTTTGTTTCTGGAGGATTACGGAAAGAGGACGCAATGCAGTCCCCGTCTTTACGAATACATACAGGTTTTGGTTTAATATAATCCAATGACCAGTCCTCATATGGGATGACATAAATTGAGTGGATTCCGACATCAGCATTGTCACTCTAAAAACAACATATTTTCATAAGTTTAAAGGAATCATTAATTTTTTCAATGAATTGTATGGATAAAATTTGTAAAAGTTAAACAAGGTGGTATAGCACAGCAAATTTTAAGGTTTATTTTGATTTATAGCTGTATATTAAATGGTAAAAATATATCGAGTATGTTGTTGGGTGAGATGCTACGAAACACTCGGGGCATAGTCTCAGTCTCGCTCTCGGTCTCGTCAGAAGCACTATTTGAAATAGGTAAGTTTATCTTAGACTTCCGTAACATTATATTGCCGTGGTATTTATACTTAATGAAAAAATAACCGGTTCCTTAATAATGACAAACCATAGGTGGTCGGCCTCCATGAAATTTAGAAATTTAAAAATTTTTAAGGCTGTGGCAATATCTGAAATCATTTTAGATATATATTTCAAGAACATTAGACATGACTCTCTCTACTCGATCTTGTAACGAAGCGTTTTCTTGGCTATATTAAAATGCATTCAATTACGGTTCACCCTCGTTACGTGTTCCATTCCCATTTCAAATTTAATTAAATATTCACATTTATTCTTTTTGATGACCTCTACCGAACTATAACCAAGTTCAAATATGCTAAGAACTATATACAAAGTAGGATTCTATAATTTAGTCAATTGTAAATCTTCCAAACCGAAAGAAGGTATTATTTGCGATTTTAATTACCAGAGGCACTAATTGCCACTCCGGGAGAAGGGGTTGATACACGGAGGTCAGATACCCAAAAGAGCATTTTGAAAACGCGAGTCCTCTACCAGCCGTCGAAGCAATTTTAAATCATCTCTTCAGCTTGAAACCGCAAGCAGGCACCGTGTTATCAAGGCCCAGGTTTTTGTATTAACGTGATAACATAACTGTACCATGTGTTACCGTATAAAGTGAATTTTAAACTCATTACATTTTAAAAGAATTAAAATATTATTTCCGATTTTCGAATTGTTAGTGTATTTATTACCGAAACTATAGTTTATTAAAATAGTCACACTCGAGTAAGAGTATTGCAATCTTGAGAATTATCCAAACGGCTGTGTTCAAGTAATTTTCTTTAGGCCCGAACCTCAGAAATGGAGCATAGTAAATATTTCGAAAGAATACCAGAAAGTTAGATTTTTCCGTGTTTGACATTTTAACTTGTACCGTAATTCTTCAATTTAACGAGTCAAAGGATACTTATAATTTTAAATTCTCGAGTTTTTTTTTGTCTAAACGTATATGTTTCCAGTAGTTTTTCTCGGAGCCGAAACCTAGAAAAAAGAAACATATCAGATATTTTGAGAGAATACCTGAAAACCGTGTACCATTCAGATTATTTTAACTTAAACTGTGTACAAAATTTTAGTGAGTTAAAATAAAAATAAAACTGAAAAACTGTCATGTTACCGGGTTGATAAGAACATGTTTTAAGTCCATTTTATTTTGGTTATTAGTATATTTTACGAAGTAAAGTAAAATCTGAAATTTTCAAGAGTTTAGTAAAAATTTGTTATAGTCCGGGGACTTAATCCGAAAATAGGAAATTCTATAAATTAAAGATTTTATATTTTCAACACGCGTTAGCCGCTCTGATAATGCCGCCTGACTTTCCTGCCAGAATAAACATTGATTATTCCGAAGCAGAATTACCGCCTGCATGTTAACTGCTGTAAATAATTGTAAAGCTATCACTTGATATTCAAACACTGCCTGTTTTTGCTTGCTGCTTGATTGCTTTCTTTGCTATTTTTTTATTACTGCTTTAATGCTAATGCATCCGCCATCTTGAGAGCCGCTTGCTTGCCACCGCTGTTACCGAAGTTACTTTCCGCTAATTTGTAACTAGTAGCATAAATCTACTTTCCGCTTGGTTGTCCACGTCACAAAATGACGTCCGAAGTTACAAATTCCCGCTAATTTGTAACTAGTAGTAAAAACCTTCTTTCCGTTTGGTTGGAGTCAGATTTTAAATTGAATTTTAGTCAAAATCTAGTCATTCTCATAATTTTGTAAATTATTAAATGACATACTTTAAGTTGAATTTATTTATGAACTCCTTATGAGTTGCTCCGTGATTTGATCATGTATTATTTTTTTCTACTGTTGATGTCAATTTTACTTGTACCATAAACATTATTATTTTGCCGAATTTGTTGTTTTACTGCTGAATGTGAGTAAAAATCTAATCCACAGTTTTGACCTCTGGACATTTTCGTTTCTTCACTGAGTTTATCCCAGCCCTACTGCAACAGGCTGTGTGAGGAGGCTATTGTGGGACCTTTGCCCCATGTAAAAATTGTAAAGGTGGCGCACGAGTGATACCGAAGTAGATCTCGACGTCAAAGTGACGCTTCCACTCGTTTATGCACTAGGCGACTGGAAGAAACCACGTCACAATCTACGTATGACATTCGATCCTTGGAAATGAGTGGGTCGGATCATTTCCATTGTTCTATAGTAACATTATTTTGTTGTGGTATTATTCTGAAGTGGTCGCGCTTTTAACACTACATGACTCAAATTGCTTTTCCCATCTCTAATTGTTACTGCGTAATGCGCAATGAACTCTGCTATGTACATGGAATGGACTGAACTGCTGTCAAAGTCTTGCAAAATTGTATCAGGCGCAGTATTGCCAGCGTCAGTACATTTCCACTGAAATCAGTATTTTTAGAGCAGAGTCAGTACGTCAGTGCTACTTTCATTGTATTAGTACATTTTCTGTATGACCTTTTATTTGCAACTTTAGACGCCAAATTGTAAACCAATTTATCATGATCCGTGAAATAAAATACTGCAGAATCAAAAGAACACAATGTTTGTTGTTCGCATCACAAGTTCCTTCTGAATTTTCAGTCACTTTCGAAAACTCTCTTTCACTTTCGCCGCTTGAACGTAGTGTTTCCTTATAATTAACAAACGTCTAATAGATGGCAGCAGGGGCCAAACCAGGTTATTTGCAGCCGGGAAGTTAAGTTTTTTTTTTATTTTATCTATTTAGTAAATGTCGGCCTATTTCTGCTACCAGGGCTTATCACCAATGCCAGGGGACGAGCTACCCCCAACCTGGAAATTTTGCCAAACCTCTTCTCTTTCGAAGAGTAGGGATCTTTTACTTGCCTAACATTTAATAGCTTCCACGTATACACTGTTATACAAGTCGCCAGAAGCTGGGACGATATCGCTGTGTTTCCCAAGATGGATTTCACCCATCCAAGTACTAACAGCCCTGAATGTTGCTTCACTGAAGTATGGAAATACATGCACAGTCAAGACGCCTCCATGCTGCACTAATCTTTGTAGTGACAGTTTAAGTGTGCGAACACATTTTTTTTATACACAAACAAATAAAAATGATCTTAAGTGGAAGTATTTTTTCTATCCCTTGAAATTCTTAGATGTTGTATAAAAGATTTAATAGACATCAGTACCATTTTCCTAAAATCGGCATTTTTTTGTTTGTTTCAATACCAGTACTTTAATTTTTGATCCACTGGCAATGTTGAATTCAGGTGAAAAACAGCCTAATGTGGTGATAGCTTTTGTCTCTCTCTGATTCATAACAAAGAGATTGACTTATTCCATAAGTGAAATGTTAGGCAATTAGGCAATTAACAAGGCACGTTCTCACATGCGACGCAATAAAATAGAAAGAGACAGATACCCGTCATGATTGCAGGTTGCCTAAATACGGATTTGCCTTACTTTTATCGAACGACAGATACATAGTATATAATGTTTAAAATTAAGAATTGTTTAATATATAAGCAAATAAATAAATTCTCCACATAGGAGAAATAATTTTATATTAAGAAAATAATAAGTTTGTAATAAATAATTTATTTACCGGTTTAATGACAAACTTTTTATTTACCACAAAAGTATAAATTTGTTTTATATGAAGAACTTATTTATTTGCTTATATGAATCATGAGATTCTCGAATCAAAACATTATATTTATCTGTGTGCGAAGACCATCTCTGGTATAACTACCTGTCTGTTAATTACACATATACACAAAAAAAAGTACTAAAAACATTTGCAGACAATTTCAAATTATCTTGCATGACAAGATTTTAAATGGAAAAAAGATAAAAGGTAATTTTCCATACTTTTAGTACAAAATTTCCCTAAATTTCAATATATTTTTTGTTATCTCCTAGGAAGAGCTGTAGAAAACTGACTGCCTTGTCATAGGTCCCATTTGAGGCAGGGGCCTTGGAGGTTGCTTGCTTAGTTTTTAATTTTCCTGAGACAAATAATATACCGCACGTAAATATGTCACGACCTAGGTTGAATTATTGACATTGACATAGTTCTGAATTTTGGAATAAAATCTCCTAAAATGAATATAAATTGGCTCATTTTATTCAACTGATTGCAGTGCCATAGTGATTTTAGTTATACTACGATTACTTGCTTTATCAGTTTCATTTTGATCCTCTAGGAGGCATGAGACAGCAGAAATAGTCTATACTATTACTCGCATAAGTTACTGATTAGTACTATTTCATATCTTTCGTTATACATATAAAAAATATTAAGAGATTCAAATTTATACATGTATCAACTCTATGAGAAATGTAAAGAAAAAATATAACTTACCTTAAGATCTATAACAACATAACTACCATTAACGGTATACACTCCAACACCACCTTGTTCATTAGTAACTGCTTGCCGACACGCTGTCGTGTAAGGACAGGAGTACAACTTAAGGTTTCCATCTACGGTTCCATTTGTTACATGAGCAGTCACCTTGACATCATGAGTACGTAAGTCACTCAGTGGTGTGACATAATTAATCACAATTACGTATGATCCAGGTTTGTGGACGCTGACGTTGAATGTTATATCTGGTTGGGCTAAATTTAATAACGGCACTCTGTTATATACATTTATTTTGTTTAAATGCTAAAAAATTGTATAAAATGTAAATTAACTGATCACAAAAAAATAATGTAGGTAGGTTATACTCACTTCTGTATCTTGGAAAAATTCTCTTAGCTGATCAATTTTTCTACCCGTTTGGACAAAACCTCCAACTCCCCAGGATCTGTCAAAAGTTGTTATATTTGGATATGCATAATGACGGCAAAGATCCATTTCATCAATTCTACATGGTGATTCAACTTTTTGATTCAATATTGATGCTAAATAAAAGTCTTCAGGAAGTAGAACAAAATAATCCTGAAATTGATGAGATGGTTAACTAAACTGCACTTTTAAGTGTAAAAGCATAGATTCAATTCTTGTTTGTAGATACTTACTAATAATACACTTTGATTTACGTTTATACTAACAGACCAACGACCTGGGTTCATTACAAATGGTTTAGGTGTGTTTCCACTTTCACCGGAGACAGTTACAAATGCAGGCTCAGAGGTATTCCTAAACTGTACTTTTATATATTGTTCGATATCGTTAGGATTATCAGGAGTTATTTTAATTAGCCCAACTATAGTGTTAGGTTTATTATTAACAAATCTTATCACCATCCTATATAGTGATGGTTTGTTTAAATATATATCTTGAATAACTTCCTTCTGTAGTAATGAGAATACAGCATATCCTTTCCATGAGTAATTAGGGAAAATATGTTCGTCATGAGCATACCTAACTTGACTATTCTCCACAGTACGTCCATCTTCTACTTCATACTGATATTGATATAGTGTTGGGAAATAGTGTGTTTGCAAAGGTTCCTTGCATGTACGTCCAGTTACACGAGACTGACACAGACACTGACCAGTAGTTTTATGACAGACACTGTTAACTGAACCTCCAACATCACAACCACAATCTGAAAGTAACATTTTGGTAAATAACCTTATAGTTTAACTATTAGATTGGTGAGTACTATTTGTTTATTTCAAATCTGGAAAATGAAAGTTCAATTCAGTTGTTTTCTATTTTTCATATTCTTGTTTATTTAGTTATTCATGTATTTCCAATTACTGAACATATATGGTTTTTAAGATAGTTAAAATTGAAATTATACAATGTGTCTGCGATATACATACAAATATTTTGCATGATACGTTGGCTTAAATGAAACAAAAATCTTATAAATTATTTTTCTCGAGCCTGTTTTTTTACTTAGAATTAATTAGAAATATGCAGTGCTTCCAGTGTTGGCACTACAACTATAAAGAGAAGACGGAAGAGACAAGAATATCGTGCTCACTTGTCGTGTCATTGACATGGGTTTTATAGTGTTGCAACTCTGTCACTTAAAAATAATAAAACAGTAAGAGTTACCTTGTTTAATCAGTTGTTAATTGGAAACACTAATTGACATTTAATGTTAATTTTTACTCATTACAATTTGAGCACATTTTCACAAACTAGTCATTCCATATAGCCCGGGAGGCAGCAACTTTTTGGAGCTAGTCATTTCATTAAGGCTGGTTTTCATTTATATAATAGTTAATTACATACACATACATGAAATGGCGGTCAGCTGCTCAAGTAACGGTGGAGGTAGGTGCTGGAGCGCCTCCCACGCGTAAAAAAATTATTGAAATAGATCAAAGTTGCCGTATCCGGGCGGGGGGGCAGAGAGGCTCGACCCCCCCACCCCCGAAATATATACTTTTCATATCCAAAAGCTAACCTTTGGTAGAAATTGTTAAATGAAAAGTGTATATTTACATTTACAAACATTTTTTGTTAGTCGAACCCCCCCTGAAACAAAATCCTGGGTACGGCCTTGATAACAATATGTATAATGAAATAACTGTTAAATACAGTACCCATATTGACGACTTTCATTCAATTAGTTTCAATAAAAAATATTTTGTAAGACTGATTATTATTAATGTATTTCATGAAAAATTGAGTCAGCTGATTTGAGCCCGTATTTTGTCGTGACATCATACGGCCGTCCCACTGGTGTATTTCGAAAAATATGAACGTTTTAAGATTGCATATTTTCGCGCTTTATTCGGAATGTTTTTGTATTACGGTGTTTGGTCTATATCTCGGAAAAGGTTGGAATTAACTCAAAAATAAAAACCTCCAAAGGACAAGTTCCTTTCATGAGGAATTGTCCGGTCCCATCTCAGTTTTCCTAAATTGTTTCGTTTCAGAGATATTGACTTGAATATGTGGCGAAGTACGGTGGAAAATTGGACATTTTTTGTTTAAAACCTACATAACTTCCAAACAATGGTTCCTAGGCAAAAAAACTGTGCCCTAACGAATTTGTAGAGAACTGAATTATCTAAGTCTTTTTTTTTAAACTTTTGTCATATTCCAAAAATTAATGAACTAGGAGCGGTTAAAGTGGAGACTTTTTTCTTTCCGGAAAATACATATGTCATAGCTGAATTTGTAGAGATATCAATTTTCTGAAATGTCACAAAATGCTACTTTTTGATTCGTTCGAGCCGAATTTTCGAATTTCGTGCAATTTACGATTAGGTTTAATTGGAAGTCTTCCTCTTTACGTCGCGACATCGTATGGCCGTCCCACTGGTGTTTTTAAAAAAATATGAACGTGTCCAGAATCCAGATCACACATTTTTGCAATTTCTTCGGCTCCGAAATGCGAGTTATTTTTTACTATTTTTCGCAGATATCTCCGAAACGGTGTGAGCTAGCTCGAAATAAAAATAAGGTCAAATGAGTATTTTTCATTACGAATCTTTTACTGCTATCAGAATTTCGATATTTTTTTTCGTTTCGGAGATATTTACTTCAATGTCGGCGATGTATGGCAAGAAATCGCACATTTTGTGTGCCAAAAGTGCTGGCAACTTCTCAATCCTGGCTCCGTCGAGCGCCGTTTGCTTTTTCTTACAACCACCAGAGGCGCGTCGGTTCTAATCCCAGTAAAATGAGTTAAATCCTGAAGACTGGGGATGGAAGATCATCAACAATAGATTGGAACCAATTCAAAACCTCTTGTCACCGGCATTGCCGTGGGTAATCTTGTTTGAACACCACGACGGAAGAAACATATAGTAACAAAGGAGCTATAGATGAAGATATAGTTGAAGATACGATACCATCAACTGATCAGCCAATTGACGAAGCTCTTTATGAAGAGGACGATGAAGTTGACACGGAATTAGATCTGCTAGAAGAGAACGAATGATTTATGCAAAGGGTTGTTTTGAGTGTCAGATGTGGATTAGGCCTACTGTTTGTTATTGTTAAAAAAATACAGACATTGTATATTTCCATAACTTTTAGTCAAAAACGATTGATCCTACGAAAAAAGTGTAATGACCTTTTTGTGTAGAGTTTTATAATAAATGTTTTTGCTCATAACTATTTTTGCTGAAAAAGTGATACTTTTCGAGATAATGGCAAAAAACTGAAAATTTCTCCTTTAGCCCCTCCCCTCAAAAAAAACCCATGGCTCAAATTGCTCGAACTTCTCAGGATGTACTAAAGGCACCTCAATGATTAGATTAGATTAGTTTTTATTAGTTCAATGTATAATGTTAAAACATTACAAAATACCCAGTGGGTGTTGAACATGTCATATGTGTACCTATTACTAAATTACTAAATTTTAAAAATGTCAACGTATAAAATTACTAAATTTTAAAAATGACGATGTATAAAACAAAACACTTAACTGAACATAATACAGTCTGCACAAACGGACAAAGTTTAGGATACAAATATCTGTATATAAACATAAATAATTAAAAACTAATGTAAAACATTTGATTTAGAACTCAGTTTAAACACTTTATATCACCATCATTAAAATACTCGTCTATTGCGTAGTAGGCTTTATTTATTATAATTTTCTTTAATTGTAGCTTCAGTTTCTTCACTGGGAGAGTTTTAATTTCATTTGGGAGCTTATTAATATTTTTATTAGGGAGGATTGTACATTTTTTTGAATATAATTGAAGTTGGGGATATTTGGTTCTATTAATTCATGTTTATTTCTGGTATTATAGGGATGTCTTCTATCGCAGTCATTAAATAAAGTTTTATTTTCTGAAACAAAAATCACCGCTTCTAAGATGTACTGACTAATAATAGTCAGAATTCCTTTTTCTATAAATATTAGTCTACAGTTATCTGTCTGCTTCATACTTAAGATGTTTCTAAGGCATCTCTTTTGAAGAATAAGTACTTTATTTACATTTGAGGAGTTTCCCCAGAAAATAATATCATATCGTATGTGGGATTGTATGTAAGCATGATATGCAACAAATGCAGTTTCACAGTTGATGTTTTGTGATATAATTTTAAGGGCATAGCAGTATTTTGCCATATTGGTTGATAAGCATTCTATGTGGTATTTGCAATCTAGTCTCGAATCTATTTTTGTTCCCAAAAACGAGGTGTTCTTTACCGTGGTCAAAGATGTATTTCCATTTGAAAACACTATATCATTGTTTAATGTTTTGTTAGAAAAATTGATTATCTGTGTTTTATCCGTATTGAGCTTGAGATTGAGTGTTGTAAAATATTGTTCTAATGTATCTATGGCATTAAATATTTTATTGTCTAAGTCTCCCTCATTTTCTTCACTAATAATTAGAGAAGTATCGTCTGCATATTGAACTATATTGTCAATTATTAGAGGTAAATCGTTAGTATACAAAATGTATAATAGAGGGCCCAGTATGGATCCTTGAGGTACTCCTCTTTGAATCAATACTGGGTTTGATTTCAAGATGTCATTGTTTTCATCCATCTCAATCACACATTGGCTTCGAGTACTTAGGTATGACCTAATTAGTTGTAAAGGAATTCCCCTGATTCCATAATTTTCTATTTTTCTCATTAAGATGTTATGTTCGACACTGTCAAAAGCTTTTGACAAATCTATACTTATTGCAACTGTATGTAACTTATTATTCATAGAATCCAGAATTTTGCATAATGCTTGATATGCCGCACTTGTCGTGGATGTTCTTTTTCTAAAGCCATTTTGAGTATCTGACAGAACTTGATGATTTTCTAGAAAGTTTATAAAGCGATTGTATATTATTTTTTCAAAGATCTTGCTAACATTTAGTAGTAACGCTATAGCTCTATAGTTGCTAATTATATCTTTTTCGCCTTTTTTATATATTGCTTTGATTTGTGCTGATTCGAGAATGTCAGGAAATATGCCTGTTTTTAATACCAAGTTGATTATGTGTGCCAGTGGATGTGATATTTCCTCTGCTACATATTTTAATAATTTGACAGGTATTTCATCACTACCCACAGATTTTGTATTATTTAGATTTATGATAGTATTGTAGACCTCATGGTGATTAGTTGGTTCTAAAAATAAACTCGATTCTAAGATTGGACTGATATTTTCACTGACTATGTTTGTTTGCACTGTTGGACATTGATTTATAAAAAGTTATTTATGTTATTTAAGACAGATTTCTTGTCTTTATTATGTGCGTCTATATTATTTAATACGGTATTCTTATTTTGTGTTTTTGTGCCATTGTAATGTTTGACCAGATTCCAGATCGCTTTGCTTTTATTTTTTGAGGAAGTTATGTAGGAGATGTTTGATAGTTTTTAGCTTCTGCTATGACCTTTTTAAGATATTTTTATATGTATTATATTCTCCTCTAAATATTTCTCCTCTCAATAGCTGCGAATATAATTTTCTTTTTGTTTTACATGAAATCTTAATTCCTTGTGTGATCCATACCTTGGGCTTATTTTTCATATTTACAGATTTGACCGGAAATATCAAGTTTAGTAAATTTGATATAACACTATTAAATTTTTCATAAGCCAAATTTGGATCTACACAAGAAAAAATTTCGTCCCAATTTACATTCTGTAATTCATATTTATAGTGCTGTAATTTGGTCTCCGAATAAATTCTCTTTTTCCCTACATTCTTAACATTATCAGTTATTTCATCAGATGTTTCTACTCTTAATATTTGGCCTTCATGATCTGACAGTGCGGTAGTAATGAAGGTATCCACAAAAAACCAGCCTTCTAGTAATTTTTTCCAGTCGAAATGTCATTTACTGGGCTAATAGGGAACGTGCAGAAATTTTTTATTTTTTTAATAAAGATAAAATTAGATTATCCTTATGATAACAATAGTTTTGGTTGTTAATCTCATTGAAATATGTTGCATTTGACAAAATTGAACTTGAGACAGTTCAATTTTATATATGCAGTAAAACAAGTTTGACGTCATGACAGTCGATATGTAGTCAGATGTCAGACCATTTATTCATTCTTAATCAAAGCGCAATAAAATTAGTGTTTTCAGTTTATTCATTCATAAATTTGTTATAATTTTTTATATAAAACGAACAAATCTGTAATTAATTACTCTAAATATAGATTCATTTATCATGTAACTATCCAACAATTTAAGTTCTTACATAATAAATGAATAATAATACAAGGTTGTATACCTGTACATCCAAACAGATTTTCGTCTCTCAAATCATAAGTCCCATCAGCACATTCTGAACAACCTCGAGCTATAACAGATGGTTTGCAAACACATTGTCCATTATTAGTATCACAAACTGCTATTCCACCTAATACACCAGTTCTATTACATTTACATTCTTCACATCCATCGGGATTATTAGGATTGAGATTCCAGTATAGCGGTTTACATTTATTGCAAATGCGACCCTCGACTCGTTCTTTACATTGGCACAGTTCGCCTGCAGGAACTGAACCGCAACCAGCAAATCCCGCTACTACACCAGCTGGGTGACAATTGCAATCTGAAATACAAAGACTCATTTGTTTTATATTGCACTGAATAGAAGGAAACTTTTAGGGATGAGGTCGTTAGTTAAATGAACTATATCGTTATAATAATAGTTACCTTCACAAGCTGGGAAGTTATAATAACCTTCTTTACACTTATTACAGTGTTGTCCATCAAAATTTTCACGACACTCACATCTGCCTTCCTGATCACAAGAAACACCAATTGCTCCATAATCACAGTTGCAGGCTGGAAATGTAAAAAATCAGATAAATAATTTGCATTACATGTATTAGTGACTAGTTCTTACGTTTACAATCAGGATAACTATAGTAGCCAGGGTAGCACTGTTCACATGTGCGGCCAGCATAATTTGATAAACAAGAGCATTTTCCAGAAGTGCTACAAGTGGAGCCATGAGATCCAACTTTGCTGCAATTGCAAGGCTTACAGTCGGGATAGCCATAATATCCTAAAATGCATGTGTCGCATCGCTCTCCTCCGTAACCTTCCTTACAAATACACTGTCCAGTTTCCTTATCACAAATTCCCTCTTTGGTACCACTAGTGTCGCAATTGCAATCTAAAATAAAACCAAACGAATTAAGAAGGAGAAATCGAAAGGATAGCACAACAGTGTCTTGTGTGTACAATATAGTTAATATTATGACCACAGCCTGGACAAAACGACATTCCAGAGACAGCTTTTATGCAGATATATATTGTAAACATCTTATGAACGATAGAAAAACTACAAAATAATGAAATATTCGGTGTTGGCAGCTATATACAATGTATTTTTGGCAACAAATTTAACCTAAAAATGGTAGCTGGTGTTACAAAAACGTAATAGACATCTAACATAACAAAACAACTTTGAAAAACCGAAACACATAGTTTCCTGTTCTCTCTAATATGTGTGGTATGTTTATGTTCCTAATAATAATTATAAGTATAAATCCAATAAGCTTCTGTGAAATAAAATATTTTTTAAACAAACAAAAAAAAAAACGATTTATATAATATAAAATCTTACATAACAAACATAAATAAGGATTTTAAATGTCAGACTGCCATATATCATTTACTTCTAAAATGTACTGTGAAGAAACATTTGTACAGCATCATGCTGCTCCTTGATTTAAAAATTTTGATACATAAACTAATTTCATGGAAAAACATAATAGATTAAAACATAATTGAGATTTTTACAATTGTAATACCTATGCCGTGGCAATATTGAAAACTTCCTACCTGAGAAGTAAACTGAGATGCGGAATTACAGAGTTGACAGCAGTTTTTAAATTATCTCGTGGACAGTCAAAACAAATATTAATAGACACATTTCCTCAAAAAAAATCAGCCAGACAGTCAAAGCAATGGAAAATACATCTGGGTTAACGTCAAAAGTACTAGAAATTACAAATTGTAGCGTTACTAACGAAGGCAATGAATTTAAGTCTATGACAAATATAAGACGTAGCAGAAAATAAGGACAAGTTCCTTTTATTTGCTACCTTCTTACTGAGAGCTGCTGGAATAAATTTGAAGAAAATATACCAGAATGCACTTCGTCACATATCTATAGCATAAGGGCTTCATAGAATTGCTGAGATCATTAGGGGGTGCTACCTTAATGTTGACACATTCATATCTACTGTAAAGAAAAATTCTCTTAAAGCTCTAGAACGTTTAGTTATTTTACGAAATTTTTCCAAATACCTCCAGAACTTGGCCAGAGGCAGCACGATATTATTATTGTAACTTTGATAACATCAAATTAGTATTACAGCAGTTGAATCCAGATAACGCACAAGATCAACAGGCATTTATGCATCCAACTGTTCGAGAGAATTTGAAGACCACGAATGGAAATTTTTTATGAATTCCTTTAGACACAAGAGAGCTTGAAAGTAAACCAAAAACATCAAAATTTACTACAGTTGAAGCAACAAACGTTGCATTTGATCTGCGACAAGAGGTTTCTCAGTTATCGGAAGAAATTGCCGAGACTTAAGATAAAAATTTGAAACTGTTTTAAAAAACCATCCCAGATTTACCACCGTCATTATAACTCTGATAACACCAAATTAATACTACAGCAGTTGAATCCAGATAACGCAGTTGCTATTTCACAGACTCAACAGTCATTTATGAATCCAACTGTTCAAGATAATTTAAAGATCATGCATATAATTTTATTACAAATTCCTCTAGACAGATGGGAGCTTATAAGTGCAACAAAAACATAATTTACTACTCGATCTTCGACAACACATTTTTCAATTATCAGGAGAAATTTCCGAGGCAGAAAAACAAGAAACTGAATCTGTTTTAAAAAACAATCCCAGATCCCAGATTTATTATGAAGATATAATACACCTCTTAAATGGCAAAGAAGTAGACTTTTCTACACCAGGCGTCAATGTGAAAGACTGTTATGATAGTACTGTTAGTTAAAGATTTGAACCACCCCTCAGAATACTAACACTAACCTTATATGAAATTAAGTTTAAAATTGTAAGTTCTAACCACACGTACAATGATTATTAAAAAATATAATTGGATTTTTTTTACATAAAAATACTTACATCGGCATTCAGGATATGAATAATAACCATCTCTGCATTCATTACATTTCTTTCCTGCATAATTATTTTTGCAAGAACAATTTCCCGTTTCTTGATCACATGATTCAGAAAGAGAACCCGATGCATCACATTCACAGTCTGCAATCAAATTCACAAATAAATCTAAAATAGAAACCAAAAAAGGGATACTTACGTGTGCACTCTGGAAAATTGTAAAAGCTTGGAGAACATTCTTTACAATATTTTCCACCAAAATTAGACAGGCAAGTACATTCTCCATCATAAACAGAACACTGCTGGTTTTGCGTTCCATTGAGGTAACATTCACATGGCTTACAATTTGGATAGTCATAATAACCAAAACTACATTTATCACAATTAGGTGGAGTAAACTCTTTTCTGCATTCGCATCGTCCTGAACCCTCTCCGCAATTTCCAGTTGAATAAAAGTTATTACAATCACAAGCTAGAAACAAGAAATATTATTTAATGTATATATATATATATATTTTTTTTTATTTAAGAATGATAAAAATATGTACTTAGTTTTTGAGTGAGTGACAGTCAAAGGCCTTGAGAATGGTAAGCATTTGGCTATCAGCCTATGTGATCTCTTTAAGGCCTTCAACTATGCCTCACATGAGTTGCTTGTAGAAAAACCAAGATTTTATGGCATAAGAGCTTTGAATCTCTTCAGATCTTATCTCAGCAGTAAATAACAATGTGTTGCTATTGATGGCGCAAATTCCGAACTTTGAATAATAAAGAAAGTATGGGGTCCCTCAATGCTCTGTACTGTGGTCCTTGTTGCTCATTTTATATCTAAATCATTTCTTTCGCTTAATGTCTCTAAAAAATGCTTTGCCTATGCCGATGATTACCTCAATTCTGGATTTTAATTCTAACATTAATAACTTAAATAGCGACAGCATTAATTCCATTCAACAAGCCAGTGATTGGTGCCCTTCAAATAATTTTAAGTTTAATGAATATAAGACTCAGAGGCTTGTATCTTCTACAAGTAACTCATTGGTAAAAGGTGACAGGATTAGAATTATTTCACTTATATCTCTAATAAAATGCTTTGGCTATGCTTCAAATCTGGATTTTAATTCTAACATTAAGAACTTAAATAGTGACAGTATTAATTCCATTCAGCAAGCCAGTGATTGGTGCCCCTCAAATATATAAATTTAATGAAGAAGACTCGTTAGTAAAAGAGGTGACAACATTAAAATTCTTGGCGCTGACTTAGATGACACTCTTAGCTGCTTCGGCCACGTGAAGATACTTTCTGACAGACTATCTATTATTTTTCTGCTTCATAGGCTAAAAACTGTGTTAAGTTTTGACACCTTAAAAAAATTGTTATTACTTCCACATCCAGTGGAAGTATAGTAACGACAAAAAAATTTTTAAAAATTTTTATTGTTCAAATAGGCTTAAAATGTCATGAAACGTCGAGATTATAAGTTTGAGCGAAAAAAAAATTTCTGTCTGTCTGTCGGTCTGTCTGTCTGTCTGTAACTTTTTTTTGTGCGCACGTTTACTCTGGAACCGTTTAAGATATTGACTTGAAATTTGGTACACGTATGTACTTTAACGAGATCTGGAACTAGATTATATTTTCATGTTGTTCCGACGAAGGGTTGGCGGGTAAATTGGGGTAAATTTTGGGTAAATGGGTAAATCAAGCAGGTAAGAGTCGATAAAATTGGTATTTAGTATATACAAGAGAAGCTAGGGTCTCAAAAAAATTTTTGGCATTAGCCACCCCCATTACCACCCCCACCCCCTTATTAAAGGGGATGAAAAAAAATTGTGATTTAGTGAATGTACAAGAACCAGAAACCTCAAAATATTTTTTACTTCATCCACCCCCACTACCACCCCCCTATCACCACCCCCACCCCACTACCGATGTGGGGTATCGTTTTATGGGTTTTTGGGGTAGAGGATTTCAAATATTATAGTATTAAAGTTCCATAAACAATAATTTCCACATGAAAACTTTTTTCGTGGTGAGTGACTTGGATAGAGAATCTGGATGTGGAAGTAGTGATTCCTTGGGCAGCGGTTTTTTTTCTATGTTCCACTCCCAAATTAGTTACCTACGAAATTTATCCCATGCAGTCAAAATTCTTTGGTTACAAAAAAGAGCAGTTAGATTAATAACTGATAATGTTGGCTGGAGAGACCACTGCTAACCAAGTTTCCAAAAACTAGGTAGTTTCCAGTTTACATAATACATATATACACTATTTGAAATTGATGACTGCATGATCTTCATAATTATGGCCCAGGGCAGCCACACAGCTCGGATAGCCATGGCTTATGCTAACAAAATCAATTAAAAACACTCAATGATTTAAAATCTCTTAATTTTAATTATTTTAAATATAACATTAAACGGCATTCCACTTAGGAATTTTTTACTGCCCAATTTTAGTTTAAATATCCTTTCTAATACTACAAAATTATTTTTTCAGTCCTACTTATTTGTGTTACACTGATTCAAATTTTGTGTTATAAACACTAACCCACCTTATCTTTTGTTTTTAATACTTACATTGACAGACATCAGTTTCATTCCAGTGTTTATTATATGGTCTGAAATATTTGGGTTTGCATTTATTACAATTAATACCCTCCGTATTATGTTGGCAATTCTGACAAACACCTCCACCATCATATTTACCATGTATATCAAGCGAGAGATGTTTTCGATCGGTTTCTTTGTCATAAACACATTCGTTGCTATGTTGGAAACAATTACAGGCTAAAAAATGTTACTTACTTACTGTGACTTATTCAAAACTACGAAATCAACAGGTGACTTACGTTCACATCTAAATGGATTGTTATGTTTTGATTGTCTCCAAGCTTTTTGCTCAAATCCAGGACAACAGGAGTCGCATTTTGCTCCGCAGGTATTATGCTTACAGCGACATAAGAGTACCCTATTGTCTCTTGGATCGGGGATATCACAAGCATCAGCATGGCCATTACACATACAGCGTCCACCAATACTAATATCTTTTATCGAGTAGAAATACTAAAATTGTTATTATCAAATTGAAAATACATTTATATGATACTGTTCTTAGATAAACTAGGAAATCCGTTAAAAATATTTAATTATGTTGATTTCTTACCCTTCTAGTTACTGTCGGATCTTGTCTTGCCACGGACATAAGATGACCCAATAAATTTTTTGTTCTCAAAAATCGTAATCTCACATTTGTGGCCCTCGTCCATTCTTGCAAGACAGAGGAATTAAAATAGTGATTAGCCGATGGTCTTTTATTTAACAATGATATTGGTATCTAAAAATTGACATACAATATACAAATAGTCAAGGTATTTTTTGCATAGAAAATTGTCAAGTTTAATGGCAGAAATCTTCCATATTAATGAATAGTTAGTTTTGTATATTAGTACAAAATTCCGACGACAGATGGAGCTACAGTGACACATTAAAACCAGGGTGTGAACTGGAGAAGGTATACGGAGTACATGTGTCTCTGTAACATGAAATAAAAAATCATTTTATGAGCCCTGTAAGTATTGACAGATATCAAAATTATTGACATACTGGACCCCAAATTTCTGTTGTTACGACTTTCTACGTCTGCTTTTATCTCCCTGTAAGATGCCTATGGAGACCATGTCCAAATAGTTTCAAATCCATATCTCTCCTTACTCTTAATAGCTAACAACCTGAAGTGATATTGATAGAGTCAAGAGCTAAGCAGGCTAGTAGATTATACTCTAGAAGGTACAAAGTCCCCTGAAGCGCATCTAAAACCTGATAGTAATGCAATCAAGTCCCTTCTATTATGAACAATTCTAATTTGCACAATAAAGTGATTACAATTACACTTTCTATGTTTTTTTATTTGGCTTTGTAAAATACTTACTCTTCAAGAATTCAATACATTTTGAGTAATCATGTGTTGTTTTACATGTTGAAAGTGAGGTAATATGGACCAGCATGGAACAATAAAAAACTGGCAGTAACAATCGCCTATCATCAAATTAGAAGCCAGCATGGCACCATTTTTAGTTTTTTCTAAAGAAGTACCTATAGAATACATGAACCCAACATGATGGTGTCTCAAAAGGACATCCAGATATTAGCAAAACCTTTCAGTAAAACTTATACCTTATTATTTTATTAGACAATTGTTAAGAGCCACAAAGTTAGAAGTGGAGAAGGCAGCAAAATTAGTATTTTTATCTAAATTATATAACAAAAACAACTATATGTCATAATAAAATTTTCCTTAAAATGGTACCCTATCAATGATTAAAATTTAAAAATCACTTGATTTACATTGTTATTTTAATTAAAATGATTTAATCATGCCAATCCTGATGACTTTTCATATAGATATTAAAAATATTACTTATTCATGATATACTTACTTCACCACCTTCCAAAGGAACAATTTTAGAATATTCTGTGCTGCAGATTACGGAATCGTCCCTGGTTATTGAATTTAAACTTTCTTTACCAAAGTACGTTATACAATCAGATGGAGAATCAGAGAAATATTGCCATGGAGTATATGTCAAGCCATAATCTGCTGATTTTTCTAAAACCCATAATCCTGGTCTTGGAGAATTTGCCATTTTTATGTACACATAAGCCACGTGAAATTCCTGAAATTATACATATTATGTTACTAGAACTATTTAAACTGTGTAATTAAATAATTCAATATATTTATCAAAAACTCTATAGTTATGAGAAAACTTGTACTGTTTTCGATTTATTAATTAAAATAAGGTCGAAAGTTGACCAGGCCTGTAGCTAGAAAGTGCCTTCAGGGCGGGCAAACATTTTTTCAGGACGGGCCCGTAAAAAAAGTCCGAAATATTTTTTGATGAGGTGGGGGGGGGGGAATCCAAAAAAATTTTTTTGATGAACGGGAGGGAGAAA
Organism: Rutpela maculata; assembly: GCA_936432065.2. NCBI lineage: Eukaryota > Metazoa > Arthropoda > Insecta > Coleoptera > Cerambycidae > Rutpela > Rutpela maculata. The sequence goes on along the minus strand of OW386286.2, from coordinate 70,323,722 downwards.
TCCAGAAAAAATTTTTTTTGTCCCAAAAATTTAGACAATTTTTACCAGTTAAAATTGCCCCCATTACGATCACTGTAGGTCGGGCGAAACTTATTCCAGGCCCCCCCCTAGCTACAGGCCTGAAGTTGACCCATTTGACCAGGTTGATTGACGCGTCTGAATTTAGGGACTGATGTAGCCGAAGAGAGCCCAAAAATGAATATAATTATTATGTAGAAAATAAGTCAATTCGTTTATTGTAGCCCTCTTAAAGAAATATCTTCTATTACTTGCTTACCCATGGAAATTAACCCAAAAGTTTTTTCTTCAGGCAAAAAGCAGTAAAAACTGATTATTACAGTAATTAGAGGTTTTAACTTCAGAATAATTAGTTCAGTAAAATAACAGTTAATATTGTAATGTATCGGATAAAATTCAGAAAGTTTTGAAAATTGATGGAGATGTTAAGGATAGCATAAGAACTAGTAAACCGAAAAGTTCCCACCCCCAAATAGTGTGCTTCGTCCCCTAGGAGGTCGTTTCCACCACCATTTTGATATTTTCTAGATTATCTCGGGAACGGTGCACTTTTTGATAAATATACCTATGTACAAAATTATTCCTTATAAAATTCTCTATCAAAATCGTGTCTACACTTTTTTTCCTAAAATTAATAGTACCTTGGGAAATAAGACGCACACATAAGGGTTGGTTCCAGTTAACACCATGAATTGTAATCTTTACTATAATCTACTTTAAAGTCCAATGCTTAACGCAAAAACAGTAGCTACTAAACTCCACTTAAAATTATAATAAATGTAGCGTTTCCACCCTCTCACCCCTAAAAAATATCGCAATTTTTAAAGAATTATTATTTGCACAATTCATTCGAGTCTGGGGTTAAAAATGTGCTTTAGTTCTGAACTGGCTTCATTACCTCTTTCCCTTTTCGATGACAAAGCCCTAATGAGAAAAACTAACAAAGCAACTTTATACCAAATTATTAATACTGTTCCAGAACGAGACCATATTTTCGAAATTAGTGAGTAGGTATGTGATTGATGGAGGATACTTGTTTCGCCACGTAATGTGGCCAAAAAAAGGAAAATTCAATAACGTTTACAACGCTTATGTTAGTTACATAAGAAAACATTACGGTAATAGAGTAACTGTCGTGTTCGATGGTTATTTGGATAATACAAACAGCACGAAGAGCCTAAAACGACAAAGGCGGGTACTGCAAAAAGCCTGTCTTAAAATTATATTTGATGAAAACACTGTTGTTTCTGAAACTCAGCAGAAGTTCCTCAGTAATTTGTTTAACAAAGAACGTTTGATTGTAGAACTAGTGAAAAAATTTAGTAATGAAGGAATCGAGGTCTTCGTTGCTGCGGATGACACCGATTTATTAATAGTACAAACTGCTATCGAAAATGTTATAAATGCCACACAGCTGTTGTCATGGGGCAAGATATTGACCTGCTAGTCATTTTTATTGCTCTTTCTCCCTCCGACAAAGACATTACATTCTTAAAGGAATAACGAGGTAATACCAGTAAAAGGATTTACAGTTCAACAGATTTACAATTCTCAACTTTTTTAAAAAACTGTAAAGAAACAATATTATTAAAAAATATTATTTTGGGTATTCAGCAGATAACTTTCAAAGAAAACATTCTTTGAAAGTTATCTGCTGAATACCCAAAATAATATTTTTTAACAATGATGTAAGCAGAAATAATAGGTATTTATTTATTAAACAATATTATTTACACATGCTATTAGCGATTGCGACACAACCTCTGCGGTTTTTTTTCAAAAGGAAAGGTTAATGCAATCAATATGCTTAATAAAAGCGATGACTTACAAGACATCGTGCAAACTTTTAATAATGATAAAGCTAGTCATGAAGAAATTGTAGACGTAGGAGAGTGATTTGTCCTAGCTTTATGCAACTCTACCTCCACAGAAAAAAGTCTAGATGTATACAGATTTATGACTTTTAACAAACTTGTTGGTAAAGCGAACAATACTGTAATGTTATCAAAACTACCACCAACTTCTGCTGCTGCTCGGCAACACTCACATCGCGTTTTTTACCAAATTCAAACATGGAAAAACGTTACGCTAGAAGCTGATTGGGGATGGAAAAAAGTCGGCGGAACTACACGTGTAGGCAAAATTTAAGCTTAATTGGACGTCATTGAAGTGATTCAAAATTGTTTTGCAAGATTTGACCTAAACATACTAACTAACCAACATACAAACAGGTGAAGTTAAATAAAAGCTTGTAAAAAAGAGGTAAGTATTTCAAACCGGTGTTCGTCAAATAACTTGGAAAGTATTACATCGCTAGAGTTAAATAAGAAACTGAGGATGAATTACATTTGTGCCGTGCCTGACTTCTGTAGAGTTAATGGTTTCGGAGATTTAGAAATATAAAGATGGTGTCCGAACGTTTACAAGACGAAATGTTAAGTTTAACTGTCAAATATCTCAGAAACTATGGCACTTTACCGGATGCCACAGGCTAGTGGCTCCCCCCTATATTTCCATTATTTTCTAACTTATCCATTTGAAATTTGGGGTGCATAACTACCTGTAAAAATGGATTTTTGAACATCAAAACGGTATGAGACCATTTCCGGTTTATCCGGAAATGACCGCAACTTTTTAAATGGAATGTATATTTTTACATATTTGGGTTCAAGAAAACATTCTGAGTATACCATGAGATTTTCGCGAATTTTCGAGTCGATGTTCAGTTTTTTTAAGCATTTTAAGACATTCGTCTAGAGTACTTTGGAATACCAAAATTTGTTCTATGGCAGGTAAAGTCCAAGGGAAAAATGTAATTTTTCGTTTAATTTCATTAATAACTATTTACGAAGCCTCAAAAATTGAACAAATCACTTTTTTAGCGAAAACTTTTTTTTTCAAATGGAAAGGTGGTGGTTCATAGTGTTCAATAAATTATAGATTTTTTTCTGAATTCATTGATATCCATTTCAAATCTATGCTATTCGTTTTTCTATTTTATAAAATTTATTTAAAAATAAAAAATCACTTTCAAAATAATTTTTATTGATCCTTATACTTTGAACTAGTACTTATACATATTAGGAAACAAAAGAGAAAACCAAAAGGCTATTATTCACAAAAAGGTAGTTATTCACATATTTCATTATTAGACGTATGATTTTTGCAAAGGCAACTACGTTAAGGTTAAAGAATAATTATATTGAAGGTGATTTTTTATTTTTAAATAAATTCAATAAAATAGAAAAACAAATAGCATAGATTTGATGTGGATATCAATGAATTCAGAAAAAAATCTATAATTTATTGAACAGTAGAGCCACCACCTTCCTATTTGAAAAAAAAAGTTTTCGATAAAAAAGTAATTTGTTCAATTTTGGAGGCTTCGTAAATAGTTATTAATGAAATTAAACGAAAAATTATATTTTTCCCTTGGACTTTACCTGCCATAGAACAAATTTTGGTATTCCAAAGCACTCTAGACGAATGTCTTAAAATGCTTAAAAAAACTGAACATCGACTCAAAAATTATCGAAATTCTCATGGTATACTCAGAATGTTGTCTTGAATCCAAATATATAAAAATATACAGGATGTTCTATTTAAAAATAGAAAGTTGCGGTCATTTCCGGGTAAACCGGAAATGGTCTCATACCGTTTTTTATGTCCAAAAATCCATTTTTACAGGTGGTTTACCCACCCCAAATTTCAAATGGATAAATTAAAAAATAAAGGAAATATAGTGGGGAGCCACTAGCTTGTGGCACCAGGTATACAGCAGGATCTAGACGCTCAAATTTTTTCGTCCGTTTACCTACTGATAAACGGACGAAAAAATTTCTTTCCTATAAAGAGACATTTGAAAAAAAAAAACGTAAAATTTGTATTTCTTTGCAATTATCTCAATAAATATTAGTTTTTACGAAAAAATTGTGGAGATAAAAAATAAAACTTATAAACTCAGAATGAATAGATTCGAAAATTTAAGTTCAAAGATGGCATTCGCGCGAAAGTTTATAGGATATAGAATTTAGTTTAAATGTCGCATAAACAATTATAAGAGCCAGAATTAAAGATAATACATAAAACTTCAAAATGATTCTTTGCTTGTTTCTGTATCAAGCAAAAAAGTTCACATTTTTTTAACAAAATGTCATTTTATTACTGTAATTGTCCAGTAACTAAAAAAAATCTCAAAAATACTGCTTTTCCATAATATATAGCATCAGCTATTTTGAAATTTTTAATGGGTGGTTTTCACCCCTTGAGGGTAAGAGCAAGTGTCGGGGCCATATAGAAACTGAAGATTTTACCTTTTACTTCAATAATTACCCATACAAATTTATCATTACATATATACTTGTTATCTTTAGGTACTTTATCATATTACCATATGATAAAGTACATTTTTGATAAAATCATATTGAATGTTCCAAATGCTCGCCATGAAATGGTCTGGTTTCGAATATAGTTATGGATCATAATCAACTTATTTTCTTTAATTTTTTGAATAAACGAACAACAAGAGGATTTCCAATAAAATGAGATATTGATGCGCGGGAGAGGTGGGAATCTAAAAATATTTACATAGAAAATTAAAATGTTAGTCTGTAATACATTAACATCACACATGAAACATTGAAATATTAATTTATATTGTAATTTATTTGTTTGTTATCATGTTTTATGGGGACAGACTATATCAAAATGTGTCGTAGGCGTTTATTTCCTTTAACAGTAATCAAAATGTCAATTCCTCTATTATCAGTTATCATAGAATTTCAAGTGACGCATTCCAATATTTAACTGCACTTTCTATACCTTAATGATTCTAGTTTATTTATTACTTATAAGTAAAAATACATGTTATAGGTACAATTGTACAATAATAATACATGGATTATAATTATGAATAATATTCAACAAACCATTAAAAAAACTACTAACGGCTAAATAGCGAAAGTACCCACGGCATTTCGGGGGGGTCAATAAATATTTTAGATCACAAACTCAAATACAGCGTTTATAATGTATTAAAGACATTAAACAATAAGGAACAATAAAAAATATTTTGATTTAGCTTACCGAGTATATGGTAGCAACAAAATTATTGAACATTTAGGTCAAAATCTTTCTCTTCTTTGTACTTTGTACCTCGTCGGAAAAGTAATTGTACTTAAATATGTCAGTTTTCCAAGTAATTGTAATTGTACTGAAGTATAATTATTTTATTGTATTTACCTTAATAAATTTTCAGTCATAAATACTTTAATAACACAGGCCGACAAAAAAAAATGTTTTAGAGACGTGACCCTACCTATTTTTAGTAAAATTTTCCGCTGAATCCGAAAACGATAAAAAAAAATTTCTGACGTATGGATTACCCCCCATACACCCTCAATTCCCCCAAAAAAATTCAAAAAATCCAAACTGGCCATCCAACCCAACTATCTTTAGTAAAATTTTCCGCTGAATCCGAAAATGGTAAAAAAAATTCTGACGTATGGATCCCCCCCCCCATACAGGGGCGGATTAAAGGGGGGGCTTTAGGGGCTTAAGCCCAGGGCCCCGGACTCTGAAGGGGCCCCCGAACGCTGAAAACAGACTTAAAAACCAAATACGTTATGATTATAACTATGCTGTGTACTGGTGATCTCATTGACGGTATAAATAATAAATATAAAACCGCTGCCCAAGGAATCACGACTTCCACATCCAGATTCTCTATCCAAGTCACTCACAACGAAAAAAATTTGTATGTGGAAATAATTGTTTATGGAACTTTAATAATATAATATTTGAAATCCTCTACCCCAAAAACCCATAAAACGATACCCCACATCGGTAATGGGGTGGGGGTGGTGATAGGGGGTGGTAGTGGGGGTGGATGAAGTAAAAAAAATATTTTTAGGTTTCTGGTTCTTGTACACACACTAAATCACAAATTTTTTTTCATCCCCTTTAATAATGGGGTGGGGGTGGTAATGGGGGTGGCTTATGCCAAAATTTTTTTTGAGACCTTAGCTTCTCTTGTATATACTAAATACCAATTTTATGGACTCTTACCTGCTTGATTTACCTGTTTACTCCAAATTTACCCCCATTTACCCCCCAACCCTTCGACGGAACAAGATGAAAATATAATCTAGTTCTAGATCTCGTTAAAGTACATATGTGTACCAAATTTCAAGTGAATATCTCAAACGGTTCCAGAGTAAACGTGCGCACAAAAAAAAGTTACAGACCGACAGACCGACAGACAGAAATTTTTTTTTTTTGCTCAAACTTAAAATCTCGCCGTTTCATGATATTCTAAGCCTATTTGAACAATAAAAATTTTTAAAAATTTTTTTGTCGTTACTATACTTCCACCGGATGTGGAAGTAAAAGTATATGTAACATTTTTTTTCTTCAAGCGTATTAAAATGTTTAAATTATGTCAACAGAAGTAGGACATTATTTTACTAGTAACAAAATGTTAGTACCGAACGCCACCGTAGTGGACATTGTTTTACTAGTAACATAATGTTAGTTCCGAAAGCGCCACCGCAGTGGGTATTGTTTTACTAGTAACATAATGTTAATACCGAAAGCCACCGGTGGCGCGCTATCCACTAGCCACTTGTCATATTGTGTCAACATGTAAGACTGTAGTTTGAATATTTGTACATTTATGATAAATAAATGAATTTTTGCATTTTAATACGCTTGAAGAAAAAATAGTATATATTACACGGAGTAGAACGCCTTTTTTTGTGTTTCGCCCGCAGTTTGCGGCTTCGGCTTCGCCTCAGCCGCAAATCCTGGGCTCAACACAAAAAAGAGTGCGTTCTACTCCTAGTAATATAATATACTATTCTCTTGTCTTGTCAGTGCAATACGGCTACGCGCTATTATTATTATGGTTTACTTCAGTATTTAGCCAAAACAAAGTGAAATGTGTCTTGGTGATGCGTGATCTGACCTGATTTCAAAAAAAAAAAAAATGTTATGAGATAAGAAGGGCCCCAAAGCATTAATAGCCCAGGGCCCCGTACCCGGTTAGTCCGCCCCTGCCCATACACCATCAATTCCCCCCGAAAATTCAAAAAATTCAAACTGGCCATCCAACCCACCTATCTTTCGTAAAATTTTCCGCTGAATCCGAAATTTCTGACGTATGGATTACCCCCCATAAATCCTCAATTCGCCCAAAAATTCAAAAAATCCAAACTGGCCACCCAAGTAAAACTTTCCGCTGAATCCGAAAATGACAAAAAAATTGTTTGGAATTGTTTGAATTTTTTAGGGGGAATTGAAGGTGTATGGGGGGGTAATCCATACGTCAGAATTTTTTTTTATCATTTTCGGATTCAGTGGAAAATTGTACTAAAGATAGGTAGGGTCACGTCTCTAAAAAAAAAATTATTTTTTTTTTGTCGGCCTGTGTAATTACAATTATTTTTCTGTCTTATAACATATTATGCCACATGCCATATATGTATGCATATAGCCAGGAGTCGTACTCTCTACAGAATCGAAATACTTATATGAATGATGGATTGTTATTTCTGTCAGAGCTGGGCAAATATGTACTTACAAATACTTAACAAGTATTTAAATACTAAAAAGTATTTAAATACCGAGTATTTAAATACTTTTTGCAGCAAGTATTTGTATTTATACTTGCAAATACTTTATCTGAAATATTTACTACTTAATATTTGTGAAAATGTTCCTAAACGTATTTATAAATACTAAAACTATTTAAATAACTGGGAAGTATTTAAATACTTTTAAAAAGTATTTAAATCCTTTTCTGGCAGTATTTAAATATTTTCAGAAATATTTGAATATCCTCTAAGTATTTGAATCTCAAAAGTATTTAAATATATACAACAAATATAATCAAATACATCAGGTAGGCAGGCAGATACTCGTCAAGAATCAAGACATGTACTATACTATGTAGTTAATCAGCCCTATAATGGAACGTTTACTTTAGTCATAATGCCTATGTTACGGTCATCTGTCTCTCTCACTCTCATATATTTTTTGGTCAGCGCTCAACATAACAGTGTATGTTAAATAACGTAAACGTTCCATCATAGGCCTGATAGACAGTAAGTGTTAACTGCAGTGGCGGCTGGTAAAATTTGAATATTTTTTTTCTCGTCTGTGGCACAAGGGACCCATACGAAATTTGGGAAATAACATCTAGAGAAGCACTTCCCTAAAAATTTTGAAAAAGCAGTTTGCGAAAAAATTTTTGAAAATTCGTTAGCCTCCCCTGGGTCTAGGGACTCCTGTTTATTTTTATTTTTATGACAAAAAAAAATAAAAATATACAGGAGTCCCTAAAGCCAGGGGAGGCTAACGAATTTTCAAAAATTTTTTCGCAAACTGCTTTTTCAAAATTTTTTAGGGGTCATTAGAGAAGTGCTTCTCTAGATGTTATTTCCCAAATTTCGTATGGGTCCCATGCGCCACAGACGAGAAAAAAAAAATATTGAAATTTCACCAGCCGCCACTGGTTAACTGTTGATGTACACGTTTTGTGACTGTGACAGAGAATAGTTGAACAGAATAGTCGTATTCTAGTACCATAGTCTCTGTGCTTTATTTAGGTATTTGCAGAAGACGCGAAGGTCTAGCTCTACGGATAAGTAAAAGTCTAATACCCAACTAGAACTGATTAAGTATAGAGGTAATAAAATAGTGTGGTAGAAGTTCTTGAAAGTCATGAAATCTAAAATTTTGATATCTCAAATAGTCAAATAGTATTTAATATAATAATAATAATAATGATAATAATAAGTCTTTATTGATTTCTATATAATATTCGCCGACCGGATAACTACTCCAGACGAGAATACTTTTCCGTTCAATAGAGTGGTTCACTCGCTCGCATGATATTTTGAGATATCACACAATGATAAAAAAAACACGCTAAATATTCAAAACGATGGGTACTTTTCCGTTACATAGAATGGACCGCGCTGCTCTTGACGAATATGTACGCAAGCGGTAAAAAAATGCTTAATATGATGGGCAGCTTTGAAACAGTAGTGCGCCGTGAAAGGGTTAAAGGCTATTGTTACACTTAATCATGCTTCGAAATATTTCAGTGTTATAAAAATATTTAAATATTCAGAAAGTATTTAAATACTAAGTTTAAACTATTTAATTACTTTTGTTATTTATTATTTAAATACTTTTATCTTTTGAAAGTAGTTAATATTTAAATACTTTCAATTTTCTGAAAGTATTTAGTATTTAATATTTAAATACTTTTCCAAAGTATTTGCCCAGCTCTGATTTCTGTTTTATGTAAAACTTGAAAAATAAATTATTTACTATAAAAAGACCATGTTTTTATATTTTCCAGAAGGTAGGTGCAGAGTGGTACTTAATATTCCGCCATTACACAAAACATTGCGACGAAATATTGGCACATTTTTGTGATAAAAGTATATAACGTATGAGGTTATTATTAGTACAACACATTATAAGGACTATTATTTTTCATTTGTCAAAGTCAGGGACAGTTACCGAACCGAAACCGAAAACAGGAATGAATGTTTCTGGAAACTAAAACCCAAACCGAAATTAAAATTATCAGGAAACCGAAACCTAAAGTATGATAAGTTGCGTATATGAATTTGCCCACTTTTGAATTGTGAATAAAGTACAAAAAATACGGCCGAAATCAAAGATTCCAATCTTTAAACTGTGATGTAGAAATACCAAATTGTATGGTGAAAACCACATCTAAATCGATTCGTCCATTATAAAGATTATAGAAGGTAAAAGGTAAATAAACACAAACTTACTTCTAAACGCATATACTCGGTCCGCACCGTCGAAGGATGCAAAAAATGTTTACAGTAATTTTTCTTACTATTTTTGCATATAGAATCACCACCTAAAGAAGAATGATGAGTTTCACTTATAATCACTGCATTTATTCTACATAAGTACCTGACTGTATTAAGGAATTAAATAAATTGATTTTTTTGCAAGCATTAATTTAACTTCCCTTGTGTGCGTTAGAGTCAAATTTTGTAGTTTAATTTAAACCCACTTCCTCATAACCAATCGACTTAAAACTTTGCGCATGTACATAGTTTCGACGACAGTACAATAATAAATAATATAATTAATTAATTAATGTATTACCATTAATTAGTTATCATTTTACTTTATTTACATTTTAAAATTGTAAAAATTAAGCTATCTCCATTTTCAAAACCGAAACCGTAACCGGAAACAGAATTGTCGCTGCCTTGAAAACCGAAACCGTAACTGAAAACCAAATTGTCGCTGCTCTGAAAACCGAAAACGTAACCGAAAACCAATGGTGTAAGTTAAGGCGCAGTTGCACAGCGCGTGATTAGGCGAGCCTGGCTCGGCGAGTCACGAAACAAGCGCCGTGTGACATAGGTAACTTGGCATGGATTGCGACTCGGGAGACGTCTTCCTCCTAGGTGTCGGTAAAGTTTGGCGAGTCAAAGCCGCTAATTAAGGTGGCGCGTGCAAGATTTGTGTAGGATCGTGTAGGATCGCGTAGAATCGCCTTTTCGGGAGCCTTTCCCGAGTCGTCTCCACTTCAGAATCGAATTTTCATGTATTTTTTAATGTGAGAGAGTACTTAGTGCATTATTTATCGTGAAAAACTACCTGTAACTCGGAAAATTGGCAAGTTACAAAAAAATTTCAAGAGACAAAAAATATTTAGAAGGCCTCAATTCATACGTCTGAATTTTTTCAAATTTCTAAATTACATATTTTTAAAGCGCTACAATTTCAAAAAAGAGGTAGTTTTTCGTTTTCCTGAAAAACTCGGTGAAAACGCACTTTACAGAAAAGTTGCAAACAAAAAGAGCCCTGGATATCGATGATACATTCACCTGAATTTTTTCAGATTTTTTTTTCAACTTTTACCGCCATTGATTCCTCCCTCACTTTTAGGAATTTTCGAGTGGCCATATCTCGAAAAATATGCATTTTTCGGAAAAATTCACAAGAATAAAAACATCTTATTTTCGGCCAAAAATATAAATATTGTAATGTGTTACAACCCTTAGAATGAATGTAGTGTATTTGCACCTACTCGAAAAAGAACCTACCAGAAGATTCCAAAGTGACATCTGGAATTCTCTAGAGAATGGTGGCGTCATCACAGAACAATCGAGATCTGTCATTTTTAGGTATAAAAGACCGACCGCATTCTCGGCGAGAGTTCAGAAAGTTCAAAAAGTATAGAAAGTGAGGTTAAGACTTCAAGGATAAACAAAGTGATAAACATTGTGATTTTAGTCAGTAAAGTGTATTTAAATTAATAATAGTATTGTGAAGTATCCAGTAAATATTTAATAAAGTGTGTTAGTGGACATCTCTTGTTATAATTTTTGGAACCCACGGAATTTGCAAGGGGTAGTTTCCTAAGGGTGGAAACACGTCACAATATGTTGTTTTTTCTTTTCATTTTTGACCTAATTCTACAAGTTACGAAACCCATCATAAAAGCCACATTTTCTACCTCTTCCGATTATTTTCTACTGTGATCTTTTTTTCAACTTTTTTATTAACGTCATTACAAACACATTGAACAAGGTTTCATCAAAATCTATTCATTAGCACTCAAATGAGAGGTGAACCTCTCCGTTGACTGGACTAAAAATAATATATTTAAAAATCTTAACTTCAAATAAACGGGTGCTTGCCTTTTTCGACTTCTCATGGGCGATGCCGTCTTTTTACGTTTTTTCAACTTCTCTTGTAATTTACCAGCAGCAATTACGCACAAAGTGGCAGCTGCAACTTCCGTTTGTCTATTTGCATTCATTGCGATCGACTGATCTTCCATGTAGTTTTGACAAGCCTACAACCCACAACCCCACACGAAATCTGCATTGGTCACGCGCCGTATTGACACATCTGACTCGCTATTAGGCGAACCAGCGCGAGTCGCGAGGCGAGCTCGTGGCTTCGCGAATCACGCGTGTAACCTCGCCTTTAGGTAACCGTAACCGAAACCGAACCGAAATAAATTTTCCTTGGTCAGAGTACACTAATTTCCTTCTTGTATAGAGAAACGTTTAAGAAATGACCTATATCTAGGGTTGCCAGGCCTAAAATTCGAAAAGTCGGACTTTACTTATAAATTTGGGCGGACATTTGGTACAAAAAGCCGAACAGTATTCGTTCGCCATAAAAAATAACTAAAACACAAAATCAGTCTTTTAATACTTTTATTAAACTTGATTAATTTAAAAATAAACATTTGTTTCATAGGAACAGAAAAAGTCATCGCAAAATAAATAGTATCTATAGAAAAGCGACTAAAAGCGAAGAAAAAAAAAACGAAAAAATCACGTTTTAAAGCCTTAGGCAAAAAGCTAACAAAAGCCCGTCGCACAGTGCGTGGCACGAATCGTGATTTTTTCTTTCAAAATTATCTAGAGCACTTATTTCGCAACCGATTGGGATAATTTTTTTTTTTTTTAAATACTCGTTATTATACTCTTCGCAAAAACGAAGAGTATATTGTATTTGATCGGCACATTTCTAAATCAGTAAATATCGCTCGTAGAGAAAAATTTTTTATATCGTTATGTTAGTGAACGAATTCTGAACAACTTTCAAAATGTCCGTCTGTCCGTCTGTCTGTCCGTCTGTCCATCCGTCACGTTTCTTGTAAGCACGATAACTCATGAAAGAAAAATCCGATTGTATTGACATTTGGAGAGTAACTTAGTGTTAGCTAGAGGAAGAACCCTATTGCAAAATAGATTGGTAAATAAAAAAGTTATTAGTAATTTAAAATTTAAAAAAATATTTTTTACATTTTTTTATGGTTTGTAATAAATAGAAACCTTGCGAAATGTTATTTCCTATCACTATTTTTTTTAAAATACATTTTACTAATGTGTGTTTCCTAATAATCACAATAAATTTTCTAATGGTATATATTACACTCATTAACAATTTTAGTAATAAGAAATGGTGGTGTAGCGGCAAGAGTTTCGTCTCGCAATCCAAGGGTCCCTCACATCGTGATTTTTTTTTCATATATTTTTTTTTTCACAACAAAGTTGGTATCACAAAATTTAGAATGTCCAAAAAACTAGCATTATTTACAAGAAAAATGCGAAGAGTATCCTATAGAATGTGTAACAATTATATAACAAGCTCAGTAAATCGGCGAAGAGTATAATGCTTCCTCTAGTTCAATTTCCAAAGAACGTAAGAGAGCCGATTTCGGCATAAACTTTAACAAAAATATTTCATTTTTCATCATTTTTTAGCATTTCATAACCGCCATTGATTCCGCCATCTTGCAGGTTGGTTTATGACAATTTAGATATCAGATTCGTAATCAGCGACCTCAAAAACCCCCAAGTAACAAGATTTATGTAAATTGGATAAGAAATAAAGTTTTTATTTGTAAGTTCTATTAAGATTTAAATTAAAAACCACCATTCTGGCTAAGCTCAATAATTTTGGTTAGCATAATTCAAAAATCGGCTCTATTACATTTTTTGGAAATTAAATAACGAGTATTTAAAAAAAAAATTATCCCAATCGGTTGCGAAACAAGTGCTAGATAATTTTGACCGAAACAAGTAAAATTGAAAATTTTTAAAAAGCCCCAATCAATGTATCTAATCGTACCAGTTTCATATGACCGAATCAAAATGAGGTCTAAATCATGTTCGGCTACCATAATTGTCTGCACATTTTCAATTTTACCTCAATCGGACAATTTCTAAAGAAGTTCAACATGGCGAATTCAAGATGGCGACCAAACATCAAAATCTAATATGGCTTGACAAAATACTCTTTCAAATAAAAAAAAATTCATCAAAATCGGATCATCCGTTGAAGAGATATGAAGCCACAAACAGACAGACAAACAAACAGACATACAAACATACGAGTCAAACATCCCTCTTTTTGGGTCGAGGGTTAAAAATCACGATTCGTGCCACTGTGCGACGGGCCCGACATGTTAATTCTTAGCCGGAATTGGAATGTTATTGTTAAGTGAATTTAAATACATTTTTGGCAAAGTAAATGTACTTGTATTTTTTATTTATTTGTGGTAACTGTAATTGCACTTAAATACACGTTCTTTATAAAGTAATTGTGATTGTACTGAAGTAGGTACTCTTTTACAGTAACGACAAAATTTTTTTTTAAAATTTTTATTGTTCAAATAGGCTTAGAATGTCATGAAACGTCGAGATTTTAAGTTTGAGGGAAAAAAATTTTTCTGTCTGTCGGTCGGTCTGTCTAACTTTTTTATGCGCACCTCTACTCTGGAACGTTTAAGATATTGACTTGAAATTTGGTACACATATGTACTTTAACGAGATCTGGAACTAGATTATATTTTTATCTTGTTCCGTCGAAGGGTTGGGGGTAAATTGGGGTAAATTTGGGGTAAATAGGTAAATCAAGCAGGTGAGAGTCCTTAAAATTAGTATTTAGTATATACAAGAGAAGTTAAGGTCTCAAAAAAATTTTTGGTATTACCACGCCTCATTATCACCCCCGCCTCATTATTAAAGGTGATGAAAAAAAATTGTGATTTAGTGTGTGTACAAGAACCAGAAACCTCAAAAAACTATTTTACTTCATCCATCCCCACTACCACCCCCACCCCTCTACCGATGTGGGGTATCGTTTTATGGATTTTTGGGGTAGAGGATTTCAAATATAAGTTCCATAAACAATTATTTCCACATACAAAATTTTTTGGTTGTGAGTGACTTGGATAGAAACTCTGGATGTGGAAGTAGTGATCCCTTGGGCAGCGTTTTTTGTACTTAGCACAACTTTGATAAAAAATATTACATATTTTCTTGTCGTTCCTCTCACCTTCTCTCGAAATTCAAGTCATTAAGGATAGGATTTTGCAGAGTGAGAGGAAAATATGCGTTTATTTTCGGTTTATTACAAATATTTAAAAAAATCATAAATGGTATAGTCTTTAACATACTTTGAGATACTACCCATTGCTCTAAGGAATACAACCATATAGAGTTTTATCATAAATTTTGGATATAGTTAAATTCCATACTCTTAATAATGAAATTCGGAAGTATTTTCATTGACAAACTACGATATTCAAGTACAACAATAAAAAAAACCGCTGCCCAAGGAATCACTACTTCCACATCCGATTTTTTATCTAAGTCACTCACAACGAAAAAATTTTGTATGTGGAAATAATTGTTTATGAAACTTTAATAATATAATATTTGAAACCCTCTACCCCAAAATCCCATAAAACGATACCCCACATCAGTGGCGGGGTGGGGGTGGTGATAGGGGGTGGATGAAGTAAAAAAACATTTTGAGGTTTCTGGTTCTTGTACACATCCTAAATCACAATTTTTTTTCATCCCCTTTAATAATGGGGTGGGGGTGGTAATGGTGGTGGCTAATGCCAAAATTTTTTTGAGACCTCAGCTTCTCTTGTATATACTAAATACCAATTTTATGGACTCTTACCTGCTTGATTTACCTATTTTCCCCAAATTTACCCCAATTTGCCCCCCAACCCTTCGACGGAACAAGATGAAAATATAATCTAGTTCTAGATCTCATTAAAGTACATGTGTGTACCAAATTTCAAGTCAATATCTCAAACGGTTCCAGAGTAAACGTGCGCACAAAAAAAGTTACAGACAGACCGACAGACAGAAATTTTTTTTTCGCTCAAACTTAAAATCTCGACGTTTCGTGACATTTGAACAATAAAAATTTTTAAAAAATTTTTTGTCGTTACTATACTTCCACTGGATGTGGAAGTAATATATATATATAGTTGTATACCTTAATAATAGCAATTATTTAAAACAGTTTTAAAGATTATACTATGTTTGGTTCTTTAATTATTTATAATAAATCGAAAATAAACGCATATTTCACTCTCACTTTACAAAATCCTATCTTTAATTAATAATAAGTACGATTGTGGTACAGCTAAGCCTCCTTGTAAAACAAATGCGATTTTGCTTATGTTATGAAATTCAAGAACACAGATTATTTCAGGCTGGTATAGTTGAGAGAAACATGTGTTAACCAGACGTTCTTTTCTTTCTGATAAATATATCATATGGCGACTGAAAACTACATGGGCACTTCAACTTCAAGATAATTTTTGAGGTCATAATAAATACAATTCAATTTAATTATGTCTAGAGATGGAGATGATCTAATGCAGAATCTCTAAATATCATACGATGAGTCGGTTACTAATTTTAATTTATTTGTTATGAATGAAACATTTTAATTACTTAATAAAAAAAATAATGTTTTTGGCCTATAATTTCTAATTTTACGTAATAAAAG
Source organism: Rutpela maculata (assembly GCA_936432065.2). NCBI lineage: Eukaryota > Metazoa > Arthropoda > Insecta > Coleoptera > Cerambycidae > Rutpela > Rutpela maculata. The sequence goes on along the minus strand of OW386286.2, from coordinate 70,307,360 downwards.
TTTATGTATTTCTGATTCATCATAGGCATGTGTGGAACAGAATAGATGGTAGTAGGGTAGAGATATTTAGAACGGTTGTAAAATCTACTGCATATATTGGGTGTAACTAGGTATAAGTACCTACGTTAAAATATTTCAGGGTGTTCCATTCCGCTATTTCTTAATTAATTTTAAGAAAAAAAGTTCATATAAACAGGTAGGTACCCAAAAATTCTTTATTTTGGAGATACCTAGTTGAAATTTCCAAATAAATCTAGAATTTTTCTTATATTATCACTACTATATAGGCCAGTCACCAGAGACTTCCATAGTGCAAAGTTAGACAAAAATTGCGAAATTTTTAAATTTTGTAACAACATTGGGGGAGGTAAAAAATAATAAATCCGATTTGGCACCCTTTCCGCCCCTCGGAACATTGTTAAATTAACAAAAAACGACGTAACTTTTTGAGAAAAATTCCGAAATTTATGCAAATCTTGGAGAACATTTTAATAATTATTAGACATCTTCTATCAACTTTGCACCTTGCTATGATGACCGGAAAAAAAATTCATAGAAATAAAAATATTTCTAAAAAAAAATTGGATGCGAAAAATGCAATTATTCTAAACAAAGTTTCATTCTTTTAGACGTTTATACGATCATTTCCATAATTTTCGAAATTTTTAATTGACTAAATATATCGAAGTAAAGTTAATAAACAACTATTTGCAATGTTCCGGTCATCGTGGCAGGGTGCAAACTTGATAAAAGATGTCTAATAATTAATATATTCTCCAAGGTTTGCATAAATTTCGGAATTTTTTTCAAAAAGTTAAGTCGTTTTTTATCAATTAAACAATGTTCCGGGGGCGGAAAAGGGTGCAAAAACCGGATTTATTATTTTTGTGCCCTCTCCAATGTTGTCTTAAAATTTAAAAACTTTCGCAATTTTTCATACCTTTTTTATTCTAGTGACTGGCGTAATAGTACAGTTGGTGGAGATATGGGTAATTAATACCTGCTATAAATTTGATAAAAAAAAGTAGTGTAACGCTCTGTAGAAAATTAAAGTGATTACATCTTAAGATAAGTTAGACAGGTCACTCATAACTGTATTTCCAATCTTTTTGACTATCTCTAATAGTTTCACGGCATTTTTTTCTTCAATTTATTCCACGGTTAGATGAAATAACTAACATTTTTCTAAAAAAATAATGATCTACTTGCATTTGGGGCCGAGATGCGTCAGTTTTTGCAACTCAGTCGCTTATAAATATGCAAATTGATATTTCCTCTTAAAAATTTAGAAGGGCCGAGATGCGTCAGTTTTTGCGTCTCAGTCGCTTATAAATATAAGCAAATTGATATTTTGTCTTAAAATTTAGACTGGTTATTCTTCAATACATATATTTTTCTCTCAGCTAGTTGAAAACAATCCAGAAGCACAACTGTTAAAACATAGTGTATAGCCCGAATGTTGGGTCTTTAGCGATTATGTTAAGAGATCTGAAAATCGCCATAACGTTATATTATGGCTTTACAAATAACACTTTAGTTGTCAGATAGCTCAGTTTATAAGACAACTAGCGCTTTTTGTTCCAGGATGCAGACGTCTCGCGGGTTCAAATCCTGATCGTGAAATATTTTTTGTATTGTATTAGTAATGGGTATTAAAAGTTTTACAAAGCTTTATACATGGACATAAACGAAAACGGTTCCAGAGTAAACGTGCGCACAAAAAAAGTTATAGACAGACCGACAAAATTTTTTTTTTTTCGCTCAAACTTGAAATCTCGACATTTAGTATCTGATGTTGATGTCACTAAATAAGGAAGAAAAAGGAAAAGCTATTCCGTCAAATCCATTTGTTTGAAAAATGTTCATTAAGGCACCTACATACAACAGCCGAACAATGTATAATGCACTATTTATTTAAAGAATAACTTTTCTTTTTTTTCTTCCTCATTTAGGGTCTGATGTTCCTTAAGTCGAACGACTACCCTTTTAGTAGACCTAACCGACTTTTATACAGGTCCAGTTGAAAAAAGAGAAATTGTAAATTTGGCTATTGAATAACAATACCTATATATGAGGTATCGAGCTAAAATTTTGTATAGGGATATTTGAGACAACTGTGAATCGAATACGTTATCCAATTTGATGATAAAAAACCGCTGCTCAAGGAATCACTACTTCCACATCCAGATTTTCTATTCAAGTCACTCAAAACGAAAAAATTTTGTATGTGGAAATAATTGTTTATGAAACTTTAATAATATAATATTTGAAATCCTCTACCCTAAAAACCCATAAAACGATACCCCACATCGGTAGTGGGGTGGGGGTGGTGATAGGGAAATGGTAGTGGGGGTGGATGAAGTAAAAAAATATTTGAGGTTTCTGGTCTTTGTACACACACTAAATCACAATTTTTTTTCATCCCCTTCAATAATGGAGGTGGTAATGAAGGTGGCTAATGCCAAATTTTTTTTTGAAACCTTAGCTTCTCTTGTATATACTAAATACCAATTTTATGGACTCTCACCGGCTTGATTTACCTATTTACCCCAATTTACCCCCAACCCTTCGACGGAATAAGATGAAAATATAATCCAGTTCCAGATCTCGTTAACGTACATATGTGTACCAAATTTCAAGTCAATATCTCAAATGGTTCCAGAGTAAACGTGCGCACAAAAGTTACAGACAGACAGACCGGCAGACAGAATTTTTTTTTCGCTCAAACTTAGAATCTCGACGTTTCATGACATTCTCTAAGCCTATTTGAACAATGAAAATTTTAAAAACATTTTTTTGTCGTTACTATACTTCCACTGGATATGAAAGTAAAAAACCGCTGCCCAAGGAATCACTACTTCCACATCCAGATTTTCTATCCAAGTCACTCACAACGAAAAAAATTTGTATGTGGAAATAATTGTTTATGGAACTTTAATAATATAATATTTGAAATCCTCTACCCCAAAAACCCATAAAACGATACCCCACATCGGTAGTGGGGTGGGGGTGGTGATAGGGGGTGGTAGTGGGGGTGGATGAAGTAAAAAAATATTTTGAGGTTTCCGGTTTTTGTACACACTAAATCAATTTTTTTTTCATCCCCTTTAATAATGGGGTAGGGGTGGTAATGGGGGTAGCTAATGCCAGAAATTTTTTTGAGACCTTAGCTTCTGTTGTATATACTAAATACCAATTTTATGGACTCTTACCTGCTTGATTTACGTATTTACCCCAAATTTACCCCAATTCACCCCCCAACCCTTCGCCGGAACAAGATGAAAATATAATTTAGTTCTAGATCTCATTAAAGTACATATGTGTACCAAATTTCAAGTCAATATCTCAAACGGTTCCAGAGTAAACGTGCGCACAAAAAAAGTTACAGACAGACAGACGACCGACAGACAGAAATTTTTTTTTCGCTCAAATTTAAAATCTCGACGTTTCATGACATTCTACATTTTAAAAAAAATTTTGTCGTTACTATACATCCACTGGATGTGGAAGTAATTGCCTAATAGTCGATCTCGAAATTTCGACCCATTTAGAGGAGCTTAGTAGGCCTTGAAAATACGAAAATTACACATTTTTCAAAACGGTCAAATAAAGCTAAAAAAAAAAATTAAATCGGCCAATGCGTTCCAAAATAATGGGGTGTTGCGGTATTAAATAGCACACACTGTATATGAGAAAATACTCTTGAATTATTTTTTTTTTCGTGCACTTGTTTATTGATCTATGAAAAATCTACCCAATACGACTCTGATATTGCCACTCAGCAAAGTTTAATCAAAAACATTGTTTACTTTCAATATTTATTGCTATATTTCATATTTATTATTGATATGGAGCTATGCATTTCTCGGTAATTCCCAGAACATGTTTATAAGATTTAATATCTATACATATAATAAATCTGTAAAGTTGACGTGTCTATACATTGAAAATATTTGCAAAAAACTGATCTGGGGGGATGTAAGATGAGTAATAAAATACATTAAGGTAGTTTTTGGAATTATTGTCGGTTTGTCCGTTTGTTTAAAAGCACATCAAGCAGAAACTACTGAACCAATTTGAATGGGGTTTTCACAGGTAAATTCATCCAAGCTTGGAGGAACATTTGGTTTCTAAATGGGTTACTTGTTGCCAATAGTATAGCTTGTGAAGTTACAAGTGAAATGTGAATTCACGAGTACATTGTAGAATATTTGTAAGGAGAGCACTACTGTAAAATAGTACGATTAGGGTATTTAGTAGGAATATAGTAGATCCAGATCCAGATTTTCTATCCGTCTCTCACAACGAAAAAATTTTGTATGTGGGAGTAATTGCTTATGGAACTTTAATAATATAATATTTGAAATCGTCTACCCAAAAACCCATAAAACGATATCCTACATCGGTAGTGGGGTGGGGTTGGTTGGAAGGAACATTTGGTTTTTAAATGGGTTACTTGTTGCCAATAGTATAGCTTGTGAAGTTACAAGTGAAATGTGAATTCACGAATACATTGTAGAATATTTGTAAGAAGAGTACTACTGTAAAATAGTACGATTATTTAATATTTTGTAAGTGGGAATAATTGCTTATGGAACTTTAATAATATAATATTTGAAATCGTCTACCCAAAAACCCATAAAACGATATCCTACATCGGTAGTGGGGTGGGGTTGGTGATAGGGGGTGGTAGTGGGGGTGGATGAAGTAAAAAAAATATTTTGAGGTTTTTGGTTCTTGTACACACACTAAATCACAATTTTTTTTCATCCCCTTAAATAATGGTGTGGGGGTGGTAACGAGGGTGGCTAATGCCAAAAAATGTTTTGCTAAATGCCAATTTTATGGACTCTTACCTCTTTGATTTACCTATTTACCCCCCCATTTACCCCAATTTACCCCCCAACCTTTAGACGGCATAAGATGAAAATATAATCTAGTTCCAGATCCCGTTAAAGTACATATATGTGTACCAAATTTCAAGTCAATATTTTAAACGGTTCCAGAGTAATCGTGCGCACAAAAAAGTTACAGACAGACCGACAGACAGAAAATTTTTTTTTCGCTCAAACTTAAAATCTCGACGTTTCATGACATAAACATAACATAACATAAACACACCACAGATAGTAGACAACCCCCAAATCCAAAGCCAAGGCTGTCCGGAAGGGGGTTACACATTCGGAAAAACGCAGACATACATCCATACATTCTAAGTCTTTTTGCACAATAAAGATTTTCAAATTTGTTTTTGTCGTTACTATACTTCCACTGGATGTGGAAGTAATTAGCTGTAAATTTAAGGAATCATGTGAATTTTATAAGTATAATCACATTTATTTCTGTAATACACTGTCTTTCCCAAAATTATTATATTTACAGATTTTATGTAAAAATATCTGTCAAATTTACATCAATATTTAATGTAACTGCATTGTGAATTTACCCTGATTTTTACAGTAAATATGTAAAAGTTAGAAATAATCTCATATGTAATGACAATTTTTTTATGGGTACCTTATTATTATTATTGTAGAAAATTATACAGGGTGGTCATTAAAAAAATTATGAAAAAATGTGACGGATAATATTTCGCATGTAGTTAACTCAACTGTTAGGGAAGAAAAATATGAAAAATATACAAGGTGGTCACTATGAAAAATAATTACGGTGGATATAATATCTGAAGTGTAGTTGACACAATTGCCAAGGATGAAATATGACAATCTTTTAGTCAAATTTATACAGAGTGGTCACTCTAAAAAGAAAAAAAAGCTGCCCAAGGAATCACCACATCTAGATATTTCAACTAAGTCTCCCACAACGAAAAAAATTCATAAAAACAAATCTTTTAAGTATACTTATATATTATGTATTAAATATTTTATGTAATCGTGCACACAAAAAAAAGTTACAGACAAGCAGACCGACCGAGAGACAGAAATTTTGTTTTGCTCAAACTTGAAATCTCGACGTTTCATGACATTCTAAGCCTACCTTTGAAAAATTCGTTTTTCTTCAAGCGTATTAAAATGTTTAAATTATGTCACCAAAAACAGAAGTAGAAGTAGGACATTGTTTTACTAGTAACAAAATGTTAGTACCGAACGCCACCGTAGTGGACATTGTTTTACTAGTAACATAATGTTAATTCCGAAAGCGCCACCGCAGTGGGTATGGTTTTACTAGTAACATAATGTTAATACCGAAAGCCACCGGTGGTGCGCTATCCACTAGCCACTTGTCATATTGTGTCAACATGTAAGACTGTAGTTTGAATATTTGTACATTTATGATAAATAAATGAATTTTTGCATTTTAATACGCTTGAAGAAAAAATAGTATATATTACACGGAGTAGAACGCCTTTTTTGTGTTTCGCCCAGTTTGCGCAAATCCTGGGCTCAACACAAAAAAGAGTGCGTTCTACTCCTAGTAATATAATATACTATTTTCAATTTTTTTTTCCGTTACTATACGTCCACTGAATGTGGACGTAATAATAACTAATTAAGAAACGGCAGACGAAAATAATATTTGGAATATTATCACCATTGCCAAGAAGAGAACCCGATATATTTTTAGTTAAAAAAGTATACAGGGTAGTCATTCTACGTTAAAAAATAATGAATAAATGAAAAGTGCTAAATATAGAGGGAAGTTTTGCGTAAATAATTTTACAGATTTTTTTATAAAGCAACTGCAGTAAATGGACGAAAAAATTTGAGCATCTGGGTCATATTATACAGGGTGATTCACGTAGGCCGTTCGTTGGAAGTTTTTCAACTTGCAATTGGATTACAAACTTGAAACTTGGTATGCAGCCATAATCAATCATGCCTGTTCTACCTAAAATATTTTCAGTCCTGCAGCTATACCTTCAGCGTGTGCTAAAAGTCGGTATCAACTTTCTTATTTTAAATGGACACCTACATTTTTTTTTACATGATTCGATGGGCCTTCCAATTTGGAGTTTAGACAACCCAAGTTATGTTAACTTATCTATTACAGGTTTTGATATATGTCAATTTTTTTTTTTAATTGCCGCTGTAGTAGTTTACGAACAAATTTGTATCTCACAAACCGTTCAAAATTATGAAACCAAATTGAGGAAGCAGTTAGCTGGAAGCCCAGACCTGATGTCCCATCGGTGGTCCTATCTTGTACCATATGGGCGCAGGCGATTTTCAAATGTTGCAATAAAAAATCGTCAAAAAGTCGATTTTTTCAAATGGCACCTACTGTTTTTTTTATATCATTCGAAAGAAAATTGAATTTTAGGGTGAGTTACTTAAGCATTCCCTATAACTAACTTCACCCCCTATCGAGTTATTCAACAAAAATCAAGAAATACCTTGTCTTGCCGAGATATTGCTTGGTTTTTCAAGTATGCCATGGAAACAAAAGACAATTCTAACAATTTATTTAAAAATATGTATTAGTCGTTTTTGAGTTATTGGCATTTTTTGAAAGAAATATTTTTTCCTCAGGTGTAGTAGGCTTTGAAAATAATAGTTTCATTTGAATTTTTATTCAAAAATCGTATTGCAATAACAAATAGTAACAAAATAACAACAAATGAAGAGACAAAATAATGTATTTCAATACAAATGCTGAATGTCTGCACCGTTTTCATTGAGACAGTCTACAATACGCTCCTGAACAGTTGCGTTGCTCTCCGAATTTCGAAAGGTTCCAAACGATCAAAAGCTCTATCATTATTCTCAGATGATCGTAAGTTAAAATTGGATTTGTGTACACTAATTCTTTGACCCAACTCCATAATAAAAATCTAAAGGAGTAAGATCCGGGGATCAGGCGGGCCAAAGTGATGGACCTCTGTTTCCCCACCAACGATCTTCAAAGAGTTCCGTTAATTTGGCATCTGTGGTTCTAGTCGAATGTGCTGGAGCTCCGTCCATTTGATACCAACGATTGGTAAGTCGATCGAGCGGCATATCATCCAGGTAGTTTTCCACAACTTCTCTTAAGATTCTCAAATAAAACTCGCCATTCAAGTTTTCATCGTACATGAAATATCGCACCTCACTGTCCATTAACAGACAGAAAACATTAATATGAAATTGAAACTCGACAACGACTAAAGATATGCAGACATTTTTAAGTAAATTGTTAGAATTGTCTTTTGTTTCCATGGCATACTTGAAAACCTAGCAATATCTCGGCAAGATAAAGAATATCTTGATTTTTATTGATTAACTCGATAGGGGGTGAGGGCAGGTATATGGAATGCTTAAGTAACTCACCCTAAAATTCAATTTTATTTCGAATGATGTCAAAAAAAAAAACAGTAGGTGCCATTCGAAAAAATCGACTTTTTGACGATTTTGTATTACGATATTTGAAAATCGCTTGTGCCCATATGGTACAAGATGAGACCACCGATGGGACATCAGGTGTTAGCCTGAACTTCCAGCTAACTGTTACATAAATTTGGTTTCATAATTTTGAACGGTTTGCGAATACAAATTTTAGCACACCCTATATATCTGGAGGACTGAAAATATTTTTGGTAGAACGGGCATGATCGTTTATGGCTGCATACCGAGGTTTCAAGTTTGTAATCCAACGCAAGTTGAAAAACTTCTAACGAACGGCCTACGTGAATCACCCTGTACGTTAACGAAGGCAATATTTGAAAATTATTTTTTTTAAATTAAGTACTGACTACTTACAGTAACAAAATGGCGACGTTTTTATTTAAAAAAAATTTGAAGAAGTACATTGTTTCTATCAGAACTACTTATTACAAGCTCTTATTTAACTTGCCTTGTTAGTATGGGTCAAATCTTGCAACTGAATTTTAAAACAGTTATCCCCAACCGATTGAGCTGAAATTTTGCATACACGTTTAGTTTGGATGACAATGCATGGTTAGCTAAGTGACGTCATTCTGAATCCAATATGGCGGACCAGTTATTTTTTAAAAGCTTGTTTTTAAAAAGTTATTTTTATGCTATAGAAACAGTTAAAAAACGGCTTGAAAGCTTAATTAATAATCTATTTTTATAGTTGTTAGCTTTTACCATGTAAGTGCCACACTTTCTGAGATATTTAACATTTAAACTAAATACTTCGTCATATAAATGTTCGCACACCATCTTTATACTTCCAAATCTCAGACACCATTAATTCTACAGAAATTAGAAAGATAAAAACGAAATTCATCTTTAGTTTAATAGCCTTCTTATTTGTCTCTAGTATTTTTTCGTTAAATGTAATACTTTTCACGTTATTTATTTGATGAAATCCTTTTTGAAATACCTCAATTCATATGAAAAGTTGTAGAATGCCTTTTCTTCTCAAAATTTCATTCTTTTTCAGCTCCAATCTTTTTCTGTTTAGGTGCTACACCTGAAAAGGGGTGGCATGGCATCTCCACATAATATACAACATGTGTTTGGTGTATTTACTATTAAAAAAACATGCATTATTCCAAAATTAAAACTTCTAGTTACTGTACTAATGTTCTAGGTCGTAAATCCACTATCATTTGCAGTAACGCAGGGGCTGTTAATATTTTATGGCATGTCAATTTCGGTTCGACTTGTAATTATTATTTCATTCACAACTGCACACAATATACCTTCTAGAAGAGATGAATGAATGTAAGAATATCCACTGTAGCTACACAAACTGGCATATTTAAGAAAGTTTAAGAATGGAATATATTCTTGTACATTCTAAATGAGAAAATACTAAAAATGTAGTATTGAGTATTTATCTAATAAGTAGGTAGTTCAATGTCAACTGTTTAGCTTCTTTATTAAACTAGTAGGATTCTTAGAATCCGAAATCAGTAGTATTTAATATTTTGTTAAGAAAGTGATGAAAGGATTCATCATTCCCTGGAAACAAGGCGGTCCTACGACTTGTTTCTGGGGGGTGCCATCCTTATTAAAATATGTACCAAAATTTTTTAACCCCTTAACAGGGCTGTGGAAAGAAAATTGGAAAATTGATAAGCGGGGGAATGGGGAGGAATGGGGAGGGGTTAATTCCAAAAATTTTTATAATACAAAACTGGGCCTCCCAAATAAGCCCGAGCCCGAAGGGAATCACCCCCGCATCACCCCCCTCTCGACAGGACTGTCCCGTAAAAATTGATAGGTATGATTTTTGTTCTGAAAATTCGTATTGTAATATAAAATGTAGCAGAGTATAAAACTATATAACTTCTATTTTATCTTTCTAATTTTTGAAAATGTAATCATAATAGTCATATCCTTTTTAAAAATATATAATTATTCAACTAAATATTTACACAGAGCAGTAAACATAAATAAACTTTAATAACATTAACAAAATAAAATAAAAGAATATTCTTCAATGCATGCGTGCACAGAAGTCAATCTGATTTATGAGAGAGAGAGATTTTATATTTTAATGACCAAAACACGTGCAATTCATCCGTTTTTTTTCTTGCTTTTCTTGAAATATTGTAACACACGGGAACAAAAATTTTGTTGCATTTATTACAGCACTCATTCTTAACTAATTTGAAGGCGCTTGGTTCAAATCTGTAGGTAGTTTTGCTCTGTAAGCTCTAGATTATTTGCAATTCGACATTTTCTTCTCGAAATATGAAGCTTCATATAATGAATTGATGGCAAATTGAGCTTAGTTCAAGATGGCACCAATAAATTATAATTTATGGGCACCATCTTGAACGAAGGTCAATTTTATGGCCCTATGTAAAATCCAGTCCTAACTAAGGCCCACTTACTTTATATTTTATGAAATTAAGAAAAAAATTGAGCTACCAAGGAGGTCTAGGAGTCTGGCGTTCTAAAGTGGTCGCCTCGACGCCATCTGGTTATGCAAGACACAAAGAGCTTAAAATGAATTTATGTACAAAAAATCGCTGCCCAAGGAATCACTACTTCCACATCCAGATTCTCTATCCAAGTCACTCACAACGCAAAAACTTTGTATGTGAAAATAATTGTTTATGGAACTTTAATAATATAATATTTGAAATCCTCTACCCCAAAAACCCATAAAACGATACCCCAAATCGGTAGTGGGGTGGGGGGTGGTGATAGGGGGTGATAGTGGGGGGTGGATGAAGTAAAAAATATTTTGAGGTTTCTGGTTCCTGTACACACGCTAAATCACAATTTTTTTTCATCCCCTTCAATAAGGGGGTGGGGGTGGTAATGAAGGTGGCTAATGCCAAAAATTTTTTTGAGACCTTAGCTTCCCTTGTATATACTAAATACCAATTTTATGGATTCTTACCTGCTTGATTGACCTATTTACCCCAAATTTACCCCAATTTACCCCCCAACCCTTCGACGGGACAAGATGAAAATATAATCTAGTTCTAGATCTCGTTAAAGTACATATGTGTACCAAATTTCAAGTCAATATCTCAAACGGTTCCAGAGTAAACATGCGCACAAAAAAAGTTACAGACCGACAGACAGAAAATTTTTTTTCGATCAAACTTAAAATCTCGACGTTTCATAACATTTTAAGCCTATTTGGACAATAAAAAATTTTAAAAAATTTTTTGTCGTTACTATACTTCCACTGGACGTGGAAGTAAAATAAACAACGGCGAAAAATGTTTCAAGGTATAAGCGAGTGGAAGAACTAAGTGTACGTCAGAAAAATTTCGGGCTGAGTATTTTTTGGAAATAAATTCATTTTAAAACTTTTTGGTGCATAACCAGTGTCGGCTATTATGTTAGAACAAAGATTAGATATTGATTTTCCTTTTTGATTGATGGAGACTGACTCCAAGGCACGTGTCTTTTGTACCTCAAATATTTTTAGATAGGTGTTTTGTAAATAATTTCATTCTATGCTATTTATTTTCTTTTATAATCAGAATGTAGATTATCAGAAAACTCCGAAGATTAGAAATTGATATTTTAATAACAGATTTTCATTTTTGATTAATCATCAATAATTTTTTCAACTTTTCCTAAATGCTAAAAAAGTGTTTTTATTCAACTTTTGCAACAAAAAATTATTTATTTAATTGATTTTCTCTATAATTTAACAAAAGGAATTGAAATTTTTACTATTTGTATTGATCAGTTTTTATCATGATCAGAGCTCTGTACCTATAGAACCGGCCCTAATAAGACGGACGTAATTCGAAAACCATAATGTCAAAATGTCGTTAGATTTTGGTTATGGGGATTCTAACGCATGCACACGGATTAATAATATTAATATTACATTATACAATATTATACTACAAGAACGATAACAAACGATAAAATAAAGCAAAATTTTTACAGGAAAACGTCTTGTCAGAGATTTATTTCATATCTTGTTCCTAAATATTATAATGTTTTGCCAATAAATATTAGATATATTAATAATGTGAAACTATTCATCAAACATGTCAAACGCTACTTATACACAACTAAAGGTACTTTTCTTAATATTGATCGATGCTGCATTCTCAGAGTTTTCTTATCAGTCGTACATACATACTTCATTTTTTATTTTTTTACTACAAATTAATTTATGTTGCACTAAGAACACTTTTTGTCTCCGTCTTTCTAATGCCAATTACAATAACTAAGCAAGGAGCACAGCACAAGTTATTATTTAATTTAGAGTGCTCCTTTAATAACATTCATATATAGGTATTACATATTTTCGTTTGTTGTAAATATAATAGTCAATATATCCTAAGTTTATATGCAATATTAAATGATATATGTATATTGTATAATAGATAAGAAACCGTATCATTATTATATAGGCAACTCAGTAATTCTGTGATGAAATATGATATGTACTTATTGAATAAACTTACTTACTTACTTACTTACTTACATTACCTAGTTTTTCAGTGAAAAAACACTTATGACTTCTCGAAAAATTGACAATATTTTTCTTAAGAAAAATGCACGCCAATGACAGAACTACGTTTTGTTTTACTCAAAAAAAATATAGTAAAGATCTTTGATACAGATCCAAATTTTGTTAAAACTGAATGACTATAACTAAGTTACGATGGTGTTCAGTAAAAGTGGGAGACACTGTATAGCATTATTTAGATGCTCATTTTTTTCTGTCCATTTAAAACACTTGCAGAAACAAATTGTACTTTAAACTACAGGGTGTCCAGTTAGCATTGTGCAAAAACGACTAACTTTACAGAAAAAACTTTCTTAACAAAACTTTCAATGTCTCATCTCTACTACAACGTAAAATTATTTTCAATTATACAAGGCGTCACAAAAAAGTGTTACACAAGAAAGTATAATATTTTTAAATGAAAAGCAAATCGGGTGTAGCACAAACACTGATGAATCCTTTCCATCATATCTTCTCGACACCTTGTATAACTGAAAAATTTTACGTTGTAGTAGAGATGAAACATTGAAAGTTTTGTTCAGAAAGTTTTTTTATAAAGTTTTTGCATAATCTTCCGAGGGAACACCCTGTATAAAGGTATAAAGGTATTTTTGAAAAAAACGTAAAATTTTTGTTTTTTCTGCAAATATCTCAATAAATGTTAGTTTTAGAGAAAAAACATGGGAGGCAAAAAAATAAACTTTATAAACAGGATGAATTTTTTTTTTTTCATATCTGCAGGATTAATATGTTTCGGAGATGACGTCTGAATGATTATAAGTCGAAGTATTGAGATGCAATGTTAAATATCCCGAAAACTATGGCACTTACGTCAAAAGTGCTAAAAACCAATAATAATGAGTATTAACTAAGATTTCAAATGGTTTTTGTTTTGTGTCTGTAGCATAAAGACGAAGACGTTAATTCCGAAACAATGCACGTCTTCACATTTTTTAAATAAAAATATGTATCACTATTTTCTGTTACTGTAATTAGTCAGTAATTAAAGAACATAATTCTCATATGTTTTTCCGTTAATCTGTAGCATTACCTAGCTGCTTATTTTTTGCTGCTTAAAGCAGGTGTTTTAGAAAAAAAAAATCCATTTTCCATATTGGAGCTGCCCACGGAGCTGCCAAAGCTTCCAAAGACATGATTGCATTACGTATCAAAAATAAATCAGCAATAGTTTATCAAATATTAAATAATAGGTGTGGTTTCCACTCTTTGGTGGTAAGAGCACGTGTAGGAACCACAAATCACCCATAAAATAAAATTATATAAAAAAAATATTTTTAAGAAAAAGCTTTCATTTGAAAAAACTACTAAAAAGTAAAAATATTTTTTTTAAAATTCATACACCTGGAAACCAAAAGCTTTGGGGACGGTCATATAGCGCTATTGCATAGTTACTTTGCTCAATTGACCGCCCCCAAAGCTTTTGGTTTCCAGGTGTATGAATTTTAAAAAAATTATTTTTACTTTTTAGTAGTTTTTTCAAATAAAAGCTTTTTCTTAAAAATATTTTTTTTATATAATTTTATTTTTTACTTTTTAGTCTATTTATATTACAGACAGACAGACAAAACCCTTTATTTGCCACCGCCATCCACCCCTTCACTCTGCCCTCTAACACTACTTCCCACATCTTCCCACCCCGTTCCCATCTCTTCCCACCCCATTCCCACCCCTTTCCCACCTCTCCCACGTCCGCCATACTGAATTTAGAATGACATCACATAGCTTATCGTATTTTACTCGTCAAACTCTTTCATTTGATACCCATATCAAGGGGGTTGTGAAAAAAAAGGCGATCCGCCATCTTGGGACGTCCACCATATTGAATTTAGAATGACGTTATATAGTTTGTCGTATTTTACTCGTCAAACCCTTTCATTTCATACCTATATCAAGGGGGTTGTGAAGAAAAAGGCGATCCGCCAGCTTGGGACGTCCGCCATATTGAATTTAGAATGACGTTACATTGTTCATCGTATTTTACTCGTCAAACCCATTCATTTGATATCCATATCAAGGGGGTTATGACTAAAAAGCCGATCCGCCATCTTGGGACGTCCGCCATATTGGATTTAGATCGATAATGGCTATACTATGTTGCATTGTCACCGGACTTATACACGTGTGCCAAATTTCAAAGCTCTAGCTTAATTAGAACTAGTCGAAATTCAGCTTGCAAGATTAGACCTAAACAAACATACATACAAACAAACAAACAGACAAACAAACATTGCAAGTTAAATAAAAGCTTTTAAAAAATATCAGCACATATGACATCATTTAAGTTTTGCAACTTCTTCACCTCTAGGAACTACTATAAACTGAGAGATATGCCAAGTCATGAGTCAAGAAATAAATGTTATGTTATATAGGAACAGAAAGCCTCGGTATAATACATACTGAAATATGTCCCTAATGCTAATCAAAACATTCCTATGCTAGAGAGTGTTTTAAACTTAATGGAAAACAACTCAAACAACATTTTTGTTCTTCCGGGAATTTTATGAGTTGAACCTTTTAAACGAAAACTGGATACGTGACGGTATTCCCATTAGTAATTCTAAAAATTGGCAAAACTAATTTAAGTAGGTTAATGGTTGAAAAATTATTAAACATCGAACTTTATAGACATTTTTTGTGATTCGTTCTTGCACCGGCCAGGGTAGAAACAGGGCCTTTGGGGAAGGCGCGACCGTGTCCCGCACGAGAGCGCCGTACCCCAGGGGGCGCCACAAGCTTAATATACTTTTTTTTTTCAAGTAAAATTTATGAGGACGAAAAAATTTTGTTTTGGATTTTACCCCCGCTCATCAATTCTGAGATGAGGACGAAAAATTTTTTTCTGACTTAACCAGAAAAGACCAACCAACCAACCACTATTTCTCCGTAACGGTAAAATTTCGCACCAAGAGGGCGCTTGAGGAACTAATGCCGGCCCTGGGTAGAAAAATAAGTAATCTACCATTTAACAATCTAATTAATCTTCTTGATTGGGGCTAAAATTAAACGATAGGTAGGCTTTATATCAAATAAATTGAAAATTAAACACATGTTCGTCACATTGCAGTACTACATAGATAATAGGCAAGTACTACTTAGATGAAAGATGAAACTATGAAACTGGAACTCCAGAAGTTTATTTTAACAGATTTTACGAGGGTTACGTTCTACGTTCATATAATCTATAATTAATACTACATGTATTGAAGCAGGTAATTATAGTGGTAATAAAAACGTAGTATAATCAAAAATTCCTATAGTTTCAAAATCATAAGCGTCCGCAGAAAATGTTCAGGGGAGGCAAATTATAAATGCATAATAAAATAAACACAAAAAAAACCGCTGCTCAAAGAATCAGTACTTCCACATCCATATTTCCTATCCAAGGCTCTTACAACAACAAAAATTTTGTTGTTATGTTTGTACTCCACTTGTAGTCCATTGAAATGTTACATTTTTTGAGGCTAACCTTGCATTTTGGGTAGGACAAGATTTGTTTTCCGTTGTGTAGGGAAGGAGGGTGTAAGTTTAAAATTGAATTTTCGAGGTTGGCGGCCTCCCCCATTTGGCCCCCATCTTGAAAAAAGGAGTGTTAACAGTTTTTGCCCTATATCTCCGTAACGGTACATCTTACAAAAAAAATTATAATGAGTTTTTTTCGTTTAGAATCGACTTCTCTACAACTGGAGAAGTTTTCAGTTTAAGCAAAAAAAAATTCTGTTTGTCTGTCTGTCGGTCTGTAATTTTTTTTGCGCACAATTACTCTCGAATGGTTTATGGTTGACTTGAAATTTCGTACCCGTATGTATTATAGCGAGATCTGGAACTAGGTTATATTTGATCTTATTCCGTTGAAAGGTTGGGGGGGTAAATGGAGGTAAATAGGTAAAACAAGCAAGATTCCATATAAAATTGAGATTTCGTATATGTGCGTGCAGCCAAGGTCTCAAATTTTTCCAGCCACCTCCACTATCACTCCTATTACCACCCCCATCCCGTTATTAAAGGAGGTGAGAAAAATAAAATTGTGATGTAGTGTGTGTACATACAAGAAGCAAATGCCTAATTTTTTTTTACATCAGCCATCCCCACTCCCACTACCGATGTGGCATATTGTTTTATAGGTTTTGGGGTAGACGATTACAAATTATATTCACGCCTTGCTCTCATGATCACAATTGTAGTTCTACTATCGTCCACTGTGTGGCGCCACGAATAACAAAGCTAAAATGTATTTGTCCCTCCCTGTATTACCTTTCTCACCCATCTTCAGCGGTCAGTTTTTTATTTTCGTGTACTGTAATGGTCGGCTACGAAATACTCGCCGGAAAATGGTTGAAAATAAACGAAAATACATTTCATCACCGAAGATTCATAATCTTTCAAAGACGTATTCGTCAATGAAAAAGAAAAGGTGACGCAACGATGTAAATACATTCCTAAATATGAGTTATCACTAAACGTCCCAACAAATAGGGAAATGGAGGACGTAGCTAGTCCCTAGTCACAGTAAGTTGAAAGCAAAATTCAGAATTTAATTTCAGGTTTTGGTTGAGAATAGGAAATATTATACATAGTGGATTGGAAAAAGTGCACTAGAAGGTCGTGAATAAAGCAGACTGGTTATATAAATTATAAACCTAGTTGACTTCGTTAGAAGTCGTCTAGAAGGTCATGTATATGACAAGCAGCAGACCCCCTTGTAAAAATTAGAAACCTAGTTAACTTATGTAAGTTTTCTAGAAGGTCATGTGTATGACAAGCTGCAGACCCTTATAAAAATTATAAGCCTATTTGACTTGACTACGTCTCTAGAAGGTCATGGTATGACAAATTGTTGGTTGGCCAGGAAAGAGAAATTTATAAACAGGTATGTATTTAACATTTTAGGTAGTATATACCGACATAAGAAAAGTACAGGTGCAAAAGAAATAAGCCCATCAAACTTGGACAAAGCCAACGGGCAATTCAGAAAGAAGAAGGGGGGGGGGGGGGACAAGCTCTCGCATGTAATTGCCAATCAGTAAATGATGCAGTTAGAGGTTGTTGGCAGATCAGATATATACCATGAGCAGTCTCTGTTCAGCCAACGTGGTTAGTGGTAGCCTCGACGATTTGTCAGGGGAGTTACTGCAGAACACACCCTTGAATGGTTGGTTATTTGGGGGCAATTTATCAGAAAGATTTGAATTTAAAAACGCCTCGTATGAATTTACAGGAATTCCTTGGTCTCTGTAATACTCTCTTAGACTTTAACAAACTCTTAATAAGGGTAATAAAACATCTTTATTAAAAAAATTAAAAAAAAAAAAATAATAATAATAAATATACAGAGTGAAGTTTAGACCCCAAAGGATTACTCTTACACTTAAATGGTAAGGATTACAGGATTTGGAGAAGTAGGTAAAGAATTATGTTTTTATTGCATTTTAAGAGAACGATTTTAAATAAGGATGTTCTAAATCTGGTATATTGAACATTATCTCATGGAATAAGCAAAGGATAAGAGGTGTAATTTTGTCCTATTATTTACATTTAATCAATGTAATATTTATTCTGGCAGATCTTGGCTTGTCATGTTTACGGAGCCCATATATAAGTCTACAACATGAATTTCTGTAATCTGCTTCAGTTTGTTGTGTTCAAACAGAGTTCATAGGTATATGAAACTACTTAACAACAACATAAGCAAACTTTTGTTGTTTTTAAGTTAAACTAAAATTTAAAATGATTTTATCATAAACATTCTCAATTAAATGATTATTTATGTCTGACTTGTACCTAATTAGCATTAGCACATTTTGTAAACAAGTTAAAAGATTGCGATGTTTTATTCAGACTTCAAAGGAATAGTGAGTAAGCTTTCCCTGGTCGCAGGACTATTATGGGACAAATCTTGAGTAATAACAGCAATAATATTTATTGGTGTATATAATATACATTTTTTATATTTTACTTTGAAAATAGGATGTTAGAAAATTTAATGCCATGTCATATAAATAATTAAAATATTTACAATCATTGTAAAAGAAATTGTTTAGCAATGCTTATGCTTATTCTTGTAAACGTAGGCGTGTCAAATATATATAAATATATAAATTAATTACAGTTAAAATTCTAAATGTACCATGGCAATTCATCTCACAAACACCTAAGTGCTGCAAAAATTCCAAGGCATATTTTGCAAATGAATATACGGTTAATGTGTGCACTGTTTCCCCAATTTATGATGCTATATCTCAAATGGCAGTGAAAATTTACAATGCCTAGACATAAACCTTAACCCATAGGAGCTAAACTTTAATCTAAAGGGCCTTCCATAGGAGACAATACACATAGTGACGGCATCCAGAAGTGACATCAATGAAAAATAACACAGTGGTTGTTTAAAATTATGGTGGAGATATTGCATATAATAATAATAATAATAATAATAAATGTTTTATTGCTTCAGGCTGAAATATACAAACAATAAGATAACAACATACGAAATAATTATGCATGAATGCAAAAGGCAGAGTTCGCACTTATTCGATGTGAACATCGAAGAAGCAGCGCTCTTACACTCAACCTTAGCCTCGTTGTATATAATATCAACTTATCCCACATACAATTACTTCGTTTATTGAATTCTGCCATTCTTAACAGATTTTTTTGAAAAGGTTTCCTTCCGTAAATTGCTCTCGCTCTGCCTTAGTATTGATGCCTTTTTGATAATTAGAGTATAACAATAAAATTAAGAGATTTCAAGGTGTACAAACCTTAAGCCTACTGCTTCAAGATATGGTAATATATTATGGTACCCCACCATAATTGTAAACTACTTAAATACATTTTTGTATACTTTCCTTGAATATTATGTGAATTAATCACACTCATCCTTGTTCTTATAACGATTCGTAAGGCACAAACAATTTCTATGATTGAGCTTAATAACAGTCATCAAATGAAAACAAGTTCTGAAATTTTATCAGCCAGTTTCACAATGGTTATTTAACTAATGGTTATGATTTGACCAATAGTTTTATTATAAAACTCTGTTACATTAACAGCCAGTTTTACAATTGTTGGTTGATTAATAGTTAGGATTTGACCAATGATTTATTACTATAAAGGCAAGGATGTCTGGTAAAGTTGTGTTTACTAATAATTATAACTTTCATAGTACAGGATCCGTACCTATCTTAGACTATCAGGTTCTGGTTTTAGTCAACCAAAAAGATAGCCAGTGATTGTGAGGCTGGCTGTATGACTGATAGGATTTAAAATTTAAGGGCATTATAATGAAATATTTAAACGCTCAACAGGGCAGTACAAATGTTCGGAATAATTTGCAAGGGTTACAACAGGCATATTGTAAAAAAAAAACAAAAAATTCAAATATGCTCACATTAAACGAAATACAGAATATGTTTAGCGGAACCTTTAAATTAATACTCTTGTTTATGGAAAAGATTTTAATGCAATCTCTCGAAGATCTCAAATCGCTCTGAAGATCTACAATTGTGATCATGAGAGCAAGGCGTGAATATAATTATAAGATTAAACAAACTTACCTTAAGTGAAGTTCGATATTAATTATATGAACGCCTTGCTCGAAATGATCAAACCCTCCCCGCCCACTCAGAGTTACCTTTTGCGGTACTGAACTTAGAGTTGTTAAGATTGCTATTCAAAATAAAACGATTTTATTTTCAAGATCGAATTGTCAGCTCCGTTATTTAAATTACCTATTCGTTTTACATGGAAATATCTACAATTTGTTATGCAATCCCAAATATTCCGTAGGTAGTATGTATTTGGCAGATCAAATAATAATACAAAAAATTATTTATTTGGTAAAGATTAGATTGAATCGAATCTGAATTTTCAAAGACCAAACTTAACAGCTCTAGCTACTCTAAATAAACCCTTGATCATTTGATTTGAGATCATATTAGGTCAGTTCCTTTGCACGGGAAGTGTGACACTAATTTTGAGTGACAGAGATGGCATCAATGCGGATATCATAAGTTAAAGAGAGACAATCTTACACCAGTGCAGCTAAGCGCTACACTTGTAGTGCAAAGGAATGAACCTATCTTGCTCTAAAGAAACTGACCGCTGAAGATGGGTGAGAAGGGTAATACAGGGAGGGACAAATACATTTTAGCTTTGTTATTCGTGGCGCCACACAGTGGACGATAGTAGAACTACAATTGTGATCATTTCGAGCAAGGCGTTCATATAATTAAGATCGAACTTCACTTAAGGTAAGTTCGTTTAATCTTATAATATTATACTATTAAAGTTATACGAACAATTTTTTTCACATATAGTCCATAAAAATGTTACAGTTAACCTTGTATTTTGGGTAGGACAAAACTAAAAAACGCAGCTTGTAAAAATCAATTTTTTCGGCAATTTTGCAGTGCGTGACAGGTCACGGTGAACTAAAATATATCACTATTTCGACAAATATTTTCTACTTGATTCGAGTTCTCAACTCATTCGTTAATCGGGACTAGCAGAACCACGGAGATATCATCGTTTTATAATCGTTTAAACAAATAACCCACAATTATTTTGCCATAGAATGGGAGGACTGAGAGGCAAGCATCACAGCTTTACCCTTGTACTGACGCCAATGATCAATACAGGAGCTTTTTTATACAGAGAAGGCACTGAACTGCAAAATCGACAGGGCTCATTCTATTTTTGTAACGTAACATTACTATAACTAGCACTGGGAGTTTACATGCTAACATAAAATGTTAATGCTTACTATTTATAATTATGTAAATGTGCACCCTCGTGTTCACATACCATTATAAACGTTACTTAAATCAACAAATTTTTAATGGACTTGCATCGTTTTATTTCCACATCCAGTGGAAGTATAGTAACGACAAAATTTTTTTAAAATTTTTATTGTTCAAATAGGCTTAGAATGACACGAAACGTTCAGATTTTAAATTTGAGCGAAAAAAAAAAAAAAATTCTGTCTGTCGGTCTGTCTGTTTGTAACTTTTTTGTGCGCACGTTTACTCTGGAACCGTTTAAGATATTGACTTGAAATTTGGTACACATATGTACTTTAATGAGATTTAGAACTAGATTATATTTTCATCTTATTCCGTCGAAGGGTTGGGGGGTAAATTTGGGGTAAATACGTAAATCAAGCAGGTAAGAGTCATTAAATTGGTATTTAGTATATAGGTCTCAAAAAAATTTTTGGCATCAGCCACCATTACCACCCCCATTACCACCCTCACCCCATTACTAAAAGGGATGAAAAAAAAATTGAATTAGTGTGTGTACAAAAACCAGAACTATCACCACCACCACCCCACTACCGATGTAGGGTATCATTTTATGGGTTTTTGAGGTAGAGGATTTCAAATATTGTATTATTAAAGTTCCATAAACAATTATTTCCACATACAAATTTTTTTCGCGAGAGAAAAAAAAATTTCGGTTTGTCTGTCGGTCTGTCTGTCTAACTTTTTTTGTGCGCACGTTTACTCTGGAACCGTTTAAGATATTGACTTGAAATTTGGTACACAAATGTACTTTAACGAGATCTAAAACTAGATTATATTTTCATCTTGTTCCGATTGTAATTTTCATCTTGTTCCGTCAAAGGATTGGGGGGGTAAATTGGGGTAAATTTGGGGTAAATTTGGGGTAAATACGTAAATCAAGCAGGTAAGAGTCTATAAAATTGGTATTTAATATATACAAGAGAAGCAAGGTCTCAAAAAAAATTTTGGCATTAGCCACCCTTATTACCACTCTCACCCCATTATTAAAGGGGATGAAAAAAATTTGATTTAGTGGTCTACAAAACCAAAAACCTCAAAATATTTTTTACTTCTTCCACCCCCACTGCCACCCCCCTATCACCACCCCACCCCACTACCGATGTGGGGTATCGTTTTATGGGTTTTTGGGGTAGAGGATTTCAAATATTATAATATTTAATTGCCATAAACAATTATTTCCACATACAAATTTTTTTCGTTGTGAGTGACTTGGATAGAAAATCTGGATGTGGAAGTAGTGATTCCTTGGGCAGCGGTTTTTTTAATTATTATAATGTTTAAGGACCGGTTTAAAGATAAATAAAATCATAGGTTCTTTAGAATAAAAAAACAAACTAAGAAACATAAAAACCGCTACCCAAGGAATCACTACTTCCACATCCAGATTTTCTATCCAAGTCACTCACCAGTGGCGGTCTGGGTGTCTAGGGCTTAGTCGGCATTTTACAATAAACATTCAAACTCAGTTCGTCAGCGATTTTAATATTTTTGCTTCGCATGTATATAAACGTCGTCCAAAAATTTTTTTGATGAGCGGGGGGGAGAAATCCGAAAAAGATTTTCATTTTTTTGATGAACGGGAGAAAAAATTTTTTTTATGGGCGAGGGGGAGACGAAAAAAAAATTTTTCGTCCCAAAATGGCCCCTCGTTAGACTCAGCCCTAGGGCCCAGTCGGCATTTGCCGACTAGCCGACCTGGCCAGACCGCCACTGGTGACGTCTTAGTTCTGTCAAAATGTCAAACTAATGTAATTGTACGTAAATGACAGAACTAAGACGTCACCAAAGCACACTTTTTTCCAAAAATAAATTAGTCAATTTTAATATTTCCAGATATCCGAAACCTTTAATGCTACAAAAATTAGAAAAAATCAAAATTCAGTTTAGCAGTTTTCTTATCGACGCCAGGCATTTTTTCGATTTATGTAATACTGTTCGAGTTATTTGACGAAAAGCGTTTTAAAATACCTCTGTTTTCAAGCAAAATCGCAAGTTTTAAATAGTAACTTAAAAACTATCATCAATTTATGAAAAGTTGCGTAGAAACTTTTCTTAAAATTTGATTATTTTTCAGCTCCAGTTTTTTTAGCCCTGGAAAGAGGTGACATCTATCCCCTATAAATTATCAAGCTCCCGCATAATTAAGAAACTTTTCTTTGATGCATTTCCTATTAAATTGTTAAAAAGAAAAAGAAAGAAAGAAAGAAAGAAAGAAAGAAAGAAAGAAAGAAAGAAAGAAAGAAAGAAAGAAAGAAAGAAAGAAAGAAAGAAAGAAAGAAAGAAAGAAATCTAATTCTTATGATTTTATCCCGAAATTAAAATGTCTAGATACTGAACTATCAGCTATATTGTGTCATGTAATAAGGCTCATTACTTTGAAATTTAATTTTCCCGAATATTGCATTATGGGAGAAAATATATACATATTATATATAGTTGACTGCACACTTGTTATGCGTGTAAAAAATGTCGTCGTCTTTGGCGGTGCGGTAAAGATCAAAGACGCCAAAATAGTTGAGTGCTTATAGATCTGAGGACAACATTATAGTCCAAGATCCCAGAGCCGCCAGACCTACGTCATTTTAGCAAAGCTAATATTTTGACAACGAATAGTGTAATATCTAGTTAAGAACGTATGCGTATTTGCTAGCTTGAAAGCGGAGCGCTTTTGCAGGAAACAGGTACAAAAGGTACATAAAAATTTTTCGCTCCTACGTTAAAGTATGATAGCTGATTTATTTTTCAAGTGAGAGGCTAACGACATGGTGTAAGCATCAACCTCCGAATCTTCACATGAACTTCACATCGATGACGAGTGCCAGTTCGGCTTCAGACGGGTAGGAGTACTGTGCAGCAGGTCGCCAGGATCGTGAATGACGTCAAGGTGCAATACAACCTCGGGAAGAGCACCGTTATGGTGCTCCTCGATATTGAGAAAGCCTTCGATACCGTATGGATCCCGGGACTGCTCCACAAACTAAACGCACTGGACTTTCCCATACACATAACGAAACTTATTCACTCTTTCCTGACAGGTAGATCGCTGCAGGTCAAGGTGAATAACAAACTATCAACTCGGCGGGATATTCGCGCGGACGTCCCCCAGGGGTCGTGCCTGTCGCCAAAGTTGTACAACTTATACGTCTCTGACTTTCCGGAGTTCCCGAATACGAATCTTGCCAAGTACGCCGACGATACGGCCATGTATGTGCATTCACACAATGCACAAGCGGCAAATATGCTACTGAAAGCGCACATGGCCCATGCCACGGCACATTACGACAAGTGGAAGATTCGGATCAACGCCGAGAAGTCCAAGTCGATTTTTACCGAATATTAACACCAATCTCGATCAGAGGTCAAGAAATTCTAATCAAACAGTGCGTGAAGTATCTGGGGGTTAACTTGGACAAACGACTGACGTTCAACACCCACGTTAACGACACAGTACGCAAGGTCTAGGAGTCTGTATCCGCTCCTGGCAAGGGGTAGCGGACTCAACAGGGCAAATAAAAAATTGTTGTACACGATGGTGATCAGGCCGGCCATCACATACGCGGCGCCGGTGTGGTGCAGCATACCAGCGGACACATGTGGACACATTTTTAATTTTATTTTAGTTTTTAAGTCTGCCTGTGACAGACAGGAGTACAAACATAAGACATCCGTCGTTAAGCCAAACCGGACCTGCCTCGCCCAGCCCTGCAATCACCACGGCACTAAGCGCCGTGGTTGTCTGGCTGGCTCCGGGACATGTTGTTGTTGTTGAATCTTAAGGTCCGAGGTTCAATCCCTGAGCGTTCTCAGCTTTTTTTTTTCAACAAATATTAACTTAAGGTGGCGATTGCCAAGAAAGAGACAACCGATAGGAAAATATTTATTATTTTTGGCCATAACTTTTTTCTTAGTACGTATATTTAAAAAAAAAACTGAGAACGCTCAGGGATCGAACCTCGGACCTTAAGATTCGGAGATTGACGCTTACACGATGTCGTTAGCGTGTCACTTGAAAAATAAATCAGCTATCATACTTTAACGTAGGTGTGAAAATTTGTATGTACCTTTTCAATCTGTTTTCTGCAAAAACGCCCCGCTTTCAAGCTAGCAAATACGCATACGTTCTTAACTAGATATTACACTATTCGTTGTCAAAATATTAGCTTTGCTAAAATGACGTAAGTCTGGCAGCTCTGGGATCTCACACTATTACTATATAATTAAACATACAGGATGGATTGGGCGCAGAGCCGTAGCTATAGAGGGGAGCTAGCCAGGACTAGAGTCTGGTAAGAGCTTGTGCCTCGCCGATAAAAAAAAAATCCAAGCGAACGTTTTTTAAATGCAAAATGTCAACAACGAACGTTGATGACAAGAAAAAAATAAGCCCTGCCTAATATTCTAACTACGACCCTGACTAGTTGCATGAATTTGCATTGAAAAAGGACGGAATATTCAACTTTGAATTTAAATAACTCACATTTTCATAAAATATTTTATTGACTTACCTGCCCCAGGTCTATAGTTAAATTCACTTCGTTATATTTCATTCCTCTGGATAAAGGAGGGCTCTGCCACCAAGTCTCCATTCCATCCACGGCGAATTCTGGAGGATGCATTTTGTCTGGTCTTGTTGGATCACAAACATCGCAGTACTGAAAATGTACATAGCTATGAGCTTTGTTTAAGGTGAAATTATATAAAGAAAAATATTAAAGAAACAAGTCAAATATTTTTTAACAGCAAAAATTATGAAATAAAAATTTCACTCAGTGAGTTTTGGACCTTAGGTATTACCGCAATCCATATTGAAGACGGTAATAGTACCTACCAATGTTATAGTTATGGTGACCATAATTTTGTAGAAAAAAAGTACAAGACAATAATAATATTTACATATGTATATTATATTATGTACGCATAATGATTAGAATCTCAAATGAACAAAACAAAACGTGATTATCTAAACATAGGCCTGAAAAGAAATCTGCTGTACATGTTACAGAAAGTCAATGGAAAATCAAAGGAAAATCGGAGGAAATTAAGAAGGTGTACCAGAGGGGGTTTATTTTTCGATTCCGTCATAGAGTTGTGCAATTGTGCACATTTGGCAATTCTCAAAAAATCAAAATTATAAAATTATATAAATATTTCAATTTTAATGAATTTTAATTTTTCTAGGGGCCCGCCAGAGATTTTGACAATTTTTTTTATTTCTCCCTCCCCCCGCTCATCAATTATTACGCGAAGGTTCGTTGGCTTCCGAGGGGCCCGTCGTAGGGCCCGCCAAAGATTTTGACAAAATTTATTTTTTCAAATTTCTACCCTCCCACCCCCTCATCAATTATTTAGCGCAGAGGCCCGTTGGCTTCCGAGGGGCCCAGAGCCAGGGTACGCTAGAGATTATTTATGACCAAAATTTTTTTTTCAAATTTCTCTCCCCGCTCATCACTTATTAAGCGCGGGGGCCCGTTGGTTTCCGAGGGGCGCGCCAGTGAATTTGGTACCGGGGCCCATGATTTGATGCTGGGAGGTCTGGAAGGGGCCTTCAATAATAAGCAGCCCTGGGGCCCGGTAAAGCTGTCGGCGGCCCTGGAGAGAACTATTAATATTCCATCTTCAGTGAATTTATATTTTACGTAATCTCTATAACCAAGACCAGAAATTGATCTCGGTATGTCTTTGTAAACTAAATCTAAATGAGCTGTATGCCCCAAGTTAGAATTGCATCAGAAAAGGTGCCTTGGAATAACGAAATAGCTATTTATGTAACCAGTTACAAAAGACTTTATTTTGTGTAACGAGTGCATGTTTGCGGACAGCTGCGGATCCATTAATAAATTAACGGGGGGAGGGGGGAGAGGCAACCAAAATGCGCCACAAACGAAAATTTGGTATTTTTCAAGTAAAGGTTACCTGGTGTACTTCTTTACCAAACAAGAAAATAGTTTTTTTTTAATTGCCACTGCCTACGCGATTTAAAAAAATAAAATTACACCCAAAATTACACTCCAGATCAGTAGAGATTATTACGAAAGCCCCGGAGGGCCAATGTAAAAATAAAAATAAGTGGAAATTTCTACTTTGAAGTAGAAATTTCTACTACCGCAGACTAGACGAAATTCTTTTGTGATATGTTCTGATGTTTGTATAAAAATAAGATTGTAGTGTCTAAATTCGTACGATTTTTTCTTCGGAATAAATTTAAACGTCTTAGGAAGCGTTTTAAAGTACGGTTACTAATATCATAATTATGTTTAGTCAGTAAAAAATTAAGTGACCATTCGTCTCCTCATCATTAGGGAGGACAGTCCTCCCTTTTGAAGGAGCTGTCCTCTCCAATGTCCCCAATTCGCGTGGTTTCACTAAAAATGTTCCCCATTCTCGTGGCTTCACTAACACAACAAAAACTATAAATATCGCCGCCCCCACGCTCACTAAAAAATTCACATTTCTCTCCCCCCCCCCCCGCTCATTATTATGAGACCTGGACAATTTTTTTCCCATTCGACCTCCCGCTCATCAATTATTAAACCTGAGTTTTTCCATTATGTCCCCCATTAGCGCAAGATTCCAATATGGTCACTTTAATAAAAAAAATCACGAATTTATTATTGCTTACAACCGTGATAAAAAATAATATGTACCTATTCAGATATGGGGCAGACTCGTGTTAATAAACACCTAAAATTACAATTCACGAATAAAAATCATTGGTAAACGTAGTTTACTATACTTTTAGGTGATGTCAGTTATTTATTACTTCCACATCCAGTGGAAGTATGACAAAATTTTCTTTTTTAATTTTTGTTCAAATAGGCTTAGAATGTCACGAAACGTCGAGATTTTAAGTTTGAGCGAAAAACTTTCTGTCTGTCGGTCTGTCTGTAACTTTTATTTGTGCGCACGTTTACTCTGGAACCGTTTGAGATATTGACTTGAAATTTGGTACACATACAGGGTCATTCACGGAAAGCGGGTATTAGACGTTTCTTGGGATCTGTCGAGTTTAGTAATTTGAAAATTGGTATGAGGAGGTTTTTAGATATGGCGGATCCAACGAAAATATTTTCATGTTTGTGCTACTTCCGCTTATACCGGATGTAGCACCTAACTTTGTTATTTTAAATGGAACGCCCTGTATTTTATTGCATATTTCGATTCCTCATGAAATTTTAGCTTAGGTTTATGTACCATAACATACTCTTAAACATTCCGGTTTTCGAGATAATTAATATTTTTGGAGATTTTTGACGGTTCCCACCCTTCGGAAAAAAATCAATATCTTCTATCATGTAGCCGATTAGGAAATTTTCTTTTCAAACTTTCACAAGCATCCTATGACCTAACTAAAAGTTCTCTTATGTTTTCACAATATCATACAGAGTATTTTCTTTTCACAGTCGAACATTGTTTTAGTTCAAACGTCAAAAAGTATTTTTTTTCAAATGGAACCCCCTGTATATTTTCACAGATTGATATTACCATTCCCTATACCTATCTCTCTTTGTTTTCTTATTATGGACGAATATTTGTAAAACGTACAAACAAAGTCAGCACTGTTTGTTAGTAGGCAATACAAGTCACAACTCGGTTCCTTTTTTATCATAAACGAGAATAATCATGTAGATAATTGATAATCATTTGTTTTGACAGCTTCAAAAACGAGAGATTAGATTTATAACAAATACTTTGGCACAAAAATTTACAAAATTAATGAACACTGAATATAAATATTTAATGCAGCAACTGTTCAAAATGCTCTCCATTCTGCTCCAAACAAGCCAATATCCTGGAATTTACGGCACTTACAATGGCTCGGCGAATTTCGTGGGTATTTATTTACTGAAATGCAGTCCGTATTCTCTTCTTTGGATCTTCTTTGGTAGTAGCCGTGGTGGCATAAACAATATTTTTGACAGTATCATATCTACGAGGAAAATTTAAATAGCAATAAATATGCGAAGATTTTGCGAACAGTAACTTTTATTGATAATTTGCCCCTAAATATTTATAATTCTATGTATTTTCAAATGAATGGTTGCGGTCCACGGGAAGTTTATGACGAATTAGTAGCGACGTTCGAAGATAGGTGGTTTGGCTACCAAGGACCTTGGAGATGGCCAGCAAGGTCTCCTGATTTGACCCCCTTAGACTTTGGACATTTGGGGTATTAAAAATATTGTTTATGCCACCCCTGCTACTACCAAAGAAGATCCAAAGAACAGAGAACGGGCTACATTTTAACAAATCCCCATGAATTAGCCAAGCCACTGTAAGTGCAAGTGGAGAGCATTTTGAACAGTTGCTGCATTAAATATTTATATTCAAAGTGTTCATTAATTTTGTAAATTTTTGTCCCAAAGTATTTGTTATAAATCTAATCTCTCGTTTTTGAAGCTGTCATCTTGATAATAAACAAATGATTATCAATTATCTACATGACTATTCTCGTTTATGATAAAAAAGGAACCAAGTTATGACTTGTATTGCCTACTAACAAACAGTGCTGATTTTGTTTGTACGTTTAACAAATATTCTTCCATAATAAGAAAACAAAGAGAGATAGGTATAGGGAATGGTAACATCAATCGATGCAGAATTCAATCCTCTATTAGATTCTGTGAAAATATACAGGGGGGTTCCATTTGAAAAAAAATGACTTTTTGACGTTTAAACTAAAACAATGTTCGACTGCGAAAATATAATACTCTGTATGATATTGTGAAAACATAAGAGAACTTTTAGTTAGGTCATAGGATGGTTGTAAGAGTTTGAAAAGAAAATTTCTTAATCGGCTACATGATAGAAGATATTGATTTTTTTTCCGAAGGGTGGGAACTGTCAAAAATCTCCAAAAATATTAATTATCTCGAAAACCGGTATGTTTAAGAGTATGTTATGGTACATAAACCTAAGCTAAAATTTTATGAGGAATCGAAATATGCAATAAAATACAGGGTGTTCCATTTAAAATAACAAAGTTAGGTGCTACATCCGGTATAACCGGAAGTAGCACAAGCATGAAAATATTTTCGTTGGATCCGCCATATCCAAAAACTCCCTCATACCAATTTTCAAATTTCTAAACTCGACAGATCCCAAGAAACGTCTAATACCCGCTTTCCGTGAATGACCCTGTATGTACTTTAACGAGATCTAGAACTAGATTATATTTTCATCTTGTTCCATCGAAGGGTTGGGGGTAAATTGGGGTAAATTTGGAGAAAATAGGTAAATCAAGCAGGTAAGAGTCCATAAAATTGGTATTCAGTATATACAAGAGAAGTTAAGGTCTCAAAAAAAATTTTGGCATTAGCCATCCCCATTACCACTCCCACCCCATTATTAAAGGGGATGAAAAACAATTGTGATTTACTGTGTGTACAAGAACCAGAAACCTCAAAATGTTTTTTTACTTCATCCACCCTCCACTGCCACCCCCACCCCGCTACCGATGTGGGGTATCGTTTTATGGGTTTTTGGGGTAGAGGATTTCAAATATTATATTATTAGGGTTCCATAAAAAATTATTTCCACATACAAAATTTTTTCGTTGTGAGTGACTTGGATAAAAAATCTGATGTGGAAGTAGTGATTCCTTGGGCAGCGGTTTTTTTAAATGAAAATACCACAGAACTTCATCCAGTCTGCGAAAGTAGAAATTTCTACTTCAAAGTAGAAATTTCCACTTATTTTTATTTTTGCATTGGCCCTTCGGGGCTTTCGTAGATTATTCCCTAAATGTGCAAAATATATTTTAAAATCTGTGCCAGTTTCATCTACTGGGACTTTAATCGGAGAATGAAAAGATTTCTCGCATGTTTCTTTGAAAATATGTCGCAGACCTCTTCAGGAACTATTTTCACATCTTTACTGATGTTCATCAAACTCAAATTATTTAGTTTCTTCTAACCCATGGTTGCATGGTTGACGTCAAGTAGATCTTAATCCTTTTTAACACGCTAACAGCCAGTTTCACAATCGTTGGTTATCTTTTTGGTTGACTAACCAGAACCTGAAAGTTATAATTATTAGTAAACACAACACTACCAGACATTCTTACCTTTATAGTAATAAATCGTTGGTTAAATTCTAACTATTAATTAACCAACAGTTGTAGAACTGGCTGTTAATGTCATAGATCTTTATAATAAACTATTGGTCAAATCCTAACCATTAGTTAACCAACGATTGTGAAACTGGCTGTAAATGATCTTTCAGATGTTGCATTAATAACAGGTAATACACAAAGAATTTTTAATACAATACTGAATATTTGGAAATAAGAAGGCCCCATTTAAAAGCTGCCATCTACAAATAATTAACTTTTCTAAACCGTTTCTGTTTGCCAAAATAAACGACGTCACTGTTAGATAACACGAGTTACACAAAATTGTCTTTCGGAACGTATAACTTACAACTATAACTTAATAATTTACAATTATTATAAAGTGAATTTTTACTATTATGGCATAGCTGATTTTTACGATTCAACGATATGTACCTACCTACATATTATGGTTTTCATAAAATTTTAAATTTTGGCATCAGTTAAAATTTTTATGGCATGGCCTACCTTGAGATTTGTTCTTTTTATTTTTGCACAAGAGTGTATGACAAAAGCAATTACGTTTTTCGAATATTTTTTTTTACATATTATCATTCTTATAGTCTTTGTCGTCAACTTTTTTTGTATCTCCTCAAATAAGGATGATACCGTGCGTGTAATTTCCCATTAGGCATGTACAATGTACATTCACGTAGCGTGAGAAACATGACAACACTGCTGCCGTAAATTCCTCCGTCGGGCGGAGCATCCCAGCTCTGTTATTTCATTTCAGCCAGCTGGCACGCGCGATGTTGTAATTTTACTCCCTATGCCTAGCGCTCCGCTACACGCACGGTATAAGCATTTGTGGTTTTCCTATTTTTCATGATTTTGGACTATATCTCACAAAGTCGATTTCGAATTTCTTTCTACTGAAATAAAGCTCACAAAAATTGATTTTCACTCTAACTTTTTTCTTCCTAAGGATAGGATATTGCAGAGTGAGAGGGAAATATCCGTTTATTTTTGGTTTATTATAAATATTTAAAAAGTCATAAATGGTATAATCTTTAAAATATTTTCAGGTACTTCCCATTGCTCTAAGGAATACAACCATGTACAGTCTTTATCATACATTTTGTTTATAGTTAAATGCCATACTTTAATAGTGAAATTAGGAACTATTTTTCATCGATAAACTACGATATTCAAGTACAACAGTTTACAATAAAAAAAAAAAAATAGTTGTATTCGTTAGAACAATAGCAAGTATCTAAAATAGTTTTAAAGGTTATACTTACTATGTCTGGTTTTTTAAATATTTATAATAAATCGAAAATAAACGCGTATTTCCCTCTCACTCGGCAAAATTCTATTCTTGGCGTGGCCCTGGTAAAATACACATACTGTATATAGTACTCGTAAATATAAATAACGACAAACGACGAAAATTAATGAACAAAGATAAGCTATCTAATATCTCTGGGTTATCCTAAAAATAGGGCAAATATGATAGTTTCAGTACAAGAGAAACTAAATATATATTCTTTATTATTGATATAAATGAAGACTCTATCGTAATATGATACAGATACATATGATGGAAGGTTCAATGTTCGATAATAAGCTTATATATACTTAAATATTATTTATAACAACAGCATTTCATTTTGATAGTCAATTAACTTATTTTTTTTTTAAATTAATGCGCTTGATATTAAGAGGTAGTTTGTTATTATTTTCCGTCTGAAAAATCGCCCATACATCTATTTTCCGGTTAGTCCAAGAAAATACGTATTTATTATTATCTAATTTGACCAAAAGTGTACTGAGAACAGGGGTGGATGGGAAGGGGGGGCAAACGGGCAAATGCCAAATAAGCATTTGTTCCGACGGATAAGAAACCCGACAGCCAAAAGAAATTTAAACGGCAGCTTTTTTCCTTCCTTAATCCTTACTTAGAAGAAAAGTCTCAGATGTGATTTTCAGGCTGCTATGTTAAAAACTCTGCCACTGACATAAATGCCAGATATCATTTATAAAAAGTTATTAACTTAATAACCTAATTTTGCATGTTCTTCCCTAATTCTGCAAGTAGTCCTGTCAACGGAGCGCTAAAATGACCAAAATCTCTAATTTGAGTGCTAATGAATTGATTTTGATGAAACCTTGTGCAAGGTGTTTGTAATGACGTTAATAAAAAAGTTGAAAAAAAGATTAGAGTAGGAAATGATCGGAAGGGGTAGAAAACACCCCTTTTATCACGGGTTCCATAACTTGTAGGATTAGGCCAAAAATGAAAAAAAAAACAATATATTTACCTTTTTTGGCCCAGAATGTTTTTACTCTTGTGAATTTTTTCGAAAAATGGATACTTTTCGAGATATGGCCACTCGAAAATTCCTAAAAGTGGGGGAGAGGAAATGTAAAAGTTGAAAAAAAAATCTGAAAAAATTCAGGTGAATGTATCATCGAAATACAAGACTTTTTTTATTTGCAATTTTTCTGTAAAGTGCGTTTGAAAAACTACCTCTTTATTTGAAATTGTAACGTTTTAAAAATATGTAATTAAAAAATTTGAAAAAATTCAGACGTATGCATTGAGGCCTTCTAAACATTTTTTGTCTCTTGGAATGTTTTTGTAGCTTGCTAATTTTCCAAGTTACAGGCAGTTTTTCACGATAAATAATGTACATTTTTTGCACATTAAAAAATACATGAAAATTCGAAAAATGAGCGTAATTTATATATATTATTATTAAAAAATATGAAACCTATATACCATTTTTAAAAGTTCAATATAATTTTTTTTCTGAAATCGATCGGCAATGTCTACATTCTCGGCGCGATTTCAGATCGAAAAATGCACAATTCCAGTATTTTAGTCCGTTGCCAAGAACCTATCAGAAAACAGACCGGAAAAGATCCGTTGCCTAGGCCGGGAAAGTAACATTCTCGTACGATTTTTTATATATATTTTAGACAGAGGCGGCTGGTGAAATTTCTCGTCTGTGGCGCATGGGACCCATACGAAATATGGGAAATAACATCGGTTTCATCAAAATCCATTGATTAGCACTCAAATTAGAGGTGAAACGAGGGACTAAAGTTTGCTTAAGAAAGTTCTGATGTATTAAGTGGTCGTCTTTCTTTTTCTTTTGACCTTTGAAACTTTAGAATTATTTTTTTGTTTTTTTTTTATGTTTCGACATGTTTATGTAGACAATATTAATCATAATAATTATTATTGATTTATTATTTATTGTTATACTGTTAAAATGTTTAAATTTTTTATTTCGTTCTTTGTTTTTCAATGCCAATAAATTTTAATAAAGAGTATGGATGCTTAGTGGCGTTTTTAAAAATGTTACCAAGATGGTAGCAGTCTGCTTTAGACCGTGGTTAA
Organism: Rutpela maculata; assembly: GCA_936432065.2. Classification (NCBI taxonomy): domain Eukaryota; kingdom Metazoa; phylum Arthropoda; class Insecta; order Coleoptera; family Cerambycidae; genus Rutpela; species Rutpela maculata. The sequence goes on along the minus strand of OW386286.2, from coordinate 70,272,238 downwards.
GTCAGACTACGTGTTAGTACTTTGAACCTTTCAGTAATTTTTTCAATTGCATGAAAAAAAGGAAAATTCGTTTGACAAAACCTATTTTTTCAAAGAAAATGTTTTTGCTACTCGAATTTCTAACTTTTCATTTTAGAGCATTTTTTCCCTTAGGCCTTGACCCACAAAAAAAAATAATTATTCTTCCCTGGCCCACTCAAATTTGAGGTTCTAGTTCCGTGCTTGATTGGGCCGATTCCCTAAAATTGCCAGGGCCGGTTGGACTAACCCCATCCACCTCCGACTGAGAACAATTGAAAACGAAATTGGTGAAACGATAAAACCGCTGTAAAGATTACACCACAAATCTGTAACTAACGTATTTTTAACAATAAAAATAAAAAATAAATATGTTTTTGTTCATTTCTCGTTATATAGCAACATATATTTATTTACGGCGAAATACATCTGAAAATACAGAGAAACCACAGTTACCAAACATTTCTTATTTTATTCGATCTTAAGGACTGGTCTATGAAAGAAATATTTTAAAAAATATTAGGACTACCTATACTTAATAATATATTAGCAGCTCTTCTTTGATGTTTTTTTTTTAGAGTTAATAATTTGCTAGTATTATTACATTGGAACTATATAGCTATGACTATTCGAGATTAAATTTCAAAAATTCTAGCCGAAGGTGGTTTTCAACTCAAAAAATGGCGGTCAAACAATATTAAGGTTATAAAAGATTTTGATATTCAGGATTCTAGTGAAAAATTAGTTTTTCTTAACTAAGGATTCTAATTGTAAGACGTTAGGTTTGCTTTGGTTCTACAAATAAGATTATACATATGCAATGTCAATGTAAACTAGTGCAAGCATTATACTTTTCGCCGATTTACTGAGCTTTTTATATAATTGTTACACATTCTATAGGATACTCTTCGCAGTTTTCTTGTAAATAATGTTAGTTTTTGGACATTCTAAATTTTGTGATACCAACTTTGTTGTGAAAAAAAATGTGAAAAAAGAGTGAAAAAAAAATGAAAAAAAAACACCGCCCTCTCTGAGGGATTCGAACCCATGACCTTTGGATTGCAAGGCAAAACTTTATTATTATTATGAATATATGTTACTAATATACATAATTAGTAAAATGTATAAACAAAAAAAAAACTATAGAGGATAACATTTCGCAAGATTTCTATTTAAGTACAAGTGGCTAAAATTAAGAATTTGTTTTTTATTTACTGATTAATTTTTTTCAAAAACAATAGCCAAACGCCAATTTACTTTCCAAATTTTAGTACAACAGGACTTTTGTTTCTTAAGTTATCGTGCTTATAAAAAACGTGACGGACGGATAGACGGAAGGACGGACAGACGGACATTTTGAAAGTTGTTCACTAACATAATGATATGAAATTTTTTTCTCTACGAGCGATATTTACTGTTTTAGAAATGTGCCAATCAAATGCAATATACTTTTCGTTTTTGCGAAGAGTATAATAACCGAGAGCCAGTTAAGAAAAGATCAATTTTATCTTGCGTGGCACAAGTTTTTGTTCCGCGTGGACTAGTTAGTTTATGTTGTATCATTATTACTGTCGGTTATTTTATTCATTGGGTGCTTTATTTTTGTGTAGAGTATAGTTAAATTGCGTATGCAAACTACTGTTTGTTTAATTGGTTTATGGCCCTTTTGTTCGTATGATTATCTTTGCTTTATTTTGAGTATTATCGCGTTATTGTTTGTGCATTTTTTTTTCCACTAGAGTAAAATACAATGAGGAAGTTGCATAATTTTTTTAAAATGAAAATCGATAAAGCACAAAAAAAATTATAAAAATGTAAAATTTACGATTTTTTGAATGTTAATACAGGGAAAAAAAATTATTCGGTGAAGAATTTGGATATTTCAAAACGGCGCAGCTATTTGGCGCAGTAACTGTGACGTTTTCCGTTTTGTAAGGAACATGTTTGACGTTTTCTCCAAAAACGTCACCGCGATTACCATCAACAATTAGTAAACGTCAAAAAATGCCATTTTTGATTCGCTCCTGCCGGGAGCCGATTTTCGAATTTCACCATGCAATTTACGATGCGGAGTACTCTTTATCTTTCCGTATTGACATCATACGGCCGTCCCGCTGCGCGCTGGTATATTTCTAAAAATATGAACGTTTTTAGATTGCATGTTTTTAGGCGATTTTCGACTCCGAAATGCATGCTTTTTTTACTATTTTTCGCCGATATCTCCGAAACGGTGTAGGAGCTAGCTCGAAACAAAAAAAAACGTAAAACAAGTTCGTTTCATTACGAATCTTTTGGTGCCATCAGAATTTTGGTATTTTTTTTTTTTTTTCGTTTTGAAGATATTTACTGAAATGGCGATGTACAGTAAAAAAACGGACATTTTTTGCTTAAAACCTAGGTAACTCTTTAACCTTGACTACTAGGCCAAAAAACTATTCTACCGGATTTAAGTAGAATTAAATTTGCTAAAACTCTTTTTTTATGTTTTGTCCTACGCCAAAAATGAGGGAACTAGAAGGTACGGAAGTGAGGACTTTTTTAATTTTCGGTAAATTTCGCCATTTTATCATCATCATTAATTGGTAATAAACTAAAATCGATCTCGAATACGATGTCCACTTAATATCATGTATTACCTACCTATTTTCTCGAATATCTAGATAATTATCAGTTTTTTTCAAACATTTTTAGACCCCAATATTAAAGAGAATAGATTCAGCTTTCCGACACGCTTTTTATTTTTCCTCTTGCATAGAAAATAACAAAGTTATGACCGAGAGAATGCGCGTCCTTATTCGATTAATAAATAATATTCTTTCACGATATCACAATGCCGCATGCCAGCTCTAACGGCTGACGTCATTGACGCCAAGCAATCGTTTGCGATCACGTGGTTGTGTTTACAAATTAAAGCATAATCTAAATATTTATTTTACAGAAAATAAATTTTATTTTGAATTTCTTTTATTATAATCGTTTTCTGCGTAATATAAATTACGAGCAAATAACTTTGTCAGGCATTTTAAAATTTCACGCATCTTCCCCATTGTGTAATATTCGGAAGGAGAGTAATTATTTAAAAAGTCTGTTTTAAGTTATACTTTCAAAACATCGCAGAGTGCTTAGAAAGCATTTTAGAAAAAAAAATCTGTTTTTCTCGTTTTCTTAGCGAAGGAAATCATCTTTTGCTGTACAAATTCAGTCTTTAGTCTTATACACCATGCTCAAAGGCACCACTTTAATAAAAGTGTGTATGTGAAACCATCGTGGCACAACCCCCTAGTTTGATCAGTGGCGTAGCTAGGCTACATAGGGAGACATACATTTTGGTGCCCCTATAGACAATAGTACAAAGGTCTGGAAGGGACACCTAAAATCAGGAGTGGACTAACCAGCTGCGGGGCACTGGGCTATTAATGCTTTGGAGTCCCTCGCACCTCATAAGATAACATTATTTTGAGATCAGGTCAGGTAGAGGTATTTGTAATGAGATCACCAGTGCAGAGCATAGTCATCATCAAATCGTATTTGGTTTTTAAGTCCGTTTTCAGCGTTCGGGGCCCTGGACTTAAGCCCCTAAAGCCCCCCTCTTTAGTCCGTCCCTGCCTGAAATAAAATAATCTCTGGTTCTAAATTTTCGTGTTATAACTGGGAATTTTACGTCAAAATTCCAAGTTATAATTAAAAATTTCAAAATTTCGAGTTATAATTTGGAATTTTCACGTAGAACTCCTAGTTATAACTCGAAGTTTTAAAATTCCTACATATAAGTCGAAATTTCATTTAGAAATTCCGAGTTATAACTAAGAATTTTAAAATTCCGAGCTATAATTCGGAATTTTGACGCAAAATTGCCAGTTAAAACTCAAAATTAATTTTTTTTTCCTATTTTCAGCTCCCGTCCATCAAAATTTTTTTGTCCATTTTCCGCCCCCACGCTCATCCAAACATTTTTATTTTCAAAAGTCCTGGAAAATCTGAAAAAATTAGCCATTCTTGATTTACAACTGTTTTATACCGCCTTTTAAACGAATTGCCCCCTCCGCCCCAAAAAGCTGAGTACGCCACTGCAAGGGATGACTCTTGAAGAATGCTGGATATGATTGGGGATGTAGGAGAGCATGCCTGTTTAACTACTACTCGAATATGGCGATCAGATTGATCAGAAATATAAGACTGTATCATTTTAATGATACAAGTCGAAAAATCCGCGATACGATGATGTAGAGCTTACATATAATAGTCCAGGGTGCCAGACTGTCGAGGACTTTCTAGAGGTCTAAAATGGCAAACTCTGTTAAAACGCGTTGTTAAACGTTAAACTTGGTGGTGACTATTTCTACACTAGGAATAGGCCTAAACCCGTAAAAGGAGGATAGTAATAAATTCACGTGTTTATAGTGAGCGGGGCGAATAAAAATTCGTATTTGAATTTGGAGGAGATGTAATTCAAAATAAGTCTTACAAAGCTTTATCATATCAACGTCGCTGCGTTACATGTACCGCTTGACACTCTTCCCAAGTAGCAAGGTGTCGTCATTATGACGTCGTTTTAAGATGAACTGCCGTCAGTAGCCGTCATTCAACCAGTTAATGACGTAATGATGACGTGACATTAGAGTCATCGTATTGACGCCATAAAAATGCTGTCATGTGGACCTCATTTTTAGGTGTAGCTGTGGTAGGGTAACATGATAACGTCAATTCACGCCATTATTAAACGATGCAAGTCAGGTTACAAATTAATTAAGAAGTGAACATAAATAAGCAATCCAAACCACGTGACTTTTAACATGGCGTTGTGGGCAAACATCCGGTTTGAAAACGACTAAAACTGCGTAACGCATTTATCAGGCACCGGCAGTTTGAGAAGCGCCTTTGGTTAAGTGGATGGAATTGGGCCCAGCGGCTTATTGGGCTATTCATTCACATGAATGTTGCTTATGACTAGGAAAGCTCAATAAAATATATAATAAACCTCTATCCCCTATATTAGCAGAGTTATGGGGGTAACAACAACTCTCTACTTTTGAATGATTTTTTTTTCAAAACTATTGAAGATAATTAATTGAAATTAATAAGAGACGTTGATATAAAATGGCTTTATATTTTACATTTTTTTACATTCCTATTACGTCATTTAGTATTTAAAAAAAATAATGTAATTTTTTAGGGCGCTGTTTTTATATCAACCTCTTGAGTGACACCTACGAAATAAATCTATATTATTTAGCACTAACATAATTATCATGTGTAAAAATTACTTCAAGGTCGGATTGGTGGAAGATGCTTAAAAATATAAATCTAGGTAAAATTATTAAAGACCTAGACCACTTAATTCCTACTCATTTGGAAGCTAATAATCGAAGAAATATACTATTACTTTTAGCTTGGCTCTCAATAATTTTTTTTTGCTTAAGAAATATTGATTTTATTAGGCAATATGGTTAGGCCATTTTAATTAATCCACAGTAATATCTTCTCAGGAAGGGACACTATAGCGAAAAATGTTTAGACAAAAGTTGTTCCATTCAAAGTGGGACATCTTTTGGGTAGAACAATTTTCCACCTCCCTGATGAGCAGGGGGTGGGGCTAACTTTTGAATTTTTAATGGCACCCTATGTTTTTTATCGCGTATTCTGATTCTACGGAAGAAAGTAGGTATCTTTTTTACCAAACATTTTTTTCTCCCTCCCACCCTGATGAACGGGGATGGGGGTGTAACTTTCGAATTTTCAAAAACCTGCAGGCGAACATCTCTGAACTAGAGTATTTTTAGGAAAAATGTTTCAAACAGAAGATGTCCCTCCCTGAACCAAACAACTTTTGTTTGAAATATTTTTCCTAAAAATACCCTAGTTCAGAGGTTCCCCTGCAGGTTTTTGAAAATTCAAGTTACCCCATCCCCGCTCATCGGCAGAAAAAAATGTTTGGTACAAAAGTTATATAATTTCTTCCGTAGAATCAGAATATACGATAAAAGATATAGGGTGCCGTTAAAAATTCAAAAGTTAGATCCACAGGGGTGGGGTGTGGAAAACTGTTCTGCCGAAAAGATGTCTCCCTCTGAACGGAACAACTTTTGTCTGAAACATTTTTTGCTAGTGTTCCTTCCAGAGAAGATATTACTGTGGAATGATTAAAATGGTCTAACCATATTGTGTAATAAAATCAATACTTTTATTATATATTTTATTGACCATTCCTAGTCATAAGCAACATTCATAGCCCAATAAGCCGCTAGGCCCAATTCCATATATTTAACCCTGTTTTGCATCCCTTGTTGCAAAACCAAGATACACTTCTCAAATTACTAGGATGCCCAAGGAATGATTATACTAATACGTCATATGGACGTCAGTTGTCTGTGACTTACGACCGTCATTTTTACGTCTCAAGTACGTCATGTTAAAGGTCATCTCGCCGTTATCGCTGACCAAAAATTAACGTCATAATGACGATACCTTGCTACTTGGGTTGACAGTTCGGTTAATCACTATCCTCCCACGGATTTGGTATAGAATAAAACTTTTTTTATTTTACGCAAAACTTTATTAGCTTTTCCTCTTATTTCTTTTTCCAAAAAAAAATCTGGGTTACCGATCAAATCAAAATTTAAAAAATGAAGATATCTTTTGTCCACCGAAATAAAGGATTTAAGGAAAAAAAAACAGTCTTGAGTTATTTCTCGACATCCCCTTATATGTTTTGACAATGTGATGACTGGACTAGTGGACTAATAATAAATTGATAATGCAGTTTATTTTTGATCACCCTGTACAATATATGTAGAAATTGTTTATTTTAAATTTACATTATCAGTTTTATGATCGTGCTTTTATTTTATGATTCTGATAAATGCATATAAAATGTAAGTCAGTGTTCATTCATTCAATATATATTTTTACTTGTATTATTATTACTAGGTAAGTATATAAAAATTTAAATCTTATATACATAAAAATCGCTTTTGCTTATTTTAATAACAATATTGGGAGTATTTATTTTATTGAAAATCATATATTTTTGTACTTAATGCAATTAAAACAGTTGCTAATTTTTGTCGGCATTTATGCACGTTGCATTCATCATTTATAGAGCATTGTTATTACTTTACAACTCATTTTTGGTCGAAGTGTTAACTACAAATAGGTACTTAGGCACATTACTAAGCGCACTAATCATTTTGTTGTTGCAGTAATTCAGTAATTTTAAAGATAAATATCATATAAAAACCTAGATTGAACTTGTACGTATCTACTATTTTTAAAGGGTTGCTTCCAGAAATTTGTTTAAAGATTAGTACCTAGTAATAGATATTTAAATGCAATAATAATAATGAATTTTTGGTTATTCAAATAACATATTAAAATATTATTTTACCCACCTGTCCCTGGATAACATTAACACTAAAATCGTTCTCCGAATTGGCCCCTATTAGTTTGCAATACAACTCTGGTCCTTCCGTGTCCACCCCGCATGTGGCCGAGGCAGTAATATTCTTGCCCTCGGCGAGGTTAAAATACGGCGGTGTAAGAAGTTCACCCCATATGCAGTCAGTATTTAACACTAATAACACGAGGACGGCCTGTAGGCCCGTCCGTGCTCTCAACACTACCATTGTCACGCAACTGAGAAGCCGGCAGAAGAATAAACAGACTCAGCGTCTTTGGTCCGCAAATTGTTTAGCCCCTGGACAGGACCGGCACCTCCAATTTGAATAAATGAATGCTTAAATTCCCAAACGTGACATATAGACCAAGAGCTGGTCATAGGTTTACTCCCAAAATGTGTGAATTGTTGTTAATTTGGGGTAATAGAGCACAGAAATGTCCATGCAAGCCCCTTTTTTTTGGTATCTACAGGGGCGTACGGCAGGCCCCCAAATGTGTAAGAAAGACTTGTAAAAGTAAAAAAAAAACAGTCACAAATAAGTCATAGGTCTACGCATGGGGGTTGGAGGTATTTTACCCCCAAAAATCATGAATCCAGACTCCCATTCATTTTAGGTGGTACAGGGAGGCGCTAGGGTAAGTGCACCGGTTATAGCCACTGTACCAGTTATAGCCATCTTCGACATTTTTGTCCTCTTGCTAAGAAACTGACGTTAAGATAGTGCTGTATAGGGTTCTCTATGGAATCTGCGCATACTCCCTGTGTATCTGTACCTAACCTAAAAGTTATGCAGCTGTGACTGTCACGTAACTCTGCACATTGTGATTTCTTATCGTTTTCCTCAGGCCTGTAGCTAGAAAGTGCTTTCAAGGCGGGCCCGTAAAAAAGTCCGAAAACTTTGATGATGAATTTTTTGATGAGCGGGGGGGAGAAATAAAAAAAAAAAAATTTATTACGATCACCGTAGGTCGGGCAAAACTTATTCCAGGACGGGCAATGCCCGTCCTGCCCCCCCCCCCCCCCCCCCAGCTACATGCCTGGTTTTCCTTAAGGAACTTAGGGTGAGTAATGTGATTATATTGAACTCTACTTCAAGTTTAATACTGTTGGAACTGTTGCCAACGAATCTGTGTAATGTTGGGCTTGTTTCAAAGTACTTTTCGGTGTGATTCTTTCGCGCCATATATAAGGATGGCTATAAATCGAACACTTAGGAGAAGGTTTTCCATTTATAGTCAGAGAGATGGCTATAATAGGGCAATATTGTGTTTCATTTTTAGCCAGTTCATTTTGGAGATTGGAATATTAGTCATAGCACCACCAAAGCGAAAAAACGCCCTTAGAATTTGGTAAAATCGACCCTCATTGAGTACACTAGATGCAAAAGTCGGTTTTTGCGATTTTGAGAAAACCTCAAAAAAACGCTTGTGTTAATTTTTTTGTAAATCTTTAGAAACATGCAGGCAACTAAAGCTCAGATAATAACTATTTGAAAAAAGGTTTAATTTTCCTTCAAATCGCATAGCATCAGTAAATAATTGAAGTTAAAGATTTCATCGAGTGTTACGTAATGTTATTCCTTTTTCTACAAAAATTGTGATCTTTTTAAAATTTGTTCCCAATTTGGTATAACATATACTATACCTAACCCAAGACTACTACTTTTGTTAAGTATTGTATTTTTTTCGTGTTGAACGAACTGATTACCAGGGCCACGCGAAGCCTTTTGAACACGGTCGTGCAAATACGAACATACGCCTTTCAGCAGCATATCTAGAATTCAGCTGAAAAGGGAGGTTGAAGGAAAAAGTATATCTCAAATAAATCACGCTAAACAATTGAATATAGAAATTCAAGAAAAACGTGTATTTAATTTTTTTTGCTACACTCTTGGCGAATTTTAAATAAACGATAAATTTTCATCAAAATTGATAGAATTACATTGCACTGTGCCCCCCCTTGCGCCCCTTGCCTTCATGATGTGGCGCTCTTGAAAAATCAGGGAATTTTGGTGTTTTTTTAAAAAGTCAGGGAATGTGATCATTTTTTATTGCAGTAGGCCCGCTCATTCAAAAATCCCATTTTCCGCCCCTTCCATTTTTCACCCACCGTTCATAAAAAAAAAAAAAAATTCCATTTTCCGCCTCCCTCATCCCATTTGGCATCCCTTCCATTTTTCGCGCCCCCCGCTCATCAGAAATTTGTTTCCTATTTTCCGTGCCCTCCGTCCTATTTTGCGCCCCTTTCATTTTTTACCCCTCGCTAATCAAAAAATGTTTTTCCCATTTTGTGTTCACCTCGCTCTTCAAAAAAAAAAAATTGTCCTATTTTGCACCTCCCGCTCATCAATCGGGGAATTTTAGTTATTGCTGTGAACCCTGTGCTGTAGATAAAAATCAATATTTCGTTTTTATTTACTACTTTTTTATACCGCCTTATAAATCAACAAAATTAAGGTTCGGTAACCAGGCCCCACATCAGATCATGGGCCCTGGTACCAAATCCACTGGCGGGTCCCCGCGCCTAATAATTAATGAGCGGGGAGGAGAAATTTGAAAAAAAAATTGTCAAAATCTCTGGCGGGCCCCCGCGCTTGATAATTAATGAGTGGAGGGGGGGGGAAATTTGAATAAAAATTGTCAAGATCTCTGGCGGGCCCCGCATTTAATAATTGATGAGCGGGGAGTAAAAAAAAATTGTCCAGGTCTTATAATTAATGAGCGAGAATTGCGTATATACTAGTCCAACGGCCCCGGTACCACGGTACCTATTGACCCCCCGTCAAGGACAGGCCCCTCGTATGGGGGGTCGGGGGTCTATTGGGTATTGAGTTTAGGGGCCCGGGCTTCCGACGGGCCCGCTGAGTTTGGCAATTTCTTTTTTCAAATTCCCCCCCGCTCGTCAATTATTAAGCGTGAAGGCCCGTTGGCTTTCAAGGGGCCCGTAGCGAAGGCCCGCCAGAGTTGGGCAAAATTTTTTTTTTCAAATTTCTTTACACCTAGGGAGGTAAACGAAATAGATTAAATATCATATGATTATTGATTAGCGGTAGCAAATCTATATTCATGTATCAACACGTATATAAAGTTTGTTTGTACCGTACTGGGCCGTACTGGGTAGGCGGGCTACCGAAGAATTTCCTGCGGGGCCCCCTTAAAGAGGCTTAGGGCCCTCAAACAATTGTACTTTATACAGTAAGATGAATCCCATAAAAGTTATTCATATTTAAATAAAAAAGTAGGTGTCTTTTTCTCATTAATTTCTTTTATTTTTTAAGTCACCAGATTCATGAATTATAAAAATGTTCATTACATCAGGCCCACCAGAATCTCATCTAAGTTTTTTAAATGTAAAATAATTTCATTAAGAAACATATCAGAAATTAATATTATGAAAGTATATAGCTTCAGTTCAGTTACTTTACAACTAAATAATAAAATATTTGCTTTTACTCTTTTGTTGCATCATGATTACAGGCCAGAATTTACAACTCCATGACGTCAAAACCAAAGCTGGCTCTAAGTGATACTGACATTTTGTATCTTGCAGGAGTTTATATATAGCCCTTATGTTGTTCTAATATTCGCACATCACTTATAAAGTTTGAGCCAATCTGCAACCTATACTAAAATTAGTAAAATTTTTCATTTCGCACCGTGTCAAGAAAAAATTCGTACTGAAAGATTCTTTCAAGAATCCGAACTGTCTCGATTCAGAGGCGTAACTATGGCAGGGCAAAACGAGGCAGTGCCCCGGGACCCCGGGAGATTGATATTAAGGGACCCCCAGCGGGCGTCTTGGGGTCCCGGGAGATCAAGAGCCCCATTCGGCGCCTGTTTTTTTTTTCGGATTTCTTCCCTGAAAATAATGTAATAGGGGGCCCCCAACAATTTTTTGCCCTGGGACCCCATGGCGTCTAATTACGTCACTGTCTCGATTGTACAAATGGATACGGTTACGTCGATATGCGAAATATACGAATCTTTTGCTTTTATGGAATTTGTACCATTCGAATCACTGCAAGGATTCGTACCAATGATATGAATCGTACGAGTTACTCTAACGTGAACACTATTATTCGTTCAGCGATCGAAGTATACCTACCTAGTCAACTGTAGCACCGTGCTTGGTGATTTTATTTACGGATCGTGTTTATGCTACATTATAAAGTTTAATCGACTTCACTGCAAGTTGAAAACAATGGTAAATTAATTTAAATTAGGCGGACTAAAAATGCCTATCTGCATAATTAGAACAATAATAATTCTTTAGTTTTTAAATAAAAAAATAGGCTATTTACATTCTCAACATCATATGTACGCAGTCCTAAGTACGGCTCTGTAGTGATGCTCCTCTCCCAGTAATCCAATGTAAAACGGAGGAAGATTGCACAAAGAAAGATAATGTGTCCCGCTTAGTTGATTCAACAAACCGCAAATTTTATTCTATTGTATGGCAACCTGTTGATATGTTGATAATAAACCTTTCTTGACGTAAAATATTTTTTATTTTGACCACTAACGGGTGACTGCCGACAAACTAGAGATATCTTATTATCGTGATATAATAAATGCTGCAGTATGCCAAAATTTAAATTAATGCTAGTAGTGCTATTCAGGCGCGTGCTGGGGTGATTTGGTGCCCGGGAAAATAACTTAGAAAGGGTCCCAGGCAGGCGCGTGCTGGAAGGGTTGCTTTGAAAATTGATGATGAAAAAATTGATTTTTTTTTCCTTCAAAATAAAATTGATGAGAGGGAGAAAATCAGAAAAAATAATTTTCCGAGACTCCAAGTGTCCCGTCATATATCCGGCTCTGGGGCCCTTTTTTTCGGTGAGCCAGCACGCGACGCGCCTGGTGCTATACTTCAGATTGGACATGATTTACTTATAAAAAAAAATTATAGAAATCTCTTTTGAACAACTCTATGTGTTATCATTAGAATTTGCATTGAAGAGTGTTCACAAAACCACTTTTTTTCTATTTGACAGAAGCAGGGCCGGCCTTAGTTCCTCAAGCGCCCTCATGCGAAATTTTGAAAGGCGCCCCCCTTTTTCTGGTCAAGTCAGGTTCAAGGGCGTAAAGAATTTTTTTGGTGCAGGGAGTAGTATGTAAAAAATTGATGAGCGGGGAGCGATGGGTAAACCGCGAACGAAATCTGGTGTACAAAATGACCCCCCCTCAAAATTTTACTCGAAAAAAAAGCGACTTATATTAAGCTCGTGGTGCCCTCGTGCGGGGCACGGTCTCGCTCCCGCCAAAGACCGGCACTGAAGATAACAGAGTTCATGAAAATGTTATTGCTTTTATTAAATTATTTTTGCAATTACTAAAACCGCTGCCCAAGGAATCACTACTTCCACATCCGGATTTTCTATCCAAATCACACAACGAAAAAATTTTATATCTGGAAATAATTGTTTATGGAACTTTAATAATATAATATTTGAAATCTTCTACCCCAAAAACCCATAAAACGATACCCCACATCGGTAGTGGGGTGGGGGTGGTGACAGGGGGTGGGAGTGGGGGGTAGATAAAGTAAAAAAATATTTTGAGGTTTCTGGTTCTTGTACACACACCAAATCACATTTTTTTTCATCCCCTTTAATAATGCGGTGGGGGTGGTAATGGGGGTGGCTAATGCCAAATTTTTTTTTGACACCTTAGCTACTCTTGTCTATACTAATTATCAATTTTATGAACTCTTACCTGCTTGATTTACCTATTTACTCCAATTTACCCCAATTCACCCCCCATCCCTTCGACGGAACAAGATGAAAATATAATCTAGTTCTAGATCTCGTTAAAGTACATATGTGTACCAAATTTCAAGTCAATATCTCAAACGGTTCCAGAGTAAACGTGCGCACAAAAAAAGTTACAGACCGACCGTCAGACAGAAATTTTTTTTCGCTCAAACTTGAAATCTCGACGTTTCATGACATTCTAAGCCTATTTGAACAATAAAAATTTTTTAAAATTTTTTTGCCGTTACTATACTTCCACTGGATGTGGAAGTAAAATAAACACTAAAACATAAATTAGAAAGATCAAAACCGAGTAGGTAATATTATATAAGTTTATAAACTAAATAAATATTTCACTGCAGTGTATATTACGTCATATAGGCTAGGCATTCAGTTTGTGTACATTTTTGGCGATTCTCAAAAAAACAAAATTATATAAATATTTTAATTCAGTAAAAATCTATGACAATTAAATACTTCAGTAGTTTTTTAATAAATTTAAAACTTAATGCGAAAAATAAAACGACAAAACCTTGAAAGAGCGAAGGGGCCCTCAATAAGAAGCAGCTCCGGGACCCGGTAAAGCTGTCGGCGGCCCTGGGGCCCTGCTCACTGTAGTTCATAGATAACGGTAGTCTCCTTTTTCCAGTGGCATAGCCAGCTTTTTGGAGCAGAGGGGGCAGTCGTTTAAAAGGCGCTATAGAATAAAAGTTGAAAATAAAAATAAAATATAGATTCTTACCTACAGCAGGGGCACTCCATCATGGGGACGGGGAGCATAGTGCCCTCCCCCATAGCTACACCGCTGGATTTTCCCCTTATACGCTCCAGGCTCGAAGATATGACTGTTTCCAGCCATATTGTTAAATACTGTCTATAATGACGTCAGAAACTGTTAGCAGTCTTTGTTTAACAAATGTTAAAACCGCTGCCCAAGGAATCACTACTTCCACATCCAGATTTTCTATCCAAGTCACTCACAACGAAAAAATTTTGTATGTGGAAATAATTGTTTATGGAACTTTAATAATATAATATTTGAAATCATCTACCCCAAAAACCCATAAAACGATACCCCACATCGGTAGTGGGGTGGGGGTGGTGATAGGGGGTGGTAGTGGGAAGTAAAAAACATATTTTGAGGTTTCTGGTTCTTTTACACACACTAAATCACAATTTTTTTTTTTAATGGGGTGGGGGTGGTAATGGGGGTGGCTAATGCCAAAATTTTTTTTGAGACCTTAGCTTCTCTTATATATAGTAAATACTAATTTTATGGACTCTTACCTGCTTGATTTACCTATTTACCCCAAATTTACCCCAATTACCCCCCAACCCTTCGACGGAACAAGATGAAAACATAATCTAGTTCTAGATCTAGTTAAAGTACATATGTGTACCAAATTTCAAGTCAATATCTCAAACGGTTCCAGAGTAAACGTGCGCACAAAAAAAAGACAGACAGACAGAAAAATTTTTTCGCTCAAACTTATAATCTCGACGTTTCATGACATTCTGAACCTATTTGAACAATACAAATTTTTAAAATTTTTTTTTGTCGTTACTGTACTTCCACTGGATGTGGAAGTAAAATTTAGGACTCCTTCCTCTTTGTCCTTCTTGGGTAAAAACCACATAAGTTACAGGATTAGTCAATTTTTAATAACTGCAGGATATTATCTCTAACATCTGTGAATAATAAACCTGTAGCACTAACAAAGGTTGAATAATTATATTCACTTTATAAATTAAGGTTCCTGTAATTTCTATTCTATTAAATTCATAAACGGAATAATTTATATTTAAATTTCAAAAATAAACTTCTCGGATAAGAAAAAGAACGTGAAACTTGGCAAAATTACAATTATACTCAATTTAGAACTTAGAACAAAATAGATTCATTCAAAACATGTTTTTTTTTTCAATGCACATACCTTATGCTACGAAAAACAACACCCTTTTTAAACGAAATAGATTAGTTATGATGAAGTTTACACAATAAAGGGAATGAAGACAAACGGCTAATTTATTTTATTGTCCTTTGATGCGTCTACACATGATAAACGGAACATCAACAAACGAGTAGGTATTTATTTTATTGTCCTGACTCGACTTAAAACTCCTATCAGCCTTGACTTTACAAAATGAAATAAAATATACCTTACACTATGCCAAGATTGCTACAAATCTAGACACAATGCTTTGGCTCATAGATTTTGTAAAAGACTGCCCCACAGTGGGCCATATTGTAATATTAGCAGCGCAAGAATAAAGGATTCAATCTAGAAGCTTCAAGTTCAAAATATACATATACTGAGAGGTGGGTAACTCATCCAATAAGTAATTATAATAAAAAAAAATAGGGAGAAAGGTAAGAGAGATGAACGGGGTGGAGAATGATAAAAATATAAATAAATACTTTTATATGTTTACACCTTGGGTATTCGATAAAAGTAGGGTTTATTAAATACAAAAAAATATTCTATAATGTTACTGCAGTGTAGCTATTGCCGAAAATGTTTATTGTGTGCTTCCATTGCCTCTTCCTACAAGTGACCAATCGGAAGCAATGCCGATTTGCTAACTTCTTCTCCAATGACCAAAATTGTATATATTGTTACTAGGGTGTAAAACTGTAGAGATGTACAGTTTTGCTCTTTCTTTAGCTCTGTAACCAATACTTTCTCAATAGAGTCGTAAACGCATTTATTTTGGTGGAAATATTAATTTTTAATTCCTTAAAGTAGGTATTTATGTTCATTAAATTCAGCTTTGGAAATCATATATTCAATAATCGATATCAACTTTCAGCACTTCGAAGTTGAATTGACACAATAGGGTCTTAAGAACTTCAAACGATTCCCTGCATGCAATGATGATAGGCCTCTCTAAAAATGTTTTACCACCCGCTACAACTTAAAATGTACATTTTCAATGAGGCAAATAGTGTATAAATCTTAGCAAACTTCATTATATTTGTGTTTTTATTAACTCAACTTCAATTAAACAAATTAATTTAGTTTATATAAGCCTGGTATCTTCAGCATGTATGACGAAGATAATGAAGATACATACCTTGCCACGATAAAACTTCATATTATCTCTTTAATTATGTCGACATATCTCCTCACAATGAACACCAACTTGCAACTAATTTTAACCATTGCTGCACGCGCCCTTGGAGCCTACTGTCTAGGGAGTTTAGCAATGAATACGGTATTTTTTTGGAAAAATAAAAATTTGGCATGATATTATTCTAGTTATCTGTAGACCTGTTAATGTTGTAGAACTCTCCAAAATCGTCCTAAGTTGAAGACAATCAAAATTCGACTTAGGCAAAAATTTCATTTAAAGACATTTTCGGGAGTCTGCAGAGGCGCAGATCAGTCCACAAGGACCGTTTTGGGTTCTATAAGGCGTTGGAAATGACCAGGCGAAAATTCGAAGAAACACCGAATTTTCACTTAGGAAAAATGTTTTTGGTTCAGAATATCAGAGTAGAAGTATATAATGACAAAGATTTATGAATAATATACTTTTTCAAAGGTACCATAAATTGGACTTTGAAAAATAATATTTTTGGAAGGGCGTCAAAATTTGGCCCAAGAATCGATTTATCGAAAGTACGCCAAAGTTTCACCCGCAGATTAACTTTTCAAAAGTACCTTGAAATTTGGCTTGAAAATCAATTTTTCAAAAGTACGCCAAAATTTCACCCGCGGATTAACTTTTCAAAAGTACCTTGAAATTTGGCTTGAAAATCGATTTTTCAAAAGTACGCCAAAATTTCACCCGCAGATTAGTTTTTCAAAAGTACCTTGAAATTTGGCTCGAAAATCGATTTTTCAAAAGTACGCTAAAATTGGTCTTAAACTGGATTTTTCAAAAGTACCACGAAGTCAGTTTAAAAAGTACCACGAAAATATACTTTAAATTATTTTTTATTTTTTATTCCTCAACCAAAGACATTGACCTTTGAGGTACGATCATTGAAAGCCCAATTCTAAAGTATGAGCATAAAATTTTAACGATGCACTGCATCCAAAAGGCAAAATAGAAGATTTTGTCAAAGCCGGCGTAGTGCCGATAAGCAAAAATTGATAAAAATCAATGCACATGTACAAGGCCGGTTTCTCGCATGGAAAGAGTTTGGATTGACCCAGCGGCTCGCAATTTGGCCGAGCGCGTTGAGTAGTCCAGACAAAGCGATGGTAGAAAAGCCAATAACGGGGCTTTTCAAATGACAAAGTTATAGAGGAAAACGCCTTGTGCATAAAAAAATCCAAAAATTCAATTTTGCCTAATAGTCGCTCGAAGGTGAGACGCTGCCAAATCGATATTATTAATCGACTGTGATAAGGGTTAGTAAGTCGTGGACTGATCGAACGCCACTCAACTTATGCAGTAATAAGTCCTCTGAATGTGTTTGAGTACGTGAATTTCCACGATACAAGAACTTTAAAGCTAGGTAGTCTCTAGCGAAACTAAATTCATTTAGTAAAACTTTTTTAAGTTAATTTCAGTCAGCCTTAATTATTCATTTACCCAGAGTCTGAAATGATTCTAAAAGCTCGCATTTTGATTCTGAGAAGGTACGTATGAATCTTTTCTACCTAATCGATCGTTAGCGCGAGCGCTCTCGCTTGTATGGTCTGAAAGTCACTACCTTGATTGGGGAAGGCACGATTCTTTCTTGAGAATTTTGTATAACCAATTCTGTTAAATAAACGGATTCTTTGAACTAATGTTTCTTAATTGATCTTGAGGCCTGTTGACGGTCTATAATCCCTGGAACTTTCGTATAGAAAACCGGATGTGTCGAGTTAATTCGCATTAACGTTCGACCTTCTGGTTGTTTTACGGAGGTTCGATAGGGATTTTTTTATGCGTTTTTTGAGAAATATATTCCGTTATTAATGGACCAAAACGCGATTTTCGCGTACCAAAACTAATCCCTCCGCAGAGAAATTCTTCGGTTGGGATTTTTTTATGCAAAAATTCAGGAAATTAAGAGGTGCCTAAACCCCTAACGAGGGAATTCGGGTCCAGAGAGAGCGTAGTTTCCGATCTGTGGTAGTGCAGCCTTGGTCCCGCTTTTCGGCTACCGAAGTCATCTTATCTCGAACCCGCCTGGGAGGTAGAAGAACGGGGTAATACGCGACTGGCGCCCCCTGAGAAATAAATTGGTGTCGCGTCATTTTGACGCCCGGTAGTGCGTTCTTCTACATTAACACTATTGGCTTTGCGTTTGGTGATTAATCAAAAATCTATGTATGAGCTCCTAATAAGTAATCTGGCCCAATGTGCACCCCCGTAATATTCCGTGGAACAATATAATATATTTCAAAGCTGTACTGCCCCACCAAAATCGGGACATCTGATGAACAAGTTAGTTATATACAGTCTAACTCCATCACTGTAGAAACAACCACTAGCAACAGATAATGCTTTATTCAGGGGAGCATATTAAAAAGCCATTTTCTAATGAAAATGTCTCTCTTATGTCCTCTTGCCAACAAAGTATGTAGTGAGAGGTTCCATGTTATGGAGACACATTAATTATGAGAATCATTTCAAAATGAGCCTTAAGCACTTTTAATTATACTCTGCTAGTTAGTAATACGAATTATTAATTCTTTACATTGCCTTAGTCATATCAACATACGTTTTGTTCTACCAAATCGGTTCTTATCGTATACATGCCTAAAAGTTAAGGGTTTGTTCATAACGCACCATATCCATCAACTACGTAATTTCAACGCATGTCTTATCCATTTGACCATCGTAGGGGCGTATCTTGATCACGCGACTCAGCTCATGCAAAAGAGTACAAATTAAAGTTTCAAATCTAAAAACTTTGTCAGAAGCTCATTTCAAATAAACGTGGGCGTAATCCAGGGGTCTGTTTATTTTATATAACAACAAAATTATTACACTCTAACGATGTTCATTTTACTTTATATGCTGACGATACCTCCACTGTAAGTTCAGACAAACGTGATATTACTTTAATAAATGTGAAGATACCCTTGTACATTTAGTAAATTGGTTCAACAGCATTTCACCATATTTTAATAAGGACAGGATAAAACCCAATTGAGCAGGTTTCATTCGTACCAAAATAAGACATCTAACATCAGTTTATCTGTCAATAACAAAGACACATTTTATATTCAAGCAAAAGAAAACAAAACAAACAAAACAACAACCTTAAATTTCTAGGGCTGCACATTGAACCATGTCTAAATTCGAAGTTACACATGTAAAAACCTACGCTCAAAAAAAATTGGTCCTCCAAAATGTGATGGAAATTTCAAAATTATTGTTGGTTTTCAGCCGTTTGAATAAATATTTTGCACTAATATTTGGCGTTAGTTCAATAAAGGGCATAGTTTCACCAACTTTCGTTAAAATAGATGCATTATTACATTATATTTCTTAAACTGACAAAAAAGGCAATTTTTGGTGGTTTTTAATTATTTCACAAATTAACAATGTATCAAAAAGTTTTTCCATATGCCTTTCTTATTCGAAATTTAATTGCGAATGGTTTGGTATTCTTATTTTTACCATGCGATTACTAGCACCCAAGATAATAAGGAAAATAGAAAATTTTAGAGTTGAAAAATAAATTGTTAAAATTTCACAAGAAGTAATAGACGGATTTTGTACAAAATTGCTCATCTCCTGAATAAAGCAATATCTGTTGCTAGTGGTTGTTTCTACATTGATGGAGTTAGACTGTATATAACTAACTTGTTCATCAACAAATTAAAACAATAAAATTGCTGTAGCTAGAGAATTCCTTATTCACCTATTCTATTCCTTAATTTGACTCCACTAATAGGTCACTTTTTAAAAATATGGGGCGATGTTTGAAAATGTATCCCAGAAATATTCTTTCGAGACGCACTTTTGGACTTACTACCTGCAGAGCATCAAGAAAATCGAGGTGCTGATTCAATACAATAGACCTTTTCATAAAACACAAACACTTACTTACATTTTCAAATATACACAAAGAATATGGTGAAATGATATTTCATTTTAATATCTAAATATTTATATATTTTACTACCATACATTTTATAATATAATATCCAACTGTGGAAATATGATTTTAGCTCGTCTCTTATAATGTAACTCCATGAAGCACCCATGTCCGCTTAGAGCTTGGGTGAGGTAATAACCTACCTCACCATGCCTCCATTCCATCCACGCTCTGATGTTCGGGATGAGGCGTCTCGTCCACCTTCCCTTGACTGCAGTGTCCCACCGCCTCTGCAGTCTTTTAAACAGCCTGTCCCTGGCCTCTACCCTCCCGGCTCCTTCAAAGATTTCCAGCCATTCTTTGGCCATCAGATCCAAAAGGGGGATCCCCCCACTACCAAAGTCGCCTCGTACGAAATCGTTTTATAGTTAGAGGGCCTGTGATCAGTCTTAGGTCGGACTTTTCAAGTTTGAGAAGCCTTGTGGTATTCTTTGTTGAATAGGTTATAGACCTTTTCGCTTGTCTTTGGCCTAGAGTATTCCTCCAGTAGGACTTCTTTTGTTCCTTTTCCCATTTTTGGACCTCCTCCGTTATAGTTTGGATCCCTTCAACCCCTTTTGTTGCGAGGCTGTCAGCTAATTCGTTACCTTCTATTCCCTCATACCCTGGCACCCACATGCTAGTTGCTTCAGGGATTGTCTGCATTCCCAAGCAATTTTAGACTCAAAGGCATAGGACCTGAGAGCCTTTAGTGCTGCCTGGCTATTTGAAAGTATATAGATCTTTGCCCTTCGAGTGCCTCTATTTAGGCATACCAAGGGCTTTAGATAGCCTGCATTTAGGCCCTGCTATGCCCACACCAACCTCTTCGTCCATCTTGGATCCATCTGTGTACCAGATTTTCCAACCGCAGTACTTCGACCCTGCTTGCCTGACGGCTTTCAATCAGCACATCAAATGGGCAGTCAAAATCATGCTTGACTGGCATTGAGTCAGTGGGTTTGGTTATGGATTCAAATTGGACTAGCTCCAGAATCCTTGAGTGACCAACCAGGTTGCCTGGTCTGAATTTACGTGCCTGATGCAGCCTTAGGGCACTAAATGCTGCCTCCTTCCTTACATGCAAATGCAGAGGAAGTAAGTCCAGCATTGCCTCCATAGCTGCTGTGGGAGAGGAGCTCATTGCTCCTGTAGTCCCTAAACAGGCAAGGCGTTGCAGTTTCTGCAACACTCCTTGTGCTATTCTCTCTTCTGTTTTTGGCCGCCATACACATGATGCGTCTGATAATCGAAAGGTAGGACCAATGTATCATTTTTAGCTTCAGACTCCCAAGTCTTACCAAACAGCCTACGGCATGTTCAAATAGCCGTTGTTGCTTTGGTAAGCGTCGTTTTCTAAGTGCGAGTTCCAGTAAGTTTTTGGTCCAGGATTACTCCTAAATACTTGACTTCACTGGAAAAATTCAGTACTGTTCCATTTAACATAGGAATTTAATTTCCTCCTTTTGGTGAATGGAACAATAACTGTTTTGCTCAAATTGACACTAAGGCCATCTGACGAGCACCATTTAGATAATATGTTTAAGGCAATTTGCATGTGGTTTGAGATCATAACTTCATGCCTGCCTCTCACAATAACGACCAGGTCATCAGCATAGCCCTGAACGTTGAAGCCATAATTACTAAGCTTATGGAGGAGATCGTCGACCACCATTAACCACAGCAAGGGCTACAAGACTCCACCTTGTGAACAGCCCTTAACTACAGTCACAGTGGCTGACTCGTTCCCCATATTTGTGGGTATTCTTAGCATGGATTGTATCCATTTGATTGTTGGAGACTATTCCCCTTTTTTCCACGGCTCTTTGTATGGATTCAAATTGGATTCTCATAGGTGTTGTCTCTCTGTAATGATTTCGCTTCTAATCTGTTGGTCTAGTATTTTCTCCATTGTTCTCCAAGTCACTGTGCTATAAATTTACTTCAATCCATCCTGTGGAAGGAGAACAGCTTTAGGCTAGCTGACTAGGAGTGAAGACATAACGCCCCACCACACTGGCAGATACGTTGATGAGTTGGACTGTAAGCAAGATTGTGCGCACATGTACAAAATACATACTGCAATCCTTTCTGAGACAAGGTGCATATCACTTGCATTGTGCTACTCAAACACAAAAATCTATTAATATACAGGGAGGTTCGCGAATTAAACATGAGAATCATTAGTCAAATATAACACAGGCATTTAGTAAGGAACACAATTTTAATAATGTACAAGTTTATTGAACTTTCAACATTAAAGGATAATAAAAATGAGGTTTATTTGTCTTCACCTTACCTTACAATAATCTAAGTGTAAATTAAATTTCTTACATTTTGTGATGATTCTAATACATTAATTTATTGTAAAAAAGGGAGATGTTGAAAATATACTAGGTAGACCTCTTAAGAAAATAACAATAAAATTCATTTTTTATTCGAAACTGCCACAATTTGTGACCTTATACAGGGTGAGTTGGGAGGAATGTGCCAAACTCCAGGCGTGTAGTCTATACATAAATGTAAGACTAAAGAACTCAAAAGTTGTAATCCGATTTTCATTTTCTTTCGAATTACAGTTAGCCCAATCAAATGGTAGTTTTTCGGTAACATGAGTCCGGTAGAAGTTTGTCAACGGAATTATATGTTTTTCGGGGTGCTGAACACGAATCTGAAGTTTTCTGCCTAGTATCAGTACCGGCTCAGGTCGAAAAATGCAAAAAACCTCGAAATTTTCGGAGTTTTTCCGGTTTTTCGTTCATATCTTGCAAACGACGCGTCGTACGGAAAATATTACTGTATTCAAAGTTGAAGAGTATTAAATTCTGCCTCGAATGACCTCCCTAACTTCCAAATTAGACCAATTTATAAGGTCGCTGTCAATATAGTCAGCTGGGAAAAAGAGCAGAAAAAAGTGCAAGTAAGTTGTAGTGTGAAGATGTGATGTATAGAAAATACCTGATAGCAATGTCCATTTTATTTTTCTCTAAAGTAATATTTTCCGTGCGACGCGTCGTTTGCAAGATATGAGCGGAAAACTGGAAAAACTCCGAAAATTTCGAGGTTACTTGCGTTTTTCGACCTGAGCTGGTACTGCTACGAGGCAGCAAACTCCAGATTCGTGTTCAGCATCGCAAAAAACATATAATTCCGTTGAGAAACCTTCTACCGGACTCAGAGACAGGTACTTTTGAACACCATTTCAAATTAGATTAAAAAACACTCTCGTAACATGAGTCCGGTAGAAGGTTTCTCGACGGAATTATAGGTTTTTTGGGGTGGTGAACACGAATCTGAAGTTTGCTGCCTCGTAGCAGTACCGGTTCAGGTCGAAAAACGCAAAAAACCTCGAAATTTTCGGAGTTTTTCCGGTTTTCCGGTCGTATCTTGCAAACGACGCGTCGTAAGGAAAATATTACTGTGGAGTAAAACAAAATAGACATTGCTATCAGGTATTTTCTGTACATCGCATCTTCACACTACAACTTGCTCTTTTTTCTGTTCTTTTGTCCAGCTGACTATATTGTCAGCGACCTTATAAATCGGTCTAATTTGGAAGTTAGGGAGGCCATTCGACGCAGAATTTAATGCTCTTCAACTTTGAATACAGTAATATTTTCCGTACCACGCGTCGTTTGCAAGATATGAGCGAAAAAACCGAAAAACCGTAATAACATCATTAAGTCACAGTCTAGCGACGTCATTTTGTGACGTCAAATCAACGTCATTTGTGACCAAAAATGACCTTAAAAGGAAAAAATAATGTCACCAATAGCGACGCCTTAGCATGATGTCATAATTTCGTCACAATATGACGTTACTGAGACGTCATTTTTTCGTCACCTGACGTCAGCGACCAAAAAATGACGTCAAAATGACGCCAATCTGCTGTCTGGGTTAGGAGAACAACATGTCTTCTTTTCAAATGACTTCTTGTAAATTAAACTTTTAAGACACTGTAATTCGAAAACAAATGAAAATCGGGATATGCAACTTTTTTGTTCTTTAGTCTTACATTTATGTGTAGAATAAACTCCCGGAGTTTGGCAGTTTCCTCCGACTTACCCTGTATAACATATTAAATAATCCTAAAACAACTACACAAAATGTTTACCAAATATTATAAACAATAATGGTAACTGAAAAAAATTTAAGGGAAGTCGATTTTATTCTCCTCCATTAATCAAGCGTAAAATATCTTAAAAGACAACTATTACTACAAATATGGCCATACCTCCTGAAATTGACTAGCATTCTACCACAAAATCTACTAGTTTAAACTTTTCCTCTTATTGAATAAAAATATGCAGTACCTATCATAACCTACATATATTACTTAAATTATTTAGAAAGTATACAGCAAAACATAAATGAAAATATCACATTTAAATAATGGCTATTAATAGAAGATTTTACCAAAATCTATAAACATGAAAAATAATATGAGGATCTGCAATTTCTCACAGCCATTATGAAAAGGCTACCTTCATTATACACTAAACTTTAACACGTAGGTGTCTTCAGGCAAAAAAATGGTAAAATCTTTCTAGCTTAACATTATAAGCGTTAAATACAATACAATAATAAATTACAAATTGCTATCTAGCACAAGGTTGTGTGTTTAACAATCACAGAAAATATACATACAATGACAGTGTTGTATCTTCCTTAAGTAAAGAGATAAAATTTGATGAACATATTCTATGCATAGAACACCGTTTTCTGAAGATATTAGCATTCTTCTATCTGATATATCTCAAAACTTTTCGCCATTTACCAAATGTTTGCATAGCAAGGCCATCTATACATCAATTTATAAAATGACCATTTTTACTCAAAACTGAAGCCATTTAGATATTTTAGTGAATACCATTTACAGAATTCAAATATCTCTTTTAGTTGCTGAGAAAATGGTCCTGGGAGTTTTAAGTGGGACACTGTGTATATGCTTATATTCTGTTTTAGAATTATTATTAATATAATTTAGGTTTGTTGTATAATCAATTATCACATTTCAAAATTACTGTGGTTCCTGGTATGAATGCTATCTATTGGTGTTCTGATAAATCAAGCACTTATGAACATGTTGAAAGTGACCCCGTCGGACCACTTAAATATTCATCGTGGTCCTAGCTCTTATAGGCACATGTGCAAAATGATAAGAAATGATAAAATATACGAATTTTCAAATTATCTCAAGACTGGAATATTGCATAAAAACTTATGCAATTATAGCACAGATCAAACAAACCAGATGTTTCACTTAATAGTATTCCCTATGTAACCAGTTTCATTTTTTGTCGTGTGACGTTTACCTTCCAGGATTCTGCGCAGAAGTCATAAACAGAGCAACCTAGCGGTTGACATGGAAGTTAAGACCAGCGAGTACAATATCACAGGAGAGAGTGTTTAGTACTGAAATCTCAGAGATGGAAGTCGTCATCAGCTACACCAGTGATATTAATTATTTTGGAATGCAGTGTATTCTATTGAAGCTTAGAGTTCTTATTGTTATACATTTAAGTGGTTTTTTTGAGTATTTATTAGGTGACTTTTAATTATTGTTACGTGTCATCACCTCCCTCCTATGTCTATACTCGCTGGTTAAGACTGCTTGGTATATGCGCAGATCACTACACAAATTCGTACCTTCCAGGAGTTGATTTATTATCTAAACCATGAAACGTCATAAGTGAAACATCTGGTTTGTTTGATCTGTGATTATAGTAGCCAAATGATTTTTGATTATATAATTCTATTTGTGACTTCAACTAGAACATTTTTTTAATCACAGCAGGTTGTGATGATACAAAAAAAATAAAGCAGTTATTTCAAGTATAATTCCAGTTATTTACAAGAAATGTAAATATGACATTTATATGTATTTGTGTCATGCACCAATGTATTCTGTATGTACTTTTTCAAATTGAAGAAAAAGCACCCTAAAATAATTATTTTTATTTCACCTCAAAAATAATATATTTTTGTTGTTTTGTTTAAAAAACAGACAAACAATATTAACAAATCTACACCTTATAAAACTAAATGTCTCGAAAAATGTTTATTATCAATAAGAGGAAAAAAATATAAAAACAGATATTCCCTGTTTAGGAAATTAAATAAAAAATAAAAATATCTAAATGAGCAACAATTTTTTTTTAAATCTATAAAAACTTAATCTTTCTTTGGGTGCCTATAAATAAACGCTGCTATCATAACGGAACTACTTAAAACTGTATTTACACTAAAGTTTAGTAATAAAGTTAAATCCATAGACTCGACACTAACAGTGACCACTCTGGCTGAAATTAAAAAAAAACATTAATGTCACTCAGAAAAAAAATTGATCAATAAAAATTTAACTTGCATTTAATTTAGAAATTTTGTTGCTACATTGATTGAAATTAACGGGGTAGTTTCAAATATCAGGTAAAGTATTTTAAATAAAACTTTATAGTGACCAGTACAATAACACTACCTAATTTTTTATTTAAACATAAATAAAAAACAAAAAATATAATAAATAAAAAAGTCAAATATAAACGTTGAAGCTCGGCATAGTCGACATACTAAAGTTTAGAGTTTTTTTTGTGTAAAGTCTATGAATGAACCACACTCCAACAAAATGAAAAATGATACTTGTATTGGCAGATATCTGTCAAATTTACATTATAAAATTTTGCATCCAACTAGACAAACATTATGTAACGTGTTTCCACCCTTAGGAAACCACCCTCGCAAAATCCGTGGGTTCCAAAAATTATAACAAGAGATGTCCACTAACACACTTTATTAAATATTTACTGGATACTTCACAATACTATTATTAATTTAAATACACTTTATTGACTAAAATCACAATGTTTATTACTTTGTTTATCTTTGAACTCTTAACCTCACTTTCTATACTTTCTGAACTTTCTGAACTACTCGCCGAGAATGCGGTCGGTCTTTTATACCTAAAAATGACAGATCTCGATTGTTCTGTGATGACGCCACCATTCTCTCGATAATTCCAGATGTCACTTTGGAATCTTCTGGTAGGTTCTTTTTCGAGTAGGTGCAAATACATCATTCTAGGGGTTGTAACACATTACACTGCCCCCTCCTTAAGCCTGAACGTCCCGGTCAGGCAGTTCAGCCTCTTTCACGTACTTCGCCAGTCTATCCAAGTGTACGATCTTCATCTTGGACTTTTTGTTTCGTTGAATCCAATAGACGACATCATTAATTCGGGTAATAACAGTATAAGGTCCTTCCCAAGGAGGTTGAAGTTTCGGTGACTTCCCTTTCTTTCGCTGTGGGTTATACAGCCAAACCAGATCTCCTGCCTTGAACCCTTCTGAACTACCCTTACGGTCGTATCGAGCCTTCATTCGGTCACTGGCTATGGTGATTTGGTCTCTAACCAGCTCATGAACATTTCTTAGCCGTTCACTCATTTCATCCACATAGCCGTTCACAGGAAGCTGTTCTCCGCCTGGTGTTCCGAAAATCAAATCACACGGCAGTCTGATCTCATGTCCAAATACTACACGGGCTGGTGTTTGTTTCGTAGACTCGTGGATAGCAGCTCTGTATGCCATGAGGAAGAACGGTATGTGGAGATCCCAATCACGTTGATTCTTATGAACCACTTTAGAGAGATGTTCTTTCATGGTCTTGTTATGTCGTTCCACCATTCCATCTGATTGCGGGTGAAGGGCTGTTGTCCGTGTTTTGTGTATCCCCAATAACTGACTCAAAGTTCCTCCCTTGATCTGAGTGCAGCTCCAGGGGTACACCAAACACCAAACCGACATATCAAATTATCTACCAAGACTTTGGCAACAGTGACTGCTTCTTGGTTTGGAATTGCATAGGCCTCTGGCCACTTACTAAAATAGTCCATGGCAACCAGTATATACTTGTTACCGTCCTTGGTTACTGGGAATGGGCCAATCGCAATCCTCTCGAAAGGAGCTCCGACGTTATATTGTTTCATTGCACCCCTACTTCTAGTCTGCGGTCCCTTACTTGCTGCACAAATTTTGCAATTGCGACACCAAGCTTCCACATCCTGACGACTATTTACCCAATAAAATCGTTCTCGTACTTTATTCAGGGTCTTATTAACGCCGAAGTGCCCACCGG
Organism: Rutpela maculata; assembly: GCA_936432065.2. NCBI lineage: Eukaryota > Metazoa > Arthropoda > Insecta > Coleoptera > Cerambycidae > Rutpela > Rutpela maculata. Next base: position 70,243,912 of record OW386286.2, on the reverse strand, counting down.
ATGCTCCATTATGCACTTCCTGAAGTACTTTCGGTACTCGACACCTGGGAATCACTAGACGCATAACAACTTCCCTGCCATCCGGGCTTTCCCAAGCTCTCTTTAGCAGCCCGTTCATGACTTTAAGTGAATCCCATTGGGCCCACAAAGCCTTCAATCCAACTGCCTTATCCGAAACATCCTTCCACGCTGGTCGAATTCCTTTCTCCTTTGCTCTCAATATAGCCCCAATTTCTGTGTCATTCAGTTGTTCTTGTCTCAGGGCTTCGGTCGTCCAATCGTCCGGAACCTCTATTTTAATAGTGTTGACGGCCACCGTACCCTGCAATTTCTCAACGTGGCGGCAGTGCTTGCAATCTTCCTTGCATGGTCTTCTAGATAAAGCGTCTGCGTTCTTATGAGATCTTCCAGGTCGATGTTCTATTTTGAAATCATACTGTTGCAGCCGTTCTATCCAACGAGCCAGTTGACCTTCAGGGGTTTTCAACTGCAACAGCCATTTTAATGCAACATGGTCGGTCCGGATCTTGAAATGTCGTCCATAAAGATATTTATGAAAATGGTCCACTGATTTAACGATGGCCAGTAACTCTTTCCGAGTTACACAATAATTTCTTTCCGGTTTGGACAGCACCTTGCTGAAATATTCGATCACTCTTTCCTGCCCATTCTGGATTTGGGACAGTACACAACCGACCGAAGAATTGCTGGCATCCGTGTCTAAAATAAAAAGTCCTTCCCGTTGTGGGTACGCTAGCACAGGACCAGTGCATAGAGCTGCCTTCAATTTTCTCCATGCCGTTTCACATTCCGGTGTCCATTGGTACTGCACTTTCTCTTCTGTCAGCCGGTGTAATGGCTTCGCAATTTCTGCAAACCCTTCCACAAAGCGCCTATAATAAGTGCAGAGGCCAAGGAAGCTCCGTACTTCATGAACGTTAGATGGTCTTGGCCAATCTCGTACAGCAGAAATTTTGTCGGGGTCTGTTTGTATTCCATCCGAAGACACCACGTGACCAAGAAATTTGACTTCTTTCTGGAATAGCAGGCACTTCTTCGGGTTCAACTTCAGATGGGCATTCCTGACTTGCCCAAATACTTCTTGAAGATTTTTCAAATGTTCTGTAAAGTCCTGTCCCATAACAAGCACGTCGTCAAGGTAAACCAGGCACGTCCTCCAGGTTAGCCCTCGCAGCACGAACTCCATCAGTCTTTCAAAGGTAGCTGGCGCATTGCAAAGTCCAAAAGGCATCACGGTAAATTGATAAAGACCACTGCCTGCTGAAAACGCTGTCTTTTCTTTATCATCAGGATGAAGCCCCACTTGCCAGTATCCACTCCTAAGGTCTAACGTAGAAAACCATCGTGAACCTGCCAACGTGGTTAACGTGTCGTCAATTCGTGGTAATGGGTAACTGTCTTTCTTCGTGACATCGTTTAATTTTCGATAATCGACACAAAATCTTAATGTTCCATCCTTCTTGGCAACCAAAACTACTGGCGATGACCAGGGACTCGTCGACTCCTCAATGACTCCATCTTGTAGCATCTTGTCTATCATTGCCGAGGCATCTTCTTGTTTTGCTAATGGAAGCCTCCTAGGTGGTTGTCGAATAGCGGGTGAGTCGCCAGTATTTATCCGATGCTGGACTATGTCGGTTTTTGTAAGGGCCTCTGTATTCTTGGCAAATACTGAACTTTCCTTTTCCAGGAACTTGATTGCCTCCCTTCGTTCATCCTCAGATAAATGCTCCAACTGGGTACTCAACAAGGTCAAAACTTCCTGGTCTATTTTCATAGATGAACTTCCCTCTGTTTCTTCCTCGCACCTCGCTACCCATGTGACCGGTTCATAGGAGCCAATCGGTTTGCCTTCCTTAATTGTCACCGAGTGCGAATTTAAATTAACGACTCTAATTGGGATTTTGTCTTTAGTCCGGGTTAAAGTTCTCGCCACAATAATATTGGGTAGGGACTTAATCGATTCGTCATCTTAAACTAGGCCAACACGGTACCCTCCAGGATTTCCTTCTAAGACAACATCAATCATTTGTTCTGAATGAGCAGGAATCTTGATTGTTTGTGTTGTTAACAACCTTGCTTTATGGAATTGGTCGTCTGCGGTTGCCAGAATAAATTCCTCATTTCCAATTTTTAAGACTCGCTCCCCTACGTCAACAATAAATCCCTGCTCTCCCATGATGTCCAGACCCAAAATGAAATCATCCATAATGTCAGCCACAATGACCTTGTAATTGAACCTCAACCGTCCAACCTGCAGTTCCAAGTTGATTTCTCCATGGACCGCAGCCTTGTCCCCCGTGGCTGTCCGAATGATTACTCCATTTCGCTTATTGTCAATCTGCAAGCCTGATATAAACCCTGGCCGCACTATTGATGACGTAGCATCGGTGTCAATAGTAAGCACGCATTTTCTTCCATTCACATATCCTTGCAACAACAGACTGCTTGGAATTCTTTGGAGCTGGGAAATCTTTATTTCTCTGGGGGCACCGCATTCCCTAGCCAGCACAGCCCCCTTGGTGCTGGCTATCTTTAGTTTTCCTGCTTCTCTTCAACATTCACAGCATTTACTCGACTCTCCGAGTTCTGCTGTCGACAGTCTCGTTTCATATGTCCCACCTTGCCGCAGTTGAAACATTTAATACCTCCGCTCGGCTTTCCTTTATTTTGTTGTTTTTCCTGCTTTCCGAGGCCATCCAATTTATCGCATAATTTGGTGAATATTTTCTGTATCTCAGTCAGCAAGGGGTTCTGGTTCATTTCTGGTTGCGATTCTTCGAGAGTCACAGCTCGCACTCTCGACCTTGGAGTATCCCTGTAAGCGGCTTCTACTTCGAGTGCACGCACCAAAGCTTCGCTACTACTTTGGTGTCTCGTCAGCCTCAGAACTCGCCTGACCTCTTCGTCCCTTATACCATCTAAAAAGGCCCCCACGGCTAATTGTTCCTGGAATTCTTTAGGTGCACTCGGATACGCCAGGTGTGCCAGTCTCTCTATCGCAGCTTCAAATTCTTGTAAACTTTCCCCAGCTTTTTGCATCCGGGATTTCAGCTGAGCCTGGTATAATTGGGCAAGGTGTTGATCGCCATACCTCAAGTCTAATGCAGCTTCCAAGACTTTAAAGTCCCTTTGTTTATCCACTGGGATAGTTTGAAGCAACTCTGAGGCCTGGCCCCTTAACGCCAGAACTAATGCCATGGCCTTTTCCTCATTATCCCAGTTGTTCGCACATGCTGCTGCCTCAAACTGCCTCTTGTACGTCGTCCAGGAACTTTGGCCGTCAAAAGAAGGAGGTTTTAGTCGCTGACCTGATGATACCACCTGCTGGCTTCCTCTATCTCTCAACTGTCGTTTAAGCCGGTCTATTTCTCCTTTGACTTCTTCTTCGAACTTGTTTACTTTCTCTTTAACTTCAGTTACTTCTCCTTTTACTTGACTGACTTCTGTCTCGACTACTCCTACTTTACCTTCGACCTTGTTTATCTCTTCTTTGACTTCACATTTTAGCACTTCATTGGCAGAAATTATAGCGTCCTGTTGTATTTTGATTTGTTCATTTAGAATTTTCCTCAGTTCTTCCTGGCGTCTTTCTTGTTCCTCTTTCTCCTCTTGACGTCTTCTTTCTTGCTGTTCTTTTTCTTTTTGACGTCTTCTTTCTTGTTCTTCTTTTTCTTTTTGACGACGCTTTTCTTCTTCTTGCCGTCTTCTTTCTTGTTCTTCTTTTTCTTCTCGACGCCGCTTCTCTTCCTCTTGACGTTGTCTTTCTTGTCTTTCTTTTTCTTCTTGATATCTTCTCTCTTGTTCTTCTTTTTCTTTTTGACGAAGCTTCTCTTTCTCTTGTCTTTTTTCTTGCTCTTCTTGACGACGCTTTTTTTCCTCTTGTCGTCTTTTTTCTTGCTCTTCTTTTTCTTCTTGACGCCGCTTTTCTTCCTCTTGTCGTTTTCTTTCATACTCTTCTTTTTCTTTTTGTCGTTTCCTTTCATACTCTTCTTTTTCTTTTTGTCGTTTTCTTTCATACTCTTCTTTTTCTTCTTGACGTTGCTGGGCCATCGTCCTCATTAATTTCGCAAATAGGTCCTGTATTTGTTTCTCAGCTGCCATGTTTTTGGCAAAATAAAACTATCACGTCAATGGAACTTTCCAGAAAAATCTCAAACAGCACGAAAAAGTCTTATCCAGAGTCTTTTGTCACTATCCAGTAGTTCTAGTAATTTTCACGCACTAGCACAAATGAGTCTTTTTCAGTGTCTCTGTCACTTTCCCGAAAACGCACTTTTTCACAGTTTCGAGTCCAAAAATAGTCCTTAAACAATGTCCCGTTAATCAATTCCCAGTGTCACCACTAATTCCCAAGAAGAACACTGTAGAAACCTCTTCTTGAACAGTCCAGAAATCTTCTGTTATAATTCCGCTTCTGACACCAATTTGTAACGTGTTTCCACCCTTAGGAAACCACCCTCGCAAAATCCGTGGGTTCCAAAAATTATAACAAGAGATGTCCACTAACACACTTTATTAAATATTTACTGGATACTTCACAATACTATTATTAATTTAAATACACTTTATTGACTAAAATCACAATGTTTATTACTTTGTTTATCTTTGAACTCTTAACCTCACTTTCTATACTTTCTGAACTACTCGCCGAGAATGCGGTCGGTCTTTTATACCTAAAAATGACAGATCTCGATTGTTCTGTGATGACGCCACCATTCTCTCGATAATTCCAGATGTCACTTTGGAATCTTCTGGTAGGTTCATTTTCGAGTAGGTGCAAATACATCATTCTAGGGGTTGTAACCATTACAATTAGTTGTTCAACAGAAATTAGCAGTATAGTATGCATCTCAGAATTTGTATTCGCATGTTTCCGTGCAGTACTGCTTTTGCAGAATAGTACATTGTGTATCTAGTAGTAAAAGCAATACATTCCCGGATGATGATGTAAATTGAAGTCCGGGAATGTGGTTTTACTACGAGATACACATACTACTTTATGATATACCCATACTACTATTACAAATATATAAAAATTAAAAAAACATATTAAAAAAACAATCCAAGAAACCAACTTGCCCGGCCTAGGCCAGGAAAGTAACTTTTATGTATAAAAAAACAGTCCGTGAAAGTTAAGTTTTCTCGGCCTAAGCCGGAAAAATAACTTTCCCGGACTGTTTTCTGATAGTTGCTTGGCAACAGATTAAAATACTAGAATAGTGTTTTTTGGGATGTGAAATTGTGCTTAGCAACTTTCCCGTACTGTTTTTTATATATAAAAGTTACTTTTTCTGAAATCGATCAAGAATGTCTACTTTTTTGACACAATTTCAGATCCCAAAATACATGATTCTAGTATTTTGGTATGTTGCTAAGCAACTATCAGAAAACAGAAAACAGAAAGTAACTTTCCCGGACTGTTTTTTTCTATATATAACAGTCCACTAACTTTCCTGCACTAAAATACTAGAATCGCGTATTTTGGGATCTGAAATTGCACCGACATTCTTGATCGATTTCAGGAAAAGTAAGTTTTATATATAAAACATAAACATAAACACACCACATATAGTAGACAACCCCCCAAATCCAAAGGCAAAGCTGTCCGGAAGGGGGTTACAGATTTGGAAAAACGCAGACATACATCCATACCCACTCGTATTGCCAGTACGGGGGCTGGAGCTCGAAATCAGAGCGTGATAGACAGTCGGTCAACATATTCGCCACTCAATACGCCTTAACCGACTGAGCTACCGTGCCATAAAAAACAGTACGGAAAAGTTACTTTCCCGGACTGGTTTCTGAAAATTGCTTAGCAACGGACTAAAATACTTAAATAGCGTATTTTGGAATCTGAAATTGTGCCGAGAAAGTAGACATTCTTGATCGATTTTGAAAAAAATACTTTTTTCTGAAATCGATCAAGAATGTCTACTTTTTCGGCAAAATTTCAGGTCCCTAAATATGCTATTCCAGTATTTTAGTCCGTTGCTAAGCGCAATTTTTTTTTACCCTATTGGAAATTCACAAAAATATTATTAACTTCAACAGTCAATCGGATATTCATCATTATTCTACTAGATCTGGTGGTTTATTAAGAACTCGTTTTAGATTAACTAAATCACAAAAAAATAAAAAAATGTAAATCGTTGAATTACAGCTGTTTTAAACGTAAATTAAAATGTTTTATTTTAAGAAACTGTTTTTATTGGGTGGCTGATTATTTAGACGCAACTCTGATTTTTTAAGTTTATAAATGAATAACCCTTTCATAGTATGGTATGTATATTTGTGTGGAATGCATTTAGGTATCTGCGTTTGCATTTCTATTTGTGTTTGTATGTATAATATTTTTATTTTGTATTATTTTAATCTGTATTTGACTGAAATTTTTATATTGTTTTATAAAGTTTTACACTCAATTTATAAACTTGACGTTACCGTTCCCGTTCGACGATGAAACATAAAAAACAATCGAGGACGTGCACGTGACATCACACCTAACCTGAAAAATATATATTTCTTAAAATTTACAAATATTTCGTAGCTATTGTTAAAATTTCTGCCTGATTCCCGTACTTTAAAATAAAATCTAGTTCAATGTAATGTTTATGAAGTTTTAAATAGTTTTTTCCAATAAAATAAGACACTTTTAGTAGGTTGGAAATCTAACCTATAATTAGCTGTCTATTTTTATTAATCAACAGCTTTGATAAAAATTTTGCGTGTATTTTTAAATATTCGTTTGGAGCCAGTATGGCCCCAAGCTAAAATTGCGGATACAAATATTAAAAATGAGAATAAACTTAAAAAACTTGAAATTTCAAGTTATGTTAGTTACATAATGCAATTGATCAATGAAAGTCATTAATATTGACGTTGACATCGTTTCTCACTGGATCAAAAGTTGCCGTCAGTTTGAGATGCCCAACATTTTCCGTTCCCGTTGGGCGTTTCCGTCGCCCTTCAAAGATGAAACATACAAAATACTGATTGTTATTTATATCCTAAGTTGCGGGATCTTCAATTAAATTGAAGCGTTTTGTCACGTGAATGAGTGTTAAAGTTTCATTCAATTCCATGTCAACTATATTGTCCTAAGTGCTTTAGAGTAAATCCGAATATACCTTCATAGTACACGCAAATTAGATTAAGAAACACTAGGACTAGGACAAATAATTTATAAAGTAATAATATTTTTGAGCCTCATTCAGCGTTCGGAACCTTGCCGAGGTTATGGGGCTTGCGTGGTTCGATGAATCTAGAGGCGCACGCCAGTGGCTCTGCCAGGTGGTCTGTCGAGACGTAAAAATCTCCGTACAGACCACCCATGCTGGATCCGGCTCTGGAGGAGGATCCAGACTAAGGCTGAACGCCCTCTCCGCTTAGTGACCGAGTTGGAGGGGGTATTTTTATGGTCACCCGCGTGTTTGTGCCGTGCGTGGAGACCCGTACGGTGGGATGAAGGGATCCTGGTGGTTGAGCCCACCTAGCCAGGCAGGGCAACACGCCACTTCGGCCTGGATTTCCACCTAAACGGGAGGTCGTGACTAACCCACCACGATCAACCGGCTGCGCCGTTCCGTCAGAGGGCCGGCAGGGTGAGTCTCTGTGAGACGTTGGGGCATGGGGGAGTGGCACGTCCCAGGATCTGTCACTCGTCTTAGTGTAACACGTCTCTCGAGGCTATATCTCTCTGGTAGCCCTGATGTCGAAGTTCGACATCCCCTAGTTGGGCTCCATGGCGGGTGGGGAGCCAGAGAGATGAATATAAAAAAACCATTATGGATTCAATACAAACTCAAAACAAAAAAACCACGCTAGAGGGTTCCTCGAACCCTCCTAGCAAAACAAATCAGGCCCCTACAAGGCCGAGAAAACGGCTCTGTGGGGCCGAAGTAAGAAGGAGGCGTAAAGCCCGTCAGCTGGCGGAGGCGGAGGCATCTGCAACCACCTCCACTGGCTCCGGGATTTCGCCTCTAAAAAGAGTCCCTGAGGATTCTCCTTCCCCTGCTCGGGAGCTGACAGGTAGCACTGTCGGCACCGGAGTGGGGGCTGGGGAGCCCTCAGTAACTAGGGGGGCTCTCTCCTCTTCCCATGGGCTAGCAGCCACTGCTAGCACTAGGGCAGCTGGAGAGGTCCCTCAAACCTCTTCAAGGGGTGAGGCGCCCTCTTCCTCTTCCAACCGTGGGCTGGCAACTCTTGCTAGCACTGGTAGGAGGGGTAAGAGGCACACCAAACCCCAACAGTCTGGTAACCCCAGACAAAATCCCAACCTTCAGACAAGAGGAAGGAAGAGGGGTCGCTCTGTTGGATCGGGGCCCTCGCTGGAAACTAATACCGGTAGGAGGGCCAAGGTTCACAGGGCAGGCCCTTCCCCTTCCTCGTCCTCGAAGAAACTTAGCTACAAGGAGGCTGCAACTTCGCACTTCCGTGTAGCTATCATTGACAGATCGAATCGGCTTGGTAGAATTACTAAAGACCAGGCGGATTTGATCGAAAACATTCTTAGTAAGGCACTGGATGAAAGTGCATCCAGGGCCTTAGAAAATCCGGCACCCATTTTCAACGGCATGCACTTCTCCGGGGAGATTCTGAGAGTCATATGCGGAGATGAGCGGTCGTTGGAGTGGCTGTCGGCAAATATTGCAAAGAACCCCAACCCATGGGAAGGGGCAAACCTACACGTAGTCCAGGTAGGTCAGCTCCCCAGGCTGAGCAAAGCGGCCCTGTTCATTCCGGGAGTACCGGAAGAGACGGAGGTGGTGATGCGACGCCTGCAGGCGCAGAACACCTGGGCTAACGTAAATAAATGGCTGCGTTTTCACGATGCCGTAAGGGAGGAGCCGATAGGCCGGCTGCTCATTTTCGGTGTCGGGGATGAGGACTGTGCAGCCATAAATGAGAAGGGAGGACGAATTAATTATAAATTCACCTCCTTAACTATTAGGCTGCATAAGTCCTCAGACGAGGCTGAGACAACGACTCCTGCTGCTCCCGAAGCCATGGAGGTGCCCGAAAGTTTGGGCGCTCTTGTGGCGGCGGGGCCCTCAGGAGTCAACGCCGTTGCGGATCACTCCGGAGCGGACGCCAGCTGATAAAATGGCTTCGTCCAGTCGGCTGGCCTTCGTCCAGGCCAATTTACAGCACTGTCGAGCGGCAGTGGCTACCATATGCCGCTCCCTCGACAGTGGACCAAACATTATAGCCCTTATCCAGGAACCTTGGATAATCAAGTCCAGGGTTGCTGGATTGGGCAAATTGAACGGAAGAATATTTTATCTGCCTTCCGCAGAAAAACCCAGGACATGTATATATGTACCAAAGGGTATACAAGCTAGTCTCACACCACAGTTCAGCTCACGGGATATGACAACAGTGAGCTTGGACTGTGATTTGGGCAACGGCAAAGAACAAGTTTTAATAACGTCTTTTTACCTCCCAAGCGACTCGGTAGAACCACCACCATCTCAAGAGATGGTGAGGCTGGTAGAGTACTGTGAGGCAATGAAACTACACCTCGTCATTGGTGGTGACTCCAATGCGCACCATGTCCTATGGGGCAGCGAACATATCAATAATAGAGGAAAATCGGTAGTGGAATACCTGGCAACCACTAACTTAGAGATTCTCAACCGAGGCAGCGACGCCACTTTCGTTACCTCGCGCAGTCAGACGGTGATTGATATCACTCTGGCATCTCGGGACATCTCAAAACACATCAAGAGCTGGCATGTATCTACGGAAGTTTCCATGTCAGATCATAGGTGGATTCAATTTAATTTGGAAGGGGGGTTGGTAGAAAGAACCCTCTACTGGAATCCTAGGCGGACAAATAAGACACAGTTCCAAGAACTTCTTATTAGCCGCCTGGGGCCCCTCAACACAAATAACATAGAAACGATAGAGGATATTGATAGTAACGTGGTTAAGTTACAGGAAGCCCTCGTTTCAAGTTATGAGGACTCTTGTCCCTTAAGAGAAGTCGGAACGGGGCATGCAACACCCTGGTGGAGCAAAGAACTCGACCGGCTGAGAAAGAAGACAAGAAAACTTGTCAATAAAGCGATGGAGTCTAAAAGTGCCGAAGACTGGGAGGCATACAAGAACAGTCAAAGGCTGTACAAAAAGACCATTCGCGAAAGTCGAAGAGCGTCATGGAGATCTTTCTGTAGCGGGGTTGCATCTACTGCCTCAGCAGCTCGGCTCAATAAGATACTCTCCAAAGATCCCCAACAGCAACCAGGACTCATGAAACGAGAGGATGGCTCCTTTACAACCAACCTCTCTGAAACTTCTGAACTCCTGCTAAAAACAATGTTTCCAGGCAGCACTGTGTCGTCCTGTATGGACTGGCCCAACGTACCTCACCCAGTCGCTACTGCAGCTGACTGGGAGGTCGCGAATGGGACAGTGGACGATGCAAAAGTAGCCTGGGCGATCAACACCTTCCTCCCCTTTAAATCACCAGGTATGGACGGTGTCTTTCCAGCTCTACTCCAGTGGGGGCTGGAATACATACACCACCACCTGGTGCATATTTACCGGGCGTGTATTGCTTTTAAATACACCCCGGTGAAGTGGAGGGAAATAAAGGTAATATTCATACCCAAACCAGGACGTACGGACTACTCCCTACCAAAATCATATCGGCCCATCAGCCTCTCCTCCTTCCTATTGAAAGGTCTGGAGAGACTGTGTGATCGAGAAATTAGAGATACAGTGTTAGTTTTACATCCACTGCATCCAAATCAGCACGCTTACATCCCAGGGAAATCAACAGAATCGGCACTTCACTCCATGGTATCTCGTATCGAGAGATCGGCGGATATGAAAATGTCTACCCTGGGAGCGTTTATTGATATTGAAGGTGCTTTTGATAAAACAACCTTCGAGAGTATAGGGATAGCCCTCCAAACGCATGGTGTTCCCAACACACTTAGTGAATGGATAACAAACATGCTCAAATGGAGAGCCGTCCGAATAAATGTGGGGAACATAGAGACTAGAGGCATGGTCAATAGAGGCTGTCCACAGGGTGACTATCACCCCTACTGTGGGTTATGGTCGCGAACAGCCTCGTACACCGCCTCAATAACTCTGGTTTCTTCACAATAGGTTATGCAGATGACATTACCATCTTGCTAAATGGAAACTTTGAGGGCTTGCTATGCGAACTTATGCAAACAGCCCCCAAGTTGGTCGATAATTGGTGCACAGAACACTTTCTCTCAGTTAACCCCCAGAAAACTGAGCTAGTACTATTCACCAAGAAAAGGAAACTACCAAATATGAAAATGCCCAAATTATCGGGCAGTCAACTCCACTTAGCGAGTGAGGTCAAGTACCTGGGGGTCATACTTGATCGCACTCTGAATTGGAAGAGACATTTGGAAGTTAAGATAAACAAGGCATGTGCGGCTTTCTGGCAGTGTCGCAGGGCGGTCGGTAGGTCTTGGGGTTTCTCACCCAGAATCTCCCTCTGGCTGTACACTGCTGTGATAAGACCCATGCTTTGTTACGCAGCCATAGTCTGGTGGCCCAGAGTAAGGCAAAAAACAGCAGCATCTCAACTGGAGCATGTTCAAAGACTGGCATGTCTCTGCGTTACTGGTGCAATGAAAACGACGCCTACAGCTGCAATGGAGACTATACTCTGCATCCCCCCTCTAAATCTGTACATAGAGGAGGTGGCGTTGAGGACTGCTCTGAGATTGCAATCTGTAGGCCAATGGTATATTAAGGGCACGGCTACGAGACATGCCCGCATCCTAGAAGAGGCTACAAAACAAATTCCTCTTCTGGGAATGGGAACTGACCGTATCCCCCCTATATATAACTTCAACAAGAACTTTGAGGTGAGTTTGAACGTGGCCGGTAATGACGAGCCGGACATATCAATCTATACCGATGGTTCAAAAATGGACTGTGGATCAGGAGCTGGGGTTTACTCAGAAGACCTAGATCTACATTCGATAATACCACTAGGCACACATGCCACTATCTTCCAGGCGGAACTAGTGGGGATCCTGCAAGCGGTAATAGAAACCACGAAGGCAAACGTCAGTGGTAAAACGGTGCGCATATTAACGGACAGCAGAGCAGCCCTGCTTGCCCTAAACAATTGTAGGACAGGCTCGGGGCTGGTTCTGGATATTAGAAAGGCCCTAGATGTGCTCGCACAAAATAATAGTGTCCAGCTCCATTGGGTAAAAGGACATGGCGGAATTCAGGGTAACGAAGAAGCGGACGCTTTAGCCCGCAAGGGATCTGAGAGCGCCCTGCATGGTCCAGAACCTGCAATAGCGCTCTCAGATTCAGTCCACAGTTCCCTGCTAAAGAACTATACACTTAAACGCCATGCGGACTGTTGGGGTGGTCTGAGCAGCTGCAGACATAGCAGAATGGCTTTGGCCACACCCAGTCGTAAGCTAGGCAAACACTGTCTCCAGATGTCCAGGAGTAATCTGCGCATTTATGTAGGATTGCTAACAGGACACTGCAGACTAAACAAACACCTCCATACACTGGGAGTTATAGACAACCCCAAGTGTAGGGGGTGTAACCTGGATGACGAGACCGCCGAGCATGTGCTCTGTCACTGCCCTGCTCTCTCAACGAAAAGAGGATCCATACTGGGGGACTTCTGGCCCAGTATGGCCAGCATAGGTGGCGTCTCACCTGGTCTTCTCCTCAAATACATCACAAGTGTTGGTTGGCTTGAGGAATGAGAGGCTCGGTGGACTCCAGAAATATCTATTTTTCTATATCGACGGATATCTACCCGAAAAGTTCACCCCCAATTTAGGGGTTGAATGTCTCTTTTTTTTTGCAAAAAACCACTCCTAACGGGGACTTAGAGCTGGTTTTTCACTATTATGTTATAAACCGTTCATCGGAAGAGAAAAAAAGTATAGGAAATAAAAAAAATCTCGTTAAATTCTGCATCAAAAATGTCCTATTAATCTTGTAGCTTATCCTCACCTATTTCAAGCTAACAGCATCCGAACAGAGGGTAATAGTTTGGAGTGCACAGGTAAAAATCAATCCTATTCGAAGTTTCACAGCGAATATCTAATCTCTGCAGAGATCATACATGTATATTTTCAGTAAATGAAGAAAGTAAATAAAAAAAATAAAAAAAAATTTTCAAAAATTCATTCCATTTTTCTCGTTAAAGTAACCTGTTTTAAGATATTCGCTATGAAACTTCGAATAGGAACTTTTTTGCTAAACTCAAAATGGCGGCCAATCTATATGTATGGAAGGCTATACCCACATTAAAATGAAGACGCTACCAATATGGTAAGAGATATCAGAACATAGTAGAGAAGAAAGTTACTGTAGAGAATTAAATTCTCTACAAAAAATTCGGTATTCAACTTTTATAGTATAAGCACAGGAAGTGTGCAAAGTGCGGCGTCGTGCTGATTTATCGCGTTTAAACGCATATATTGCCAAAACAATAAAATATACATATAAGTCGCTACTCACTTTTTTATGTAAAATTTTATTCTCCATAACTTTGTTCCTATAGTTTTTTTACAGCTTTTACCATTTTGGCAAAGTCAAACATTTTCCGGCATATTAAAGTGGCCATTTCGAGTTTTGCAAGTTTTGGAATTTTCGGCTTATCAAGAATGTAGTCGCCCACCTTCATGCCAAAGTTCCCAATTCATCGGGAAGCATCCAAACAATTTACCGGGCGGATAAATACAAATATGTTTATTCGCATGATTTATTTGGGCGCTTTCAGACTTGCTTAGAACTTGAAATTTTGCAAATAGAGGAACTAATCTGAAATCCTCAAGAAAATTAATAAAATTGGGAAACTCAAAGTACCCGTCCCATTACGGCGACCTAACGTTGAGTCAACTTTTTTCGGAACTTCCAAATTTGTATAATTCATAGATGGTCATTATTTGAATAGTTTGGTTTTTGTTTAATTAAAATAATAATATTTTTAGTTACCTTAGTGAACCTGTGCTCCACACGGGCATTTTGATAGTATACGTCTATAAATATTAAGAAATGGACGATGCAACCGGTCAGTCGTCTAAAAACACAATGTGTTCACAAAACGAATGAATTAGAAATATTCAATAGGGAAAAGAGATCGCAGAAATAATTCATGCAACCTACCAGGTGCCTCGGAATTTTGTATATTTTCCTATAGTAATAGACAACTCTTTAGTGTATTAGTCTGTGTCTGTGGAAAAAATTGAGAGACAGATTTGTGAGGGAGAAAGCGAAAATAGAAGCCTTTATGTAGAAGCCCCTGAAACTCGGTGGGAATATATTAACCAAATGCCGTTTTATGCAAACTATTCCAAGCCAAGAAAGTAAGATGGAGCAATTAGATATCCTTCAATTGTTCTAATTTTATTCTTTTCATAGAAGAGCCACAGTGATTCCAAAATCAAGCGACCATAGTCGTTCTACTCTTTAGATATGCTTTTGTTTGTGTTAAATCACATCTCTGCCAGAATTTTTTACAAATTATCATTATCAAGTTCATAATGATAAAATATTGGATGCTTACGTGAGCAGAATATTCAGTTTAAATTAAACACACAGAGATTCAAAATAAAGTAAATTTATGCAAAAAATGTATCACAAATACAATTTTTCAGTTTGACATTTTATGTAAAAAATGCAAACGTGCAAACGACAAACGTCAAAATTTATAAATGGACCAATTTTGTGAACGTCGAACGGGAACGTCGAACGGCAACGTCAAAGTTTATAAATTGAGTGTTTATATTTATCTTTATCCGTAGATAATTGTATTTTGACATGCTACAAATGTACCTGACATGTATGAAATGTAGTCAAATAAAATGAGTATGAGTATTCCTGGATTTTAGTGCTTGTTGGCCTCGGCTAAGGCCTCGGTCAACAATTAACATCGTCATCCGGGAATGTATTGCTTTTACTACTAAATACACAATGTACTATTTTCTAAAATCGATCAAGAATGTCTACTTTCTCAGCGCAATTTCAGACCCCAAAATATGCTATTTTGGTATTTTAATCCGTTGCCAAACAACTATCAGACAACAGTCCGGGAAAGTTAACTTTCCTGGAGTGTTTTTTATATATAAAAGTTACTTTCCCAGACTGTTTTTTATATATATTTTAATATGTATATATTTTTTATTTTTATATATTATTAATAATACTGATTGCGATTTCAGAAAAAATAGTGTGTACGTCGTAATAAAAGCACATTCCCGGACTTCGATGCTTGTTGGCCTCGGCCAACAATTTACATCGTCATCCGGGAATGTATTGCTTTTACTACTGGATACACAATATACTATTCCCGGTCCAGGCCGAGAAAGTAGCTTTCCTGGACTGTTTTTTATATACATTTTAATATACATTGTCTTCCGGGAATGTCTTGCTTTTACTACTAGACACAATGTACTACTGTTTTTTGGAAAAATAAAAATAGTACCTTAAAAAAAACACAAGTGAAGGTTTATAATGAGTCCTTTTTCTGATATTCTGATTTTAAATATTTTTTTAAAAATCATAAAAACTCACCATTTACTACAAATTACAATGGATTTTATTAATTAATACTAATCTGTTTTGCAAAATACTGAAACATTAGAAACCTAAATTAATCTGTTTTCTATTTTCTGTTTGTGCATATCTTATAATTGTAATGACTTTATTATAAGCAGTCCTTTCAGACAATGTTTTAGGATGTTTTATCTTCGGTTTTTATACAGTATGTTTAAGTATGTTTAAAAAAAATCCAGACTTTATTCAATATTACTTATTTGGATAATGTACTGCTGGTCATAAATGAATAGATAACAAATAACAATTGTTCAGCATTCAAAGTTCATTCATTTGAACTTGACACTTTATACCAGACTTTTTAAAATATGTAATTTTTTACGTAAGTTGAATAGTATGTATGCTATTTATTTTTGGAGATATTATGACATATATATCATTTGATATATACTGCCCTCCTTATTAAAAGTCCCATTATATTTCATTTATGCAATTACGACACATCAGTTTTAATGTACTGTTTATATCTAATAATCTCTTATCTTAATACTATAAAATGTGTAAGTCTTTCATACTTAATTTTTATTTTCATTAAAATCTCCCAATCTGAACATCTGTTTGAATTGGTTTTTGACATTTTCAGGTAGTTATTCGAGAAGTGATAATATTTTTGTTATACAGTCTATAATAAAATATTCATTCTACTTTCAGCTACATTAGCCTGTTAGACAGAGTCAGTTGCAGTCTGGGTGTCTAGGGCTTAGTCGGCATTTTACAATAAACATTCAAACTCAGTTCGTCAGCGATTTGAATATTTTTGTTTCGCATGTATATAAACGTCGTCCCAAAATTTTTTTGATGAGGGAGGGGGAGAAATCCGAAAAAAATTTTTTTCGTCCCAAAATTTTTTGATGAGCGAGGGGGAAAAATCCAAAAAAAAATTTTTTCGTCCCAAAATTTTGCTGAGCGGAGGGGAAAATCATCCGAAAAACATTTTTCTCATCCCAAAATTTTCTTGATAAGAGCAGGGGGGAGAAATCCGAAAAAAAATTTTTTCGTCCCAAAATGTCCCCTCGTTAGATGCAGCCCTAGGGTCCAGTCGGCATTTGCCGACTAACCGACCTGGCCAGACCGCCACTGAACAGAGTTGACTTTTTGAGTTCTGTAGTAGAAAATCAAAGTATTTTATAAATCATGATGACTGAAATTCCAGGATTTTACTTAAATCCATTGGTTTCCATAACTTTTCAAGGTTTCCAGGACCACTTTTTGGATTCCCCGACTTTTCCAGGTTTTTCCTGTTTGTTCCACAGTCATTCATTTTAATTTCATTAGGTATTTAAAATATTTTAAGAAATATTCGAGTTTTGAGTTAAGTATCGTGATTATAATTTTAAAAAATCAACTGATTTAAATTATTTTTTAAATTACAATATAAACCATGATTTAAATCAGACTAGCCCTGATATTAACTCTAATATATGTAGTGTGTTTGTGTTTGTATATCTTTTATTATTTTCAAAATGCAGACCAAAATTTACTTTTTACGAATTTTAGGTTTATAATACGCCAGTCAAATTATAAAAGTTTATTCTAGTGTACTGAACTAATTTGTTATACTTTGAAACCTCCATGAACGAATAGTGTTGTTTGGCGATTTTCAATAACAGACAAAATGCTCCATTGTTATCTCGGATTACGTAATTTCATGTCGGCTCGCTGTAATTTGGACAAACTTTGATTAAACTTATAACGAAAACTTCTGGTTAACCTTGCTTTGCGAACTGTGTACATAAAGGGCAATCCCTATGGGAAAAAGTAGAAGATAGGCATGGGAATTATAATTCGCCTATTACGAATGGCATTTAGGATTAATAATATCAAGTATAATAAAGTTATAAACTTAATTTCTCCCTACTTGTTACCTAGCCAAAATTATTTCTATCTTGGCGAAAAGCCACAGCTACCAATAGTCTTATTATTTTAAAATACTATAGTTATTACAATTATTTAGGTAATACTTGAATAATGCTTTAAAAATATTACACTTGCATTAAAAAAATGATTAAACTTACTGAAATTTGTAAATGCTGATATAAACCAAGTTAAAATGCTAATTGACTCTGCATTTTTTGTTCTCAAAATTTCAGCCAACTGAACAACTTTAGATGAAGCCCCAATGGGAGTACACATAGGCTAAAACATCGTTTACATTTCAAAACATTAATTTAATAGTAAAATATCAACCTACCACTAAGAACGCGAGAAGTCCTAAAGGTGCTATTCCTGACAAAAATGCAGTGGCAATCGAAAAGTATATTCCTGCCCCAAAAACACTCTTGTAATTTAACATGTCTTTATAATATAAGACACAAAAAATAAGTATCAACTCTTGAAGTAAAATTATAGGATATTCTAGATAAGTTAAAATAGCATATCCATTTCTATAATTGTATGACATCATAATCGTATAGCTGAAATGAAACATTCTACATTAGTTAACTGGAAATAAGACTTTATCACTTTTCACTTTACCTTGAGAGTTCCATGAGTAGACCTATTATATTAATGCTCTTAGCACTTTTTACTCTCAAAATTGTTAAAATTTGAGGAACTTTTAAAATAAAACATATCGTTATAGTGATTACACTTAAAGAGTCTGAAAATATCTGTAGAACACTATGACCTCCTCTTGTAATAGCCATTTTTTAATGGTATAATAAAGGAATAATTGTGTTTAAATATTTTTAGTCCGATCACATTTCAAACTAGTGTCAAACTGACAAGACAGATTACCTGGGAGGTTATCCGGGTATACCAACAGCGACATGAGGAAACACCCTAGAAAACATGAAATACACTGCTCAACCTCAAACCTATATATAGAGGTCTGTGGTTTAGTCTTAGTCGGATTTGCATGTGAAAAATGCCTACAAAGGAAATTACATGAAATGGGCATCAAAGTATTCCCTTGACTGTAAAAAAATACCTATTTGTTACAGTATTATTCCAGAATTCCAAGAAGGAGCTGAATTTTTGCAAAAAGGCAATTGTTGATTAAAAATTTGTTGCAACTTACCTAATGGACGAAAAAATTTGAAAAAATTATCAAACATAAATATCTTCCAGATGAACTCAGAAAAAAATATTGCGTCGTATTTGGAGCGAAATCTAATTTTAAAAAAATAAAGAAAAATTCAAATTGCCCAAATAAAGTGAATTTTTTGAAAAGGTGCTACCCTACAAACACCGAAGGTTGGCCCTTCAGCGGGCCAGAAATGAAACTTCTTGTCCAGTGATGGCCCGCTAATGGGCCAATCATCGGTGTTTGTTGGGTATCATGATATTTTTCAGACAGACGCGCATTTGTGTTATTAATACCCTCATAATCCAGGCGTTTTAGTTATGGCCATTGCCACGATACACCTGGAGGATTTCGTGAAAACCACGTCGGAAGGTCGAGGAAACCGCGGATTCGCTATTAACTCAGTTTTTATGGCTCAAACGGGAACAACATTTATTATAAAAGCTGTATATCTATAAATTCTCTACCTTAAAGAAGCTTTATACATTTTTTCGTACGCCTAACCATTTTGGAGACACGACGCGGACTAAGTGAAAAATGCATTTAGTTCCGCCAAACCTCTTTCGCACCGCATATTTCGCAATTATCTTGCTTTCTATGTTTCAGAATGAAAATTAAATATTATCAAGTTCCAACCTGGTTAGGAAAAGACATCGATCCTGAGGGGGGCTGGATTAGGAAGAATGATATTTTGCAGCCAGTAACAACGCAGTTAGCACCAGCACCAGACATACATTGTTAAATTCAATTTTTTGCAACAGTACGAAGGGTTGTGCAGGAAAATGTAGCTGTAGGAAAGTAGAGGACTGAATTGTTCAATAGCTTGTGGCCATTGCCACAGTCACTCCTGCTTGAATACCGCACCTATAATTGCTATGAATAACGAAATGGATGACGTAGAATCTTATCAGAATGAAAGTAATGACGACAATTTGTCATTGGACGATAACATTTCAGATACCGAAGGAGTTGGAAATATTGACTAATTTAAGATCCAGCATGGATTAGGCTTCCTGGGGAAACCATGTAAAAAAAAAGCGAGCCAAGCATATGCGCGTCTATCTGAAAAATATCATTTTCAAAAAATGCACTTTTGGGCACTTTGAATTTTTCTTTATTTTTTTAATTCGAAATTCGCTCCAAATACGACGCAATAGTTTTTTCTGAGTTCATCTGGAAGTATTGTTTGTCCTATTTATCATATACTGTTTGTTTAAATATTTATATGTGTATATTACGTTAATCCCTAATTATAAACTGTATAGTTTCTTGGGAATAAAGTTATTAATATTATTTATTATCTTTATGTTCGATAATTTTTTCAAATTTTTTCATCCATTAGGTAAGTTGCAACAAATTTGTAATTAACAATTGCCTTTTTTGCAAAAATTCAGCTCCCTCTTGGATTTCTGGAATAATACTGTAACAAATATTTTTTTACAAGGGAATACTTTGATGCCCATTTCATGTAATTTTCTTTATGGGCATTTTTCATATGCTTATCTGGCTACACCTGTTATTACATTACATAAACACTTATCTTTATTGTTAATAAAACTTTGTTGAAATTTCATCTATCTCTCTTATTGGCTGCGTTGAACTTGATTATAAGAATATGTATACTTGGCCCTCTTTGCATTTATTATCCAATAAATGTGATCATACTACTTAATTTAGCCATATATGTACCTATAATATCTTTTTTGAGGGTACACTTATTAGTACCATTAGTATCCAGAGGTAAAAATATGTAAAATTTCAGAATAATCTCAGATGTAATGATAATTTTTTTATGAGTATTTTGCAGTTTCTATATGGTCTCAAAAGTCGCTCTTCAAGGGGTGAAAACCACCCCTAATTTAAATATTTAATATTTGAAAAAGTATTGCTCATTTATATTTTTAGGATCGCTGATTACGAATCTGAAATCAAAATTAAATAATTCAAAATGGCGCCTCCATTATGACGACATCTTGTTAACAAAATTTTCGTATTTTCTCTTAGCTTCAATTTTGATCACACTTATCGCACATTTTAATAAGGCACGTATGAATAAAATCCTTTATTAATAGTAGTAATAAATGGTACCACTGTACCAATACGGTTCCACTTGAAAAGACTATTTAGTCCCGAAAACCATTTTGATGAAATTTATTTGCTCATAAATCACAATATTTAATATTTTTGCCGGGATTTAGATTTTTCTTTGACATTTTAAATGTCACTTATGTGGTATCATTGAATTCAGAAAATTATGCATAATTTAAAAATACAAAATCAAAAGTTAGTGCCATTTCTGATGAAACCAGAAATTGAAAGAAAATCATTTATATGTCAAAAAGTAACGTCATATAGGATGTTCCAACTTTCAGTCGTTTATCATTAAAACTAAAGGTAAAAAGGTGTGCTATACATGTGCTATACAAAAAAATATTATATATTTTTTAAGAAGGTGGGGATGGTGCATCCTTCATTCTTTTTTTCCATGAAAATGACTGCAAAATATAGGAACCCAAAAGTTGAAACTTCAACAATCTCAAATCAAAACGCAGTTCAATATAGTAATTTTCATACTGACAATAATTGCAGAAATTTCTAAGAAAAATTCGTCAGAAACTCCCATTGTTCAACAGAAAATTTCAAGTCAAAATATTTGTTTAAGCAGACAAAAAACCATAAATTGTTTAAAACGTTGCAGTCTCAAAATTATGTCATCCAAGTCGTAGGGAATCATAAAAAAAAACTAAGTGTTGATTGGTCCTAACGATTTCTTTTCTTAAGTTTAACCATGTTTTTGGATTTAAACTTTTTTTTAACGCAAGTAGTGCCACTACTTCTAGTTAACATTAACACAGACATTTATTTTTTAAATTATTAAATAGCTTTTTAATCATGTTAAAACATTTTAATTTTGTAAAAAACATCGAAAAAATACAAGCATTAAAACAAATTGAAGAATTTTAAAATGCAAAAAAAAAATGGTTAAAATAAAAAAAAATTCGTTAATTTATGTAAAGGTGCCAGTTGTGTGCCTTTTACAATATTTAATAATAATAATAATAATAATAAATGTCTTTATTGTAGACATACAAGTAAAATTTACAAATGGCGAAGTTCAGAAATGGTTACAACTAGGGTTTTCAATCCCGGGATCCCAAACGAATTTGTGGTCCCGAAAATCCCGGGATTTCAAAAATCAATCCCGCGCATTTTTCAGGACTGGAGTATGCTCGAAATTCTCGGAAATATTGTTGTTTTCAACCATAATTTAATATAAGCGGCTTTACTGTTTTGTTTGCTTCATGTTATTGTATAATATAATATATAACCAACTTAGCAAATATAAATGTCACATATGTCATACATTCGTATAATACCAATAAATGTAAAAAAATAATTTCACAAAAACATATAAATAGAAACTCATAAAATAAATGAAGAAATTCAAAGCAGTATGAAGCTGAAGGGAAGGGCCATTAAACCCAGAAACAGTTGTAAAGCAAGAAATGTCGTTATTTGAAAATGGGTTTTTTTAGGAATAAATTTAAAAATTGCATATCAGAATATAACAATTATTCCTCCCACAAATGCAGTCGGGGAGGGCCTTTTCTAATGCTGGTGGGCTCTGTACAAAGATCCGGTTCAGACTAGGGGACGAAACATTAGATAAGAGAATATTATTTAGGTATTATGCAAATCACAACTTACACACTTTTTATTTATTATAAAAATACCTACTTTCTGTATATTGTTGCCCTAATCTGGGCACGCTAATATACTAGTCAGGTAAATACTTTAAAACACTCATTATTAGAGAATCAATCAAAACAACTACTCTTCTAGCTAATACTGACGAAGTATTGAATTACATGATAGGATTCTTAGCATTTTAAAGAACAAAAATATATTGAAAATACTTAAATCATTTATTCAAATTTAATCATTCACACTTTTTTATTTAATATGAAATTATCTACTTTCTGTATATTAAATAAAAAAGTGTGAATGATTAAATTTGAATAAATGATTTAAGTATTTTCAATATATTTTTGTTCTTTAAAATGCT
This sequence comes from Rutpela maculata, assembly GCA_936432065.2. Classification (NCBI taxonomy): domain Eukaryota; kingdom Metazoa; phylum Arthropoda; class Insecta; order Coleoptera; family Cerambycidae; genus Rutpela; species Rutpela maculata. The sequence goes on along the minus strand of OW386286.2, from coordinate 70,221,206 downwards.
AAGAATCCTATCATGTAATTCAATACTTCGTCAGTATTAGCTAGAAGAGTAGTTGTTTTGATTGATTCTCTAATAATGAGTGTTTTAAAGTATTTACCTGACTAGTATATTAGCGTGCCCAGATTAGGGCAACAATATACAGAAAGTAGGTATTTTTATAATAAATAAAAAGTGTGTAAGTTGTGATTTGCATAATACCTAAATAATATTCTCTAATCATGATAAAAGCAAATAAATAAAAAATAATTAATTGTAGAAACATTAGATACATTAGTTCTTCTAATACAATTTCATTCAAATAAATAAAAAAAAAATAATAATTTTATGTTAATATTTGACAATGTATTTTGAGCCTGGAAATTTGTAATCCCCAGATCCCGGGATATGGAATTTGTAATCCCGATAATCCCAAAAACCTAATCCCGTCCCGGGATTGAAAACCCTTTATAGTTACAACTAACCTTCTGCTCTTCCACTTAACCAGATTAATCAGATTTGACGGCTTACTTACCTTAAATTACTACTCAATTACTTTCCACTGTGTTTGTCACCATTGACGCACTTTTTATGACATATCTTAATACTGCTTCAAAGTCATCTCTTTAGTTGCTGATGTGCTGCAATCCAGGTTCAGAACAGATGTAAGGAACTATGTGAAGTTCCTTAAAAATCAGCTGCCGATCCAACCCACAAAATTGCATGAGATATTAATAGTGCAGAAAAACTAAGAGGCGAAATCACTTTGTAGGGAATTGTCTTACAATAGCAATTTTTTTGCTGGAACTTGTTGGAAACATTACAAGGAGTGTAGCAACAAATTTTGGATTAAATTTTTGTCCCACAAGTCATTTGTTTAAACAAACGAATGTTGAAAATTTGTTTTTTCGCAGTTCTTTTTAAATATCTCTGGTTGTATAGCTAGTATTGCAATGAATAAAAGAGATTGTTCATAATAAAATTCCGCAGAAAACTAGATTTATCCGAACCTTTTTGGTTAATTTGTTAAGTTGCAATAAATAAGCAAAAATAAAGAGCAGTCAGTTTTAAATAATTGATGAAAACTTAAACAATGATTTAACAAATTTTAACGAAATTTTAGGGAGCTAAATCGTCATACCAAATTTCAAGTTGGTATGTTGACAACAACGCCTAAAAAAACAGAAGTCGAAAATTGAATTGTCGATTGTTTAAGTTCCTCAAGTCGCACAGCAAGAATGTTTTTTTCAGATCGTAGCTTCTTCTGTCTTCTTTTGAATGCTATTAACAATTGTATTTTAAATCTTTTTTTCTTAATTTGTTTAAATTTGCCATAGAAATTTCAGTTTCAATTTCCCTGACCAATTTTCAAAAATTTTCCCGACTCTCGACTTAAAAAGGTACCATGAAAAAAATTTAACGTTTTTTTTTTAATATGACCTCCACCATCCCCATAGCCATCCTTACGTCTTCTTTTTATCCTTATTTTTCTTATACAGTGCGTGTAATTGCCGATTAGGCATGTATACAGGGTGTGCCAATAAAAACTCTCAGGTGAAATATTTCGGAAACTACTAGAGATATTTGAATTCTGTCAAAACCCATTGCTAGAACACATAAATAGCTGTAGTTCTTTAATACGTTGAGGGATAGATGGCGCTGCGGTACAAATTATTTTTTGGATGACAGGAACTTAGAAATGTTATCTATGTTAAAGATAATTTAATTTCAAGTAAATTTCGTAATACGAAAAAAATTCGAAAATCCAACCGTTTTCGATAAATTTGAGTTTAAAATATTTAATTTTTGAAAAACTAAAATCGCCGTAACTTTCTTACATTAAATTTTATACGATGGTTCGTTTCAAACTCTCTGCATAGAAAGGTAATGTGAATAATTTGGCAATAGAACTTTTTTTTACAACTTCCGGTTACACCGGAAATTACATTTATTACAATTTTAAAGCGCCCGCCCCTGTATTTTATTAAACAATATGGAATAAAAATATGTTCCGTGCATTTTTTCCAGTGCAACCATAGCAGCAATAACGGAAATACTAACGTGGGCGAAAAAACACATTTTATATTGAGTACATTCACCTTGATGAAATAAAACGAACTTCTTACGCAAAATACAATCATAGGTGCCTTTGGAATTCTTCATAAACAATACTGTCAATATTGACATTGCTTTACATGGATTGGTACAAATGAGGTACTCAAGTGGCCAGCTAGATCTCCTGATATCGATTTATTCTATTACCCCATTAGATTTCTATTTGTGGGGTTATCTGAAAAGTGAGGTTTACAAAGAACCAATCATAGACATGGCTGACCTAATAAAATTTATGCGAGTGCTGGAGCCATCAATAGGAATATACTACTTAAAGTTTGTGGGATTGAGCTATTGAAAAGATTCTCCATGCGTACAAACGAAAATGGCAATAATTTCGAACACCTTCCATAATTTATTATTTGTTAGTTATTTTTTTCTTTTTATTAAATAAAATAAAGAGGTTTTTTTATTTCATTGTTATTTCCTTTATTGCTACTTTTATTCAATATTGTTTAATAAAATACAGGGGCGGGTGCTTTAAAATTGTAATAAATGTAATTTCCGGTTTAACCGGAACTTGTATAAAAAAAAGTTTTATTGCCAAATTATTCACATTACCTTTCTATGCAGAAAGTTTGAAACGAACCATCGTATAAAATTTAATGTAAGAAAGTTACGGCGATTTTAGTTTTTCAAAAATTAAATATTTTAAACTCAAATTTATCGAAAACGGTTGGATTTTCGAATTTTTTTCGTATTACGAAATTTACTTGAAATTAAATTCTCTTTAACATAGATAACATTTCTAAGTTCCTGTCATCCAAAAAATAATTTGTACCGCAGCGCCATCTATCCCTTAACATATTAAAAAACTATTTCTATTTAAAACTACAGCCATTTATGTGTTCTAGCAATGGGCTTTTACAGTTTTTTTGAAATATCTCGCTTCGGGTGCCTCATACGGCAAAAAATGTTCTTATGAAAATAAAAGAGCATTAAATTTTCTACAAAATATTTCCTATACATTTTTTCGAGAAACAGAATAGTTTCGGTGCAGCAGCCGATCGAAGTCAAGCATTCCTGACAAAATTATGATTTTTTGTAATTTCTCAATTTAGTGCGACTTTTTATGAAGGAGTATTTTTGTGTAGAGACAAAATTTGTTTTCACACCTGAAAATCTTAATTTTAATTTACTTTATGTCATAAACCATAAATTTTTTTTTCGTAAATTTTGGGAAATTGACAACTGTCAGCAACCTATTTATCCCCTACCTACCTGTCAGCAACTTCGTATTTCGATTACATAGTTCACAATTTCTTATTCTATAAATTTTTAAGCGTAACCGTGATGATTTTTGTTTGAAAAAAAATCAAATTTGACCGTTCTCACTCGAGCCCCTCTCCGCTCGCTCTGTCAGCATACACCCAAATCTTAGTGTACGACGTATTGTTACGGAAAGTTTTCATGACCCGAATAATATCGAAATTTCGTGCCCAGCTTTTAGACAAGTGGAACAGGGTAAAGGGTAAAGTTAAACATATTTATGGTTTATGACATAAAGTAAATTAAAATTAAGATTTTCAGGTATGAAAACAAATTTTGTCTCAACACAAAAATACTCCTTCATAAAAGTCGCACTAAATTGAGAAATTACAAAAAATCATAATTTTGTCAAGAATGCCCGACTTCGATCGGCCGCTGTACCGAAACTATTCTGTTTCTCGAAAAAATGTATAGGACATATTTTGTAGAAAATTTAATGCTCTTTCATTTTCATAAGAACATTTTTTGCCATATGAGGCACTCGAAGCGAGATATTTAAAAAAAACTGTTTTTGTGCGCCATTTTTTCAATATGGCGGTGCCCCTCCCCGCTCGAGCTGTCAGCAAATTCCCAAATCAGGGTCCTCTCTTAGTGTACCACGTATTTTTACCGAAACTTTTCATGATCCGAGTAATATCGAAATCTCGTGCCCAGCTCTTAGACTATATAAATTTAATATAGACACAAATTTTAAAATATGTTTCAAATAATCGTTTAGTTCACGATAAGATTTCTAGATCAAAAATGGGCATTCAAAATGACCGATAAAGTTATTTCAAAAAGTAAAACCACTATATTCTGTTTTTGAACCAGAAGGACTGAATATAGAAGCCCCATTCACACAATAGAAGTAACCAGAAAATACACTAGAGCTTTTTTGGTGTTTTGAGTAACCAATAATACAGCACTACTGTATATTGTGTGCATTTGATTACATTATATAAAGCATTGTCCTCTATTTGACCTCTATGTATTTGATACACCATCCATACCATTTACACAATATAAAAGCACCAAGTAATTAGCCACTTTTACCTTCAGATTTATATAGAAGGGATTAAAAACTGATATATAATGTGCAAACGATAAAATAGAAATTAAAACAAAATAATTTATAACATGAAATTAAAATTTATTATATGTCAAAATTTACGACTATTGCAATGTGCAAAACTGGCCAAGGCGGATCCAATCACAGATGTATGATTTAGCGTGGTAAATTTGAAACGGTCCTCCTGGTTTAAAAACAGACTATAGGTTTAAGAGGACAGTGTTAAATTGGTTGAAAAATTATATGAACAAAGAATCTAATTAAATATAGAGAATTTATCTCGAGAATCACATATTAGTGGCGGAATACCACAAGGTAGCATACAAGGACCTCTATTTTTCATTATATATTTAAATGATGTCTTTAAGTTTTGAAAAAGTTAATTATCATCTATTTGTCAATGACTATATTTGTTAGATACATACAACTTTGAGAGAAGGACCATACTAAACGAATTTACCAATCTAAGACGATCCAAGGTACTCTGGAGTGCTTGTTGGCACTCAATGTAAGATCCACTTACCAAAAATCATACTGTACCACTGTCTATAAACTGTTTCTTATTTTTACTTTACTTACTCCTGGCGTTTGATAAATACGAGCAATACAAAGTCAGTAACTTGTGAATAGTGTGAGTAGGTGTTCCTCCAACGGCATTTGCTGCAAACACTTTATAAGAGCCTCGATTAGGCAAACATTACTAGTTAAGTACATCTACCATTTCTCTATCTGGACTTCATTATTTTAAAAATTTGGTTTTTTCTTTTGTATGGAATAACAAAGTGCTAAATAAAGGACTAAGTACATCTGTGTTACTGTGGGCTAGGAAGAAAAATAAAGTTGCACATTAACAAATCTTGACATACGTATTTTTATTCTCTCTTAATACCATGTTACATATCAGAACATTTTTTCACAAATAGATTATTTAATGCGATTATATAGTGGGCTATATGTACTACATTTACCATAAAACTATATACCCTACTAAACTAAATATAAATTATAATTGATTTTTTCAACCAAGGAAATTTATATTTTTCAAACAAAGATAGCAAATCGTATAGAACAAAATCTAAAACCAATAAATAATGTTATTAAACAAAGACCAACGGATTGGACGTCAGTGAATTTAATTCTATAAATGCTGTAAACTTTCAAGTGAGAATTGGTCATTTTCATTATTAGTAAGTGCTTTCTGCACAAAAATTATTTCGTAAACAAAATAAACACTTTATAGAAATTAACAAGATGTTAAAAGTTATTCACAAAGATATTTTAAAACGAATCAATCGTCAAATGGAAAAAGGTAAGTATTTCAGAGTTGCATATTATCCAACACTTGGCTTTCTCTCTTTATTTTACCCTTATTCATTTTCTCAAAGTATCAAACTTTGTCAAATCAAAAAGTTGAAATGGACAAAATTATAAAAAATACCCTCCATACAGCTCTTACATACTCAAATCGGAGTCACATGTATTTCTCAACTAAACTAATAATATATCTTTAAATGCGGTGTTTTGTATTATCTAATAATTTTCAGAGTTCTATTAGTATTGAATATTTTTATACTATCCCTATACCTACCACAGGAAAGTTAACCATAATAATAAAAAATAAAATATATCCATCTACAGGCTTTGTGAAGGAGAAATAATTACTGTACCAGTTCAGCAACTACCCTGGATAAATCATCATTATATCTGGCCAAAAGCGTGGCATTCAGGTCTCTGTTCCAAAAGCCCATTTCAGCTAGAGCCTGAAGGTTGCCCTCGCGAGGAGTTTCGGGATTAGTGCTGACCCAGTGACCATTCACCCATCTGCCAGGTTGCTGTAAAAGTCGTTATTGGTTGTAATAGGATCTAAAATTTACGTAAAGGCAAAGAAAAATACAAAGCTACCAAGCAAATTTGAAATGTAATTAACAAATCAATTTCAGTGTTTTTCTTAATGTGCCTTATTAGTGAAGGTGTGTGTTTAGATGTGTGCGTGCGGGGTGTTTACTATGCAACAAACTTTTATTCTCTGTAGATAGGAATAATATTGGCATCATACAGAAATTCAAATTCCAGATTACGACAAATGAATGCTTTAAGGACTGATAATAACAAATTTAGCAAAATTGGCATGTCGTCTATGTGTCTGTCTCTCCGATTAAAGAATTTATATCTAGATACATAATGGCTACCTTTTCTTCATATACCTTATTTGCTCCTAACATAGTCACATTATATGTCCATTAAAATGGATAGATGAACATCACATCCCATAGGCAACAGAGGCGGGTATGTGTAGAAGGGAAAATGTAAAATATTGTACCTCTTTTATGTGATAATTATTGGTTAACTTCTAGGAATATTAACGCAGATTGAAAAAATACAATAGGTAAAGATGTTTTATTCAAGGGAAATATGCATTGGAAGGATATTATTTATAATATTATTATTAAAACTATAAACTGAACCTCATCATGTTACGACTATGACCTACTTACTTATGAAACGATCGATTTCTGAAAATGGCACAGCACTGTTGCATGTTGCACTAAATTGTCACTAAACTGTCTAAATATGAACAGAGAATATTATTTGGGTATTAGGCAAATCACAACTTAAAATAAAAAGACTTCTTCACCACATTTTGATCGAAAAACACGAAAAACACTTATTAACATTAATTACGGATACTGTCAAAACTGTCAAACTGATATTATGATAATCGAACTGAAGCCGACCGTGTACGAGCGGCTGCGAATATGCTGATGGGCCAATCAGCAACTTATGGGAAGAAGTGCCTTAGATTGGGAGTCTTTCGGGATCATAAAATTCATGCCATTATGTATCTAGATATAAGTTCTTTAATCGGAGGTCTGTCTGTATTTTTCTCGTTCACAGCTCACTAAAGACAATCAAAATTTTACTGGAAATTTTAAAATGTTCTCCACTCCACTGTATGCCCGACAGAAATTCCGGCTATACTTGAATGTGTACGCAAGAGTGCTAATCGACAATACATTAAACAGCAGATCTTCACTGCATCAGGCACCTGTAACAAAGTATCATCCAGATTGGTGTGGGACAGCCCAGTCAAAAATCTGGGTGAGCGAAACAGAGTTAAAGTAGTCTGGGTGCTGGGACATTCCAGAATAATAGGCTATATATATTCTTTCAATGTTTTAATTTAGCTACTTAATGTCAGATGTCACTGGACTCTTGTTTCACTAAACAAAAACAAAAGGCCGGAAATGTATGCACGTATGTACAGAACCTGCAAAATTATCTTTCTATGCAGTAACGATGGACCTTATTGCTCCTGCCATCTATTACATTACGTACAAAGTAAGCACTTATGAAGCCACTGTGAGGGCGCATCACCTATTTAATACACTCTGGTGGGAACTAAGGGGCTAAACTTGACAAACAGGGTAATAAAATTTTAAAAAAATTACAGGAAGTAACATTAGTGACATGCAACATCAGCAGTCTTGAAAGAATAGAATAGAATAGAATAGAATAATTTATTAATGTTGAATACACAGAAGTGTTTACACAAGTCAAAAATAGTATATAAAAAAGGAAAATTAGAAGATAAGAAAAAATCTTATAAAACATATTTGTATAAATGTATATGAAGAGAGAAGAAAAAAATAATAAAAACACTAAGTTAGACATATTATGTAAAAAGCTTAAATGCTAATAAAAACATCATCATACAACAAACAATATACAGCTAGTTAAAAATTATAATAAACATTCAATAATTAATAATTACACATGAATTAACAAGATAACATAGAGATAATCATCAGAGACCACATATTGGCATACCGGTTTATTTAATTAAATTTGTGATAAATCGCTCAATAGAAGTTCTTCAAAACTGTAGAAAGCATTTGCAATAAGATACTTTTTTAATCTGGATTTAAACTTAGTTTCACTCAAAAGTCTTACTGCTGAAGGCAGTGCATTATAAAATTGTATTCCATAATATCCAGTGCCATCCCTAGTTTTTTTTAGGCGTAAAAAGTTTTGGTGGATATCATTTTTATTCCTAATATTGTATGAATGAATTTCGTTTCGAGACATGTATTTGTTTAGGTTATTTTTTATGTACAAGAGACATTGTAATATATAAGTACAGGGCACAGTCAGTATATTCAATTTTTTAAATTGTTCTTTGCAATCGTCTCTATAGCTAAGTCCAGATATAATTCGTACAGCTTTTCTTTGTACGGAAAACACGCTACTAGATGTAGGAGCATGACCCCATACTAGTATTCCATATGATATCACTGAATGAATCACACCATGGTATGCGGCTACCAATGCATTTTGAGTAATTTTGCCAGCTACAGATCTGAGTAGGTATATATTTTTAGAAATTTTTTTACAAACATGTGATGTATGTTCATCCCATGATAGTTTTGGGTCCAGGTGTAGACCAAGAAATTTAGTGGATATTGGGTTGTGTATTTCCTCCATGTTTCGTAGACTAAATACCATTGATTCCGTTTTTGAGGTATTTAAATTCAGGCGGTTAGCCAGGAACCAACTTTGTACGATTGACTGTATGTCTTTGACATTATTTAGTAATTCCTTTAGATTAGTGTTTACGTCTGTTAGATTAGTATCATCAGCAAATAGAATGGTCTCTATTTGGTTTACCGAGTTTGGAAGGTCATTAATTTATATAAGGAACAGAATTGGTCCTAGGATGGACCCTTGGGGGACACCATGTTTTACTGGAAGTAGTTTAGAATTAGTTCCATTATAACTAACATACTGTTGACGTCCAAACAGGTATGATTTTATTAACAAAATGCTGTCTGTAGTGAAGCCATAGTAGTTCAGCTTATTCAGAAGGATGTCATGACACACACAGTCGAAAGCCTTAGTGAGTTCTAGGAAATGAGATGATATATATTTACCATCCTCGAAACCAGCATTAATAAGCGAAGTTAATTTATCAATGGCTAATGTGGTTGATAACTTATTTCTGAAACCATACTGGCTGCTGTTAAAAAGAGTATTACTTTCAAAGTAATCGACTAACTGGACTTTTAAGATAGTTTCGTATATTTTAGCAAAATAAGGGATAACAGAAATCGGTCTGTGATTAGAAGGATCATGGATATCGTCTTTTTTATATATTGGTACAACCTTGGAGATTTTTAAGCAATTTGGAAATATATTGTTTGATATACACATATTGATTAGTTTTGTCAATGGAAGTATTATTGTATAGATTATAGATTTTATAATATTGGTATTAATATCATATACATCCTTACAAGTCTTATTTTGAATGTTGATCCTATATAATCTGTTTTCATAGATAAAAAATTTTGAATTTTTTTAAGACAACTTAAAAATCTCGATCAAATGTAGACAATTTCAAAATGAACAAATTGATGCCTTAAAAATGTTCCAAAATCAATACCCAATACGTTGCAGCTGCATGGAGGTCTGAAGAACAATCTTTTGTGAGTTAAATTTACAAATAGGATTTTTTTCACAAATTATAATAAAAATACCCACTTGCCCCACTCCACCTTATTGTAAGACAATTCTTTACAAATTTAGATCAGTACACATGGGGTTCTAAAATAGGTAGAATGAACCAGGGAAAGCACATAAACAACTTGAAAGTTTAAAATTCACTAATTTTGTCAGGTTTTCCAGGCACTTCTACAATTCCAGTACGAAAAATGTAATACCGTCAGATGCATAATACACACCCTGCATAATACACACCAACTGACTTGTTAATTTGGGAATGGGAATTTTCAATAACCCTCTACCAGACTCCCTGATTTTTCCATAATCCCAGAAAATATTTCGAATTGCCTGACTTTTCTAGGGCCAAAGGCAATTTTTCGTTGAATCGATAAACGTTACAAGTAAAAAAATGAAACAACGTTGTGAATGCCAAAAGCAGTTAGTTTTACAGTAAAGTCAATCTGTCATTTGATCCGTTGCTGCTACGACCGCCATGTTGGAAAAATGGCGGTCGAATAGGTTTTCTCAATTATCTCCTTTCCTGTTGGTTCTACCCTAAAATTAGGCATTAGCAATATAGTAGAAGCTAAATAAAGTTACAACTTTTGTTTAAGCAATTTTTTTCTATTGTTAATATTTTACGATTTAGAGACAGAACGGTGAAAATTTGTGCTTTGCTGCAGATTTTTGCTATTATCTCTGCCCCTATGCTCTCTTGTAATGCATTACTTTCAATATTGTAGGCTATAAAATTTTCCAAAACTAATTTTCTACTATGGTCAATTGTTTAAAAATTACAGCAGCTCAAAATTTGAAAAGGATTCTTGAACTTCGGAAAAATGTATGCTGCCCTTATTAATATTCATTAATGTTATTTCTTTAAAAGGATGAATTTTATCTTGGTTTTTAGAGTTTTCACTGATCTGTCAACAGAACAATATTTCTTTATTGCTAATATTTTACGATTTACACTTGCTCAAAATTGAGAAAATGTATGCTTCACTGCAGATTTTTGCAATAGGCTAGTAGACAATAACGAAAATGACACAAGTAATAATATAGTATTATGGTATGACTCTCCAATATGTTATAAATATAATTTCAAGGAAATTTTACTGACTATTGGTTTTATTGTAAAATGAATATGCTTAAAATCAGAGTGGATTTAAAATAAGGCAGTTTGTCGGTTATCTCGTGACGTAATAGCGTAAAAAGCGAACGCATTCAATAAAACACTGACAGCTAAGTTGACACATTTCTAAAAAGAATCTGGAGAAAGGCTGGAGAAAGTTTACAAGAATTCGAAGCTGCCATAGAGCGACTGGCTCACCTGGCATATCCGAGCGCACCAAGAGAATTTCAAGAACAATTAGCCGTCGGAGCCTTTTTAGATGGCATAAGGGACGAAGAGGTCAGGCGAGTCCTGAGGCTGACAAGACACCGAAGTAGTAGCGAAGCTTTGGTGCGTGCCCTTGAAGTAGAGACCGCCTATAAGGACACCCCACACTCAAGAGTGCGTGCAGTGACAGTTGAAGAGGCACACTCCGATCAAGAGAACATGAGCACTATACTGAAGAACATGGAGAAAATGATGAGTCAATTACTGGCCAAATCGGATTTTTCAACGAAACAGGACAAACAACAACGAGAAGCGAAACCAAACGGAGGTATCCGATGTTATCAATGCGGCAAATTAGGGCATATTAAACGAAATTGTCGACAGCGAAGCCCTGAGAAGGTAAATGACGCAGTTGTCGAAAAGCCACAGGACAACTAAAGATGGTCAGCACCACGGGGGCTCTGAGAAATAAAGAGGAGGCAAGAGAAATAAAGATTTCCCAGCTTCGGAGGATTCCAAGTAGTCTACTGTTGCCAGGCTATGTAAACAAAAGGAAATGTGCGTTTACTGTCGATACAGGTGCTACGTCATCAGTAGTACGCCCAGGATTTATATCTAGTGTGGAAATCGAAAAGAGGCAAAATGAAATGATCGTTCGGACAGCTACGGGAGACAAGGCAGAGGTTCATGGAAAAGCCACCCTGGATTTGGAGATTGGACATTTAAAGTTTAATCACAAGGTCATTGTGGCTGACATTATGGATGACTTCATTTTGGGACTGGACGTTATGGGAGAGTTATGTTGACATAAGAGAACGAGTTTTAAAAACTGGAAATGAAGAATTCATTCTGTCAACAGCAGACGAAAACTTTCAAAAAACAAGGCTATTGATGACGCAGACAGTCAAGATTCCGGTTCGCACGGAACAAATAATCGAGGCTGCTTTAGAGGAAAACCATGTTGGATACTGCGTTGGTCTTGTTGGAGAGGATAACTCGATTAAGACGGAAAACATTATCTTGGCAAGAACTTTAACCCGGACTACAGACAAAATTCCAGTACCCCAAATCGACATACCAGGTTATCCACCAGCACCTTAGCTATAGTAACAGCCTCCCGATTTGGAATGGCATAGGCTTCCGGACACCTCCCAGATCAAGGGAGGAACTTTCCAGGAAATCTGCAAATTCTTGGGAATCCACAAGACACGGACGACAGCTCTTCATCCCCAATCGGATGGAATGGTGGAGCGGCATAACAAAACCATGAAGGAACATCTTTCTAAGGTGGTTCATAAAAATCAGCGAGATTGGGATCGTCACTTGCCATTTTTCCTCATGGCATACAGGGCTGCCATTCATGAGACTACGAAACAGACACCGGCTTGTGTGGTATTTGGACATGAAATCAGACTGCCGTGTGACTTGATGTTTGGAACACCAGGCAGGGAACCCTTCTCCTTGAACAATTATGCAGATGAAATTAGAGAACGGTTAAGAAATGTTCATGAGTTGGTTCGAGGCCAAATAGCCATAGCCAGTGACCGAATGAAGGCACGTTATGACCGCAAGTCCAGTTCAGGAGGATTCAAGGCAGGAGATCTGGTTTGGCTCTATAACCCGCAGCGGAAGAAGAGAAGGTCCCCGAAGCTTCAGCCTCCTTGGAAAGGGCCATATTCCGTCATCACCCGAATCAATGACGTTGTTTATCGAATACAAAGGAGTAAAAAGTCGAAGATGAAAATCGTACACTTGGATAGACTGGCGAAGTATGTGAAGGAGACTGAATTGCCTGACCGGGACGTTCCGGCTTAAGGAGGGGGCAGTGTAATATGTTGCAACCCCTTAAAATTTAAGGTTATGTTGGTTACAATGATGCACTAAAAAGTAGGCCCAAATTCAATTAGTTCGGATGTCTGAATGTGGATTTGCACCTACTAGAGAAAGAACCTACTAGAAGCTCTAGAAATAGTAAAGAACTTGCTAGATATATCTGGATAATGGTGACGTCATCACAGAAGCATCGAGATCTGTCATCTTTAGGTATATAAAATATGAAGTAAAGCAGAGGAAGAAGTTAAGTTTAAAGTTTGGATAGCAAGTGTAGTAAAATCAGAAGAGAGTAAAGTGATCAAGTAGTGAATTATTATAGTAATTAATATAAGATTAGTGGAGTAATTATTTATTGTAATTAGTAAGTTAATAAATTAGTGTTTAGTGTTACCCTGCTGTTATAATTTCCGAACCCACGATACAGGGTGTTTACAAAAAGGGTGTAAGCACGTCACACCATTTTAAGGTGACATGAATTTGAAACCATGATCCTCTACAACTCACCAATCTTAACCAAGCGAATCAAGATTTAACGTAACAGAAGGGAAAACATACTGAGATGGAAAGAAGATATCAAGGAAAATGGTCTACTTCAATGCCAGCTGACTTTTGCTGGTCTCTTCAGCGTTCTGATACAAGGTCTTTGAAAAACAAGAAAAAGAGATTTCATAAAAATTCATAAGATTTCGGATTCAAGTTTCAGAATTTTGGAAGTTTGGTTTATGATTTTGGGTTTTTCATGTTTAGGGCTTAGTGTTAAAGACTTTGTAAGTGTTCTGATGTTAGAATCTTGGTGTTTAAGAGTTCTGAATAATTTTTCTTCGGTTCCCTTTGGGGTGAAAGCTAAGTAGTTTCGTATTGTATAAGGATAGTTTTCACCCTCCTAAGGGTTTGGTCTCGATACAATTTGAGGATGCATTGGTTGTTGCCCCAAAGATATATATTTTGTAATCGAAATATGACAATTTGTCCTTTGACTCATCGGTTAAGATTGTTGCGTTTCCCCTTCTGTTGTGTTAAATTTGATTCATTTAGAATTGTTTGGTTAAAAGCTCGGTATGTTTTCCCCTTTGTTGTGTTAAATCTTGATTCATTTGGAGTCGTTTGGTTAAGATTGTTGAGTGTAGGGGATCATGGTTTCAAATTCATATTACGTTAAAATGGTTATAACTTTGCGAGAGAACATCATAGATGACCATTTGAAAGCTCATTTTAAAGATGAAGAATGGTACTAAATGTTGTATTCATTAAAAATAAACTGAATTTTTTTTATGACCCTCAGCTGCCCAACAACATTCATGTCCCATTTATTCGCAGACCTGTATAACGTGTAGTTATGTGGCATATATATGATATATTAACTTTAAAATTTTCATGTAACAACGTTGTATATTCATGTCGCTTTCAATATTGTATTATGTATTTAGGGCATTTACGTTGTTTCAGATTGACCAAGAAAATACTCAAGTTTAATGAAGAAACAGTTTTCCCCTCTTTTTTTATTCGAATAACAGCTGAGGATGACAAAGTAACATATATTAAACAACTTTAACAGGTCGTACGGTAGTATGAGTGACTGGAAACACTAATAACGACAAAGACAAACACATCATATGATAATATACAAGCGACTAGTAAAACTGGAATGTTGATTAGCATTGTGTCGAGTTAAAATATGACATTTTAGGAAATGTATAGACAGACTGGATCAATACACAGAACGACACGAGTCTTAACATTACCAAATATATTTATTTTATTAATAAATGTTAATGGTTAGTTTATTAGGTGAAAAGACCAGACCTATGTAATCATTTTACACACCCATTTAATTTAACACAAGCTACACAACATCAGAGATGTGCCGAGGAAACTTTCCATATTTGATAAAAGTCTGTAAAAGTCATGTAAATAATATAATTGTATGCACTTATTTGGTATCAAAATGAAGCTTGCATCATCACCAATCAGATTTCACCATAAAATAGCCTGTCAGGATATCCAATGGAAAGTTAGAAGGAACACTTCCTGGAAACTTTCCGTTTTGAAAACTTCGAAAGTTTCCAGAAATTATTCCTCCTAACTTTCCACTGGGTATATTGATGGACTATTTTATGCTGAAATCTGATTCGTGATGATACAAGCTTCATTTTGATACCAAATAAGTGCATAAGATTATATTATTTACATGACTTATCAAATATGGAAAGTTTCCTCGGCACATCTCTGCAAAACATATTTACAATGAAGCTGTTACTCACCTCACGAGGCACAATCATGTTAATTACAGATCTTGCAGTATTAATGGCAGATGAAGCTACATTGACTGCCCCAGATACCAATGTTTCAGGCAAAATATGAATTGGTGCACTGTTTTGAGGAATACGTACAGTTTCTGGTGTGGATGTACGCATAACTGGCTCGGCTGCAGGTGCGGTTACATTTTCGGCTGGTGCTGGATTTGACAGATTAGCCGTTGATTCAGGTGGAGTTCTCAAATTAGGTGGAGTTTGTTGATAATTCGGTACGTGAACAGTGGTGCTTGCCTTAAAAGGATTTCTGTCGTGGGTGCTCAAATTTAAAGGTGGTGAACTGACACTCGTTGTAGGCTGTAATGGAGCCGATGGGATATTTTGGTATTCTGGGTACGATGAAAGCTGTTGTACATATTGTGCATCTAAAATCGAAAATTAATAATTAATTACTCTATAAAAATAAAGTAATATGAAGCATGTATTGATAGAATGAGGCCAAATCTTCACACAAGCTTCATTTCAATGGCAAAAATGTGATTTCTTACCCTGTCCGCCTTAATTACCTGATTTCGCTCCGGCTCAAAGAACTAGAAAAACGTAGAAGTGAAATATTTGCAGAAAACGAAGACCTGTGACCTGTATAAAAGCAGAACTCACAATTTTGGTGATAAACAGTCCACTCAAAATCAGACCGACCATTATTTTTCACTAATATTTTACTATAAATACATTTTTTTGGTCCATCGAGCCGGATTTACATCAAATGACCGTAGGAATGAGTGTGCAAACACAGCTGTAGAAGAAAAAACAAAGGGTTCTAGTACTTTACTGCCTTAGCAATGAGACATTTTCCATCCTAAATTTCACGAAAAATGTGAGTTAAATGGCCTTTATCGAATTCCATGATTTTACTTACCAGCTTCCGTCCATTTATATTCTCCTAGCCCAGAATTTTCTGGGACATCTAGAACAGGGTAAACAACCTCATATCCAGGACAGCTTTGTGGGAAAATAAATAATCTGGAATTCTTCTCTGCCGCCGAATTAACCTCGGAATATGTCGATCCTGCTGCAGAACAATGAGACAAAAGCTCATAGTTAGACTCTGCACTTGCGTTTGGTTCAGATGTTGCAGAAGAATTAGCTTGTGGTTCAGCTGAAGGGGTTGGGGTGACACTCTGTGCTTCAGAGATGACAGATTCGAGCTGTGGCACTTCATCTTCCTTGTTCACAATTTCTACAGAAGAGGTCACACTATTAGTTCTCGTCACATTAGGAGTCTCATCGGCAGTCATCAAGTACTCTGACTTTAGAATCTTCTTGGGAATTTGCATTTTGTGTCCGTCTATAATTACATAGGCGTATCCTAAAAAAAAATTAATATTTTTATAATTGGTACTCAAAGCACAGCAGACGGTAATATATAAGAAATAAAAGAATAAATAATATAGGGAAATAAAGAATAAAAGTCTTGTCTCCATGGAAAAAATTATATAAAATATATTAAGCATCCATTTAATGTTTTTAACTATCTTTTGCGAAGAATGCCATTATATCGGTGAAACAGGAAAGGTGTTTATAGTCGAATAAAACTAAATATCAAAAATACGATTTCAACAATTGTTTGGCGGCAATTTTTTTTATGGAAGCACAATTTATGTTATCAAGAAGTTACAGTAAAGTTTTGTCCGATCTGGGAGTTGAGCTTTTCTCGGAAATTAAGATTTAATTTTGAAAAACATGTTTTTGCCACTTTTTTTTAGTATCTCGAATTCTATTTACCAGATCAAGCCAAATTAAAAATTAAAATGTTAACCATAAAAATTGCATATGTCAAATTGAAAATGCGATACAGCAGGATTGTATGAGAAATTACATTTTCTAATGTTTCGAGAAACACATTTGACTTTGTCTGAGCACTCTAGATAAGTAAGTAAAACGCATGTAAATCATCTCCGCACATCCGCCTAGTATCTCTAAGCCTCCATAACAGATTCGAGGAAATACTCATCATGATTCTGATGAACAAGTGTTCATATAGGGTCGAGTAAACTTTAACTTGGCATGTGTACGATTTGGTATGCGATGTACACAGAGCCAGTGCAATGACGCAGGGAGAAACTAGTCACGTATGTCTGATCCTCTTAGTTTACATCATGAATACTATAGACAAGGATAACGCACGCTGTGCTTTCAACATGTCCGTGAAACTAGAGGAAAGAAGAGCACGTTATAGATAGTTATAGATGGCGCAGTGCTCACGAGCACACTGGAACGCGAGCTGCTCATTGGCTAATGACATTTTCCTAGTGTTACTAGCGCCAGGACCGTCCCACAAAGCTGTCCCGTAAACGTCCGTAATCCTTGTCTTTATTATTCATGGCTTACATGATGAAGCGACCTTTGAATCCACCAACTTAAAGATTACTCGACTATACCTGCGTAATTGTAGGTATATTAACAATTAAAATTTATGTTACTTATTCACTAAAGTTCTCACACATTAAAAAATTAGCAATACAAAGGACCCCGCACACCATATAGGGGGATTTCTGCCTCCAGTCAAATTTAATCTAACCCGCGTAAAAATGTTCTTTTGGACCCCCTGAACAAATGTTCAAATGCAGTCAGGTCCGAAAAGGTCTTCGTTTCGAGATATGGAGCCCCAAAGATCGTTCCAAATAAGTTTTAAAATTGAAAAAGTTGGCTTTGATTTTATGGAAATTCAGATTAATTCTTACTCTTGTTAATGACACCGTGGGTCTTCAAGGGCTTCGCTGCAGTTTTTTCAATTCAAGAATAAAGTTGTGATTCTTTTTTTTTTAATAAAAAACGTCTGTTTTATTTTAGTTGTGGCCCTTGAGATACGGCCAAAATCGAGGGCGATTCGGCACGGTTCGCATTTTTTTAAAGATACAACGTATTTCTGATTTTTATGCAACTGGAAGTTCAAGTGTCTGTGGTGGTCTATGTCCAGCATCAATAATATTATCGATTCTTTTTTATGCGAAATGAAAAGTTTTGTGACTCAAAATCCTATGATGAATTACTGTTCTCCGAGCTTCCTAGGATTAGAATTGTTCTTTTTTATCTGAACTTTCAGAGTGTATCATGTTTTTTATTTTAAATGCCCATTAAATGGGCAATTTAATCAGGTCCATTGATTTTTATTTGATTATGAAATTT
The DNA here is from genome assembly GCA_936432065.2 of Rutpela maculata. Classification (NCBI taxonomy): domain Eukaryota; kingdom Metazoa; phylum Arthropoda; class Insecta; order Coleoptera; family Cerambycidae; genus Rutpela; species Rutpela maculata. The sequence goes on along the minus strand of OW386286.2, from coordinate 70,202,686 downwards.
TCTGTGGTAATCTTACCTAAACAATTTCGATCAGTAATTCGTGTCCACGTACTCAAAGAATGCCGATATTTTTTAAAAAACACTCCTTCTTGGATAGTAGGAAATTCAATGAATCAAAACAAAGGTCATTATTGACAAGTGAAAAATAAATAAAAACGTGTGAAATAAAACTTAATATTTCGTTGTTTTACTATTGATTTGTATGGAAACGGCAATAGAATTTAGTCATTACGACAAGGTAACTTAAGGCGATTTTGGATTTTGAACGATCTTTAGGGCTCCATATCTTGAAACGAAGACCTTCTCGGACTGGCTACATTTGAACATTTGTTCAAGAGAACATTTTTACGCGGGTTAGATTAAATTTGACTGGAGGCAGAAATCCCCCTATATGGTGTGCGGGGTCCTTTCAGCTTAAAATATAAATGCGTATATAAATGCGTACAGAAATGAATAAATGAAATGTAAAAGATACGATATCCCAGTAAAGCACATTCAAAAAGCTACAATTTAAGAAAAAAGTCTTGGTGTGACCAAGTGGCAGTTTTTTTATGAAGCTCCAAAAATTTTTTAGGGAAAATAATAAATATTTTTATTTATAATTTTCCCCAATAGTTTACATCTACAACCAAGTTTCATTAAAAAAGATTTATTACTTCTTTAGTAATCGGTTCATGTAAAATTAGAAATTTTCTTTTTAATTTTTTTGCAAAGAAAACCAAAATGACAGATCTGATTTGGACCTATGCAGTTTTATTCATGATTTATTTACAAACAGATTGATTTTTTGTTTGGTCTGATACCATGAACAAAACAAGAGATATTAAAAATAACGTAACAAAAACGCTTTTCGCAAAATTAAAAGAAAAAAAGCAGTTTTATTTGACTAATAATATTTTCAATTTCAAAATAGTAAAGAATTGAAATTTTGCAAACTATTTTATAGAAACCGACCATATTCTTCCGGCAATAGACAAACTGAAGGTTTTTTTTTAATGACCAATTAGATATAGGAAATACTCTACAATTTAATTTGTATATTCAATGCAGTCGCAAATTAGAAAATATAATGATGTTTAAAAAGCAAATTTTGTGTCAGTTATTTACTTACTATTCAAACGTATAAATTCAAAGTAATTATTTCATAATATAATAAAACATAATTAAATAGATTGCACTTACCAGCATTAATCTCATCATTTTCATTAGGTAGAGAAATAATAACGATGTCAGATTTTTGGCTTCCATCACACGAAGAATCATCATCTACCTTACTATTGGTTCCACTAACAGAAGGATTCTGATTTGTTCTTTCTGTATTATTATTATCATCATAGTTATCTGGGAGTATTTCAGAACTTGGTTTTACAATTTCTTCAGACTCCTGTTTGCTACTTTCAGCTGCCACATTAATCGAATCAGTTACTATGTCTTTTTCAGTAGCATTATTCTCCTCTTGTACATTTTCATCCTTCAAATCTGGTACCTGGTCAACTTTGAAACAATCCGGTATGGGAACAACGACAAATTCTTCTGGTAAACTCTTTGAGGACTCACTGTCACTTAAAGACAAAATACTCTGGTTGTCTGAGTCGCTACTGCAGTTGGTATCGGTTGGCTCTTGCAACTGTATGTCCTCTACTCTAGTACTTATGTCTCTTACAAGTTTATCTAAAACATTCTTAGCAGAAGTTTCATCATCTTCAATTACCTCTTCGGACTTTGCTTCTTTGCCTGGATATTTTGCTTCATTTGAATGCTCTCCTTCAATGTTAAAGGTGTACATCTCTGGGTCATTAGCATCCTGATCTGCAATGGAATAATGATAGGGCATGATATACAAATACCAAAATAGCAATTTTATAACTTTTCACAACGAAGTAATTCCACAGCATACAGTGGATAAAATAAAGAGATAATTATCAGCAACTCTTTTTTTTTTATAAAAGTTATAAAAACTGATTTCAGGGTGGATTGATGCAAAACATACGAGTTCGATTTAATAATACCTGAACTACATAAGCAACTGAAAAATGATTAATTGGTGAGGGAATCAGCTCAGGTAGTATTCAATCAAAACTCATATAGCAGGGGGTATAAATTGAAAATAGAGATTTTGAAACGAACAATAGAAATATCCTTCTGCATTGAAAGTTAATCTATGCTTTTATGGATATGATTATACATTATAGGCCGTTGGAATTAATAAAAAAAAGGTGATTTTCATTTAAGGTTCTTAAAAATTTGAGAAAAATGGTTTGTTTTAGTATTATACAAGCCTTAAGTAACATATTGGGTCATTTAAGACCCTTTATGGGCCGATTGTAGCCATTAAACGCATCCTAAAGTGCATAATTGGCATCCGTTTAAAAAAAATTTTAATAATTGCTCTAAAATTAATAAAATATCGTCCAAATTTTATACTCGGGGGGTTTTCGAGGTCACTAATTACGAATTTTAAGAGAAAATCGGAAAATTCATAATGGCGCGAAATTAAAAAATAATTAAAAAAAAAAAAAATTATGCACTTTCCTTTTTATCAATTTTCATATTCAATGCCAACGCGTTAAAAAATAAGATATAGGAGGGAGGGAGGGTAAAATGCAAAAAAATAAAAATTGAAAATTTAGTTAAAAAAAGACGTAAATTCATTTTTTTATTTGCTTTGTATACATTTTATGTGAAAAAAAAAAAAGGAAAAAAAATGTACTTTTAAAATTGAATTTCGCGCCATTATCAGTCAGCCATTTTGAATTTTCCGATTTTCTCTTCAAATTCGTAATTAGTGACTTCGAAAACACTAGAGTATAAAATTTGGACGATATTTTATTAAATTTAGAGCAATTATTAAAAATCAGGGTTCGAAAATATCGTGATATTTATTATAAATATCAAAATATCCGATATTTACGATATATATCGGATATATATCAATAATTGATATATATCGGATATTTTAATAATTATAATAAAATTAAAAAAAAATATATTTAAAAAAACTTTTATTTAAATGTATCAAGTAGTAAAAAATAAACATGTTTAAATTCATACATCCAGAAAATAAAATCTTTGCGGGCGGTCAATTGAGCAAAGTAACTATGCAATAGTGTTATATGACCACCAGCAAAGCTTTTATTTTCCAGATGTATGATTTCAAAAATGGTTTTTTTTTTGGTTTTTAGTACATTTTTGAAACAAAAGCTTTTTTAATTTTTTTTTTTGCATAATTTTATTTTTGTACTATTTAGTCATCGGTCTGAGCAATGTTCAATGATACTATAATATACTATTGTCTCTTTAAAACTACTTGACTCATACATTTTCCACAATTTTTAGTCTTAATTTTGCAAGAAAAATTATTCCACACGGGATGTTTGTCTCTTGGCATGTTGCTTAATAGTTAATACATTGTTACATCTATATTTAAACGATTAAAACAGGTATTTCTCAACTCATTGTAGAACAGACACTTTATGCCAGCATATAAAATAATGTAGGTTAGGTATTGGTTTGCAGGCGGGAAGTCCCTTCTTTGCTAATAGCAGCAGCAGTAGTTGACATAATCAAAGCAGTGTTGTCATATTCTCACAATTTTAAGCGTTTTTGCAGAAATTCGATATATATCAAAAAAGTGATATTTATTTCACTATAAATATCATGATATATATCGTGATATATATCATGATATATATCACTGGATATATATCTTCGAACCCTGTTAAAAAATTTTTCAAACGGATGCAAATTATGCACTTTAGGTTGTATATTACTAAAACAAACCATTTTTCTCAAATTTTTATGAACCTTAAAAGAATATCTTTGAAAAACCCTTGAAAAATGCACAAAAACAGCAAAAAATGCATTTTTTTTGCATAATTATGTATTTTTAGGTACTTTCCCCATCATTCTGTGCGTACGGACTATGATTTTTCAAGTTTTTATACCTAAAAGATGCATTCTATGCAATAAAATCTTTTGGAGATAAAACTTCTTGGAAATCACCTTTTTTTTTTATTAATTCCAACGGCCTATTATGTATATAACCAGTAACCATTTCAAAAAATCAGCAACTACTGCAAGCGGTGGATCTTTGAAGCCGAAAAGAGCACAAAATATTAACGATCTCATTTAATTATATTTATTATAAGTTGAAATAATTTTTTCATATTAAAAAAAAAATCTTGCAATCGATAGGATTTGAACCTGCGAACCAAGTTTAAAATTTATAGTCTAATAAGGGTGCTTTTTTGTTGGGGGTGAGTTTCACCCCAACCAACACCACCTAGAGATTAAAGCCAGACAACCAGCTGGTGACGTCACTGAAGGAAGGCCCAGCATTAAAGCAATGCTATTATACTACATGTGACTACTCCCAAATAAGAAATATTTATTACCTGGTGTAATGTTTGCTGTTTTTAAGCTTAGAGTGAAGTTTTACTTATACTATAATAAAAAAAGAGTCTTACAAACTACATTACGGCAGTAAAAATTACAATAAATAAAAGATAAGTGGCCGTTTCGGTCGCTCTCCCTACGAGCCTCTCTCTTAAAAATACTGACTAATTTATATATATTTATATATCTTATTTATTAAAAAAACAAAATACAGAACCAAAATATAAATTAACGGTGAAGAAATTTCAACTACAAAATTTTAATTTGTGTACCCTGTCAATAATATGTTCTTGATAACGTCTAGTTAAGAAATTATTGGAAATATTCTCAGACAAATAAAACAATTATAAATAAAATATATGCATATATTGGTTTTAGATATTGAGATACATAATACATTTGGACGTAATTAGAACAATAAAAATCACTTCTAATTTGTTTCTACTAATTCTTATAAGGTAAAACGGTTTTTTTTTTTTCTAATAAAAGAGGTACCTTATTAAATTCTGAGGCAAGCCACATAATTATTATAAAAGAGGACAATTAAAATGTCTACATACCAGAGTTAAATTTAAAAAGGTCACACAAAAGATAGTTACTTGTATTTAAATTTTATCTGGTTCGCACATTTGGTTAAGGGTAAAATTAGAATTAGGTTTTAATTTTTTAATAATAGTAATTAGTTTTCTCGATGAATAGCTTTAATCCATTTGTTTCTCAGTTTCTCATCTTTGGGAAATTTAAAAACGTGTACCTTTTCCCTGGTGGCACAATTACCAGTACAGCGAGGAACGCAGCATTTGTTTACCATTTTGCACGGCAATTAAGTATTTTATAACTATCACTGGAATGTATTATTTGTTGACTGTTTTATTAAAGTAGGTTTTAGATCACATTTACACGTTTAAAACGCAGAATAAACAATAAGACACAATACTACTAAAATGCAAATACAACTATTTGTTTTATTTGACACTGCACTTGACAGCACTAATAGTAATCAGTCACGGCCGTTGAAGCGTGACGCCATGTGACGTCACCAGCTGGTTGTCTGGCTTTAATCTCTAGGTGGTGTTGCCCCAACTCTTCAAAAAAAAAAAAGTGTCTATTGGAACTTGTGGATCATCGAATTCTACCCCATAAACTCTCTTATTTTTGCTTTAATACCAAATTAACCAAATCAAATTAAAGCTTATTGCTATCCCACCACCCTATTCCTTTTTAGTATTTGAAGTTGATACCCTAAAGTTTAAGAATCCACAAAAAAAAAAATTCCAAGACGCTATAGAATTAGTCCCAAGTTTGGGTACTTTTTGACATCAAGTGACTGTACTACTAGATGACCACTACATTGAATAAGATAAATTAATTTATGCAAGCCATCATACTTCAACACATTATTTTGCATTTTGTAGGTTATCTTTGATTTAGGTTTCGGTTTACTGAGAATTCTAATTTCGGTTTACTGAGAATTCTAATTTCAGTTTACTGAGAATTTTAATTTCAGTTTAGATTTCAGTTTAAGAGAAATTCTTGTCCCGGCTATGAAAAATGAGTAATTACAGTGTGGCTTTCAGTTCGGTTTTGATGAATAATAACAAAGGACATATCCCAAATAGTCCACTTTACTGATAAATAGGTCATAGTTTCTGATGAGACAAGTCAACAGGTCAACAAAAAAGGAAAGGTTTTTTTATAAGCAATTAAATTAATATACAATAAAAATCGTTTGTATCGTGCTGCTGTGAAAAACTAATATTGTTTGTTAGACTATTAGTCATGTCAATGAAGCCTAAAAATCGTCAAAACCTCTTAATTCTCAACAGCTCCGATTTTGATCATATTTTTTTTAAATGTGTGTTTTTTAATATTATTCAAAATCAGAAACATCCCAAGTGGCGCAAATAATTATTTATATTGTTTAAACAATAATAACAATATTTACAAAAAAATATTAAACAAATTTTTTTTTCGTGATATTTATAAAACATTGAAGTGTTTTTATTGAAAATTTAAGTTAAAAAATGTTTCTCACAGTCGGGGTTGTTAATTATTTAGGAGTCAAAAGTATACACTGTCTCGTTTGACTTGCCCAGTATTTAGACTAGGCAACGTCGCGATGGAGTGGGAGAGAATTGACAATGATTTATCAAAATCGTCGCTTCAACTGCCTTTAAAATCACTAAACGCCAAAAAATGCCACTTTCGATTCGTTCGTGCCGAACCGAATTTTCCAATTAGGATATGCGATTTACGATCAAGTTTAACTGGAAGTCTTCCTCTTTACGTTGCGATATCGTACGGTGTTTTTCCAAAAATATGAACGTGTCAAAATCGCATATTTTTGCAATTTTTCCGGTTCCGAAATGCGAGCTATTGTTCTTTGCTATTTTTCTTTTGAGAATGTTTGCTATTTTTCGCAGATATCTCCAGAACCATGAGAGCTCGAGTATTTTCCACTACAAATCTTTTGCTACCATCAGCATTTGGGTGGAATTGGGAACTTTTTCGGGTAAAATTACGCCTTTCTGTCGCCGTAATTAATTGGCAATTAATTGAAATTGATCTCATATACGATGTCCACTTAAAATCATGTATCAACTAGACGCTCCATTAATCTTCACCCTTCAAAACAAAGGTTTCTGGGAAAGATGATTTTTTTAAGATGAAATGGTTGAAGACGCGTATAAAAAAAAATAAATATAATGTTTATTACACATTTTAGGGAAAGTTGAGAACGGTGTTGTTAAAGTTACCAAACACAAAAAATATTACAGATAATTTTTAATTTTTTAGAAAATAAAGGAAAAAAATAACCAAGAAATCGTTATTATAAGATTAATTACTAACAAAATGAAATATTATTATCTGTAACATTATTAGTCATTTATATTTTATTAGATTTAATAAATATGGCTGTGCTAATCAAACATCGTTCATGTTATTTTTAATAAAGAACTTTTATGAAACCTACATTCTCATATTCCATGCATTTTTAAATTTCACGAGAATTGTAACTTATTTTACGACGTTGCCACGTCTAATAAACTACGATATAAAAAGTAGACTTTTAACATTTATTAACTATCACATGATCTGTACCTTTAAGAGTCGAAAATGTTTTGTATATTATTTTCTTTCGTTTTCTCCTTTTTAATTGAAATCTGACCGGTACTTTTTGTAAAATATGATGAAGCCTGTGATTTCTCATAAGGATCAATGTTTATTCGCTAATAATTACTACTATCACATGCTTTAAAGCTGTACTTTTAAGTGTCTAAAATATTTTGTATATTATTTTCTCTTGTTTTCTCCTTTTTAATTGAAATCTGAACGGTACCTTTTGTAAAATATGATAAAACCTGTGATTTCTGAATGTTAAAAGCATAAAAATTCAAATGTCAATATTTTATTACTGGTTCTCTGTAGCTCTTCAAAAATTTAATTGGATCATTATCTTACCATAATCTACTAATATGCCGAATTTTATTAAATTCTGAACATTAATTCTAAGACCGACAGTACTGCCTTAAACAATAATAACAACTTTTACAGGAAAAACTATTTTTTTGTTTTTTTCCCAATATTCATGGAAAAGTTAATTTAGTTTAGTGTTTGAAGGTTTTTCGCTCAGAATTCTTTCAGATAAAACCGATTGACGTGAAATTTGGACAGTAATTAGGGAATGGCTCAAGGAACAAAAGTTATATAGTGCCGATCTGTGCCCTTCTCGGGGGTGGAAATTATTATTGTAACATTTCCTAGGACCCTAGGAAACCTCCCTTGCAAATTCCGTGGGTTCCAAAAATTATAACAAGAGATAACCACTACTAACACACTTTATTAAATAATTTACTGGATACTTCACAATACTATTATTAATTTAAATGTACTTTACTGATTAAGAATAACAATGTTTATCACTTTGTTTTCACTTTGTAGTCTTAACCTCACTTGTCAAATCAAAACTTCATCACTTCCGGCCAAGAATACGGCCTTATATACCCCTAGCGATTGCTTCCTGAATTATTCTAGAAACGGCGCGGCTTTATCTAGAAGTCTCTTTTTTCTAATGTTCCAGAACGTTTCTACTGTTTCTACTATCTTACAGATGGCGTAAAGTACAACATGTATTTTGTACATGTATTTAGTGCTGCCTATCCCCAAGGGGGTGATTACTCGTTACATTATGCTCAAAGCACGGTGTATTAAATAGGTGGTTCGACGGACGGCACTTTCCTATTATAATAATGACTTCATAAGTGCATGGTTTCTATTTACTTTAGTAGATGGCGCGAGCAATAAGGTCCTACAATTACCTGGGCATGTGCATCGTATAACTAACATAACCTCAAATTTTAAGGTTTTTTCGTTTATTCTCAATTTTAATGTTTGTATAGGCATTTTTATCTTGGAGCGATACTGGCTCCAAGCAAATATTTAAAAATCACGCAAATAATTTTTCAATATTGTTGATTAATAAAAATAGACTGCTAGTTATAGGTTGGATTCCTAACCTGCAAAAAGTGTCTTATTTTATTGTGACAAACTATTTAAAACTTCATACACATTACGTTGAACTTGACTTTGGTTTAAAGTACAGGAACCAGGCAGAAATTTTAATAATAGCTACGTAATACTTGTAAATCTTAAGAAATATATATTTTTGAGGTTAGCTGTGGTGACACGTGCAATGCTGCATGTAGTGTTGCATATATTCTTTCAATGTTTTAATTTAGCTACTTAATGTCAGATGTCACTGGACTCTTGTTTCACTAAACAAAAGCAAAAGGCCGGGAATGTATGCAACACTGTATGCACGTATGCACAGAACCTGTAAAATTATCTATGCGTAAGTAATGAGAGAACTTATTGGTCCTGCCATCTATTACATTATGTACGAAGTAAGCACTTATGAAGCCACTGTGAGGGTTGTCGTCGCATCACTTATTTAATACACCCTGGTTCAAAGTAACTGCAGAAATCGATAGAGGAATAAATTCTAAGCAATAAATATTCTATAAAATCGTTTTGATGAGTCAATACTTTTTGAGTTATTCTTGATTTAAAATGTTGATTTTTCATGTAAAAAATGCATGTTTTAGAACGATTTTTCACTAGTAACTCGAAAACTATATGTTTTACCAAAAAAATTATTATAAGCAAAAATGAAGCCTATAAAATAACAAATTGATTGGTTTTTTATTTCATTTCTGTAGATGCAATACGAACCGAGTTATGGCTCGTTGAAAGTGACTCTTTGTTCGCTGAAAACTGAATTCGATCCTTTCAACGTTAAATAACAGAAAAACGGAACATTTTTTGGAGGAAAACATATAAGACATTTTTAAAAGTACTTGAAAAGACCTTTAAAATGAACTTTGGTAAAAGTCGTTAGCATAAAAACTAACAGTTATGAGAAAATAAAATGGTTGCCTCTTTTTTTCGGAGAAAAATCGGCAATGAAACCAATGGCTTCACAGCAAGAATTGAAATTGAACATAATCCATTTACAATTTACTTTATTTAAGCTCTAACAATATGTTCTAGAAGTCTGTCCGGTTTAGGACGCCTATATTTGAAAAAGTTTGATTCAAATTTGAAATGATTTTTGAAACTTCTTAAAAAATTTTCATTTTTTCACAATAATTCAAAGACTAAAGAAGATACGTAAAAAATGCTAAAGTACAAATTTTAGAATCCGGTAGGTACTGCACAATATTACTGTACGGAGCTGCTAAAGAGATACAGTTAAAAAAATTGAGCCGTGTCGAAGACTTATCAGCGTTTCTCGAGCAGATGCGCTATGATTGGTTTTTCAATGATAACTTCCTTAATTTTTAAACTACTCAATCGCTCCAAAAATCATTTTTCAGGGAACTTCAAGAGCTACAAGCTATGTAAAATTGAACTTCCTTGAACCTTTCGTTTTTGAGATTTTTAAGCTTGGGGAAGGTGGTCATCGCACTCAAATGCAAACTTATAATGGTGATATCTCAATTAATTTTTATCCTAGAGAAATAAAAAAAAAACAACATTTTTAGTAAAAAAACCCTAGATTTTAGTACTCTAGCATTTTTTACATAGCTTCTTTGGTCTTTGAATTATCGTGAAAAAATGAACATTTTTAAGAAATTTCAAAAATCATTTCAAATTTGAATCAAACTTTTTTTCAAATATAAGCATCCTAAACCGGTCAAACTTCTAGAACATGTTGTTAGTACTTACATAAATTAAATTGTCAATTTCAATTCTTGCGGAGAAGCCATTGGTTTCACTGCTGATTTTTTCTTCGAAAAAAAGAGACAACCATTTTATTTTCATCATAAACTCCGTTAGTATTTATGCTAATGGCTTTTACCAAAGCTTATTTAATGGTTTTTTCAAGTACTTTTAAAAATGTCTTAAAAGTTGTCCTCCAAAAATTTTCAGTTTTTCCGTTCCTTAACGTTGAAAGGTTCGAGTTCAGTTTTCGGAGAACGAAAGAGCCATAACTCGGTTCGTATTGCATCTACAGAAATTAAAAAAAAAAAAAAAACAATCGATTTGTTATTTTATAAGCTTCATTTTTGCTTATAATAATTTTTTTGATAAAACGTAAGGTTTTCGAGTTATTCATGAAAAATCATTGTAAAACATGCATTTTTTAGATGAAAAATCAACATTTTCAATCACGAATAACTCAAAAAGTATTGACTCATTGAAAAAACTTCATAGAACATTTTTGCTTAGAATGTATTATTCCGCTATCGACGTCTGCTGTTATTTTGAATGTAATAATTTCTATACCCGAGAAATGGTGGCATCCACCCCCAGGGTATTTGCGCCACTTGGGATGTTTCTGATTTTGAACGGTATTAAAAACACACATTTAAAAAAAAATGATCAAAATCGGAGCTGTTGCTGAGAATTAAGAAGTGAAAACCTTCATTGACTCGACTATATAATTTCTCCTTGATTCCAAAGCCACTTTTTAATTTAGCTTCTTATTAGCTCCAACACTCGACAATGGTGCGATTTTGAATTGGGGACATGCGACAATATTAAATTAATGTTGTCATTAATGGGACAAATTTTTGATTACGTTAATGGCTGAAACTTATAGTATAGTAGAAGTAGTGTTAGAGATGGAACTAATTGCAACAAAAATAAATCTTGTTGTAAATGGTAGGTAACACGCTCCTGATCAACATATTAAAAATATACATCCATGCTGCCCCGCAAAATGCGTTTATTTGCCCTCCATCTTGAAAAAACATAAAAAAATGTAAAAAAAATCATCAGTAATTAGGTAAACGAATTTTGAAGAAGATTAATGATTTGATTTTAATGAAATAAATATGATTTTATTATAAAAAAAAAATATTGTATAACTTATTCAAATTTTAGATTTTGTTTAATGTGAAATTTTAACTTAAAGAATTAAAATTTTAATTATTTTTCTTAATTTAACATTTTCTTTTTAAAATGTGAGCGAAATTAAAGCTACTTAGGATTTTTAAGCCGCTTAGATTAATAAAAAGATGTTTTTCAACACTGCAAAAGCTTTCAGTTTTTTGGCCACCATTTTGTTATTTCCTTTTACTTTTAAAAACCAATATCATTTTTTTTTTCAGCATGAAATTTCCTGTAATTTGATATGATTTTTTTAAAAATTGTTTCATGTTTTTTCAAGATGGCGGCCAAAAAAACGCATTTTACGCAACAGTGCGGATGTATATTTTTAGTAGGTTGATTAGGAGCGTGTTACCTATCATTTACAACAAGAATCATCTTTGTTACAATTAGTTCCATCTCAAGGTGTTTTTTCGCTTATTTCTATTATACTATTATATAAATTGTGACTTGTGCAGATTACATTTTTTTTCTGATAATTCTTGTTAATTTCGTTTAAACACAAAGTATTAAAATCCTCAAATTGATTATTTAATTTGAAAAAAAAACTTACCACGTAACATTCTTATGTACAAAGGTAGGGAGTCGTCCATATCATACTGTTTATCGTTAACCTTGAATTTCTGGGAATCAAAAAAGGTATCCAACATGAATGGAGTTTTTGCAGCAGAACTACCGGGTGGATAAAAGGGGTCAACAATAATCTGACAACCTAGCCAATGGCCAAAACGGCGTCCTTCATGATGGAAATGATAGTAACACTCATAGTTGCCGGGATATTCTACAAAAAATTATTTGCCTCAATGTTGTTCATTATGTATGAATGATTAACACTTACTAGGTACTTGAAGACGAACTGCAATAGTTCCAGTTTGATTTGGTTTCAAATGAGGAATTTCAATTGTGTGATCCATCGGTTTTAAAGCTTTAGACCCCCATGTGTATTTCAAAGAAGTCTAGAAACAGTTTGTTTACTTGAAAATATTATTAGTTTTTTAATATGTAGAGATATGTATTTACTAAATTAGCAACATTTTTCTCAACATCCGGCCAAATTAAAAATATCCATTTTTCTAACCAAATATCTGGGCGTATAGAAATATAGGTTTGTTAAGGCAAAGTATCCAATTTTAAGAGTTGATATAAAAAAACTAAAGTAGGGAAAGATAGCAGTCTTTTTGTTTTGAGGATTTAAACTAATGTGGTATTTTCCTTTTTTTTTAATTCAGTTTTGGTGATATATATCAAGTAATACTATTACTTTAACAATTACTGCATAATCAATTTAAACTAAAACAATAATGTCTTAAATAAAAATAAGAAATAAGAATACGTCTAGACAGATTTCAAATGATTTCATTTGGAGGGGAATAATTAACCCATAAAAGACAACTTTCGCTTAGACTGTAACTATCTTATATGAATGCCAAATTGTGTATTTACTTTACATTATTTTACCTATAACACTTCTATTTTGCTCAATATCTTGAAAATCAATAAATATTATATACATGCATTTAACAGCAATTAAAAGGTATTTATGTTTGTTATTATTTAAAAGTTATCTTAAAAATGTAAACAAAACTCACGGCGAGGATTATGTGGCAACATTGTATAAAAATGGCTCTCCACCTCTTCCAACTTTGCTTGCGTGCTGTCAGTTGTCACTTCTTGTCACAATACAAGTGAAAGAGACATATTGGTTGGATTTATTTGTTTATTTATGTGGTGTTTCATTTTATTTTAAATTGTATCAAAAAACTATTAAGACAGAGTTGAATTTTGTGGATTTTTTTGTCAACAAACGTGAAAAATCCACACGACATTAGAGCACATCTGTCATTTGACTAGCCGTTGACATTGTTGCCATATATTGCGAAATATGTTTTTAAAAATCTAATCGACATTAAAAATTATTTAAAATATTTAATAATTCACTCCTATTATTTTTTTTTACATCATAAAATTAAATTTCGTGGATAAATATATTAACATTGATCTAATAAATAAGCTTTGTTTCGTGTTCGCGAAATAGAAATTTAAATAATGCGCCACTTTATTTGAGCGACAGTGTTTGTATCGACCAATGGAATGCCTTGCCGCCAAAACCAGCGACCTTCAGAGAGATTTTGTCAATCTCTACTCAGTTTGCATTGAGAACTCTTTGTGTGTAGTCATGCAGTCAATGTACTGCTAATTCGGCAAGTTTATGCCAATCAATCCAGATTTAGTTCCCTATAACTAAATCCTATGGTGTGGGAGACATATCCAACCAACTAGCGAGAACACAGCTCTAGAGCTTCTCGATCTGTGGACAATTTGCCGGCGACAGAGAAGCCTCGGATGTAAAAGTAAGGGATTACAAGGTAGGTCACACATGCTTTCCTGTTTAGCTCAAAAATAGGTGGTCCTTCGTATTGTTAAAATTGTTATACTTTAGAAATTGAGAAGATAATTCATTTGGTCTTCGAGCCACATTAGAACAGTCCTTTGGATGTTTTTTACGTGTTATTACAGTTCATTAAAGACAGCGTTGGCTTGGCTTTAAAATTTGTAAACAAACTTTAGTGTTGAATTCGTGCTATTGTGATTTTTAAGTGCGTGTAAATAAGCATTTTCTTGTTAAAACCGCTGCATTGCGTCATCGTTAAACCGTTGCATTCCAACAGGATTACGTCATCGGGTAAATTGTAGTTTTGTCCTTTTCTAGAAATTTTAAATTTAACGTTTTTATCTAGGGATTTAGTGTTCTGTCAGTCTGTTAATTCTAACAACTGTCATTTTTTGTATTTGTAACCTTTAAAAACGTTTATTTATTGTTTGTTGTGTTGATTTATTTTACTGTGTTTTTTAATTAAGCTTGACCATGGCTGCTTTAAAAGAAGCGATTGTATCTAGAAAAGTCGTAATTTCGCAAATTACGGAAATTTGTGAGTTAGCAAAACAAGCCAAATTGGACGAAAATATGCGAGTTTTGTTTAGAATTAAATATAGTTGTTTAGAATCTTTGTATGAGAAGTTTAAAGAGTTACATTTAAAAGTGTTATTGGCGTCCAAAGACTCTGAGTTTGAAACTCAAGACACAATTCGAAAAGACTTAGAGGAAAACTATTTTGAGTCTCGCGTTGTTTATGAATCTTTATTTCCTCCGGTACTAGATGTTCCTACTTTATTGCCTACGGTTAGTGTAGAAACCGATTCTAGCCCTAGTGTTAATTTACCAAAATTACAGTTGAGAAAGTTTAGTGGTGAAACTCATGAATGGCAATCATTTAAAAGCCTTTATGATAGTTTAGTTCATAACAAAAAAAAGTTATCGGACATCGACAAATTTCAGTATTTATTGCTTTCTTTAGAGGGTGAACCTCTCACATTAGTACAGTCAATTCCGTTAGACCCTGATCATTATGAAATAGCATATAAAGCTTTGTTGACACGCTATTCGAACAAACGCTTGTTAGCCAACAGCCATTGGCATATTTTGAAAAATTGTCCTCCCTTAACGTCTAAAAATTTAAAGGACATTCGTGGTCTTGTGGATACATTTTCAGAAAACATAGCCATCTTGAAAAGGTTAGGTTTTGACGTTGCAGCCTGGGATTTTATTTTAGTAGATTTGTTGGCAGATAAGTTACCCCCTGCTACACGCAGACGTTTTGAATTACAGGGTGATGCTGCGGAAATTCCCACATTTGAAAATTTAACAGATTTTGTTTTAAAACAGTGTGTCGCTTTACAAACATTAGCTTCGTCAAAAGTATCGGGCACATCTAAATCAAAAGTGTCTAGTACAGCTACGACAAGTAGCAAACATCGTGTTTCGCAACACCCCAGAGCGGATGTTGATTTTCGTGCCAAGTCTTTACTTGTGCAAACTGATTCTTCTTTGTCTAGTAGTAGTAGTTCCCAGAATTCTGCGGGGAATTCTCCGGAAAATTGTTCTTTGTGCAAACAGGATCATTTGATCTATCGTTGTCCTCAGTTTTTGCCCTTGACCGCTAGAGAGCGTCATGCGGCTGTAAAACGTATTCGTTTGTGTTTCAATTGTTTAAAGGATTCCCATGGTGTGGGAACTTGTCCTTCAAAATCTTCTTGTTCAAAATGTCAGAAAAGACATCACACGTCTTTACATTTTAGTGAGATTACTGGTTGTAATCGTATAGAAACGTCAGGTGCTTCCTCGACAACAACTGACAGTCCTAGTGTACATGTTGGTACTAGTGTGTTGCCTTTTCAAAAGGGTCAAACTGTGTTATTGTCTACTGTGTTGGTAGAAATTTTAGATGTGAAGAGACAGCCTCATGTTGTGAGAGGTCTTGTTGATCCCGGATCAATGGCTAGCTTTATGACTGAATCTTGTGCTCGTAAGCTACAGCTACCTCGTGCTCGTTCTTCCATCCCTATTGCAGGGTTAGGGCAGATGTCTACAAAATCTTCCCTTGGTGTTTCTCATTGTTTGATTAGACCTACTGGCTCCTTGCAGCCATCCCTCCCCTTGGATGTGATTGTTCTCCCTACTATTTGTTCTGAGATGCCTTCGGCTACTCTCTCCCCTTCGAATTTAGCTAGTTTTAAACCTTTCAAGTTAGCAGATCCTTCGTGGCACCAACCTGGTCCCGTTGATTTATTGTTAGGTGCTGACATTTATTCCTCAATTGTATTTCCCGACATTGAGAAAAGTGATTTTAGTTCGTTAGTAGGTATCCATACCATATTTGGTGTGATTTTGGTTGGTCCTGCTTCTTATTCGAAACTGCCTCCGCCCGTGCAGGCTTTCTTCGCTTCTGTCGTTACGCCTTGTTTAGACGACACTTTAAAGAGTTTTTGGAAAATTGAAGAAGTTCCGGAAAAGGCTTCCATTTCCTTAGAGGAACAACAAGCAGAAAATAGTTTTGTCCAAACCCATTTTAGATTGTCTAATGGTCATTTTGGGGTTTCTTTGCCTTTTCAAGCTGCAGAACCCACTTTCAGAAACTCACGTGTTCTAGCTGACCGTCGTTTATTCTCTCTTGAGCGTAAGTTCGACTCTAACCCATTGCTTCGTGTGGAGTATGTGAACTTCATGAAAGATTATTTAGCTTCAGGTCATATGACCTTATGTCAAGTGCCTTATGAGGATTCGAACTCCTACGTTATTCCTCACCATTGTGTGTTCAAGGTTGAAAATAGTAAACCCAAAATTCGTGTAGTCTTTGATGCGTCTGCCAAAGATGCAAATGGGGTTTCTCTCAACGATTTCCTACTAATCGGCCCCAAGCTTCAGCGTGACATCGCTAGCATTCTCCTTCGTTTTCGTGCACATTCATTTGTCTTCACTTGTGATGTGAGGCAAATGTATCGTCAAATTTTAATTGCGTCAGGACACCAACGCTTTCAGCAGATTCGTTGGAGGTTCTCATCTTCGGACCCCGTCCAAACTTATTGTCTCAACACTGTAACTTATGGTGTCTCCTCAGCTCCTTTTCTTGCTATCCGCACCTTGTTGCAGTTAGCCGAGGAAGGATGCTCCCAGTTTCCTTTGGCCTCCCAAGCCATTGAGAACGACTTGTACGTCGATGACTTAGTCTGTGGTGCTAATTCATTGGAAGGCACCCTGGAACTCCAGAGACAGGTCAAAGAATTGTTTAGTTCTGGTTGTTTTGAACTTCGAAAATGGTCTAGCAACCATCCATCTGTTTTGGAAAATCTCCCTGAGAGTCATTGTGTAAATCAAAATTTGTCTTTTGATCTTGAAAAGGATAGTTGTATGAAGGTACTTGGTCTTCAATGGCAGCCTTCATTGGATTCTTTTGTTTTTGCTGTGAATCCCCGCGATTCTATTTGTTCGAAACGTTCGATTTTATCCGAAATTGCCCGGATACACGATCCTCTTGGTTTTTTGTGCCCTGTCACATTCTTTGCAAAACGCCTCATTCAGGTTCTATGGACTCTAGGCATTGGTTGGGATGATTCCCCTCCATGTGATGTCGTTTCCAGATGGCAGCAGTATAAGGATCAGTTGCCTTGTATTGCTTCGCTGCGAATTCCTCGTTTAGTTGTTGCGGATCTTACCTCCGTAGTTTGTCAACTCCATGCCTTTTGTGATGCTTCTGAGCTTGGTTATGGTTGTGTAGCCTATTTGCGTTGTGTTTACCCTAGTGGTAATGTTAGCGTTTCTTTTCTTTGTGCAAAGTCCAAAGTTGCTCCTTTGCATACTATTCCTCGTCTTGAATTGTGTGCCGCAGTTTTATTGTCCTCTCTAGTCGCTTGGATTAGAGTAACTTTGAAACCTGTTCTTGAAATTGAAAATGTTTTTGCTTGGTCGGATTCCACCATAGTTTTGAACTGGATTAGATCTTCTCCACATCGGTGGAAAACTTTCGTGTCAAATAGAGTGAGTGTCATCCAAGACAGGCTAGCTCCTACTTTTTGGCACCACATTCGTTCTTGTGAAAATCCTGCGGATTGTGCCTCTCGCGGTCTTCTCCCAGAGGAATTTGTGTCTTTCCCCTCATGGTGGGCGGGTCCCTCCTGGCTAAAACTTCCTCCTGCGGAATGGCCTGTTGAAAGTGTAGAAATTGTTGATCCCCGTGTGGATGTTGAACAGAAGAAAACTGTTTTGGTTGCTCAAATTGAACCTTGTGTTATTGATTCTTTGTTTGTTCGTTTCTCATCTCTTCGTAAAATACAAGGTATTGTTGCTTATTGCCTTAGAATTTACAACAATTGCCAAAATTCAGAAAAACTTTCTGGTGTCTTGTCCTCGTTCGAGCTTCATCAAGCTCTCTTGTACATTGTGAAACTTGTACAGAAGCAGTCTTTTGCGAAGGAGATTTCGGCTCTTCGTAAAAAGAAGGAGCTTTCCAAAACCTTTTTGAAATTGTCCCCCTTTTTGGATGAGAAAGGGATTTTGCGTGTTGGAGGTAGAATCACTCATGCCAATCTACCCTTTGAAAGTAAGCACCCTGCATTGCTTCCTAGCACTCACGTTCTGTCAGAACTTTTGATCTTTCAGATTCACTACCAGAACTTGCATTCTGGCTTGAATACGACGCTGTATTTATTACAACAAAATTTTTGGATTCTTGGTGGTCGTCGTCTTATTCGTCGTTGTCTTGGTAAGTGTTACCGTTGTTTTCGTGTAAAACCTCCTTCGTTGCTTTGCCCTATGGGTGATCTTCCTAGTGTGGGTGTGTCACAGGCCAAACCCTTTTCACAGGTAGGTGTCGATTTTGGTGGTCCATTTCACATTGTGCCTCGACACACCAGAGGTGCAAAAACCTCAAAGGCTTATCTTTGTTTGTTCGTGTGTTTGTCGGTGAAAGCGGTTCACCTAGAAATTGTTTCAGACTTAACAACTGAAGCGTTTCTGGCGGCCCTGCGCCGTTTCGTTGCTCGTCGTGGTAGGTGTTCTCACATCTACAGTGATTGCGGTACCAATTTCACTGGGGCGGCTAGTGAATTGAAAGAAAACTTGAAGCTAGCTGCTGAAAGCGAAGCCATTACATGGCATTTCAATCCCCCGTCCGCACCCCATTTTGGCGGAATTTGGGAAAGCGGTATCAAATCTGTGAAGACACACCTCTATCGAGTGATAGGTTGCAAATTCTAACCTTTGAAGAACTATATACTTTGGTCACTCAGGTCGAAGCCTTGCTCAACTCGTGACCTTTATGTGCCCTGAGTTCTGACCCGAACGATCTTGGTTCTTTGACCCCTGGTCATTTTCTCACCCTTGAGCCTCTCACGGCACCCCCCGACCCTGATTTATCACATATAAATTTAGCGCGTCTGTCACGTTGGCAGCTTGTTCAACAGCTGCAACAAAGCTTTTGGAAAACGTGGAGCAATGAATACTTGCATCAGTTATACCAGAGAAGTAAATGGTACAAATCTCGCCGATTTGAAAATTTAGATATTGGGACTCTTGTCCTAATCCGAAGTGAATCTACGACTCCGCTTGCTTGGAAATTAGGTAGAATCGTGCAACTCCACCCCGGAAATGATGGGACATGTAGAGTAGCCACGGTCAAGACTACACAGGGAATCTTACAACGCCCTTGCATAAAATTATGCCCGTTGCCTTCGCAATAGCTTTTTTATCTTGTTTAGTTAATTAGATTTTTAGTTGTTAGTTTAAAAAAAAAACCCTAGCCATGCTAACGTTGTTTTTGGTGGGCGGTATGTTTCGTTTTCGCGAAATAGAAATTTAAATAATGCGCCACTTTATTTGAGCGACAGTGTTTGTATCGACCAATGGAATGCCTTGCCGCCAAAACCAGCGACCTTCAGAGAGATTTTGTCAATCTCTACTCAGTTTGCATTGAGAACTCTTTGTGTGTAGTCATGCAGTCAATGTACTGCTAATTCGGCAAGTTTATGCCAATCAATCCAGATTTAGTTCCCTATAACTAAATCCTATGGTGTGGGAGACATATCCAACCAACTAGCGAGAACACAGCTCTAGAGCTTCTCGATCTGTGGACAATTTGCCGGCGACAGAGAAGCCTCGGAGTCCGCCACACTTTCATGTAAAAGTAAGGGATTACAAGGTAGGTCACACATGCTTTCCTGTTTAGCTCAAAAATAGGTGGTCCTTCGTATTGTTAAAATTGTTATACTTTAGAAATTGAGAAGATAATTCAAGCTTTATACTCCTGTTCTCTTCAATTATCTTTCCTAGAACTAGAGACGAAATTTAAATTTGGCGACACTATACTGTTTTGTATAAAACCATTCTATCTACAAGTCAACACAGACTACCTACGTCATCGGCAGATTACATACATCACCGATTTAAAACGATTTTCGCGCCACTTATTTTAACTCGTTTTCTCAAAAAATTGATAATTATTTTCGCGGAAATCTGTATTGGAAGGCTTGTTTACACATATTCTATGATATTATTCAATAAAAAAAAAAAATAGGAAAATACCCCATTTGGAAGAGCCGGGTTTGAACCCAGATGTGGTTTTGTAACTAAACTGCTAAGAACAAAAAAGGATTAATTACAAAATTATTGCTTGTTTGAAGCTTGTGCTTAAAGTACTCAAAATGTTTCCAAATTGTATTTTTATTTCGAGGCATTGTTAAAAAGAATTAGATAACAAATTTTAGGTGAAAACATGATATATAGAATTTCATTTGTGTTTAAGCTTATGTATAATGGAGGAAAATTTATATTTTGATAAGACTGGACCCAGGTAAAACCTTTAATGGTTTACAACTTGTGGCTAGTAATTAAAAAAAATTACAAATCGTTAAGAATATAATTAAAAAAGAACAGATAATATTAAAACAAAAAATTGCAAATACCACGTATTAATTTTTACATGTTATTCTCGATGCTATAGAAAGCTTAACTTTTGAAGTAAAACTTTGTTCTTAACCTCTGTGAAGGCTAAGTCTTTTACACCTTCGGGAAAACATTGCAGATTTTCACGTAGTGCTAGCTAGTTACGACATGAACTATTCTTTCTTTATTTGGAGTAGGATAATTGTGTATATAACAATCTCCATATTAGTAGAATGAATAATTTTAGAGCAATGAATAATCTATTTTTTTTAAGGGAATTCGTGACTTTAATAACTTACCAAAACAAATTAAAACCAGTAGGTCTCTCAATATTTTTAAACATGAATTAACAATCTACCTATGAAATACTGACTGATTTTATATTTTACACAATAAGCAAGTCCACAAAATTTTCATTTCAATTGGAAATGATAGATTTATTGGTTATTATAATCTAATGTAACAATAAAAAAATATATATTCTTTTTATTTTGTCAGTTATTTGTAATAGAAATCCTTGGTTGATTTAGTAGCGAGGTACGTACGTTCCTAATGTCACCTCCTTGCGGGCACGCCAGCCTGTTGTTTTTTATTGAAAGACTAATGTAATATTATTGATCAGCATGCTTTAGAACCCCTATATCCAAAATTTAAAGACATTTTGATTTACGATTTTTGAATTATGAACCCATAAAATTATATTTTTCAAATATTAAATAATTAATAATTTTTAAGTGAAATTGTATTTGAAAAAAAAAAATAATTCCTCATTTTCTATTTAAATTTACTTTTTTTACAACCAGCAACTTCTATACTTTCAAATTTCATAGGCTAAGAATTTTCATCGAAAAATTACCAAACACTTTGAACCAGCAGCCCTGTAAAATATTCGTGTATTAAGGATTGCCGAATTTGAAAGCATGGATGACAGTGGATGATAGAAAAAGTGATTTTAAATAGAAAATGAGGAATTACTTTTTTAGAAAAAAAATTCGTTTCCAAGCTATAAATTATATGACATTTAATATTTTTGGTAATTTTTCGAAGAGAATTTTTTCCTATGAAATTTGCTGGGTTGTAGAAAACGTGAATTCAAATAGAAAATGAAGAATGACTTTTTTTCGAAATACAATTCGTTTAAATGTTATTAATTATTTAATATTTGAAAAATATAATTTTAGGGGGCCGTAATTCGGAAACATAAATCAAAATGCCTTTAAATTTTGGATTTGGGGGTTCTAAAGCATGATGATCAATAATATTACATTAGTATATCAATAAAAAGAACAGGCCCGCATTACTCACAGGCCGGCAAGGAGGTGGTGTCATGCTACCCTCTACCTCAGCCTTGCTGCGTTGGGGTGATTTCTACGAATAACTGGCAAAATAAAAATATTTATTAATATAAAAATTTCTAATTTTGGTACTAGGGGTTCTAATGTATGGTTTCAACTAATATTACTGTGTATTATTTGTTTTATGGACATGCCTATTCAATCATTTTATTTTATGAGCAGGCACATAGTGTTGAATTACATCTAATGACTGATTTTGAGTAAATTTAGTTGCATCTTCTCCGAACAGAAGAGATTCAGCCTACGAACAACAGATAAGTAAATCATTGACATAGATTAAAAACAGAACAGAAGAGCCACCTGAACACATAAGGTTTTTTTAATTTTTATCATAAAATGTGTTTTACTGTGTGACTTGTTAAAATAACGATGACGCTCCGTAATATGGGCGATCCTTTGCTATAAATTACCTTAGAACTCCATGGTAATTTTCCAGTGTTCATAACCACCCACTGATGCAGAATATCCTCACCACCTAACATATGACGAGGAGTTTGGGTGTTGACTGGAGTTACATCCATTTGAAGCAGTTCGTCTCCATTTCCAGGTGGCAAATAAGAGTGGCTTTTGCTGCTGCTTGGTCCTGCATCGCTATCACTGGACTTCAACAGAAGAGCCAATTTCTTGTCTTTTATTTTCTTTGTCTTGTGCTCAAGTTTCTCCAATTTTCTCTCAAGTTTGCCTTCTAGTTTTAGAGATTTTATCAAATCCTTTGTACTACAAATTTAATAAGAAATTAAAATATGGAATATAAATATAGGCGAGTCATTTTAGGTGAACAAAAGGTTAAACATCAAACTAATTGTAAAAGAAATAAACTAAGGTTTTTTAGACTTGGAATAATATCCCCAACAACATATCAAAAGTCTAGAAAAATCTAAGTATGGGAAAGCCGCCATATTGGCCGACATCTTGGATTTACTCTCGAAATCTATAAAATGCATATATTGCTTCGATTAACTTCAAATATGTACCAAATAGAAAGTTTATTGAACCAGAAATCATATAAAGACTTGATCTAATTTTGTTTCTATCATGTTCCATTTATTACAAAATGTTAATAATAAAGGAAGGTAATTTACGAACATTATAATGTTACGGTGTAAGTTTTTAAATAAATTTTATTAAACTTGTACAAAATCGTTTAATTTACTGTACACTAGGGTGCCCCTTATACATATATGACCAGAAATTTTTTCTCACATTTTGGGGAGTGCCGGGCATAATTTTATTTCAATGGATGTAAAGGTAGCTCCTACCAAATTTTAGTTCGATCGAGCACTGTTAACCCATAGCGCTTGGCATCTAACGTAATGAGAATTTATGCGCAAGTGTATTCGCAATGCTTTTCTATTGCAGAATCCACAGAACTTTCTAATTAGCTCTGATCTTGTAGTATATCGAAGGAATAAAAGAGACATAAAAAATTATCGATGAAAACCGACAAATGACAACCCGGGTAGCTAGGAGTGACTGGAGAAAACAATTACAGAATTTTCTTAGTTGAAATTAAACAATTAATAAATGGCATCGATTATGTATGCATTCATGTGACTACGTATTTATTAAAATAATTTTTCCCACTTATATTCAGTAAGATTTAGACAAATAATAATCACTGTGAAAAATAATATAAAGAAATATTTGCCCCACTTACCCTCAATGCGCATTTGTTTACTGTCCGGCTAGTGTTGTCGGTACTAAAAGAGACGCCCTTTTTTGTCAGATTTTTTGTCTCCTAGATCCCTTCGATCTACTTATACTGCAGTATGTAGGTGTTCCAACAGAAAAGGTAAAAGCATTTGCTTTTGACTACACTGCTTCAAATAAGGGTAGAATTAAAGGCGCTTGAACGCTATTAGAACAAAAACTTGAAAGAAATATATTGTTTTTTGGTTGCCGTCACATTGTTTTCGAAATTATTTTGGCAGCAAATTCACTATTTTAGGACCAGATATTCCATTTTTTAAAAGGTTTCAAAATTAATGGTCTAAAATCAACGTTCAAAGTTTCGTTCCAGCTGTGGTAAAGCTTGAAATCAAATAAATTTGTCATACTGAAACTATTCTAGAAAGTATAAATGATGCAATTTCTAAAAAGTTTCCACGAGAAGACTACCGTGAATTATTGAATCTCGTAATAATATATCTAGGAGGCCTTCCACCCGGTGGAATGAAATTTAGAAAGCCAGGTACTTACCATATGGCCAGGTGGACGGCAAAAGCCATATATTCCTTAAAAATCATTTTATTTCGAACAGAATACGATTTAACGAAAGGCGAGGAAAAATCACTTCTCCAAACAACATGCTTCATTGTAAAATGCTACGTAAAATGCTGGATTTATGAGTCAAAAGCAATGTCTGCTCCACTCTTGCGAGAATTAGTTCAGTATAAAAATATTGAATTGAATTTTTAAAGCTGTCTGGTGAAGTTTTAATAAAATTACTTAGTAATAAGTCAATGGATTTATTTCACAGATTTAAAATAGACAATTTTTTACACCTGCATCCATCCAAATGGAAAAATTCTAATGAGTATAAACAAGGACAGCTAGTCATTAGAGAATTAAAATTAGTAAATGACTCCGCCGAACGGGGAATAATTTAATTCAAGATTTTAACAAAAAAGTTACAAAATCCGAGGATCAAAAACAATTTTCATTGCAGGTGGATCATTTTTTTTTTGATATTTTCAAACTCTCTACAAGATTCATTTTCTCAATATATTTGTCCCTTTGGTTTTCTTTTTAGACTGTCCAAGATTGCCGCCGTAAATATCCTCGGGCAACCAGAGAAGTACCTATTGCAGAATACTTTCAAAATGTAGAACTTTAGATTATGGACTAGTTTTAAAACTTTGTATTCCCAAATCAAACAATAAATAAATTAATAACAACATGTATTTATGATTTCCAAAAAGTAAACCAATTTTAAAAGACGATGTGGGGCTAAAAATAAAATAAAATCGATAAAAAATTAATTTTTAATTTTTGAAAATGTTAGACCACGAGCGCACGACATGTTACTTATATTCCATTAAGCTGAAAATTGGTGGGGATTTTTTTAAAACATAATGGAACCAAATTCCGCCTGGCACTCCCCACAAATTAAAACTTCAAAAATAAGGGGCACCCTACTGTACACTCTTTGAAAAAACTACTAACACAATTAAAACACTACTGTCGTGTCTGATATTGTATAATTTTTATTCTTCCTGCAGTAATAAATCGTGTGTTGTGATTACCTTCTTGGGAACAGCTCTAGATATGATCTTCTCAGGAGTTACTGCTGTTATGGAACCCATATCATGGAAGGTGCCATGTCCATCAAGTGTCTTAATGTTGTGGACAATGTTGTCTGCAACATACTGAACGAACTGATGCGAATCTATCAATGTATCAAGGTTTGATGTTGTTGATGCACTCCTTTCATACTTCTGTACTTCGCTATAGCAGGAGCAGAAACCATGCTGGTGTGAAGAATCTATCAAAAACCTTGAACAAAAATGGTGGTGCATTTGCACTGCCAGTCCCAATTGGAGAGGTGCTACAAAGAATCGTGGTTTTATTGCTTGCATAATCGCTTCACCTAGAGAAGCTGATTTCTTATTATTTTGTTCTCCAATTACTGTCTTCATAAACACTTGAAGACTGTCTGGCAACAGGTTCATTGCTTTGTCTACAAAGCAAGTATCTTCAGTCAGTGGATAATATTCATATGAGGTTTGAAATAATTTCACATCGTTCCTAATAAATTTTGCAGCCGTTTCAATTATTCTTTGCTTTTCTGCCTCTTCATTATCTCCTTTTGGAGTATTGTTGAAGCACTTGCTCGAAATCTTGCAACATTTATTATTATTAATAATAATAATAATAAAAGGTCTTTATTCAGAGAAAAAAATATACATTTTATTTCCCTAAAATAGGCGGAGTCTAGCTAAAGCTATTCCATTTCCATTTATTCGTCCTTTCATATTTGTAAATATTACATTATCACCTAATAATTCTGTAACTTTCTGTTTCATATACTGTTCAGAATATGCATGATATTCTGAACCAGAAGACTTCAGATTTGCTTCCATTCTTTTCACTAAGTCACGCATGATTATTTGGTCTTCATCATTATTCTGAGGTATTGTATGACAGCAAGAAAACTATTTGTTCTATTGTCTTGCTGTGGTTGGCCCCTGAAGTTTATGTGGTAAACCGCATCTACAGTTGGAAGGTCCTCAACAAATACAAGTCTTGCCAATACTTGTTTACTCCATTCATCGTCCCTACTGGCGCATACATTCATTATGGTTATCAAATTTGGCTTCCTGCCCACAAAACAGGCAATGCCTATTGAATTGAAATTTTTCCACTCGTGATCGAAGCACAAGTTCATTACCAGTAGCTAGTATTAGTTCATTACCAGTAGCTAGTACAAGCAGCTGGTTTTGTCCTTTTAAATGCTTCAATGTTGTTTGGATTACACCATGTTTTCCTACAGTTCGAATGAACGGACTGTCCTTCTTGAATTCGTATATCACTTCCTCTTAATTCACTTGCTTTGTTTATTCCCTCACTTTTTTTGCGAGCCCCAAAAAAGCCCGAGCGCCCATCAGAGAGATGACTCGGACTACGCGCAGGCAGCGCGCATCACTGTGAGGTCCGCAACAAAACATACCAAATGCCTTTCTCAAGCTTATTACTGGTAAACATGTTTTTAAATTGCTTTAAATAACGTTCCTGGTTCAAAAAACTTTTTATTTGAAGTTAATCGGAGCAATATATGCATTTTATAGATTTCGAGAGAAAATCCAAGATGTCGGCCAATATGGCGGCTTTCCCATACTTAGATTTTTCTAGAGTTTTGTTGTTGGTCTAAGTCTAAAAAACCATAGTTTATTTCTTTTACAATTAGTTTGATGTTTTCAACTAAAATGACTGGCCTAATACTACATACAACTTAATATACAGGGTGTCCTTAAATTGTACTGACAAACTAACTCTACTTCGCTAAATGATGCGATATTGGTATTGTTCGTATTGTTCCGTTACACTCTCTTATATTTTAATAGTATTTTATAAAATTTGAGGCCTCGACCGGTTTCAACCAAACTGGTCGGGGAAGGTCTTTGAAACAAATAGGTTTAAATGTGACAGCCCGCTTCACTCTTAGTAATTTTTAGGTTGGAAATAGAAAAAAAAAATTGAATTTGAATTTGTTACTAAACCTGGCTGTGTCGGTGCCAGACGTTCCATTCCTTGCGTGTTAAGAACGGTATGTCTACTCATTTTTATGACTGCTTAAATAACGTAAGTAAATCTGTTGCTGGTTCATAGTCTATAAGTAGAAACCCTTTTTACTCCAGGGTTTTGTGCCTAAGTAGCCGCCGAATTTAGAAGTCCGGTTTTACACCCATGCTAAATTATGCGGGGTTTCCTTCCATGTATGACCAACGATTAACTTTTGTGTTAAATGCTACGTTGCTGTAAATACTTTCCGTATCGATTTGGAATGAAATGTCCAAAAATATTTCATACGGCTTCCTTCTTGTGCCTGTGACAAACGTTTAATATTCGCAAAATAATTTTTCTTGTTGCTTGAGCATATAATATCAGTAAAATACTAGAAGATAAACAACCACCATTCTGTGACCTATCCAAAGCTTTCGACTGTGTAGATCATTCTATATTATTATTATTAAGTAAACTGGAGTAGTATGGAATAAGGGAAAAAACGAACAACTGGTTTAAGTCATACCTCGTTAACTGTCAAATCTCAGTTGAGATTTGTTCACTTAACGATTCCGCTTAGAAAAAATACTATTCACAGCCTGAGAACATTAAAAGCGGGGTACCTCAAGGGTCAACCCTGGGACCAGTATTATTTCTAGTTTATAATTATCCATCGTTAAAGTTCTCATTATTTGCAGATGACATGAGCATCTTACTTAGAGATCAAAATATAGATAATTTAATGAAAATGGCACAAGTGGTGATAACTGACGTATCTGACTGGTTCGCATCCAACAAATTACTTCTTAATCTTGCAAAAACAGTAAACATGTTATTTCAACCGAACAGTAATATAATTCAAACAGCGTTGGTTTCAGATATAGGAATTATCGAACCTGTGTGCGATATAAAATTTTTGGGGCTATATATAAAAACTTGATTGGAAAATTCACATAAATCTTCTTAACGAGAATAGTATAAAAACTGCAGAAAGACTGAGACACATGAAAAAAGATCCAATCAACATGACAATCTCAAGCAGTGTGACACCTTTGCCGAAAGACATGGATGCTTTTTGGGCTTCAATTCAAAACAAGACACAGTTTCAACATTTTTGCTGAAACTATATTATTCAACATAGGGGCAGACTACCAAGTTCAATAGTTTATTTGAGTGATATGGCTGGAGTATGGCACACAAAGTAGAAGCAGATATTGTTACAGAAGAACCTCAGTTATGTTGTACACTTGAAGAAGCCAATGAAAGGATATTTTTTCACATAAATCATGCCGTTAAGCACTCAAATGTTGTAAGTGTCTTAATAGCATCATCAGACACAGATGTATTTGTGTGTGCCGTTTACTATTTTCATAAAGAGTTTATAGCTAATGATTTGAATGAACTTTGGACTTATTCTGGGATAGGACAGACTTTAAGATTTATTCCAGTACATGATGTATGTCAGGCTGTTTCAAACCATGTCATTGAAGTACTTCCTGCTATTCACTCACTGAGTGTATGTGACTACAAGCAAATTTGGCACAAAGCACGCAGCTTTAAAAGTGGCCGAAGACTGCGCATAGTTGTTAAAAGACTTTGGAAAAGACGAACTGTGAAATACAATAATTGAAAATGCTGAAGAGTTTTTGACAAGGATGTTATCTAAAGACTTTAGGAATATTAACCGAATGAAAACTTTAGACTTCACCGAGCTTCCACAGACTTTATCTAGTACGGCGCTATACAACAAGCGGGCATATTTACAGGCTAACCAGTGGTATGGTCTATTAGAGGATCTATCCCGGTGACCATGAATACGAGCAAATGGAAGAGGATAGATTCCTCAAATTATCACCGAGCAACTTCCTCCTGATTTCCTTCACATTTGTTCATGTAAGACTTGTGCACGGCCAAACATCTGTATATGTAGGAAGAATGAAGTTGGCTGGTCCAGATTCTGTGCTTGTGAACTTCCAAAGTGCCATAATAATTGGAATTAACTTTTATTAGTCACATTAAAGTATTATTTGTTACTAATAGTCGCTTAATCTTCTTGTCATTCTTAGTAATGTTGCAAATAATGTAGTGTTTTTATTAATAAAATCTTTTTTTTAATTACAACTTTTTCATGGTTTAATAACATGTAATAATAACATGTAAAATAATGCTCTTATCAATTTTGATACCTTGTAATTTTCCGCTACGAGCACTAGTTTTCGAGACAAAGATCATTTTCTGGTAAAAGTACATATGGACATCTTAGCGGCCATATTGGGAGAAACCTCCCTATGCCAGAAACGCGTACCCAAACCAAACCTTGTCCTTAGACATCTAAGAATTGTTTTGAAGAGAAATTCTCTATACACCTCCGCGCAACAGTTGTCACTAGTGTGGCCCCTAGACTAAAGTAACTTAAAAAACATTTTATTTTCTCATGTATTTTACAGCGTTCTCGAATTCCTCGAAACAACGCTGTAATTATCTAACTTCTTAATATTAAAAATGATGTAATATTGAATTCACTATTGTTATTAATAGGTATCTAAATTTGTTCGCATAATGCTAATCCATATTTCCCTACTGTTGCATGAGGAGCAATTTTCCATGTACACATATATTTTTTACTATCATTTATATTTATATGTTATGTATGAAATGTTATGTATGAAATGTTATGTATATATATCTGGGAATAAATTCTATTCTATTCTATAAAATATTGTAATATGTTGCACCCCTTAAAATTTAAGGTTATGTTACTAAAAAGTAGGCAGACTTCAACAGATCGAATGTCTGAATGAATGTAGTGTATTTGCACCTACTCGAAAAAGAACCTACCAGAAGATTCCAAAGTGACATCTGGAATTCTCTAGAGAATGGTGGCGTCATCACAGAACAATCGAGATCTGTCATTTTTAGGTATAAAAGACCAACCGCATTCTCGGCGAAGAGTTCAGAGAGTTCAGAAAGTTCAAAAGTATAGAAAGTGAGGTTAAGACTTCAAGGATAAACATTGTGATTTTAGTCAGTAAAAGTGTATTTAAATTAATAATAGTATTGTGAAGTATCCAGTAAATATTTAATAAAGTGTGTTAGGGGACATCTCTTGTTATAATTTTTGGAACCCACGGAATTTGCGAGGGTGGTTTCCTAAGGGTGGAAACACGTTACAATTGGTGTCAGAAGCGGAATTTTATGACAAGAGGAGCTCTGAAGTTGTACTGGAGTGTTCGAGAAGGATTCTCGAGGGTTAGTGCTAACACAGGACTAATTTACTGGACATTGTTCGAGGGTTGTTTTCGAACAGGAAAATAGTGTTTAAGTGCATTTTTGAGACATTGTAGAACATTTTATTAGGACATTAGTGTGATAATTAAATCCTTTTTGAACTGAGAAGTGATAGAGACACTGAAAAAGACTCATTTAGTGCGTGAAAATTTCTAGAACTTTTCTATTTGGACATTAGTGGAGATTATTAAATTCTCTGAACTGGATAGTGACAAAAGACTCTGGATAAGACTTTTTCGTGCTATTTCGAGATTTGTCTAGAAAGTTCCATTACCGATATTGACGTGACAGTTAAATTTATTTTATTTTAATTTCATCGTATGCCCGTAACAACAAGAAGTATGGCATCCGATAAACAAATACAGGACTTATTTGAACAATTCCAAAAAATGATGGCACAGCAGCGCCAGGAGGAGGAAAAACGGCGTCAGGAAGACAAAGTAGAACAGGAGAAAAGACGTCAAGAGGAAGAAAGAAGACGTCAAGAAGAAAGGGACGAATTAAAGAAAATTATGGAAGATCAAGAAATAAGACGTCAGAAAGAAAAAGAGGATGAAGAAACAAGACGTCGGAAGGAAAAAGAGGATGAAGAAACAAGAC
Organism: Rutpela maculata; assembly: GCA_936432065.2. Taxonomy (NCBI): domain Eukaryota; kingdom Metazoa; phylum Arthropoda; class Insecta; order Coleoptera; family Cerambycidae; genus Rutpela; species Rutpela maculata. Next base: position 70,171,156 of record OW386286.2, on the reverse strand, counting down.
GTCGGAAAGAAAAAGAGGATGAAGAAACAAGACGTCGGAAAGAAAAAGAGGATGAAGAAACAAGACGCCAAGAAGAAAAAGCCGAATTGAGAGAAATTATGGAAGACCTGAAGATACGACAGCAAGAGGAGAAAGAAGAACAAGAAAAACGCCAGGAAGAATTAAGGAAAATTCTGAATGAACAAATGAAAATACAACAGGACGCTATCATTTCCACTACTGAGGAACTAAAGAAAGAAATCAAAGATGATATGGGTAGCGTAAAGTCTGAAGTTTCTGAAGTCAAGACGGAAGTCAGTCATGTAAAAGAGGAAGTGAGTGACATCAGAGGAAAAATGAGCGAGTTCGAAGGAGAAGTGGAGCGACTTAAACGACAATTAAGAGAGAAAGGAGGCCAGCTAGTAACATCATCAGGTCCTCGATTAAAACCTCCCTCCTTTGACGGCCAAAGCTCATGGACAACGTACAAGAGACAATTCGAGGCAGCAGCATCGGCGAATAACTGGGATAACGAGGAAAAGGCTATGGCATTAGTTCTGGCGTTAAGGGGCCAGGCCTCAGAATTACTTCAGACTATCCCAGTGGAGAAACAAAGGGACTTCAAAGTCTTGGAAGCTGCATTGGACTTGAGGTATGGCGATCAACACCTTGCCCAATTATACCAGGCTAAGCTGAAATCCCGGATGCAAAAAGCTGGGGAAAGTTTACAAGAATTTGAAGCTGCGATAGAGAGACTGGCGCACCTGGCGTATCCAAGTGCACCTAAAGAATTCCAGGAACAATTAGCCGTGGGGGCCTTTTTAGATGGTATAAGGGACGAAGAGGTCAGGCGAGTTTTGAGGCTGACGAGACACCAAAGTAGTAGCGAAGCTTTGGTGCGTGCACTTGAAGTAGAAGCCGCCTACAGAGATACTCCAAGGTCGAGAGTGCGAGCTGTGACTCTCGAAGAATCGCAACCAGAAATGAATCAGAACCCTATGTTGACTGAGATGCAGAAAATGTTTACCAAACTATTCGATAAATTGGATGGCCTAGGAAAGCAGGATAAACAGCAAAATAAAGGAAAGCCGAGTGGTGGTATTAAATGTTACAACTGCGGCAAGATGGGCCATATGAAACGAGACTGTCGACAGCAGAACTCGGAGAGTCGAGTAAATGCTGTAAATGTTGAAGAAAAGCAGGAAAACTAAAGATAGCCAGCACCAAGGGGGCTGTGTTGGCTAGGGAATGCGGTGCCCCCAGAGAAATAAAGATTTCCCAGCTTCAAAGAATTCCAAGCAGTCTGTTGTTGCAAGGATATGTGAATGGAAGAAAATGCGTGTTTACTATTGACACCGGTGCTACGTCATCAATAGTGCGGCCAGGGTTTATATCAGGCTTGCAGATTAACAAGAAGCAAAATGGAGTAATTATTCGGACAGCCACGGGGGACAGGGCTGCGGTCCATGGAGAGGTCAGCTTGGAACTGCAGGTTGGACGGTTGAGGTTCAATTACAAGGTCATTGTGGCTGACATTATGGATGATTTCATTTTGGGTCTAGACATCATGGGAGAGCAGGGATTCATTGTTGACGTAGGGGAGCGAGTCTTAAAAATTGGAAATGAGGAATTTATTCTGGCAACCGCAGACGACCAATTCCATAAAGCGAGATTGTTAACAACACAGACGATCAAGATTCCTGCTCATTCAGAACAAATGATCGATGCTGCCGTAGAAGGAAATCCTGGAGAGTACCGTGTTGGCCTAGTTGAAGATGACGAATCGATTAAGTCCCTACCCAATATTATTGTGGCGAGAACTTTAACCCGGACTAAAGACAAAATCCCAATTAGAGTCGTTAATTTAAATTCCCACTCGGTGACAATTAAGGAAGGCAAACCGATTGGCTCCTATGAACCGGTCACATGGGTAGCGAGGTGCGAGGAAGAAACAGAGGGAAGTTCATCTATGAAAATAGACCAGGAAGTTTTGACCTTGTTGAGTACCCAGTTGGAGCATTTATCTGAGGATGAACGAAGGGAGGCAATCAAGTTCCTGGAAAAGGAAAGTTCAGTATTTGCCAAGAATACAGAGGCCCTTACAAAAACAGACATAGTCCAGCATCGGATAAATACTGGCGACTCACCAGCTATTCGACAACCACCTAGGAGGCTTCCATTAGCGAAACAAGAGGATGCCTCGGCAATGATAAACAAGATGCTGCAAGACGGAGTCATTGAGGAGTCAACGAGTCCCTGGTCATCGCCAGTAGTTTTGGTTGCCAAGAAGGACGGAACATTAAGATTTTGTGTCGATTATCGAAAATTAAATGATGTCACGAAGAAAGACAGTTACCCATTACCACGAATTGACGACACGTTAAGCACGTTGGCAGGCTCACGATGGTTTTCTACGTTAGACCTTAGGAGTGGATACTGGCAAGTGGGGCTTCATCCTGATGATAAGGAGAAGACAGCGTTTTCAGCAGGCAGTGGTCTTTATCAATTTACCGTGATGCCTTTTGGACTTTGCAATGCGCCAGCTACCTTTGAAAGATTGATGGAATTCGTACTGCGAGGGCTAACCTGGAGGACGTGCCTGGTTTACCTTGACGACGTGCTTGTTATGGGACAGGACTTTACAGAACATTTGAAAAATCTTCAAGAAGTATTTGGGCGAGTCAGGAATGCCCACCTGAAGTTGAACCCGAAGAAGTGCCTGCTATTCCAGAAAGAAGTCAAATTTCTTGGTCACGTGGTGTCTTCGGATGGAATACAAACAGACCCCGACAAAATTTCTGCTGTACGAGATTGGCCAAGACCATCTAACGTTCATGAAGTACGGAGCTTCCTTGGCCTCTGCACTTATTACAGGCGCTTTGTGGAAGGGTTTGCAGAAATTGCGAAACCATTACACCGGCTGACAGAAGAGAAAGTGCAGTACCAATGGACACCGGAATGTGAAACGGCATGGAGAAAATTGAAGGCAGCTCTATGCACTGGTCCTGTGCTAGCGTACCCACAATGGGAAGGACTTTTTATTTTAGACACTGATGCCAGCAATTCTTCGGTCGGATCTGTGCTGTCTCAAATCCAGAATGGGCAGGAAAGAGTGATCGAGTACTTCAGCAAGGTGCTGTCCAAACCAGAAAGAAATTATTGTGTAACCCGGAAAGAGTTACTGGCCATCGTAAAATCAGTGGACCATTTTCATAAATATCTTTATGGAAGACATTTCAAGATTCGGACCGACCATGCTGCATTAAAATGGCTGTTGCAGTTGAAAACCCCTGAAGGTCAACTGGCTCGTTGGATAGAACGGTTGCAACAGTATGATTTCAAAATAGAACATCGATCTGGAAGATCTCATAAGAACGCAGATGCTTTATCTAGAAGACCATGCAAGGAAGATTGCAAGCACTGCCGCCACGTTGAGAAATTGCAGGGTACGGTGGCCGTCAACACTATTAAAATAGAGGTTCCGGACGATTGGACAACCGAAGCCCTGAGACAAGAACAACTGAATGACACAGAAATTGGGGCTATATTGAGAGCAAAGGAGAAAGGAATTCGACCAGCGTGGAAGGATGTTTCGGATAAGGCAGTTGGATTGAAGGCTTTGTGGGCCCAATGGGATTCACTTAAAGTCATGAACGGGCTGCTAAAGAGAGCTTGGGAAAGCCCGGATGGCAGGGAAGTTGTTATGCGTCTAGTGATTCCCAGGTGTCGAGTACCGAAAGTACTTCAGGAAGTGCATAATGGAGCATCCGGTGGGCACTTCGGCGTTAATAAGACCCTGAATAAAGTACGAGAACGATTTTATTGGGTAAATAGTCGTCAAGATGTGGAAGCTTGGTGTCGCAATTGCAAAATTTGTGCAGCCAGTAAGGGACCACAGACTAGAAGTAGGGGTGCAATGAAGCAGTATAACGTCGGAGCTCCTTTCGAGAGGATCGCGATCGATATAGCCGGCCCATTCCCAGTAACCAAGGATGGGAACAAGTACATACTGGTTGCAATGGACTATTTTAGTAAGTGGCCAGAGGCCTATGCAATTCCAAACCAAGAAGCAGTCACTGTCGCCAAAATCTTGGTAGATAATTTGATATGTCGGTTTGGTGTACCCCTGGAGCTGCACTCAGATCAAGGGAGGAACTTTGAGTCAGCAAATCTGCAAGTTATTGGGGATACACAAAACACGGACCACAGCCCTTCACCCGCAATCAGATGGAATGGTGGAACGACATAACAAGACCATGAAAGAACATCTCTCTAAAGTGGTTCATAAGAATCAACGCGATTGGGATCTCCACATACCGTTCTTCCTCATGGCATACAGAGCTGCTATCCACGAGTCTACGAAACAAACACCAGCCCGTGTAGTATTTGGACATGAGATCAGACTGCCGTGTGATTTGATTTTCGGAACACCAGGCGGAGAACAGCTTCCTGTGAACAGCTATGTGGATGAAATGAGTGAACGGCTAAGAAATGTTCATGAGCTGGTTAGAGACCAAATCACCATAGCCAGTGACCGAATGAAGGCTCGATACGACCGTAAGGGTAGTTCAGAAGGGTTCAAGGCAGGAGATCTGGTTTGGCTGTACAACCCACAGCGGAAGAAAGGGAAGTCACCGAAACTTCAACCTCCTTGGGAAGGACCTTATACTGTTATTACCCGAATTAATGATGTCGTCTATCGTATTCAACGAAACAAAAAGTCCAAGATGAAGATCGTACACTTGGATAGACTGGCGAAGTATGTGAAAGAGGCTGAATTGCCTGACCGGGACGTTCAGGCTTAAGGAGGGGGCAGTGTAATATGTTGCACCCCTTAAAATTTAAGGTTATGTTACTAAAAAGTAGGCAGACTTCAACAGATCGAATGTCTGAATGAATGTAGTGTATTTGCACCTACTCGAAAAAGAACCTACCAGAAGATTCCAAAGTGACATCTGGAATTCTCTAGAGAATGGTGGCGTCATCACAGAACAATCGAGATCTGTCATTTTTAGGTATAAAAGACCAACCGCATTCTCGGCGAAGAGTTCAGAGAGTTCAGAAAGTTCAAAAGTATAGAAAGTGAGGTTAAGACTTCAAGGATAAACATTGTGATTTTAGTCAGTAAAAGTGTATTTAAATTAATAATAGTATTGTAAAGTATCCAGTAAATATTTAATAAAGTGTGTTAGGGGACATCTCTTGTTATAATTTTTGGAACCCACGGAATTTGCGAGGGTGGTTTCCTAAGGGTGGAAACACGTTACAATATTATGTCTTAATTGTAAACTATAATTCTGGTAATTTAATTGTCAGGTTTATTTTTATATTTAGTATCAAAATATCGTTAATACTTTGCATTGACTTGCATAAAGTTAAAGTATATTAATTCAGTGTGATTTATTTAAATTACCTTCAATCAATGCGTACTGGCCGATTTAATATAACCTTTCTATTTCTTCATTGTATATTATCTTTTGCTGTGCAAATTAGGAAGTTTCCTATTTTAGAAATATCATGTATATTCAACCTCATTTAGTAGTCTTTCAGATAACTAGTCAAACAAAAAAAAAATTATCTCGATATCTGAAAAACTCACGAACTTATTCAATTTCTTATTTGAATACTTCGCCTCGGCTGAAGTCCACCGTGACGTCACAATACACAACCCGCTGACTTACCATGCCGGCGGCCCGCCGTATGTTCCCTTTATTAGTGTATGTGCTCAATTTTCTGAAATGTCACAAAATGTCACTTTTGATTCATTCGTGCCGAGCCGAATTTTCGCCGTGCAATTTACGATCAGGTTTATCTGGAAGACTTCCTCTTTACGTCGCGACATCATACGGCCGTCCCAATGGTGTTTTTCGAAAAATATGAACGTGCCAAAATTGCATGTTTTAGCAATTTTTTCGGCTCTCAAATGCAAGCTGGCTATAAACTGCCGGTGCCTGCCAGCGAGTACAAAGGTGCCCGCGCCCGCTCGCTGTTGGCGGAATCATGTATTGTGACGTAATTGAGCCTCAGCCCAGATGATCGCAGCATTTTAAACTTGGAAGGACCATAACTTATTTATTTACAGATATTTTTTAGATTTTTACGACTATTTATTACGAGAAAATGAGAAAAATGGAAACTTCCTAATTGGATGTTTATTTCTTGTATACAACGTGATCTACCATGACTTGCGGAAAATAAAATGGTGTACTAGTCTTCAATGTGGTAAAGTCCCTGTAAAATTTTAGAGTGATCCGAGGTAATTTAGTAATTATAGTTGCATTAAAATTTGCAAAGGTACGCTACTGAACCATGGAGTTTGGCTACCTTTAATGCTTTCAATTGTTTATATGCTATTTTTAGTTATCTGAGGTCAGTAAATAGAGTAGTGACCTTACTTGAGAAAGACCATATCGAAGATGTTTACATTTCCTTAACAAGTTAACGACGGTTCTTACCCCCGGGGTAAGAACCCCGGGGTCAAGTAACAGGTGTTCTCTACACACGGGGATCAATTTCATAGTACATTAGTTATGGACGGGAATATATAACCAAGTGAGCATACATACATTTCATTTCAAAATTTTTCCATTTCACAGTGACGGTTCTTGTTTCTGAAGTCAAGTGCGGCGCTAGCGACAGCTCTTGGAGAGTATTAATAATTATTTATCATAATGATACCGAGATTACAGTTTTCCATTTTAGAGTTACTATAATTTTAGTCTTAGAACGCATTCTTGACGCCGGACTCAAGTAACGTTATTAAATAATGCCTGAGTACTTTACCCCAAGGACAAGAACCGTACGAAATTAATATTTCTGAAAAATAACTCCCGTCGTTAACGTGTTAATTGGCAGCCGGCGCGTGTGATCAAAATGCCGCGTTTTTTGCTTTCGGTCGAACGCCGCCGCAGGTATAAAGTATGGCCCAGTTTGGTATTTTTTATTGACGGGTTTAAGTAAATATCTTACTTGCTATTGTAGAGAAAGACATTGACCTTATTAAAATTAAATTGTGTTCGTAGATCGATGTTCAATACGCCATTCGTCGCTTAGAACAGTGTATTTAATGTAACATTTTCTTTGACTTTCCATTACTTTTACGTTTTGTGCTATGCCGTATTCTACAAAAATTATTACGCGTTACGTCAGATTAAAGATTAGTCATAGGCGGCGCATTCATACAAAAAAATAAGATAATTTTTTTGGCCATATTTTTTTAATTTTTCATTTTTCTAACTCCTTTCGGTGGGGGCAACCTACTGTTAAATTTTCCGCAAGCCATGGTAGATCACGCTGTATATTAACTTGACAAAAGTGTATTTGTTTACGTACGCCCTGTAGATTTTCTCATGTTCTAATTTCTGTAGTAAAAAATGAATAGATAAATAACAAAGTGAATTTGACTTTATATTGTATTTTATCCATTGAGCTTATCAAGTAATTAAATGTTATAGCTATTTTCTCTAAAATAAAAGTAGACGCCATACTTTGTCGCGGTACCACCATGGGGCTTTTGTTTTTGTCTGTATCTTATAGTAAATTATACCGGGACATCAAAAAAGATTGTCATTATCAAAACTACGTTCCCACCTCTCCAAGTTTTATTGTTTGGTAATTACGAAATTTACAGAAGAGGTCGGTTGGAACAAAAATAGAAATTCCTGATAATAAAAGCACAGTTGTCGACACCATAGACGTAGATAGCAACAGAATAAAATTCATAATTATTTAATGAGCGTAACTAACAATTAGATGAGAAAATAAAACGAAATAATATTTTATAAAAATAATTATTTTACATCATGTGTGCCAAATGGCCACCATTATTGTCCAAACATATGTCCACGCGCCTTTTCAAGTTTTCGAAAATATTTTGCATACCACCTCTAAACCCTCGATTTTTGAAAACCTCATTTTTTAATTGACCAAACAGAAAATAATCCAGAGGTGTCAGATCTGGTGATCGAGAGGGCCATCTGCCTCTACTGATAATTCCTTCATCGAAAAATTGTAGATATGTGATAGTCTCATTAGCAGTATGAGAAGCGCCATCTTGATGCAAAAAAATCCCCTCTGTAAATCATCATCATGTAGTTGATCGACGAATGGTTGCAAAATCAGTTGCCTATAATTTGCAACATTTAATGTGTCACGGAATATAATTGGCCCTTTTATTCCACTTCTAGACATGGCCACACAAATACCAAGTTTTTGAGTGTGGTTTTAACAAAATTATGAGGAATTTTGAAATGCCCATATCCTGTAATTCTAGGGATTAATGTATCCAGAAAGATGGATCCATTCCTCATCCGAGAAAAAGTCACATCCGATGCATCGTCAATTCTTATAATTGCATTAAACAGTGATCCTAGTGATTCCATCCTGGGGAATAATTCTTGCACCACAGACATTTTGTATGGATGAAAATGTAACTTTTTGTCAATGCCGTGTGATAAGAACCATAAGAATCAATAATTTGTGACGAGAAAAGACATTTTTAAAAATACTTGTCTTAGCTGCAAGCTTTTTTAATGACTTTGTTGGATTTTGTTCCATGCGTTGCTGAATGCCTTGCAAGGTTTCATTTGTTAAAACCTTATTTCTGATAGGGGATTTTCCAGTATGTACAGATCCCAAGATGCCGAAAACTTTTACGAAACGTCCAATATTCTGATATAGTATATATTTTCTTAGTCTATTTCAATATCTGCAAATCGCCCTAACCATTTTTCAGCACAACTTTGAATCTTGCTGAATAGTCCTCCGTTCGAAAATATGCCTCTATTAAAAAGGCGCTCAGCAGTCAGCGGCATATTGCAGTAAAACTAAAAAATTTGCACTAAACAATAAACAACCTTGGCCACGCGTCACTGATCGAAGACCAATTCGAAAACGTATAGTTGTTTCGGTCCAACCCCAGTCGGTGAGACGAAGGATGGGTGGTTCTATATCCGGAATTTTAATGTTCATGCACAAATAATTTAGACAAATAAAATATATGACTCCGCCACTGTGCACTAATAAGAATAATAACAGCGGTATGTTAACGTGCATCAAAGGACTGTCTCGAAACCGAAAGCCGCTGGACAAAAGTTTTGATAATAAAAGTGACGAGAAGTGCTTACGTCACATTCAACCTTTTTTGATAACCCGGTATATGCTATATAATGCTATATGATTCATAGGTTCAATTTCAATTCCAATGTTAAAACTTATGAAACAAACAGTCCAGTGTCAGATTAGCAGATTTTTAATAATAATAAAAAATATTGCTTACTCATGCGATGACTCTCCCAAAAGTGCTGAATGTTTCCTAATGCGTTTTGGGCACTCTGGTTTAGATTTACGTCCATGATAACAAGAGGGTTGGCTTACTGTGTTTGGCTTAATATTCGATACAATGCTTGATACGGTAGCAGTTATCTCGTCAGAAATATTTTTTTTAAACTGAAATTAAGAAGAAAAAAATGAATCCTGGAAAAAACATTGTGTTTATTTTTGTAACAATAATACTAGGTATCCATTATCACATGAATCATAGCACTCTAAATAAACAAGCAAACAAACCGTAAATCAAATAATTATCAATTAAATGGCATTTAGTAAAATTATGTTTCTCCTAGTAATAGTTGCTGTAATTGCGTATGAGTCTTATTACCCTCCAGGGATTCCAGGATCAGAATACTGACAAAAAAAAAGTCGTTCTGGGATTAAAGGAGAAGTCCCGGGATTTTAAAATGGCCCGAATTTGAGAGTACTACCTCCATTTTCTACTGTATTCTAATACGCTATGTGAAAAATGCATTGAGAGTTTGTAGTGATTCCTTTTTCGGGTCTAGTTTTGGGTCTTAAAACTCGATCCTGAAATTAACGGAATTATGGAAACTTTGGCGGAAGACTCATACTCAAAGCCTAAATAAAATAAATGTCTGGACAGGGGTTTTTGTAATCACATTGCATGGCCCGTTTTTATTGATGGCAACCCTACTGGTGATGCGATTCCCCAATATGACTTCTCTTGACTTTAGTGAAGAGGGTTATCTAAAGGATGAGGTTTATTTTACAGTGAAAACCAGTAGAAGTATTGTGACAAAGAGTAATAAACAAATGCAGACAAATAACACTAGAAATATTAAACTTGCATCATCTTGCTATAAAAATTTCCTCAGTGATTCATCATCATATAAATATTAATGAATAATATTATTGAGGGCAAACTTCATTTACGGTTTGCAACATTTAATTGTTCATCATTCTCTAGTATATGCTACAGGTTTTTTGTATAATTGCTATATTTTAATTTTACCAGTTTTTCGACAATGTCACCTCGGTAGGCGAAGCTGGTCAGTATTTATACAGTATATTTGTTTCTGTAGATTTTTACCACAGGTACATTTAAAGTTTGAAAACAACAAGTCCTAATAATTAAACATTCAGACAGTCACAATTTCTTTAAAAAAATTCTTTATATATTTTTGTCTATCTATTTGATAATATCCTTTGAATATGTTGAAATACTCACAATAGAATACCTTCACCGAATGTTAGTCCTATAATCCCAATAATGGGCTAGTAGACAATAACGAAAACGACAATATTAATAATATAATATTATAGTACGACTCTCCAATATGTTATAAATATAATTACAAAGTAATTTTACCGACTATTATTGGTTTTATATAAATAAATATACTTAAAATCAGAGTGGATTTAAAATAAGGTAGTTTTCCGGATATCTCGTGACGTAATAGCGTAATAACCTCTTTACTTTACAGTTTGACAGTAACTAGCTACATTGCCACATTTCTAAAAAGGAATGTGCACCACTGCACTGTCTGAAACAAATTTTAATATTAATTTTTAACACTGTTTCAAATACCCAGGAAATAAACATATTTTTAAGGCCGATTGATAACTTGTTAATACACAATTGTAATATTACAGAGGATTCTATATAGCAGTACAGAATATCTTACATTATTTATCGAAATATGGCAACTTAGCACTCGTTTCTCTGTTCAATCACAAATTAGAATTTGGTGATTACGCTATTACGTCATAGCCAATAGAATAGCCCGAAAATTGGCGACAATATCTAACTGTTTAAACTTCATGATTTTTTTTTACTATAACAGCTAGTTGCACCAACTTCGTGTTAACGAACGTTTTACAAAACCACGTTTTATAGGCAAACTTGTTAAATGGTTCTACATTGCACCGTATGGAAGTTGAAGTTGATTAGTTAAGCGGGGAAATTCTAGGGATTTTTCATCTGTGACTAATTTCATATCCTTACATAACCTTAAAAGTTGTATATTTGTATTTGACATGCATTTTAGTTCTAAAAATTTTTGATTTTCGCTAACGATTTTTTGGTTTATCATTGTAAGATTTTTATTGTAAGATGAAATCTGCTGATAAAAAGAAAAGGTCTGCAAATTTCACTAATAACGACAAATCTCTGTTGTTAAAATATTAAAAAACGAATCCAGTAACTACAAGATAAAAAAATGAAGCACGGGCAAACATCACTCAAGAATTCAATAGTTCTGGACCATCTTATCCCAGAGACGCAAAATGCCTGAAAAGGTGTTATGATAATAGAAAGAAACTGTTCAGAAAGTCAGTTGCAGTCCAAAGAAAAGCTGTATAAAACCGCTGGTGGATTGCCAAATATTACAGAAAAGAAAGAACCTGGAGATGAATTGTTATTATCCATAATATGTTCACTATCTATCTTTGTATATACAATTATCATCATATTCGCTGATAAAAAATGAGGTTCAAAATTATACACCAAGTTTAAATTTAAATTTATTTGTATGTGTGTTGAATAAATATTGTAAAAACTGTTAAAATTCAAATATGGGAAATAAATATTATTATATTATAATATGCGATGAGGGTGTAAATGGTTTTTTTCATTTCTAGACTGAATTAAACATACTAGTATTTGTTATATTTTACTTTGTTTCTAGTTTCAATAAATTTACACATCACTGGGATATTCCAATAGATGGTCTATTTGCTCAAGAACATTTAGAACTGCTTCTTTGTACAACCGAAACTTTCGAAAAAAGTGTAGTCGTCCATCTCGCAGCAATAATTTTTGTTGATTAATGCGTTTTGGAAATCAATTCTCAATAATTTCTAATATTTCTAAATCATCGTCAAAGATGTCCTCGTAAATCTATTTTAATTAATACTTGGCGAAACAAAGAACTTCTGATTAGAAAATCAAACGTCAAATCTGAAGTAAACAAGAACCTTGTTCTGTACTTGCGCAGATATATTTACTTAACCACACTGCCAGCTAAACGTGAGGTAAACCATCAATATTGGTAGTTTAACTTGATCGGAGATTAAAAAGAATTAACCCACGTTTAAAAGTTGGTGCAATGTACATTTCTCATTAAATCCAAGTTTAGTATTAAACCTCCGTTAAATAGTGTTGGTGCAACTAGCTGTAAGGCATTATTAAAAAAATAAAACAAAAACTACGGGTCAACTGTTTTTGTGTGTAGACGTTATTAAAATTATTAAAAAAAAATTGTATACTTGCCCATTGTAAGGAAAACAGTTATTGTAATGAAATAATTACAGACCAATACAAACAAATTGATAAATATTTAGACAACTATACCTTAGCCGGGAAAGGAGGATAGAGATGAACTGAACCGTAAATAGTGTCAAACGGCGCATGTCTTTGAACAACATTGATTTAATAAGCTCTTGTAAATATTATTTTGAATTACACCCCCTCCAAATTTAAACGCCAATAGGATCTTGTCGCACACACTGATAATGTGCTCATACTGCTATCCTCCTTTCCCGGCTAAGGTATAGGCAATATACTTTTCACATAAACATCAACGTCAAAACTGTGAATTTGAAGATTATGTTCCACTGTGTTTACGTAATTTAAACTGTGATTTGTATTTTTATTATTAATACAAGTTATCGCGATGTCAAAACTGGAAACAGGTTTCACTAAAACAGATTCCCGCAATCTATCATCAGTTGATAACGACATTTTTACTTGGCTAATATTGATTACATGAGTACTGAAATAAATAATGGCACATGATAGACTCGAAAAAGGTTATGTTCTGTTCTTTATTTGAATCTGTTGTTTGACACTGCAAGCTCACTTCACTTATGATGATTCCATGTTTGCCGATTGTACCTCATGATTTGTAATTAGCATTGATCTTTGACAACTTAAAAGATGATGGAAGTCAATGCACGGAACACCATATCTTGCATGTCAACAGCGCCTTAAATCGTGAAAGGGTGGTATCGAGGGGAAAATATGGGACTCAAACTGATGGTTGACCAATCAAATGGAGTAGTTATATTATTACGTCATATTAAGAATTTGAATGTATTTTTTAATTTTTTTATGGGCTTCTACTGCGTGTTTGAGAAAAATAAAAAATGCATGTCCTTTGTTTTTCTATGAAGTATCCAAATAAGATATCCAAATTCTGAATATATCCTATTGCATATATTATTTTTAATTAAAAAAGAAAATCTGCTCAAGCTTTATTTTATTTCCATGTGTAGTTGATTTTATTTTTGAATATCTCTGGTAGTTTCTAATTTCCAATAAAAAATGCGATTTAAAGATACATTATGTACAAAACAAGTATATAAAATATAACTGTGATGGTATTAAGTATGTGCATATTAAAAAGTTATTATTGTAAATGTATTGCAAAGTAATTACTAAATTTGGCACATTAGATATCGATCAAGCTACATCTGACACCTAATATTAATATTTTTATCTAGACATAATAATACTGATGACTAATGAAACTATCTTGCAATGAACAGTGACTAGTTCCATGGTAGCATATGACAATGGACCAAAAATTAAAATGATAAGGAGACATGAATTAATATAAAAATAAATAAACATTTGCACATGATTATATACTTTTAACGTAAGTATGTGTTTTTTTGCAATAAACTACACAGATTACAAAGCTGGTGGTTACAACTGAATACCAATTAGTAACTAAGGTCCAGTTGAGATACTTGTCCATTAGTTTTACATTTTAATTTAAATTTGATTTCAACAAAATTGTGAATATATCTCAAATATGCTTTGTCATAAGGATGATCTACTATACTCCATAACAAACTGTGGGAGGAAAGTTGATGAAATTATCAGAAAAATGTTGTAAGAACATTGGTATGATTTGCTTTAATTAAGAAGTTAAAACATTTTAATATTTAACACAATTTAAAAAAAAAATAATAAAAAATAAGTAAATGAAACGTTACAATTTCGAATAAAACGCACTTTTATTAATAACTTAAATATTAATATTAGAAACCTCGCTATAGTCATGCTTAAATTTCCTCACTAGGCTAACACTTCAGAATTCTTGTCCCGATATTTTTGGAAATAGAGAGTGAGGACTTAATAAAAATGAAGTTTTAATGCTAACAAAAATGTTTTAAAATATTTTTAGAATCGTTTAATTGAGACTTTTCAAACGATACATCCCTTGCCTGGATTATTTTTCTTCACTTTGACCCACAACAGGGCCCCAGAAAATATTTATGGGGCACTGACTACTGAGCTGTCCGTAGAATACCAAACTCTAACTAAATGTGAAATCATTCAACTCTTTATAACTTTTATCCTTGTCCCGCGATTTTGAAAAACCAAAATGGGATTTGTTTGTTGTTACCTCTAGTATTTGACTGATTAATTTTTAAATTTTTTTTTCAAATAAGCAAACTCGTAGGAGGAGAAAACCTTCTGCAATTTTTCACGAAAAGTTACCGTCTGATTTGACAAAACTTTTAACCAAACTATGCGCTTCTGGAAGATCTTCAATTTTTAATTTAACTTTTCTTCGTCAAGTCAATAATATAACAAAGTCATTATGGAAAAACTTGTTTTTGCAAATTTTAAATTTGAATTCCTCCCAAATCCCATGCGATTAAGCTGAACTTACTTGATAACATGGTAAGAGAGCACAGCACACGTGTAACCAAATTGTCAAAATTTTTTTTTTTAAAGTTGGTTTCAAAACCCCTTTCTGCTCCACTGTAGATAAATGCACTGTTTCATAATTAATTTGATTACAGTGGTATATTATTTACTACCACTATTTATTGTGTTTAATTAAATGAACTAAAATTTTTAAATAAAAACAAATTAAGCAGCCTTATTGCAAAATGAAAAAATGCTAACAAATGCAGTCTGAATTCTGATATTGAAAAGTAAAATATCTGCCTGCAAATTTCAGCTTTCTAGGTCTTATGGTTTGTGATGTATTTTTAGGCAGACATGGGCCACGCAGCTGCCGCAGACTTGATATGAAAATGACTAGGGAGTGATGCTATGCGCGCAGCAGGTCAAAAGCTGGTACTCGTACCAAGCGTATCTTCTATTTCATAGTATCGTGATTTATATCCATAAAAACGACACTTTGCCCTGCCCTAACCCATATCCTAAATTTTAACTCTCAAATTGTCATCCACGTTTAATGCTTGTATATTTGCACAAGACAAGGGACAGCGGGACTATTAATATTGTGGATTGGTAGAACTTGAAGTTACATTATATTTCTCAACTTTTGTAAATTAAATGAAGATATGGATGCTAGATTATCGTCACTTTATTTCAGATCTTAAAAACATGAGGTACTTATTAAATTTCCGAGTTATTAATTATTTGTTTCAAGCTAAACCATCGTTATTAATAATAGGCTTCATTAGAAAATAAATGACTGGTCATTCTAAATTCATTAAATTCCTATTATTTTGTAGTTTTATAAACCTGGTCTATACTTTTAATTACACAGTTAAGAGTGAAAAATCATGGTTTTTTATACCTGATCCATATAAGTAACAAACCAATCAGGAGGTGTATCGATGTTGCAACACGTTGAAACGAGGGAGACTGACTCATTATTATCGAATTGAGTTTCTACATCATTTGAATGTCGGATGTTTTTGTGTGTGGGCTGATCAGAAATCCTGTCCATTTTAAGATTGACTATATCCCCCATTCGAGCCTTACGCCGAAAAGCATATAGAGCAATTTGAAAATCCGTCTGGGACTCAATGGGGAACTCCCTATTACTGTCAGTAATATAAGAAACCTTTACATCGTCTCCAACTGTTCCAGAATTCTTTAACTGAAATTATTATTAGATATTTATAAACGAATACTTACGTACATAAATATATCAGCTGAACTTACCAAATATGACTTGAAAATTTCCCAGTTTAACGTAGTTGCCGGAATGTCGTACATTCCGATGATATTTGCTTTGTCATCTCCATTTGCAGGCTTATTTTTCCACTGCAAGTTGTAAATAATTTCCAAATCCTTTTTCTTGGAACCCATAATTATTCAGTCTCTCTTATACACAGCGTTTGCTTAAATATGTCAGTATTTTACTAAAATTTCAATATGGCTAACAAAACACGACGGAACTATCTTGTTTGTTTGTCATCACATCACATCACAACATGATATTTGCTTTATATAATATAACAAAGATTTTTATCCAATGGACGGACTTTCCCTCTGAACATCTGACACGCATGCGCTTAAAAATTGCGTATGACTTTCCAGGAAATGACGGAAGAAAAGGATTTTTTCACGAATAACCGATTAACTGTAACTGGTACAAAGTAAAAGAATTGACGTGCCCCGGTGCCCTAGATCTGCCACTGGCCCTAGTTGCAGTAGAGTACTACGTGTGACACGTGTGTATTTCCACGTTTACGTCAATGACTTACGTCTACGTTCTTGGTGTTGCTCTCAGATAAACAAAGAAATATTTCTTTGTTTATCTGAGGGACAAACAATAAACGCCCGAGGCACGCAGTGGGGGTGCATTTGTTGGCCCCAGTTGCCAAGATTTGCAGTGGAGTACTGCTTTGAGGGATACAATTAATCAATGAATATTGTTTTTTTATTGCTGTTCTATTATTAGTTGAGCTCAAATCTATTAGTCAAATTGCTGTAGAAGTAGTAATAAATTATAATATATTTAAAAACGGAGTACATGCTGCTCTATACATTTTTAAAATATTCGCAAATTCCATAACGTTAAGTTCAAGTGACGCCCATGCGGACTAGTTGCTTGAATATGTTCTGGCCATGTGCCACGCCTACTTTTCCAGTCTCTCCGTATTATGTCGCTGGTCCTGTCCAAGGTTGGTAGACTTTAAGGTGGCCTAATAACTCACAATCCCCACCAAAAAATGGCATTAGCCAATGAACAGCTGGTGTGAGATCACACCAGATGCAGAGCCTTATTCAAAATATTGTAAGAATTTGTGTAATGTTAATTAAGAAAAAAACTCGTAGCTGGAACGGGCTCGTAATAACCCGCTTTTGAGGTCGGTGGTAATTATCCTCGCATGTTGAGTCACTGTTCTGCATGCTGGTAATGAGGATAAGTTGTAGAATGTAACACTATAGATCATAGTAACGTCGACCATATTTCGGGCCAGTACGGACGGTTCTTCTAGAGTGAGATGACTGCGCCGCTACTGCGCATTCGAAGAACAAAGATAGTCTGACCTTTCACCCCCGCACTGACTTCTTCGCCTAAAAGCTGTATATTAAGGAACCTCATAGTCTACCAATCTTGGGTCCTGTCTTCTGTGACTAAACATTAATATTTTTGCAAGCGCGGCTGTCAAAACATACAATTTTGACACGACCTAAAGTATCTAGTATTGATCTTCGCGTGTACCTAACGCTGGCCCCACATACTGGGGCCAATGTTGGCACCAACGTTGGCTCGTGATCGTGCTATTTGTTTGTGTATATAGGTATCCACACATTGAAGCCAAACTCAATTAGTTCCTCACAGAGCCAACGTGAACAAGTAAACATGTCTGTGACCATTGGAATCAGTAAATTGGTTTTGCTTCTCTTGATAAAAATCTAAAAATTCTAGCACATTTTCGTTCGACCATTCCACCTGAGACGATATTATTTTGAAAATAAATGTGTGCACTCATTCAAATGAATAAATGAGCGCATGTCCAATGTGTGTGGACGGCAATAACATGACATTGACGTTTTGTAGAAAAACCGAAACGCAACGGATAACTTCCAACATTGGCACGAACGTTGCCACAAATGCTCTTTTGTCGATCGACACATTGAACGAACATTATTGGTCCCAAAGTTGGTCCCAGTGTGTGGAACCGGCGTAAAACGCTAAGGCGTTTTGTCCACTACATATATCCGGTTCCGAAATCCGAACTCGGATGACGGACATTTACATGTGATGTCGAAAGTTCGTGACGGAAGATGTCTGTCTACTACAATCATTCTCGGACCACTAGTAACTATTCTTAAAATATAAACGACCCACAAATTTGATTATATAGGTATAGCTACTTCGGTTCGTCATTTCGGATCTCTGAATCGGATGTAGTGCCGAAGCTGTGGCTATAAAACTCGCGAAGTCTATTTTGATGAAGAACAGTCCCTATCTAATCAAGGAGAGCTAAGTCCAAGATATATAAAATAAAAATTGTGGAGGGGAGGGGGGATGAAATTTTTCTCGAATTCTCCCAACTTGAAGCTTGAATTTCCCAACTCGACCACGATATTGGGGATAAGCGGAAGCGGGACCTGTTCACCAGCCTATGTACATTTCAAATAATTCTGCGATCCAACGATCTTTCAAATTTTCTTGGCAATATGGCGTCGTGGGCAAACACGGGGTTTATTTTAATTAACTCGCGGAAACGTAACCCAGGTAACAGAAAAACAAATTCTTTAACAAACTTTTAACGAATGAAAACGAACGTTTCCCGGATACTTGCCCACGACGCCATGTTAAAAGTCACGTTGTTTGGATTGCTTAATACTTTTTAATCACTGCGATTATTTATTTTTATGTGAGCGCCTTTATTTTTAAAAACATTTGTTTCATTTTTGCGGCTAGAACAATCGCACGATAGAAAATCGCATATGCGCACCTGGTCTTAATTGATTGCTCAAGTGTGAAGCCACTAAATGTGACGAAGATAAACTATTCTATCAAAAATATTTCCTTCTCTCTTTAAAGCAGTCTGGTTCATGCAGCCCAGTCAGTGGCGCAGCCTGATTAGCCGTCCATATTCTACTATTTGTCCATGATCTTTACTTCTTGCTCTGTCTTCTTCTTAACACTGTTCAGAGCGCACAAAACAAAGAATAGAGATGGGCAATTCGACTCTTTTTAATGATTCGTACCATACTAATCCGTATCAAAAGATTCGTATGTTTCGTACCGCTACATTTTTTGATGAACGGGGAAAAAAATTTTAACCCTAAAAATTTAACAACGAAAACCGGGCTCCGCATCGATTAAATTGCAATACTGGTACTGAAATTCCATGTTTCATATCAATCGTATCTGCGGCTATGTCCGGTAAACTCTGTGGCGTATGTATGAGTTGGTAACACGACGTACGATTTGATATGCGATGCGCATAAAGCTATCGCAGTGACAGATGAACTAGTTGCGTATGTCTTATTCTCTTCTCTTAGTTTATATGATGAAGCGACCTTTGGACTCGCCAGCTTAAAGTTTACTTGACTAAACATTCGCATTTCGTTTCAAGAATCTGAACTGACTCGATTGTACATACAAACCTTCGACCAACGAATACGGTTGCAAAGGCGATACGATATGTACGAATCTTTTTGTTCTTACTGGGATTCGTACCAATGATACGAATCATACGAGTACTACGGTACTACCCACCTCTAATATAGAAAACATTGATAAATGGATAAATAGCAAGATAAAATAGTGCGTAGTGCGCGCCAAGTTTGGTTTTGGTTTCTGCGTTTTTACGTAGAACAAACGTTAAAGAAAGTGAAACTGGTGGAAGTGTGCTACAAGATTATCAACGGAAATATTGCTACAATTCCATTTTAAGGATGGCAGCGAATTATGGAAAATATACAGACAGATCCCCGTCCATATGCGCGGTAACTATTCCCATAAATACCTAACACAGAACATACAAAAATAATTTTCATACGTTCTATCTACCTATACCAAAGGCAAAGATTAATCTTTGCCATGGGTATACCTATTAATCGATTTATATATTTTTAAGGCTGGGTTGTCTTCAAGTCGATTAGATCATTATAATTATGACGACGGTGTTGATCTAAGTTTAAAAGAAAATCCTTTAAAAGATGATGCTGCTAGAATCACATTCGATGAAAAAACACAGACCAAAGATGTTTCACCTGAACTGATACAAACTATTTCTTTGCAGGAAACGCAAACAAAGGTTTGCTTTTTTTTTTTTTTTTTTTTTTTGAGATATTAGTCTTGGAATACGAATACCGCATTAGCTTGCAATCGCGGTTAAAAAAAAAAAAAAATGAAATGAACATGCACTTTTCATCAATGTAAACACTTAAAAACAACTTGAATTTCGTATTTTACCGTCATCACACTATAAGGGATTGCACAACGGTGCAACTAGTCTTTGGTGACACTTTTGCGCATTGTAAAAAACTAATCGATTCGTAGAGTGAAATTACTTAGAGAAGATAACATCAAGTCGCACATCGCCTATAAAAGTTGGCATAATATCAGTGCCCCGTGCCATCCATTTTTTATTTAAATATTAATCAATGGTAGTAGTCAGTCTCAACGCCCATGCGGCTGTAAAAATAGCATCGTTACCTAGGTAACGAGCACGTGGTAACGATATCGGTCTCTGCATATAGGCCAGTCCAACACACGGTCAATAAACGATACGGTTGCATCAATCAGCAGCTTTAGGACGAGAGAGACGCGGGGGGCGGGAAATCGAATGAAAGAGACAGATATATCTGATTTCCGTGCAGAAGACAGAGACAAAGATTCCGGTAGGGTCTACAGCCTACGTCACCTGTAGACACTACAAGCATCTTTGTCTCTGTCTTTTGCACGGAAATCAGATATGTCTATCTCTTTCATTCGATTTCCCGCCCCCCGCGTCTCTCTCGTCCTAAAGCCGCTGATTGATGCAACCGTATCGTTTATTGACCGTGAGTCAACACGCTGTCACTTTGCTTTGTTTGTACTACAGCAACCATCTTTTTTTGTGGTGGGGTAGAGTCTTGGCCGGCCTAAAGGGAACCTTACACGTTCAGTAATAATATCATTCCAGAAGTTCGTTACAGAAACATCATTACTAAAAATTTTCCCATCATTCCCTGTCATTATTTTCACAACTTACATGTCCATTATTTAAGAAAAAAGCATATCTAGCTATAATTATTGAATTAAGTATGATTGAAAAAACGCGAAAATTCAGGTAATGAGATTACTGAACGTGTATGGTGCCCTTTAGGCCTGTCGAAAACCCTAACTTACCCACAAAAGATGGCTGCTGTAGTACAAACAAAGCAAAGTGACAGCGTGTTGGACTGGCCTATTCTATGACGATGTTATCTTCTAGTGATGGGCGATATTTTCAGAGAGTATAAAGTCACAGGAGGGAGCTTATATACGTGACCTTGGGGACCGCGATGGTGTACCAAGATGGCCGCCGGCGGATATGACGTTCTTCCAGTGGTATCGCAAAAGTAATAAAGTAATAATGATATTAGATATACATATCTACTTTCTCAGAAAAACAAATTTCAAAGAATCGCCTACCATATTCTCTGAATTTATATTTCAATACCGCAGTGTAAAAAAATACTTCAAATCTGAAACTATCACTGTTAAATAGGAATTAAATACTCGTTACTTTCTTCTACGGCATCTCCGCCACTGCTATCAAAACAATAACACAATAAATACTTCTTTTAAAAAATTACAATGCGACGAGTTTACATAATTATAAGATTGACCCACGTTCTTAAATAAAGTAATACGTTAGTTTATAGTACACATATTAAACTTACACGTGAAAAGTTATCCAATAACCTATAATACAGTACACCACATTCCAAAATAATTAGTCATCCACGGTGTACCTGATGACGACTTCCGTCTCTGAGATTTCAGTACTAAACACTCCCTCCTGTGACTTTATACTCTCTGGATATTTTACTGCCGGTGATTAAATCACCGTGATTAGGAAATCACCGATAGCAACAGTGACGAAGGAAACAAAGTCACGGCGATTAGTGATTTTAATAGCGCTTGATAATTACCCAAAATTGTCAAAGGTAGCAAGAGAAAAACTGTGTGTGCTAGCAACTTCCGTGCCTTATGCGAATGATTATTTTGTAAAGTTGGCTGGACAAGTACTTAAGGATAGAAGAAGCCGATTAAATGACAAAAAAAAATAAGGAAGTTGTTATTTTAGGCCTATGCCGTCGGCTTGACCCTTATGAGATTACGTCTCTGTTTATTACACAGATTGTTGCTATAAATAGTAAAATGTGTTCACGTTTATTTCCGTTTCCTATTATTTATGCAGAGCAGCGATATATGCCTAATCACGGCAAACCTATATCAAGCTCACAGATTGCGTTTACTTTTAGTCTAAACCGCGATCGTAGTCGTCACTGTTTAAAACGCAGTGCAGATATGTAATGTAAGCCGGTCACGGCAAACTTATAACAGTTTACACGGAGTGATTGAAAAATCGCGATATCGCTCATCACTATTATCTTCTCTAAGTAATTCACTCTAAGAAAAACCATACATACTTTTGTCACAGTGGTGACACCAAGGTGTCTATGACGTAAGGTAGAGCCAAGTAAATAATTTCTACATAACCTAATCTATTTATAAACATAAACAATAAACAATAAGAGATAATAGAAAACATGAGCTTATTTATTATTAGTCGTTAAAAAATGTACCCAGATCGCGAAAATGTGGAAGTACCTATAGTAACGCAATTTTTTTTTTAAATTTGCATTGTTCAGAGACTTGGAATGTCATGAAACGTCAAAATTTTAAGTTTGAGCAAAAACTAAATCTGTCGGTCTGTCTGTCTGTAACTTTTTTGAGCGCACGATTATACTCTGGAATCGTTTAAAATTTTGACTTGAAATTTGGTACACGTATGTATTTTAACGAGATCTGGAACTAGATTATATTTTGATCTTATTCTGTTGAAGGGTTGGGGGTAAATTGGGGTAAATAGATAAATCAAGCAAGTGAGAGTCCATAAAATTACGATTTAGTATATATAAGAGAAGCTGAGGTCTCAAGAAATATTTGGAATTAGCCGCCTTCATTACCACCGCCACTATTAAGGAGGGTGAAAAAAATAAAATTGTGAGTTAGTGTGTGTACAAGAAGGCCTCAAATTTTTTTTTTACTTCAGCCACCCCCACTACCACCCCCCTTCCACCATCCCCACCACCACTACGCATATCGTTTTATAGGTTTTTGGGGTAGGCGATATTTCAGTTATTAAGTATGTTATTAAAGTTCCATAAAAATAATTTTCACATAGTGGAGTGCAAATATAGTATCAACATTTTCTTCGTTGTGCGAGACTTGGATAGAAAATCTGGATGTGGAATTTTAAGGTGTTTACCCTACAGATTGCGTGGTAATTCGAGTTCTATAAACAAACGAACGCCAGCGTGCCTGCCTTTCAAGATTATTTTAGCAGGTTGCTAAATTGATACCAATATTTTAAGGATAGATGAGGAGATAGCCACGTCGACGCGTCATCGCATGTCTGTCTAGCTTCTATAATTTCGAATTAGAATACCATACAACCTGTACGGTGTTTATAGATCTTCTATTATTTTCTTGATTCTATAATAAATGGGGTACCTCGAATAGTATGGATGCGCAGTGGGTTTCCTTGAGTACTAATTAATGAATGGGCAGTGGGTTTTCTCCAGTAAAATGGATACTCAATGGGTTTCTTTGAGTACTACTGATGCGCAGTGGGTTACTTCAAGTAGTATGGATGCGCAGTGGGTTTTCTCGAGTAAAATGGATGCGCGGTAGGTTTCCTCAAGTACAATGGATGCGCAGTAGATTACCCCAAGTAGGGGTAAGATGGATGCATAGTGGGTTACCACGAATAGTATGGAGGCACAGTAGGTTTCCTCAGTATTATGGATGTGCAGTTGCTTTCTTCGAGTATCACTGATGCGCACTAGGTCACCTCAAGTAGTGTGGATGCGCAGCGGGTTACCTCGAGTAGTATGTATGCGCAGTTTCTTACCTCGAGTATTATGGATGCGCAGTTGGTTTCCTCGAGTAAAATGGAGGCACGATTGCTTTGGAACCGTTTAAAATATTGCCTTTTGGTTCAAGTCTGTTGAATAATGAATATGAACTCTTGTGATTGGTCCTAGCCTATTGAGTAATGAATTATTACCCGTGGCCGTTAGTAATGAGACCTATTACATATGTTCAAAAACATATCTATAATAAATAAATAATTCAGTAGTCGTAGAAAAAATATATTATATTTGCCAGCCACCTTTCTAAATATCATTCGTAAAGAAAATAAATTTTGTATGATTGTTAGGGCTCGACCGATGGATCGGCATCGGCATCAGCGCCGATATGGTACAAAATTTCACCCATCGGCATCGGCCATCTGCAAAATATAAGGCCAATGGTGCCGATGGATTTTCTTACGGGTTGCATACTCAAAGTCTCTGTTGGGAATGAAATGTTTATTGTTTAGATTATTTTAGAAAGCTAATTGATGTTTTTTTTTTTATAATGTATACCTTTGTTTCTGTTTCTGTGCAATAAATATTAATTTTTATTTTTGAACATGTTGATTGATGTCTATTGTCTAAGTTCAAAATTCAAACATCGCACATCGGCATCGGCCCATCGGCAAAATTCTGTCATCGGTCGAGCTCTAATGATTGTGTTAGTCATCGAATTCTGAACAACTTTCAAAACGTCCTGCCTGTCTGAGCATCCATCACAATTCTTATAAACACAATAACGAAGAAAAAGTCTGATTGTATTGCAATTTGGACAATAAGATCGGTTTGGATCTTTTTCCTGTGTCAACTTATCAAAATTTAAAACAGTGCATGCAGTAACCTCCGATTAATATTAAGCTTCATCATCTATTCTAAATCTTTTTTATAATACCTTTTTTAATTTGCCCTCTGGTGAAAGGAGTTTAGGTTAAAGAAGATCCGGACACGGGTATCTGGAATGTATTGTATTTTGTATAATATAATAAAGTTTTCTTGGATTGGGTGATTGGGCGGTAAGTTAGTGTTGGTTAGAGAGAAGCTTTCTTTTTTTTTTTGAAGAGAAAAAATGAGTGTTGCAGCCTCTGATAATATTCTACAAAAACAAAAGTACTGAATGTATAACAAACAAACGAGCGATTTGCATATTAATTAAGTTAACATCATTTGGAAATGATTAAAATTGCAAATATATCAAATATACCTGAAAAATTAACTTATTTAAAAAAACTGCAAAACTTTAATAGTTTTCTGTTTAGGCATTATTCATTATGAACTACTTAGAAAATAGTATAACCTTTGAATTAAATATGTTAATGAATCATAGCTAGAAAACCAGCTACCAGCTATGCTAGTGCCGTTAATGTAATCACACTGACCAGACCTTTTCAAACATTTACTTGATAGATCTTTTTGACAGGTTTTGCACATTTCTCCATTTACTAAAGAAATGGAATTCATGAACATGTTTGAATTGAGATATTACAAGATATGAGTGATTTCATAAATCACATTGTGAAAATTTTGTACCTAATGTTTTTCCATTTTATATCCTAGCTGGAACTTTTAGAAAAGTCACAAGTCAAAGATGATTTTGAAGAAATAATGAAGGACCTAAACAAAAACAGCAGTTTCAAGAAATACTTGCATACGGAAGATGGTAAGAGTACAGATTATGTTTTAAAATTAATAAAGTAGTAAAATATATAAAGGAATAAAAATGAGTTTTTAAGCAGGCCCATTCGGAAACTTCTTTCGAAAATTTGATATATTGTTGTTCTGATAACATATTCAACAGCCAATAAATATGATTACGAAGTAAGAACTGCACTGTGTGGAAGCCTTTTATTCTACGTTTTCTTAATGTTATTTAATCGTTATCTATGATGTTTAAAAGACGTTTATATTCGGTCATTAAAAACGTTTCTTCACGCGACCTTTTTTCGTTGAATCAACTCGTTTCTAAAAACCCTATAACAATGTGTGGCTTTCAATCTTTTTTAATGTTTTTTAAATGTACGTGTGCCTATTGGGAGCCAACCCAAATTTGCACTTTTTAAACTCTAGTTACAAGGGTGTAATAAAAAGTTTGAGAAAGAATAAAAGTGTTAAAAACTTTGTCTACAAACTGAATTTCTCACTTTTAATATTCTTCAAAAAACTTATTTTTTGCCAAAATTTCACAGGGAGGACATTACGAATGAGCCATGAGTACATACAGATTTGTGAATCAAAATATGAGATTTAACCCAATACTATACTTTACTAAAATGTTGTGCATTAGATGCAGGGTATCAAAGTGAAAATTATTTTTTCATTTTTATTTTTTAAATAAACGGTACTCTCTATATTCTATTCCGATTTTCATTACATTAAAATTTGTGGAATTTTACTATTAGAATTATGTAATAAGAAATCACTACAGACAAATACATGTAAAAATACATGCCACATGGAAATATACATAACTTGCGAATTTATTCCTGTTCTAACGTGATTTTACGTCAACTGTCTTGTTAAATCACAATAATTATCCACACTGAGTGCAAATTTACTAGTACTTTTGTAAATTTACTAGCACAAAAATGCTTGCGAGCCTTTTCAAGTGCTCGCGAGCACTTTGTGGGATTACTAAGCACTAAGTCCTTTTGTGAAGTGCTCGAAGCACTAAGCTAAGCACCGATTTTAAAAAGCGCTCTTAAGCACAGTGCTCCCGAGCACAAAAGTGCTTAGAGTTTTGAGGAGCACTAAACACAGTGCTTAGGAACAGCTCTGGTTGGATTGTTAATCCATCAAGGATAATAATTTTATAAGTAATGAAGTAGAGATAGATACGGATTTTGTTAAAAAAGAATTGTTGATTTTAGAGGTGTAACAAAATTACCCCCAACCGTCATCCATTTCAAATATAAAAAAGGTAGTAGCATTGCTGTTAGCATCAGTTATTAAAATTTTCTGCCCTACTTTTGGAAAACTATGATACATTAATTAAACTTCCTCTCTTGTTCCTAACCAAGTTGAACCGATAAATCCAACAATTTCTAGCGTTCTCAGATTTAGCAGTAGATGTCGCTATAATTTCACAATTCTCTTCACAGACAATATGAATATATATAACACCACTGGGCTGATGTAGAAAAACATATACTTTAATAGTAAACTTGAAATGACAACTTTGCCTTGCGAAAAAAGACGTAAACAACGCATTTTAACACCGGCATGACGTCAGTTTCGTAGTCTAATGCTTAACGCCAGGGGGACATAACACTAAACTGAAATCGCTAATAGGAAAGTAAATTTAGAAACAATGAAACCATTTTGTTTGTTTTTCGTTTGCTGGGTCATCTATCCTACTTTTTATGTTTAATTTAAAAGTTTTCACTGCGCTTTCTGTGAAGCCATTCGAGTGGGGGTGGTCTGGAAGTGAAGTAATATGCTTAATAGCACTCCTGTTAAAAAAATGTTAGATGTTTCTTGCTAAAAATGATCTCCCACAGTAGTATGGGATACTACTGTTCTTGCTAAACTCCATCGTGCAAATAAATCCTTAAGTATCTCTGTCTCTGCCAATATTTTTGGCTTCATTATATGAATTTCCATCCATTTTTAGTAAGCATCTGCTACTACTAAAAACATATTTCCATTAACCGGGCCACAAAAATCCATCTGTATCTGTTTTTTTGGCGTGTTTTCTAATTTTCATGTGGTTAACCATCATTTAGGAGGACCGTGTTTAACGTAGAATACCTGTTAAACATACAATTCTCAATATAATGATCCATCTATACTGATTATAATTATAACAACTTAAAAAAAAATATCAAAAATCTGCCCATCCCTAGACAGAACATTGATATCATTAGTATCTTTCTTTCTAAAAAAATTATATGTCTGAATATTTAATTTTATAATTAACTATTTTTATTTATTTTTAACTTAGGTATTAAAAAAAAATAACCATATCTCATCTCCCCAAGTAGTTTTAGTTTATTTAACCTTGCAAAACTATATGTTCTAGAAGATTCCATAAAAGAATTAATGAATCCTCCAAGAACTCCATATCAAGTCATGTGGGATAGCCAAGTTGGTCACGAAAGGTATCGAACAACACACGATGACTATAATGCACCTAAAGAAATTGAAGAGGGGTATGTGCTTTATATAATTAATTATTTTCATTAAGCATAATTAATTTTTTATATTGTACTAAGTAATGAATCTAAAAATTTCGTTATATTTATATAACATTCTATTTTCAGTGTTGAAGCATTAACTTTTGAACCTAATGAATGTTTGAAAACAGGAAGGTACAACTCAAATGGTATTTGGGTAAGATGCACATGCGATTGGCACAAGAAAGAAGCAATTGAGCGCTCTAGTGATATAGAGGCTGATTATGTGGACAGATATAAGTCACAAATAGGAAAGTCACTGAATCCGTAAGTACAAATTAAATTTGAAACAAATTATCAATGTTCATTATTTGTTTTGTACTCTCTCAACTTAAGAACGAAAAATCTGATTGTATTGAAAATTGGACAGTAAGTGTTATAGCTAAAGCTCTTGTTTTTGTACAAAATCGATCAGTAAAGAAAAAAGTTATTATTTAAATTTGAAATAAATATTTTTTAAATTTTTTTGTAATTGAATAGAAATCATGTGAAATAATATTTCCTTTTAATATATATTTATATATTTTAGTAATATAAATTTCATAATATAATATTCAACAGTGAAAATATGATTTCAACTCATTGCTTATAATGTAAAAATTTAAATTATTTTATGTGGTAGGTGGTGGTGCAGTTTTTAAGTTTTTGACTAGGAATCCTCCCTAGCCACACCTTCCCTCTACCATAACCTATCTCTACCCTACCCTTTATCTTTCACCAACTTTACATCTTTAACCCCTTTCCCCTCTTTTTTATGTTTGTACAATTTTGTTCCTTTATCCTTTTTGTTCTTTTTGTCCTCTTTTTGTCTTTTCAAATCCCCTCTAGACCGATAACATCCTAAACTTTTTAAATCATATAACTTTTAATCTACTCTACCTTCCTCAACGGCGGTCAGACCATGAGGTCGTCATTTGTTCTAATGGGTTTTTTCGTTTAACTCTGTTTTCCCGTACCAACAATCAAAATTTTCCAAAAGTGCATTTGCCTAGGGATCCGGCGAGGCGCATTTATGTCCGTTAAATACCCAATAAATTTGTTTTGTTGTTGTTGTTGTTGACTAGGAATCCAAGGGTCCCAGGTTCGAAACCCACATGGGTTTTGTATATAGTTCTTTTTTTTACTTTATTTTATATTCAGTGTTTCACCAACTAAGGTCATATAAAATAAAAAATGTCTAAAATTAATATTATTTACAAAAAACTGAAAAGTATCCTATAGAATAAATAACAATTATATAAAAAGTTCAATAAATTGATGACAAGTGTAATGTTTCTAGCTTGTTTTATATTAGTTTCTATTGGATTTTTAACAATACCAGTTTATTTCTACTGATCATAAAAATGTCCACATCATGGTCCCTCACGATTTTATTCACCGCTCTTAAACAATTTTTAGTGGGTGAATTTAGATTAAACAATTTAAAAACAAGATCTCTACGTCTTAACCTAACATCAGGTATATTTATGTTAATCAAACATAATATATCTTGTTACTTTTATGTTATTATGTAAAATGTTATGTATAAAGGGATCTGTGCCAACTTTCGACATGGGTATATTGAACTCAATTCTTTGATTTTGGTATTACACAAAAAGAGGTCAGGTTTCCTGTCTTTTTGAGTATAATGTTCTTAAAAGTCTTTTTTGCACCTTTTCTACCATTTCAGTGTAGGCGAGAGTCATAGGAGTTTCTATGATAACGCAATATTTCAATTTCGAATGGACATAGGAATTGGAAATCAATATGCATGTAGTGTGTGTAAAATCATGACATGTTCGAAGAACAAAGCCAAGTGTTCGGTAATATTTAGCAGTTAGCTTTCCAATATGGTTATTAAGAGAGATAAATACGAATTTAATTAAAATATGAGATGACAGTTTACCCAAATTAATTTTAATCCTTATGCATAATGTACACAAGTTTATATAACACATGACAAATTTTCAGAGAATGCGTTATACTTGCATACGCTATGGATTGCCTACTTTCAGGAGCTTTATGTATCACATTAAATTGGCCTATTGCATAATATACACAAGGTTTATATAATAACACATGACAAATTTTCAGAGAATGCATTATAGTTGCATACATTATGGATTGCCTACTTTCGGGAGCTTTATATATCACACTAAATTGGCCTATTGCATAATATACACAAGGTTTATAAGTTTAATAACACATAACTAATTTTCAGAGAACGTGTTATACTTGCATACGTTATGGATTGCCTACTTTTGGGAGCTTTATATGTCACATTAAATCCTATCGATAACATCGTTTCGAGATTCATCATCAGGATGTGGGACTTGTAGACTCAACTGAGGTTGGTCAGTTAGGTTTGGATGTGTATGGGGATCAACAAACATGCTTCTTTTTAGCTTGAATTCGGTGTAATATCTCCAAGCGGAACATGTTCGAATATGTGTGGCTTTTAGTATGTTGCCGTAAAATGTAAGGACAGGACAGTAATTATGAGACAATAATGTTATCCTAAATATTGGCACCAAAAATAAATTTTTTTAAATGGAAATAATAATAAATCTTCTTTATTGATCTCATTAGTATACGATAGAATATCATATAATCAAAATGCCATCGACCTACGTCCTTCAGCCATGGCGATAATAATATATTATTTTGTTTAATATTTTGGAAAAGAAAATATGGTGGAAAATATAAATAAATTGTAAAAAAAAACAATCATGCGAGAAGAAATGATTTCACAGAAACATCAATATATGGTCGAAAATTGGACTTTCGTGAATCTTGCTGGGTTGTAGTTTATTCAAGCAATTATGAGAGGTTGCAAAACGGAAATATTTTTTCCTAAAAGACTTGATTTACTAGTTAACAAATACTTATTTTTTAGAAATCATAATATAAAATCTGTGCCAGAAGGGTTTACTTTTGGAACTCATTCCCAGCAAGCGACATACGGAATGGAAGAATTAACGAAAGATTCTGACTGCCCCCCTTGTGTATTTCGAAAAGATTTTTACAAATGGATTTCTGCACTAAATAAATGTAGAAATTCTCTGAAAGATAGAAGATACCAGGAATTCAAGTTTAATGATTTTTATGCAAAATCCTTAAGTCAAGATAAAGTAAGTTTTATGTTTTACTGCTTAAATTTTAACAGCAATAGGGTACCATACCAAACAATAATTTTCTTTTAAAAAATAGCAAAAGTCTTGCTCTAATTTTTAATTCACGACCTCGGTTGTCATCTTGTTTTGTTCATTTTAATTTCTAGGATAGCTTCGTAATTATATACACCTTTCACTTTCGTACATTTTTTAATGTGATAATTTGCCTACCTATTAACATACAATATAATAACCTCAACATACAGGGTGCGGCAGAATGATCTCCCCGATGTGGAAGCTAATAAAAGTCAAACCAAGCAAGATACAAAAAGTATATATATATATTTCTGAAAAGTACATTTAATGTGGTTTTTGATCAACGTGTCTTAAAAATGACATCACTCAAGTGGCGACCTCCATTGTCTATACATTGACTGAGTCTCTCCCTGTAGTTTTCCATGACCCTGCGGGTCATTTCAGGCGGAATAGCAGCACTAAGAGCTTCCAAAGTTTGGAGACGATGTTGGTATACCTTAGATTTGAGATAGCCCCAGAGAAAGAAATTGCACGGGGGTCAAGTCTGGAGAGCAAAGGGGCCACCCGATGTCACCACGCAAGGAGATAAGATGCTCAGAAAACATTCTTCTCAGAATTCCAAGTGAACGACGAAATGTGTGGAGTTTTGCACCATCTTGGAGCCACACATTTTCGCGTCTATGTTCATTAAAAAGATCACCCAATCTAGGCCGGAGAAAGATCTCGAGCAATGCACAATACCGATCGGAGTTCACCGATACAGTAACAACGTTCTCTCCAAAAAAGTACAGGCCCCACACACCAAACTCAAAAAAGGCACACCACACTGTAACCTTGGGGCTGTGGAGTGGTCGTTCGTGAAGTTCCCATTATTTGCAGCCCAATAACGAAAACTTTGTTTGTTGACCATGCCTGAAAGATGAAAATGTGCTTCGTCTGAAAAGAGCAAAACATTTCTGCGGGGAAGGTTCCGAAGTTCTTGACACAAAGTTGCACGGGTTTCCCAATCTCTTTCATAAAGTTGTTGCAGAATTGCAATTTTGTAAGGGTGCATTTTGAGATGTTGGTGCAGAATTCTCAGTTGCATGTTTCTGTGCAGAACGTCGTGGAGATTGGTCAATAGGTCGACTAGTTGATTTCTTTTTCCATGCCGAACCTGTTAGTCTGAAGTTCGAGACCCAAAGGTGAATTGTTTTTTTATTGGGACCGGGATCGCGTGGAGTAAGCGTGAAGCGGATACAAAAGGCACGCTGCATCGATATCGGCGAACCGCCGTTTTGAAGAAACTCCTCGACAACAAAAGCACGGTGTACTCCCGACCAAGCCATGTTGTGACACCTGACTTTGACGCACTTGTCACTACTATACCCCCATCCAGTCCCTGGCTACGCCCTTCCTAAATCAGGGAGGTCATTCTGCAGCACTGAATCAGTATATAGACAATGAAGCTCGCCACTTAAGTGATGTCATTCTTAAAACACGTTGATCTAAAACCACACTAAATGTACTTTTCAGAAATATATATATATATATATATATATATATATATATATATATATATATATATATATATATATATATATATATATATATATATATATATATATATATATATATATATATATATATATATATATATATATATATTGTAGGGTTTTTAAGTTAGCATCTGAATTAAGCGCCATTTTGTTGGTTATTTTAACGTAAAGAATTATGCAGTGGTATTACTGATTTTAGAGAGATGTCAATCATTATGAATTATGTGAACGAAGTCCAACCTGTTAAGAAATAAAATTTGTTTTTGTTGAAGTGCGATTGTGAATTATTTAAATAAATACCAGCCCTAACCCGTATTATTACTCTCCCTACAGCTTCAGGTGTGGGGTAAAGGGCTGGATGGTAATATTTTTCTGGGAAAAAAGGTGATCAAGTTTTCTAACCTAAAGCCATGCCGCCGAAAGTTAAGGGGCCGAACACGAATGGGGCGAGCACCACTGGGGTGGCTCAGGAATCAACAGACGGAGATGTTAGGGGTCCTAATCAGAGCCAATTAGAGCTTGCTGAGATTGTGGCAGCTGCGGTGGCAAATGCACTCGTGACGGCTAGGAATGATCGGGCTGTGCCGGCTGTAAAGGAAATTTGTGCCTTGATTCCATCGTATTCAGGAACAATAGATGAAGATATAGATCAGTGGATTAGGCGTGTCAAGGGTGTTCAGGAGACATATTTAGTAGACGAAGCGCAGATGGTATTAGCTGTGGCCACAAAATTCCAAGGAAGGGCATTGAAGTGGTTTAATTCCAGGCCAGAGCATGCCACATTGAAATTTGGAGAGTTAACAAAGAAATTAAGGGAAATGTTCACATGCAAAGAAGATTCAGTTACTTTATTTAAAAGATTCGAAGCCAGAAAATGGAGCCGAAGTGAACACTTTACCGATTATTTCAATGATAAAGTAACAATGGGCAACAAATTAAATATTGAAGAGTCAGAGCTTGTCACTTATCTTGTGGAGGGGTTTAACAGTCCAACGCTGCAGGCCCAAGCAAAATTTGCTGAATTCAAAGATTTACAACATGTGCTCAGAGTGATGCCTACGATTTCCTCAGCTGAAAGAGGGGTACAACCAAATAGCAGTAAGGACGACAAGACGAAGAGCGCAGGAGGGAAACCACCTGTTACGAAGCCTAAGACCTGTTTTAACTGCGGAGTAGCGGGGCACTTTGCGGACAAGTGTACGAAACCAAAACGAGCACCAGGTAGTTGTTTTGAATGTGGTTCTATGGCTCACAGGATAAAAGACTGTCCGAGCAAGAAGCCGAGTGGTGGTACATCAGCTGTTCCAGACTCTACAACGATGTTGGTTGAACCGATTTCACCCCCCGAGTTACCCCCAGCGTATACTGTAAGGTCAGATTTCGAAAAATTAGGTATCTCACTTGATTGTATGTTAGATTCTGGTAGTCCCATTTCGATTATTCTTGAAACTTTGGTACCGTTAGAGTTAAGGGAGCCCATTAGACATGATAGGTATTTAGCAGGGATAAATAATTCAAAATTACATGTCCTTGGCATATTTAATGAACAAGTGGTTGTAAATAAAACTCTTTGTGATATTTCATTTCATGTGGTAGACAGGAATGCAATGGTATCCAACTGTATCTTAGGCAGAGACTTTATGTCTCACCCCAAATTTTCCAAGCTTGTGTTTTCTGAAAATAAAGTACAAATTATTAATCAGGATGAGGTATCAGGGGAAAGCGAGAATATTAATTTTTTAAGTCAAATACTTTTGATTAATAATATAAATGAACAAGATGAGCTAAATATTAATAAAGACTTACCTTTTGACGTAGTAGAACAAACGAATAAGATTTTGAATGATTGTTATTTAAACGCAGTCAGTCCCGATGAACCTGAAACAAAATTTGAAATGAGTTTGACATTAACGAACCATACACCATTTTCAGTTAGGCCAAGAAGATTGTCGTACTGTGAAAAGTTAGCATTAGATAAAATATTAGTAGAGCTATCAAAAAAGGGAGTTATTCGTGAGAGTAGCTCACCGTACTGTTCAGCAATTGTGTTAAGGCAAAAGAAATCAGGAGAATACCGAATGTGTGTCGACTATAGAACCTTAAATAAATTTGTTATCAGGGATAAATTTCCATTGCCGTTAATTGAGGATCATTTAGATACACTCAGAGGGAAAAAGTTCTTTTCTAAATTAGACCTAAAAAATGCCTTTTATCATGTGAGAATGGCGAGTGAATCAATAAAATATACTTCTTTCATTACGCCTTCGGGGCAATTTGAATTTTGTAGAATGCCTTTCGGGTTAAATTCAAGCCCAGCAACGTTTACCCGATTCATAAATGAAATATTTAGAGACCTTGTTAAAAGTGGAAAGATATTAATATATTTAGATGATATTTTGATAGCCACAGAGACGATTGGTGAAAACTTAATGATATTAAAACAGGTGTTAGAAAAAGTAAAACGAAATTTGCTTGAATTACGATTAGACAAATGCTCATTTTTAATGAATAAAATAGATTTCCTTGGGTACACCGTAGACAAGGATGGTATTAGTCCAAATGGTGAAAATGTGGAAGCAATAAAGAATTATCCGGTTCCGAATAACACAAAACAAGTACACAGTTTTATAGGGTTATGTAGCTATTTCCGTAGATTCATAAAAAACTTTTCGTTATTAGCAAAACCATTATATGACTTAGTAAAAAAGAATGTGAAGTTTGAATTTGGTCCTGAACAGATTAAATCATTTGAAACTTTAAGATCCAAACTTATGTCACAACCGATTTTGTCAATTTACTCTCCATTTGCAGAAACAGAGCTACACTGTGACGCTAGTGCATTAGGTTTTGGGTCAATTTTATTGCAAAAGCAGTCAGATGGTATATTTCACCCAGTATTTTATTTTAGTCAAAGAACCACTCAATGTGAATCAAAGTATCACAGCTTTGAACTTGAAACTTTATCGGCTATCAGAGCTTTAAGGCGGTTTCACATATATTTGCAGGGTATACCGTTTAAAATAGTGACAGACTGTGACAGCTTCAGATTAACGTTAGCGAAGAAGGATATTGTCCCTCGAATAATGCGTTGGAGTTTACTACTCCAAAATTACGATTATACAATTGAACATAGGGCAAACACCCGCATGAGACATGTCGATGCTCTCAGCCGTATACCAAATATTTTCGTTTTGGAGGGAAACACGTTTGAGCGAACGTTAATGTTAAAACAAAATTTAGACTTTGAAATAGTTAAACTTAGAACTGAACTAGAAAATGCCGAAAGTTCGTCTTTTGAATTAAGAAATGGCGTAGTATATCGGAAAACGAACAATAATGTACTTTTTTATGTTCCGGAAAGTATGGAGGTCAATGTATTGTTTAAGTATCACGATGAGATGGGTCATCTAGGTTTAGATAAAACATATGAGCTAATTACACGTACATATTGGTTTCCTGAATTAAGGAACAAGATAAAATCTCATATCGAAAATTGTTTAAAGTGCGTAGAATATAACCCAAAGTCCGGGAAGAAAGAGGGTATCTTACACAGTATTCCAAAAGGAAATTTACCATTCGAAACAATTCATTTAGATCATTATGGGCCATTAGGAATCACCAGATCAAAAAATAAACACATATTTGAGATTATTGATGGTTTCACAAAGTTTATTAAATTTTACCCTTGCAAGAGTACAGACACCGAAGAGGTTATCAAACATTTAAAATCGTATTTTGTATCCTATAGTATCCCAAAAAGAATAATAACGGATAGGGGTACTTGTTACACTTCAAAAGCATTTGAAGATTTTTTAGCAGAAAAAGAGATTAAACATGTTCTTATAACAACCGGAGCACCATGGGCAAATGGTCAACTTGAAAGAATGAATAGGACACTCACTCCTATGCTAAGTAAGATTACAAGTGAAACGAATGATTGTTGGGATAAAGTTTTGAATGATGTAGAATTTTGTTTTAATAATACGGTTAACCGATCAACGGGAGAAACACCTGCTAAATTGTTATTCGGTAGAAACCAAGTGGGCAAAGTAAGAGATAACTTAAGGGAAATATTAGAATCTTTAGATCACGCCCCCGCTGAACTTTTAACGGAAAGCAGAGAGAAAGCAGTGGAAAGGATTCAGAAATCACAAGGTGAAAACAAATCCATTTATGATAAGAAACACAAAGTGCCACACTCATATCACGTAGGTGAATATGTTATGATAACAAATACCGACACTACGGCAGGGGTTAGTAAGAAATTAATTCCAAAGTACCGGGGCCCTTATATAATAAACGCAGTCTTACCTAACGATCGTTATGCAGTCACGGATATCATTGGATTCCAAAACACACAGATTCCTTATGATGGTATTTGGGATGCTTCACGTATCAAGCCCTATAATTCCTAGGGGAAAATAAAATAAGTATTAGTAGAGAAGCAAATATTAATTATTATGCTACTTACCTTTTATGTCTTGTAGGCCTTTTATATTATGAAAAATTATGATTTTTATTAGGGTAAGTTATGTTCTTTATTATGCTGAATTATGTCTTATGTCACTGTTACTATTATTATGAAGACAATTTTGTGTTTAGGGAAAATTGAATTAAGGAAAATTAGGTTAATGTTTACGTATCTTAAGAATTTTATGTACTTATGTTTGCTAATGTTGATATGTTTTGTACTGTTGTGATCGAGACGATCAAAGGTCAGATTGGCCGAGCTGTAGGGTTTTTAAGTTAGCATCTGAATTAAGCGCCATTTTGTTGGTTATTTTAACGTAAAGAATTATGCAGTGGTATTACTGATTTTAGAGAGATGTCAATCATTATGAATTATGTGAACGAAGTCCAACCTGTTAAGAAATAAAATTTGTTTTTGTTGAAGTGCGATTGTGAATTATTTAAATAAATACCAGCCCTAACCCGTATTATTACTCTCCCTACAATATATATATATATATATATACTTTTGTATCTTGCTTGGTTTGATTTTTATTAGCTTCCCAAATCGGTGAGATCATTCTGCCGCACCCTGTACAACGTGATCTACCATGACATGCGGAAAATTTAACAGTAGGTTGTCCCCACCGAAAGGAGTTAAAAAACTGAAAAATTAAAAAAAAATTACCAAAAAAATTACCTTATTTTTTTGTAGAAATGCGCCGCCAATGACTTTAACTAATCTAACGTAACGCAGTACAACCATATCACTTTATCAGACTTGGGATTGACACTACTGACAGCAAAGCTGGATAAGATAGAAGTAACTTTTTGGTTTTGATCAAATCACACTACAAAAATAACGAAATAAATCGAAGACTGAAACCACAAGCAGATATACGAGATATTTAGTTAAACCGGTCAATGACACGGCGTGGCGGTGTCCCTATTGTTCGACCGAAAACAAAAAACGCGGCTCTCGAGGGGTCTACACACGATGCAGCGGCAGGGAGCCAGCCTTGTTGGCATGCTTTGAACTCATTCGTAAAAGTGAACTAGTCCGCTGGAATTCCAATTATCTTCAAAGCGTACCGACAATGTTGGCTCCCTGCCGGTGGATCGTGTTTTTTGATCTCGCCGGCAGGCTTCACTTTTTATGCCAATTAAGGAAATGTAAACAACTGGAATACGTTCTTTCACAAGTAAGTTCGTCGACCTATTCACGGAGTAGGTCAGGACTTACTCAACATCAGTAGTGTATCTTCGCAAATTTACTAATAATTTAATATACTAAATTACCTCAGAATCCTCTAAAATTTTGCAGGGGCTTTCCCACATTGAAGACTAGTACACCATTTTATTTTCCGCATTTCTTGGTAGGTCACGCTGTATAACGAATTAGGAGGAATTGGTGAGGAGCAGAGACGAACCCAGCTATTTTTTTTTGGGGGGGAAAGCTACAACTATTTTGCCAACTGCCCATTTTTTTACAACTTATATTTCCTTATGTTTTTTTTATTTCAGACTTAATCTATAAGTAGCCTAGCGATACAAATATTATGCAAAAGAAGTTTAACTAAACTACATGATGTAGGCGCTAGACTTAAGTTGACCTCGCGCTCTCCTTCGTCTAAAAGCTCCTGGATGAGGTAACCGTTATAGTTTAATGACCGTGGAGAAAAACAAGATATAGTTTGTACCAACGATAATAGGGTCTACACACGATCCAGCGGCAGGGACCCGACATTGTCGGTACGCTTTGAAGATAATTGGAATTCTAGCGGACCAGTTCACTTTTACGAATGAGTTCAAAGCATGCCGACATGGCTCGGTCCCTGCCGCTGGATCGTGTGTAGATCCAGCGATATAAAAAAGTTCGCAAAAAAACGTAAAGGGTACCGACCTGTATCAGTTTCAGTCTATTTACATAAAATGCCATAAAAGTGTTCGGCTTCTTTATTATCATCACAAAAAAATGGTCACATATTTCCGAACAAAAATGTAGGCCACTCCCACTGAATATAATTGGTTTAAATTTTCTCTACCGGAATTATGATAGGTTGGTGGTCAACGTGGACTAGCGTTGTCAAATTGGACCGGCGGGCGGTACACTAACTAGAAGCGGTCGGCATCCTTTATGCTTTTTTGCGAGCTTTTTTGTATCTATGAAATATTTGTGGAATACACTATACAATACGATTACACGCAAGTCGGGGCGCTAGTACGGCTACCGGCCACTTCTACCGGCCTCTTCCCACTTCACATTGTGATGCGCAATAGGTAGCTACACGCGATCCAGCGGCAGGGAGCCAGCCTCGTCGGCATGCTTTGAACTCATTCGTAAAAGTTAACTGGTCCGCTGGAATTCCAATTATCGTACTAGCGTATTAGCGTACCAACAATGTCGGGTCCCAGCAGCTGGATCGTCTGTCTTTAATAGTCCCAGATTCTGATACAGTGTCCTCTAAGAATTTAATATTTTAACAATTTCTGACCGACAACAATTTGTTATTATTATTATCTCTCGTTGAGAGGTTGGTAACTGATATTAGTGATACTCAGTATAAACCAACAACAAACGACTTTATAGGTAGGACAAAGCATTGTATTGATAAAGGCAAAAAGGAGTAATATTCTAATATTTCTAATGTAAGACAGTCTTTGAGAATTGTATGCTCTGGCCGTGCCGTCTACTGGGTCGAACGTCGAATATCCGCGAGTTGACGAGTTTATTTTGTTGGCCCGTCGCGTAGGCCCGTCGGCGTTGTGCGTTGTCCGTCGACTATTCTGTGGCTCTCACATCAGTCACATCTAGTCATAAATAATATCAATTAAAATTATTTATAAAAAAATGGTCATAGTGACAGTGTCATTTAATTTTTATCAACTCATTATTCGTTTTTTTGCAATTATACCCAATACAGATTTTTTAACATTTTTGGTGATTTTCCCAACTCAATCAACATTGGGGGGGGAGCGTACCCCCCTATAACCCCCCGTGGGTTCGTCTCTGGTGAGGAGTAAAGTCCATAGATTAGTTCGATTGGAAAATATGCCACAAAATCTGGCATGCCATTTGGTGAATAAGCAAATTACTGCCCTGTCGCATATTTTGCACATTAATGAAATAAGACATGCTCTTTCAAATTCCGCAATAAGAAAATTGCTAAATGGCCCATCCAACGTGCCGTGTATGGGGTAGTCACGCGAATGTTAGAACTCCATTTATTATTTTTGGAGTTGTATTATGTTGTATTATGCTTTACATGTATTTTCCAAAAAATCATGTCAGAAAAACAATTGAAAGTCGCATTTCGCGGTTTTTGTAATGAAGCATCTCATATATTTTTATGCCATCAGAAAGGTCATAAATAAAGCTTTTTAATGACATATAAAACATAGTGTTTATCTTAAGAACTACACTAGATATTAACTTTTATATTTTGTTATCATTAAGTAATGGTAGCGTAGCGTCAATCAGATATTTTCCATTTTATTTAAAACAAAGCGAAATTAATTACCAGCAAATATCTTGACAGAACTAATGTATTGTTTACTTTAAATGACATAATTTTGTTTTCAATGGCTAATTTGATAAATAGTACCTAAATGTAAAATAAATTAGACTAAATTTTTTAAGATAAATACTAAAATAGTTATTTTTATACCATGATTGCGAAGTTCCTTTTTGCGTACCGAGAGAAAAATGATTGCCGAGGCCGCAAGCGGCCAAGGAAGATGATCTCAAGGTCTCTAAAAAATTTCGCGGCCATTGTATAAACACTATTTTTTGTGCAACCATAAATTATAGTTAGATGGTGAAAATGACACTACCGTTTATGCTATATTTAGCGGTGGCTTTAATGTTTCTATGGAAATGGTATATTCTGTATGTAAATGTCAATAATAATACAATCTGTATGCACAGTAGGCTAGAACCACCTTTAAATGAAATATGCATGCACTCTCTCAATTCCTACGGGAAATGGTAGCTTTATCTGTCCCGAAACAATTACCGTAAAATCTGAAATCATTCCTTTGGCCGTTTTCATTGATAAAAACAAGAATCTACTACATTTTTGAAGTCTCTGAATACCCGGACATATTTCAAACAACCTATCAGTTAAGTATCAGTTATCTTCTTCAATTCCTGATTAAATAAATAAATAAATAAATTCTTTATTAACCATTATCTGATACATGTATATATGGTAAGTCAAAACTAAAAGTAGTAAAGTATAACAAATAATAAACATAACATATAAATATAAAATATAGGTCATATAAATTGTCAATAAAAAGGTACAACATGAACAGTTAGAATGTAAGTATAGGGTACAAAACATGTAAAGACGCAAAATTATTAAATCAAATACTCTAATACGCTATAAAAAGCCATTTCTATTAAGTAGTTTTTTGTGGCTATTTTAAATTTATTGTAGCCTATTATGGTTTTTAGGTTTTCGGGGAGTTTATTAAATAGATTCTTACGTTTATTTAGTAGACAAAGACAATATCTATTTTCATCGTGCGTTTTTGCATGATTTGCATTGCATTTGCATTTTGCATGATTTATTTGATTTTATCATGGTCACAGGAAATTTTCACTCTTGGAGTCTTGGATTGTTTGCCTAGTGAAGTCTAAAGAGTAACTGGCCGAGCGACGCCAATATTCTTTGGCAGTGATGACGGTCTCAGATATTTAAGGTCGAGCAGGACTACTGCTCTTTACCCTAGTACATCGCTGTAGACCTGGACCGGCCTCGTGCTGGGTGGACGAGCTTACTTTACATTAACCCCACTCATAAAGGTGAGTGGTGTGGATGATTTCGGCCCACCTCCCTGGGTCCTGGCTTGTTGGACCTTGTTGGCTAAGGCCTTTATCTGCTGGCGCTCTTCTGTCTTGATGATCTTTATTCGCCAGCTTGTCACCCCCGGGGTAGTTATCTGTCTGTTCGGAAACTTTGGAGTATTTTTGGCTGGGATTGACTGCTGGTACGCAGAATGTCAATTGACATCCTGCCATCTGGATCATCAGTTAGGTAGGGATGAGCCATGTAGCTCGAGGAAGTGCAGACCTAAGTGCTTTGGTAGCACTTTCGGTCTGCACGAAGTTAGGTGACTACGGGTACTGGACGGCATTTCGTCCGGTACCTGCAGGGTAGTGGGTGGGTGATTGGGTTATCGTCATGTCTCTTCTGTGGGTTGTCTTCATCGGAGGTGGTATGGTTCTCATACTCACCCGTTTTCTGACTGAGCGAATGGAAAGTCTACTTAACCCGATTATCAAAACGTCTGGAGTTGTCGAGCATGAAGGTTTCTTGTATGTTATTTCCCCAAACTTGCCTTTAGTTTAAATTTGTATTGGAATGTTTAATTTTACTTTCTTGATTGACATTTTAACAAGATTATAAATGCAAAAAAATAGTTTTCAAAAAAAAAAAAATTAAAAGTGAATTTTCTAAAAAACGGCCAAGGGAATGATTTCAGATTTTACGGGAATTGTTTCAGGACAGATAAAGCTATCGTTTCCCGTAGGAATTGAGAGAGTGCATGCATATTTCATTTAAAGATGGTTCTAGCCTACTGTGTATGTACAGGGTTATTCATTATATTTAGGCCACCCTTTATTATCGTTATTATTGGAGATAGAAAAAAAAGTTTTGGAAAAAAGTTGTAGGGCTGTAACTGAACCCCTTTAATAAGTTAATGGAAGCACAGTGGCGTGCAGAAATAAAAGCAATAATATTTTTTTAAATGGAACAGCCTGTATATTGTTGAATTTTTGAACAATTCTTTTTTTTTCTGATTTCAAAAATATGACATATGATAGTCCTATCTTTAACCGTTTTCGAGTTATTGAACATTGAAAATCGTATTTAAGCTATTTATTATAAGAACAGAAATTACAATTATTAAAGTAGTCTATGAAGATGACAAGTATTCTGTTATTAAATCTGTCAGCGTTTCATATAATAACAGAATACTTGTCATTTTCATAGACTACTGTAATAATTGTAATTTCCCTTCGTATAATAATAGGTTAAATACAATTTTAAATGTTCAATAACTCGAAAACGGTTATGTCATATTTTTGAAATCAGAAAAAAAAAGGATAATTCAAAAATTCAACAATATACAAGCTGTTCCATTTAAAAAAATATTATTGCCTCAATTTCTGCACGCCACTGTGCTTCCATTAACTTTGTAAAGGGGTTCAGTTACAGCTCTACAACTTTCGTTCGAAACTTTTTTTCTATCTCCAATAATAACGATAATAAAGGGTGGCCTAAATATAATGAATAACCTTGTACAATTACTGTTAATATTTATCCTAAATAATTTATGCATCTCTTGTAAATTTGGAAATAATTACTAATTCTGTCTAATAAAAAATAACACTTTATGTTGTCATATTTTAGAAATGTCACATTTTAAAATGACCTAAACGTCAATTATAAAAGTGACTTTTAGTTTGAAGGCCATAATTAAGGGCCACGAAATTGAATTTCTTGGACTGTTTTAGGAATGCGAAATACTCACTTCGCGTACAGCTGCACAAAAAGTTTTTTTATGGCCTTTCAGATGGTGTGAAAATATACGAAGTGTTCCACTACAAAAAACCCAAGTAAAGTGCATATC
Organism: Rutpela maculata; assembly: GCA_936432065.2. Lineage (NCBI taxonomy): Eukaryota > Metazoa > Arthropoda > Insecta > Coleoptera > Cerambycidae > Rutpela > Rutpela maculata. The sequence goes on along the minus strand of OW386286.2, from coordinate 70,127,100 downwards.
TCCAAAATGCAACTTTGAATTGTTTTTCTGGCATGATTTTTGGAAAGTACATGTTAACTCGTGTTAACTTTTCTTTTCTGAAATGGCCTCCACAGCACTACTCTTTCTCATGATTACAATAATTATAGCTACATAAATGTTAATACTGACGTGACAAATTGTTGCATTAACCTTTGGCAAGCAATTTACGAGAACTTTTTCTTCTTCTGAATCAATTTTCATTATAAATTTCTACATCTATGCCAAAGAAATTTCTGTAAGTTGAGTTGCAAGATATACTAAAAATAATAATAAAAAAATTACGAAAATAATATAATCTGAATATATTATTTCATATTGTAAATGTGTTGACTTGGACAGTGGTACATCCTTTTATGCAGACGTGATGGCCCACGTTCATATCCCGATCAGGACAAATATATTAATTTCCAGCTAGAGAGCACATGTCTTTTTTCTTTGTTGCTGTACGAATCACCCTCTCCCATCATGCAACTATTTTTATATTATAATAATCAATAAGCGACACTTAAATAAAATAACTACAAGTAACGAAATATTAACAAAGGATTAGAAAACGAATGAATGAATGAATATTTTATTTTGAATTTGTCTTTTTTCTAGGAAAAAACTGGGTTTTTACCTATTAATGTGTTTTACGATATCTGCGCCCAAGAGAATGTTACATTTCATAAAGAAGAAATTGAATCACTGTTAAAAGTATTACATATTATCGTAGATGACAGAATTAATTATGGGAGATTTATTGAGATTATAGATGTTACCAAGCCAGCCATAGACATTGTACCATTACATGGTATTATGTTTAATAGATCCCGTAAACTTAGAATAGTAGGTAGTGTTGCCCAAGAAGTTCGTCAGTAATTACGAGGTTCTGTATAAATGTCTCCTTTTTTGACAAGCTGTTGCACATTTAATTCAATCATATTGAGCCACTATCACATTTCTAAGTTTGCAGAATCTCTGCTATTTTTTTCTTAATAAGTTAAGGTAACATTTACATGATTTTTGTTCTTAAAAATATATATGAGGTTTGCATTTAAAGTAAATGTAATATTAAATATTTATTTTCCTTTATGAAGAAACTTTTAAAAGAACACGTTATCATGGATGGTGAAATTTACATTTTTAAATTTATATTAGAAGTGATACTTGTTTTACCTTCTATGTTTTACCACCTTCTTTCAATGTTAACTTATCCAGGCAGGTAATTTTTTTTCATTATTATTTTCAAACACAGATAAAATAACACTGAAGTGTTTTGCGCAAACACTACATGGTGATACAGTTCTGCCTACTAACTTAGCTTCATTTGGAACTGGAGTTAATAAAAGCTCTCATTTTGTCTACAGCTATTTATGTTGACATTATCGAAAACTAAATAAATAAATCATTGATTTTGCTTATTGTGAATAAGTAACATATTTTAATACCATGTAAAGGTTTTTTCTTATTTAATTTTTTTCTGCCCTGAATAAGTTTTGAGAAGATTTTCAAAATGCATGTGTTTATTCCCAAGTAGCACAAGAAGCTGCAAAAATTCTGCACCAATGTTGCGGCAGCAAGAACTGGCAGTTACTTTGCTATAGCAGCTACCGTGGAAACTTTTTACGATAAGGTCGTTACAGCACTATAACAGTCAAAGTGGTACATTTTCTTGCTTTGAAAACGTTGCTAAGCCTCTTAGCTGCAGCCATTTGGCTGGCAATAGAACCAGATTGACAGCCATTGGCATGCCTTAACTTCGCCGATCGAGGTCTCGTCACTGAAACTGGTACCGTACCTCACCTCAATTAATTCTATTACAAAAATTAGTAAATGTTAATAAATGTAAAAAAAAAATATTATTCAAAATGGCTGGCCGAAACGAAAGAGGCCAATGACTATGAAATATTTAAAGCTGAATTGTTTTGTTTACTAATTTACATAATAGTCGATAGCAAATTGGCTGCTATTCCTGCAGCGGTAAAAACCAGTCCACAGCTACAAATGTGGAAAACAAAGCTCAGCTGCCAAACTGCATATGTTTAGCCTTAAAGTATATAAGCAAGAGTCACTACTATTTCTTCCAACTGCTATTAATTGAGCTGTTGCAAGAGCTCTAGAAGACATTTTGCAGCTGACCAGAAATCTAAATTTGATATTGTTCAATTATGCTATAGCGATGCATAGCAGTAAAAATATTTGAAATAACAGACTTTGAGATTCCATAGTAAAAATTACAGGTAAACGGTTATCCCAATGTTTTCGCAGACAACATTTAGTTGTGAAAACTTAATAGTCCACGCTGTGCTACTTGGGTTATGATTAATCTTTTAATTTCAGCTAAATCTAAAAATGGTGCAAATAAGCCCCCATTATAATGTTTATTTGAGCATTTTTCAATGTAAACTGAATACAGATATATTGGAATAGAAATTAAACAATGTGACTATATCTTATATTAGGTGTCTTCTGTCAATTATTATATTTTTTGTTTGTTTTGTAGATCTACCAACAAAGAATCAGTATTACAAGACAAGTAACCAAACAGCTTGTGATTATTTAATTACGAACAATGCAGGTAATTTTCGGTTCTAGCATTATGCCCAAAACGGTATGCTGATAATAACAGTGTATTCTCTTTTAGATTTGCGTCCAGCTGGTATGCCTTCCGCACATGATGGTTTGGTTGAATCCAACGTGCCCCATCCACAGATACATAACTGGTCAGAAGAATCCCCAGGGAGTCCACTCAATTTTCCTCCAGAAGAGGTGGTTTCCGCCACTGATTATGGTCTGGTTGAATCTAACGTGGCCCATCCACCTTTGCACAATTGGTCAGAAGAAACCTCAGAAAGCCCACTAAATTTTGCTCCAGATGAGCCAGTTTCCACTACACATGATGGTTTGGTTGAATCTAATGTGGCCCATGCACCTTTGCACAATTGGTCAGAGGAATCCTCACGGAGCCCATTAAATTTTCATCCAAATGAGACAGTTTCCACAACTCATGATGATTTGAATAAATCTAATGCGGCCCATCCATCTTTGCACAATTGGTCAAAAGAATTTTTACAGAACCCACGAAATTTCAAAAATAACTAGAAAAATGGTTATAAAACAGTAATAACAACAGCACACTTCAAAATACTGCTTAAGTTGCACATAAAATATTTAAAACAATAATGTAGGAATAAAAGCAAAGGTAACAAAATTCTTATATAAGAGGAGTAGCTAAAATTCAGACTGGTATAAAAATTTGGTTTACTGTAACAATCTTCTAAGTTTTACCCAAATCAGCTTACTCTCCTTCTTCACAACACTCCTTACAAGTACTACATTTTTCAAAACAGTGCTACCTTCAACTTGTTAGCTCTTCAACAGATTCCTCATTATTGCTTTCATTTTCTCCATAAACTAAAAATGAGTCGTCTTTACTGAACTTTTGATTTTTGGGAACCAGAAGTGAATTATGTCATATTCGGTGCTCCAGTATCTGCGAAAAACTGATTTACCGAAATAACTTCCATTCCTTATTCTTCCACAGATCTAACCTTTTCTTCCTCTTTTTCAAGAAGCTTAATCAGAACTTCAATGAAGTATTGCTGATTGAAGCTTCAGGAACCTGCCGGTCCATGATCATGTCCCTGATGTCAAAAAATCTATCAACATAACCTTCAGATCTGGCTTACTCATTCATGCTAGTGTATAGAAATTAGGTGAATTTGTAGTCTTCCGGTACATCAATATAGTCCATTAATGTGACATGCCATAATTATATGACCCAGACATTCATTGTCTACCCTTGAACAGTTGAAATACATTACAATTATCCCCTATAGGCTTCCAGTAACAAGCAACATCTATTTGTTGGAGATTTTTGAAATTTAACCAAAAATTAAAGGTTATTGTTGCACAATCTTCACCTTTATGTGGCATTTCATAAACACAGCCTGGTAGCTTTCACTTAAAATGATGGGAGCACGACACTAACCAATAGTGTTCTTCACGGGAAGGTTCAAGATCAATAATTTCTCGCTCCTTCTTATTGCGGCACTTTGTTTACGTGCTCGCAGACCAATTTTTAAACAGTCACAACTTGAATATACATTCCACATTAACTCACTCGTCTAGTATATTAAAAGTTATGGATCTTGTAATCTTGAACTCTTTGAAAGTTAAAGCTTATATGTAGTATTTGTATGTGCTTAAAAAAATTGCACCAGCTATTTTAAATTATACCTGTTAAATAATAAATTTGGAGTATGTTTCTGAAAGGAAAAATTAAAATACATTTTTAATCGGTAGTGTTGGTTTAGTAAAAGTACCAGTTACTAATTACAGTTCTAAATATTATATTAATTTCTAATATAAACATATAGTAAGGAAAAAGATAATTTATTAAAATAGCATTTACCTCTATAAATATCTAATAAGAACGAAAAAAAAAAACAAAAAAATGTTAACATTGCGCCATATAAAGCAATTATTTCAAAAATAACTAGAAAAATGGTTATAAAACAGTAATAACAACAGCACACTTCAAAATACTGCTTAAGTTGCACATAAAATATTTAAAACAATAATGTAGGAATAAAAGCAAAGGTAACAAAATTCTTATATAAGAGGAGTAGCTAAAATTGACTGGTATAAATTATTTAACACTTTGTCAAGATATAGCTTAACTTAAAGTACATTTTTGCGACATACCGGGTAAGTTGTGGTATGTATTATTAGCTTACCGCTTTATTTTCGGGAGAAGTGGTTTAATAGGGGAGTACGATTTCACGTGACTCTTGATATGTCAAAACACTAACCGCAGCTTACCCAGCTCTCGACGTAGGTTAGAAGCGGTAGGTATCGCTGTCTTTATTTACTGTCAAGCCCGTAAACTAACATATTTTTGAATTTGTAAGAAAAAATTTAAAGTAACTATCTATATTTTCGCGACACCTGTTTGTAAATGTATAATAATATGGTGGGGGTTTAACCACTACATACCACTCTTATTTAACCCGGTATGTCGCAAAAATGTACTTATAGTTTCTATATGTCTGATGCCATACCAGTACCTACAGGGGAAGATTGAAAAAAATGACTGTAACTCGAAAAAAAATTGTGCAGCCTTTAAACATTGGTTATAAGTTTAAAATAGGCCAAAGTTCACGAAACAAAAACGTTTAGGACTTTAATGGATCCGCGGGAGGTAGGGGTTAAAAATGGATACTTTTAATAAAAAAAAAAAATTATTTTTCTCCATTTTCTGGGGCAATGGGGCATTTACAAAAAAAAAATAGTTCAAATAAAAGTTGTTTCCTGCAAAATTATCTTTAATTTGGTGTTTTTAAATTAATTTTATAGCAATAATTAACCGAAATACGGCCATTTTTCGATGGGGGGATGGCGGATGAAATTTTTTTCTAAAACAAGTATTTTAAAGGGACAAAATAAATTGAGCATCTAGGTGATGCTATATATTAACGAAAAACAGCATTTTTTAAAGAAAAATTAATTGCTGAGCAATTGCAATAACAAAATACCAACATTTTGTTAACAAAAATGTGAAAACGCACATTGAACTGGCCATAACCCATGACTTCTTTATTTTTTGTGATGTAGAAACAAACAAAAAATCATTTTAAAGATTGATTAATTACCTTTAATTTTGTTTGTTTCTTAGAACTTTTAATCGAAGCGTGACAGTTTCTAAGATATTCAACAATTTAAACTAAATACTTCATCCTAAAAACGGTCGGGTGCCATCTATAAAATTAAATATCTCCAAAACAATCAACCCTACACAAATATATAAACAATATAAATAATAATATTATATGCTTCATTTTTGTTGTCCACCATATTTTCTCTTAAACTAATATTTATTAAGATATTTGCAGAGAAACAAGAACATTACATTTTTCTAAAATCCCTTTACAGTTTAAAATGCAATTTTTCTTCTAAAGCAAGAGTTGTAATCCGATGAAAAACTTTGGGCGTCTAGGTCACACTATATATTAACGAAAAACAGTATATCGGAATATATTTTTTTAATTACTGACTACTTACATTAACAAAATTGCGACGTTTTTATTTAAAAAAATGTGAAAAAGTAAGTTTCTGTCATAACTTCTTTGTTTTTTCATGCTATAAAAATATGAAATAAATCATTTGAAAGCCTAATTAATGGTTTTTCATTTTAGTTATTAGTGTTTTTGGCTTAAGTGCCATAGTTTCTGAGATATTTAACATTTAAACTAAATAACTCTACAAAAATTAGAGAAAAACGAAACTCATCCTTAATTTAGTAGCTTTCTTATTTGTCTCTAGCGTGTTCTTGCTCAATGTAACACCTTTTGAGTTATTTGACAAAAACATATTTGAAATACCACTTTCTCAGCTAAAATCCCAAATTTTCTAGTAGTTATAATTTAAATCTATCAATTTATTTGAAGAAAAGTTGCATAGAAGCTTTTCTTCTTAAAATTTAATTCTCTCTCAGCTTCAAGGTTTTTTTTTTAGATGCCATCCCCTGAAAAGGTGGCATCCACCCCCTATAAATTAGAAAGATAATATAGAAACTTCTGCGTTTACTTTACTTTTATGCATTTACTATTAAGCTGAAAAAAATGAACGAGGTCTAATTCATATATTCATATGACATTATTACCCCCCCCCCCCTCTATAGGTTCCCGCGGATCCGTAAAACTTCTAAACCTTTTTGGTTCGTGAACTTCGGCCAATTTAGAACCCTATAACCAAAGTTTAAGATCTGCACAAATTTTCTTCGAGTTAAAGTAAAGTTTTCCCGTACTATACATATAAAATGTATTTCACATAAGCTGGTCCTTCTTTTAAAATAACAATTGTCATTGTAGTAACTTTAAGCGATAATATGTACATCATGAACCCCAACTATATTTACCCAATAGTAATTAGTTCCATTTTTTATTCACGTACACACACGTATAAATACAACAAAATATACAATAATAATACAAATTTGATAACCTTGTACTGCAAAATTGATTAGCTCTTAAATATTCAAAATGCCTGTGGAAAAACTGCAGCAAGTAGCTAGGTACGAATTATTATTTTTGACGTTAAATATGCTATAGACTAGTATTATTATGAGAAATATGTGCAGAAACGAGTTTGTACACTAAGCCAATGAGAACGAATTATGTCATATTCAGTGTCGACATCAGTGGCAGCATGTAGTAGAGTTGTGTTCGCCGGCGGTGACTGAATTAAATGATATTAAGATATAATCCTACTTTCAGTGTGAAATGCCTTCCCAGGAATAACCTGGGCCTTCGGAAAAACCGTTTATCGGTGTAAAGGGCAAGACATTGCGGAGCCAGGTACGTGAAAATACCACAAATGTTATTGCGTTCGTGTGAAAAGAGGCAGAGGGCGATGAATCCACAATTCCATTAAAAAATATACAACATATGATGTTGGCTGCTACGAAAATTTGCAAAAAAATGTACCAAAGGGTAACACAGGAAGCTAAAACAGTTGAGCAGAGTCTGCTAGAAAATTCTACAAGCCGCATAAAAAAACGTCCTAAAGCTTCGGCAAAGGACGAGCTTGGAATAAGTTGTAAAAATTCGGTGAGAGATATGATATTTCACACAATTTCTATATAATTGAGAAATGCCGTCTAACATTACGAATATAAATTTTTTACTGTTTACCATGAACATCCTAAAATGGAATTATTTAGTTGTTTATCAAAAGCTACAGGCTTACAGTAGATTTCAAGGAAAAAATGTCAACATTAAGAAAATTAATTAGCTATGTGATTGGGATTCAGGTATGTCTTTTACATATTTTTATTTAATTCACTTTCTCTTAGGTCGAATCTATCCCAGATGACGGCGGATGAAAAATGTAGATAATAAAAAATAATTTTAAGTTCCATAGTTTTCTTTATTAAATTTTATTAAAGAATGTTAAAACGGAAAAAAACAATGGTAAATGCAGTAAGACATTGATGCCAGTGATATTTGTATTTTTTTTTTAAATTACCGTGATAATATGAATGCTACGAACTTTAAATGTTGGCTGGAGTCTCAACTGATCTCTAATTAGATAATACATCATACCATAATGTGGAACTGAATAAGGCACCAACGACGGCCACCAAAAAGGCAGATATGATGTAGCTGCAAGAACGAGAAATTCAATTTCATACTAGCGCTATAATAAAACAATACAAACATGGCAACAAAAACATATGAAATAGATCTAATAATGGAGGAACATCGGCATAAAGTACTAAGGTTGCCCTTATATCATCCTGAACTTAACCCAATTGAAAAAAGTGTTGGCTACAATTAAAAACTGGGTGGACCAAAAAAAATATAACGTTTAAACTAGATGACGTGCAGGCTTTAGCAGAAGACAAATTTGCTAGCATTACTGCTTAAGAATGGGAGTGTAAATGTGTAGACAAGGTGGAAGTGAATTATATGGAAAAAGAACATCTACTCGACGAAAGTTAGTGATGTGAATCTGTGATTCACAGTTACAGATTCTTCTGATGAAGAAAGCTATGAAGAAGAAGAAAAGAGCGACGATTTTCTGCATGGAATAAAAAAAAAATATCTAAAAGTATCAGATTCAAATTGAACTGTGTCAAAGTGTATGTTGACATACAATTAAATATTACATATTATGTAACTCTTTTACCTTATATTATTTTTATATTAATAATAATAATAAAACAACTTTATTAGGCAAAGCTTAGTACAAATTACTATTCTTACACTTCACCTGAACAAAGGTTACTCGTAACAGCAACAAAATAAATTACATAATACTATCGATAACATGGGAAAAATTATTTTTAGAAGTAAAATAAAAGAAGGAAACATTATAAATAAATGTAAAAAATAATTCTATACTAGCAAATATATTAATTATTACCAAGATTATCTTACTGAATTTCAATAAGAATTATTTTATATTTATATTTAAAGGTGAGATAGATGCACGTTTAACAGTACCATCAATGCAATCGTAAATAAGTGGGACCTGGGTATGACAAGGCACACTGAAACTTGGCTGTTGACTGTTGAGAAACATGAAGTACATGTAACATATTTATTTATTTTGCTGCCATTGTAATAATCTTTTATGAAAAATAAAATTGAAGATTTTTAAAACGCCTGACAAGAATCTTGACTGAAAAGGGATGTCATATATTTTAACTACACACATTAAAATTTTCGTTGTCGAAGAGCTGTGTAACCTATATATGTAAACAATCGGGCAAGTTTTAATCTACTCCATTACACAGCTCCTTGATGGCGAAACTTTTATTGCAGTTATATATCTTTGTACTCTTGTACCCCCTGCCACTGGTAAAAATATTCATGCATGTTGACTCTGCCCCAAACATCTTCTCACAATAATACTACTCTGCTTTTGTCAAGCATATTTAATTTTGTTATTTTGGTTTTTCAATGTTGAGTTAAAGTTTGAGTTAGATAACTCTTACTCGCAACTTAACTTAATTAATTTGCAGTTTACTCATAGGCTTCTTGGTTAACTCATACTTCATCATAGAGTTGTCTTAATGTCAATTTAACTTTAGGTTTCAAGTTAATTTGCATTTGAAATATTCTACAAGGTTAACTCTTAACTCGATATTGAAAAACTGGCTATAGCGGGTCGCTTGGTCCTGGATTGGACTTTCTTCACCTCGACCTAAAAGGTCTTTTGTGAATTTAGTTTAACCTATGTGTATTACTAAACGTGATGACAATTACTTCAATCTACTTTGATCAAATATTAATATAGTTTTACAAATCTTTATCAGCAAAAAAAATTCTATTGCACATGGTTATATGAGCAAAGTCAGCACAACGAAGACAACAACAACAACAACGAACAATAGTATTAACAGTTTTGAAAAAGTTGGGAAAGAAAAAGAAACTCCTATATAGTACAAAAAAATATATACTTATATTTTTAAAACAGACATAATCCTATATATTATATATATATTACAAAAATTAAATATATTTACCATTTAACATTTTCTCTGTTTTTCCTTTGTACCATATCCTAATTTTTTTTTGGCAAAATTCACACTGAAGTTCTTTTGTTACTTTGGCCCATTATGTCTAACTACCGAGCACCGAGAACGTTTTTAAATGTAAGTAGGTATATATATAAAAAAAAAGTCTGCTACTGTCCAGTGTCAAATATATTGGTGAAGTGAGGGTATTGCAATGTTTCTCAATTTAAAAACCTATTTGTCTTTCGTAGATGATGAAACTAAAAAAAATGCCACCCAATTTAAAATCTTCGATGTGTTAAAAAATGTTAAAAAACTAAAGAAATTCAACATACAAAAGGAGTAATGCAATGACAACCACAATGTTTTCTTCACTTTATCCGACATATATGGAATTTACAGGCCCCGTTTGTTGTATGTGATTTCCCCGAATTTCATTTTGAGTTTGTCAAATGTACAATTTCTGCATGCAGTGCAAAAAACTATAATATTTTGGTTTCTTGACTAAATAACTTTGCAACAATGAGCAAGTAAATAATACCTACATTCAAGTTTTGACATGCTTCTAATTTAAACAAAATTCTTGTTTAAATAATACAACTATTTTTAGGATTTCATAAATGACAGAAAAATAATCTACTTGTGACCAATTAAAAGTGAAATATTTTTTTCCTTCTTAAGCTCCCCCTAGACGATCAATATATTTGTGCAATATAAATTCCGCAATTTTTATTAAACTACTGGTTTGCCCTGCACCAATTCCATGTTTACTCAAAACGGTGTGCAATTATCAGTTAAAACGGTTTTTTTTAAATGTCCAGAAAAGGAGCTTGTTTGGCTATTGTTCTAAGTTTTACTTGTGAAAAAAAAGCGAAGATGGTCCAAAAAGAGCGGTATAAAAAAGAGCTGAATACATACATGAAACACTACTGAGTGATTTGATAATAAGCGAACCCAGGGATTTTCAAATAAACCTGCGTATGAATAATGCAACCTTTGAAGAATTATTGGAGATGGTTACTCCTGTCATTTGGAAACTCCCTATATATATGTAAATAAATACTACTAATAAATCACGCGCTGTTTTAGTTGCAACCGGCGAGTTGTCGCATTTCCATTTTCACTGTTAAATTGAGTAAGTATTGCGCCATACATACCCTGATAATAAACGTCGCAATAAGTTTGCGCAATATTTAATATTGGGCAATAAATATTCAACTTGCTCAAACTTTACGCAATCCTCAATATTTTCATTAATATAGATCCTACACGATCATTAATATTGCGCAATATTTACTATTGTGCAAACATTGTGCAATTATATTGATCCTCTGGGGGGGGGCTTTATTGGGTTTTCTACAGGGCCGCTTTAAGGATTGGCGCGCCCCTAGGCTAATCATGTATTTACGCCCTCTTTATTATAATGGAAAAAAAATTGCGAAAAAAAAACATTTTTTGTCTAAATTCAAAATTAACGAGTGGGGGGGAGAAATATGAAAAAAACAAATTTTTCCATCCAGGTTTCAAAATTGATGAGTTGAAAGGAAATGGAAAAAAAAATTTATTAGCGGGGGGGGGGACAAAATATATTTTTTTATAAGCAGATAGTGCAAAGAGCTCATGCCCTAGCGCGCATCCCTTCACGCATTGTCGCCTCTAGGCTATAGCCTAGTAATCCTTATGGATAATCCGGCCCTGTCTACAGACCAAAATAGTTATACTCACGAACTGTTATAGGGTGATGTTGTGACCAGGGTGTAATACACCATGGTTGTATATAACATATTGCCGTAGCAAGTTTTATAGAATATAAGCAAAGAATATGTACGGTAATTAAATTAACGTAAATATTCTTTGGTACAAGGTTGCCTATTTCCCCACCAAAAAATATCATTAGCCAATGAACAGCTAGTGTGAAATTATACCAGAACCAGGGCCTCATTCAAAATATCGTAAAGAATTTGTGTAATATTAATTGAGCAAAGAACTCGTAACTGGAACGAGCTCGCAATGATCCGCTTTAGGTAGGGGGTAATTATCGGGTAATTATCCTCGCATATTGAGTCACCGTTTTGCATGATGGTAATCCGGATAAGTTGTAAAATGTAACACTACATAGTATATTTCAGATCATATTTCGGGCCAGTACACGGACCGTCCCTCTAGAGTGAGATAACTGTTCCGCTACTGCGAGTTAGAAGAAATACTTGTTCTGACTTCATCGCCACACTCACGTTTTGCCCAGGGTGTATTAAATAGGTAGTCCGACGTACGGCACTTTCCCATTATAACAATGGGTTCATAGGTGCACGGTTTCTATTTACTTTAGTAGATGGCGCGAGCAATAAGGTCATACAATTACCTGGACATGTGCATAACTTACATAACCTCAAATTTTAAAGTTTTTTCGTTTATTCTCATTTTTAATGTTTGTTAGGCATTTTTAGCTTGGAGCCATACTGGCTCCAAGCAAATATTTAAAAATTCACGCAAATAATTTTTCAATATTGTTGATTAATAAAAATAGACTGCTAATTAAAGGTTAGATTCCTAACCTGCAAAAAGAGTCTTATTTTATTGTGACAAACTATTTAAAACTTCATACACATTACGTTGAACTTGATTTTGGTTGAAAGTACAGGAACCAGGCAGACATTTTAATAATAGCTACCTAATACTTGTAAATCTTAAGAAACATATATTTTTGAGGTTAGCTGTGGCGACACGTGCAATGCTGCATGTAGTGTTGCATATATTCTTTCAATGTTTTAATTTAGCTACTTAATGTCAGATGTCACTGGACTCTTGTTTCACTAAACAAAAACAAAAGGCCGGGAATGTATGCAACACTGTATGCACGTATGCACAGAACCTGTAAAATTATCTGTCTATGCGTAAGTAATGAGAGAACTTATTGGACCTGCCATCTATTACATTATGTACAAAGTAAGCACTTATGAAGCCACTGTGAGGGTTGTCGCCGCATCACCTATTTAATACACCCTGGTTTTACCCAAGGAGGTTGAATATTCACGAAAGGCTATTCCGCCCACACCGTACCAACGTTGCCAAAGGTACTCGTCATTTGACGAAACGTTTCATGTTTACAGGTCAAGTGCGAGCATGTGCAAATTCAGTCGCTTTGTTAAGTTCAAGTTTTACACATCTTGAGCCAGGTACTAAATAAGCTCAGTGTGTAAGTTCCCGTCAATACTAATATTACGGTTCAAATCTTGATGACTGCAACTTTTTCTTTTGTTTTTTTTTATGATATTTTTCCCTTGCCCTAAAATTATTTTCATACCTGAATGTGCCAATTAGGTTAGGTTAGGTTAAGGTTGTGTTGTTCTTTTTTTTATTACTGAAAAGCAACATAACTTTTTTTTTGTTTTTAGTATCCGAAATATTTTTCCCTTGTCCTAAAATTCATACTTGAATGTGCCAATTGGGTTAGGTTAGGTTAAGGTTGTGTTATGTTCTTTTTTTTGTTACTGAAAAGCAGCATATGTTAGTATTGACGTCAGTCTGCACTTGTTAAATTATTTTATCTGTACTTAATAAACACGTCACACACGACTCGTCTCTATACACCTGTCAAATGACGAGTACATTTGGCAACGTTGGTACGGTGTGGGCGGAATAGCCTTTCGTGAATATTCTACCTCCATGGTTTTCTCTAAAAGCAGAATACGAGAGAACCTTATACTCTAGAAATCCTGCTGTAGGTACTTTCAACCTATTATTTCTACTCGTCAACAGATGGCGCCAAGAAACTTGTTTATAATGTGATGCCATCTTTGAGTGATTCCAACAAGCATAAAGTGGGAATACCGAGGAAAACCGTTCAGAAAAATGTGATGACAGAAGACATGTCACAGATGGCGCTAATAACAAACTGCATCATCAAAGATTGCATCGGTGTGGAATGATAACTGCGTCATCGTTAGACTATACCGCCCTCAAGTGGCATTGTCTGCGGCATTGTATTGCAATACAAGATTTGTAGAGTATAAATAAGGTTGCCTCGTAACTCACGATCCCCACCAAAAAATGTCATTCGCCAATGAGCAGCTGATGTGAAATCACACCAGATTTATTCAAAATATTGTAAGAATTTGTGTAATGTTAATAATTAAGCAAAGAACTCGTAATTGGAACGAGCTCGCAATGACCCGTTTGAGGTAGGGGGTAATTATCTCGCATTTTGAGTCCACCGCTTTGCATGGTGGTAATCAGGATAAGTTGTAGAATGTAACACTACAGCTCATAGTTACTATGAGCTGTAGGTATGGTTTGACCATACTTCGGGCCAGTACGGACCGTCCCTTCTTGAGTGAGATAACTGCGCCACTACTACGCGTTAGGAGAATAAGGATAGTCCACCGCCGCACTCACATCTTGCCTAAAAGCAGAATATGAGAGAACCTCATACTCTACAAATCTTGATTGCAATATAAGTAGAGAAGCTAATTTACTTAAATAGGATTTCCGTCGGACTCAGCTGGGAAATGGCGACTGCAAGCAAAGCTAAGATTTGGGCAAAACATATTCGATACGGTCTGCTGAATGAGAAAATGCCTGATGCCGCGCTCTCATTGTGTGGAGGACATAGTTATGACGTCATTAAGATGGCGTCCGAACGTTTCTAAGCAGACGAAGCCCAAGCAGCATTCAAAGTGATGGGAACTGGCATCTGAGGCATCGGAACTTTAATATAGTAGGAATGACATAACTGTTACTAATTTTGTGACTTCAGGGTAATATTCACTTTGTGGTATGCATTTGTAGTGACAATTATGTAGATTCTACTGAATTCAGGCATTGTATAGTTATAACACTTTCAAGTAACTGCTGCAAAATCTGCAACGTCGCGGATACTACTCTGCATTACTTTGAAGCATCCGCAACTGCAAAGTGAAAATTGGTAGTAATGCCGACCGCACAGCGTTATCAAAGGACCACTTCAAAGTAATGATAACTTCAAGGGTGCAATTTTAAGCCCCCGGTACGTTGTTGGGAAATTTTCTGGAACTTCAAAATTGTCTAACTTACTAGTGACATCTCGAGTAAAAATGAGGTTATTTCTACGAACACAGAGGTTTTGAAGTTATTTTTACTACTCCCCATTAATTGAAAATGACTTAAAAGTTACATATACCTTGAAAATCTACTATAAAGTAATATTAACTTTTAAGACAATTTATATAATTATTGGCATTGAATAAAATGGCGGCATCTGAAATGCTCAGTAAAAGCGAAATAAAGTTTATTGGCACTCATCCACGTTTTATAGAAAACTGAAGAAACAGTTAAACAGAAGTAGAAATAGTGATTCTTCAGAATATGATGCAAACATGAAAGATTATTTCGCCACAGCAAAACCATCAACTTTGGCAACAAGTGCAAAAGTGTTCCCATCAACACAAGGAGAAAAGTAATCGAAAACTATAACAGTCTGCAGTGATATTAGTGATACTGTGTACTGCACGAAAGTTCCAAGTTGTCTTTAAAACACAGATTGACCTATAGTTCAGTTAGTGATCCACTGAGCATATTAAATGAATTTGCCGATTAAAAACTCCAAATTTAATAAATATTGTGTCGATGGGAACGGACAATTTCGGTATAAACGGCATAAGACATTGTTTGTGTACAATAAATTGAACTGAATATATATACAAAAAAAAAAAATAGCAAAAAAACTATTTCTTTTCTAGAATATCTCAAAAGTTATCAGTGACGACAAAAATAACAGTTTACAACACCATTATCCAACCTCATTTCGATTACTGTACCAGTCTATTATATTCCTTCGATTTAAATAAAATAACTTCCCTTCAAAACTACAGAATAGAGGAATGAGTGTAATTTTGAAATGCAGCCGATATACCTCAATCCAACATATGCTTTCTTCTCTTCAGTGGCTGTCTGTAAAAGATAGATTGCTTTCCATGGCTATGGTATTTATTTTCAAAATTAAATAACTTAGTACCCAAGTATTTAAATAAGTTTATATTTTATGCAAACCAAATACATCAACACCACACAAGAAATAACAACACATTTTATATACCAAGACAAAATCTAAGTCAAACTAGGAAAATTATGTTATATAAAGGCCTCGATCAATATAAGTTGCCAGAGGACGAAAGGAATCTATATCTTTCTACCTGTATTCAAACGTAAAATTGTAAGCTACATAAAGTTAATTGATTAACTCCACTTGTTTTATGTAGGTATTTTTTCCACGTTATTTTTTTAATTTATTTGTATATGTATTAGTCTGAGTGTGTAAGTGCGTGTATTATTTATTTATGTACAAATTATGATTCTTTGTAATTACATTAGAAAAGTGAATTTCTATATTAGGATTTTCCTATTCAAATAAATACTTACTTACTATTTTTTGAATGAAATTAAATGTAAACTGATCACTAAAATATGAAAACTCGTGTATTTTTTCCATTATTATTATTACACACCTTACGTTAATAAATATATTTACAAGACATACATTGTACATCGTTTTCAGTAAAAAAACAAATATTTTATTTGCACAAATTTATTAACTTAATTAATATCAGATAATAAAAAGTACTTGGTAAAAATATAATAATTGTTATTTTTAATCCACATTCGTGTCCTTGTCCACATCACACACAGTGACACTCCGTGTTGCCAATTAAAAAAAAAGAAATTACCTATCTCGTATCTGCCAATTGTACCAACATGAAATTAAGTTGATAGCAATAGTTACCAAGATCTTATACCGTCATTGGTCCCATTTGCTACATCTAGGTAAATATAACTACACAGTGAAATTGTTGTAGTTCCCGTCACCACTTTTAAAGTAGCAACAACTATAACGTTGGTGGCATCTGCTACTTTATGGGAAATGTAACTTGTAGGGAAATAATTTTGGTTTTTGCAACCTCGAAGTTACTGCAATTAAAATCGCCATTTTTCTGTTGTTGAATGAAGACGCCATATTGACACAGATAAAAATATAATTCAATAAAAAATTTCTTTTTATTATAGTCATTTACAAATATGTTTTCTAAGTAGATTATTACTTTATAATATATAAAATTAAAAAAAAAACGTTTTCCATAAAAAATTTTGCAGTTTTGCTTGTACACATAATTTTTGCAAAAAAATTTTTTTACGAAAAAACCATTTTCTCGAGGGGGCGTCTTTTTTATCGAAGCATCATGATAACATTTTACAGAAAACAAGTGGTGGTTTTAATATCCACACCCAGGGTAAATGCAAAACATCATGATTTGTAATATATTTTTATGCATGTTGTATATAATCACCTTAACTTGGACCTTGGACATATCTTGTGCTCAACAGGGTCGGCTCAAGGAAAATTTTCCACCCGGGCGGTAGCACTTTTTGGCGCCCCTCCCTGAGAGAAGTGTTTTGAGACGCTGAAGGCGATTTTGGACACAAATTTTTTTTCTGTCATGTCAGTTCCCTCTAAAAAAATAGCAAAAAAAAGACCTTGTCCCAAAGGTTCTGACCTAACTTTTCTGAAGTATTTTGACGTGCTGAAACCAGTTTTGCACAAGATGAGAACCTTAGGATAAGACTTTTTTTTTGTAGACCTCTGTAATTAATTTGTAATATACAATTTTTTGTCTACACCATCTAAATACTATTATAATGAGAGAACTAGCGACACAAGTTTACTTAGAGGAAGGTTTCTCTATATCTTTATTGTTTTAATATTTCATACAAAACAAATATGTATTTATTTTATTTATTTATAAACAGTAAATTATTTAAGATATGAAATACAAACAGCTGATGTTGGTATAACAATTTTCTGAGTATTCTGAATTTTTTCTAAATGAAAGTACATGTTGCCGGCCTTTGTTTATGCAATATCTTCAACGATCGACTCCGCCTCAGTCAATAATAAGGCGGGAAGCTTGAGATATGACTATGAGTAGTGAGTTATCTCATAGCTTAAACAAGAATGCCTGTGTTGCATTTATGAATTATTTAGACGGTTTTAATGTTATTCGACTGTTCTGAATTATTACCATTTTAACTGACATAGATACTGATATTATTGGATATTTTCTTCCAAAGAAAACTAATAAAAAGGGTACAAAAAAATTAAACAAGTTTTGCCCTCAGTTTGGCGCCCCTCTGAGCCGGTGCCCCGGGCGGTCGCCCGGGTTGCCCGGCCCTTAAGCCGCCCCTGGTGCTCAAACTCAGTACAGTTCATCTCAAACTTATAGCAACATGAGGCCCAGTGTTTTAATGCAAAGTTAAGCACTTTATCCTACAAATAAATTAGATAGAAGTTTAGAATATGCTTTTATTAAACACTTTAATATTGCAACTTCATATTCTAAACTTCTAGCTAATTTATTTGTAGGATAAAGTGCTTAACTTTGCATTGAAACACTGGGCCTCATGTTGCTATAAGTTTGAGATGAACTGTAAGTCATTAATTTGCTATTCGAATAACAGAGAGCCAAATATATAGTTTACGCTCTCATTTCGGTTAGCTGAGCTGTTCCAAAAGTTAGTCATTTCTACTACTTGGTTACATCCCGTTTACGTAATAACCTAGTCCTCGACACGGTAACGGTAGAAGTACCGGAATAGTAACTTGCTACGTAATTATTATTCCCCATTTTGGTGAATGCTTAGTAGAAGGATGGTATCCATTACGTAACAATGCTTAGTTCCGGAAACCTTTAAAGTTCCACTATTGGTAACTACTACGTAGAAACTACTAATATTGCTACTTGGGAGTATTCATTTAAAATGTTAAATATCTCAGATACTACGGTACTTACGTAAAAAATGCTAACGATCAAAATCAAAGGTTATTAATTTTGTTTTCAAATGGCTTTTTATTTGTTCCTATGGCATAAAAATAAAGAAGTTATGATATAACCCCACCGGGGATTATACTTTGCTAGGCGGCAGCTCTCTCGTCGGAGGCATTGGGGTTGGGTAAGGTCCTTGGAAAATTTAATTTTAAAGTCTTCAATTATTTAAATAGGCGCCACTTAATCTTGTTTTAGTTAAGACCAAGAAAAAATGCCTATCCTAGCCTTTTGGGTTTGCGGGTGTTGCAAAAAAATAAAGTCAAGGTTGGGTCCTCAAATTAGATTTAATAATAAAAATGTATCACAATAAGGTATCCTTATGGGGTAAGAACGTGCTCTACGAGCATCAAAATGCTTAATACTTAATTCATTTAATTTCACAAATGGTCCGCTTTTTGGCCCCCTCAAATAGTACTATTTGCGGTTCACAGTAACTGTGGAACTTATTAAAATCGTAATATTAATGAAATTATCTGACTTAAATTAGGTGTAAAATTGGCTTAGTAATTTAGCAAACAAATTCTTTGAAAAGCTTGGTAAATTTTATAGTTCAACGCCGTCGTCTCACACGACGTTTATTGTAAAATCAGAGGCTGGAATTTCACGTCGCCGTTTCTGAGTAAATAGAAAAAACAGTCTGACCTTATTTTTAATTTGTCGCACCTCACAGTACCATGGACATCCAGGGCAATTCCTTATTTACATAACGTGTTACAACCATGTGCTACAACCATGTGTTCTCATCAGGGTAAGCGACCTAGCGGCCGGGCGGCATGCTTCACGTGCGACCGTGGTTAACCAATAGCCGGTTGAATAATTGAATCACACAGCGCTTCCAACCATATAACCGTATTACAGCTCAAATTACATAGATCCAGGATCATACAATCATTAAATATTAAACAGCAAGTCTACAGGATACGAGTTATGAATTCGAAAATTCCAAGGTGCAAATTACAAAATGCAAGTTAGCCATGTGCAAATTAACCAAACGTAAGTTAGCTATACGTAAATTAGCTATACGTAAATTAGCTATACGTAAATTAGGCCGGCAAATCTACAAAACAAGAAATATTGTTATCGTTACTGCAAACGAGGAACAATTAACAAACTGCCTACACGGCGAAACAAATTTAGACGTACCTTCTCGCAGAATGGCCCTTCTTTTAAATATAATCTAACAAAATTCTCTAGCCATGTGCTCGGTGCCCCAACAGCTTCTTAAATGGCCGTTACTTCCTTCTAAACCCTCTTTTCTGAAACCGAATCCATGTACGTTGGAAACCCGTAATGAAAAACAATTGGTATTTAAAATTCATACATCGCGCAATGACGCGCTCGCCCTATACCGACAGTGCGCTTAGCCAATAACCTGATTCTAAACTAAACGTAAACAACTAACATGGCTGTTTCTGTCCGAAAATTGGCGTAAACAAATGTTAACTGAGAAACTTATGACTTTCATGTAAATAATCCCAGGCATAAAGTGATTGAAAACGCACACAACGTTATTTACAATACTGGGAAAAGGTTTCACTACTGCTTTGCCCTGTTGTAGACGCCCGCATACGCCGACAATTTATCAACAAATTAATTTAAGCACTATGAGCCATGCTAATTACCAAACAAACTCTGAAGGTTCCTAGTACCATGAGGGAGTCGAACATTCTTCCAATAGGTATAGTAATAATAAGGTAACAGGCTACTTCCTTAAATTAACCGAATCAAACTTTATACCATAAAGATATAATTATAAATGCGTTGTGTCGCTTCTATGCGCTCAATGAAGAAATGTTCCTACCACTTACGTACAGGACAAGGTAAGGTATACCAAAAAGGAACCATGCATACAGGGTTCGCCCCAAAAAGTACTATTTACCCGTTACACAATCACCGAGATATTTCGTTTTAAAATGTCGCCATTTTGATACTGTAATTTTACAAGCAGCAATTTTAGTAGTTTCTACGTAATAGTTACTATTAGTGGAACTTTAAAGGTTTCCGCAACTAAGGCAACTGTTATGATGGGAACCATTCTTCTCCGAAGCATTCACCAAAATGGGGAATAGCAATTACATAGCAAACTACTATTCCGGTACTTCTACCGTTACCGTGTTGATGACTATATAGGTTATTACGTAAACGGGATGTAACTATAAGTAGTAAAGTAGAAATATGACTAACTTTTGGAACAGATCAACTGACAGGAATAAAAGAGCAAACTATATATTTGGCTCTCTCTTATTCTAAATATCAAATATCAAATTAAGGTGATTATATGTATAACATAAGTATATATTATAAATCATGATGTTTTGCGCCCCCCCTCAGGAGACGATACCCATGAGGCGATAAAAAGTAGTGATCGTGGAGTCCAAAGGGATATCCTTGTACTTTAGTATGAAGTACTTACGTCCGTGATGACCCCAGGAAAAGGCGCCAAAAAGTGCTCCCGCCCGGGTGGAAAATTTACCTTGAGCCGCCCCTGTGGGTGTGGATATTAAAACAAACCCTCACCATTTCTGTAAAATGTTATCATATGATACTTTGATAAAAAGATGTGCCTTTCGGAAAATTGTTTTTTCGTAAAAATTTTTTTTTGCAAAAACTATGTGTACAAGTGAAACTGCAAAATTTGTTATGGAAAACGTTTTTTAAATTTTATATACTATAAAGTAATAATAATCTATCTATAAAACATGTTTGCAAATGAACGTAATAAATTTTTTTTTATATAGAATTAACTCTGTCAATATGGCCCGTCATCAATCAATAACAAAAAAATGGCGATTTTAATTGGAGTCACTTTGTAGTAAAAATCACTTTAAAGCTCCTTTGTTCATTGAAATAACTTCATTTTTAATCAAGGAGTCACTATTAAGTTACACAACTTTGAAGTATTCCAAAAAAAATTCCAACAATGTACCAGGGACAAATTGAATACCTCCAGTTATCATTACTTTAAAGTGGTCCTTTAGTAATCGGTCTGCATTACTACCAATTTTCACTTTACAGTTGAGGATGCTTCAAAGTAATGCAGAGTAGTATCCACGACGTTGCACATTCTGCAGCAGTTACTTGAAAGTACTATAACTATTATACAATGCCTGAATTCTGTAGAACTACATAATTGGTACTACAATAGGCATACCAAAAAGTGAATTTTACGCTAAAGTCGCAAATTTAGTAACAGTTATGTCATGCCTACTATTTTAAAGTGCCGATGCCTCAGATGCCAGTTCCCATCACTTTCCATCACTTTTAATGCTGCTGGGGTTGTCAGTAATTAGAAAAAATAATTCTCAAATACTGTTTTTCGTTAAAACATAGTATTACCGAGATGCACAATTTTTTTCCCGGTTATTAAAGTACTTGTTTTAAAAAAATTTCACTTTAAATTATAAAGGTATTTTCGAAAAAATGTAAAAATTTGTATCTTTTCAATAGAATTAACAGTTTCGGAAATATGGACCCACATAACACAGTTTGTACTTAATATGTAAGTACGATTTATAAATATACGTACTTTTTGGGTATAATTCTACTTCATATGATAATTGATATACAGGGTGTTTCAGGTATGCGGTCATTAATTTCTAGTGGTGATTCTACATAAAAAAATATGAAAAGAAGTTCATATAAACATGGGAACGGAAATCCCCCCTAAGGGCGCTGCCGTCCTCTGAAGGGAGCACCCAAAATTAACATTTTATTTAATATCTCAGTGATCCTTTGAGCTACAATGACTAGTTTTTTCACGTGATTCGATATCAATAAATGATGTTATCTGGTAATCTGGTAAATTTAACGTTAATAAAACACGTGGTTGAATATTCAACCTATGATTACACGTGTAAAAACAACCTACTAACGTGTATTTAATCAAATTACGTTAGATATACGTCAAATACACGTGTGCGTGTTTACTGGGGAACTATGTCTCATAGTTTTCCTTTGACACAGATTAAAATCATTAATCAGATTATTGTAATTTTTGTCAGATATTAATACAGTTGTACCATCAGCAAATAGTACATTTTTTATTGGCGACATAAAGTTTATAAAGTCATTAATATAAATTATAAAAAGTAGTGGCTCCAAGACAGAGCCCTGGGGTACACCATGGTTAACAGTGTTAATTTTAGATGATTTATTATTGAAAAAGACACACTGTTTATTTTTAAGAAAGATAATGGTAAGCTTCTTATACCATACCTTTCAAGTTTAGTATATACTCAGGGCCGGATTATCTATAAGGCTATATAACTATAGGCTATCTAGGAGCGACAATGCGTAAAGGGGCGCGCGCTAGGGCATGAGGGGCGTCGCGTGCTCTTTACGCTCTCTGCTTATTAAAAAAATATTATTTTTAATTTCTCCTCCCTCCCGTTCGTTCGACAAAAAATGTTTTTTAGATTTCTCCCCCCTCCGCCCATCAATTTTGATACCGGGGCATTTTTTCATATTTCTCCTCCTCCCTTCATTAATTTTTTTTGTTATGAATAGGAGGGCGCAAATACATGATTAGCCTAGGGGTGCAAATTTAAATATCTCGAGAAATAGGCATTCTAGAGCAATGTATTAAGTATATTATTTTGCGTAAAAATTATTGAGAAACAAAACAGAATCAAGAATACAAATATTTGGCCAGTGGCGTACAAATTGAGGGAAGGAAACTCCTTCAACCCCCCTACTGTGGACCGGCAATTGTTCTTTCGTTGATATTATGCATCTTGGACCACTAACACTATCTACCAAATATGGTAAAGAAATATTAAGCAATTTTAAAATAGTATGTGAAAATGATTTTTTAATTTTCAACTTCAACACCCTGGATCTCAGTAAGGAGGCACATTTTATCTAAGTATTTTTGGTTAAATCTTCACATTTTGGGCTAAGGATTCTTCAGATAGCGTATGACCAATTAGTACCCAGACAGCACTCGATAGCCTTAGGACAACCACTGACCATACTTGGAGGATAAGCGGGACGTCCTGGGGTTAATCCCGATTTCGGACCTCCTGTGGATATCCTTTTGGTGCAAATCGGGTTTACCCATGCATGTCTTCAATGGGATAGCCCATGGTCGCCCATAGGAAGAAAAAGGGACCAATTTGGGTTAAAATCGGGATAACTTGTAGATGTCCACAATAGGATAGCCCGTGGTTGTCCACAGGAAGAAAAAGGGACCAATTTAGGTTAAGATCTGGACAACCCTGCCAAAAATTCCACATAGAAACTTATAAAAAAAAAGTGATGCGGTTTTATCGTTCCTATAAGTTATATTAGTATTATACAGACAGGATTTTGTCTGTTTTATTAAGTTTTAAATCGGTTATGAAACAGTAATTCCGAATGAGCTATTTGGAATTATTATGTTGCCCTTTCATGAGTATTTATATGAAATATACATCAACAAATCTACAGTTTAGTGTCTGCAAATGCACTCTTGCCCTTATATCTGTAAACATATGGAATTACAGATACAACTTTAAAGAGATTCTAAACTTTTCTATAAGTAATATCATAATAGTTTCAGTCCGTCCTTTCTCCAGTATCTATCGTATGTAACACAACATTTATCAACATGTCTTTATTGTAAATTTCAACATTGTCTTTTTATTAGTATTAATGTGGATATACATGTCAACAAATGTACAGTTTCAATTGTATATTTTACAGATGTATTTTTATTGTAAACTTCCATTATGCTTTTTTATTAGTATTAATTTGGATATGCATGCCGACAAATGTACAGTTTAAATTGCATATTTCAAATAGAAATACCAATATAGTGGTAAACACAAAATACTGCAAAAGTCCTTATTTCCTCGGGTGTTCTTGTTCTAGCCTAGAAGCAATGAATGAGTTAGCAGTGAAGGAGACTGCTTTACTTTTAATTTAACAAACACACGTCAGTTCCTTAGGTCACATTAGATTAGATATGAATTAGCGACACGTATAAGCTCCCTCTACTGGAGCCTGGAGTAAAGTTGCTGCTAAAATTTCTATCAGTTTATACCAGAATGGAGCAGCAAAATGAGTCAAGCCGTATTCATTTGTAAATCCAAACATTTACTTATACCACATCAATGAGAATTTATGAGAGCAGTATCTAATGTAAACGAGCTGCATTAGGTTAGAACAGTTTTGATTTGCAATTTAAGATTACAAATTATAATGTTTGAATAGGGATTTATGAGATCAGTTTCTATGAGTATTAATGTTTTTTTTCAGTAATATATTAAATGTGTTTTCATTTGTTTGAATGGGTAAAAAGAAAGGTCAGTTTTCAACTGCAATTACAAATACAAGTTTAATCACTTCGAATTGAGTTATATGCGATCAATTTCTAAAAGTATTTATGCTGTTTTCCGAATATAATTGTGATGATTTAATCAGTAAGAAATTGTTCACTACTTGTTATGATATGGTCGGAAATTCCAAGTACACATTTAGTATTCCTTCAAGAGGATTGATGAGAGAGGTTTCTACGAGTATCTATTTGTTGTTCCTCTAGTAAATTATATAAGTCTTTATCAGTACAGATTAGGATATAATTTAAATATGAAAATTATATCAGAAAAAAGCAACCAAATATATTAAACAGTATCTATTTGTAAATCCAGATATTTACTTATACTATCTCAATGAGAATTTATGAGAACAGTATCTAATGTAAAACGTGCGGCTTTCCGTGGTTAAATGGCAAGTATTTCTATAAGAAACGAGCTGCATTAGGTTAGAACAGTTTTGATTTGCAATTGAAGATTACAAATTATAATGTTTGAATAGGGATTTATGAGATCAGTTTCTACGAGTATTAATGTTTTTTTTTTCAGTAATATATTAAATGTGGTTTCATTTGTTTGAATGGGTAAAAAGAAAGGTCAGTTTTCAACTGCAATTACAAATACAAGTTTAATCACTTCGAATGGGCGGGTTATATGCGATAAATTTCTAACAGTATTTATGCTGTTTTCCGAATATAATTGTGATGAGGTTTGATCAGTAACAAATTGTTCACTGCATGTTACGATATGGTCGGAAATTCCAGGTACATATTTAGTATTACTTCGAAAGGATTGATGATAGCAGTTTCTACGAGTACCTATGTATTTGTTGTGCCAATAGTAAATTATATAAGTCCTTATCAGTATGCATTCGGATCTAATTTAAATATGAAAATTATATCAGAATAAATCAACCAAATATTTTAAACAGTATCTATTTGTAAATTCAGACATTTACTTATACTATCTCAATGAGAATTTATGAGGACAGTATCTAATGTAAAACGTGCGGCTTTCCGTGGTTAAATGGCAAGAGTTTCTATAAGAAACGAGCTGCATTAGGTTAGAACAGTTTTGATTTGCCATTGAAGATTACAGATTATAATGTTTGAATAGGGATTTATGAGATCAGTTTCTATGAGTATTAATGTTTTTTTTCAGTAATATATTAAATGTGTTTTCATTTGTTTGAATAGGTAAAAAGGAAGGTCAGTTTTTAACTGCAATTACAAATACAAGTTTAATCACTTCGAATGGGGTTATATGCGATCAATTTCTAACAGTATTTATGCTGTTTTCCGAATATAATTGTGATGAGGTTTGATCAGTAACAAATTGTTCACTACATGTTACGATATGGTCGGAAATTCTCGGTACATATTTAGTATTCCTTCAAGAGGATTGATGAGAGCAGTTTCCACGAGTATTTATTTGTTGTTCCTACAGTAAATTATATAAGTCTTTATCAGTATGCTTTCGGATCTAATTTAAATACAAAAATTATATCAGAATGAAACCCTAAATATTTTAAAAACTGTTCACCTGTAAATCCAAACATTTAAAGATAATATTTTAATGAGAACAGTATCTAATGTAACGTGTGCGGTTTTCCGTGGCTAAATTTTAAAATTATTTGCAATAAATAAGCTTTAACGGATTCGAAGAGTTTTCATTTGCATTTCCAAATGAATAGTTTTAATTGTTAAATAGGGATCTATGAGGTCAGTGCAATGTTTTTTTTTTCAATAAAATGTGTTTTTATTGGAAAAAACACATTACACAAAGACACTGACCTCATAGATCCCTATTTAACAATTAAAACTATTCATCTGGAATTGCAAATTAAAACTGTTCAAATCCGTTAAAGCTTATTTGTTAAAAATACTTTTAAAATTTAGCCACGGAAAGCCGCACGCGTTACATTAGATACTGTTCTGATTGGTTCTCATTAAAATATATCTTTAAATGTTTGGATTTACAAGTGGATACTGTTTAAAATAGGTTGTTTGATTCTGATATAATTTTTGTATTTAAAGTAGATCCGAATGCATACTGATAAAGACTTATATAATTTACTATTGGAACAACAAATACATACTCGTAGAAACTGCTCTCATCAATCCTCTTAAAGGAATACTAAATATGTACCTGGAATTTCCGACCATATCGTAACATGTAGGGAACAATTTGTTAGTGATCAAACCTCATCACAATTATATTCGGAAAACAGCATAAATACTGTTAGAAATTGATCGCATATAACCCCATTCGAAGTGATTAAACTTGTATTTGTAATTGCAGTTGAAAACTGACCTTTCTTTTTACCCATTCAAAC
Organism: Rutpela maculata; assembly: GCA_936432065.2. NCBI lineage: Eukaryota > Metazoa > Arthropoda > Insecta > Coleoptera > Cerambycidae > Rutpela > Rutpela maculata. Next base: position 70,099,590 of record OW386286.2, on the reverse strand, counting down.
AAATGAAAACACATTTAATATATTACTGAAAAAAAAACATTAATACTCATAGAAACTGATCTCTTAAATCCCTATTAAAACATTATAGTTTGTAATCTTCAATTGCAAATCAAAACTGTTCTAACCTAATACTTATAGAAACACTTGCCATTTAACCACGGAAAGCCGCACGTTTTACATTAAATACTGTTCTCATAAATTCTAATTGAGATAGTATAAGTAAATGTCTGGATTTACAAATAGATACTGTTTAAAATATCTGGTTGCTTTATTCTGATATAATTTTTATAATTAAATTAGATCCGAATTTGTACTGATAAAGACTTATTTAATTTACTAGAGGAACAACAAATATATACTCGTAGAAACTGCTATCATCAATCCTTTCGAAGGAATACTAAATATGTACCTGGAATTTCCGACCATATCGTAACATGTAGTGAACAGTTTGTTACTGATCAAACCTCATCACAATTATATTTGGAAAACAGCATAAATACTGTTAGAAATTGATCGCATATAACCCCATTCGAAGTGATTAAACTTATATTTGTATTTGCAATTGAAAACTGACCTTTCTTTTTACCCATTCAAACAAATGAAAACGCATTTGATATATTACTGAAAAAAGACATTAATACTCATAGAAACTGATCTCATAAATCCCCATTCAAACATTATAATTTGTAATCTTCAATTGCAAATCAAAACTGTTCTAACCTAATGCAGCTCGTTTCATATAGAGACACTTGCCAGTTAACCACGGAAAGCCGCACGTTTTACATTAGATACTGTTCTCATAAATTCTCATTGAGATAGTATAAGTAAATATCTGGATTTACAAATAGATACTGTTTAAAATATTTAGTTGCTTTATTCTGATATAATTTTCATATTTAAATTAGATCCGAATCTTTACTGATAAAGACTTATATAATTTACTAGAGGAACAACAAATAGATACTCGTAGAAACTGCTCTCATCAATCGTCTTGAAGGAATACTAAATATGTACTTGGAATTTCCGACCATATCATAACAAGTAGTGAACAATTTGTTACTGATTAAATCATCACAATTATATTCGGAAAACAGCATAAATACTTTTAGAAATTAATCGCATATAACCCCATTCGAAGTGATTAAACTTGTATTTGTAATTGCAGTTGAAAATTGACCTTTCTTTTTACCCATTCAAACAAATGAAAACACATTTGATATATTACTGAAAAAAAAACATTAATACTCATAGAAACTGATCTCATAAATCCCTATTCAAACATTATAATTTGTAATCTTCAATTGCAAATCAAAACTGTTCTAACCTAATGCAGCTCGTTTCTTATAGAGACACTTGCCAGTTAACCACGGAAAGCCGCACGTTTTACATTAGATACTGTTCTCATAAATTCTCATTGAGAGTGTATAAGTAAATGTTTGGATTTACAAATAGATACTGTTTAAAATATTTAGTTGCTTTATTCTGATATAATTTTCATATTTAAATTAGATCCGAATCTGTACTGATAAAGACTTGTATAATTTACTATAGGAACAACAAATAGATACTCGTAGAAACTGCTCTCATCAATCCTCTTGAAGGAATACTAAATGTGTACTTGGAATTTCCGTCCATATCATAACAAATAGTGAACAATTTGTTACTGATTAAACCTCATCACAATTATATTCGGAAAACAGCATAAATACTTTTAGAAATTGATCGCATATAACCCCATTCGAAGCGATTAAACTTGTATTTGTAATTGCAGTTGAAAACTGACCTTTCTTTTTACCCATTCAAACAAATGAAAACACATTTAATATATTACTGAAAAAAAAAACATTAATACTCATAGAAACTGATCTCATAAATCCCTATTCAAACATTGTAATTTGTAATCTTCAATTGCAAATCAAAACTGTTCTAACCTAATGCAGCTCGTTTCTTAAAGAAACACTTGTCTTTTAATCATGGAAAGCCGCATGAATTACATTAGATACTGTGCTCATAAATTCTCATTGATGTGTTATAAGTAAATGTTTGGATTTACAAATGGATATGGCTTGACTCGTTTTGCTGGTCAATTCTGATATAAACTGATAACTATTTCAACAGCAACTTTATCTAACTCTTATAGAAACTTATTGACCATATAGGTTCTCATAGATACTTATTAATTTTTGATAATTTTCAATACGGATTGATAAGATTTTTTTGACAGGGAACCACAGACATCCACACATAGTTGCATCTGGTTACCTATAGTATCTACACAGGATCAAAATTGATCTTGTGTAAAATCGTGATTACTGTATAATTACAATTTAAAATTTTGCGTAATAGATAAATCTCATATTGCAAAAAAATTAACTCTCGTAAAAAAGGCATTTGCAAGATATGTGCATTTCCTGCGTAGTGGATAGATTACACAACCTGTAGTTTCAGACTTACTAGGTGAGTATTGCAACAGAAGTAATTTGCACCTTGCAAGGAGAGCCATCTAACATGAATTATTGAAACTAGCGCTAAGAAAGAGCTAGTAGGATCATATTTTATAAGTAATGTCTTCCGTCAATAAAATTCATTCGTCACAATGAAAGTATAATGCAAATATAAACTAAATAAAAAAATTCTCATTTGTACTTTAGGTGAATTTCTCAATTATCATGAATTTGGGACCTACATTAGTCCAACAAGTTGACCTATAGATGGCCCTAAGGATAGCCTTTGGTTATCCCTATATAGGTTTTAAATAACCCTAAAAAGGCTCTCCTATAGATAGTCATATAGGTTATCCAATGGATATCCCTATTCTGGCTGTTATTAAGACCATATTTTCTAAGTACCTAATATCTTCCGTCAATAAAATGCACTCGTCACAATGAAAATAAAAACTAAAATAAAAAAGTTCCCATTTGTGCCTTAGGTGAGTTTATCAATTATCTTGAATTTGGGGCCTACATTAGCCCAACAAGATAGCCTTTGGTTATCCCCATTATAGGTTTTAAATAGGACATCAATAACCTTAAAGGCTATCCTATAGATAGTCATGTAGGTTATCCAACGGATATCCTCATTTTGGCTGTTATTAGGACCAAAGGATAACCAAAGTATATGAAAAATACCTATTCATCAAATTTAAATAATGACGTAATTCCCAACTTATATTTGATTTATGGACATGATTGACTATAGAGTGCGTGCACCATTTGACAGCCGACGAGATTGGAGGCCACCCAGCCTCAATATTTGTATCTTTCAATGTTTTTAATTTGAAATTTACAGTTTCCCTTTATTTTTTTTTAATTTTTGTGTGCTATCAACTATTGAAGAAGGCAGTTTTAAATATAGTTTTCATTATACAAAGACAATTTCATGTGTTGTGTAGTAGATTTTATTCAAATTCGTTGAGATGTAGATTGTTTACCTATGTGTTTTTCGTTATTTTCTTCTTGTTTAAAACAATTTATAGTCAGTGGCGGATTAAGGGGGGTCTATAGGGGCGCCAAATCCAGGGGCGGCAAATTTTTTGAAAAATACCAAAGGCACATAAAAACAAAAAATGTTATTATTAGTACATATGTCAGAACATTTTTAATTTATTTGAGAACGTGTTTTTTATTTCAACTAGACTAGAGTTCCTTATTATAGTCAACTGTACAGGGTGGTCGCGCCAACGTTAAAACCTCATTTAACTTCGGTATTTTTGGAGTTATGTAAAAAAGTTCAAAATTAAAAGTTATGAGAGAAATCACATGTATTTTCCAAAAATCATTTCAGAAAAACAATTAAAAGTCGAATTTCGGAGATACGAGCTATATGGAACACCCCACATATTTTTACACCATTTGAAAGATCATTGAAAAACCTTTTTAATGATGTGTGACATAAAAATTATATAGATTTTAAGTTTTATATTTTCTTACATTAAATCATGGCAGTCCGAAAAATATATATAAAACTAGTGGAAGCATTATACTCTTCGCCGATTTACTGAGCTTTTTATATAATTGTTACACATTCTATAGGTTACTGTTCGCAGTTTTCTTGTAAATAATGTTAGTTTTTGGACATTCTAAATTTTGTGATACCAAATTTGTTGTAAAAAAAAAATATATGAAAAAAAAATGAAAAAACAAACACCCTGTCAGGGATTCGAACACAAGACCTTTAGATTGCCAGACAAAGCTTTATCCATTGGACCATCAGACATCATTGCAACAATCGGATGTCTATAGTATATATCATTCGAGTATTATATTTCAACGAATTAGATATATTATTATGAAATATATATATTAGTAAAATATAAAAACAAAAAAAATTATAGAGAATAAAATTTCGCAAGATTTCTATTTAAGTACAAATAACAAAAATTTGGAATTTTTTTTTTAATTTAAATGATTAATAACTTTTTTATTTATTGATTTAATTTTTTTAGCTAACGCTAACTTACTTTCCAAATTTCAATACAATCGGACTTTTCATTCTTAAGTTATCGTGCTTACAAGAAACGTGACGGACGGACGGTCGGACGGACGGGCTGAAAGTTGTTCAGAATTCGTTCACTAACATAATGATATGAATTTTTTTTCTCTACGAGCGATATTTACTGATTTAGAAATGTGCCGATCAAATACAATATACTCTTCGTTTTTGCGAAGAGTATAATAAAGTGAAATTAGATACTAACAGGTATTTTGACAGAACTAACATATTTGTATTTTAATTTACATACTTTTGTTTTCCATGGCTAATTTGATAAATTGTAAATTTAGAGTAAATTAGACAACATTTTTTTAAGATAAATACCATGTATTAAATATAATTAAAAAGTTTTTTTATGACCTTTCAATGGATGTAAATATATATGGAGTGTTCCATTTAAAAAACCGAAAGTAAAGTTCATATCTCCGAAATGCGACTTTCAATTGCTATTCTGAAATAATTTTTGGAAAATACATGTGATTTTTCTATAACTTTTATTTTTGTACTTTTTTACGTAACTCCAAAAATAACGAAGTTGAATGAGGTTTTTAACGTTTGCGAGACCACCCTGTGCATAGAATTTCCTCAATATCTGTTATAGAACTTAAATTAGTAGTTATTTTGCTGATTGCTGATAAGCTTATCTGGCCTCTAGGCCTATTTAGCATATGTCTAAATGAATAACATTGCGGCAAGTTTCCGATAATAATAAATTATTTTAAATAAATTCATTATGCACATGTGCAGCTTTCTCTTTGTACGTCACTGACGGCTTTATATAAACAAATAACATATACAAATAATATACCAATCGATAGAAAAAATAGTGGTCTTTATTTTTTATGTCTTGTAGAATTTTGATTTATTGGGCCGTCTTAAAGGTATAGCCAAACATGTGTCGTTGTTGGAAGGCTCTTTTGCTGTGAGGCCTTAAAAAAAAAGAAAATAGCAAAAAGAAAATGGAGGGTCGTATGCAAAATTTTATACTCTATCGATTGGCGCCAAGATCATTCCTCTAGCTCCTACCGTATTTGAGAAAAAAAAAAAAAAAAAAAAAAAAATATATATATATATATATATATATATATATATATATATATATATATATATAGGCAGATACAGGTTGCCCCTTTGAGGGGGGGGGGCAAGGGGGAGCAGGCATGATTTCTCGAGGTGGGTCTTTTCGAAAATCTACTTATTTTGACTAGTTCTATTCATAGTTAAAAGGATTTGCGAGAGGATTTGCTATTACTCAAAAGTGGAAATATCAAAACACCTAAGTCACTAAGCTATAACTCGTTTTTTGATTATAATAATAATAATAATAATAATAAAGAATTTATTGCCCAACAGAATACACCAATTACAGGACAATTTTACAAAATATAATATAATGTAAAATATAATGACCTTTTGAGTAGGACATTTTTTGACGGCTTTGAGATTTTGAAACATCAGTATATCATCATTAATTTTATATCAAATTCAGCTTGTGACAACGAAACCCCCACGGAAGTCACAATAAGCGTATTAATGCACTATTAGAGTTATATACCGATATGAATTTTACAATTTCAATTACATCTTCTGACTGACCATTCACGTTAAGAGTAACGTACAAATTATCATTAAATTTAATTTAAATGCATTATAGTTCGTATACTTTAAATTAAGGAAGTCACATAGGCAAAATACTAGTAAATATTATCAGGTGTATCTTAATTGAACATAAAAATATTGGTCATAACGCGCATTATAATACAGTGCGTGTAATTGCCGATTAGGCATGCACATTCACGTAGCGCGAGAGATATAACAACACAAACTCGCCCGTCGGCGAAGCATTCCAGCTCTCAGTTATTTTATTTCAGCCAGCTGGCACACGCGACGTTGTAATTCTTACTCCCTATGCCTAGTCCGCCACTACACACACTGATGTATTTATAGTGAACGTAAATGATCCATACATATACATTATATGCTTTTCTGAATTCATAAATCGCTGACGTACTAATCTAACACGTCGGGAATTTACCAGTAACACCATTCGCAAATACGACAATTTCCGAACGGCTAACATGTCGGTAACATATGCGGCCGGGGGAGGGGGGAGAAATCCGAAAAAAAAAACATCTTTTAGTCCGAAGATATGATTACTTATTTAATCTCAGCTTTTGTCGTTATTTTTTCTCTGGGGACTGGATTATTAATGTAGTTCTTGAAAAAGGTTAACAAAGTCATTAAATGAGGTAAAGGTATTTTGTGTTTTATTTTTAATATAAGAAAATATATTTACATTAAGTATTTACATAAAAATGTTTTTTTTCGTTAGCTCGTTAGCTTCAAAAATAAATAAAGATAAATTTTATTTGTTTCCAAATAATTTGTAAAATCAAGTTAAGTAGATAGATTACTTAAAACTCATCACGAAAAAGTACAGCGGATAAATTTTCTCTCCATAGGAGTTAATACTAATTATTCCTTTGCACCATTTTCAGTACGTGAGAACGAAGGATTTTCAATTCCGTTTGTTAATTTCTTTAATGGTTCGTCCTCCTTTAGTTCTTCAGTTTCAGTATCCTCTGGGATGACATACACGTATCTCATTGCCATGAAGCCAAAGAGTAACATATCTACTACCATCAAACCGGTGTAAAGGAAGAAATCATTTGACTGAAAAAACAAAAAACATAATTAGTATTGCTTCAATTGTTAAAGTATTAATCGGTTACAGAAGGAGTTTATGTTCATTTTTGATGTTTCAGTTTCATATACGTGAACTCAATTATTTTGGTAACAATTGTAAATAAAATTTACTTCCCACTCTGAGGTATTGAATTTAACTTTTGTAAAAATTATTTTACGAGAAAAAGATAATAGACGCAACATTCTTCCGATATCTGACTGTTATTTAGGGGCGGACTGGCCCACCGAGATACCGGGACGAATCCCGGTGGCCCGCTCCAATAGTATGCCGTTGGCGTCGCGTCGGCTGCTTAGCAAGATGACCGGCTAATAGAGTAATAAGTGGTCTACGAGTTCTAAATCCAGCGCCGCTAAACTGTTGTCAGTCCGCCCCTGCTGTTATTGCACTAATTGCAACGTCAACATTAGTGCAAAATGTGGAAAGATGATCTAAACACATAAGTGAAATTGGCCCCTTAACTCCAAATATTTTGAAAATCTTTTTGACATGATTTACTAAGACATTTGTAAGAATAGAATGATATTATGTGCTACAAACATATTTTGGATGCCAAAAATCAGTTAATTTTATTAGGTAATTTTGAAAACCGGTGCTAAATAACCGTGGTTGTTTTTGCTGCATAGCTACACTAATAGGTCTATGACACTAATCCTGCTAATCAGCCACCAGTCTAACCTCGATAATTTCGTTGTTGAGTAAAGTTGTCTTGTGTAATACGGCCCGGAAAATATGTTGTTCATATAAATTCACTTAAATATGGTAATTTCAATATGCCCATAATGGAAAATTTAAATGATATCAATAAAGAACGAACAATACATTTCCTATTCATATGGGGTGAGTTAAGTGTGTTATGCTTTGGTGATTAAAAAGTTATAGAACATCAAGGTAAATTGGAATGTTTTATACATTTAAATTAATTCGTTAAAAAGATACAGAATGTTTTGTGGTTAAGCAGTTACTCGAACTTTGCCTGTTTTTCCAAAAAAATGTTTAATTGAATTTCATTTCTTTTTATAGATTAGTTCGTGACTTTTGTTGGAAATAGTGGTAAGAACAGTAACTGAATTACTACTAATTACAAAGTACCTATTATTTATTCGTAAATGTTTTATATATGATTATTTTACTACTTATATAAATTGTAATTCACCATGTAAGAAGAAGACTTGTATAAATAATTACGTTACAATATATATTTCGGATGTTAAAAGAAGTAAGGTATTGGTTTCCATATTTTTCCATTTGTTATGTCCCTCTCTTCTTCATTTCAGAGTTTAAAAGAAGGAAAATATTGGTTTTCTGATTTTTTCCTTTGCTTATGTGCCAAACCTTATTAGCATCCTACGACCACGGGAAGTATTATAGAAAATAGCGGAATTTTTTGGATTCGAGTAACTTAGGAAGTAAAAAGATATTATCATGCAATTTGGGGATTCATTTTGTCTTGTAAACTTCTAACACAGAAATAATTTCCAGCGATCTAACCCCGTCAAATGCAGGGGGTGGTGGCGGGCAAAAGTACGCTCACTAGTTTCTTCCGGTAAAGGGAGTACGGCAGCGCGGGGCTCCAACTTGGCGGTGGGCACTGCTGTGTCCCCAGATAAATATAATCAGTCAAATAAACAGGACACTCAAATTAAGTCTATCAGTGAATAAAGAAATAAGTAAAAATAAATGAATAAAATTAAATAATCTTAATAAATAGTCAATAATAATAATTAAGTAACTTATTTTATCGAAGCTTCAAAAAGTGCGAAGTAACTTCCCGAGGGCCTCTGGCCCGAGGGAATGTACGTCGACCGAGGGCGTCATTATCCTATAACACCCGTGGTGCCTTCAACGTTTAATGTCCTGCAAGTCTGTTATTTAATTTGAATTTTTTTTTTGACATTTACGATTTATTAATTTGACATCTATTAGGTTCAGAACGATTTGATTTAAAAGAGAGTAAAAATCAAAATTGATTGTAAACGCCGCCGTTGCATAGCAACGCATTTTGTTTGACAATAACGCTATCATTATTTACTTGTTTTGGGTTGTCTTATAATTTTATAACGCCCTAGGGCGTTATTTTTCATTTAATGTATCTGAAGATAAGGTGGTTATTGTAACATAACAGACTTGTAGGACATTAAAAATATTAATATAGGCTATAAATATCGGAGTGATGTTTCCTTGTAAACACGAGGAGTATTAAAGTGTCTTTATATTTCAACATGGGCTCATTTAATGAATTTCATTTAGTAGTTGTTACTTCTTGTGGATAAAGTATTACTTAAAATTAGACAATATTGAAAATTTCAGATGAATCCGATATGTGGTTTTCGAAATATACGACTTTTAAAGAGCACGGTGCGACCAACATCGTGACGTCAGAGGATAGTAATATAAATCGGTGAAAATAGTTGATAAACTGAAATTCTTCACAAACACGCATAAGTTTCAAAACACACTGCTTAAGTTAACGATTTGTAATATTATTGTGAAACTATAATAACGCGCTGCAGCTAGCCGCTTCGGCTAGCGGTTCCTATCAAGTGACGTCACGGCCGATATTCGACCGCGGGTGCGGTCCATTTTTATGATTTTTTTTAGACGATTTATAGGTCAACAAAATTCTAGTTTTTTGCACAGGGTCTTAAAATGATAAGATCTTTCAGATAATCAAATAAAAAAAAAGTGCTAAATGATCCCATAAACATATATAAATAGAGGAAACTCATCTCTTTTGTAGATCAATTGTTAGTAAGGTTATAATAATTTATTTAAATCAGGTAAGATTTTATGCATTAAAAAGCTTAATAAATTATTTCCATAATTAAAAAAAAAAATGTAAAAATGTCCATAATTTTAAATGTAAAAATTCAGAAGTTAGTAAATAATTAAATGAATCTAATCTAATCCTTAAAAATTCTAGTTTCTGTCTTACAAATATTTACACAATATTTTACTACCTTCTTATAATAAGAAAATAGTTGAAAATCGTAAGTTGAGCTAATAAGGAATGCATCAAATTCTTTCGAAAAGATTGACTTATAAATAAATACAAATTACTTACTAAATATTGACAGCAAGAAAAATTAAAAAATCGAAATTTCGGAGGCTATATTAGAAGTTAGCCTCTAAGATACAACTGTTTATAACTCCAAAAGGAGGGACATACAAATTCTGGCTTACAAATATTTTCAAATTTTTGAGAATTTTTTTTCCAAAATCAAAATTTGCGAGGCTTCCGAGAAATTAGCTTCTAGAATATGATTTTTTCTACATATGTCCATAAGGGTTAACTTACAAATTCTACTTTGCTCCTTACAAATACTTACAAATAACTGACTAAATATTGTCAAGAAGATTTTCAAAATATGTGAAGTTGAGGGCCCAATTTCACGGGCCTCATAAGTAGCCCTAAAATCGAGGGGACGATGTTGTAGCAACTTCGTAAAACTGTTGGGTTTTTTTTAGTCACCGATTAACGTTTGTTATGCATTGGTTGATTACTAGTCGTATTTGGTATGTTTGGAAACGTTGGTTCAACCTCGGTAATTAACCAAATTAAGGTTAGATTCTTATTCCACAATTGGCCGACATTGAGCTGACGTTATACTCAGAATTATTACATATAAATTGCATAGTTCCAACTAAATTGTTCTAACCTTTGGCGGTTTAGGCAACTTATCACCTAAATACCAACTTCCCCATATCCCATATGTATTGATTTTTAAATTGATTAGCTATTTTGACAGTTGATCGATACTGTCGTTTTCCACAAAATTACTTACACAACATGTTTAAGGGAGTTCTTTCTGCTACTGAGGCTCACAGTTTTCCAAAAATATCACAAAATTTAGACACATTGCGGAAATAAGTAATATGTGAACTATAAATCAGTGCCTCTTCATAAATAATAGGAGTTAGGTCCCATTATTTCTTTGTGGTTGTGTCACAGAGGGTAGTACTCTGTGGTTGTGTGTTGCAATCATTAGTGTAATATTAGTGCTTCAGTTCAGACTAGATTGGGGTGGATTCCAACGTCGAACCAACTTTAATTTTAGACCCCAAATTAGTGCATATATGGGATAACGTTGCGAGTACGTCAAATACCGGAGTCAGGTAGCCAATAGCAATATCGGTAAGACGTAGAATTGTTACATAGATATGTAGTACAACTAATAACATTTTTTATATAAAAACTTACCTGTTTCTCAAATATTTGAGCGGATTCGATGATGACGATAATTAGATTACCAAAAGCCGTTGTCAAGAGGAAACATGCCTGAAGTAACGATTTCATAGACACTGGAGCTTGTGAGTAAGAGAATTCTAAACCAGTGATCGAAAACATAATCTCTGCCGCAGTAATAATAAAATATTGAGGTAATAGCAACAGCATGTGTATACTATTTGGTTCGGTAACCGTGATGGTTTCTTGTTCACTCGATTCTTGCTGTAAAATAAATGATAGTTTGAAATTTGATGCTAACAGCTAATAAATTTCACACACTAGTAATTTATACAAGTGCATGATGTGGTACTTTTTTTTACAAATAGGAAGTTTAACGCACGAGCCGTAGCCCAATGGGCATACACACGTTTAAAAAACGTTAAAAAAGAATGGAAACCACACGATGTTATAGGGAAAAAATATCGTGCGATAAAACGTTTTTATTAACCAAATATAAACGCATTTTAAACATTATAGATAACGATACATTAATTAAACGACATTAAACAGAAATATGAATGTTCTATGTAAGGTTTAGATCACGCATAGCACAGCATACAATTTTTATGCTATCTCGGTCTTGCCACAGAAGACAAGACAATGTGTGTGGGTTTTATTTAAATATAAAATTTTACAACCGAATTTTTTGCGTTGATATAGATTCTTAGAAAAACGTTTAAAAAACGTAATCTTCTACCATCTATTTCACCTGTGGATTTAAAATTCTCTTGCATTTAGTAAGTTGAAAGCAATAATAATTTTAATGTTGTAAAAAATATATTTCGTTTTCTTTAAATAACACGCTTGAATCGCCGTATTAAATAAATGTAGTAAAAAACCTTAAACTCTTTACATTATAAATGTATTTTATACGTTATTACATATTTGTGAAAAAAACGTGCTTCCTAAAACGTTTTATTCCAGTATTACGTTCTAATAGTGGTTAAAAATGCGTGTAGTAGTAACGTATTTTAAACGTCTTATTTAAACGTTGAAATTTTCAACCAAATGCAAACGATGAAAATTTCAACATAAAACGTTTAATCAACGACTACAACGTTATAAAAACGTTTATTAAACGTACGTCTGCCCATCGGGAGTACGGCAATCCCACGAGTGAAAAAAAGGCACTTTATGCATGAATTTCATAGAATAGGTATTATTTCTACGACTGTGCTTAATTTCCATATTTAGATAAATAAATTTCAAAATGTCAAAACACTAATCCATAATTTGACGCTTTTAAAGCGAAAATCGTGAGACAACTTCAATTGTTTTCACTGCACTCTTAGATCCGACTATACACAAATGTGAAATAATAATACTTTTTTTACAGTTTTTACTTTTTTTCACTATTTCCATATAGCATATGTTTTAGACACAAAAAATAATGAAAAATGGGAAATTTTTTTAACAGTCGTAGAAAAAAGTATATTTCTATTACAAAATTGTTGTATAAGCAGTAAGCAGAATTTATCTGTTAGGTGTAATTAATGTATTATAAAGTTTTCCAGAAATGAGAAAGACGGTCCTATGTATTAATTTGCATGGACTACTTGCTAATTTTTTAACGTTTCTTTTATGCTTATCTTTAGTGACCTATGACGAAAATCTCCATGTATGAATGAAAATCTTTATCATAGTTAGTACAACTTACGTTAATCATGACTGTGTATGTTCCGCCTAGTTTAAAAGTTACTTCTTTGTCAATTATATCTATGACGTAAGTTCCAGGGTAAGGTATATTTTTTAAAGAATAATTCCCAGCAGGAACATCTAAACTATAACTACTACCCTTTGTCCTTGTATATGTTATACCTAATTTAGTATCGAAGGCCAGAGTCCTGCAACAGAAATATTAAATGTAGTTTTCAACAATTTGCAACATTAATATTTGTAATAAATTATTCTGATAGATTTTAAACTCCCCACCCGTAAAAATTAAGGGATTGCTGCAAAAAAATTAGAAACTTCCACCGTGTGTATGTTTTTTTTTGTGTTCAACCATTACTCTGGATTGGCTTGAGCAATTTCTACGAAATTCTTCTCAAATTGATAACGAGCTTCAGGGCCGGATTGGGAATTTTTTTCGGCCCGAGTTTGATTACTCACATCGGCCCACTCAAGGCAAATGAGGTAATTGATCTTAGGTCAAAATAAAAATTGAAGAGCAGGGGTAGAAAATCGAAAAACATTTATTTCACTCCGACCTGCGCAGAAAATTTAAAAAAAACTGCCCGCGGCCCATCGGAGTTGACCGGCCCACCGGTAAGTCGTCGGCCCAATCCGGGCCTGACGAGCTTGACATTAAAGCTTAAAAATTCAAAACGATAAATATTTTACTGTGTAGAAGCTAAATAAAGAGGCCACTAAAAAGGGTGAAAACAATATTTTGGTAAAAAAGTTGAATCTCCTTCAAAAAAAGTCATTAAAAATTATGAAGGAAAGTTTCACTGCCGCCCAGTTAATTGACCGTTATTATCTAATGTCGATATTGAGGTCGGTGTAAAAATAACCAAATAATGAAATCAAATGTACTTTTAAGCGACCTAAATACCGGGTGTCCCAGAATTAAGTTAACAGGCGATATCTCCGTTATTTGAAAAGATAAAAATATAGATAAAAAAATCCTACAAAAGGCATGAAAGAATCCGTCGGGTAATACCGCTTCTTGCAACCGTTAAGAAACCACCCTCCAACTTTTTTTTTCTTCAAATGGCTAATTCAAATAGCTAGGGCTTGAAATCGCATCCTCACGTCATTTTGAGCACAGTGATATGCCATACTTGGTATGCTTGGAGTATCCTATTGATCGGATTTCTGAGGCTTGCCATAGACCTATCAAACACTCCTAATTGTTACATAAATGGTAAAGCGCACCTTCTCCAGCATTATCATAATTTGTACTTTTATGGAAAGCCATAAACGGACCCGAAGCGAAATGTCCCACCGGCCAGTAGCTGGCCATTCTTCAATTTGCAGTGCAACAGTGTAACAGTGTACAACAATGGGTCATTAAAGGACCACTGATCATGCCACCCTACTGCCAGCATATTTTTGGGTATAATCTCATACATTTTTCAATATATTGGATTATAGAAACACTTTAAAGTAGCCATATATTTTGCATGACCTATTATATTCTGGTATATAATTCTTTGATGTGAAATTTACATAGGAGAACCTAATAAGTTAGCAAAATACCTTATAAAAGTATTAGAATCCAATATTGAAAAATCTGTTAGATTCCAGACCAAAACAATGCTGTCATTATTGATATTTTGTGAATTGAGAAGTTTGGGAATGTCAAGTATCAATAAAAGCAAAATAAATTGTAAGCTAACAATAAAATAGGTATTTATTATAAATAAGAAAGTTAAAATTATAAAAGGACACCGCACGTTTGATAGGTAAATTGGTGGCCTGTCAAATTTTATGAATTTTTGTAATGATGTAGTTCAGTTGATTCTTTGGCAAAACATTAAATTATGGACATCAGTTTCTCCGATAGATGGCTCCAAAGACTGGATACTGTACCAACGATTTCTCAAAGCGTACTGCAGGTATTGAAATAATAACTGCTGGAAATAAATAACTAGACTATTTACTATTATTTGGTCTTAGATTGATGTGTCTGAACTTTCGATATTGCCGGAAGTGACATCAAATCACGTTTTCCGAAGGAAATTTAATACATCATATACATAAATAGCTTTATTAAAATTCACTCTTAGTAAATAAATAAGTGCATTGATTGATAGAACATTGCTGCTAGCTTGATACCGGGTACATCATAATCTTGGTACAAAACAAAGTTGATTTTATTTTTCAAGATATAAAATTGCAGTTGTGTCTAGTCAATGAAAACTAATTATTTGTGGGACCTTTAAGTGGAATAGGCAATTTTTGTTTATTTATAATACATTAAACTTTATTATTTTTAGGAAAAATTGTATAGCTTATTATTTTTCGTTTCTCAAATATTTACTTAATTTAATCATTCATTAATAGAAATCAAACCAAGAAAACTTAATTTCAAATAATTAACAAAGAACAGCATTCCTCCTCTAGCACGTGTCGGCAGGGGCGGCTCAAGGTAAATTTTCCATCCAGGCGGGAGCACTTTTTAGCGCCTCTCCCTAAGATAATCACGCAAATTTCACAGACGTACTACGTACTAAAGTCCGAGGATATCCCTTCGGACCCCCAATCACTACTTCTTAAGTTAACACAAAATTGGCTCTCGATATTTATGTGGCTAATAGTGCATCCAAAAATAAAGGTACCCTCAATGAATTCCCTTTAAAAGGGAACGACAAATGTCGGTTCCTCTGCAATATCTTTCGACCGCCTTAAAATATAAAATTCATATTTTAAATTAGATATAGCCCGTTTGGACATCAGTTTACATAGTATCAGTCAAACCCCCTCTTTTGCTCAAGAGGTAATTTTAGGGGTGGCTGTCGGTATTTTACCCCCAACTTTTTATTTTTTACATATTTCTAAAAGTTCTTATAAAAATACTTTTCAGATCTTTTGAAATAAAAAAAGATATTGCATTTCGATAAACCTTTTTCAAGTAATTTATGTTTATACATCAATATGCATTTACAGCATTTTGTTAATAATAACACAGGTCTACAAAAAAAAGTCTTGTCCTAAGGATCTCATCTAACTCTTCTGAACTTTTCTTTGATACGCTGAAACCAATTTTGTACAAACAATTTTTTTTATCGTGTCATTTTCCCTCTACTACTCCCTTTCATCCTCCCCCCCAAAAAAAGGCAGGAAAAGGTCTTGTTTGTCCTAAATTTTCTGAAGTATTTTGACGCACTGAAGAAAATTTTGAAGAAAAAAAATTTTCTTTTGTCAGTTTTTCTCTACCACCCCTTATATTGCCCAAAAAGAGGGGCGAAAAAGGTCTTGCCGTAGGGTTCTGATCTAAATTCTCTGAAGTGTTTTGAGACGCTGAAGGCAATTTTGTCAGTGTCTCTACCACCACTTTTATCCCCTAAAAAATAGCAAAAAGGCTTTGTACCAAAGGTACAAAGCTTTTCTGAAGTATATTGACGTGCTGAAACCAATTTTGCACAAAATCAAATTAGGGGGTGGTGGTATAAGGAAACTGACCCGACAAAAAAATTGTGTCCAAAATTGGATTCAGCGTCTCAAGTTGAAGAAGAGAGGTTAGGACGAGACTTTTTTTGACCTTTTTAGGGGATGAAAGGGACGGTACAGAAAAACTGACACGATAGAAAAATTTTTTTGTCTAAAATTGTCTTCAGCGCCTTAAAATACTTCAAAAGAGTTAGATGAGAACCTTAGGACAAGACCTTTTTTTGTAATTAATTTGTACGCTATTATAATGAGAGGACCACCGACACTTAGAGGAAGGTTCCTCTTTATTGTTTTAATATTTCATACGAAACAAATAGTCATTTATTTATTTTATTTATTTATAAACAGTAAATTATGTAAGATATGAAATACAAACAGCTAATGTTAGTATAATAATTTTCTGAGTATTCTGAATTTTTTCTGAATGAAAGTGCATGTTGCCCTCCTTTATTTATGCAAAATCTTTAATGATCAACTCCGTGTCAGTCAGTAATAGAGCGGGAAGCTTGAGGTATGAATAGTGACGTATCTCATAGCAAGACAAAAATGTTTGTGTTACATTTTTATTTAGGCGGTTTTAATGTTATTCGACTGCTTTGCATTATTACCATTTTAAATGACATAGATACTGATATTATTTGATATTATCTTCCAAAGAAAACTAATAAAAAGGTTTGGCGCCCCAGGCATTCGCCCGGGTTACCCGGCCCTTAAGCCACCCCTGCGTGTCGGAGCCGGCCAGATATACACGGTGCGAGGCGCAATGAAAGGCTGGATGAAACGAGGCCAGATTAGATTAAAAACAGTTAAAAAAATTAACGCAGCAAAGCGAACTAAATTGTGTATAAAATGAACAAGGTATATAGAAAAAACAACTTAAAATAATTAATGTATGCAAAAAGCGCTGTTGTAATCTTGTGAATAAAATATAAAATATAAAAAGTATAATTATAATTATAATTTAAATCTAGTCTAATCACTAAACTTCGACAACGTCCATTGCATCAAAATTAATGGACTGGAACGCACAGTCAATGCTTTAGATATACGAAATAATAAGCAGAAATAGAAACTGGCGTGCACTATTCTGACGTTTTCTGACAAAATCTGACTGGTTGAAAGAAACGTCTGGGGCTCAATTCTCGACTCGAGGGAGTAGACTTTGTGAGAGAAAGGAAAGAGAAAAAATAGGAAACGTAATGAAATAAAAAAAGATAAAATAACAATTTCCAATTGGAATAATTTCGAGAATTGAACCCCTGATTGAAAGAAACATTAACCGTCTGTACGCAAGTGGAAAAGAGATGGAATAGTGCACGAAAGTTTCCTTTTCTGCTTCACTTTCTCTAGTCGAGTGCGCGTTCCTGTATGTTATTAATTTCAATACCCTCAATATATGCATGGATTGATATTTTGCTTGCGCTTGCGCTTCATGTTGTGTACATACTAAACATATCCTACATACACCAGATTGAATGCGAAACGATACAAAGGAATTTAAATGGTGGGGGCTCGATCTCTACGTACTTGCCTGCCGTTATCTGTATATGTGTTCTGGTTGCTTTTATAACTTTCAAACCAAACACACCCCACGTAGGATTAATTTTCTGCATGAATAAGGTTTAATTAACTTTAAATAATTTTTTTTTGGTTTGATTTCTATTAATGAATGATTATAATAAGTAAATATTTAAAAAAATAAAAATAATCTGCTATGCAATTTTTGCTAAAAATAATAAAGTTTAATGTATTATAAACAAACAAAAACTGTCTATTCCACTTAAAGGCTCGCAAATAATTAGTTTTCATTGGCTAGACACAACTGCAATTTTATACTTTGAAAAATAAAATCAACTTTCTTCTGTACCAAGAGTTTGATGTACCCGGTATCAATGTTCTATCAATTAATGTACTTAATGGTAACTGCTAGTTAAGATAGTGAATTTTAATAAAGTTACTTATATATTATATGATGTACCTATTAAATTGAAGTAAACGGGTGTTGTGCATTAGAAAAACGTGATTTGACGCCACTTCCGGCAAAACCGGAAGATCAGTCACATCAATCTAAGACCAAATAATGGTAAGTAATCTGGTTATTCATTTCCAGCAGTTTACATTCATTTGAATACCTGCAGTCTGCAGTACGTTTTGAGAAATCGTTGATATAGTATCTAGGGGTTAGTCCAGTCTTTGGAGCCATCTATCGGAGAAACTGTCCATAATTTGAAGTTTTGCCAGAGGAACTTATTGTTCAGAATCAGTTAAACTATAATATATTCATCAAATTTGACAGGCCACCAATTTACCTATAAAACGTGCGGTGTCCTTTATAATTATTTTAATTATTAAATCACATTAATTTAAACGAAAGTGTGATTGACGGTGGTCTTGATGAAATGGAAAATGAATCAACGCATAGTATAATACATAATATAACATACAATTAAAATAATATCTCAAAATTTTTAGAAACTTACCTAACCTTAGGATAACCATCTTCACTCTTTGCTACATTATCCTCAAAGGATATAGCTCCAATATTGCTGAAATAGATTCCAGTGGCAGTTTCTTCTGCGAAATCAACACTTTCATCTGGGTAATTGTGACAAGGAGACGTAAAAGTAAATAAAACACTTTGATTTCCAGTAAAAGATATATCCTTGTTCACATAATAACCCTTCGATTCAACAGTTTCTGAAAGACCTAAACGTGGCGAATTAAAGGTGACGCTGCAGGCAGAAGGATTGTACACTCGCAGTTGAACATTGCCACTTGTTGGTAGTACAGGATAGGTCGCTTCTAAAGCAATTGCTATGACAGCAGATATGGCGAAAGCAACTGCAGCCAAAAATCCGCCGCAAACCATTCGTTGAAGGGGAGTTTTAAGGAAGTTGCATTTAGCAAGCAAAGGATAGACTCCATAACTGAACAAGGGAATGAACGCCAAAATTAGAAGCGGATTAACCACCTGCATCTGATCGGGAAGTATAGTGTAAAAACCAATGTCGCCGTCCATTCTAACAGCTTGGAAAGTCCAACCAGAACCTTGTTGGTCGTAAAGTGCCCAAAAGATTGGCAAGGGCACATAGAGAACCAATACTTTTAAGGTAGCCTTGATATCGCTTACTAATTTTGCGCCATATAATGGTTCAGCATAATCCAACCAGTGGTCCTTTTTTTCGTTGGATCTATATTTTTGGTTTAAAGCGTGCTGAAAAATAAATTTATTTTTAATATCCACTAATCTCAAGTTTGAAAATTGTTTTTAATTTAACTGTGCAGACCTAAGAGATACTGGAAACTTTTGCGCACGGCAAGTCTATAGCCGGAAAGCGAGACCCTCGAATATGCAAAATAATAGTGGCCTAACTCAAGAACATACAAAAATTGAAGTCTTATTTTTATGTAAAATGAGCTGCTGAATTCGGTTATCCAGGACGCGATTCGCTTCGAAATTGCGAAATCGAAAAAAACAGCACTTTTCCACTTTTTTATGATTCTCGGAAGTACAGTATGTATTTTAGATTTATGAACTACTCATAACTTTGTTTTTTACCATTGACACATACATTCTGAAATATAATGAATCGATTGCCTTACATAAAATTGTACCAAATTGTGCTCTTTTATATTATTGAAGAAAGAGTACTAGTATAAGCGAGTGAAATATAGTTTAAGGTCAGAATTAATTAAAAAAGAAAATCGTTGTGTATAACAGTTTGGTGGTCATAGAAGTGAAATAAGTTTGAGAGTTGTACACGCTGCATTAAATCCTGGATTACCATGTAGCTGATCTTTACTTTAACCGCTAATGTCGTAAAAACGAAGCAGCTAAAATAAAAATGAAGAAATTATGTATTCATTATAATATGTGTCTCTTGTACCCACTTGCCGAAATTTGAATAACTTATATTGTACAGTTTTGTGGTTGGTCCTGGTTTACAATATACACAATATTGAATACGTGATTTTTAACTTTATCAAGTCCTCCGTTTTTGAGATATTCGCTGTTAAAGTGAGGACTACTCAATACATTTGAATTCTATATTAATATTACATAATAAAATTCTGCACAAGCACAAAATAAATACATTTTTATTTTTCGATATAAATACTTTTGCCTCCACAAAACAGCTCATGGAAGTCTGTGCTACAAATGAAGTATTTGCATTTGCAAAATCATCTATATTTACAAAGTCTTGCTGGGAATTATACTTATATTAATTATATTATAAATATACTCACTCCAATGCATTTGGACACCTGAACCACCACATTGCCTTGTGGTTGCTTGATTTTATACAGTGTTTTTCCAGCGGCAAATATAACTGCAAAAAAGAACAAAAATATTTCTGAAAAACATGCAATATGTTCTGTGATGGAATATATTAAGTACAACTTCTTTTTAATAACTAAAGAAAAATAACAATTTTGATATACTAGCTTGAAACAAATACGTTGGAAGCAGGCCAGGTCTGGAAACCATTCCGCTACCGGGCAACTTCTTTGACCGGCCCCAGCATATTTTACTTCCACGTCCAGTGGAAGTATAGTAACAAAAATTTAAAAAATTTCATTGTTCAAATAGGCTTAGAATGTCATGAAACGTCGAGATTTTAAGTTTGAGTGAAAAAAAATTTCTGTCTGTCTGTCGGTCTGTCTAACTTTTTTTACTCTGGAACCGTTTAAGATATTGACTTGAGATTTGATACACATATGTATTTTAACGAGATCTGGAACTAGATTATATTTTCATCTTGTTCCGTCGAAGGACTGGGGGGTATATTGGGGTAAATAGGTAAATGAAGCAGGTAAGAGTCCATAAAATTGGTATTTAGTATATATACAAGAGAAGCTAAGGTCTCAAAAAATTTTTTGGTATTAGCTACCCCCACCGCATTATTAAAGGGGATGAGAAAAGATTATGATTCCGTGTGTGTACTGTGTACAAGAACCAAAAGCCTCAAAATATTTTTTTACTTCATCCACCCCCCACTACCCCCTATCGCCACTCCCACCCCACTACCGATGTGGGGTATCGTTTTATGGGTTTTTGGGGTAGAGGATTTTAAATATTATATTATTAAAGTTCCATAAACAATTATTTCCACATACAAAATTTTTTCGTACCTATTAGCATTCTTGAAGTGGGTGTCACAGTTTCTGAGATATTTCACTCGCACTCTAAATAATTATCTTATGAACACTTGGATGCCAAATGAAAACTTAAATATCTCCGAAATTATTAATCCTACATCAATAAACAAAAAATATAATTAATTCCCAGTTTGTACTTTCTGTAATTGGTCTGTGACATTTTTTCGATAAAGTAATACTTTTCGAGACACTTGACGAAAGCCGTTTGGAAATACCTTTTTTTAAGCAATTTTGAGGTCGTTATAACTTAAAAACTATCAATTTATGTGAAAAATTGCATAGAACCTTTTCTTCAGCTTCAATAAATATATATATATTTTTAAGCGCCACCCCCTGAGAGGGGGTGGCATCCACCCCCTATAAATTAGCAAGCCTCCGCACAATATAGAAGCTTTTCTGTGAAGCATTTACTATTGTACTGCCAAAAATAAACGAAATCCGTTCAATATGACATTATTCCGAAGTTTTGCATATTTTTTACCTCTAGGTATTGTACTATAAAACTAGCATGATAACAAACAAAGTAGGTATTACAGAACATTTACATCGACATTTAGAATGGCTATTTTAATGAGAGTGTTTAGTGAACAGTAATTTATATCACATATATTAGATAAGTTATTAAAATTTTGACACATGACATAAACTGGTGATTTTAATAAAATGTTTGTTCTAGGTGTACCACATCTAAAGGTTGGATTATGCCTTGCGTTAATTCTGGGTACATTATAATTAATAAAAATCGGCAGCTACTGGAAGCGGCTGGAACCTCCCCACCCGGTGAATCTTTGAAGCCGAAAAGAGCACTAAACAATATGAACGATCTCATTTAATTATATTTATTAAGTTGAAATGTTTTTTTCGTATTAAATCAGAAAAAAAGTCTTGCGTTCGGTGGGATTTGGACCTAAGAACTTGAGTGTTAAATTTATAGTCTGCACAACATTAATCTTTTATTCAATGTTTTTAATACAAATATATGCATCATCGGATCCTAGCCCGGGGCCAGCCAGACAACCACGGTGAACACCGCCGTGGCGAGTGTGAAGCTGAACGGGGTAGGTCCGGTTTGGCTTGGAGAAAAATAGAAAAGTAGCTCCTGTCTTTTGTAGGCAGGCTTAAAGACTAGGTTAAAATTATAATGTGTCCACATGGACCTAAAATTAATATAAAAATAAACACAATTCTATAAAAACGTTCGTAGGCAAGAGCACTTAATAATTTTGATTATTGATACGGGAAACAACTAAACGAAAAAATCTGTTCGTTGGTAATGGGATGGATGGCAGGGATGGCCATCTTTGGAAAAAACCATATAACTCTTGGTGGACAGCTTCCCTGCCAGATGTAGCCAGGGTAGTGTTCATGGTGGATCGTTTAAGTTTGAGTTGGTATATTTTGTTTTATCTTTTGGCCTCGACCAATTTTTCACTAAATCGGTCGGGGAAGTGATAGCTGTCAAATTTTTGGTTCCAATGTTTCTCTGGGGAATTTGGTTTTTGAAAAATGTTTAGGTTGGTACCAATGTCTTAAATTGTTTTTAGGTTATGTAGTACTATTTTTAGGTTATGTTGCCGGAAGAATTTCCGGCGGTATGCCGGAAGTAGCGGAAATAGTTTTTAAAATATGTCACTGTCACTTTTAAAGTTTTATTGGAAAAAACTCACCGAAAGCGTTCCGGTGGGGTTGCTTACACTTGTAGGGCCTGTAAGCGGTTCAGGATGGCCTCTCACACCATCCGTAGGCTTTATAAACGTCGAAAAAACTTGTAATCTCTCGATACACCTGACACGTCAAAAATACTCAGGATACAGTCTGCACGCTTTAACACACTAGCAGAGAACTTATACCACAAATGGACCCGTAGTATTTTTTGGGAATTTTCCTTTGAGTCCATTTAATAAAATTTGACATTTTTCTGAAAATTTGACATTTTTCTGAAAAGTGATATTTTTTCGAAAATTTGACATTTTTTGAAGTGACATTTCTCCGAAACTTTGACATTTTTTCGAAAATTTGACATTTTGTGAAGTGACATTACTCCGAAAATTTGACAATTTTCAAACATTTGACATTTTTCTGAAAGGTGACGTTTTTCTGAAAGGTGACATTTCTTCGAAAATTTGACGTTTTTTCGAAAATTTGACGTTTTCCTGAATTTTTGACATTTTTCTGAAAAGTGACAGTTCTCTGAAAATTTGACATTTTTTCGAAAATTTGACATTTTTCTGAAAAGTGACATTTCTCCGAAAATTTGACATTTTTCTGAAATGACTACTCCGAAAATTTGACAATTTTCAAACATTTGGCATTTTTCTGAAAGGTGACATTTCTTCGAAAATTTGACGTTTTTACGAAAATTTGCCATTTTTCTGAAAAGTGACATTTTCCTGAAAATTTGACATATTTCTGAAAAGTGACATTTCCCTGAAAATTTAACATTTTTTCGAAAATTTGACATTTTTCTGAAAAGTGACATTTCTCCGAAAATTTGATATTTCTTGGAAATTAAAAAAAAAAAATTTCGTGACTCGTCTTGTAGAAATATTTTTTTGATATCATCATCAGTTCGCCTGTTATAAGAATTTTATGCTTTTACGACGTCATCAGAACGTAGGTGTATTTTTAATTCACTCGTATTCCATCCATCTACAATATTTCCATCTACGTTTTAAACTTTAATTGGATGTTTCCAATAGTTAAGTCGATATCTGCACCAGTTTCTAAGAATTTTTCTTATTTGTGACGTAATGTGACGTAGGTGTTTTATTAATTCACTCGTAATCCCTCCATCTACAATATTTATACCTACGTTTCAAATTTCAGTTCGATATCTTCAACCGTTCCCGAGTTATCAGCCGAAATCACTGAACACCTCTGTCATTATTAGAATATCACCCTGTACATTGCACTGCTTTGAGGACAAAACAAGTGAAATTTTTGTTTTTTCATTTTTTTCACGGAAACCAAATCGAAAAAGTGCAAGTGTGATATATCATTGAAATCGGAATTTTTACTGATTTTCAATGGTTCAATTACAAATTGTAAGTAATTATAAAATAAACAACTTGTTGTGCTAAAACGGCACTAAACGTAATCCGATCTCAACCAAAACCTTTTCAGATCTTCTGGAGCACTAAAGAAACCCTCATGCAAAGTTTCATCCAAATCCGTTTAGTAGCTTCGCCGCTATCGTGCTAACTAACATACATACACACACACACACACACACACACACACACACACACACACACACACACACACATACACACACACAGACATTTTTTAAAAACAACTTTTTTGGGTTCCTGGGACCTCAAAACGTAAAGATTTGATGTTATCTCAATTTTCGATTTTGGACTAATTGTAGTAACCTCCCACAATTTTATTGTGGGGAGGTTAATACCAAGCAACGCGCAGCAATCAATCTTATTATGTAATAACTTATACAAAAATATTAATGACATGCAAATTCTTCTTAAATCTAAACTAATTATATTAAATCTACTAGTTAAATAGCTATAACTTATTCTTCTTTCAGGATAAACACCATCGACTTTGAATTTTAAATATTTTAAAAATTTTCTTTGGACCCCTTCTAACATGCTTTTATGAGGATTATAGTATGGATACCAAATCAATGCTGCATACTCAAGTCTAGACCGGACATAAGAGAAATACAATGTTTTTAAAGCATCAATATCTGTAAAAATTTTACACTTTCTGACGTTGAATCCATAAAATTTCATTGCCTCAGACACTTTTAAAGTTATACGCTCATTAAAACTAAGCTTGCAGTCAAATAACACACCCAAATCCTTAATGAAATTACATCGAGATAATGTATTATTCTCAATATGATATATAAATTCACATATTGTTTGTTTTCGTGAGAAGGTGGTAATCTTGCATTGCGAGATATTAAGGCCTAATTTATTATCTACACACCAAGACTGAATATGATCTAGATCAATTTGCAACTTTCTACAGTCATCAATACAAGTTATGTTTGAATATATCTTTAAGTCAGCATAAAATAGATTACAACAATCTAGAACATCACTTAAATCATTAATAAATAATAGGAAGAGAAGAGGACGCCCGAGGTAACAGTATAAGAAGACGAATTAAAGCCATTATTTGTGACATACTGTTGCTTTTTCAATAAATAAGATTTAAGAAATTCAATAGTGCTAACATGGAAACCAAATTTTGATAGTTTGCCAAGTAAGATTCCATGATTTATCCTGTCGAAAGCCTTTGAAAAATCTATGTAGATGACATCCACCTGCCCCTGACGGTCTAATGTGTTGGTAACTTATTGCGTGCAGACGGCTAAATTAGTAAGTAGTGATTCCTTGAGCAGCGGTTTTTTACAAATGGGTACAAAAAAACAGCATAATTTCTATATTTATATATTTTGTATGATAATAAATGGAAAAAATATAAAATTAAAGTGTATTTATTCATGAGCCAACAGAATATAGCTATAAGACGTCATGAACCCCCTTCATATTTTTCTGTTTGTTTAAAAGTGTTTTTCCTGCATGCATTAACATAAATGCTTCCCGCTTTTCTTGGCCATTGAACTTCTAAGCCTATTTTTTTATGGTTTTTAATTTTGAAAATCTAGTTTCATCCGAAACTTCAATTGACGAGAAAGTTAGAACTAACTTTACGCTGTGAACAGATTTGAATATGCCGAGTAATATAGATTACACAGCTCCACAAAATAAAAAAAGTGGCTATTGGCGCAAAGTGTCACATTGTCGTTAGAAAGAGCATTTGAGAGCGACAATAACACTTTGTGTTCGAATTACACACATTATTTTCTATACAATCATTTGAAAATATCAAAATAAGAGGAATAATTAAGTTGAATTTTGGCTGGAAACAGCGACTCACCATGAGTATGCCTTACTTATGTGATTAAAATAAACAGACGAACAAAATACATTAGGTATTTAATAGTACTCTTACATTCACTTTCAATATATTAACAACAGTTTTGAAGCATTATTATTTCATAAAAATACATAATTAAAGGACCCCGCACGTTTCTTATGTAAAATAATGCCCGGAAGATTTGGTTAAAATTGAAATATGTTATTTATGAAATCATCCTGAATAAAAGTCTCCATGGGAGCAAGGCCGAAAAATTAATAGTTTTTAAGTTATGGAGCATCGAAGTTGTCTATCCGTGATATATCAAATTCGGAACGAATTATGATGTGGCTGCAGAAACCTCGAGTTTTCAAAATTAGAAATCCAACAAACTAAAACGTTTGATACTGTGGATAACAATATTCTTCTGAAAAAACTTTCTCAAATTGGACTTAGGGGAAACGTGTATGAATGGTTTAAAAACTTTCTTACAGAGAGAAAACAGTTTGTATGTATTGAGGAAACTATTAGTTTTGTACAGAATATAACATGTGGAGTTCCTGAAGGAGCAATATTAGCACCTGTACTTTTTCTAATGTACATAAATTCTATTGCTAAGTTGAATATACAGGGTAGTATAGTATTATATGCTGATG
Source organism: Rutpela maculata (assembly GCA_936432065.2). Lineage (NCBI taxonomy): Eukaryota > Metazoa > Arthropoda > Insecta > Coleoptera > Cerambycidae > Rutpela > Rutpela maculata. The sequence goes on along the minus strand of OW386286.2, from coordinate 70,072,349 downwards.
ATACAACACTTTTATAATTTGGAAAAGATTATGATGAAATAACTAGTAATATGAAATATGACTTGAGGCAATTATCACTTTGGTTGCAGATTAATAAATTAACACTCAATTTTAGAAAATCATCATTTATGTTTATGTCTAAAAGTCAAATTCCAAATTCGGTTCCATCCATTACATTTAATAATAATACAATTAAATATTCGCCTTTAACAACATTTTTAGGACATCATATTGATGAAAAATTGTCATGGAGTCATTATATTGATGCGTTACGGAAAAAAATTTCTCCTGTTATTGGAATTCTTTTTAGAATACGAACTTTTATATCTAGAAAATATTTAAAAATATTATTGCCTCTTATATTCACACTTACAATATTTAACTTCTATTTGGGCCACAGCCAATAATTCTGTTATAAAACCTTCAAAAACTTTACAAAATAAAGCTATAAAATGTATCTACAATCTTCCATACTTGGAACCTACAATTAATTTATATAAACCAAATAATCTACTTGATATTGACTCGATATATACATTAAAAATTTGTGTTTTTATTCATTCTGTGGTTAAAAAGTATAAGTATTCAAATATAACATTCATTCAAAGTAACTAAACCTATTTACATAATACTAGGCAAGCGAAAAATATAATGACAACATCTTTTAAAACAAAATTTGGAAAAAACTAAATTTTTTACAAAGGAATAATTTTATACCATAATTTGCCAAGAAAATTAAAAATATAGAAAATTTAAATAAATTTAAAATAAATGTAAAAAATATGTTACTAACTTAAAGCTATTTGTAATATACAAATAGCTTGTAAATTGTACTGAGTATTTTCCTTTTAAGTTATTTTATTTAAATATTTATATGTATATATATATACCTACTGCATGGAAGCCCGCACTTTCAGGCAGATACATAACGGAAAACATACGGCGACCCACGGAAAATGAACCAATCTCGAGAAGGCACGTTCGAGCAGTGACAAACCACGAAGAGACACCACAGCCTGCCACAAGAGGACCTATCACGAGGAGCCGAAGTCAAGCGCTGGCCAATCAAAGAGAAACACGACAACCTCTGGTAACGATTAGACAAGAGGATGCACGACGAGCAACGAGAAGTCACGTGAAACGTGACGTTTCAGCGAGGCCACTTGTCGGGTTAGCTCAGGCGCCCGCTAGGCCTCCCACATACAGTAGAGGGCCAATAACACGTAGCCAGTCGCGCAATCAAACAGAAACACGACCACCTACGAAGACGATTAGACACGAGGATCCACGACCACCAACGGTAAGTCACGTGAGACGTGACGTCACAGCGAGGCCACTTGCCGGATCATCTCAGGCGCCCGCTACGCCTCCCACACATAGTAGGGGGCCAACAACGCGTAGCCAGTTACGCATGCGCGCTCTAGGCCCCAGCATATATAAGGAACCGCACAGCGTGGAGAACGTCAGTTCAGTTCGAGCAACGAGGAGCAGCAGTAGGCAGCTTTCAGCGAGAACCTGAAGATGGCAGATGGGATTCTGCCGAAACGTCGTTTAGACAACCGTGGCCCCAGCAGGAGCCTGTCAACTACGCGGGAAAACACCCGGAAGCACAACAACCTTTCATTTAACACCCGCGAAAACCTAAGAAACAACATATATATATATATATATATATATATATATATATATATATATATATATATATAAGTATAAAGGATAAATAAATGGATTTTAGGCCTTCTCGCTAGATATGGACCACAATAACACAGGGCTGAAATCCGAACCGGAAGTTGCATAGTTAAGTCCATTTTTAAGAGTGAAAACTTTTTCAGCGTATATATATATAGACCTGCGTAATAATTACGTGTTTATGGTAAATGAACGGGTTTCAGGCTACCTCATTAGATATGGACCACAATAACACAGCGCTGAAGTGCGAACCGGAAGTTATTACCTAGGTCTATATACAGACTGCATAAGTTTTCCCCTTCAAAGTGGACTTAATCATGCAACTTCCGGTTCGCACTTCTGCGCTGTGTTATTGTGGTCCATATCTAGCGAGGAAGCCTGAAGCCCGTTCATTTACCATGAATACGTACTTATTACGCTGACATACTTTTCACCTTCAAAATGGACTTAATTATGCTACTTCCGGTTCAGACTTCAGTCCTGTGTTATTGTGGTCCATATCTAGTGAGGGGACATGAAATCCATTTACTTACCCTTTATACCAACTTAATGCGCAGGTCTATACTGAGACTAAAAAAGTTTTCACCCTTAAAAACGAACTTAATCATGCAACTTCAGGGCCGCACTTCTGCGCTGTTACTGCGATCTATATCTAGTGTGAAGGCCTGAAACTCGTCCATTTTCCCTGAATATGTAATTATTACTCAGATCTATATATACGCTGAAAAAGGTTTTACCCTTAAAAATGGACTTAATTATGCAACTTCAGGTTCGGACTTCAGCCCTGTGTTATTGTGGTTCATATCTAGCGAGGAGGCCTGAAATCCATTTATTTACCCTTTATACGTACTTAACACGCAGGTCTATACTGAGACTGAAAAAGTTTTTACTCTAAAAAATGGACTTAATCATGCAACTTCCGGTTCGTACTTCCGATTCGTACTTCCGGTTCGTACTTCCGGTTCGCATTGTGGTCCATTCCTAGGGAGGAGGCTAACTAGTTCGTTGGATTTCTGATTTTGAAAATTCGTGTCAGCCACATCTTAATTCATTCCGAATTTGATACACCACGGATAGACAAATTCAAAGCTCCATAACTTAAAAATTATTAATTTTTCGGCCTTGCTCCCATGGAGACTTTTATTCATGATGATTTCATAAATAACATATTTCAATAAGAAACGTGCGGGGTCCTTTTTGACCAAACCTGTCTAAGGACACATACACGCCAGCGAGTGTTAATATATTATTCAACGAACGTGTAATGATGGTTATTACTCAAGAGAGGCCTTCGGCTCATGCGTAATTCTTCCGAGTGCGTAATAGCTATTGCATGCTAGTAGAATACTATACTTTTTTACACCGTAATAAATTTTATGGTTAAAATATTTAAACCACTAAAATATTCCGAAAAAACAAGTAAACGGGCCTAGGTAGTTATCAGATTTTCTTCTGCTTGCGACACGGACTCAGGGCCGTGGAGAGAAAATATGGACCCGGAGGGTACATTTTTTTGATAATTGATGAGCGGGGGGGGAATCAGATTTTTTTTTAAATTATAATACAAAACCAAGCTCCCAAACAAGCCCAGGCCCGGGGGGTGACCCCCTCCCCACCGACAGGACTGCACGGATTTCCGTTCTCTAATTCAGTCGCATAAATTATTTCTAGTCTGACGGAACATTTTCGTGGGGTGGGCCACAATAAATTTAAAAATAAAAATCCATCTCTACAGAGCGTCCATTAAAGAATAGGCCATAGCCACCAGTAGGTTCGTTGAGTAAAAATAAGTCGTTTTAGCTAAATATACCTTAGTACCACGTGGCAATTTTAAAATTTTTACTTTTAATATATTTTTTTTAATTTTAGTTATCATTCTAAATAATTTTATTGTCAGACTTGGCCATGTACCTACTAGATTAAAATAATTTAGGGTATATTGTGCCACAAGAAACTGAAATGCGTATTTCTCGAAAATGGTGCATTTTACAGATATAAAACAAATGTTACGTAGAATTGAATACCGAATTAAAAAAATATAAAATGTTATTAGAAAGTTTGCCCTCAAAAAAATAATGACCAAAATAAAACAAAAATTAGACTTTCCCAGCGCCCCCTACGTTATTCGTTTAAATTATTAACACGATTGTTCTTAGCATTCCAAAAAACCCTAGATATCAAATTTGGATCAAGTCGCGTAAGTAGTGATAGAGACATAACAAAAAAGAAATAAAAAAAATTCCTTTGGCGTCCCATAACTTTTTAAGGAAGCGACATGTTACTAAGGTATATGTAGCGAAAACAACTTATTTTTACTCAAGGAACTTACTGTTGAGGTATGGCCCATTCTTTAATGGACACCCTGTATGTAGAGATAGGCAACCTTAATATACAGCTCGGCGCAGTAAGTATATGCGGAAATCTATTGAAATACTAAATGTTATGAGTTACAAGAGAGTGCCGTGCGGCACACATATTTTATTACTAATAATAAGCAGCCAGCTTTTGAACTAGTCTTTAGTAGCGTATTTTTGGCATATTTCTTTCATTAAGAGAAAATAGAGTTATAATGGAAACAACCATATTATATTATATCACTAAAATAAATTATTTTTTTATAGTTTTAAATTGAAGTTAGAAAACTAAGTGATGGTTTTCAGCTTACCGGAATTTTTAGAAAACAATTAAAATGATTGCCTTATCGTAAATTTCAAATCCATATTTATTTGCAATAATTATTGTTTTATGATTATAAAGGTGCATGTATTATATATGTAATAATATAATATATTACGTATCTAAAATATTGCTTTAAGAAACAATAAGAGTTTGACCTTGGGATATTTAACTGAATATTTAAGTACAGGTTTTTTGAAGTAAACATTTTTATAATAATGTTTTTATTTTAGGAATGTTATAATGAATTATTTTTTTATATATAAAATACATATATTTTTTTCTTGCGAAAGATGATTTTCACGGGTTCAGAATGAAACAAAAATACAAGGATATAATTTCGAAAATGTAACTAGTGCAAAGTAGCCCATGCAAATGAAGTAAGACTTGATTGACATGTTATTTAAGGTTTTAGAATCTCTTTCAAGAGCATAGAACTTTTATGCGCCGTATGTTCGCAGTGGGCGAAAGGTTAATGACAATGGCTCTATTTCATAGAAAACTATTTAGAGGAATTTAAAAATGGATTTTGTTGTTTATTATCACAATACTTTTTTTTGTTAAACTCTTCTCTGAGACGGGCAGTGTGAAACGGATAGAAGACTACTTTTGGCATTGTTACATAAGACCTAAGCAAACCCAAGTAATTAAAATTGTTCAGTAATCTCACATTTACTTGAAATTAGATCTATCTTGCAGATAAAAGAATCAGAATGACTACTCCAAGGAAGACTTAATGCTTTGTCTTTCATTTTCACCTAACTTTAAAACCTCAAACTGATTTGTCTAAGATTAATAAACACATCTTCTTTATTAGAGTTGAATTTATTCAAGTCAGACTGCAAAATACTTAAGATGTCCTTACTAAATTGAACAGTATCCTCTATTGATGAAGCCCTGATAGCAAATCATCAACATAAAAGTCTCTAGCAATGATCTCAGCAGCTCTATACCCAGATAGCACAAGACGTCTTTAAGACGTCCATATTAAGTTTTATTTAGGTCTGAACGTCTTATTCCTTATAAAGATGTCTTGAAGACGTCTTTCCTTAGACGTCTTTAAGATGTCTGATTTCTACGTCTTAAAGACGTCATAATTACGATGTCAATGTCAGTATTGCCCAATAGAAGCAAAAAAATGTTAACAAAACTGTTTTTTCAATTTTACAATGTTTTTGTTTATATTAGACAGATATTTCTGTAAAATGTGTAGTGTATTTTGTTTGTGTATTTGTAGTAAATTGTAATTTGTCATTAATAATTTAATTTTAATTTTTCTATAAATTATTAATGATGACGTTATTAGATATAAATGAAAGATTAATGATAACATAATAAATAATAGCCGGATTGTCCAGCAAAATCTAGTCGTTGCATTTGCCTACTATAGAGTCTTTAAGAAAACAAACCATAATCGCTCAGTGGCCGCGGAGTTAAAAAACTGGGCGATAGTCCGCTTATCCGCAACATAACCCGAATTAGACAGCATAATGCCATACTTTTCGATATAGGACACCCCCTACCATACCAGACGTTGCCTATTTTCCGGCAACTCCCTTAGCCAAACTTTCCACTACTACAACTTATCACTATCCTAAACTTTGTCCTTTCTCTACTTACATCTTTAATATTTTTCTATTCCCTCTCTGTTTGTTTATTTTGTTCTCGTTCATCCTTTTCTGTTCTTTTGTCCATTTTTGTCTCGAAATTCCATTTAGGCCGATAAATTTATAAAAATCCTAACTCTTTTAATCCTTAACTTTCATTTTACCACATTTTCCTGGCAGGAAGACCACCAGGGTGGAATTGCTTCGAACGGGTTTTTTCGTTGAGTTTTGTTTTCCCGTGCCAGCAACCAAAATTTCAAAGTGTTCACGCTCGTGTTGTGCGCGAAATCGATAATTTTATTGTGCTATTTTAGTTATTTTTAGATATTTTCATATATCATGTTTTTTAAAAGTTATTGTTAGTTTTAAGTTTATACCTTTTAAACAGGAGCTCTAACCCCCTCACTAACTATTGTTTAGTCAAACCGGACCTGCGCCGCCCAGCCTTACACTCACCACGGCGCCGTGTATGTCTGGCTGGCTCCGGGACAGTTTCCGGGGAGACACATTTATAATTTAATTTGAATAAAGTATTGTTTGATTTGATTTGATTTGAGTTCACTCACTAGTCAATAGGTCTGCGGTTCGATCCCTACTGATACTCCTTTTTTTTTTCTTTAAAATAATTGCGAAAAAAGTTTTAGTTGGTTTTTATAAAGTTGCTTATAAAACCGATATACAAATGTATTTTTTTCAATTTTAGGTTTGTTTTAGACCAATAATGTACCTCGAAAGGACGCCTGTAAGACGTCTGGATTTTTAACATAAGACCTAAATAAGACGTTTGTAAGGCGTAAACGGACGTCTTTAAGACGTAGCGAAAGTCTAAGGAAGGCGTCTTTAAGACATCTTAAAGACATCTCTGTGCTATCTGGGTAATGACACATTAAATTCCATTAATAGCTGCTTTAAACATCTTACAGCTAAAAAAGGTTTGGAAGCTAAACCAAACGTGACAGTAGTCAGATGATATACCTGAATTTCTTCAGTAGAATCGTTTCTCCACAGAGTTGTCGTAATGGTTGACCGTTTTTTCTCACACAGAGTTGTCTATACATTGTAACGATGTCTGTACAAGATGAAACTCCATAACGATAAAATCTTAACATAGAAATCAATTCCTTCTGAATTTAGGGACCTATATATTGAAGTTCATTGAGAGACACTTTGCTTATATGTTCAACTCTCTGATATTAAAAAAAGAAAAACATGCTTGAATTTATCATTTTCCGTTCAAAGAGTATAACTTAATTAAAGCTCTCTATTTAAAATCACCATGTATGATTATCACAAACCGTCCATTGTTTTCGTTTATGTTGTCGAACTAAACAACCACACGAACTGTTCGTCATCTGACGATATTAAAGGTTTTAAGGTGTCTGATTCCTCCAACTGCCAGAATTTAGCCAACTGTTCTTGCACCTCCACATGTATACCAAGATTACACAGCATTTTTTTACCTTGATTATTCTTAGTGAGATTTTCAAACTCTCCTGATACCTACCCGAAGCATGTATTCCGACATGTTGGCTTATGTTCCCCCAACTACACTTGACCCACGTTATTGAGCTGCCAAAACATATTTTCCCCTAAGAACATATAAGTTTCTTAAGATTTATAAAATTTAGGATTAGTAGGATCAATAAGATTTGGGATCTTAAATGAAGTTACATTCACCATAAATGTAGGTATCCCATCGTTAATTGCCTGAATGCGCGAAGCAGTCACCTTTCTGTAGACAAACTTAATATTTTTTATTTTACTAAATAAAAAAAAAATTATAGTGCTCATGTAAGCTTAATTCAGTATTACTCTGCACTGATAAAAATGTCCTAGCAATTTTTTTACTTTTACTTTAAAGCTGTAGACAATAACACGTGCCTGAAATCATAATTATACCTATTTGAAAAGGAATCACATTGAAGTGAAATATTACTAACTGATATTTTTGCATTATCAGAGACCTTTAACTTATAGCGCAACAGAATATGGTAATTTAACATACATTTTGCACATTTTCTTGCGCTGCAATTGTAACTCAAATGATCGGTTGCAAAACGTCAAAGACACAATCAGTTTATATTAGTATGCAAAACTTTACAGAAATCTTTTACATAGGTATATTGGATTCAACGCATTTACTTATCTTTTGATAAATCTTCATTTGCTGCTGGTATAAAAGATTTTTGTTTATGATTAGATTCTTTATCCTTGACCTCGGCATTTGCCTCAAGTTCATTTCTAACAAATAGGTCCTCTTATAAACTTCCTAAAATCATCTTACGAAAGTAATTATTTTTTAATTTTGTAACTTTCACACTTTTTTAACGCCACACAGTCCAGTTTTGCTGTTAAATGGTAAATAATAAGTGAATCCCAGGGCCGCGCCGACCCTTGCTTGTCAGCGTCTGTGTGCGAAATCTATGAAGCACCTCTTTTTTTCTGTTATTTTCGTTAATAGAGAAAAGTCGGTTCCCTTCCGCTTTGCAATTATTGAGGAAAACATAACGGGAATTAAATAATTTGTTTTAGCTCTGGGTAAAATCTGATCCGTTTAAAAGGAGGTATAAAAAAGTTGCAAATAAAAATAAAAATTGATGAGCGGGGGGGGGGGGGGGGGTAGGACAATTTTTTTTATGGACGGGGCACGCAAACTGGAAAAAAAAATACATGAGCAAAATGGAAAAACATTTCTTGATGAGCGGGAGGCGCAAAATGTAGAAACATTTTTTGATGAGCGAGGGGAGGAGGGCGGTAAAATCTTGCGTTCTTAAACTCATCCGCGGGTTTTGTAAGTGTCGGCGACTGGAGACAAAGACATATAAAACAAGTCGATTCCTGTACGCATTTCCACCAGACGATAAGCAACATAGCGATAGCCACGGTTCCTTTGATTTCAATGCAAAGCTCAAATAATTCATGTAAACTAAAACCAGATACCCTGGCTTCTATGTGCGCAGCATAAATGGATGACACGGCTCTGATTAACAGCACTTCTGTCAAAAATATTTTAATAAGATTTTGCACTAAAAACCTTTTATTATCAAATATTCAGCATAATACCCTCAGGATATTTGGTAATTCACTACACTAAACTCTAGAGAAACTATCACTTGCTTGGCAGATCCTTCCAAAGAAGCCCTCAAGTAATAAAACTTTTAAATCTCTTCTGTGGAAGCGTTAAATGCGTCAAGCATTCAAAGGTATCTTTATACTCTAACCATTTATTATATATATATCACTTCAAACATAGGAAATTTGGATAACCTTACATTACTCAAAATAGAATTGTTATAATGCGAAGGGGTATTTTTGAATCCAACTGTACAAGAAAATAGAGTTCTTGGGCCTCGTATGTAGGCTAGAAATATAAAAAATTACACCGTCAATACATTTTTCAATTATCGGGAAACATCGCCGAGAAAGCATGCAGTTACATCTGTCAACATTGAATGGTCTTTCTCACAATACAAATGGACTTTTAATGAGAGGCGTTAGAAATTAATTTCGGAAAATTTGTAACATATATTTGTAATATACCTGTGATCGCTAGTTAAAAATACATACTTTCAGCCCTCTGCATATTAACTTTGGATGTTACCGAACTCGCCAAAAATAACCACAAGGTAAAATTTTGTGTCATGTAAGTATGAACATATTTATCACCTAGAGCCAACCCTGGTTTTGACGTCATTCATCACTCCCTCCCGATCTCTAGTAATATCATCGATTAGTAATCTGTGGTAATATCATACTATCATGCATTGCATATCAATGACCTATTTGTGTATTGATCAGCAGCATGTTGTCGTTTAGGTATTGTATTCATTCAACAAAATGTGTTCATGATGAAGAATCAAGCAAGATTGGTTGAAATAATAAAGTTATGTCGCCAGCCAAAACAAACTGCATTAATTTGACTTAAAAAAGTATTTTTCACGTCGCCCGGCAACATGCTGTCTGATAGCTAGAAGAATTTTAGAAAATACCCTAAAATTTTGTAATTTCGGAACTACGATGAAAATTAACCACCCCCAAAACTGATTTTTGACGATTTTAACATTATTAAGAATCATTTATTTTCATTCGACGACATAAGCTTTGGACAGAAGCACCGGATGGCGATTAGAGAGGATTGTCAATTGTTGATTTTTACCAAAATTATCGAAAAATATAAAAAAGTCTGATTAAATCAGTACACGGATATTTTTATAAGGATGGCTCGAATGTGGAGCTAAGTCACATTATACTTGAAAGGTTATATGCCGTCAGTTCCTTTTGACAAAAGCAGGAAGGCATCTTATAATATATATTACCATAGCAAGCATTTCAATTGATCAGTTCTGATGAATGATGAAAGCACTTTTAGGGACTTATAAAGCTAGCTTTAGCGAACCTCAAGCGAACCAAAATTATTACTGTAAATAATATTACCGTCAGCCACTAATAGTGTGGTGGCTTAAAGTAAATACTAGGCAGAATCGTGACCTGCTGGATTAAGGCGCCAAATTTTGCAGAGTTCTTATATACCCTCAGTACTATCAATTCGGGGTGAGGGATGGGGGTGTGTGTCCAATTTCAGTGTCCGCCATCTTGAAATACGACGCTATCTTTGTCTTCTTGGGACTGTAACTGTAAATTTTCGACTTTTATTTGGCTTTTACTGAATATCTCCCCAACTTCTGAGTTTGTAGCAAAAAAGATTCAATATAAACTAAATTTGCTACAATTTGAGACCAGAGCCGTAACTTTTTGTAAATTTGCTGTTATTTCAAAAATAGCAGTGCACCGACGTCCGAAACTGACCACGAAGAAGCTGATACCAGAATGTGTCTTCATATATTGCATGCATTACAAAAGGGTGCAACCAACATGATCATAAGTACAGTTGACATAGATGTTATTGGAGTACTAGTAGGGATCTTTTTCGAGCTACAAACTTACAAGAGAGGATCTCTTCACACAAGGAAAAAAGTAAAGATGATGCAAAGTCTACCACCCACACAGGATGCCTTCATTCAACACACTAATCGCTGCATCTATCAACTTAGTATCTGGTTAACCAGTCTGAAATCACTCCAAAATGCACCTACTCCGGCTAACTTTGGATAGAAAAGAAACGAAGAGACATGGAAACCAATTTGGATGTCTGTACCGGAAGCAAGCAAAAGCTGTAGGGAATTAATCAAGTGCGGATGTAACCCCTGTGCTCTAAGAATTGCGTTTGTAACAAGGCTGCACTTGCCTGCACAGCTCTTTGTCATTGTAAAGGCCATTGTGAACAGTAAACAACAACATTATAAATATAATTTTTATGATTATTTTCTTAATAGTTATTCTGTAATTTTTTTATTGAAACGTTTGTAACATGGTCAAATACATTATCTTAGCAAATTGTGATTGTATCGACGTCTTTCTTTACTCATATTGTAGCCTATTTATTCTTCATTCTTCTTTAATAAAATAATGTTTGCTGTAATACTGACAGCATTGGAGATATTTAGCAAAACAGACAAAAATATAGATTTTCGTAATAACATGAAAAAAGTTCAAAACTTTGGAAGCTTGTATCTCGCAAAATATTAAAGTTACAAAAGCGGCTCTGGTCTCAAATTATAGCAAATTTAGTTTAAATTAAATCCTTTTTGCTCCAAACCCAGAAGTTGGGGAGATATTTAGTAAAAGCCAAATAAAAGTCGAAAATTTACAGTTACAATCCAAAGAAAACAAAGATGGCGTCGTATTTCAAGATGGCGGACACTGAAATCGGGCATCCCCCCTCTGAATTGATAGTACTGAGGGTATATAAGAAGTGTGCCAAATTTGGAGCTTTAATCCAGCAGGTCACGATCTTTTCGCTAAGAAACCACACTATAAACCTTTCAAGCTCAAAGTCAGAATTATAAAACATTTTTTCATTCTAAGCATATTTGAATATAAAGAAATTGCATTTTTTTTTCACCGTTACTATACTTCCATCATATGGAAGTAATTACACCTAAGGAATTTTAAACAAATTATTAATAACTACATCCTTTTAACAAAATAAAACCGGTAAAATCTAACAGAGGAATATTGTACCTACTAATACAGTAACACAAGCGACTGCCCGCATTTTCGGTTTTGAGTCATTACGAAAATATTCTTACTTCGTGACGCGCTCCCTCGTAGGACAGCCAAATTAAAAAAATAATAATAATAATAATAGATTTTTTGCGTATGCTTTGAAGGAGAAAATGTAAGTTATATTTTAAAAATTCAATTTTTCACGATTTCCGAAATAAGGGAAAATTCGCGGATCAAAGGTTGAAGGCAATTTTCGATCCCTCCCCCCCATTTTATGCTATGCACTCTCCGGATTCGGACTGGGCAGAAAATTTTACATCGAATACGATACTTTTATGTTGTATGTCTGACAAAAATTAAATTGAAGCTCAGATTCCCCACTAGTAAGTAAGAATTTGTATCTTTTTCGTCTATTACAAGACTCCGGTCCTAGGTTCCCTCTTAGTTGTTATAAGAAGTAGATATTAGCAGCCGTAGTACGTTGAAGAAGGCACCACTATCGCTCTCAGCAAACAAATTGTTGTCGTGTCCTTTATGCATACAGTGGTGAGTTCTTCTATATTCGGTAGGACGAGGTGACGTCTTTTAAAATTTCATAAATTGAACTATAATTCTTAAGTCTAAGAGATCTAGATTTGTCTGAGTAAAGGAGAAGGGGCCTTACAGTGTATAGTAGAATCCGAACCATTTTTTGGTACACTTCGCTAGGTACGTTCAGAGTTCAAGTTAGATGCGCTAACCACTGAGCTACCGACCCACGTAATAATCATTAATATTTGCGTATAAGTTTATAGCGTAAGAGATTGATGGATTTAAGTACAATGATGGCATAATTTAAACGAGAAAAAATCTTACTTACCAATGGACAAAATCATGAGAGCACCGGGAACGGCAAAGGCGAGAGGAAAACAACTATCTTGGTCGAAGCAGTGGACATCATTCCTCAAGACGGGTGTCAGGAACGTCGAGATTAAGCTTCCAGCGTTGATCGAAAAATAAAATAGAGAGAAGAATCTTGCTAATGCTAGTTCTTGTTCCGGAATAACAAACTGATCCCCACCAAAAGCAGAGACGCAGGGTTTAATTCCACCTGTACCCAGAGCAATGAGCAGCAATCCAAAGATTGAAAACTCTTTCTGAGGAAGGCCAATTGGTTCGGCTGAGGCGAGCGCTAAAAGAACATTGCCAGCCGCGTATACGATGGACAGATATAAGATTGTCCTAAATTTGCCTAAGAAACTGTCCGATATAATAGCACCAAACACTGGGAAAAAGTATACGAACATTGTGAAGGTGTGATATATGATTTTGGCAGTACCCTCACTGTATAGTAGTATATTGGTAAGGTAGATGACCAAAATCGCTGAAAAGAAAAAAAAGTTATTTATGATCATGTTACTAAAAAAATATACTTTATTTGATATTAATAGTGGAATCAATGAAGCCTACAAATCGGCAAAATTTCAGAATTCTTATGAACCAATTATGATGAAACTTTTTTAAAAATATTAGTTCACCTCTAACTTGAGTGCTAATGAATGGATTTTGATGAAACCCTGTGCAATGTGTTTATAATGACGTTAATAAAAAAGTAAAAAAAAAAGATACGGGTTTCGTAACTCGTAGAATTAGGTCAAAAATAAAAAAAAGACAATGTATTTACCTTTTTTGGTCCAAAATAAGATGTTTTTACTCTTGCAATTTTTTTCGAAAAATGCATATATCGGGATATGGCCACTCGAAAGAAATTTATGTGAATGTATCATCGAAATACAAGACATTTTTATTTGCAACTTTTCTATAAAGTGCGTTTTTACCGAGTTTTTCCGCAAAAACATGAAAAACTCCCCCTTATTTGACATTGTAGTGCTTTAAAAATATGTAATTTAAAAATTTGAAAAAATTCAGACGTTTGCATTGAGGCCTTCGAAGCATTTTTTGTCTCTTGGATTTTTTTTGTAACTTGTTAATTTTCCGAGTTACAGGCAGTTTTTCACGAAAAATATTGTCCTATATTTCTTGCATATTAAAAAATACATGAAAATTCGAAAAATGAGCGTGATTTATATACGTTATTATAAAAAAGTGTGAAACCTATATGGTTATACCGTTTTTAAAGGTTCAATATAATTTTTAAACTGAAAATTTGAAAAAATTTTCCGGGAAAATTTTCTTTCTTACAATTTCTATTTGTTAATGATAAAAGTGAGAGACCTGATTCAAAGGGTTGAAATAAGTTTATATAGTTACAACTATAACGCTCATTTTATTTTTTCTATTTATATACAAACATGATTTAAATTGATACAAAAAAATGTTTATATAGTTACAAATAGCACTTATTTTATTTAAAGTATAAATAATGTAACCATATTTTTATATTACAGTAAAGACTCATCAAATGAATTTGTCGTCAACTCCCAAACTTTCATTAGTTCCATTAGTATCTACTAAATCTTCCCCAGGTTTACAATTAGTACAATCTACACCATTGCATTTTTTACAAGCTGAGGTGCAATGAAGTTCAGCTTAACGACAACCACAGTTTGCCTGGAAACCTTTTTCGCATCCGCAGAAGATCATTTTTAAAAGAATTTCTGGCGGTGGTGGTTTATTCATTGGAATAGGCATTACAAATTTTTTCATAGCCCGTCCATAATGTGTTGTGTTGGGTTTAAGTCATTCTCATACCATAATTGGATTCGATAATAAACTCTTTTTATATGTTCCGTTGCAGCATCTTCTGTGCATGGTAGGTTTAATAAAATATCTTTGCAGTTTTTTGTAATAAATCTCAGAAAGGTTTGGTACTGATACTCATTTAATTTTACTGCATTACTTGAATTATACATCCATTATACATCCCTATAATGCATTTGATTCCGTTAAAAATAAAAATAAACTGATGCACAATGTCTTATATCTGCTGTTTTTTGAGGATGCGATGAATTCAGACGAAGATACCTATTCCTGCAGAAATTGTTGCAGCCGCTGAAAGTGTGAGTTCTATTCTTAAATGGCATACGAAAAGGTACATCAAGAATTTTATCTTAATTATTGTTACGAAACAAATGGTTTTTTGGAAAATAGTTATTGATTAAAAAAGTCTTATTTCAACCCTTGAATTAGTTCTCCCACTAAAAATTGTAAAAAAAATTCCCGTAAAATTTTTTCAAATTTTCAATTTAAAAATTATATTGAACCTTTAAAAATGGTATAACCATATAGGTTTCACACTTTTTTATAATGACGTATGTAAATCACGCTCATTTTTCGAATTTTCATGTATTTTTTAATATGCAAGAAATGTAGTACAATATTTATCGTGAAAAACTGCCTGTAACTCGGAAAATTAACATGTTACAAAAAAATTCCAAGAGACAAAAAATTTTTAGAAGGCCTCAATGCATACGTCTGCATTTTTTCAAATTTTTGAATTACATATTTTTAAAGCGCTACAATGTCAAATATAAGGGTAATTTTTCATGTTTTTCCGGAAAAACTCTGTGAAAATGCACTTTACAGAAAAGTTGCAAATAAAAAAAGTGTTGTATTTCGATGACACATTCACCTGATTCCTCTCCCCTATTTTTAAGAATTTTCGAGTGACCATATCTCGAAAAATATGCATTTTTCAAAAAAAAATCACATGAGTAAAAACATCTTATTCTAAGCCAAAAAAGGTAAATACATTTTTTTAAATCCAATTCTACAAGTTACGGAACCCGTGATAAAAGGGTAGAAAGGTAAAAAGGTGTTTTTTCTACCTCTTCCGATCATTTCCTACTCTAGTCTTTTTTTTAACTTTTTTATTAACGTCAGTATTAATACATTGCACAAGGTTTGAAAACTGAATTTTTTCATTATGCTTTGAATAATTCATAAATTTCATAGATAAACTCGCATTTTCGACGAAAAAATAAAAGATTGTGGGTGTTTTTGGGGTTGCTGATTACTATTATGTTGTTAAAAAAAAAGATTTTCTTGAAATTTACTCCGAATTTTCCGAAAGTTTTTCAAACTGACGGATAAAATATGGAGGATTTAATTTTTTTCTAAAGCAAGTGTTTTAAAAGGACAAAATAAATTGAGCATCTAGGTGATGCCATATTAACAAAAAACAGCATTTTTGAAAAAAAAAGAATCGCTTCCAAATTTATGTGATTTGTTTTGTGTTTTCATCCAATCAATTTTGTCAACGAACATTTTAAAGCAATGTACAAATCTCTTTAATTTTATAAACGAATAAAAAAATATATAAACGTGTTAAAACTTACTTCGCATGCCATAAAAACTGAATCTCTCGCAGAATTCATTGCTGACTATGAAGAAAACTGACTTAGGGTAAGGTAATTTCTGTAAAAAAAAAATTCGTTTTTATTTCTAGAAAAATATGCTTATTTAAAAAATAATGATATAAAGACAAAGAACCATAGAGTTTAAAATTCAAACGGCAATGAAAATGTACAAAGACCTTATTTTCTTGCCCACTCAGTCTAGTCATTGTTTAAATTCTTAAATAATTTAAACCCCGGTCTCACGACCGCCAGAGAAATTAACTTGATTTCGAAAGCAAATATTGTGTATCTCTTTATTGCCTTTATAGAAAAATACACCTCAGAAGTCAATTCTATAAAAATAATATTTGGAATATCTTTTTGAAATATTTTATGCACGACCGGGCGGTAAGTGCAACTTACAGTTTACACATCGAGCCCGTGGGGCTGAGGTTTACAAGTGTTCGAGACCTGTAAATAGACGATACATGCTGAGGTGCATACAACGTTTTTCGCACTACTAGCAATATTACAATTTTTAGGAAAATTCATTTAAAATTATAAATTTATATTTCAAGATTTGTCTAACTCATTTATTAGTTGGCTTAGACTCTAACTGGAGTGTGTTTGCTATGAACACTTTATAGTTGCTATGGTTACTGTCAATAAGTTGTCAAATTCATAACTTCATAATCATTTTTGACGTTCAAGTTATTTACGAGAGATTTTGCAATACAAATATAGATTATGATGAAAGTATCGCAATTCAGGAGGCAGCTAAAAATGTGTGTTGGTGCTGGAATTTCATTATTATTTAACTTTTTTATTACTTTACTTTCTGTTCCAGGTCAAAAAAGTAACTTTTTTGCCCTAGGGCATAAATAGTTATTTTTATACCAAGGCTGCGAAATTCCTAAAAAATTTCGCGGCCATGGTATAATAGTATATTATTATATGAGCGATTATGATAGCCATTACTCACGAAGATGACGTTTGAGCCCACGAGCCGTAGGCGAGTGGCGCAAATCATCTGAGTGAATATGCGGCCATAATCGCGAATGTAATACTATGCTTTTTCTACACCTGTTAAACAAATAAATTAGACTGAAAATTGATAGCATTAATCGGTACCTATTCGTAATAAGTCGAAAACGTAAACAAACAATATGGCGGTATGGCGGTACACTGGTCACTGTCACGCGAGTTGATTGTCAGCCGCAGCAGCAAGAGTTGATCGCGGTCGATTTCAAATATCATTGAATCAGCGAAACAAAGATTTTTGAATTTGTATTTGTGATTGGCCGGATGCAGTGAATTATGAATCGATAATTCACTATGAATTATGAGTACGATTTTTCACCAAAAAAATGCTAATAATTGTCATATAATTAAATAGAAAAACACTATTTTTTGTGCAACCGTAAATTATTATTATTAGAAGGTGAAAATGACACCACCGTTTATGCTATATTTTGCTAAATAAACGCGGTGGCCTTAACGTCAGAGCGTTTCTATGGAAACGGTATATTTTGAATGTATACTTGACAGTTCTCGAATAATCGCAAAAATGTCTGAGAGCGATAATAAGATGTCAATTTCTTGTACTCCTCCAGAGTTAAAAAGTATTATAAATTCGGCGCGCTTGCCGATTTAATACCAGAAAAATCCAAACGGATATACGAAAAATGTTACAGCGAGTTTAAAGATTGGAATGAGAAACAAAAATGTTAAGAAGGTGTCTGAAAACATTTTGTTGGCTTATTTGATGGAGAAATCAAAAGTTGTAAAGAGTTCAACTTTATGGAGCATTTATTTTACGTTGAAGTGTATGCTCAACGTTCGGGATGGGATCGATGTGAGGAAGTTCTTAAAATTGGTACCTTTCTGAAAAAAAAGTCAGTAGGTTATCAGCCAAAGAAATCGAAAGTTTTGACGAGTGAGCAGATTAATTCATTCATAGAAGAAGCTAGTGATGAAAATCATTTACTGTTAAAGGTAAATATTATAAAAATTTCACTTCTGGTAAGTTTTATTTATTGTAATTATTTTTGTAGGTAGTTTTGGTACTGGGAATATCGGGGGCATTACGACGAGATGAATTAGTAAAAATGACTCTTGATGACATCCAGGAAGAAGACGCTGTATTAATAGTACTGTTACTAATCTTGATTATTTAAAAATTTACCGCAAATATGTAGCCCATCGACCAAAACATATTGACAATCTTCATGTATGATTGAGATATAATAATGGGAAATGCATTGCACAAGTTGTTGGAGTACATACCATTGGGAAAATACTCAGCATGATTGCTAAGTACCTCGGATTGCCAATCAGTGAAACTGTTTTAGGAGAAACTCTGCTACGCTGCTTGCCAATACCGGTGCTGATATGTTTGTTCTTAAACGTCATGGTGGATGGAAGTCTACTACCGTAGCGGAAGGATATGTAGAGGACTCCATCGAAAATAAGAAACAAATTTCTAACGCAATTTCTGGAAATCTAATATCTAGTTCAAATGTAAATAATTATAAAATGAAAGTTAATAATTATTCGGATTTAGTTGCTTCAACTTCAGGAGTAAATGTCAATAATAATACAAATTATACAATTAATGTTAATATTTATCCTAAATAATTTATGTATTTGTTGTGAATTTGGAAATAATTATGTACTACTTCTGTTTAATAAATAAAATATAACAATTTTTGTTTGTCATATTTTAGAAATGTCAATTTTGAAGTGACTTAAACGTCAATTATTATGAAAGTGACTTAGTTTTTCGGCCGTTACTAAGGGTAACGGCCGTGATATTGAATTTCTCGGACTGTTTTAAGAACGCAAAATGCTCATTTTACGTACGGCTGCACAAAAAGTAAATTTTGTTTTGCCAGAGACTATAAGTGACACTCATAATACTGACAAACGTCAAAAAATGTCACTTACAAAGCTAGTAGTACGAAAAAGTAATTTTATAGCCCGCTATCCTTAATCTGGCTTCTACTTATCTATTTCTATCGTTTTTTTAAATAAAAGAAACAGCAATTTGTTTATTAATTTTTATTTAACATGCAACAAAGAAATTATGATTTAATTATTGAAAATGTTATGTTAACAATACAGTTAGAAGAAGTATTTATAGAAATAATAATAATAAAAATTAAATGCAAATGCAAATTCCTTACGTTGTAAAAGTTCTATAAAATAGAATAAGTAAATAAATTACCAGAAGACACTAGTAATTATTTTAACTTTTACAAAAATCTTATCACAGATAACTATAAACATATATCCTTCTATTAAAAGAAAGACAATATGTACATTATGCTCAGTACAACTGTCACAATATGTGATTTTCTAATTTAAACTAATAAATAAAACAAAGCACCTACCAACATAGTACAACAAACTTTAAAACATTCTGTGTATGAGAATGTGCATATTAAAATTGTTGAATCAAATACCTATAACAAAATGAGCAATTCTTGTTTTTTTTATATATATTTAAATTGTTTATTTATATGTAATTCAAAACGAATCTAGTTTGTAACTGACTCTATAAACCATTCATGTGTAAAATTTTGTATGTATCACGGGCGTAAAATAAGCATTTATGCAGGTCCCCGGTAGGGGAGGTATTGGGTACTGAGTTTAGGGGCCCGGGCTTCCGAGGGGCCCGCCAGAAATTTTGGCACCACTTTGGTACCACTTCTGCTGAAACCGTAAGTAGAAAAAAAATTATATGTCAAAAATTGAGTTTATCAACTACAGACGATCTACCAAGTTTCAATAATTTATCTTCAAAAGTAAAGAAAAAATTGGGGTATACCATGTTCGTATATGGATTGAGCTTTGTGTCACTGACTGTATTAATATTGTAGACATCACTAAAATATGCGGAGAATATATTGGCTTCTTCCCTATTCTTGTGTTATTGATATGGATTCGCTTCTGTTATTTATGAACTGCCAGAATGTCATAGAGTCCTCATTGATGGTTTGCTGTATTTTGTTTAAACAGCACCTATGTTCATTTTCATTATTAACTCTTAATTCGTTTCTTCGATAAATATAATTGTTCTTAAACTCGACACATTCAGTTGCTTAATATCTTTGTTATCATCATCAATCATCATTCCTACTCGGGCGTCAAATTTATGACGCGTTCATTCCGTTTCACACGGAAATGGTCTCATATTGGCGGCCTTCAGTAAAGTGGCATTTTATAATGCACTTAATCTCGGGGGTAAGTATCCGTTTTAGAGTATAGGAAAACCGATTTAATCTATAATCTAAAGAGATAAGAGCAGCCACGCGCGGCGCTAGCTTTAGCTTTAGGAAACGTTCTGGAATCTAATTACACATAGACATTAAGCTCGCGGTTTACCAAAATAAAAGAAAGTTTTTATTCAGTATTGTATAATAAGATAAGAGTAACAAAGACACATGGGTGCCTCTGAGTTGCTCCAAATTAAATTACTACTTTAAATAAATACGTACGGAAATTAAATATGGCGTCAAAAGCATACGTGTAGACAAAATAATAAAGCTTCTGCTATCATTAGCCTAGGCATTTTGAACAAAATTTTACCAAAAAATTAATGCAAATTTAGTAAAGATTCTAGGCTGCTTCAAGATGTATCACGTGTAGGTTTGAATAATAACCCAGGCAGCAGACTGACGCCATTTTGACGTCATTTTTTGATCACATTGGTCGACGACGTCACGTGACGAAAGAATGACGTCTCAGTAACATCATATTCTGACGAAATTATGACGTCATGTTCAGACGTCGATGCGATGTTTGGCGACGTAATTTTTTCATTGCAGAAATTATTTCTAGATGGCACCACATACAAACCACTGAAAATAATCATTCTTTACCTTATACCCTAATGAATTTATAGAAAATAAATAATAACATAAATTGCAATGTTCAAATACATTTAGGAAACGTTGATTGATTTGGCCAGGTTAAAGATCATTATTATGTGGCTGGGCCGAGATAGCATAAAAACCAGTGAGTGCTTCACATATTAATTGCCCATTCATCTACATCGTACATGGCAGATTATCCTGTAACGCATCATACATCGGAAAATGGAAACCTCCTAGAGCCCTCAAGATTTACATGCCATATTGCACCAAATTGGCTTATTTATTACATTTTTCAAATGTACATTTATTTCTACGTCATTTTGACGTCACAAAATGACGTCGTTGAGCTGTGACATAATGACGTCATTTTTATGTCATTGTTACGTCATTTCAGAGGTCAAAATGACGTCTCAGGTGACCAGAAGATAACGTCAAAATGACGTCATTCTGCCGCCTGGGAAGATCTATTTCAATACTGGGACTTGAATCAGGGGCGGACTGACCACGTAAATGCACTTGAAGGCCTCCAACTCACGAGGTGAGTTGGAGACTACAATAAAATATAACGAACGAAAATATAAAAGAAATAAGCATTAGTATAGTAAATACCTATAGTCTACTTAGACTTTATCTGGATCATCATCTTCGTTCCAGCAAGTACGAACAGGCGGAGACCTATAGATTATCAATCGACGCTCATTCGTTATACATTGTCGTGGAATGCGTTTTGAGTGTATTGTGTTTGTAGAGTATTCAATAAGCTATGGCTTTGTGGATAAGGGATGGGTCCTGTTTCTAGAGGCAGAAGAGCAAAGCCGTCGTGTTTGCTACAAATCTTCCGCAAATATGGTTTTGGTCTGCAACACTGCTATCTATCTGTTGCTCGCGGTGGCGGATTTAGGGGGGGGGATCTATAAGGGCTATAGCCCAGGGCGACAAAATCCAGGGGCGGCACATTTTTTGAAAAATACCAAAGGCACATAGAAAAAAGTTATTATTGATAGTATTAATTTATTTGAGAACGTGTTTCTTATTTTAACTAGACTAGAGTTCCGTATTATAACTGTACAGTGTGGCCGCGCGAACGTTAGAACCTCATTTAACTTCGTTATTTTTGGAGTTACGTAAAAAAGTTGAAAAATAAGAGAAATCACATGTTTTCCAAAAATCATTTTAGAAAACAATTAAAAGTCGAATTTCGGAGATATGAGCTTTACCTTGGTTTTTTTAAATGGAATACCCCATATATTTTTTCACCATTTGAAAGGCCATAGAAAAATCTTTTCAATGATGTATGACATAGTCTTTTTCTTAAAAACTATAGTAGATATTAAATTTTATATTTTCTTACATTAAGTCATGGTAATCCGAAAAATATATATCAATTATTGAAATTCTCCATTTTATTTAAAATAAGGTGAAATTGGATACTAACAGGTATTTTGACAGAATTAACATATTGTGTATTTTAATGTACATACTTTTGTTTTCCCTGGCTAATTTGATAAATTGTAAATTTGTATTAAATTAGACAAAGATAAATACCATGTATTATGTATAATTAAAAAGCTTCTTTTATGGCCTTTCAAATGGTGTAAATATGTATGGAGTCTTCCATTTAAAAAAACCAAAGTAAAGTTCATATCTCCGAAATGCGAATTTTTGGAAAATACATATGATTCTCTATAACTTTTATTTTGTACTTTTTTATGTAACTCCAAAAATAACGAAGTTAAATGAGGTTCCAACGTTCGCGCGACCACTCTGTACATATAATTTTCTCAATATCTGGGGCCATATTTTCAAGCTCAATCGATATTTATCGCATGCGAAATACTAGGCACCCGACTCGTTTAAACAATTTCGCTTATAGTTCTGAAGTGGTATTTTCGAACACCATCCGAGATTTGTTTCTCGCACCCGTAAAAATGTCGTATGGCAAATCTGGCAACGCTGTTTTGTGCAACCAAATGGACTTGAAATCCCTAGAAAACACTAATGTCACTAACACTAATCAGCTGTTTGTTATATGTGAATGCGGCGATATTTTCAGGTTATGATATTGTATGTCGTTATTATTGGATTCTAGATTTTGAGTTGATTGAAATACAAGACTGAATATTATAATTTATAATGCACAAGCAATCAGCGGATCAGCGGGTGGGATATATTAGTGCAGAGCAGAAAAAAGAAATGGTGGATTTTCTAGAGGCTCACCCGGAATTGAAGAGTGGTAAATTTACCTCAGATACGTCTACTTTAAAGTCCCTAAATAATAAACAAACCATAGCAAAAAACTAGATTGCAGACATTGACCTTATGTCATACGAAATAAAACAAACCAAAACGATGACTTTGCCTACATTCGTACACGAAATCGCTTTATCGTGTATTAAACCCCATCCGTTGCATCTCGCTCGAAATCAGTCGCATGCGAAAGGTTCGCATCCGAGTTCATAATGCTCGAAAATACGAAGCATATATTTTCATGCGATAATGTCATATTTTCGTGCACGACGTCGCCTCGATCAAGCTCGAAAAGACGGCCCCTGTTATAGAACTTAAATTAGTAGGAGTTGTTTCGCTGATTGCTGATAAGCCTATCTGCTATGTCTAAATGAATAACATTTTAAATGCATACCAAAGTTTATTTCGAATTTTATTTTGTTCTCGTTCTCATAATATGATAAAATAAACAATATTATATATTTATCTGGTTTTTAATTTATCCAAACCTGTTGCCAGTACTAATGATTTTCTGCTTTGTGCTATTGACAAACCTATGGGAAGAAAGCGTAAAAGGGAGTGAGCGAGAAGGGAATTGACCATTTAAAAGGAGAAGTGAGGTGTAGAGGGAATATCATTTTCCACTGCTGAGCCAAGGAGCAGAGAGTGGGAAGGGGGTGGGAGGGCGGCAAGTTTCCGATAGCCCCTAGGCGACAGAAGTATAAATCCGCCACTGGTTGAAAGTGCGGTTTTTCTCGCCAATGGGCAGAATACATCCGAGACTATGATTCTCTTGGCTTATATTTTCAAGGATGAGAGACTGAAAGTAAGACAGGTACAGGAAGATACATACCCGCATCATAAGCAGAGCTCTGAAAGGTCAACGCGAGACTGTAACTAGTACTAATTGCGACGGACACAGATATATCCTCATATTGCTAAACTGAGTCGAGACTGACACTAAGCTTGTCTTTACGGAATATACAGTCGATGTAGTGACACAGCCACTCACATGGTCGAACAGCAAGCAGTGTAAGTGTAAGTCCAAATTTTACTGTATATCTCCTACAGTTTCCTCTTGACTACAGAACTTACAACCTGATTGTTTACAATCAGGTTGTAAGTTCTGTACCCGATTGTTTACAATCAGGTTGTAAGTTCTGTAGTCAAGAGGAAACTGTAGGAGATATACAGTAAAATTTGGACTTACACTTACACTAACACTGCTTGCTGTTCGACCATGTGAGTGGCGGTGTCACTACATCGACTGTATATTTCGTAAAGACAAGACCAAACCCTTCAAGCTCTTGGAAAAAAATAAAATGCAAGATTTAACTTATTGCTTTAAATAATTCGTCAACTGCGAAAGCAGACATACTTGCGGCCACGCAGGAGAGAATTTAGTTGTGAAGCTCTACTGCACTGAGACAAATTCCGCAGCAGGATGTATGTTGGCACTCTTGCCGGGCAAGCAGTCATTGCATCCTTCGATCTAGTGTCGCTGCACCCATCAGTGCTGCATGTGATACGCATTCATTGAGATCTTATTTGCAAGTAAATGTAATTCCATTTTGAATACTTAGACGACATTTCTTGCATAGTCCATCCAGCTTATGAGATCTCTTCTCTTCAACCTGCAACGACTCCCATGCCACCTACGCTGGAAGAGCTACTGCACATTTCTTGTGGCTGTAAGTCTCATAATGGGACTCGAAGTCTCTGCAGGATTTCATCAAAACTCGATTCTCATTCAGTTTCAGTGGTAATTTTTTTTTTTTTTTTTTTGGAGCCACCTCTGAAAAGGGGTAGGCATCCACTTCCTGTAGATCAGCAAGTTCCCGCACAATATATAAACGTTTCTTTGATGCATTTACTATTAAATTATCAAAAACAAAAACGAAATTTAATTCGTACGACAATCTTTTTAAATTAAAACTTCTAGCTACTGTAATAAACCGTCAAGAGGTATAAATCCAAGATAAGCTGATTTATTTCACCTTCACACTGTATACACATATTTTTTTAAGTCACAATGTCCATATGTGCATAGATGACAAAACTCTAATTAATTATTACCTATTATTATAATTGTTAACCTATTTCAATATATAATTATAATAATGCGTCTTGTGTCTTGGTAAGAGAAAGAATACATATTATGATAAGATTTACTTAATAACCGAAAGAATTATTTTGTAAAGTGTTTACAAGCCTGTGACCGCTCTGGTCAATTAAATACGAAATAAGGTATTTGATCAGCAAAATTGTTAACTATTTTGTAACTGGCGTAAAGTGTTCAACATTTAAGAAGGACGAAATAATTATAAGTATTATACAGGGTGCCCGGAAACATCGGTTACAAACTTCTGGTGCAGATTCTAGATATAAAAAAGTTCACATAAACATATATCCGCAAATGCTTTCTGAGGGAGGTAGAGCCCTTCGAAGGTGAAGCCTTAGACTAGGTTTTAATTTAACATTCCAGAGACCGTTTGTGCTATAGCGATGAGATGCTTTATTAAGTCTCAATAAGAGTATCATACTTTAAAGTATTGACCAAATTGAAATTCATCCAAGAGCCTAGGAAAGGACTCCTCCTTCCCTATGCCTCTGGATGAATTCCAGTTTGACTGATACCAAGAAATAATGGCCCCTATTGATGCTTAATAACATACCGAATAACTTAATATCACTGTAACACAAATGGTTTGTTATATATTAAATAAAAACCTACTCTAGGATTCTACCTTGTAAGGGTCCTAGTTCCCTTGTGGACATATGTTTATATGAACTGTTTTTCATATTTTTATATGTAAAATCTGCACTAGAAGTTTGTAACCGGTATTTCCGGACAGAGATATTCGAAAGAAATTGGCGCCATAAATATTTTCTTTCCCCGATTTTGAATTTGACAGCTACCTGAGTTCCAGCAGTTCAATAATGTCGACTAGAAAGTTCGTTGGTCTTCATGATCACAGGCTTATAAATGAAGAAAACATGGGGGACAAGTTCAATGATATATGTTGAATTCGCATAATTTCATATTTATTTTTTTTCTCAAATTGCCAATGAAATAGGCTTTCAAAGTCCAAAAACTTTTACAAGAGGGTAGTTCATAGCACGAGCGCTACTAAGACCACAAGTAAAAAAACACCGTATTGTCGCTAATTGTATATATTATTATTTTATCACCATTTCAAATAATATTTAAAAATGTTGAAATAATTGACACTAGGGCAAACATCTTATTAGATTATTAAAATTTCACCAAAATAATGTACCTACAGCTGTAAATATTACTGGCTTTCAAGCAAAAAATTATAAATTTATTTTTTTGTAACACCATATCCTAAAATGACATTGATTTGACAGTTTAACTAAATTAAAACAAAGTCATTATTGACAAGTGTAAAATAAAGAAAAAAGTTTGAAATAATAGTACATTAAACAACAAGTTTAGTAAAACTGCTTTTCTTACGAGATTTGTTTATACTATTTTTTCGCATTTTGTGTTAATAGGTAATTAAAAGCAGATAGTGATAGATACTGAACAATCACGTTGAACACTTAAATAAAACACTATGTATTAACTGTTGTGCACCACTCTGCTATAGTACAAAAACTCCCTGCCTGGAGCTAATCCTTGCCCTGGGTCAGTAGTTATATCATAACAGTCTGGATGTTTTTATTATAAGAAATCCCATACATACACCAATGAATAGTAGTACACTACATCCACTTTTCCTTTTACAATAATGTTCACAATATGAATTATGGCAGTATACTAATAACTAAACAATAATAGAATAACAATAACAATAGAATGATATAAAAATATGATACCTATAGCAAAATATACTAATATAAAAATCATAACACGGGAAAGTGCAGATTTGAAGAATACCAGTTTACGGCCTCTGGTTATCCATCGGTCGCGTGGACGTGAACGTATCGCATATCTTTCTGTAACATATAACAGATAGTAAAGTAGCATAGGACGCATGTCACACGACAATGATAAAGTAAATTAGACTTACGAAATATCAATTATCTAACTCTGATTCTTTGTCGGCTACGTAGACTTGTTTTGAATCATCACAGGCTCTCCATTCCCCCTCGATCTTCTTCAGATGCACGATGTTCTTTCTGTAGTTTTGGTCTGTTTCATCATTTCTAATTTGTATGTCCCCTCCTTTCCTACTCAATACCGTGTGTGTACTGGGATTAAAGTTGGGGCAAGTTTTGTTTTCTTTTATCAGGTTTTTTACGTATACCTTATCGCCTGGTTCTAATGGGGTTTCTTCTGATCTCCGTTTCCCGTCTCCGTAATCTTTCCCTTTTTGTTTTTCCCATTTGTCTCTGTCTCTTACTTCACGGTCTAAGTCTTCTAAGTCTTTATTTTCTATGTCTCTGAAGCTGGGGATTTTGTCTTTGAATTGTCTGCCGAAAAAAAGTTCTGACGGACTTTTTTCGGTGACTGTATGAGGGGTACTATTATACATTATTCTTATTCTTTTCAGTAAGTCCCGGTTCTGCCGCTCTACCTCGCCATTCTGTTGCGGCCAATAGGGAATAGTGTGGTACAGCGTTATACCAGCTTCCTCACAGAAATTCGCAAACTCATGGCTTGTGAACTGTCACCCGTTGTCAGCATTCATGCATGATGGAAAGCGTAATCTTGAAAAAATTTCCTGGAGTGCGTTTATCGTGTTATTGTAGGAGGTATCTCTCATGATTCTGATCTCTTTATAACGGCTATAGTAATCGACGATAACAAATAAATATTCACCACTCGCAGTATGGCTACTGCGACCCTAGGATGTGTCGGAAGTTCACGCCTCTTCATAGGGTTTTGTGGGTTCGGTGCAGAAACTAGTGTACATCCCTTGCAACTCTTAACCAATTTCTGAGCGTCTGCGTCAATTTCAGGCCACCAAACTTTTGTTTGTGTGCTGCTTCCAAGACCTGCTGTCGTAGTTTAAAGGGTATGACGATCTTGTTACCTCTCAGCAAAATCCCCTCATGGAAGCACAGTTCTGGCTGGAATGACTTATATTGGCTTACTGTGGTATCCCAACGGTCCTGAAATACCCCTTGCTTCAATTTAAGGGTAACTTCGTCTCGTTCAGAGCAACTTTTAATAGTAGGTAGTGAAATGGCATTTGGTCTTGAATAACTCACTATTTGGTTGACAGCACCGTCATCGAAGAATTTAGTCATGTTTGTAGGATATGGTAGCTTGGACAGGGGATCGGCTATGTTAGATTTACCTGGACGGTAGACCACCTTATAATTGTAGGACTGTAGTCTTAAAACCCATCTTTCAATGCGTGCACATGTTTTGGATTTTGGTCCAACCAAATATAGTTTTCAATGTTTTGTGATTCGTCACAAGCTCAAATTAGTTTTTCCATACAGGTACATTTTAAAGTGTTCGACTGCCCAGACTAACGTCAATGCTTACTTTTCCGTCTGGCAATATCTTTTTTCTGAAATCGATCGGCAATGTCTACATTTTCGGCGCGATTTCAGATCGAAAAATGCACAATTCCAGTATTTTAGTCCGTTGCTAAGAAACTATCAGAAAACAGACAGGAAAAGATCCGTTGCCAAGCAACGATCAACAAAACCGTACGGGAATGTTACTTTCCCGGCCTAGGCCGTACGGTTTTTTATGTATATTTTAGACAGTAAATAAATACACTCAGACAAACCAACTCACATTAAAATTGCATTTATTAGTAAGCTGTTAGATTGTAATGAAGAAATGTTATGCATTAATACAAATTCCTTAATTTATAATAATATTGATTGTGATTTCAGAAAAAATAGTATGTGTACTTCGGTGTGAAAGCACATTCCCGGACTTCGATGCTTGCATCGTCGTCCGGGAATGTATTACTTTCACACCTAAATACACAATATACTATTTTCGCAGTCTGTGAGGCTTTTGTTGCCATATGCTATTATTCTTGGACCCGACGCATCAAATTGAATCAGGACAGATCCTAATGTTACGGGACTCGCATCAGCAATTACTTGAGTTCTGTCAGCTGGATTGTAATACCCCAGCGTTTTGTTTGTCGATAATAAATCCTTCAATTTTTTAAATGAGGTTTGTTGTTCAACCTACTAGAATTTTTCTGTTTGCCTGCTTTGCTAGTTTCATCCGTAATTGTTTCCTGAAAGACTCCGTATGGGTGGCTAAGTTTGGGATCCACTTTCCAATGTAATTTACCAAACTCAGAAAGCTTTGAATTTCTACCAGAACATTCTTGAATTTAGGGAATGCTGTCATTGTGGAGTTGACCGAGGAGAGGCCGATTTTCAAAACTTCCAACGCGATAGCAGTCCTTTTACCCAGTTGCCATTTTTTATCACGTAGAACGTCGCTGTCATTGTTTTCTCACCAACGGTTATTTTGCATTCAAATGACCCTAAAACAGTTAACGGCTCCTTGCTGCCATATGCCGAAAACACTTTATCCGGGTTCTTGTCTTGATTGAAGACTTGGATCTTTTGGAGTTTTAGGTTTCCCCAGGTTTTATCACTTATTAGGTTACTCTTGCTACCTGAATCAATGAGCATGTCTATCTCAACTCCCCCTAGATTGCAGGTTATTGTTTCATCGTCATCGATGTGGAAGACATAGTTTGTTTCTTCTTCATCTGTGTCTTCTTGTATGGAATGCACGTTCGTCCCTTTCTTCTTCTTAAATTTTCTCGGAGGCTCTGCATATTGTTGATCATTTATTACACGTTTCCTTCTTTCTGCATGTGTATTACATTGAACCTTGAAGTGTCCTTTAAATACACATGTAAGTATGGCATTCTTGATTTTTCACTTGACGAAGAATGTCCGTGACTGCCGCACCGACCACAAGTCTTCGGTGGATAGCGAGTCGTAGTTGCTTTTCGTTGTATTTGGTTGACTTCCTGGGAAGGTCTTTGATTACCATGAAATTCTCAAAGTTGTCTCTTTACGGCTTCTAATGAAGTTGCTTCTGCTATTATATTGTCCTATGTCATACTATCCCCGCCCGCTAATATTTTCTTCCTCAGTTCTAGGCAGTCACCCTTTTCAACAATTTGGTCAATGAGGTTTTCTTCCAAATTTTGAAATTTACATTTTCCTGCCTGGTATCTCAAGCGCACCAAGAATTTTTCTAATTTTTCTCCGGGCTCCTGTTTCATTTGTCGAAATATATGCTTTTCAAATACTCTACTTTGTTTCGGGGAAAAATATTCGTCCAACTTTTTTAAAGCGATAGATGGTCCTATCACTTCCTCAATAATGTCCAACTCAATCAGTTCCTCCAATTTAGGATTTGCTTTTTGCTCTAGTGGAATCGGTATTCTTCTGTAAGGCTGGCATATGGGTTTAATAGTATTGGGGGGGGGGGGGTGTTTTTTGTGGTTAGGGGTAAAAAACGAGCCAATCTGACAATTCTGACTTCGGATTCGGTTTCAGCGGGTCCAAGTACATACGGATACACTGGTCTAGTCTGCCGGACAGACTACTTCTTTTTTTGTGGGGCTGTGTTATTGTTCACTTGATTTAACATTTTCTCTGGACCCATTGCCCCTCGTGCCCGATTCGAACAATTCCCGTGATGCTTTCTCACTTAGTTTTGGACCTAAGTCCTTTGTTTATGACTTGAGTTCATTGTTTTGGACCTGAGTCCCTTGTTTCGGACCTGAGTCCCTTGTTTTGGACCTGCGTCCCTTGTTTTGGACCTGCGTCCCTTGTTTTCCGGCATGCGTTTGATGCATCTTATGAAGTTCAGTGTTTGTACCAATTGTTGTGGGCTCCTTTAATACTAATAACACCAGCATCAACAATTTATTGGTGCTAATAATACCAAAATATTCCACACCAGTTAGATGACAGAAATTACATAACGTAAACTAATACACACTAATAAAGAAAATATGTATAAAAATAACCGAATAAATTAGTGCTATATTCTGCATTAAAACAATAAATACAGAACGACATTAAATTTTCTAAATAGAAATAATTATGCAGGTGCAGTTGTAAAATTATTAAAATTAAAAGAGATATTTGCCAAAGGTACAAAACATTGGCTATAAAATGGTTTAAGTGTATTTTTAATCGGATGTAGTCGAGTTTTTAATTATCGAAGATAAATAATTAAAGACTTTTGTAGTATACTAGTGGTTTAAAACAAAGAATTCGGACGAATATTGTTCCCATTTTCTCCTAAATACTCGTAAATTGCCCTATGATAGGGATCGTTTTAATTGGTTTTTTTAATTCTGTATTAAACATTGTGACATAATAGTGCTAGGCAAGTTTCCTTAGTAATTGATATATATTTGTGGAAATATTCCTCAGAAAGTATATGTACTGTGCCTTTTTATTTCTCACCGGCTTTATACATTAAAGAACTGATAAAGGCGTACTTACTTTTATTTCTACGGTTTTAATCCTCGTCGCCACTGAACAATCACTTTGAACACTTAAATAAAACACTATGTATTAACTGTTGTGCACCACTCTGCTATGGTACAAAGACTCCCTGCCTGGAGCTAATCCTTGCCCTGAGTCAGTAGTTATATCATAACAGTCTGGATGTTTTTATTACTTATAAGAAATCCCATACATACACCAATGAATAGTAAGTAGTACACTACAGATATAAAAGCATTGTAGGATTTCCGTAACCTAGTAACTGACATCAGAAAGAACCAGTGGCACCTCAAGATTATTCAGGAATACAGATAGAGAATTATAATAGTTTTCAGGAAGAACAAGTGGAATTGAATAAATATCGTGTTGTTAACTTTTCAAATTTGAATAATTGTACTTTTAATATATATATATATATATATATATATATATATATATATATATTATATATAACAATGTTTCCAATATTTAAATAAACAATTTTATTAACACTGACATTACTATATATTAAAGTGGCATTTTCATGTGGTAAAGTGCCACTTTATTAAACGATTTTGAATTTAGTAAAATAGCATATTATCAGTCAAAATTCGAAAAAGAAATTTTATTTCACAGTGTGAAATAAAACTTCTTCATTGGTTTCTACGGAAACAGCAATAGAATTTAGTCTATTTTTACAAAATTATATTGTTTTCTAATTTCGAATGGCGATACAAAAAATTTTGTATATAACTCGAGACAAAAATGTGTTTTTTTTACTCATGTGGTTTATAGCACTCGCCTTCGGCTCGTACTATAAACGCCCTACTTGTAAAAAAAACAACATTTTGTCCACTTGTTACATAAAACACTATTATTTCATACTGTGAAGTAAAATTTCTTTATCTCCCATTTTTCAATAATGACATTCTATCGTATCGAATAATTATTAAATTAAATTTATATGTATAAAACGTTTATCTTTTATCTCATGAAAATACAAATTTACTGACGATTCTATAATATGCATAATTATACAACAAGAAACCAAGAAAATTTTCAACCTAAATATATACTACAGCAGGATCAGAAGAGGGACCTCTCTATAGAGGCACAAGAGTATATAATCATATACCATAACATTTTAAATCATTTCTAGTGGAAAATTTAATATCGGAATAAAAAAACTGCGTCACCACCAACACCTTAAATAACGTCATAGATATTTTCAAATCTTATTTTATATGTGATATCTGTACTTCCCTTTATACTATATTTATATCTCTTAAAATTGAGTCTTTCCCCATGCTTAGAGTTTATATATTAATATATTCTCATGCTTAAATTAAAGTCAATAATTATACAATTATATATATTTAAATAAATAAATAAATCAAACAAATCAAAATATTTTATTCAAATATTTGCAAATCAAATATAATTTAAAAATGCGAGGCACTCTGACGGACAGTTATTTATACCTTGCAATAAATGGCCTTGCCCTTGATTAGTGTTCTTAATAGGCGTAGCTATTTTTTAATAAAATTATCAATTTAATTTAAATAGTAGTGACATTAAATAAGTCCTAGTAAACATGCAGGTCATGGTAAAAATTCGTTAATGATATAAATGTCATAACAGTCTTTATAAAAAAATTAAAAATATTTAATTAAAACCATTGATAATAACATCTGTTTTTTCATATTGTAATGAAAATTAATTAATTAAATAATTAGTATTTACTTCCCAGATTTATTTACTTCATAACAAACATGAATTTGTTTAAGATAAATATCACATTATTAGATAAAATAATAAAATACAGGTAATATAAAATTGTAAACGTGCTTCTAAACCGAAAAAAGTTACCTGGATAATGCAATTTTCGTAGATCTTGTTTATTTATTTTCCATTTCCAGTCATGTTTTCAGATAATTTTAGGAATTTGTATAATAGTTCTGTCAATGAATAGTTTCTAGAGGAAAATGCCGAGATCACAATTTTTGACTTGGGGGCTGGGTTTGGACTATTTAGGAGGTAAACATACCAAAAATCCCCCATAATAATCTTATTAAAAATACCATGTTCCATATTTTAGGATAACATTGATATATCATCTAATTTAAATAAAGTTGGTTTGCCTAACATACATCCGGTATATTGCGGTTTATAAATCTTATACATCTTCTTATTTTTGTACGCTTGGTAATATTTTGCTCTGAAATTAAAATAAAACCTATTTTACGTATGAGAGTTTGTAGGCCTCTGGCTATCACCATATATTACAGATATGGCTTAATTTCAATAGAGATTATTGTAATATGCTGTTTTATATATGCTTCAAATTGTAATTAAATATTTTAAGTTCAACAGAAGTTATCGTATTTACAAGAAAATGTATACACGCACACATACATATACACGCACACACACACTTACAGACGCAAAGACATTTTATATTCGATATTTGAGTTCAGTCTGCTGTGAAGCGGATATCTCTACAAGAAATTTTTTTCTACGATGATTATTAAAATTTACTTTCAATTTATAATAAATTTAAAATAAAGTTAGAATACAGTTAAAAGATTTACAATTCATTACCATAACAGATACGAAAAAAATTAATAGAAACATTATTGCAGAAAATTTAGTCAGCTTTAATTTTGCATATAGCCACTTTTTGATTAGGGCTAACCGTTTTCGAGATATGAGCGAAAAAACAAAAACCGGGACTTTCTTCGTGCCCCTCTGGACTTTTGGTATGCTTACCTCCTAAATAGTCCAAACACAGCCCTAGAGTCAAAAATTGTGATCTCGGCATTTCCCTCTAGACCCCCTTATTTGAATGTTCATTGAGAGGGCTATAAGTATGTTGTGTGTCTGTTAACTAAAAAATTATTCTATTACATTTTTTTTGGTTAATGAGTTATTTGACAATTTGTAATTCATTAAAATACTATTTTGTACCTACGATGTATTATGAGTGGGGTCTTGTTTTTTGGATACCTTAAAATATTTAATGGATTTTTATCTTATTATGTTACTTATGTTTACAAAGATCCCTGCCTGGTACTTCTAATTATTGTCATTGTCCTCGTAGTTTTTCTTGAAGTGGAATAATGCGACAAATTAAACAAGAATACAGACCTTGTAATTATCTTATTTATGAATCTGACACATCTCAATCGTATCGAAATAATTGAGATGTTGCCATTTAAGTTGGCATCCTGTACTTTGTATTCAATTACTTCCACATCCAGTGGAAGTATAGTAACGACAAAAAAAATTTTCAAAATTTTTATTGTTCAAATAGGCTTAGAATGTCATGAAATGTCGAGATTTTAAGTTTGAGCGAAAAAATTTCTTTCTGTTTGTCTGTCGGTCTGTCTGTAACTTTTTTGTGCGCACGTTTACTCTGGAACCGTTTAAGATCTTGACTTGAAATTTGGTACACATATGTACTTTAACGAGATCTGGCACTAGATTATATTTTCATCTTGTTCCGTCGAAGGGTTGGGGGGTAAATTTGGGGTAAATACGTAAATCAAGCAGGTAAGAGTCCATAAAATTGGTATTTAGTGTATACAAGAGAAGCTAAGGTCTCAAAAAAAATTTTGGCATTAGCCATCCCCATTACCACCCCCACCCCATTATTAAAGGGGACGAAAAAAAATTGATTTAGTGTGTGTACAAGAACCAGAAACCTCAAAATATTTTTTTACTTCATCCACCCCCCCCCCCCTATCACCACCCCAATACCGATGTGGGGCATCGTTTTATGGGTTTTTGGGGTAGAGGATTTCAAATATTATATTATTAAAGTTCCATAAACAATTATTTCCACATACAAAATTTTTTCGTTGTGAGTGACTTGGATAGAAAATCTAGATGTGGAAGTAGTGATTCTTTGGGTAGCGGTCTTTTTAACCGTTTCACAAAATTTAACAAAGGGGAAGGTTCTCAATTTGATCTTTATGTACGTTTTTTTTGTATGTTCAATCAATACTTTGGATTGACTTAACAGATTTTTATGAAATCTTTCTCAAACTGCAAGGTATCGCTCGGCGGTGATCCCATAATAATTTCATCTAGCTACGTTTAATGTAAGGTCAGCAAACATTGGAAATTGGGAATCAAGATCGATATTAGGTAATAAAGTTCAATTAACCGAGCGATGGTGAAATTTTATTTCATAATTTTTAGCGACCTTTTGAAGGGGGGTCAATTAAAATTTTTTTATACAGCAAGATGGAATATGACAGAGATGTAGTGTCATGTGGCTCAAAGACAAATTTTGTTGGCCTATAACAGAAATTTTAAAAAATGTTCATCGACGACGGCAACTTATTGGAGAAGAACGCTGTGTTCATGTGTG
Source organism: Rutpela maculata (assembly GCA_936432065.2). Classification (NCBI taxonomy): domain Eukaryota; kingdom Metazoa; phylum Arthropoda; class Insecta; order Coleoptera; family Cerambycidae; genus Rutpela; species Rutpela maculata. Next base: position 70,036,144 of record OW386286.2, on the reverse strand, counting down.
TGTGTATAAGTTTCAATGCCACTGGTATCATATCAACTAGCCAGGCATTGCTGTGTTCATAATTATATATGCAAATAGCGTAAAATTTAGCTAGGAATGTCGCTATATAGGTGGGCCAACAATTCCACCGTTTCCCCGCAGCTCCACATATTCACTGTATGTAGAATACAAAACAAATCTGCCTTATTTTATCTCTATATTTTATTTTATTTTATTTTATTTTATTCCAACTCCCTGATTGTATATTATGTTTTGACATCATGACTTTATGTATTTGATTTCTCTTATCGTTTCATCAGAGAGACAGGCACAAAACTGAGTGGGCCCAGTCTCAAACTGGTTCCGGGAGGAGCCCAAAAAATTTTTTTTTTGTGAGCGGGGGGGGGGCGCTGCTGCGTCACTATATTTTAAAGTTTTAAAATACATCACTTACCTAATGTAAAAGATTATGGGCACAGGCACGGAACTAGCTGTATACTACTGAGTATGCCGAGGCTAGAGGATAGGGTTCAAACCACTTCACACAATCTTACCTATTTAAATATTTTAGAAAATTTACTCAGTTCATGCAGAACAATAAAAAAATTTCCGGGGATCAGAGTGGATACAAGGGTGGGCCAATGTAATTTTGAGTGGGCCATGGCAAACCTTGGCCCCGCCGTAGTTCCGTGCATGCAGAGAGACGTGCAGTAGATAATTATTTTGGAATATTTCTCTATGAACATGATCTCCACGAGAGGTGCAAAATGAAAAAATTCATAAGGGGTAATATAATAAGTGGTATAAGTATAAGAAATCGCTTTGGTGATCAACGAGTTAGACGCAAGGGGTGCAGAGCCGGATTTAACTACATTGTTCGTTCGTTTACTTTTTCAACGTAGGTAGGGTATTTGTCAGCGGCCGCTTGTGAAACTTAGATTGGTCATATCTTATGAATGAAGAGGAATCGGAATATGTATTTACTTTTAGATTTTTATTTATTCGTAAATTATTTGCCCAAAATAGAATTAAAATATAAAAATCTACTGGTTCTCATGCATGTGCGAAAGAAAACTATATTATTAATAGGTACATATTAATGAGGCCGCCTATATTTAATTTTTTCTTGATTTTCATTTATATTACGTGGAGTTTTATTTGTACAATTATCAGAACAACGACAAACATCTCAGCAATATAAGTTCAATTGTAAGGCGTGTGCAAGATTCAAATGGATGTTGTGACTTCCCACCACAAGAAGAGAAAAAGATTGCTTAACATTTAAATGCCGTATTACCTTCAAAATAATTCGATTGCAACATTCCATTATTCGTAATCTAACCACATTGGAGCAATATCAGAACAAAGAATCTTTCTTGGAGGACCAGAAGGAATAGAAAACTTACTACTCCTCTTCTTATTCACAACGTCTTGGCAAAGTTTTTTTAATTGCTATTATTCTAATTGGCCTCCCTTTGCAGTATGGCACTAAAGCTCTTTAACGTCAGTTCGCGGCTGGCATCAGTCCAAAGTTTTGAAAAGTATCCTCTTATCATGCGGTTTTCCCTGAACTATCAATCGTTTTATGCTTTCTTGGTTAATGTGGACAAAACATGAGAGGATTCGAAAGATCCTCGACGATCCTCGAGGATCTCTGAACATATTTCTTGGAGAATCTTGCTACTGGAGAGATGGACTTTCTAGATAATTCGCTGCAAACGTTCCTGGACCTACATCTCGAGAGTATCTATTTACATCTCTAACGGTTTATGTCACTGGAGCGTAAAGAAAGACGGAGAAAATGAGGCGTTAGCAAGTTTGATCTTATTGCATCTCGTGATATTTCTGTCACGTCAAATTTTGCTCAACCAGCGACTTGCCGATCTTGCCTTCTTTATTCTTTGTTGAATCTCATATTTGCAGTTGTCAGTACTGTCCACAAAAGCTCCAAGGTATATCATTTTGATTACAACCTCACAATCACCTATCTTTAACATATCTGGGTGGTTTCATTTGCTTGGTTGATAATTTTCGTTTTGTTAAAACGTAATCAGTGTTTGAAGATTGTCCAATAGGTGTATGAGATCATCCTCGCTTTCTGAAGAGTATGGTATGTGGTGTGGTAAAAGAGTGGTACCATCTGCAAATCTCAAGTAAGAAATCTTAATTCCGCCATCACAGAACTTAAAGAGGATAGGTAATAGAACACAGTTGTTTGGCGTATTTGCCAACCTTATATTTGTCGAAAATGATGTTGTCGATTTTCACTAAGGCCAAGCTCTCTTCACACATTCGGTTAATAATAAAGACCAGGTGTCTTGGTATTCTCATGTACAATTTTTTCTTTTTTAATCGCCTTATTTAGATTAATGTCCTGGCGGAGTTTAGCGGTAGGCTATTCTATCACTCAATCAGGACGAATGGACACACATAGACAACATTCCCTGCGACATTGCCATCTGCCGCAGCTACGACTCGAACTCAGGAAAGGAGAGCGATAAGACCGTGTTGTCTCTCACACAATCGCAGTCTAGCCCTCTGCTACCATCTCGGCAACACATGAAAAACGCCACTAGCCAGTATTCGAACCCGGGACCTCGTGTTGCAAGCTGAACACTTTAAGCACTGCACCACCGAGCCGGTATAAATAATAATATAGTTTGTTTCATTCCACATTAATGCATTCCACGTGTTGTATATTACCATGTCTTACGTTAGTCTACGAGACAAAGGTACATAGGAAAGTAATATTCTTTTGCCTTCTTGATAAGTTGCTGTAAAGCCAATATTGACTATTTAGTACCGCATCCTTTAACAAAGCCTGCTTGCTCAGGAAATATTGGCCAAGACAGATAATGCTGAAGTTTGGATTGAAGAACATACAGCATTATTTTACTGACGTGTAATATTAATGTAGTCAGTCTGTAATTGTCGCAAACATTTGTGGTTCGCTTCTTATGTAGTGGGACAGTAACTGAAGATGAGCTTATACACTTCCTCGAAAATTTTAAAACAAAGATACCAAGTGTGGTTGTAACTTACTTTTAGTAAATTACAACTAAATGAGAATTGTAATTATCAATTGAGCAACCGTTCAAACACGTTCGGAATTGCTGAGTATGAGGCAATAAACAAGATTGCATGTAAAACTCGGAACCCTTGTTGATAATAACGGGATCACGAATAAAGGAGAATACAGATAGCAAGACGGGCAACTTGTCAGTTAGGAAAATTTGACGTGGCAAAAATTATCGAACGCGCAAATATCCGATTTGCTAACATTTTAGATTAATCCATTTTTCTTTACGTCTTGAAAGATGGACCGTTAGGAATGCAGACAAATGGCATATTGATGCTTTTGAGATATTGATCTGGAGAGATTTGTTATCAATTCATTTGATAAGCCATCGTAACAACAGTTCGATTTTCCAAGAGATACGCCCCCCAAAACAACAATGTCATATTCTTCGAATTCCTATCACTGCTTGGCCATGTCAACAAGAAATGAGGAAAGCAGATAATATAGAACGGTTAATGGTCTAATATCTATCTCATTTGTTTTCTATCGAGCCCAAGTAGCCACTTTATGGTAAAATTATTTGAAGGGTTCTTTACAGGGAGTCTTGACTGAGTAATTCCGGGGGCTTGAGGCGTGGCGTGGTTCAGTCTCGTAGCTTCGAATTAGACTTCTTGGCAATCAAAATGCCGACTCAGAAATAGGAAAAGGACAATCTGCCAGACAGTTTTATCCTCCATTGCCCTGTATGCCACCATGCCCTGGCATCCATAAAAATTTGACTAAGTTGTGTTCACACAACTCAATCAAGAGTTTAACAATTCAGTACCAGCTTCGAGGTCACTTTGATTCAAGAGCTCTCAAAACTGCCTGAGTGTCGGTGCATATGTAAATATGCCTGTCAATGAAAGTTCTTCGACGATTTGCTTGTAGACAGTAGTATGACATAGACCTCTCTTTAGAATACAGTTTTGTAATGGGGTCGTTGCACGTATTTTTTTTATTGCATATTCTGAAAATATAATGAAAAATATTAGACCCGTGTTTTTTGTTTTTTTTTTGCATGCGTTTTAAGGGTGTAAATTAGCATAAAAGTTGAAATGATGACGTAGCGCGGGCAACGCCGAATGCCTCCGAAAATAGTCGGAACTTACCGATCCATCCGTGCCCGTCCCTGTCATTCAAGCGCTAGAGATGGGTCCGGTTCCTTTAGTGGTTTCGGTCCGTTTGGAACCGTTCCGCTTGTGGATTCGTTCCATCGGATCCGCTTCAAAATGTTTACACAATTAGTAGGAAACTAAAAATTGTCCATCATTTTTTTCTATTATTTTTATACAGGTATCTACTATCTATCAATATCAAGTCAATGGATATTTTTGTTCTTTTTTTGATGCATGCGTTTTAAGAGTGTAAATTAGCATCAAAGTTGACGTAGGCGGGCAACGCCGAATGCCTCCGAAATTAGTCGGAACTTACCGATCTATCCGTGCCCGTTCCTGTCATTCATAACAAAACAAAATGTTTGTGTTGGTTTGACAGTTTGATATTATGCATGTTAATTTTAAAAGGTCCTCTGGACACGTCACTCCCGCGCAAGAATTTTATTGGCTCCTGGAGTTACCAGGCAACCTGTCTCTTTTACAAATCTTGACCTAAGCCTATGTGTCGATCAATAATCCGACGCAAGAACATCATCGTTTTCAATTTGGTGGTTTAAATTTTGGACAGTAGTTTGGTCAATTCATGTAACACAGGGCATTAACAAACCCACAGTTACATTTTCCATACAAAATCACACTCAATTTCGATATAGTGCAACGACCCCAGTACACACATATCATACCAGATCAATGGACCGCAGACCCGGTTCGATCGACATCGTGGATTCGTTCGGACCCATTCCACCTCCGGATTCGTTCACTTGAAACAGGTCCGCCCGGACCGCCCATCTCTATCAAGCGCATCAGCGTTTTCATGACGTAGCAAGGGCACAGGAATTGTGCTGACGGCGCCATTTATTTTAAAGTGGCGTAGTTCAAATTTTGCGCAATAGTTTGGTCAATTTATGTAACACGGGGCATTAACAAACCCACAGTTACATTTTCCATACAAAATCAGACTCAATTTCGATATAGTGCAACGACCCCATTGCTTAGTATCACTGATGTTTAAGTCTTTAGTTTGCATCCATAGGTATAAGCTAGCATCGGTTCCCTCCCGAGTCTTCCATCCATCTGTATACCATTCCAAACCTTCGGGACTCAGAGATCTTTTATTACGTGCCCAGTCATCTCGACTAGTGAAGACGACTGTATATAGAGTAGTAAACCTGTAGATAGGAAGGCACCATTCTCTGACTGAGTGAAGATATCTCTCTTGTTGCATAATAAATAACTATTGTAGGATTCCCCGTCCCACGTCATACATTTGTAAGCAGTCCTAAAGAATAAGAAAATGTTCTATGTAAGAACTAAGAAATTGAAAATAGATTAAATCCATAATAAAACTATTATTAGGTTATACCAGTGGCGGCTCGTCAGGGGAGGCAGGGGAGGCTGAGCCTCCCTTTGGAAGAAGCAACATATCTTGCAATCTTCCAAATTAATATCTTTTACTTGTAGAAATTTCTAATTAGGTATATCTCAATTTTCAATATTGTTTATTGTTTATAGTTCATTAATTAATTTTCAGTGTATAAAAAAGTTCTGCATTTCCTTTCCACAAACATACCTATAACGTCACAGTCCGGATTGTCTTTTTATGCATATTTCCCGGGCGACCCGGTCTTTCATTGAATGAACAGAGCGCTTCGCTTGAGGCTTATACGAAATAGCTTCCAACTTCAAGGCATTTAGTTTTAACATAAATGACCTTGCATTACTTTTGCGTTGTCTAGCAACACTTCAAATAAGACAAGCTAGGCCGCTAGCCTCAGTCCTCAGTTCTTTATAGCGCATGTGCAGTTCAGGAGTTCAGGCACAGTATAGAGAAGACAAGTACTTTCACTCGCAGCGGTCCCTTTGATATTTGTTGTACTCGATTTTATTTGGTTCAGGTGATTCACAGGAAAACGAACTGTCAGTGGTAATTTGTCGTTTAGCCGGTTAAGATCAACTTGACATTAAAATACATAAAACATTTGATAGGCGGGCTAGAAATGAGTGCTCTAGGTGAAAATATTCCCAACAACATCTCTTGTTGTCCAGACGTGGTGGATTATTTGTTATTAAATGGATTTTCTACTATTACTTACGACGAAAAGGTAAGAATTAAAAGAATTGCTAGGCCTACACCAGCAATGCCTTCGTTAGTTTTTAAAAGTGGAAAACAAAACAGAGGGTTTTGTGATAACAATTATAAAAAAATCGAGTGGTTAACGGCATCAACAGTTAGAAACAAATTATATTGTTGGAGATGTTTATTATTCACTAATGATCAATCCTCAATTTGGGGCAGGACCGGGTTTAATAATTTGAAAAATTTGTCGCGAGGTTTACAAAAGCACGAAAAATCCCAGGAGCACATTTCATCTTGCGTTAAATTCGAAATATTTGGTAAACAAAATATTGTAAATTATTTGGAATCTGCACATAAGAGAGAAATAGAACATTTTAATGAAAAGGTCCGTGAAAATAGGGAAATATTAAAGAGATTAATTGATGCCGTTATATATTTATCTTCGCAAGAAAATTCTTTCCGAGGGCATGACGAAAAACGCGATTCGTGCAATAAAGGAAATTTCAAAGAGCTAATAGATTTTTTAAAAATGTATGATCCAAAATTAGAGAACTTTTTGAATAACGCCACTATTTTTTCCGGAACATCTAAATCAATTCAAAATGATCTAATTGAGAGTGTTAGCTCGATTATTAAAGGCAAAATTTATGAAGAACTATATAATTGCGAATTTTTCTCGTGGCAAATTGACGAAACGACGGACATTACCTGTAAATCTCAACTTTCCGTAATTTTTAGATATGTAATGCACGGCGAAGTTATTGAAAGGTTTGTTGGTTTTCTTGATGTGAGTAGTGGAAGAAACGCGGAGAGTTTATTTAAATTATTAATCGACGAATTTGGTAAATTTGATTTGAAAAATAAATTAATAGCACAAACCTATGACGGCGCTGCAGTTATGTCAGGGCATCTTAATGGACTCCAAACAAAAATAAAAGATATTGCTCCTCAAGCTTACTTCATTCACTGTTATGCACATCAATTAAATTTAGTTCTGAGTAAAGCATGTAACGGAATTAAAGAAGTTAGAATATTTTTTTCAAATATTACTGGTTTTTCGTCATTTTTTTCAAAATCTACCAAAAGAACTGATGTTTTAAATACAATTAATATGAAACATAGAATTCCGACAAACGCTCCCACTCGTTGGAATTTTTCATCTAGAGTTGTTTTCACTGTTGACAAATACAGGAAAGAACTTATTGACGTTTTTAATTTTATTTCGGAAAGTGAAGATTTTTTAAATGACGCTCAGACTTTAAGAGCAGCTTACGGATTAAAATCGTTATTGTTGGATAAAAATTTCATATTTTTTCTAAAAGCTTTTAACATGATTTTTGAGCAAACTGATGTTGTTTTCCAAATTTTACAGAATAAACTAACTGATATAACATATTCTAAAAATAGACTTAAGTCACTTATATCTAAATTAAAAGAATTTCGCAATAACGAAATACATTTCAATACTTTATACAATATTTTTTTAGAAAATACTGAAAACGTAGATGATGAGCCAGGGCCACAATTTAAAAAAAGAAAGACAACATATAACTTTGACAGGGCAGATATACATTACAAACAAATTTTTATAGAAATTTTAGACACCATTATAGTCCAAATTGAAATTAGATTTTCTGATTTAAATACTTTGCAATGTTACGATTTAGTAAATCCTAATAATTTTACAGCGTTTTCTAAATCATTCCCTACCAGTCTAATGGAGAAATTAATGGACCATTATCCTTTTTTTGACCGTATTTCGTTAAAAAATGAACTATGCGTGTTGTATTCTGACCAGCAACTTTTAGCAAATCCAAAATCATCTCAAGAAATGCTTACTTATATATATAATAATAATTTAAAAAGCTGTCTACCCGAACTGTACAAACTTTTATCATTAGTGTCAACAATTTCAGTAACCTCAGCTTCTGTAGAACGATCATTTTCAGCACTTAAACGCATAAAAACATTTACTAGAAACAAAATAAGTCAAGACCGCCTCTCAAATGTATCGCTTATTTCAATAGAAAAACATTTTTTGTCAGAATTGAAGAAACACGATTCATTTTATGATGAAGTAATCAACCATTTTGCTAGTTCCGAAAATCGCAGGTTACCACTCATTTATAAAAATATTTAGGCTTTACACCAAAGATTAATATAGTTGTTATTTTAGAAAAAATATTTATTTGCGTTATTTATTTTTTAGGAAATATTTTTTAATTCTTCCGCGGTTATATTTTTTTATATAACTTCTTTCTCAAAGCTATTTTAATTTTTATTAAAAGTTATAATTTTACACTCTGGCAGTGATAATGAATACAATTTTTGTTTGTAGGAAAATACTTTAATTTTTTTTCCAAAACTATTTTGATTTTTATTAAAAGTTATAACTTAATTATAAGTGGGATAGTAGGGCTCCTTTGGATACCGATACTCGAGGCGTAGGAACGGAAATTTCATGAGAATGATTTTTTCGTCTCATTATATTTTCTATTTCCTTTTCTTTTTATTCTTTTATTCTCTCAAGTCGTGAATCGGTATCCTGGCGAACAACCCACGACAAAAAAATGTAACGCGCCGTTGTACTACCTCGAGGGTGGTGGGGAAATGTAATCATATTGCAAGTTAATTGTCTTTCAAAATATCAAGCCTCCTCTGCAGAAAATATCACGAGCCGCCACTGGGTTATACAGCATATCCATTTATTTGGAATAACATGTTTTTTTTCTACGGAGTGCATTACACATATATTTACCACGTGTTGTATACCTATTATCATTTCTTATTATCTAGCAGCGCATTCAACTCTAAAATGACAATGGATATTAATAAATACGACCTAGAAAATTGAAATCAACCAGGAAGGATCATGAGATGCTTCATTTAATGCAAAATAAGGAAATTATATAACGGAATGCTTAATAACAAAAGCAGTATATTATTAATTACAGCAATATCAGAATTATCCTTGATTAAAAATATGTGCGCCGACCTTGAAGTAAATAAACATCACATCGAATCGTGGAAATAATGATTAAGATTCTATCTAAAATCAGTAAATTGTGGCGGCATTTCCATTTAATAACAAAATTGCAAGTCACTTATGTTCCGACTATGTATCATTTATAATGTTTATTTAAAGAACATCTTGTGCTATTGTTTACATCCTATATGACGCGAAATCCTGTGAAGTGGGATTAATTGTTTCATGTTTGTATTTGTAAACAATTATCATTGTATGGTAATTCCCTATTATTTCTTAATACACTATCTATATCTGTATTATTCACTTATTTTTTTGAGATAAATATTTCTTATTTATTAAGAACACAGTTTAATTATTATATTTGTACGGCGTACAGTTGAAAATCTGATATTATTATTACAGCAGCGTCTGTTGTTTATTAAAAATATACAGGGTGTGACAGGAGTATTAGGCAATATTTTGAAAGCGCATTGTTTGGATCAAAGTAACACTAAAGGTCTGTGACTGAAAACTATGGCGCGTTTCGTATGTATAGTGATCATTTTTAACCATAAACTTTGACGTAAATACACTTTTAGAATTTCCAATTCCCAATTAACTTTTTAAGTAAAAGATACCTTTGTTTGATATCAATAAATAGTCGTTTTAGAGAAAAATTGATCAGACAAGAACGGTCCAAGTATAGGACCCTCGGTAGCACTGCGTTTAGTACTCTTTCCATTGTTCTCTATTGAATATATTGTTTCAAAGTCTTTAATTAGTTCTACATATTGTTGTCAGTAGCTAGAACCCTTCCCTGTCTTTTATACCATTGTTGAACAATTTTGTTAACTGTATATTTACGAGATGTTTATTTTTCAATATGACGTCAACAGACAGACACACGACGGACTAACGAAATTGAAAGGTCTTAATTTTTGAAACATGATGATACATTTCGGAAAGTGATTTCTTCACGATTATAATCAGCTACAAATAATATTTTCTGAATCCTATTCAAAACTTTCATTGTTATCGTCATCATACACCCTAAATAAATAATTAGGAAATAATTGAGTAATGGAATGCAATTCAATATGACCAGCGTACTCACCATCTATCGATAAGAGATTTTCATATTCAGTTAAATTATGTATTAACTGTCTCTAAGATGGATCACTAACAACAACACCTAAAACCTTCATTAGATTCCCATTCATTTGAAATTTTTCCATGTTATGTGTTTCAACCCTCCAGAGACATGTAGAAAAATCTAGAAGATTACAGACATCTACTGGAATATTGTAGAATGTGCTGGAATGTAGTGGAAAGATCCAGAACACATAACCTGGGTATACAAAGGAATGACAAGCTGTGTGTGGGGACAGTTTGAGTTTGATTGATGTACAGTTCAGATGGTCAAAGAGTGAGACCAAGTGATCAAGTGACTGGATAATTGAAGTAAAATTAGTAAAGTAAATAATTGTTGTAATTAGTAAATTAGTACGTAAGTTAATAAATTGTGTTTAGTGTTACCCTGGTGTTATAATTTCCGAACCCACAATACAGGGTGTTTACAAAAAGGATGTAAACACGTAACAATTGGTGTCAGAAGCGGAATTATAACAGAAGATTTCTGGATTTTTCGAGAAGGTTTCTACAGTGTTCTTCTAGGAAATTAGTGGTGACACGGAGAATTGACTTACGGGACATTGTTTGAGGACTATTTTTGAACTGAAAACTGTTAATAGTGCGGTTTCGCGAAAATATTTAGAGTTTGGTTCTATTCGGAAACTAGTAGAGATAATTAAATTCTTTCAACTGGAAAGTGATAGAGACACTGAAAAAGACTTGTTGGTGTTAGTTTAAGAAAATTTCTAGAACATTCGATTTGAAAACTATGATTTGAAGACTATGAGGTGAGGTACGGTACCGGTTTCAGTGACTGGACTCCATCGGCGAAGTTAAGCACGGACGGGCGAGTCCATCACTTGGATGGGTGACCGTAACTCATCTCGCCGTCCTGGTTAAGTGGTAGAGTAGCATTAGCTAAACTTCGCCAGGACGTTAATATAAATAAGGCATTAAAAAGAAAATACTGGACATAGTGAAATTATTTCAACTGGATAGTGACCTAGACTGTAAATAAGACTCTTTTGTGCCATTTTCGAGATTTTTCTAGAAAGTTCCATTGCAAATATCGACGAGATATCTGAATTTTCTTAACGTTATTGTGCAATAAACTTGGTTAACTTCATCGTATGCCCTTAACAACAAGAAGCATGGCAGGAGAGAACCAAATGAAGGACCTACTTGCGAAGTTTACGAGGATGATGGCGCAGCAACGCCAGGAAGACAAAGAAGAGCAAGAAAGAAGACGTCAAGGGGAAGAAAACCGGCGTTAAGAAGAAAGAGACGAATTGAAGAAAATTATGGAAGATCAGGAAATAGCACGCCAAGAAGAAAAAGGCAAATTGAGAAAAATTATGGAAGACTTGGAAATAAGACGCCAAGAAGAAAAGGAAGAACGAGAAAAACGGCGTCAAGTAGAAAAAGAAGAGCAAAAGAGAAGACGTCAAGAGGAAGAGAAATGGCGGCAAGAAGAAAAAGAAGAGCAAGAAAGAAGACGTCAACAGGAAGAAAAGAGGCGTCAAGAAGAAAAAGAGGAATAAGAAAGACGCCAGGAAAAACTGAGGAAAATCCTGAGCGAACAAATGAAAATACAACAAGACGCTATGAACTCAATCATTAACAAAATCAAGGAGGATATGGGAGTTATAAAGGCTGAAGTCAGTAAGGTTGAAGGAAAAGTAGATAAAATAGAAGAGAAAGTAGATTAGTTTGAAGAAAAGATGAGTGAGGTCGAAGGAGAAGTGGAGCGCCTTAAACGACAATTGAGAGAGACAGGAGGCCAGCTAGTAGCATCATCAGGTCCTCGATTAAAGCCCCCTTCTTTTGACGGTCAAAGCTCATGGACGACTTATAAAAGACAATTCGAGGCATCTGCATCTGCGAGTAACTGGAATAACGAGGAAAAGGCTATGGCATTAATTCTGGCGCTAAGGGGCCAAGCATCAGAGTTACTTCAGGCCATCCCAGTGGAGAAACAAGGAGACTTCAAAGTTTTGGAAACTGCATTGGACTCAAAATATGGCGACCAACACCTCGCCCAAGTATACCAGGCACAGCTGAAGTCACGGGTGCAAAAAGCTGGGGAAAGTCTGCAAGAATTTGAAGCTGCGGTAGAGAGACTGACACAGCAACGAGCGACAACAATTATAATATAAACTAGAATATTTTCTGGTTAATAGTTATATTTTCATTTAAAGAAAATTTGTGAAGGTAGGCAGAGGCCCCTATTTTTCATTAGCAGAACGGTTGCTATTAATTAAAATAGTAAATAAACATAAATACATCGTAGAATAAAAAAAACTGATGCAGTATCTTAGAAGGACAGAGAAGCTTCTTGGCGCAAAATTGTGATTTGCTGACATTTATGCAATTTCCAGCAGTTAATAAAAAATTACAAATTAGGTAATATCTCAAAGTTAAAAGCAAAATTGATTTATTGGTGAAACTGAATGATTTCTATAATACAATAAAATAGATTTTAATATTTGCTTTTTAGCTACATTAGAAAACTTTTTACCACTTTTGATCGCTTGTAAACTCGAACAATGCCTCGGTTTGTTACAGAATAAATATTACTGTTAAGGTACGGTCAGACACAGCTACTTTTGGTGCGCAGTTTTAAGGTTGCAGCTGCAAAAGTTTCGTATCGTGTTCACACTGATACTAAAAGTAGCGTGTAGCGGGCAGTTTTTTCTACTGCAGCTACCCGTCAAAGCTTCAAGTCTGGAAAAAGGTTGCAGTGACGTTCACACACAACACGCTGTTTTTGCATCGTGCAACCAGGTGCTGCATGCTGGCTATTGTTCCTTGACATCTCACTGTATTCGTGTCTTAATATACGTAATAAAATCCGATTTGTGTTCTGTAAAACGTGGATAACAAGACACTAGCTACAACTTGTTTATTAGCTGTACTATTAAAATGAAGAAGACGCTGACGCTATACGAAAACAAGAATTTGTATGAAAGAATGGATAAGAAATAGATAAAAGTTAAAAAGAATTTTCGGATGGTGACAGCCCGTCAAATTAATTTCAATATGTATTAACTTTTAGATAATAAGTCCTTTAGGACATTTTTAGATGTCCAAACGATGTTTCTGAGCTATAAATATCAAACACTTAAAGATTTCTCCAAGATCAAACATATATCTTATTAAAGAATATATTTAAAAAAAATTAATTGCAAGCTGCATCTTTAATTCTATATTTATTTTTTTTATAACTATAAACAAACAAAAATGATTCATTTAAAAACATTAAGAGTTTTGTCAAGTCTCAACTTATTCACAAATATATTATTTAAAAGGTTATAGGTACACAAACGGACACCAACTTTAAAAATACTGCACTCACTGCCGCTGCAAAAGCTTCAACCAAATAGATATTTTTTGCAGCCACTTTATAAAATCAATTCACACGTGGCTAATTTTGAGGCTGCAGGCAGCATATAAATATTGCACGCAACCGAACTGCACGCGCTACTTTTAAGGTTGCACAGGTATTCACATGAAGATTCACTTGAACTGAGCGGTTTTTTAAAGTGCACCGCAGCAAAATTAGTAGTGTCTGACCGTACCTTAAGGCTTCGTAATTCAAGAAAACAATATCAACAACAAACAAACCTCGGGCTAATAAGAATAACCCCCACCATGAAGCTCGGGCTAAGTTGTCTCTGACTTTAGCTCAGGTTAGTTTTAATCCGACTTGATAAACACTTTATCCTGGAGCTAACGTTTAGCCCTGGGGCAAACTAACCTAGCCCTGGATTGATAAACCGGCCCTTACAGAATTCAAATATCTCTTTTAGTTGTCGATGAAATGGTCCCGAAGGTTTTAAGTGGGACATCCTGCATACTTAATTTTACAAATTACATTCAAGATTGTGGTTTCTCAGTCTGCGATTTCAGTTGTTAAGACGAATACGTTCCCGCCCTCGCCCGAAGTCCAAAACTTACAGTGATACTTCTTTATATGTATCCTTCAGATTTCAGCAAAACAATCCCCCTCTCCAAATGCTTTTTAAGAAAGGATGAGGGCTACAACACCCCAACATCCCAACCCCCATTGTATGGTAGTAGGGGGAGCTTAGGGTGCAGTTTGTTCAAAGGAAATATGATTTTCAAATTCAAAAACATCTAAACATATGTACTAATATAAACTGGTTCTTTAATAATTTAAGGGGGATACATGAAGGGGGGAAGGTTGGGGAAGTTCCGTTTGAGGTGGAATGGATTAGATATTGAATATATATGATAAAAAACAATGTTTCGGAATTTTTGGACCAAAAATACAAAGGGCCGAAAACCGGCCTTATTGGCCCTCCTCCTTTATTTCTACTACACTATATAACTAGAAACTTAATTTAATGAGCTCATTCATTTGTACAATACGTTAAGTACATAGGCTTGAAATGATTTCATCCAGTTCTAAAACATACTGAGACTCACTTTGTAAATAACCAAATTTTTTTATTTTTCATTTTTAATTTGCAATATCACTGTATATTGGAAGACGTCACGCTTCTTATTAAATTATTTATAAACTTAATAAATTTTGATTAATTCTAAGGCAACATCTGAATATGATATGACACATTTTTTTGGATCAGCTGGATCACCCTACTCAGGAAAAGCATATTTCTCATTTTTCAACTAAGTATTTATGAACTGGACAATATTTGATCAGCCCTAAACTAACGCCTGCGTTTCCCTAGCTTGTTTGCATTCATAAATTTAAATTCACGAAATCAGCACGTAGCGGTAGGTACTCAACTTGAAGCATCTGTCCCAAAAGTTTTTCGCATCTCGCCAATAATTTAAAGGCAAACACTGAATTAGGTTGTTGTTTAGTCAACACTAAAACATTGTGCATTACACTATGATTTTAATTCATACGTCTTGCAAAGTTGCATCTCTTTTATGGGATTGTTGCCTTTTTCGATTATTTCGGAATATCTATAATGCATTTCATTAATAGGCGAGTCATTTTAGTTGAAAATATCAAACTAATTGTAAAAGAAATAAACTAAGATTTTTTAGACTAAGGGCCGGTTTTATAGGTTTAGATTAAACTAGAGTTTAAACTAGAAGTTTCACCTTTTCACCTTTTTGGTATACTTTTGAATTGTGCGCCTTGTTGTTTGGGCCTTACTTTTCTGTGAGCGTGTATGAGTCCTTTTGTGCAAGTCTCCAGCGCTGATGCCTTAAATATGTTATGCTCCGAATTAATTGTCTTTTGAAAATTTTTTTCCTAAGTCGAAGTTCTTATTTATTTTTCGACTTGGGTCGATTCTGGGGATTCTATAACAATAACACTGACGATCTTGACAAACGCTAGAAAACGGTATTTTACAAAAAACTAAAGTCTACAATTTAAACCTCTAGGTGAATCTTCAAGTTAAACTTTGGTTCAATCTGAACCTATAAAACCGGCCCTTAGAATAATATCCCCAACAACATATCAAAAGTTTAGATAAATCTAAGTATGGGAAAGCCGCCATATTGGCCGACATCTTGGATTTACTCTCGAAATCTATAAAATGCATATATTGCTCCGATTAACTTCAAATATATATCAAAGAGAAAGTTTTTTGAACCAGGAACGTTATTTAAAGCAATTTAAAAACATTATTATAAGTAATAAGCTTAAGAAAAGCATTTGATATTTTTGTTGAGGACCTCACAAGCGCGCTGCGCGTAGATCGAGTCGTCTCTCTGGTGGACGCCCGGGCTTTTTCGGGGCTCTCCGTGACTCTTCGTTTTCGGTTTTCGTGCGCACCAAATAACATGACAATTGGCGTGTAGAGAGGGGAGAAACAGTTGCGAGCGCATACAGCATCTTTGTCTGTCAATTCAGTCACCCTAAGAAAAGCAAATAAATCGGATCTGGCCAATACAATGTTGGCCAAGGTGGAGAAATGTCAGGTAGCTGCAGCAGAAACACCACTTTCTGATCCACTCTATGTACGCGATGGAGGTGCTTTACTGCATCGATTATCATGGTCGGTTGGTATGCTGTTCGCAGACATTTGTAATAGCTATACAAACTACGTTCTTACGAGGTATGGTAAATCGGTTGTGATTGTGTTTGATGGATATTTGAATGGTCCTTCCATTAAGGATGCCGCTCACATTAGAAGAAGTGAAGGTAAAAGCTCCCCTACGTTTTATTTTCTATGGACATGAAGCTGACAATGAAGAAGGAAATTTTTCTGTCAAACAAAACGAATAAGAAGCGTTTTTTGATGATGCTTAGTGAAACTGTTGGATGTCAGACAAGACATGCACGTGGAGATGCACACCTTCTGATCACCCAGACAGCAGTTGGTGCGTCTGAACAAAGAAATGTTGTTGTCATTGCAGATGACAGTGATGTCCTGATACTTCTGGGTTTCTATGTTAAAATGGAAAATAAAAAAGTAATATTCAAACCAGAACCAAAGCATGGTGCAACCAACACCCGATAATGGAACATTCAAACTACAAAATCGTCATTGGGATTAAATAGCTGCAACAGCTTGCTATTTATTTATGCCATTTTGGGGTGTGACACCACGTCACAGTTGTTTGGAATTGGCAAAGGCAAAGGCCTAACGAAGGCCATGAAAAATACATAATTTATGTGGTATGCTGAAGTATTTAACAATGCAAACAGTCTGAAAGAAGACATAACTACTGCCGGGGAAAATGCTATTGTTGCCATGTACGGAAAAAAGACATCTGATATTTTGGATGTACTACGATATAGATGTTTCAGTACAAAGGTGGCTAACAAAAATATGGTTCAAGTTGTTCAAGCCCAGTCACTTCCACCGACTTCAGTTGCTGCTAAATTCCATAATTTATAGGTCTACTACCAAGTTTCAGGATTGGATTTTCTACCTGAGGATTGGCGTTGACAATTACAGGGTGGTCAACTCCTACCAGTACTCACTGACCTTCAACCAGCACCACCAGTTCTGCTCGATATCATAAGATGTAAATGCAAGACAGATTGTAGTACTTCAAGGTGCTCATGCAGAAAACATGGTTTCGAATGTTCATCAGCTTGCAGTGAATGTCAAGATATACTCTGCAGTAACTCATATATAGAAGATGTACGACGATGGTGTTTCTCATGGAGAGTGATACATGTCGGAAATGACAGTATTACGATTTTGTACAAGTTTAATAAAGTTTATTTAAAAATTTATACCGTATCATTATAATGTTCATAAATTACCTTGCTTTATTATTAACATTTTGTAATAAATGGAATATGATGGAAACAAAATTAGATAAAGTTTTTGTATGATTCCTGGTTCAAAAAACATTCCTGTCGGCCAATATGGCGGCTTTACCATACTTAGATTTTTCTAGGCTTTTGATATGTTGTTGGGGATATTATTCCAAGCCTAAAAAAACCTTAGTTTACTTATTTTACAATTAGTTTGATGTTTAACCTTTTGTTCACCTAAAATGACTCGCCTATAATATAATATAATAATACGCCAATTGAAATTCAAATGAATATAATTAATGTGACAAAATAAGCAGTTAACAAAGACGATTTCTTGGAAATGTATAAGCACGGTGTGCTACAACCAAATTTAAATCAAAGTTGTTGCCACTCGTAATTTTTTTTTTAGAAATTCTTGGATGTAAATAGAACAAATTTCCATGATATTTAAAATCATTCGTCTCAGAATTTTTTTTTACAAGCATTTTACTTTGTTTGTTTAATGACTCACCCACACAAAAAAATGGTCTGACTTGCGGACCAGACCAGTGTATCCTTAAGTATTTTGACCCTCTGAAATCAAATCCGAAGTCAGAATTGTCAGATTGGCTCATTTCTCACCCCTAACCCCAAAGAAAAACCCTCCATTTTTTAATGGTTTCTCCGGCGAACAAGTCGGAATTGTCAGATTCCCTCGTTTTTTACTCCTACACCAAAAAACAGTCCCAAAACAAAAAAAAAGTGGTCTGGCCTGCGGGCCAGACCAGTGTATCCTTATGTATTTGGATTCGCTGAAACCGAATCCTAAGTCAGAATTGTCAGACTGGCTCATTTTTCAGTTTTTCAGACCAGTGTATCCTTACCAAATACATAAGGATACACTGGTTTGGTTCGTTGGATAGACCATTTTTTGGGGGTGTTTTTTTGGGGTCAGGGGTGAAAAACGAGCTAATCTGACAATTCTGACTTCGGATTCGGTTTCAACGGGTCTAAATACATAAGAATACACTGGTCTGGTCCGCAGGTCAGACCACTTTTTTTCTGCGATGAATGGTTTTAAAAATCATGGAAATTGGTTCTATCTACAACCAAGAATTTCAAAAAAAAAAATACGAGGTGCAACAACTTTGATTCAAATTTGGTTGTAGCACACCGTGAAAGGCAAGAATGAACTGAGGAGTTCGATCGCATAAATAAGTGAAACTTTGCGTTTTCAGTATTTTTAGTTAAAACTTTGTCGTCTTTTTTTTCGAAAATGGGAAAAATAAGCTATATTCAAATATACATTTCTCAGAGTACAAAAGAGTTAGAAAAAAATACTTTCGGGCTCCCATATCTGTGGTAGTTCAAATCAATATATATTTTTCAAAAAAAAATCATTAAAAATATTTTTCTTCCGAGAATTGTAAAATTTGCAAAATTGTACTTTAGTGTGCATTCGTCTAAACATGATTGCTTATTACCAATTATGAAAAAAGTCTCTATTCTCCACAAAACATTATTTTCTTGCAAAAAAACAAGAATGCATTGTTTTTGAATACATTACGAAAATAAAGCATAAAAATTTCATTTATTAAAGCATTCATCGTTCTGAATTTTTAAGTTTGAACATGAAACTCGTTACTAAAGAGTCTTGAAATCTCCAAATTTCATGTATACTTGCTAAAACGCTGCAATTATGGCATGTTGGACTCACCATCTTGAATTTTTAACATTTGACGTCACATTAGGTATCAACCACTCGAAAATACCATTTTAAGAGCAATTTCAATGTAATTTAAATTTTGTCTAGTTTTTGAGAGTCCCATCCACTTGCATTGGCCGTAGCTTGACGAGAAAACTAACAATGAGATCAACACCGATAGTTTGTACAAAAATCTTATTATAAATCGTTCTTATTGTCAGTCGCGCAATGTACGGTAATGAACAACCATATTAGTCGACCACAATATTAAAGTAGGAAAATTCCGCTCATTACTCATCCTTTCTACCTGTGTACTGTGTAGCTAGAGAGAGTCAGTCATATTTCAATCCTCAAAGGCTTCGCCTCTCACACGCGAACTTAGCGCAATTGTAAACTATATTTTGTTAGATAAGTACTTTTCTCTGATTAAACGCTTATATTGGTTGTGCACGCAACAATGAAATCATAATGGGACTGCCGCCGAGACATAAACTAGTTTGCGAAAGATTTTATAGAAATCTGTTCACACATTTTTTATGTCTGTTCTGTCAACTACATGTGACATATTATCGCACCCGTTACACTTTGAAAGGTTTTTTTAAATACTATAATAATTTAAATAGAAATAGAAATAGAAATAGAAATAGAAATAGAAATAGAAATAGAAATAGAAATAGAAATAGAAATAGAAATAGAAATAGAAATAGAAATAGAAATAGAAATAGAAATAGAAATAGAAATAGAAATAGAAATAGAAATAGAAATAGAAATAGAAATAGAAATAGAAATAGAAATAGAAATAGAAATAGAAATAGAAATAGAAATAGAAATAGAAATAGAAATAGAAATAGAAATAGAAATAGAAATAGAAATAGAAATAGAAATAGAAATAGAAATAGAAATAGAAATAGAAATAGAAATAGAAATAGAAATAGAAATAGAAATAGAAATAGAAATAGAAATAGAAATAGAAATAGAAATAGAAATAGAAATAGAAATAGAAATAGAAATAGAAATAGAAATAGAAATAGAAATAGAAATAGAAATAGAAATAGAAATAGAAATAGAAATAGAAATAGAAATAGAAATAGAAATAGAAATAGAAATAGAAATAGAAATAGAAATAGAAATAGAAATAGAAATAGAAATAGAAATAGAAATAGAAATAGAAATAGAAATAGAAATAGAAATAGAAATAGAAATAGAAATAGAAATAGAAATAGAAATAGAAATAGAAATAGAAATAGAAATAGAAATAGAAATAGAAATAGAAATAGAAATAGAAATAGAAATAGAAATAGAAATAGAAATAGAAATAGAAATAGAAATAGAAATAGAAATAGAAATAAACTTCATTGCTGTAGATCTTGCAAAAAGAAAGACATTAGCATTGTCAAAATAATTAAATATTTAAGAATACTTACAATAAAATAACAGATATGAAACATTAAAATATGTGAAATGTATAAAAAAAGAGAGCTGCAAAAGGAATAAAACAACATACAACTAAAATTTGCCTAAAACTAAAAATGTAAAAGTGTAGATACGGTTAATATAATTAACAAACAATACAATTTTTTTATGTATTTAAAAAATCCCTAAAAGAATAAAATGCATTTTCAAATAAATACAATTTAAGTTGTTTTTTAAATAAATTAATATTATTTATCGATTATAATTCGCTTGGCAGGGCATTGTAAGCCTTAACAGCATTATAATGTGGACCTTTTTCATAAAAACTGTGGTGATGAATTGGTATTCTTAGATCAGGCTCATGCCTTGTTGTCATTACTTGATATATGTCGTTATTTCTTCTAAACTCAGTTGGATTTTGTTTGACGAACAAGACTAATTTGTATATATACAGGGAAGGGATGGTAAGTATTTTCAATTCTTTAAATAAAGGTTTACAAAAATCTCTGTAAGAAGCATTCATCATGCATCTAATTATGCGGGGTGCGTGGTGTTGTAGATATAGCGCCAGCAGATAGAGTGACGAAATTAGGTGGATTTAATTTTCATAATCTACGGACTTTGAAACGTGAAAATCTGGAAAAATCTAGGAGGGTGATATTTTCATTATTATAGTACTTTCCTTCGGTAAGCAAGGGGAGTGAAAATGTAGACGAGGAAATATTAATGTTCTCCGTAACATTTTTTCTTTAAATTACTTTTTTGGGGTGTTCCGCCTCTATATTTTTCGATCAAAATATACCAGATTTTTTCCATGGCAATAAATCTTATTCACCTGCCAAATATTTTTTTTCTCAGTCAAATACTTTTTTAGATATGGAGCCAAGAGACCGAGCGACTGACGGACTTAATTGAAATAACAAAATTTTCATAATCTAAATCTAAAATGTGAGAATCCTAAGTAATCTGAAATAGCGATTTTTTCACGATTACATTTTCACTTCTCTTCAGTGAGCGAGGAATATAAAGAATTTGTAAAATTATTTGCAAAAATCTCCCTCCACTCTATTTGACACCTTCTATTCATTAATTATCTTATTCCTTTCGGTGACCACTTTGTATATTCTTTTTACCAAAATTGTATCAGATTTTCTATTAAGATTTGCCAGGTCTCTTTCTTGGCAAAAATATAATTTTTATCCATCAACATTTCGAAAAGTGATTTTTTCATTATTATAATTAGCTGCAAATAATATTTTCCGAACCCTAGTCAAAACTTTCTTCATTGTTATCGTTTCGATATGCCCTAAATAAATATTTAGGAAATAATTGACTAATGCAATGCAATTCAACATGACCAACGTATGCACCATAACGATAACAAATTTTCATATTCAGTTAAACTATTAATGGGCTATGAATAAGATGGGTCAGAAACAACAAAACACCTTCATAATGTTAAGAAATAAATAAATTAACAAATAAACAATTGCCGTCCCCTAAAATGGCGTTCCATGATAAAAATAGATATTCTCTAAAAAATACTTTATCTTAGAAATGAAGAAAGTAAAAGTGGAAAAGCTGAGTGAATATCTGATACACATGCGCTGACCGCTTGCTTCTAACTGTTAAAACTTTGCCTTGAACGATCTGAATATGCGCAGGAGGGATCATATGTACGCTATAGTTCGAGTACTGCTATTCATTTTTTATTTGAATATGTATTTCATTTTTACGTAAGAAAATGACACTTTAAGAAAATAAAAATTAGTGATAAAGATAAGGAGCTTTATATTAAAAAAAGAATCATCAAAATCGGTCCAGTAGGAACCGCTGGGGAAGCCGGAAAAAAAAAAAAAACGTTTTGTGTTTTAAATAAATAGATTAACTGGGCGACGCGCGATGGTGAAACTTTATTTCATAATTTTTAGCGACCTCTTCTGAATTTTTTTCCAAGAATTTTTTATTATAATTTTTTTGGTGGTATCAACGTCAATTTTAAGAGCACATCATCCTTTAAAGTTTTTCGAATAAAATCTGACCCACCCTGTAAATTTTTATCTAGAAACGGTTTGTCTGTGAATAAATAGACTTTGATAATTGCCACTTAGACTGTAATATAATCGTAACAATATAACAACAACACAATGGCTATTTGTTTTTTAAAATATATGTGATTCACCAGCGTCAAATGTGGGAAGTAGAAGTGAATAAATAATGTTTACTGATATAGTCCGGGAGCTCATAATACATTTTTTTCGATATAAAAGTCTACCTACCATTTGTACCACGTAAACCTTGTTAGACTTACGTCGTAGATCATGAGATCGCATCACTAGTAGTGGGGGTGGATGATGTTTAAAAAAAAATTGAGGCCTTTGGGTCTTGTACACGCACAAAATCACAATTTTATTTTTTTACCCCCCTTTAATAATGGGCTGGGGGTGGTACGGGGCTGATAGTAGGAGTGGTTGACGCCGAAAAAAATTTTGAAACCTTAGCTTCCCGTGCATATACTTAATTCCAATTTTGTGGACTCTGACTTGCTTGCTTTACCTATTTACCCCCATATACCACCAACGAAATAAGATCAATATATGATTTAGTTCCAGATCTCGTTATAAAACATACGAGTATCAAATTTCAAGTCAATATCATAAACCGTCGCAGAGTAATCGTGCGCACAAAAAAAAGTTACAGACAGACCGACCGACAGACATACAGAAAAAAATTTTTCTGTTAAATCCTAAAATCTCGCTTTTCATGACATTCTAAGTCTATTTGAATACAATTTTTGTTTAACATTACTATACTTCCACTTCACTACGTTGATGTGCATTCGACAAATTGTGACATTTTTTTCCTACATTGTGAACCTGTGTCGTTTATGTTGGCCTTTCTCTTTTATTTCCACATCGTGGAAGTATAGTAATCGTTAAAAAAAAATTGAAAAGAAAAACAAATTGAAATTTTTTTTATTCAAATAGGCTTCAAATGTCATGAGATCTCTTCGAGATCTTAAGTTTGAGGAAAAAAAATTCTGTCTGTCGATCTGTCTGTCTGTGTGTAGCTTTTTGTGTGCGCACGACTACGCGGGAACGGTTTATGATATTGACTTGTTTGGTACGTATTATAGCGAGATCTGGAGCTATATTATATTTTGATCTTATTCCGATGAAGGGTTTGGGGGATAAATTGACAAAGTAAGCAAGGAAGAGATCGTAAAATTGGAATAGCCCCAATAGAACAACAGATACTCTATTATTTAAATTGTTGAAAAGTGCTTAGTGCTTGCAAGCAGTTTTTGTCAGATTATTACTAATAAGACACAATTTAATCAGTTATTACAGTGTTTTCAGATTTATATGACTAAAAATAAAGGAATGGGAAAGTTTTTGTAAAATGCTGGTTATCTATAGAAAAAGTTAGGTACGTGAAAGAAAAATGAAATTTTACGTTTTTATTTTTAGTCATGTGCCTGAAAATACTGTGACAACTGAAAAAATATTATTCCTCATTTTTTATTGCATTTTTTAATAATAGTATATTGTGTATTTAGGTGTGAAAGCAATACATTCCCGGACGACGATGCAAATTGTTGGCCGAGGCGCTAGCCGAGGCCAACAAGCATCGAAGTCCGGGAATGTGCTTTCACACCGAAGTACACATACTATTTTTTCTGAAATCACAATCAATATTATTATAAATTAAGGAATTTGTATTAATGTATAACATTTCTTCATTACAATCTAACTGCTTAATAATAAATGCAATTTTAATGTGAGTTGGTTTGTCTGCGTGTGTTTATTTACTGTCTAAAATATACATAAAAAACCGTACGGGAATGTTACTTTGCCGGCCTGGGCCGGGAAAGTAACATTACCGTACGGTTTTGTTGCTTGGCAACGGATTTTTTCCGGTCTGTTTTCTGATAGTTTCTTGGCAACGGACTAAAATACTGGAATTGTGCATTTTTCGATCTGAAATCGCGCCGAAAATGTAGACATTGCCGATCCATGTCGGAAAAAAGCTTATTTTTAAAAATTTTTTAGAAATATTTTATTCATTCTTAATATGACGAACTTATATTTTTGCAATTTAAAACACATTCAGTAGCGCAACATTTTTTAACACAACTGTTCAGTTCAAGTTAAGGAATGCGTAACTGATTAGCATAAACTATTTTAAAATATATTTTGCGCTTTCCGTATAGTTGGTAGAATAAAAGTGAATGGTGCATATTATGTTGATTTATTATATTATTCACGGATATATCGTCATGAATACTAAAATTCAAAATAAAGTGGCGAAATGTGAATGGCTTGATTTCTCGTCAGTGCAATTATATAGAATAGTTAGTTAATAACATCGGAGTTGGATGTAGTTTGCCAACAACATTAAAACATATAAATTACAATTCTGTTTTAGGTTTTAGGTGTTGATTGATATTAATGGTTCTTTAAGACTGACTAAGGATGGTAACTCAGTGGTTAACTTGCTTAGCTTGCTGAATGGCAGTTCGCAATCCAAATTAAGACACGATGCAAAAATATAAAATATAAGTTTTAAATATAGAATATACAATATAAAATGTTTCCAAACTGTATGAATTTCTACTGCTCTTTCTACTGATATAAGATGTTAAGTATGATTCTTAAATATTGTTTTCCGACATGGAGGAATATTATAATTGTCTTATTATATTTATCAAATAGGACCATTCCAGTCAAATAGAGAAAATTGGAAGGAAATAACTGATAAAGCTTTGAAACTTGACAGAGATGTTCATTAAGGTGTACCATTAAACATACTAAAAGTTTTGAACACCATCTGTTGCGCTCCAGTCGCCATGTTGGACAAATGGTTGTCCGATTAAATTTTTTGCTTATATCTCGCTAATCTTTAGCGATATCGAAATTATGTTTCATATGAAAAATAAAGCTTATACAATTCTCTACAAAAAATGTTATATGCATTTTTACCGTATCTATTATTATTACAATCCTGGGAAATACGAAAATTGCATTTGATCGACACATTTCTAAAACTCTAAAAAATTCATATCATTATGTTAGTCACATAATTCTCAACAACTTTCAATATGTCCGTCATATATCATCTCTCTGTCAGTCTGTTCATCTGTCCATCTGCCTCTTCATTCGTCATGTTTTTGTAAGTTTGATACCGTTAGAGAGACAAATCCAATTTGGTTGAAATTTGGACAGTAAGTTGGGGTTACCTAGGAGAAGAACCCTAGCGTATTTCAAAAAAAATCGGTGAGTAAACATGGTTATGAAATATTTTAAGAAAAAATACACGTTTAGGGTTTTGTAATAGCTAAGGCTTTAAGGCTGTAAGGCTTTAAACACAAAAATACTACATAGTATACGAACCAACGTTTCAATAGTCAAGATGGTATCATCGGAAGATGATTAAAATTGCAATATATAATCTTATCAAAGATTACGACACCATTCACGTGTATTTTTTTCTTAAAATGTTTCACAACCTTTATATTTACTGATCAAATTTTTTCAAACACGGTGGAGTTCTTCCTCTGGCTCACACTAACTGTCCAAATTTCAGTTAAATCGGTCATGTCTGTCATAAGTTAACGTGCTTACATAACGGACGGAGAGGCAGACGGACAGATGGAGAGACTAACAGACAGACGGATAGGCGTCGGATATTGTGAATTTTATTGCCAACGCACTAACGTATTTCTTTCTCTCTACGAGCGATATTTACAGTTTTAGAAACGTGTTCATCAAATGCAATTTTCGTATTTCAGAAGATTATAATAATAGATACGGAAAAATGTATATACAATATTTTGTGTCGCTAATGGTTAGTGAAATATAAGTAAAAAAAACTTGACAACCATTTTTCCAAGATGGCGGCTCGAGCTCAACAAATTAAGTCCAGGATATGTTCAACAGTAGATCCGAATGAACATCTTTGTCAAGTTTGAAAACTGTACCAGTTATTTCCGTCAAAGGTTGAAGTTTGTTTCTATTTGACTGGGCTAGATTGCTAGCTTTGCAGTGCTCATTTCGATTATTCATGAAAATTTATTTTGGACATATATCAAACAAAAAAATCCATTAAAAAAATTTTTCGTCATAGCTCCCTCGAAAGTATACACTAATTCCATTGTTTTGTCGACAGTAAGTGGTGCTTTATGTACCAAATACTTGTTGCCATTGGCAACGGGTCGTTATTTTTCATAACGTCCCAAGGGAAATAAAGTAAATTTGAGAGAATTTTCTCTTTTATATAACAAGTATTAAATTAAATGTTTTAACTTTACTGGAAGTAAATCCAGACAAACCTTACTTGCTATATCTTCTATTATATTCGACATTATTTTCAAAAATGTTCATCAGAGCCATTATAACAATATGATTTAATTTAACTTGACAGTAGTTGTCATTTGAATAGAAGCCGAGTCCTAAATTTATTTTGTTGACTGGTGCCATGGATATTCCAAGCATCGCTACTTTTACTATTAGCAAATATGAAATCTTACTCAAATAATTATAGTTTTCCACCAGTTTTTCTCAAGTTTTTTTCTAGTTTAATGATTCATGGGTATGACGAAAAATATAATACGCACCGCGGGTCATACAGTGCGATTTTTTGGTCTCAAATACTTGCAAACCTCGACTCTACGAGCCTCGGATTGCAAACTGCATTCTCGACCAAAAAAAGGGCACTTACGACCCTTGGTACATAAATAACTATAATTATCACTGTAAATAAAAGTTATATGATAGGAATAATTTAATGCTAATATATAAATCACTAGTGGAGTCAATAAGTAGGTATTGTATTATCATTTTGGGGTGGACTTTATAATAATGTACTGGAAATCTTACAAACATCACAAAATTGTATTCTAAAGATAATCCTAAAGAAAAAAAAAAACTGTATTCCTCCACTGAGTTATACAAAGAAGCAGACGTATTTGACATAAAGAACCTCTTTATCTATCATTACTTACTACACATGTTTAAAAAAACACTTTACCAGCCCATGATAGATATGACACTAGGTTTACAGAAAATAAATCTATAGCCATACCGCGGGTTAAGAAAAGCCATACTCAAAGATTTCTATGTCGGTCCAAAGTTAATTAACATATTACCACTCCATCTAAAAACTCTAAGAAAAATTAATAAATATAAAATTGAAATAAAAAAAATTATCATTCAAAATCATAACGTTATAAAAAAAACGCTGAATTAAAAGTGTAAATTGATCTTTAGCTATTTTATACCTATAAAAAACTAGTTTAAAATCCATAGATTGTTACAAGTGTATAACTATACTAATTAGGTAGTTGTAAACTACTTAATTACTTATTGAGAATTAATGAACTATCCTGCAAGCGCCTCCTAATTATCCAACTAACATTGTAGAACCACGTGCTGCCGTCTGTGATTGTTATACCTCATCGTTTATTTTTTGGTCTGCTATTCTACAAATTTTACCTCACTCTGTTCATATTCTTTTGTATAATTTTTAGTAAAAAGTGCTCAACCTACAGTTGATTTGGAATATCGCAAGACAAGCATTTCATGCTTAGGTGTTTTCATTTCAACTTTGGGTTGCTGAATTTTAGGCATTACTTACATAATACCGTTTTATTTTTGTTATAATTTGTTAGTTTATTATTTACTCTACTTTGAATTATGTACTTTACTTTACTTACTTCAATTACATTGAATTACATTGAATTACATATAAGGCAGTTTTAGAAAAGGTGGAGCCAGGCGGTTTAACTTTTCATTTATTGTTTTCAGGTTATCACTTTACGCTATGTATATTTATGTCATTCATTGGATTAGATACAGGTCCTATCCCACAACGTCAAGTAATGCCCCCCCGCCAACCACTAGGAGATAGTGTATGATAATATTGAAGGACCACCACACGCAGATCTCCAACGGCCAGTAGTCGCCGCTCACCGCCGCGCCGTAGAAACAAACTTTGCGTATACCCACCCAATCCCAGAGTTCTAAAGAATCCTAGGGATTTTCTGGGCGCTATGTCTCTCACTTCAGCAGGTTAAAAATATCTGTCTGAAGTGTTGTAGTAGTAGACCTTGCATAAGCAAAGTATGTGTTCCTCAGTCTCAGCTGCTTCCATACAAAAGCGACACATTTCATCCTCTGCCCATTTTCTTGAGATGGTATCTCAATGGGCACTATCCTGTGAAAAGATCTGTTATTAGCCTTAATTCTGGTTTTCTGAGATCGAGTAACTTTTTTGCGAGTAGCTTGTGAAGTTTTTCGCTTGTATTTGACTTGGAATTAGACTCCACTAGGATGATTCCTTTTTCACCCTCCAATTTTCTTACCATTGTGTGACATTTTGCTACACCATAGAAAGGCTACGGCCCGATAATTGACAATTTAGCGCCTTGTCTTGCAACGTCATCTGCATCTAATTCCTTTTTATTCGTTCATGCCCTGGTACCACATCAATGTAACCTTGTTGTTTCTTGCTAGTTTCTTTACCGTTTGTATACATTTCCAGGCAATTTTGGCCTCAAGAGTAAATTAACTTAGAACTTTTTTCTACACCTATTTAATTATACGACAATTATTAGCATTTTTTGGTGAAAAATCGTGCCTATAATTCACTGTAGTGAATTATCGATTCATAATTCACTGTATCCGGCCAATCACAAATACAAATTCAAAAATCATTGTTTCGCTGATTCAATGATATTTTAAATCGACCGCGATCAACTCTTGCTGCTCCGGCTGACAATCAACTCGCGTGACAGTGACAAGTATACCGCCATATTGTTTGTTTACGTTTTCGACTTATTAAGAATAGGTACCGTTTAATGCTATCAAATTTCAGTCTAATTTATTTGTTTAATAGGTGTAGAAAAAGCATAGTATTATATTCGCGATTATGACCATTATTCACTCAGATGATTTGCGCCACTCGCCTACGGCTCGTGGGCTCAAATGTCATCTTCGTGAATAATGGCTATCATAATCGCTCATATAATAATATACTATTAAGTGCTTTCTAAAAGTATGTGCATACTTGCTCCTCGTGTGCCTTTCTTATGCATTTTCAAGCGCAGAGGTCTATGGTGTATATTTCCGCCTAGAAAATGGCGAAAACGTAACTTAAAGCCTTTCACAGACTACATTTTGTGCCATATACATAGCGCTGATAGCTGCGTCCGTCTTTACGTGAATTTTTAAAGAGATCAGGTTATGCAGCGCTTCCATTGCTGCAGTTTCGCAGGTACACTTTGAATCCAAGGCATGCTAACTATGACAATGGATCTGTATGTAAATATGATCGGTAGATCACTTCTAGTTTAAGACTCCAAGATTTACCAAAGAGCCCGCAGTATGTTTAGAAAGCTGCTGTTGCTTTTTCAGTGACTTTTGGCATTCCAAGTGAGTTTTTGATCCAGGATGACACCTAAATGTTTTACCTTACTGGAAACGCCAATTTGCATAGCATTCAACGTTGGAGCTACTAATAAAACTTTCTTTTTTAGTGAATGGTACCATGATTGTTTTGCTTGGATTGATTTATAAGCCTTCGTAAGTTATTCAAATTTCAGTAAGTGGTTCACAATACACATAATAAACACATCATTTTTCCAATTTTTTTTTACTCCTCTATTTTTGAGATATTCGCGGTTAAAGTGGCCTTAACACATTTGAATTAGTATATTTTTGTTGCTCCCCTGTAAAAAGCAGAAAGTGAATTAATCGTTTAAAACTCGAGCAAGGCTCTCTACTTCATATTAACTCGTTGGCCCATTTTTAATACTTAATAATTTAGTAGTTAATTAGATGAAGATAAATCGAGTGAGCAAGTACACGATAAAAGCATGAACAAATATCAAAGTAATAAAAGTTGCAGTCCATCGTTGTCGACTGCGAATCACTATTTGATTAACATATTATGATAATGCTCAGATATAACGCAATTGAGTAAATTCGAATATCTCTGAAGTTTTGTACACTACACCACCTATTGTATGTTGGCAATAATAGTCTACCTAAATTAGAATTTTTAGCAGAAATCTCTATATATATATATATATATATATAAAAGAATACCCTGACTGACTGGCTCCTCGAATGACGTAGGCATCCACTAAGAAGGGATTTTTCGAAATTTGACCCCCGATGGGGTAAAAAAGGGGGTTGAAATTTCAGGCTTTTTCGGAAACTGTTAGATCTAGATGCGTGAAATTTGGCAGAAATATTTTTTGTTGAAATCTATTAAATACGTGTAAGACGAAATTTCCATTTTCACTTTTTGAAGGGGTCAAAACGGGGTTTAAAGCGCACCCGTATTTTTGAAATCGCGTAAGTCAGAAACGTGATTATTAGAGCGATGAACTATTCTGACGGAATAAGAAGACGATTTTCACAAAGAGACTCCCGAAAGGGTAACCCGGTAGGGGGTGCTTTTTAAACTTTTCGGAAATAGTTAAACCTAGAAGCGTGAAATTTGGCAGAAATACTCTTTATTGGAATTAGACACGAGTGAGACGAAATTTCGATTTTCACTTTTTGAAGGGGTAAGACCGGCGGTGGTAGATGGTCTAAAGGGTATCCGTATCTCTGAAATCGCGTAAGTTAGAAACGTGATATTCCAGTGACGAGCTCTTCTGAGGAAAAGAGGAGACACGTATTCGGCGGTTTTCAAAAAGAGACTCCCCCCCCTTTCCCTTCCCCGAACGGGTGGACAGGGAGAGGGATGTCTTTAAGCATGAAATTTGACACATACCCGCCCATGTGTTCTATTGTTGATTAAAATAATTATTTTTTTCGTTTAACTCGCTCTAACACAAAAATAGACAAATTGCGATGCGCAAGTGAGTTTCCCTGAGTATTAAGGATGTGCAGTGGGTTTCCTCGAGTACTATGGATGCGCAGTGGGTTTCATCGAGTACTATCAGATATAACGCAATTGAGTTAATTCGAATATCTCTGAAGTTTTGTACACCACCTATTGTATCTATATCTAGGTATTCAACTTTTAACGTAAAACAGTATGTTGGCAATAGTCTACCTAAATTAGAATTTTTAGCAGAAATCTATATATATATATATATATATATATATATATATATATATATATATATCAACGCACAGCTCAAACCTAGAAACTTCAAATTTTGCATAGTGGGTTTCCTCGAGTACTATTAATACGCAGCGTGTTTCCTCTGGTACTATGGATGTGCCGTAAATTTCCTCGGGACTTTGGATACGCAGTGGGTTTTTTCGAGTACTATGAATGCACAGTGGGTTTCCTCTTGTGCAATGGATGAGAAGTGGGTTTTCTTAAATGCAATGGACGTGCAGAGGGTTAGTATCTCAATGTTCTTAATTCCACGCGGACAAAGTCGCGGGCATCAGCTAGTCATTTATAAAGACATTATATTTCGGGTATGAACAATCAATAGTGGCAAGGATGAAGATCCGAAAAGTTCTCACCTGCCCAGTGGATGAAACATCCCTTATTTCGCAAATAATCACCCCTAGCCATGACGTTATGCTGGTTCTTTCATTCTTCTTCCTTGGACGCCGCTCGGACGAAAAAAGAGTATAGGAAAGAAAGCATTAAATTCTACACAAAAGCCCTTCTATTGACTTTTAGGCTAATTGCTATTGCAAATAACATTCAAAGTTTAGAGTAGACAAAAAGAGTTAAACGTGTTTTTTTACAGCGAATATCTCCATAACGGTTCTACAGGAAAAATTGTTGAGAACAAAATTATAGAGCAGAATCTTTTCTATAACGTGCATGTATCGCAATTTTTTTTCCAAACAATTTTTATTAGGTTCTCCTGTTTTTTGCAATCAGATATTTGTTATATGAGTTTGTTTCCATATCACTCCATGAGGTAGAGCAGTTGGGGCGTTCTTTAAAGTGATTTTGCACTAAAATTCTGTCTCTTTCGTTGACGCGACCATCCTTGGTTTATTTTTCTTCGGCTGCCGAATTTAAGCACCCTTTCCCATGGCAATTGGAGCACGTAGTTAAGCAGTGCAATACAAATGAAAAGAAACTGAACAAAGCGAAAAGACGTTGCTTCGTTTCCTTTCTCTTTATTTGGAGAAAGGGACATGAGAAAGACGAAGAAATAGTCTTTGTATGACATGTTCAGCTTAGTTCAAGAACGATCGATTTGGCGATTGCGAATTTATTGTTATATTTTTTATGGCGTTCGGTCAAGGGCCATACTGCCAGCCGCAATGAATCTATTGTTGATGGGGCAAATCTAATTCGTCGTGTGGTATGGCCGAAACAAGGTACATTTAACGATGACATTTACATCACATAGATTAAATTAACTGGTAAACGTTATAGCCAAGGAGTGATTATAGTGTTTGACAGATATGAAAATGCTTACAGTGCAAATGCTATTAAGCGACAGCAACGTCTTTAAAATCGCATTTCTGTTGAAATCGTTTTCGACGAAAACGCGGATCCCCAAAAAAACTATTGAACAATTTTACTAATCGGAGCGTTTAATTTCAAAGCTGATGGAAAGATTTTAATACGAGATGAGAACGATTACTGTTGCTGATGATACCAACATTCAATACTGCCATCGACGAATTTCATCGTAACGAGATAGTGGTCATCGCTGGGCAGAACATCGATTTTCTCGCGCTCATTATTGATCTTACTTGTAAAGGTAAAGATAAAGACATATGATTTTTAAGAGGTTTTCAGGGATTTATAAAGGAAAGGGCATATAGTTCTTGTGATTTACAGTCCTCAAAAGTTTCAGAAAACTGTAAAGAAACAGTGCTGTTTACACATGTGTTTAGTGGTTTCAATATCCTTCACCTTTTTTCAACAAAGGAAGAGTATAAACGTTAAATGTTTTAAATAACGGGAAAGATTTGGAAGACGGCGCCCATACATGTAAAAATTAATTAACAATGAAGAAGTAAAATGCTGGAAAACCTTGCATTGTACAAATCCCCACAAATTAAATTATCTTCAAAGATTAACTTCATTTAACAGGTTGGTTAGTCGGCCAACTCAATTTTTTCGTGGATTTGTTAAGATTGTCGCCAACGTCTGATGCTTTACAGCAACAAGTACGTCACTAAATTCAATCCTGCGGGGAGTAAATATGGAGCACACGCATTGGGGTTGAAAACAAATCAGCAACATGTTATATCACCTGTTTTCACCACCGAGGCACCAGCTCCGATTTTCTTAATTCAATTAGTTTTCTGCAATTACAAAAAGGATAAAGGTTGGACAAGGGTGCTTAAATTCAGTAGCCGAAAAAAAAAACCAAATATGAACCTAGTAGCGAACAAGATTAGATTAGATGTCGTAATAGATTATCCCTATAATTGTTATGAGCGATTTCTTTTGTAATAACAGAACACACCACAGATAGTAGACAACCCCCAAAATCCATAGCCAAGGCTGTGCGGAAAGGGGTTACACATTTGGAAAAACGCAGACATACATCCACACCCACCGGTGTTGTCAATACCGGGGCTGGGGAAAAAAAAAACGCATTTGACTGTTTTTCGGCAGCGCGTTCCAAACTGCCAGGGCCGACCTTTGGGGGGGGGGGGGGGGGGCGACTGTGCCCCGCACGAGGGGCACCACCAGCTTATTATAAGGGACGCCACGAGCTTAACATACCTTTTTTAACCCCCCGACCCTAAAAGGGTTCGGGGGGTATATTGTGAAGAATTACCCCCAGTGGTGACAGGATGCTAGTTAAAATTGATGAGCGGGAGGGGGTAGGGAGGTTTATAAGGGGCTAAAAGCCAATTTTTTTCATCCTCATAAATTTAGAAATAAGTAACATTGAATATTTTTAAAAACCCCTGATCAATGTATCTAATCGTACCAGTTTCATATGACCGAATCAAAATAAGGCCTAAATCATGTTCGGCTACCATAATTGTCTGCACATTTTCAATTTTACTTCAATCGGGCAATTTCTAGAGAAGTTCAACATGGCGAATTCAAGATGGCGACCAAACATCAAAATCTAATATGACCTATAGCCTTCTCGACAAAATACTCTGTTCAAATAAAAAAACTACATCAAAATCGGATCACCCGTTGAAGAGATATGAAGCCACAGACAGACAGAACAGACAGACAGACAGACAGACAGACAGACAGACAGACAGACCGACAGACAGACAGACAGACAGACAGACAGACAGACAGACAGACATACAAACATACGCGTCAAACTTAGGCAAAATACTCTTTCAAATAAAAAAAACTACATCAAAATCGGATCACCCGTTGAAGAGATATGAAGCCACAGACAGACAGAACAGACAGACAGACAGACAAACATACAAACATACGCACGCGTCAAACTTATAACACCCTTCTTTTAGAGGTGTTATAAGTTTGACGCGTATGTTTGTATGTCTGTCTGTCTGTTCTGTCTGTCTGTGGCTTCATATCTCTTCGACGGGTGATCCGATTTTGATGTAGTTTTTTTTATTTGAAATAGTATTTTGTCGAGAAGGTTATAGGTCATATTAGATTTTGATGTTTGGTCGCCATCTTGAATTCGCCATGTTGAACTTCTCTAGAAATTGTCCGATTGAAGTAAAACTGAAAATGTGCAGACAATTATGGTAGCCGAACATGATTTAGGCTTTATTTTGATTCGGTCATATGAAACTGGTACGATTAGATACATTGATCAGGGGTTTTTAAAAATATTCAATTTTACTTATTTCTAAATTTATAAGGATGAAAAAAATTGGCTTTTAGCCCCTTATAAACCCCCCTACCCCCTCCCGCTCATCAATTTTAACTAGCATCCTGTCACCACTGGGGGTAATTCTTCACAATATAAGAGATGTTTCATCCACTAAGCAAGTAGGAATACTTGGATCTTCATTCCTTCCCTTATTGAGTTCATATCTGAAATATAAACTCTTTATAAATTATTTCTTCCATTCGCTCTTTTTAAATTTTATTTGTGTGTACTATCTTTGACGAGAAACGAACGAAGTTGTTACGTTTCATGCAGTTTTGGGACTTTGTCTCAATATGATGAACAATATTTTCGAAGCATTGGTCGACTTATTCTATATTACAAAACTGATGAATGATGGTGAGTGGCGGGGATGCGATGCGCAAGTGCCTGGTCAAGGTTGATCCTAACCGACGTTAGAGTAGCATACAAGTAAAAATAATGTCAAGATTGCCATTAGAAATACACTAGCAAAAAACATAAAACTAAGTAATTCTATGTTATTCGTAATATAACATAAAATAACAACTGAAAATATCCTCATTAAAAATGTCATGTCATATATGTATAAATAATGTAGATGCCGTTGACTAGGTACTAATTATCACTATCGGAATAATTATCATTACTTTTACCGTCCCTTAAGTAAATAATTCATGATTCGGCTTGACTGA
This sequence comes from Rutpela maculata, assembly GCA_936432065.2. Lineage (NCBI taxonomy): Eukaryota > Metazoa > Arthropoda > Insecta > Coleoptera > Cerambycidae > Rutpela > Rutpela maculata. The sequence goes on along the minus strand of OW386286.2, from coordinate 70,000,056 downwards.
AATTACCCACAAGCACTTTATTTTCTAAGTACTTGTTTACTTGTTGTTCATTTTTCTGGCGCTATTGGATAAATTCATATTCGGTTAACTTACGTGTATCTTCTAATCTAAATGTGGTATTTTTTGCACCAACATTAATTTTAAGTGTAGCCAATATCAACTCAATAGTGTTTAAATCTGGCGATAGGGTGGTAAACATAAAAAGGTATATCTATGGCTATTCAATAAGGTGTCAAATTTGTAAATAATGTATCCCGTTTTATAATTGATAATTTCGTAAAGTCGTCAGTTCCAGATATTTTGTTCACAACACAGGTCTACAAAAAAGGCTTGTACTAAGGTTCGCATCTTACTTTTCTGAAGTATTTTGACGGGCTGAAGCTAATATTGGACAAAAAAAATTTTCTATCGTCAGTTTTCATCTACCATCCCATAAAAGGGCAAAAAAAGTCTTGTCTGTATTAAGGTTCCGATCTAACTTTCTAAAGTATTTTGACCCGCCGAAGACAAGACAAAAAAATTTTCTACAATGTCAATTTTTCTCTGTCATCCCCTAAAAAGGGCAAAAGAAGCCTTGTCCTAAGGTTCTGATCTAACTTTTCTGAAGCTTTGTAAAAAAAAAACAATTTCTCGGGTGTCAGTTTTCCTCTGCCACCCCTAGGACACAAAGGGGGGTGGTAGAAGGAAACTGACATAATAGAAAAAAAATTGTGCAAAAGAGGCTTCAGCATGTTAAAATACTTCAGAAAAGTGAGAGCAGAACCTCAGGACAAGACCTTTTTTTTGCCCTTTTTAGGGGATAAAACAAGTAGTAGACAAAAACTGACAGGATAAAAAAAATTTTTTGTCCAAAATTTGCTTCAGCGCGTCAAAATATTTCAGAAAAGTTAGACGAGAACTTTAGGACAAGACCTTTTTTTTTTTGTAAACCTGTGTAATTAATCTTCTTGTCAACTAATGATTTTATCATGTTTGCCTTTCTAGAATTTGATAGCGGTGTTGGATTTGCCTACACATTATGGTATGAATTATAAAACGAGGATTTCGAAACTTTTGAGTAAATTAGGGATCAACATTTGCTCCAACCACTTTTCACAGTTTTCAAAATTTATTTCTACGTAGTAATCCCCGGTTTTAGGTCCCGATTTAAACAGGAATAAGCATTCAAGTAAAAAAACCCCTTTCTCCATCAGCATGCACGATAACACAGCCACACAAAAAAAGTGGTCTGGCCTGCGGACCAGACCAGTGTATCCTTATGTATTTGGACCCGCTGAAACCGAATCCGAAGTCAGAATTGTCAGATTGCTTCTTTTTTACCCCAAAAAACACCCACCCCCCAAACAAGTGGTCTGGCCTGCGAACCATACCAGTGTATCCTTATGTATTTTAACCCTCTGAAACCGAATCCGAAATCAGAATTGTCAGTTCGTTTGTTTTTCACCCTTAACCCCAAAAACACCCCCAAAACAAAAATAAAGTAGTCTGGCCTGCGGACCATATCAGTGTATCCTTATGTATTTGGACCCGCTGAAACCGAATCCGAAGTTGGAATTTTCCGATTGGCTCGTTTTTACCTTTAACCCCAAAAGTAGTCTGGCCTGCGGACCATACCAGTGTATCTTTATATATTTGGAACCTTTGAAACCGAATCCGAAATCAGAATTGTCAGATTCGCTGGTTTTTCACCCCCAACCCCAAAACAAAAAAAAGTTGACCAGACCAGTGTGTCCTTACCAAATATATAAGAATACACTGCCACTGGTATGGTCCTCCGGACAGACCATTTTTGGGGTAGGCCTTTTTTGGGGGGGTTAGGGATGAGAAACGAACCAATCTGACAATTCTGATTTCGGTTTCGGTTTCAGCGGGTCCAAATACATAAAAATAGACTGATCTGGTCCGCAGGCCAGACCACTTTTTTTTGAGGGGTTGTTTTTGGAGGTGAAAAACGAGCGAACAGTCCTTTCGTCGAATTATCCTCCAATTTTTCGAAGCCGTGTGCCCACTGTTCAAATGGGCTTCCTCCAGGCAAACGATCAACATATTTTGACTTAGATTTTTTTAAACTTTTTTAACCCCTAAACTGCGGGAAACGGACGATTCCGCAAATTGATGGTATCGACAGTACGCGGGAAACGGAATATTTCAACCGCACTTAGAATACATTGGCTGCGGGAATCGAACGTTACCGCTCTTTTATAAATGATTCTAAATACTTTATTTACAACTGTACCAAAACAAAATCACGTGTACGAGTTTGGTGCAACATTGTTAACGCACTAGCTGCGGGAAGCGACCGTATCCGCTATTTTTTTTATTCGTGCTTATTACGACTGTACATAATATCTTTTGGTGGGAGAACAATCTGTGCCATCCTATGCACACCCTGTCTGCGATTTTACAATAATGCCAGCATAGTCCAGACTTTGGTTAGTAATTATATTGTGCTGTGAATTCGAGTGAAAATGAAGAGATTTCGACTTCCATTAAACCAAGAAGAATTGGAAGCGGCGTTATATTCGAGTGGTGATGAAAATGAACTAATTGACGACCACGATTATGATTTTGAAATATCAGATGGAAGTGATTCAGAGCAAGGTAGCTTTTCATGCATTTCCAACTAGTTGTTATTATTAATATTTTATATTTTAGATCATGCTATGCTCGCGGGACCTAGCCATTCACCTTCAAGTGTTATTGTTTCCACTGAAGTAGCGGTTATTGATCAGTACGGGCCAAATAATGATGGCAATCTTTCTCATACAAATGCCAATTCCGGTTTAGAAGAAGCTAATCTGTTGACCATCCCAAAGAAAAAAAAAACAAAAAAAGATGACAAACCAACGAAAAAAACGTCAAAGAAAACAAGATAAGCTGATGACGAATTTCCATGGAAAAAAGATGAAGCGTATCAGCCAATCATTCACAAATTTGAAGATCTAGGGGGATGTTCGGAGGAACTTGTGCCAGATAATTCCTCAATTCTGGACTGCTTTCAGCTTTTTTTCTCCGAAGAATTTGTCGAGAGAATTTCGATTCAAAATAATGTTTTTAAGAAGCAAAAGATTGAAGAAGAAATTATTCGCAGGACTACTCGTGGAACTCCTCAAGTGACACCTGAAACGACCCCTCGAGGAACTCCGGATTCAATATCCCAGGGATCTTCTCGTACCTCCCATCAGAAGCAATGGATAGATGTGGAGACATCCGAAATGTTTTGCTTTATTGCATTGACACTTTTGATGCCCCTTCAAAAAAAAATAGATATCCAAGATTATTGGAGCACAGATGAAACTATATCTACTCCTTTTTTCCGGCAAGTCATGACACGAGATAGGTTTATTTCAATTTTACTGAGTCTCCACTTCTCTGACTATAGTCAAGAAAATTCTAATAATGATAAATTGATTAAAATAAGGATGGTGTTATCTCATCTAATACCTGCATTCAAAAATACATTTTATCCGTTTGAGAATTTGTGCATAGATGAAAGTTTAATGCTTTGCAGAGGCAGACTTTCTTTCAAACAATATATTCCGAAGAAACGTCATAGATTTGGAGTAAAATTTTTTTTAATATGCGATTGCGAGATAGTTTATTGCGGGGCTGAATCTGATATACCCGAGCATGATGCGGATATAGGTCAGTCCGGTAATATTGTCATGACTTTGATGCAGCCCTACCTTGAAAACGGACACACCCTTTTTACTGACAACTGGTATACTAATCCACTACTTTACGCCCTTTTACATAAAAAGAAAACTAATGCATGTGGTACAGTAAAGGCTAATAGGAAATATATGACAAAAATGGACCAAAAGTTAAATAAGGGAGGAATACAACACTTTGAGACTGAGAATTTGATGTCGCTAAAATGGCAGGACAAACGAGAGGTTAGGATGCTGTCAAGCTGTCACAAACCTGAAATTGCAGCCTCTGGAAAAATTGATTGGAGGAGTGGTGAAGAAATATCTAAGCCTAAGTGCGTCATAGATTATAATAAAAATATGGGGGCCGTGGATAAATCTGACATGCTTAGTGCAACCGAGAGCGTGCGAAAAACCATCAAGTGGTATAAGAAGGTGTTTTTTCACCTCCTGGATTGCTCTATGCTAAACGCCTTTGCTGTGTATAAAATGAAAACCACTACACTGCCAGATTTTCAGCTAAAGCTTGTAAGAATAATATTGCAGCAATATCATACCGAAAAACCACGGGCTGCTTATAAAAGATCACGTGAAGCCGATTCACCATTACGACTCACGGCCAGACACTTCATACGTCACTTGCCCCGCAGGGAGGACACAAATACAATCAGAAGTGTACGTTGTGTAGTGTGTGCAAAAAATAAACAAAGGAAGGAAACAACTTACAACTGTGCAGAGTGCAACGTGCAACGTTTTGAAAGATATCATACACTCAAAATATATTAAGTTAACTTTTAACAACCAAGTATTGTTATTTTTGCAAAAATAAATTATCTATTAACAATTTTGATTTTTTATTATAAATCCCTTTAATATATTTTCTCAATAACACAGAATAATACACGAGAAAAAAAAATTTGTTCGCCATCGGCGACCTGCGGGAAGCAAACAGATCCGCTAATATAAATAGCGCGTAGCCGCGGGGAGCGAATGGATCCGCTAACACAAATAGCGGGTAACTGCGGGAAGCGAACGTTTTCGGAAACCTTAAAAACACCCGCGTGCCACAGATGCCATTAAAAAAAACACCCGCAGTCAAGGGGTTAAAAGCGGAATTCGAAGACCATGTCATGTTTTTCAATTAGCACTTTCTGATTATTTTGTGTCCTTCTCCATCTGAAATCAGTAACGTAATAAAACTCTCAATGTCTCTTTGGTACCATTTAATTCCTAATCGTTCCATTTATTTTGGTTCAGTTTTGCCAGTGTAACACCATGTTCCTCCATCTTATACAATTCATGGACAATGTGAAGTATCAGCGGTCTTATATTCTGGTAAATCAGTTAAAGAACTCTTTCTTGGACGTTTCTTTTCTGGAGTTCTGAACATTTCTACACCGTAAGCTTTTAAGGCACTAGTGTAACCTTCCTTTAATATTCTTTCGATACTTCCAACAGACACCCCGTAGCTCTGACAACTTATTTTCTTACTCTTCACAATTTCTAAAGCATATGATTCACACTTTTCATTATTAAAACACTTAAACACACGATACACGATTTCCCGTGCTTGGCTATATAAGATGCACGTTCACTCTCCATAGTCTCCAATAACTTTCTCAATTTGAAATACCTACAAAATTAAATGTACCTATAGTTTTATGTAAGCATAGTAAGCGCAAAATACGTAATTGTTTTCGAGTGTCCTTAGTCAAACAGTGTAACTTGTGCCATTGTTGCGGGCGTAACGGATCTCCTCGTACAAGTCGGAATGCATTTAACCTACGCCGCTGTTGAGAAACCTTTGCGCAAGGAATTTTATGGCTTTCTCATTTACTCTGCACTGTAACAAAATTTGCATAATAGTTGTATATTATTAAACTTTAAAATGGTATTTTCTTCATAAAGAAATTCAATTTTGCTTGGTTCTTCCTGTGTATTGCGCTATATCGAAATTTGTTTCTTATTTTAATAATCTTATAGAAAAACCGCTGCCCAAGGAATCACTACTTCCACATCCAGATTCTCTATCCAAGTCACTCACAACGAAAAAACTTTGTATGTGAAAATAATTGTTTATGGAACTTTAATAATATAATATTTGAAATTCTCTACCCCAAAAACCCATAAAACGATACCCCACATCGGTAGTGGGGTGGGGGGTGGTGAAAGGGGGTGATAGTGGTGGGGGGGTGGATGAAGTAAAAAAATATTTTGAGGTTTCTGGTTCCTGTACATACACTAAATCACAATTTTTTTCATCCCCTTTGATAAGGGGGTGGGGGTGGTAATGGGGGTGGCTATTGCCAAAAATTTTTTTGAGACCTTAGCTTCCCTTGTATTTACTAAATACCAATTTTATGGACTCTTACCTACTTGATTGACCTATTTACCCCAAATTTACCCCCCAACTCATGACATTTTAAGCCTATTTGGGCAATAAAATTTTTTTTAAATTTTTTTGTCGTTACTATACTTCCACTGGACGTGGAAGTAAAATAGTATTGTTCAGAAGTTGGATGTAACATTATTACTTTAGTTAAATTGTAAAAGAGTCGACCTATATTTACAGTATCAAAATCTTATGGTACCTACTTTTCTTCTCTACAATTCTGTCCAAGGTTAGAGCTTTGAAGTAATCGATTAAAAGGTAATCATGCGCGTGTTTTAGTCACTTTCTTGTTAATACTGTTTCTTAAAGATTTTAATCTTTTTCAAAATGAATTTATATTATGTAAGTGAGGAAACAAGGAATAGATATTCATATTTAAAATATCTAAATTAAAAACATTATAAAACGATGTTTTGGAAGATTTTCTTGCCTAATACATACCTACATATTTTGTTACAGAATTTACGGTTGGATAATCACAGCCACACAAAAAAAAAATTGTTTCTGATCTGGAGGTCTGACCATGTTTACTGTACGTTTTTCGGGACACTGAATCCGAATCCGAGGTTTATTTAACCCCATCACATCAGGATTTTGCTATAACCTCAAAAAACCCAAAACTTAAGCTATTAAATGCATATAATCCCAAGAATAAAGTTGTAATCTGAAAACCCAAGCTCTTAAACCCCATAACTCACTTAACCTATAACCTCATAACCCACTTAATCCCATAACAAGAATGAAGTTGTAATCTGAAATTGATTTCAGAGCCACACAAAAAAAAAGTGGTATAGCCTGCGGATCAGACCAGTGTATCTTTATGTATTTGGACCCGCTGAAACCGGATCCGAAGTAAGAATTGTCAGATTGGTTCATTTTTCACTCCTAACTCCAAGAAAACACCCCCCCAAATAGTGGTCTGGCCTGCGGACCATACCAGTTTATACTCATGTATTTGAACCATCTGAAACCCAATCCGAAGTCCGAATTGTCAGAATCGCTCGTTTTTCACCCCCGACCCCAAAAAACACTCCAAACCGAAAAAATAGTTATCTGGCCTACGAACCAGATCAGTGTATCCTGGGAAATATCCATACGATTTCTATCGGGATGTATTGGCAATGGTGGAAGTCTGAATACCTCAAAATATTTTTTTGCTTTTTCAATCAATGACTCAGTTTCTTTCACAGTGTTTATTTTTGCCTCTAGTTTGACAACGATTTCACTAAACTGGGACGGTAGCTCAGTGGTTTAGCGCGTCTAGCTTGCATACTGGCGTACCTAGCGAAGCAGGTTCAATCCCTGCTCATCGCGAAATAATTTTAATTATAAAATTATCCCCAAGAAGTGGTTCGGACTCCACTATGAGCTGTAGGGCCTCGTTTCTCTTTACCTAACACAAAATCATTCTGGATTTTCAAGGAGTTACTTCGGTGACTTGAGAAGCGGTTAAGAAAACAAAACATTTAAAAAACGCTTTGCGTTTGCATTTACTTAAATGTAACTTTGATATAGGTAAAACTTTTTTAACAGAAATATATTATATGAGTTGTTCTTAAAATGTGCATAAATGAAGAAAATAAAAAATTATTGTATTATTTATAATATTTTAAACTTATATTCGTGTCATCTAGGTTTATTTTACGTAATAAACAGTAACCGCTAATTTTAAATCAAATTGTATAATGCAAATCTAACCGGATAAACGTTTAATATTTTCATTGCAGACAATTAATAGTAGAAAGCGCTTTCGTAAACTAGACGTGCATACTTTTCTTATTTGTTCTATTTCTTCTAAGATATTTTCATCTTGATTGCAGCAGGTCGGTCGTATCATGAAATCAAAACCGCGTTAAAACGTTTTAATTTAATTGATCAATAATACTAAAAGTGAAAATTTAGCAAAGTGCAAATAATATTCGATTTATAACAATAGAAATGGAATCTGTCTCAATTTACTTTTAACAGACTTCAAAAAAAAAAAAAGTAAAAAGGATGTATTCTCAATTCGAGTTTTTATATGCGTTCAATCATTAGTCTGAATTTTTTTGGCTTCATCACGTCAAAATACTTCAGAAAAGTTAGATCGGAACCTTACGACAAGACCCTTTTTTCCTGTAGACCTGTAAATATTATTAATAAGAATACTGCTAACTTGTACTCATCAAATAATAGCTACAAATGCATATGACAATGTTAAATAGTGGCTGCGTATTTATGTGTATGTGTGAAAAACCACCAATATTTTGAAAACAACATTATTTGTTATACTATATCATATATGTGGTGATCAGTAACACAAACAATGATTTGTAAAAATAAAAAACAAATGTATGTGGTTTATTAGATAATGTCTTATAACAATAACGCCACAATTGCTGTTTGCTCATTTATTTATTTAGGATCGACGTATAAAGTAGGCTAGCTTTCTAGCTCGCATTCAACAACGAAAAGTTGACGTTTATCGAGGATCTATGAATAATGTCCCTTTAACGTTTGTCTTCATGTCAACGAGCGGTAAAGTATTTTAACGCTTGCTCGCGTGCATCTGCCCTTACACAAGTTTGGTCAGATATTGGACAATGTATTTTTATGAAATATTAATGGCCTAAAGCAAAACTGTTAATATAATGAAAGAGTAAGAGTAATAATTAATTTCGTAATTTATTTATACGAAAAATACGAACTTTAGAATAATTAAGAAAACGTAAATAATTTGACAGAGATTGTGTTTTGTTCGTCTGTTTATTTTGATCATATATGCAAGGCACACTCATCAAATATTGAGGGATTGCCGTTTCCAGCCAAAATTCAACTTCAACTTTTATTTTGATATTTTCAAATGATTGTAGACAAAATCATGTGTGTAATTCGAGTACAATTTGTTATTGTCGCTCTCGAGTGTTTGAAGCTCTCCGTTTGCACTGTCGAGCGACAATGAGGCCACTTTGCGCTCTTAATATACAAATAGCTATTGTCTATGGTAAATCAAAATTATGTGTGACAAAAAGAAAAATATAATTCATCAAAACATCTCCAAAAACTTCAATACATTCACAAAATTGAAAACAATGGAACAGATTGTCGCGAAAATAACACCTCGGTAAAGTATCTGAAAAAAATGACAACACTGGTAATAACAAAAAATTAGCAAACCTAAAATCTCCCTAAAACAAAATTATATCAGCAACAATAAGAAATTGAGTTTTATTTTCATCAGCTTTGAGAGTTCCCTATGAATCCAAATGAAAATAGCTATAGCAAATAGTGAAGATCTAATTTCAATTTGGAAGAACTCAATCTATAATATAGAACGACTTTGGGTGAACTGGTTGGAAATTAACTTGATACAATAAACGTTTAAAAAAATAAATTTTCTCAAGTAACTTTAGTATATTGGCTATTAAAAAGAAATCTGTAAAAGTATTTACGCAAAACTTCCCTCTTATCTCCAGTTAGCACCTTTCATTTATTCATTATTTTTTTGCCGTTTTTCAATTACTGACCACCCTGTAAATATTTCACTAAAAGTATGTCAGATTTCATCCTCGGTAATTGTGTCAACTACAGTCCAAACATTACATCCGCAATAATTATGTTTCATAGTGACCACCTCGTATATTTTTCATATTTTTCTATCTTGACAGTTGTGTTAACTTCGTGCGAAATATTGTCCGTCGCATTTTTTCATACATTTTTTTATGGTGACCACTCTGTATGTTTTTATATCTTTCTTTGACAACTGCATGTGAAATATTATCGTCCCCGTTACATTTTTAAATATTTTTTATGGTGACCAAGGTATATTTTCTTTCATATTTTTCTTCTTTGACAGTTATACTAACTGCATGCGAAATATTGTCGTCCTCTATCACATTTTTAAAAAACTTTTGGTGACCATCCTGTATATTTTTTTTATATTTTTCTTCTCTGACAGTTGTGTTAACTGCATGAGAAATGTTATCATATCCGCCACATTTTTTAAATCTTCTTATAGGGTAACCACTCTGTATGTTATTTTCATATTTTTCTTTGACAGTTGTATTAACTGCACACGAAATATCGTCATCCGCCACATTTTTAAAATTTTTTTTAGAGTGACCGCCCTGTATATTTTTCAATGAAACTGTGTCCCAGACTTTCGTTGGTACTTGCGTCCAAATATTACCCTTTTCTGTCAAGTGGTGTTGTAGATATAGCGCCAACAGACAAACTGACGGAATTAGATGGCTTTAATTTTCGTAATCTACGGATTTTAAAAGGGAGGGCGATATTTTCACTATTAGAATACTTCCCTTTGGTAAGCGAGGAAAGTAAAAATATAGAGGAGAAAGTTGTAGATGATTAAATTTTCTACAAAAAAGTCAGTCTTTTATAGTATATGCAAAGGAAGCATGCAAAGCGTAGCAATAATAGCATGGTGCAGTTTCATCGGATCTAAACGCTTATGCTAATAAACAATAAAAGATACATATATTTCACCATGTATCTGCTTTTTTATGTGAAATTTTGTTCTCTATAACTTTGTTCCTATAATTTTTTCACAGCTCTTATCATTTTGGTAGCATCTTCATTTCAATGTGGGTATTGCCTTCTATGTACGTATAGATTGGTAGCCATATTGGAGTCGCCATTTTGAATTTTGCAAATTTTTTGAATTTTCTAGGGCTCGGAAAGATATTGCTTACTTCCCTGGTAAATTTAAAGTACCTAGCTCATCGAGAAGTACTCACCGATGTAGGTAAAAACATAGTTTAAAAGCAACTGCTCTGTTAGCTGGAAATTTTGTAAACAGATTGAATAACTTCAAACTCTCAAGAAATGATTTAAAATGGGAAATTCAAAACAGCCGCACCAAAATGGTGGACTAAAGTTGAGCTAAATTTATAAATTCAAAATTTTACATAGAGATTTGCCTGGAGTAATAGTACGACGCGACGCCTCGGAAGCCAGCGAAAGCATATTTCTCCAGAAAAGCTCAACAATTTTCTGTGGTTCCAAATACACGTTTTCGCCCTACTAGCCCTGTAAGTGTAATTTTTTATGTCTGCCAGTGTTATGAAAGTGTCACTTACAGCCCGTAGGCAAAAAATAACAAAATTTACTTTTATACCCTAGGACAAAAAAGTAAAGTAATAAGGAAGTTAAATAAAAATGAAATACACAGTGCAAACCGAAGCCCATAGGGCTGAGGTTTGCAATGTCCAAGACCTGTAAATTTGTGCCAGAATTTCACTATTATTTAACTTCCTTGTTACTTTACTTTTTTGCCCTAGAGCATAAAAGTAAATTTTGTACTTTTTTGCCTATGGGCTGTAAGTGACACTTTCATAACACTGACAAAAGTCAAAACATGACACTTGCGGAGCTAGTAGTACGAAAATAACTTTAATCATAGATCTCATAAATCAGTAAAAACATACTTTCATGAACAGAGAAGTCGCTAACGCTTGTAAAAAGTGTCACACCAAATGAATCTCAAAATAATCAATCAATCAATCAATCAAACGTGGATTCAAATCCTTCAACATCTGCAAGCTTGCAAACGTGTAACAGCTGTGATGTGACTCTAACAGCTAATCAGATGCAGTCTCATAAAATAACATTGCAACATAGAACAAACTCATGTGTACCTTTGATGGATGGTGTAGAAATTGTTCGAAGTGCCTTCAAATATAGAATTATAACTTACCGAGTGCACAGTGAAAATGAGAAATTAGATTATATATTTTTCAATGAAATTAGACCTAAAATATTAAATTTATTGGAGATAACAGGTTTTCTTTTAAAAAACTATAATTATCAACTCAAAACAGTAGCTACATTGTTGGAAAATCGATAACATTGACTGCATTTTTAAACTATGTGCTAAATTGATTTAGCATATATTTGTTTTATTGTAAAAGTATTTATACTTAATGTTTTGTTCAATTTTTTGTATTTCTAAATCAGACATCAGAATTTTCCCAAAAATTCCAATGAAATTTGAAGCGACAGAGTTACCAATCTCATATGCTTTCTTAAATATACGTTAAGAGCAAATTATTAAAAGGCAATTTGAATATGAGCAGGAGTAATGATGAAGGCGTCTGCGTCTCGAGCTTCAAAATAATCCTCAACCCGTAGGAAGTAGTTATTGCTTATTGCCCTTAATTCTATGAAACTATAAAATATCGATTTAAAATTTAATCTTTGTATTTTATCAACAAAGCGATAATATGCATTTCCATTATTATACCGTTTCATTATTATCAACATAATAGCTGGCACATGCAAAAGTGGAACATAATGTAATTTCTAATACACAATAATAATTATTTCCAATACAAGTGTATTTTGTGAGGAAGGAAATGTGGAACGGGAATACTGTGCTAGCTTACGAGCAAAATAAAAGAACTTTTAATAAGTATGTCATACAATGTTGTACTCTGCTGTATTTCAATAAAAATAATAATTTAAAAAGTTAGATTTCGTTATCAGTTCTGATAGTTTAGTATCTAATCTTATTACAAAAATCTTCGTATTTTGTGGCGCTGGAACAATGGGGTTAGGGGTGAAAAACGAACCAATCTGACCCGCAAAAAACACCCACCCCAAAAATGGTCTGTGGCAGGGTATCCTTATGTATTTGGTAAGCATATGCTGGTCTGGCCACTTTTTTTGTTTTTGTTTTGGGGGTGTTTTTTGGGTAATAAGCGACCGAATCTGACAATTCTCACTTCCGATTCGGTTTCAGCGGGTCAATATACATAAGGATACACTGATCTGGTCCACAGGCCAGACCACTTTTTCTTTTGTTTTGGGGGTGTTTTTGGGATTAGGGGTGAAAAACGAGCGAATCTGACAATGATGACTTCGGATTCAGTTTCAGAGGGTCCAAATACATAAGGATGCACTGGTATGGTCCGCAGGCCAGAGCACTTTTGGGAGGGTGAGTGTTTTTTTGGGGTTAGGGTAAAAAAAGAGGTAATCACAATTCTGAATTCGGACTCGGTTTTAACGGGCCCAAATACATAAGGATACACTGATATGGTCCGCAGGCCAGACTACTTTTTTTTGTTTTGGAGGTGTTTTTTGGGTTTAGGGGTAAGAAATAAGCGAATCTGACAATTCTGACTTCGGATTCTGTTTCAGAGGGTCAAAATACATAAGGATACACTGGTATGGTCCGCAGGTCAGACCACATTTTTGTGGGGTGTTTTTTTGGGGTTAGGGGTGAAGAAAGCAGTAATCTGACAATTCTGACTTCGGATTCGGTTTCAGCGGGTCTAAATACACTAAGGATACACTGGTCTGGTCCACAGGCCAGACTACTTTTTTTTTGTGTGGCTGTGTAATTACCGGTTATTTCGGTAAATTCTAAACGTACAATATGTCACGTATTCAACGTTTCTATTTATGTCAGTGACTAGTATTTACTAAATACAGAGTGACTGTCCCAACACTGAGCACACTTAACAATAAATAATATTACAAAAAGTAAAACCCAAACACCAAGCCCTAGGAAATACAAGTAAGAGAGACATTGACAATATCTTGCGACAATAAATTGAATATTTTACTGCCGCAAATATGTTATTACCAATTCTTATTAACTTATCGACCTGGCAGTATCGATTGAGGAAGGGCATCTTCAGCTGGTGGTATTCTATGCATAAATACCAGACGACTAACAGATGCAGTTTTGAAAAACTAACCCTTTTAATAGGCTATTTAAAAAAAAATTAGGTTAGGTTTTAGATTAGGTATTCAGTAAATGCCCTATTTGAGTTTATGTTTATAATTTTTGTTATTTAAGATGATATTATTGTTATTTACACATTATTTATTTATTTAATGTATTTCATTTATATTTTTTCCTTTTGATAAAAAACCTTTTGTTTGTTCATTATATTAATTACATGTATATAAAAATGTTTTTTGTTAAATTTAGATAATTGTGTACATGAAAAAAAAACAATTTCCATTTTCGCCATCCTAATCATTCATTCTAAAAATTACTGGTAAATACCGGTTAACCGGTTATTTACATTTTTATTTACCGATTTATCGGTTATTAAAATTTCCGGTAAATTGCAAACCCTATTGCATACGCTATTTTCTAGAAAATGTCGGAGGATCGGTGATATTCATATATTACACAGAACACACAGACACACAAAAGAAGGTCTGTTTCTGGGACTCCATTGGGCTACCCCCATGTATTTCGACATACTGAATACGAATCAGGTGTCCGTTTAGCTCTGTTACCCACCAATTTTTAGTAAATCGCGAAAAAAACCCCTAAATTATGAGTTTTTTTTTTATTTTCGCCATTTACAAAAAATGATGGCCAATGGAGCGAAATGGACAACTGATTCGTGTTCGGCACATCGAAATACATATGGGTTACCCAATGGAGTACCAGAGAAAGACCACTTTTTTAATTTTGTATGCCTGTGTTATTAAATAAAATTTGACCACCGCCCAACTAATTAAACTTTAACTAATGTCTATATTGAAGTCAGTTAAAAATACGTCTGATTTCGTTATTTGTTTATTTTTACACCCAAATATCGATATTAGATAAAGTTCAATTAACTAGGCGAAGGTTTTATTTCATAATTTTTAGCGACTTCTTATGAAGACTCTTCAATTATTTTTCAATTTTTTTCTCACCATTTTTAGTGGCCTCTTATTTGCTTCTACAAAGTAAACGAAAATATCCGTCCTAAATACTTAACCTTTAACGCCAGGCTCGTTATCAGAGATTCCTGAAGTCACTATTTATAAAATTTCATGGATATTTGCAAAAATATTGCAATTATCGCAGCCATATTGGATTCGGCATTTTAAATTCTTAACGATATCAGATTAGTTATTAGTTACTCCTAAAAGACCCAACTCCCAAATTCTTGACTAAAAAAAAAAAAAAAAATACGTGCCGAATTGTAAATAGCCTCCTTTTTTAAATTTTGTGAAGTCGGTTGAAAAATAGACAATATTTATACCCATTTTTGAAATAAATGACAATAAATTTTATTTTTAAAATTACTTGTCTTAAAAGTATTTTTTGCAATACATGCACGATAAGTTGATCGTTATTAACAAATTTTTGTCATAATCTACTCTATCATTCGACATTGACATATAGCCAGGAATAAAAAACCTACAAGTTTTATTTAAACAATTTCTCTGTTGTTCATACTTTACGATTTATAGCCGCCAGAAAGGTGAAGGTGAAGGTGCTACACTGCAGCTTTTTGCAATTATCTCTGTCCCCGCTGGCGTTATTCCTACACAGTAATTAGTTTATTAATACAGTATACTACAAATTTTCTTAAAACTTTTATTCAAACAATTTTTTCCACGGCAACTTTTAAAAAAATTACACTTTTGAAGTGAATGTTACGTACCAATTTATGTACCTGCCAGGATAAATAGATATTTTAGGTAAAAAATCTATCGTTAAAATCAAACGAAGATATTATTAAAGCTTGCAGCTTCTTCAATATTTAGGTACTATTCTTGACAGTTTGTATTTTATTCAATCCTATTCAAAAATACTATTTTTATTAAACATTATATATAGCAGGGTTTTGTGGCACCCATGCCCGGAGCCAGTCATACATCTACGATGCACAGCGCCGTGGCAATTGAAGGACTGGGCGGAACGGAGCCAGATCAACTAAAAATAAATATGATGACCAGGCCCTAAAATGGTAGTAATGGTGTGAAGTTTCCATACAGGAGAATATTAAAACTTACTAAGTTGGTTGCTGCCACAAAAAAAGACAACAAATGAAAAACTTGCTTAGAATGATTCACTAGGAAACCAGCTTAAACTTGAGTTTAAGATGTTTATTTAAATTTTTGGCTTTAAATTTTATGATTAAGAAGAATAATTTAGAAAAGCAAAAACAAGTGCAAAAAAAAAGAAGAAATTGATAAGAAAGACAGAAATAATGAAGGTTGTACAAGTTTTACTCAAAAAACTGCAAATAGAGCTTCAAATCGCTGCATGTCAAATCTGATATTTCAACTAATGTTTATGTATTATCTATTAAGCTTCCGTTTGTTAAGTTCTAGGTTATGTACCGTAACTAGAGGTTTTAACTTCGGAATAATGTCATATGAAACGGATTTCGTTCATTTTTGACAACTTAATAGTAAATGCATCAAGAGAAGTTTCTATATTATCTTGCTAATTTATAGGGGGTGGATCTGAAAAGGAATCCAATTTTTCTTCAAATAGGTTTTCGTCAACTAACACGAAAGGTATTACATTGAGCGAAAACATGCTAGAGACAAATAAGAAGGCTACTAAATTGAGGATGATTTTTTTTTTTTTTTTTTAATTTATGTAGAGTTAATGTTTTCGGAGATCTGGTAGAATAAAAGTGGCGTCCGGACATTTATAAGACGAAGTATTTAAATGTTAAATATCTCAGAAACTATGGTGCTTGCGTCAAAAACTCTAATAACCAAAATGAAAGACTATCAATTAGGCTTTCAAATGATTTTTGTCTATTTCTATAGCGTAAAAACCAAAGAAGTTATGACAGAAAAAATGTACTTTTTCACATTTTTTCAATAAAAACGTCTCCATTTTGTTAATGTTAGCAGCCAGTTATTAAAAATATATATTCCAATATACTGTTTTTCGTTAATATATAGTATGATCTAGATGCTCAAATTTTGTTGTCAGCTTACAGAGAGCTTGGTTTAGGAAAAAAATGCATTTTAAACTAAAAAGGGATTTTAAGAAAAACGTAACGTTACTGTATTTCTCCAAATAAATATCTCCATAAATATTAGTTTTAGAAAAACTATGGTGGATATCACAAAATGAAGCTTATAAAGTGGGAATGAATTTGCTTTTTTGTTTAATATTTGTATAGGGTTGGTTGATAGTTTCGGAGATATTTATAGATGTCATCCGACCATTTTTAGGATGAAGTATTTGGTTTAAAATGTTGAATATCTAATATCGTAGAAACTGTGGCACTTCCATCAACAAAAGGCACATCAAGGAACAAAATTAAAAATAATGAATCAATCTTTAAAATGATTTTTTGTCTGTTTCTACATCACAAAATAAAGAAGTTATGGCCTATAGAGAGACATACAGACAGACCGACAAACTGCATTTTTTTGCTCAAACTTAAAATTTCGACGTGTCATGACATTTTAAGCTTATCTGAACAATAAAAATTTTCAAAATTTTTTTTGTCGATACTATTATACTTCCACTGGATGTGGAAGTAAAATTATCATTACATATGAAATTATTCCGAAATAATACATATTTTTAACCTCCAGGTACTGTAATATATACCGAATTTATTAAAATACAAAAATGTCATTTTGACAGGTCGTTGTCAATAATTTAATTGACCTCCTTCACGTTAGAAAATTTGGTAAAAACTGTCATGGCAAAAACTAGATTGGTATCATTAAAAGTCACTGCACATGTTGACCTACTCGTCTAATTCCCAAATTTTTCAAAAATGAAGTACCTACCTATCATTTGATCATATCATTGTTTTCATTATCTTTAATGTTGAGTCTACTTTGACTGATTAGAAATCATCTTCATTACTTTGTTTTGTAGTTTACAAAATTAAAATTAAACAGTTTATCACTTTATCAGAGTTGTCAGTTTAGAGGATAGGTATTTAATTTTTACAGAGTTTTGAAATTAGACGAGTTGCTCAACATGTCCAGTGACTTTTTACTGGGTACTTTTGGTAATCCAGTTTCCGCCATGATACTTTTTACCAAACTTTCTAATATGAAATAGGTCAATTTTAACTCATTATTTATTATTATTTTTCTTTAACCGAGAGCAGTAAGTGACTTTTCATATCTTGAATGCTTAGGAAACCTCTGCCCCGTAGGCCTCGCTTTACCAAACTGCAATCTCGATCTGAAAAGTGTCACAGTTCATAGTATGTAATATATTATTAACAGGCTGATTCAAAATATTCAAATTTTAATTCGAGTTACCAGAATTAAAAACGTCACTTTCAATGTCAGTTGTAGAAAATATCTATTATGCAAATCATGATATTAATTTTTAAAGAAAACTGGAAGGAGAATTTTCAAATTAAATAATAACCGATATGATTTTGAAAGCATATATTTTGTAGATGTTTTTACTTCACTAGAAGCAATTGATGGGATTTTTATATAAAAAAAATGATTAAATTATTGTATCACATTATTATGTATTACCTTTTTTTGCTTCTCAAAACCCATATTGTTAAAATTTGCTTTATCTACACTCAAAGTAAAAGTCTATCACATATAATTTTTTTAAATATCACAGAAATACATCAGTCAAATTTGAGAAAACAATTAATACTCTTTGTTGCTATTTGTAGTATCGTCTTCTCCGCATAATTTTTTTCTTAATTTAACAAAAAACTGACGGAAGTATGTCACACTAGCTTTCGAATATATAGAGGACATAAAACATACCCGCCGTGGTCTAACAATGACTGAATAATGGGTTGAACGTATACTTTGATATGTACTGACAGCATGGTGATGGTGAGGGAATTGTAATTATTGTTTCCAAATACGCGTTTAGCGGGTCGGATATACCCAGTGAATGAAATAACATGCACAGATAAAAATCTGTTGAATTTGCATGTTTATTTGATTTCCTTGAAAAGGAAGTACCTGATGCATCGTCGGATAAATAGGAATTAACGCGAGCGTATAATTACAACATGTTACCGAAGTCGTCCGCCACCGATTTTATATGTGCTCTATATTCTAAAATCATTAGAATACTTGTTAGAAAATGACTTAATTTTCCTTGGAATCTTAGAATCCTTATAAATATCCGCACTTTTAGCCCAGGAATTTTAGTTTTTAACCCGGAATTAATTATTGTAAAGCTGAAAAGGACCCTGCACTAATCTTATGGAAATTGGGTTTCGGTCAAATCTGTTCATATTACAGGATTGTGTAGGCCTTGAGGTCCTGATTTAAAGTCTTCATGGGCACATTGTTCCAAATGCCTTACTTTTGGAGCTACGGATGCTTGAACGTTAATAACACAGGTCTACAAAAATGGAAAAAGTCTAGTTCTAAGGTTCTCGTCTAACTTTTCTAACTAAAGTATTCTTACCACCCCTTTCATCCCCTAAAGGGCAGACACAAGGTTTTGTCCCAAGGTTCTCATCTAACTTTTCTGAAGTATTTTGACGTGCTGACGCCAATTTTGACCACCCTCTTCATCCCTTAATATTTTTGTTTTGTCCAAAATTGGTTTCAGCGCGTCAAAATACTTTAGAAAAATTAGGTCAGAACCTTAGGACAAAACCTTTTTTCTGCCCTTTTTTAGGATATAAAAGGTATGGTGGAGGAAAAATTTTCTTGTCCAAAATTGGCTTTAACGCGTCAAAATACTTCAAAAAAGTTAGATGAGAACCTTGGGACAAGACCTTGTGTCTGCCCTTTTTAGGGAATGAAAGGGGTGGTAAGAATACTTTAGAAAAGTTAGGTGAGAACCTTAGGACTAGACTTTTTCCATTTTTGTAGACCTGTGTTATTAACATTGAAGCATCCGTAACTCCAAAAGTAAGGCATTTGGAACAATGTGCCCATGAAGACTTTTAATCAGGACCTCAAGGCCTACAAAATCCTGTAATATGAACAAATTTGACCGAAACCCAATTTCCATAAGATTAGTGCGGGGTCCTATGCAGGATTGTAGTTTTGGTCCAGGACAACATGTACCAAAAAGTCCCCTAATCGGCTTCCCTGTTTTTGCAGAGCAACAAGGGCCTCAGTCACAGAAATTGCAGAGCTGGTTATAAAGGGCAGCAGAAAGGTTGCTACGGGTCCAATTTGGGTCGAAATGATCTAAAAGCTTCGAAGAAGCATAACCATTTGTATTTCAGATGTTCCATGCATACTTTGTTCATAATTTTCCGTTCTAGTCCTGTCAAAATTTTAAAAATTGAAAAATCCGAAATGGCGCCATTATAATAATAATAATAATAATAATATTTATTTTACCATGTTTGATACAAATAACGTACATATGGCAAGTCAGGTACAATAATCAGTAATTACTGACAGTTTAATATTATTAAAACATAATAAGTCAATAAGAGAGTAAAAGAGTAGTTATATACATACACATTGCGAATAAATGAAGACTCGGAGGGGAAAACGTACCCGAATAAGCATTTCACTTAATACTTTGGGCTTTCCATTGATATGTCTATCTTCTCTGTAGCGTCACCCGTTACGGAGCTACGCCACTCTGGGCATCGCCGCGCGGCAGCCGCGCCCGTCGTGTGCCCGATGGAACTGCCCTGGCTGCGCTGATGAAACTAGTTGCTAATTCCTGTTTATATATTATCGGTGTTTCATAAGATTTATTGGATGAAATTTAACTTGTCAGAGTCAGAGAATCATTTTATTCGACAAGACAATTGACATTATTGATTTACTGGGAAGTACTGACTGGCTGTTTGTGCAGCTGGATCTTCTACAGCTCCTGCACATGATGCTGCAGTTCAGACCAGAGTTCCTGCACTCGCATCTGGCACCACAGTCCGCCTTGCAGGCACAGGAAATTAACAAATTAGCCGTAGCAGGCTATCAGGAGCTGGCTGCCTTATGGTAGGAATCGGAACCAGGCCCTGGAATCCCGATTTCTACCCTCCAGTCCTCCAGAGGTGAGGGCGTTAGGGAGAGTATTGTAAGGATTTAATTTTCCTAAAAGCTTGGAACACTCAACTAAAGTATGTATGTGCTTTTTGCAGGTCCAGCAATGGCTAGACTTCAACCTGAACCCGAGGTGGAAATCAGGACTCCAGGGCGTGGTTCCAGTTCCTACCACAAGGCAGCCAGCTTCGGATAGCCTGCTACGACTAATTTCCTGTGCCTGCAAGGCGGACTGCGGTGCCCGGTACGAGTGCAAGAACTCTGGTCTGAACTGCAGCATTATGTGCAGGAGCTGTAGAGGATCCAGCTACGTAAACAGCCAGTCAGTGGATGTGGATGATGATCTGGACGAGCCTACTTCCCAGTAGATCAATAATGTCAATTGTCTTGCCGAATAAAGTCATTTTCTGAGTCTGACAATTTAAATTTCATTCAATAAATCTTATAAAACACCAATAATATATAAACAAGATTTATCAACTAGTTTTAGAAGGTAGACATACCAATGGAAAGCCCAAACTATGAAGAGAAATGTATATTCGGGTATGTTTTCCCCCCCGAATCTTCATTTATCCGCAATGGCGCCATTTCGGAATTTT
Source organism: Rutpela maculata (assembly GCA_936432065.2). Classification (NCBI taxonomy): domain Eukaryota; kingdom Metazoa; phylum Arthropoda; class Insecta; order Coleoptera; family Cerambycidae; genus Rutpela; species Rutpela maculata. The sequence goes on along the minus strand of OW386286.2, from coordinate 69,978,745 downwards.
TTCAATTTTCGAAATTTTGACAGCACTAGAGCGAAAAATTATGAACAAAATATGTATGGAATATCTGAAATACGAACGGATTTGCTTCTCCCTAGCTTTTATGATCATTTTGACCCAAACCAGACCAGTAACAACCTTTCTGCTGCACTTTATAGCCAGCTCTGCAATTTCTGACTTAGGCCTTTGTTGCTCCGCAAAAATAGGGAAGTCGACGGGGGTGAGTAGAGGACTTCTTGGTACGTGTTGTCCTGAACCAAAACGATAATCCTGCAAATTTTCAGCTTTACAATAATTAATTCCGGGTAGAAGCGATATATTGACTAAAACTTCTGGGCTATTTGAGGTGCTACATTAAAAATGTTTCAAGATTTTAGTTGTTGACGCGCGTTATTGGTAAATCAGCAATATTCTTCTTATTACCTAGTTGCGACAACTAGGAGCTTGCCCGTTAGGTGGTGTATTGCTACTGCTGTTTAAACTCATTTTATTGTTATTTAGCACCTACACGCATTTGTATAAGCCGCTTTAGTCCAGTCAATCAATATATTGTAGAATGCATGGAATATGCGAGACTTTTTTACTTCAGAACTTTGTTTGGAGTAGTTAGTAAGTAAACAAACTAAAAGTCCCCTCCCCTGGGAGGTGAGCTTACGGAGGAAGGGAGGGGGGAAGGTACCATTTTCGGATTTTGCGATTATATCTCGGAAACGGTGGAATTTAAAAAAATATATATAAATAAAAATGAAAGCTAATTAAATTTCCCATAAAATTGTTTCCATACATATTTGTCGAATTTCCAACGGTTTTCGAGATATACGTTATTGAAAATCGATAATTTTCGAAAAAATTATTTTTTAAGTCTATATCAAATTGAAGGAAATTTAATGCTCTACAACTTTATTTCTGACAATTTTTCTGAGAAACGATCGTGGGAGGCACTAGAAGCAAATGTTTGACAAAAAGAGTTAGGTAAAAATGATTTTTTCGTAAAGTATCGATTTTCAATAACGTATATCTCGAAAACCGTTGGAAATTCGACAAATATGTAGTGAAACAATTTTATAGGAAATTTAATTAGCTTTCATTTTTATTTAGAACATATTTTTTCTAGAGTTCACCATTTCAGAGATATAATCGAAAAACCCAAAAATGGGACCTTCCCCCCCTCCTCCCACCGTAAGCTCACCTCCCAGGAGCGGGGACTTTTAGTATGTTTACCTGCTAACTACTCCTAACGAAGTCCTGAAGTCAAAAAGTCTCGCATATTCCATGTACTCTACACCCCTTTTTGAGGATTACTTCCATTTTTCAGTACAGTTTTCATTCAATGTGATTTAATGTGATAGATTCCACAATAATTTATATTTTAAAGTGTTTGTTAATAAAAGATTTTATCCACGACCGTTTTATGATATACCAATTATACAATGAGTTAGCTCAATCATAATTATATACATAATTCACTACTACCGGTGATTAATCATTAATCACTATCTAATAGTGGTTCATGATTAATCCCTAGCAGGTACTTCTTCAATATGAGTACAATCTCGCAACTTTTTAGTAGAATTTATGACCAGTTTCTGAAACGTTAAATGGAATTATTCGTTAACTGTCGTAGCTACAACTGTGTGAACAATTTTACTGTTATTAAATTTATGAATAAATAACTTTATTCAACGTTTCAGAAACTGATTCTTTTTTATCATCCAATTTCGTTTTTAAATTTTATTGAGTAGACCGCTATGTCTCAAAAGAACGGCTTGTCAAATTAAATTTAAACGTCAACGTTATTTATAACAATTTTACATATTGTTCAAAAATAATTATATAATTATTTAATTAATTTCTTCAATAAATAATTTAATCAATAATATTTAATAATCGTGGATAAAGTATAGTACTATACTCGCATATAATGGCTACTATTCACTCTGGTGATTTAAACTTCAACCTCATGAATACTAGCAATCATTATATGCTCATTATATGCTCGTTGAATAATATACTAATTTTGTAACGCCATATCCTAAAATAACATTGACAGTTTCAATGAATCAAAACAATCTCATTATTGACAAGTGTAAAATAAAGAAAAAACTGTGAAATAAAGAAATTTTATTTCACAGTGTGAAATAAAACCTATTTGTTTCTATGGAAAGAGCAATATAATTTAGTCTATTTTTACAAAATTATATTGTTTTCTAATTTCGAATGGCGATACAAAAAAATTTGTGTATAACTCGAGAATGTGTTTTTTTTTACTCGTGTGGTTTATAGCACTCGCCTTCGGCTCGTACTAGGAACGCCTCACTTGTAAAAAAAAAACACTATGCATTAAGTATATACTAGTCCTTTAGATGTGAAAAATGTCCTTGATTTAATTGATGTTAATGACAAAATTCCATTAGTCTTCTTAAAGTCCTGTTCCAAATAGCTCTTCTTACCACTTTTACTCATATCTTCCATGCCCTTAAGAACAGGCCTCTTTTCATCACGTTGGAAAAGTTCATACGTAACTCCGATTTACAAATCTGATAACAAATCTCTTATAAATAACTAGGTATAGATCTGTATGCATCTGGTCTCCAATTTCAAAATTATTTGAAAGGTTGGTTAAAATAAATCTATTTGCTTAAGTAATATCATCATTCCAAAGCAGCAGCATAGATTCTTATAAGGTCATTCTGTAGATTCCAATTTGTATATCTTTACTAACTTCATTGTAAAACCTTTGGTAGGAGATATTGATGTGCATGCAATATACATAGATTTTAGTAAAGCCTTCAATAAGGTACACCACTCTCTCCCCATAGAGAAACTACGCAAAATCGAAGTTGGTCCTCCCTGATTATCTTGAATCCAGTTGTATATCTCCGAGATAACCCAGCAGATACTCGTCGGTGGATAGTCTCTACAACATCTAGACCATCATCCACATTCCACATCATCGGTCTCTCATTATTCAGTTTATTTATCAAAGATATAGCTAAAAATATTGATTGTAATTATTTACTGCTTGCGGGCGACCTGAAAATATTTTGCGATATTTATTCTCTGGATGACTGTGTACAAAATAAAAAAAAACTTGATTAAAACTATTCAATGTGTGAAGCCAACAACAGGCTGTTACTCATAAGTCTTGGCTGCAGTATTAATAATGTAAGCTTGCGTAACGTAACCACTGTGAAAGATTTAGGCATTATATTTGATTCTAAACTTTTTTCTATGATCATTTTGAACAAATGATCGGGAAAACAAATATAATGTTAGGGTTTCTTGAGAGTGGCTCAGGATTTTTCAGATCCTCGAGCACTAACTATTTTATACATTCCTCTGATTAGATCTATTACGGAATATTGCAACATTGTTTGGTCACCGTACTACAACATATATATCTATAGACTAGAATATGTTTAGAATAAATGTGTCCTATTCATGTGCTATAAACTAAACACAAGGAGCATTTTCTTAGCCTGTGAGGAAGCAAAATCATATTTGGAAATTATTTCCTTACACAGCAGGCGCCAATATTACGATGTTTGTTTCGCCTTCAAAATTATCAATAACTACATCAGTTCTCCTGATTGTTTTTAGTCTATGCGTTTAACGTACCATCTAGACACTAGAAATATGTCCATTTTATTGTCGAATAGCTTGTGCAATGTTCAGTCCAGTGAATACGATAAACTCAATAGTCAATAAATTGTGTACTGTACTTGATTTATTTAATAAAACTCTTGATAGTTTTGAAAACCAGGCCAAACGTGCTATACTACAGTAATTTATTATTACTCTCGTTGCTATTTAGTTTTTTAGTCTTATCTTTGTATTTCCAATTCTCTCTTGACGTTGATTTTAGTCTGTTAAGGTTAATTATTACATTACTAGGATTAGTATTAGAGTATTACCACGTACATGTATTTATACATAAATAAATAAGTATATTAAAGAAGAAAGGTGATTTCTTATCACAATGAAAGTTTCTCTTGCGTAAAATTTAAATAATATGTAGATATTTATCTACCAAGCAATGCAATGAGAAAAATGTTTAGAAAAATATAGGCTTATAAATGGTGGTGCCAATATAATAGGTAATATGAGACATTAATCTGCTCATTGAATAGAAATTTGTGACTATTTTTCTTTTATAAATAGTTTAATCAACGTAATTCGTATGACTCTCTGAAGATTTCCAAAATGAAATTTAGTATATAACATGTTTGTTGTACAAATGCGATTTTAAATTTGTTTATACATTGTTATATATTTAAATTAATAAAGACATTTATTATTGTTATTATTATTATTATTATTATCATTGTATTATTTTTTTTTAGTTAAAAACCAGTCACCCTTCTCTGTTGCTCCGACCCTCAAAGAGAGGAGATGGTAGTACCGGCAGCCACTCCCCACGCCCGTGGGGTAAGTGACTACTGGGTCCGAGAATCGTGTGTCCTGAGCAGACGTAATGAAACGAGGATGACGGCCTTCTGCATTCTGCGGGCTAAGACCTCTGCCGAATTTCGGCATGCCGGTATGATCTTAAGTTCCGAAAGCAGTGTGTGTCTCGTTCCACCGAGGGCTCCTATAATCAGTACCACTATCTTAACAGTATGGTCTGGATACAGTCTGCGGAGTTCGAAGAGCAGATCTCGATATTTTGTCCGTTTTTCCTCTTCCTTCAAGACAATGTTGTTCTCCGCGGGAGCCGAGAACTCCACGACAAACATTGTCTTGAGTTGGTGGTCGAGGAGGACCACGTCAGGCTTGTTGGCTTGTATTTGCCTGACGGTGGGAAACGAGTAGTTTCAATAAATTAGACACTTCTCATTTCCCACAACAGATTAAATATCCCCCGGAGCGTAAGGTGGCACTGGTGTCTCGTCTATCCCATACGAATTCCTTAGGTGATAATGAAGAACTCGTAATGCTCCGTAGTCCCTCTGGATATAGGCCGAGACTGCATATGTCAGACAAGCCGTAAGCCGACAACAAGTGCATTAAATTCTCTGGTGTCCTGCGGCAGGCCCTGTCGCAGGACCTCTATACCCATAACACGACTTCGATAGACGAGAGTGCTGAACACACCGTCCTGGCAAGCCATTATGAATCCTTCGGTTTCAGACTTCAGCACGGCTGACCTTAAGAAGGCAAAGGTCAGCTTTTCGGATAAGCCATGGTTTTCTATATTTTTATAGAAAACTCCATGCGTGTGAAGCTGCAGACAGATGTTGTGTTCTGCAGCTTTAATTTGGGCTTTTCGTCGAGCAGGTTCCAACTCGTTGACAGAGTCAGGATTTACCCACTTGACGTCGAAGGAGAGACCAAGTTCATCAGCTCCTCTCTGTGTTGCTTTAAACAAAAAGGCTCCTTTCATGGTACCGGACCATGCAGAGTGGGGGATCTGAACTCCTGATGACATTACAGGCTCCATCCAGAATCATCCTATTATAGAGACTCTCCAAGCTCGAGAGTCCATTGCCTTCCCGATATCGCGGGAGGTATAGCCGTGAAACGGACGATTTAGGATGCAAACTCCTTATTATTATTATTATTATTATTATTATTATTATTATTATTATTTTTGAATAAAAATGCGCCAACTCCTGCAGTTTCATTATTATTATTATTATTATTTTTCGCGTGCGCGATGCTGGACAGTTCTCCCGTGTCTCCGACATTCTCACGGGAGAAGCGCCAGCGAATTATCCACAGCCACTCTCCGCCTCCCGCGGGGTTAGTGACTGTAGATGCCAGATTCGTGTGCCCTAAGAAGATGAAGGGACCCCAGGATAACTGCCTTCTGCATTTGGCCTACCAACCACTCGACTGACTTTTGGCCTATTATTATTATTATTATTATTAGTATTACTATTAAATTGTATAAGTATCTAATGCACATAGTACTGATGCATTTCAAGGCTCTCAACACCCCGCCATTATGATTCAAATTTTCTATTATTATCTACCCTAAGCGTGTGTGGGTGGTTTTCATTAGCTTGGTCTACAGATATAAATATTTTGTTGTAATTTACACTCATATGTTTTGCTTCATTTTAGAGGTACTTTGGTTGTCATAGTATGCCATGAAAATATGATATGTGAAATAACTGACCTCTCGTAAATGTGTCAAAATTTCGACTCGAATGAACTTTTAGGAAAATGTTTATTATATTCCCGTGTATTCCTAAAAGTAAAAATATACTAAGTTGTAATATTGCTCCTGTGTAAAACAAAACTTATCTGTCTAGCCAAATATTTACTGTCTCTCTTGAAATCCAGTTTAATTTAGATTTCTACATTTCATCTAATTATTATAAATGAATTTTTGCAGCATCATTTAATATATTCATAATTTGAATTTTTTATCATAAAATGATAATATAATCGCTGTTCTTCTTTTAATTAAAACTCTTGAGCCTATGCTAAATTTAGTTCAGCAAAAACATGGAGGAATACCATAATGGAGTAAATATATATTTATAGTGTGATACGTGAGTTTCATCAAGTGAACTTTTTGCTTTGTCTCCATTTTGTATACCTAATAAGAAGCCAACAAATTTGAAAACAGCTAAAAGAGAGGAAACCAGAAGGCAACCTCACCCGAAAAATAGTTGACAAGTTTAACGATTTTTCATAACACTGTAAGGCAGTACTCAGTCTGGTGTGAGTATCGATTGCATTATAATGTTTTTAATGTTGGAAAAATCTTGAGGATATTCTTACAAATTCATATGCAATAATCATTTTCCTGAAATTTATTTGAATAAAACCTAGTAACGCCACTTTAGATCCGGGGTAGAGAAATTCCAATCAAACGGTGCGTGAAATATTTGGGGGTGAACCTAGACAAACGACTGACATTTAATACACATGTTAACGAGACGGTACGCAAGGTCTACTCCATGTCCAGGAGTCTGAGTCCGCTCCTGGCAAAGGGTAGCGGACTCAACACGACTAATAAAAAGTTGTTGTACACAATGTTAATCAGACCGGCCATCACAAACGCGGCGCCGCGCCGGTGTGGTGCAGCATCCCGGCCACGACAATGCTGAAATTAGAAGTTTTAGAACATAAATGTATGCGCCTCATTTCAGACTCCGCTAGGTACACCTCCCAGAGATCTCTATGCACGTTGCCACGACTACGTCCAAGAAACGTCTCAAAAATTCGATCAGTTCAAACTGAACGGTAGCCCGCTTACCCGCAACATTACCTGAATCAGACAGCATAAGCCATATTTTTGATATAAGACACTGATCGACTTTGTTCAAAAACAATAGGGTTCTTCCACTAGCTAACACTATCTTCCGGCAACTCCCCTAGTCACACTTCTTTCTACGATAATTTACCCCTACCCTTACTCTTATCTTTCCTCAACTTTACATCTTTCCAATCCCTCTTTCCCCCCCCTTTATGTTTGTACAATTTTGTTCTTTTATCCTTTTTCTTATTTGTATTCTTTTTTTGTCTCTTTAAATCCCCCCTAGCCCCAAAATTCACCTAAATCCTAATTTTTTAAACCACAATTTCATTTCCACCCTACCTTCCTTGTCAGCGATCAGACCACAGGGTCGTCATTTGTTCGAACGGGATTTTTCGTTTCGTTGTGTTCTCCGTATCAACAATCAAAATTACGAAGGGCGCTCGCCTACGATTTTAGTGTTCTCAATGTTGTAAAATATTCTCTCTCTCTCTCTCTCTACTAACGCATATAATCCAGTCAAATTAGATTAAAAAATACCCAATCTGAATAAAAATTTCCACCCAGCTGTTTTTTGTATGAAGCATGCCAAAAGTCCTTATAGATACCACTGGAGTTTTAAATGTTACAAGAGATCAAAACAATTTTTTTGTAAATCTGAAGCCTAAAAATTATTGGAGAAAAGTGCCGACTTGAATAATGCAATAATGCATTCCTAAAATGCCAGAATGTTTGCCTGGATTAATTTTTAATAACAGAGTTTGAATGCTTTTGGCAATATACGGCGCTCTATATATAATGATAATTCTGATGGGTATATAATGATGGGTATCTTAAGATATCTTTTATTTGCTAAGTCTACGAAACGCAATAAAGTGTGAACTTGGCTCCATATCCACCAACATTCAGTGCAGTTCAGCAACATTTGTATCAGGTGTAAAAACATGGATCAGCAATACACTTCATCCAGAAAATTGGGGTTGGATGATGGTAAATGGCCTTTTGGAGCCAATTCAAACGTTGTTACAACTTGTTTCAGATATTTCATTAAATAACATATTTTGCAATCACTCCAAAGTCTGTGGATTAAAGTGTAGTTGTAGGGAAATTGGATTGCACTGCTTTATTGTTTGTAATAATGGCCATGGCCAACCTTGTCAAAATTTTATAACTGGTATGGAGGACCAAAACAACATCACAGAAGACGTAGATCTATAAATTTCTTAGAAGGAGCAATGGAAATTGAGGAAATTAATTCAGAAAACAGGATAATGACAATAACACAGTTTTCGAACATATCGACGATTAATTTTTTCTATTAAACTCTTTTTTTGCACATTATTATTTTTGCAAAAAAAAGTATAGCATCTTTTTGTTGTAAATTTTGTAAGCTACCATTTTGAAAATAAAGTGTCATAAAGCTAATAGCTTCCGAGATATTTGCAAGAAAACTGTCTTTTCTCAGTGATTTTTGACATAGGTGGGAATTTTTATTCAAACAAAATCTAATTTAACTATACTAATATGAATATTACTACAGCAACTAGACCTAAAAATATGTAACATTTAGGAATAATGTCATACGTAACAACAATTTTTTTGTGGGTGATTCTTATAATAAAAGGTATCATCTTCAGTTTCTATATGGTCTCGACACTTAGGGGTAGAAACTGCCCCTAATCGAAAAAGTCAATGTTTAAAAAGGTATCGTTGATATATTTTCGAAATTTGTTTTTGGGTTCTCGATTACGAATCTAAAGCCAAAATAAAACAAGCTAAAAACGTACTCTTCGCCAGTTTACTAAACCTTTTATATAATTGTTACACATTCTATAGGATACTCTTCGCAGTTTTTTGTAAATGTTAGTTTTAGACATTTTTAATTTTATAGTACGAACTTAGTTGGTGAAAGACTCAGTGTAAAATACAGTAGAGATACAAAAAACCATACCCCATGTGGGGTTTTGAACCTGGGACCCTTGGATTCCGAGTCAAAAGCGTAAGAACTACCTAACACGTAAAAAAATGTAATTAATTGTCTTAAAAGCTTGCCGCGTGAATAGAAATTAAAAAAACTTACTTAGGTACTTACAATCTATGTCAAAAAAAATTAATGCCTATATGAACTTCTCGCGCGCGACAAGCTTTTAAGACAATTATTTTTTTTTATTTTTATTTTTTACGTTTTAGTGCACCTAAATAATAAAAGCTTGTTTTTAAAAAAGTTTTTTTTACATTTAATTTTATTATTAAAAGAAGTGAAGCTGTACTTGGTCATAACTTTTGTTTCATATGTTATAGAAATAAAGAAAACAATGTTAGAAAGGTTGATTAATTAAACAGGTCTACAAAAAAAAAGATCCTGTCCTAAGGTTCTCATCTAATTACTTTCACGTCCAGTGGAAGTATAGTAACGACAAAAAATTTTTAAAAAATTTTTATTGTCCAAATAGGCTTAAAATGTCATGAAACGTCGAGATTTTAAGTTTGAGCGAAAAAAAAATTTCTGTCTGTCTGTCTGTCTGTCTGTCGGTCTGTCGGTCTGCCTGTCTGTAACTTTTTTTGTGCGCACGTTTACTCTGGAACCGTTTAAGATATTGACTTGAAATTTGGTACACATATGTACTTTAACGAAATCTAGAACTAGATTATATTTTCATCTTGTTCCGTCGAAGGGTTGGGGGGTAAATTGGGGTAAATTTGGGGTAAATGGGTAAATCAAGAAGGTAAGAGTTCATGAAATTGGTATTTAGTATATACAAGAGAAGCTAAGGTCTCAAAAAAATTTTTGGCATTAGCCACCCCCATTACCACCTCCACCTCCTTATTAAAGTGGATGAAATAAAATTGTGATTTAGTATATGTACAGGAACCAGAAACCTCAAAATATTTTTTTACTTCATCCACCTCCCACTACCACCCCCCTTCCACCACCCCCACCCCACTACCGATGTGGGGTATCGTTTTATGGGTTTTTGGGGTAGAGGATTTCAAATATTATATTATTAAAGTTCCATAAACAATTATTTTCACATACAAAGTTTTTTCGTTGTGAGTGACTTGGATAGAGAATCTGGATGTGGAAGTAGTGATTCCTTGGGCAGCGGTTTTTTTAGAAGTATCTTGATGCGCTGAAGCCAATTTTGGAGAAAAAAAATTCTACCGTCTCATTTTTTCTCTACCACCTCTTTTATCCCTATAAAAAGGGCAAAATAAAGGTTTTGTCCTAAGGTTCTGATCTCACTCTTCTGAAGTATTTTGATGCGCTGAAGCCAGTTTTAGACAAAAAAAAATTATATCGCGTCTGTTTCCCTCACACTTATTCGCTCTCTTAAATCTTCTAAAGTGTTAATGGGAGTTTTACACACCAGGGTTTTAAGATCATCCCAGTTATAATTTTCAGTATTGGAGATAACCTAAATAAAATGTTGATTATGCAAACTCAGCAATTGCGATAAGCATGCTTATAAATATAGGTTGCCTACAAATCGAGAGCAAATCTAGTCTGTCAACCGTTGTATCCACATTGAAATTTTTAGAAAATCAAAAGATGTTCAATAAAAAGTTTATTGGTGTTTTTTAAAAAGTCTTTGACTTAAACCACAATTTTAGCTCCCCACAAAAAGAAATTCAACCTATTGAGATCGAAGGATCTTGCTGGCCATTGCCGAGGTCCTCCTCGACCTATCCAAAGGATTAGAATAAACCACATGTAAATGGTGGAGAACAATTACACTGAAATGAGCAGGAGCTCCTTCGTGCATGTACCACATTTGATTTCTTAACGCAAATGGTACATCTTCAAGCAACACAGGTAGTTCTTCTTAGAAAAAATGAAGGTAAGATTGTCCATTAAGGCGTCTTGGCAGAAAAACAGGCTTATAAGATTATTGCTAATAATTTCTACCAATACATTAACCGAAAATTGCTCTTGGAAGTGGATTTCGATTATGGCATGGCGGTTTTCGACCGCTCACACATGATTACTATGGAAATTTTGAATAGCATTTCTAGAAAAAAATTGCTTTCTCTGTGAACATAATTTGTGATTCAAACTGCGGATTAAGTGTAACACTCTAAAGGTACCACTGACAGAAGTTCACACGTTGTGGAAAATCCCTGGGAAGTAATGCCTGTACTCTTAAAATATGGTACGGACACGACAAAACATTAACGAAAATTCGCCAAACAATTTGATGACAAATATTCAGAGCTCTAGCGATCTTCCTCGTACTCGTCTCAGGATGTTCGTCGATTTCCTGCAGCACCGCTTCCTCAATTTCGGGTGTTCTGACAGTTCGAGGTCTACCTTCCAAAGTGGCTTTTTGGAAACTACCAGTTTCACAAAGACAGCGATGAATAGTGGAAAAGAATCGGCTGTCTGACAAGGCACGATTAGGATATCTTTTCTCATGTATACTTCTGGATTCTGTTTTCTGTTGCATTACCATCTGCGAGGTCATATATGCAATGCAATGTCGCCATTTTCGCATTCATATAATTCACCATATTTACTGAGATATTCGAATAAAAACAGCGACACCAACAATTTACTTTTATGTCAACAAATATTATTTTAAAAATGACGTTTGTAAAAACGTCATTTATTCCAGGAAAACTAGATTTATGTGTTCAATAATTATTAGTCAATACTGCTAAAATGAAGCAATTTGAATTTAATTGTTTAAATCAAGAACTGTGCGTCTAACGAGAAAAATGCAAGAGACCGTTTTCATGTAGAATTGACCAGGCTAATCAGAAAAAATATCCACATAGAAAAATGTCGGTGTCGTACCACTTTACTGGTAAAAAAAATATCAGAGGACTTGTTGCAGGGGCGCCACTGGTGGAGCAATAAAATAACTTTTCTAACTGAAATATGTGGTTTTATATCCTATTAACACATACCAAAATTGAAAATAATATCTAAAGTATTTTGTGAGATATTAGAAAATAACGATATAAAAAAAAAGTTCAACACGCTGTAGTAAGAAATTGAAGCCGTTGTGGACATATGTTCATATGAACTTTTCTTCATAAAATGACCTAAGGAATCACACCCTGAAATATTAGCACGTCATTTATATCAACTTATATTATAATAATATATTGTGTAAAAATCGTATTTCTGTATGATTGACTTGTGTAAATACTTTTGTATAAGGCACCAATAAAGTACTTACTTAATTACTCAAGCTAAAAATTCAATTTTCTAGTCACTAAAATTTAAAGACTGTATAGAGCCTTTCTTTTCAATATTTGATTCAATTCCAATGATTATTATTTCTTTTGTGTTGTTTCACCCCCTGAAAATAAGTGGGCTGGCATCATCTATAAAATAGCAAGCCCCTACATAATATAGAAATGTTCCCTCGATGCTATTAAATTATAAAAAATAAGAAATGTATTGACATGTTAGTAAATAAAAAGGAAGAAATTATAGTTCTAAGATCTACCATACAGTGGTCAACAGATAGTGAATTAATGAAATAAGACCCTTATAATTTAAAAATGAATCAATATTCTTTTTCGAACAATTCCAGTTACCTACACGTGAATCCATATTTGATACCAACCAGTCAGTTTATGAACTTCGTCAGTTTGTTGTGAGCTACATTAAAGCAATTTGGAATAATTACCCATTTAAAAAATTCCTCCAGGTATTCTCTTTGGCTGTTTCTTGACTAATTTGGTATGTAGTTCGCAATTATGTTTTAGTAGACTTTTTATGGTTTACTCATACCAATAATGATATAACCAATATAATTAGGTCAGATTTACCATTTTTATCATTTCCAAAACTCGTTTTAACATAACTTTAAGAAGAAAACAAGTTTTCTTTATTTTCTTGTTGCGCCAGTATCGGGTGATGTTATTAATATTAACTTTCGTTTTGCACTAAATTTGTCTTTTAACTTTTTTCGTGCTTTGTTCAAAAAGCAAAGTAATTGATTCTAGCCTTTTATATATACTACGGGAGCCCACTCTAAGTGTCCGTGCACCCCCCCCCCCCCCCCCCCCGATCCTTTAGGACAATGTTTTTCATAAAGATTAAAGCCTAAGGAACAATTTAAGACATGTCCTAAAAAAAAAAATTGGCTGCACTTTCAAAATGGCGTCCGTTTAAAAAAAGAAAATTTGCAAATATGGTTTTTGTCATTTAACGCAAAAACTAAAAAAGATGGAGAAAAACTTTCTGTACAAATAACAAAGTGCATAAAATTTTCTACAATTTTGTTCCTATACAATATTTGCATAGGGGTTACCATTTTCCAGATAAATGATTCATCTCTTAAAGTAAAATATAAAATTCAACATAAAACTTAACACTACGGAAGCCCACCCTAACTGTTCGGGCACCCCCCCGATCTTTGGGGACAATGTTTTTCATAAAGACTAAAGCCTAAGGAACAATTTAAGACATGTCCTAAAAAAGAAAAAACTGGCTGTACTTTCAAAATGGCGTCCGTTTAAAAAACAATTCAAATATTGTTTTTGTCATTTAACACAAAAACTAAAAAAGATGGAGAAAAACTTTCTGCACAAAAAACAAAGTGCATAAAATTTTCTACAATTTTGTTCCTATACAATATTTGGATAGGAGTTACCGTTTTCCAGATAAATGATTCATATCTTAAAGTAAAATATAAAATTCAACATAAAACGTAACACTACGGAAGCCCACCTTAACTGTTCGGGCAACCCCCCGATCTTTGGGGACAATGTTTTTCATAAAGATTAAAGCCTAAGGAACAATTTCAGACATGTCCTAAAAAAGAAAAAACTGGCTGTACTTTCAAAATGGCGTCCGTTTAAAAAACAATGCAAATATTGTTTTTGTCATTTAACACAAAAACTAAAAAAGATGGAGAAAAACTTTCTGCACAAAAAACAAAGTGCATAAAATTTTCTACAATTTTGTTCCTATACAATATTTGGATAGGAGTTACCGTTTTCCAGATACCACTGTTACTCTTTTCGAGATTTCTGCAAATTATAATATTATTATTATTATTAATTTTTTTCAGTTTATTTTATTTTATTTTTATGTTAATAATATAAAGTTATATTATGCGCCTTATAATAATTGTCACAGTTATTTCCTCTAGGTGATTTACTGATATATGAATTTCCATGTTTTCTTAATTTTAGACTCATTTATCTGAAAAATGGTAACTCCTATCAAAATATTGTATAGGTACAAGATTGTAGAAAATTTAATGCACGTTGTTTTTTGTGAAGAAAGTTTTTGTCCGTCTTTTTTAGTTTTTGTGTTAAATGACAAAAACAACATTGGCAACAGTTTTTTTTAACATATGGCCGCCATTTTGAAAGTACAGCCAGTTTTTTTTTTAGAATATGTCTTAAATTGTTCCTTAGGCTTCAATCTTTATGAAAAACATTGTCCCCAAGGATCGGTGGGGGGTGCACGTACAGCTAGGGAGGGCTCCCGACTAATATATTAGAATGGTGATAGTATTAATTAGTATACAGCGTGCCTAGAAACATAGAGCAATATTTGGAGAGCGTATAATTTAGATCAAAATGGCCGGTACTTTCATCTCCAGTTAAGTCATAGTTAAATCTATTCTCCAGATAATTTCCTTGGATACAATTGTGTCAATAATTGTTTCCATGGGATCTGTTTATAGAATAGACTTAACTGGAGATGAAAGTACCAGGCCTTAAAGTAGTTCAATTTTATTCCAGAATGACACTTCGAAGTTATTCGCCCTTAAATGATAAATCTTGAAGAAGGTTTTTGCTCAGAATTTTAAAACTACTTCTTCAATTATAACAAAACTTGGATAGTATATGCAGTAAGTAAGTATCTGTGACTGAGATATATCGCGCCTTTCGTATTTTATCAGTCGGGGATGAAAAACCTCAAATAATTTTTACCCCTAAACATTGACATTAGGTCAATTTTTCAAATTTGAGATGCCAGCTTTTTAGTCAATTGTAACCCTTTTGGCAATGATGTTCTTCTGTGCGTATGTTATGTACTCATTATAACTCAAAGTACTTGAGAAACTGGCATAAATTTGATAATTAAGATTTTTAATAAAATTCTAGGTAATACATTAAATTTGGTAAATATGCTGCTATCAAAAGTGGTACTTTAACTCAAGTAGTATTCAGTTCTTCAAATAATTTGGAGTCGGGAGAATCTATGATCATTTTTTGAATTAAAAATAAAGCTTAAATAAAGTTCTCCATAAAATTTAAGGATACAAAAATACTGAGGAAATAGAATTGACAAACATTCTTATCTGTCAAATGATTAAAATACAGACATTGACGCATTATCCTGTTGGCCAAGAAAATCTTAATTTTATATTTTCATCTCAAAGATTTTTACCTTAAAGATGAGAAATTTTTCCAACAATTTTCATAGGAAAATATTCTAGTAAATATAGAGTATAGATTATAGCCTGTAGTGGCATTTTTAATAACAAAAACATATTAAAACGTACCTATTAAGAACTATTACATAAAATGTACATTTTGTACAATTTGTAATAGACCAGGAGCCTGCCGACCGCCAATTATGTGTCATAAATTTCGGCCAAAATGTGTGAATTATTGTTAATTTCGGATAGTAGAGCACATAAATGTTCATGCCAGCCCTTTTTTGGTACAGGGGCGTAAGGCAGGCCCCCAAATGTGTAAGAAATATGACTTGTAAAAGTAAAAAAAACAGCCACAAATAAGTCATAGATTTACGCATGGAGGTTGGACATATATAAAAAAGTACCTAATAAGAAGAACTATTACATAAAATGTACATTTTGTACAATTTGTAATAGACCAGGAGCCTGCCGACCACCAATTGTGTGTCATAAATTTCGTCCAAAATGTGTGAATTATTGTTAATTTGGGGTAGTAGAGCACAGAAATGTTCATGCCAGCCCTTCTTTTAAATACAGGGGCGTAGGTGCATAGGGCAGGCCCTCAAATGTATAATAAATAAGTCATAGGTTTACGCATGGGGGTTGGAGGGATTTTTTAATTCACCCTCAAAAATCATAAATCCAGACTCCCATTCATTTTGGATGGTACAAGGAGGCGTTACATTCGCCCAATTTTGAAAAAAGTCAAGTAAAAAAATGATAAGTTTATGAATGGCAATCAGAAACTTGGAGTATGAACCTACTGAGTGTGAAAATATATTCGTGTTCTCTGAAAAGTGGTACGACAGCTTTGTCAATCACGATAATTGATGGCGTACCAGAATTCCCTAACGCATATACTGTTTGCCTCTGTAATTCGATGAATATCATAAATTTACGACTGGCAATCAGAAACATGGTAAGTATGAACCTTCTGAGATCGAAAATAACAATTTAAAATACAATTTGGGGAGAAGTAATTGTCAATTTAGCTTTTGCAACTCAAGTGCAGTACAGCAAATATTACCAAGTTGTAAGCGTAAATCTATAAAAATAATATTTTTGATTCAGAAAATAATGATACATAAATTAACGATGGAAAAGAAGGCATATACAAAATTTGGGATATTAGAACAAAGCATACATTGTAACATTATTTAATAATAATTATATGTTATGATGAAAATTATGTTGTCAATATGCTCCATTAGCAGACAATGAGATATATTCCTGGAAATGATAAGCTATCAAAATCTAATTCTTAATTGTTTTCACCGTTTGTAAATTAGTCTAGATTATTGTAAAGATAATAATATAATATTAACTATCTCAGTACATCATCTATTTAGGCTATTAAAAGTATATTTTCGTTGAAGTGGTTCACTACCCCCCTCGATGATTTCTCTCATAGACTAGTTTACTATTTTAAGTAATATCTAATTTTTTTCTGGTTACCGGTTTCGGTTTCCAAGCATTGAACAGACTTCTAGTAGTTTCCAACATAAATTCACAAGGAGATTTAACTACAGATACTTTCCAGAATCATGTGCCCTAAGACGAAGACGAAGACGAAGACGAAGACGAAGAGGCCTCAAGATGACTGACTTCTCTATATGGCCTGCAGAATGATATGGTCTTGAATTCTGAGAACAGTTTCGGCATTATCCTTCCTAGTACCTCGATTTAGGATGACCATTTTGATCGTGTGGCCCAGATGGGTGGGGATCATCTTGGAGATTTCTGTATGAAAATACTCCTTTTTCCCCTTCTTCTGTGTCATGTGTCTCCAAGAATTCAATGACGTATAATACCTTGATTTGATGGTCGAGGAGGACTATGTCAATCTTGGATTAGCAAGGACTACGGTATTAGCTTGAATTTGCCTGGATGGTCTGGGACGAATAATTTCCATAATTAGGTATTTCTCATTCTCGACAATGGACTCGATATCTCCAGGTACTTTCATTACTGCTGGTACATTATATGTGAATTGTTATAGGAAGTATATAGTTCTTCGTCTAGTGGACACTAACCGTCGACGACTTTCTATTAAATATATGAATACTAAATGTACCAAGGCTCCAGTTGGAATCAACACATTTGGGATGATAATTGTTGAATTCATGAATTTGCAAGATTCTCTGTACACTGCTTATGTTGTTCTTTGGCCAATTTGTTGGTAAACGCTGATGTTATTACAATTAAGAGACATGGGTGGTGGAAGTTCAGTATAATGGCGGAGCGTTATATAGAAAAATCATTAGAGAATAAGAAGAGTATTGCGCTCCAAGTTCGTCCCACAGCTTCGATGAACAGCCATTAATTCTGTTCCGACTACAGACATTGCCACTATAGCTACCCTGACCAGTACTACTCACGAAATTGCTATTTCTGCTGGTTCCAATTGTTCAATAACCATTAATACTAATTCCTTAAAATTAAAATAGATTGGAAACTTTTATTGATTTCACAGACACACAAAATAAAAAAAAGTGGTCTTTTTATTGTACTCCACTGGGTAACCCATATGTATTTTCGACGTGCTAAACACGAAATAGGTGTCCGTTTAGCTCCATTTGCCACCATTTTTTTGTAAATCGTGGAAATAACCTAAAAAAACTCATAATTTAGGTTAGGCTAGGGTAGGTTAGGTTAGGTTAGGTTAGGTTAGGTTATTTTCGCGATTTACTAAAAATTGATGGGTAACAGAGCTAAACGGATACCTGATTCGTATTCAGCATGTCGAAATACATAGGGATTACCCAATGGAGTTCCAGAAATAGTTCACTTTTCACTTTTTTTTGTGTCTGTGTAATATATTTGCATACGCGATTTTCTAGAAATTGGCGGAGGATCCGGTGATATTCATATAATACACAGACATGCACAAAAAAGGTCTGTTTCTGGGACTCCATTGGGTAACCCGGATGTATTTCGACATGTTGAATATGAATCAGGTATTCGTTTAGTTCCGTTACCCACCAATTTTTAGTAAATCTTGAAAATAACGTAAATTATGAGTTTATTTTAGGTTATTTTCGCGATTTACAAAAAAATAGTGGCCAATGGAGCTTAACGTATTCAGCACATCGAAATACATATGGGTTACCCAATAGAGTACCAGAAAAAAAAACACTTTTTTATTTTGTGTGCCTGTGTTTTCAATAATAAATTAATTTTAAAGAGTGATGTTAAACGTAAACCATTTTTAACCCCGATGCCATAAATTGACATTTGTGGCAGCTCACTTACCTACTCCTTAAGAGTTCGAAGTAACCAAGGATCGGAGCAGAAATAACAAAAAACAACAAAATATTGATATTTTGTTGTTACAGCCTCCAATACATATATTTATCAAAAATAATCATCAAGCAAGGAAATTAAAATGATTTGAGATGTACTTTTTTTTTAATCCTCGTTACTACAACGTAATAAACCATAATAATCATAAAGTGTACATACATTTCAACAGTTCTCAATGAAGAAATAATTTTTTTGAAGGGCTTTTATTTTTTTCTATATTGTTTATTGCGACGATTGAGTTCGGGCGTGATAATATATTTAAGTATATTTTTCCCATCCATCCTTTGCTTGTATTGTTTAAAACAAAAAAGCATCAGAAAGCTACAATTTCCCTCTTTTAAATGAACCAACACTCATATATTCTGAACAAATTCTGATTTAGTGACATGTAATTCAGTGCGTCGTGTCACAGTTATGCGTATTCAAGCGCGTGCACGCATGGATCTCGCTCCGAGTTATAACGTTACACTTGACTATTTTTTTCCGAAAAAACCGTGGCTTTAACGATAAATTTTGTTAGGACATTTTTTTGTTCATAAATACGTGATCTCTCCATTTATATTTTTTATTTTTTTCTAGCTTGATTTAATTTCAACATTTTGAAAAAGTGGATGAAAAAAATTTTTTTTTTCACTTTTTTTTTATGTTCTGCATCCGAGCGAAATGTAAACTTTTCAGGATATTATTCTACACACTTTCACGAAGCCTTTAAAAGAAAGTTTACACAGTTTGCAATTTTTTGTGCGTAAATACCTACGTCGACTGGGTTAGTAAGTGAGCTGCCACAACATTATTACTGTTATGGTATTATGTTAAAAAGAGTACTTTTAATAGTGTTTGGAGAAAAAAATATTTTTGAACACTAAAAAACGCTTTTCGATAACATCTTTGAATCGCTCTAAATACGAGATGTAATAGTATTAAAGTTGATAATTTAATAGATAATATACATGAATGTCCAAATACCAAGTACTTACCCAGAGATCACAATTGATAATAATCTTAAATGAGAACCACAAGTTTCAATTTTATCTAAAGAATTAGATGTTTCATCCATAAATTCTATATTCTACGGCAATTTTTAAGTAAGAAATTGCTTATTACTTCATATTAAACTTTAATTGTGTCACTAAGGGCCAGTTGTACGAACTAAGTTGAGCTAAGTTCAGCTTGAACCAAGATCAGAATCCATGGTTACGATTATTGTAACAATCGTAACCTTGGCTTTTGATCTTAGTTTAAGCTGAACATGGCTCAACTTAATTCGTACAACTGGCCCTTATTCATAATTATACCTATTTGATTTGCTCAAATAGGTATATTATAACCGGTCAAATTGTTTAATAATAATCATTGTAGAAAACAAATTTTCGCACAGAGATTCTTTTCCTACCACGCTGAAATGAAATATAGAATAAAAAAAAGTCTCTAACCGTTCCTCATAAACACAGTAACTTCTGTTAGATTTATAATTTTTATTTTTAAATTGAAACATATTATTTGTAATTAATAAACTGAACAAAAATAATGTGTTGAATAACTTACCTTGAGACTAGTTTCTTCATCTTTTTGGCCGCCTTGTCCTACCTCAGAGTAATCCGATTCTAGAAAAAAATATATAGGTAGGTAGTCATTTCGAAAATTTTAGAATAGATGAAAAAATGTTTATATTTTGCAGCTTATAACCTAGTACAGATAAATATTATTAGAAATCTTAGTTTCGGTTAGAATTTTAGTGCCAGTCCAAAGTCAAACTGCAGAACATGTTTTTCTAAGAAATATTGAATCTCTTTGTGTTAGTCAATTGATACCATTATCCTCTACCGCATTTATAGTTGGGATTAAACTTCCTCTAAGGGAGGAGTCCATCCTTGCCATCTTTGGTAGGTAGAGTGTTATGCACAAGTAGATAGGCGATGTACCAAAATTTATCTGTATACTTTTTCAAATTTTATGCAATAAATGGTATTATTAGAACTCTTGCATTTTCTTGGTTGAATGATTAACTTTAAGTTTAATCCCTCATACGTTTTTATCTGTTACATCGACAACTGAATTTATAGGACCTTCATAAGGTAACTCACTGTTAGGACAGCGACCAGATCGAAGAAATTAATGAGAATATTCTATAAAAGTGATTGTAAAATTAAGAAGTGATTGGAAATAAGACTAGTATCGGGTAGTGCATCTCATTGAAGACAGAATCATTGGAGAGAGCAATACACAATTCAGAGTAGGTAAGAACTTATATATTTTTCATATATTACAGGACTTGAGTCCTAATCGTTCTTCATAGTTACTGAGAGTAGAAATAAACCATCATATGTCGAAGGAGGCACGACCGACGTTACTTAATTAATAAATATTGTTATATCCATCAGACGAATGGTGGTGAGTTCTTGTACAGGGCTTTATGCTCCTATAGAGTTGCTCCAAGATCTGTGCCAACTGTAAGTCACAAGCTATTAGAATGGTCGTGAAAGAAACGAAGAAGAGGATATAGATGAACTCTACGTAGGTTGAAAATATCTACTGCATTCTGTATGTGCGGATGCAATGAGAACAATGCTTACCTTTTACATTTTTTTAATTACATCTTTATTTTGTACTTTTTTATCTACTAAATTTAATATTAAATACGTTCCCCAAAATGTTTTTATTTATATTCAAGTCTCAGTACAGAAATATATTCCTTATATTATGATGTGATATATCTTTCAGTTCTTGTACGCAAAATACTAGAGAGCAGGTATAGGAGGACCCTAAGACATTTAATATATTGTTTGGTGCACTCAATACAACATTTCCACCAATTCAGAGATTTACAAAATATTTTCTGCGTTAAAACCCAAAATGACTAGGCTAATAGTATTCTTTGTAATTTGTTTGTAATGATGACTCTAATGTATACAATTATTTAATGCGTAGAAGATAGTATCATGCACATATTAATTGTTTTATAAAAGTGTTATATAAATGATGAGGTCAAGGATGTATGGATACAAGTAGAGCAAATATACGAAAATATTCTAATTTAGTAAAATTTATTGTAAAATATAGTTAAAATCCAATTTCAGTATAGACTACTACTCTTAAAATTTGTAAAATTAAAATAAAAAATTCTGAGATTTAAAAATGCAGTTTTTGAAAAGTGTGTCAAAATGCTTAATGTACTACTTTGAGATTTCAATAATGCCTATTTAATATACTTTGTATGCAACACCTCCATAAAATGTTAACTCATTTGAAAATGAAAATTAGAAAGAAATTTTTTTTATTGATTTCTCTAGCTCCTTATTTTCAATTCAGGTATAAAAGGTGAAAAAGAATTGAGAAAAGTATCTTTAAGGTAAATTATTATACTCTTCGCTAAAACGAAGAGTGTATTGCATTTCATCGGCACATTTCTAAAACCGTAAATATCGCTCGTAGAGAAAAAAATTTCATATCATTTTGTTAGTGAACGAATTCTGAATTACTTTCAAAATGTCCGTCTGCCCGTCTGACTGTCTGTCTGTCTGTCTGTCCATCCGTCACGTTTCTTGTAAGCACGATAACTTAAGAAAGAAAAGTCCGATTATATTGAAACTTGGAAAATAAGTTAGCGTTAGCTAGAGGAAGAACCCTATTGTTTTTGAAGAAAATCAATCGGTAAATAAGAAAGTTATTAATCATTTAATTTAAAAAGAAAATATTTTCTTAATTTTTGTCGCTTGTAATTAAATAGAAATCTTTTCTCTATATTCCGTTTTTTTTTGTTTATACATTTTACTAATATATATTTCATAATAATATATCTAATGCGTTAGAATATGATTCTCGAGAGATATGCACTACAGACATTTAATTTTTGCAGTCTTGTGTGATAGTGCAGTGGCTAAAATCTTGCCTTTAATCTTCAACCTACAACCAACCCTTTTCTATTCCCTCTATCTGATTTTACCTTTTTGTTCTTTTGCTCCCTTTTTGTCTCTAAATTCAATCTTGACCAATAAATTCTTAACGATAATTCTTAACGAACCAAAATATTTCATATAACACCATACCTTTTAACTATCCACGATATTTTCCTGGCACGAGGAAGAGGGTGGAATTGTTTCGAATGGGTTTTTTCGTTGAGTTCTGTTTTCCCATGCCAACAAGCGTTGTGCGTGAATTCGTTAGTTTTTAAAGTTTTTAGTTTTTAATTATTTTTAAATATCCCTGTGTACTGCGTTACACAATACCGTTAATTTTAAGCTAATTAATAATAATAATAAATAATTTTAAGCTTTTTTTCTATTAGGCAGGAGTTTATTAATTATCGTCATAGCCAAACCAGACCCGCCCCGTCCAGCCTTACATCAACCTCGTCGATGTACGCCGTGGTTGTCTGACTGGCCCCGGACGGACTCTGCACTGGCGCACTGCTGTATTGTAAACATAAATAAATACTTGTTGAGCTTGAGCTTGAGCCTTGAGCAAAGATTGTGTATTCGAATCCCGGACAGGTTGGATTTTTTTTTCAATTTTATTTCATATATTTTTTTTCATAACAAAGTTGGTATCACAAAATTTAGGATGTCCAAAAACTAATATTATTAACAAAAAAACTGCGAAGAGTATCCTATAAAAAGTGCAACAATTATACAAAAAGCTCAGTAAATTGGCGAAGAGTGCGTTTTAGCTTGTTTTTCATACATCCTGTGAAAAATAGTCAGAAGAAAAAGCCTTTTGGTATTCAAATTTTAGATCAGATCGATCCAAACCTGAGTTGAGTGATATTATTTTTTTATATAAACAAACAGAGGTATTTTTAGCACTACAAAGATAAGTTTTCATTAGATTCAGTCAAGGCTTCTTTGTACACAATATTTTTTGTTTTGCCTTCTGGAGTTAAAATAAAACTATTGTTTTTGTTCTTTACCCTAGGGCAAGCTAGATAAAATTTATCATTAGAGAGCCATGCTTCTCTTAAGCTAATTCCTGCTACACTTAAAGTTTCCCTTGAGCTCTATTTATTGTACTAGCAAAACATATCTAATTGGAAACTGAAATCGTTTAAATTGGAATGAATAGTACTCCGAGGGCACTGATGCTGTTTTAGGAATAAAAATATTACTCCCAGCAGTGCACCAAGTAATTATTGTGGTTTAAATTATATAAGGTTTTAAAGCATGTATGTAACACATGGTGGATGCTCCAACTTTATCACAAAGTCAAACACTTGCCCTTTGATGAAAATTGGGCATGTTTGGATATACATTTGAAATTAATACCTTTAATGTTTCAACATGACGTTCCATGTGACTGGTAATGTTGATTTCACCAGCTACTTCCGATATCATTCCATCACTAATTGTTAAAAGAAGATTAACAAAAGCACCCGCTGATACATCTTCTTCTTTTAGCGGGGCGACGAATAGTAGCCGTACTCAGGACTTGTGGCCTATTGTGCTACTGCTACGAAATTATTGAATTTCCCCATTCAGGTCGGATTCTAACCCAAAGATCAAAATCCTTCCTAGGGAGTATTCCTTATTTCTTCCAGCACTGGAAAACCAATGCCGAAGTGTTTGTGCCTCAAGATCATAAGACTAGGGTAGCAGCAAAGATCTCAGTCTGAAATACCGTGGCGAATTTGCCCAGGGCATAAGAAAGTTCAGCTTTGGGCCTTTCACCGTATATCCCCGCTCCAGCACTTTCCTCAAACCTCGATCTGTCCGTGAACCAAACGATATCTGCAGTCCTGAGTATGTCCTCGAGTGGGTTCCAGTCCTCCCTTTTGGGAATAACAACCTCAAAGGGTTCTGAGAAGGAGAAAGAAGACACCATATCACCACTCCTAGCCTCTAGAAGTGAGTGAGCCCTTATCATGTCAGATAGAGTCCTTTTGTGACCTAATTTTTCTCCTCCGATCTTTCACGGACCACCGCACCTCAGGCCTGTGGGCTGCTTTCCGAGCCTCGGCCTCAATCACCAAGTGAAGGGGCCCAAGGACCAGAAGGACCTTCAGAGCTGCTGTGGGGGTCGTGCGTATTGCTCCTGTGACTCACAAACAGGCGAGTCTTTGGAGTAGAAGCATAAGTGATCAGTGGTCTTCCTATAACAGTATAGTACCACATTGTTACCCTGGGTAGCCCCCAAGTTTTACCAAAAGTCCTTCTGCATACCCAAGGCCCGTTGTATTTGTCTGTGATCTTTTTAGGTCAGTTTAGAGTCCAGGATGACTCCTAGAGACTTCACCGTCCTGGAGATCGTTAGTGTTATAGAATACGGGTTCGACGAAACCGTCTAGCCTGCGTCTCCTAGTGAAAATTACCAGTTCTGCTTTAGAGAGGTTAATTCTAAGGCCCCGGTCGTTGCACCATCTCTGTACGATCTGCAAGGCCCTTTGCTAACCGTACTTGGGAATTTTCCCGAGATGATAATTGCCAGGTCGTCTGCATGCTGATACATCATTTTTTAAAAAACGAACTCTCATGTTTCAGTTTATGTAAAGGTTATGTGTCAACATATGATTCCAAATACGGAATATTTTATTGAAGCGTTTAATTCATCGATTCTAGTCCCTTTCTAAACCACTAGAAGAATCTGCCTAAAATCTTCAGGAAACAACAACGTTACTGTACCCATAACGTTGATGTTTTTTCACAGATCCTGAAGAGTTCTATCTAATAAAGCTTCAAAAATATATTAGACTGCACACTAATTCCATGCGATTAATTTACACTCTTCTAGAATACTTGCCAATGTAACTCCCTTTTTGATGCTACAGACAGGAGTTTCGAAGTGCTAAATTAAATGGCAATTTAAAAATTGAATGAGCTGTTCTTCCTCCCTCTAGTGTTTCAGCTATTTCTAAGGATGCAACATCTATAGAAATTTGACTGGAAAATCTAACTTTCTTGAGTATTAATTGAGTAAAAAAGTTTTTTCTGTGCCACCAGAGATATTAAAGAAGAATATTTCGACAAGGTTATTTTCTACACTCTTTAAAGTATCTTTATAAGTTGCAGCGCTTCCTGTTTCTTATTTAACTTGGGATCGTTAAGATTAATTTTTGCTGAATTTCGTTTTTGTTCTTAAGTATTCAATATTATACGAACCTATTTGACCGCGATTGGGAATAGTGAAACCAAATTCAATCTTTAAGGCATATATTTTGGCGTATAAGCGGTAAGTGATTATGATCGCCATAGATATAAAAAGATAAATAATGAATTGGCACGATCCACCCCCTGGTATTTGAACTAAATCATCGTGTCCGGGTAAAACTCGTTTTGATCTGTATACATAATTTACGTATTACGGCTCAAGATTAATACAAGGATTTATTCATCTTACTAACAATAAACTAAAACAAAAACCTACAGAACTTAATAAACTAAAAGTAAAAACCCTATACCGGGTGGCTCAGCAGATAGGAACACTCTTGTGACTTTCGAATGGGCGAATGGATTTATTTTCAAATTTGCTTAAGTGATATGGGATGAAATTTCCAATTATATGATGGAAAGAACCAAAATGGCCGGCGTCCGGTTTCGATGCAATTTACATGAAAATCAAATTTTTAAACGGGACAACCTGTATATTCTTGCATATTTGAATCCTGATGGCCAAAATACATATGATCTGACCCTCAAATATTTTGATTAAAAAAAAAATATGGATTTTTTAAGTTTTAGTTTACTATTGTAAAAATGGATTATATCAAAGCATTTCTTTTTCTAATTATAAATTTAGTACAAAGAGCAGGTAGACATTATGCACATCATCAATTTCGTAATTTAACGATCTAATTAAATAACAGGTGTTGTCCCATAGGGAGAAACCAACATTGTTGAAGTTAATGAAGAATAAATCGTTTTTAATATTAGTATCTGAAGAGATAATATTTGAAAGGTGCCTGCAGATCGATTTTTAACAATTTTGGCAAATCGCGGCCTTCTATGATTAAAACTAAAAATTAAGAAATCTATATTTTTGGAATATCAAAATAATATTTGAGGGTCAGATCATATGTATTTTAGCCAGCAGGATCCAAATATGCAAGAATATACAGATTGTCCTATTTAAAAATTTGATTTTTATGTAAATTGCATCGAAACCGGAAGTCGGCCATCATAAAATTAGAAATTCATCCCATATACCAAATTTGAGAAAAATCCAACCGGCCATTCAAAAGTTACAAGAATGTCCCTATCGTCTGAGCCACCCGGTATATGTAAGAACAAACCATTTTTACAAACATTTCCAACAAAAACTATAAGTAACTCAAAAGAAATCTGTAAACCATTATTTGAAATCAATCTTTTAAATATTGAGAATGGTTTATATTTCCACTAAAAGTAAAGACTTCAACGCAATTTTTTTTTAATATATTTTATATATAGTATAGATTTTGGATGGATCATAATCAGTTATTCAAGCCAAGGTGAAATACAAGATATCCCGAAAACTATATGAGATAAAAAATTACATAAAATTACGTAGGATTACAAAAGGCGGTTCTGCTCATAACGTACGACCACTGCATAGTGACAAAAAGTGAGCTCACTGAGGGTTTTGTGTAAATACATTCATTCACGATTCTATTTAATTCATTTATCTGTTTTTTAATCGGCTAGCGGGTAGGAGATCTCTTAAGAACCAACTTGGGAGAAAATACTACTTCATGGAAATGAAGTAGCATTTTCGCGAGCTTGAGGTTCTTCTTAATTCTGAGGGTGATAACCTATAGGGATCCTTTTATCAGGGTCATAATAAATCGAAGTGGTCAGCAATCTACCGCTATGGAACGAGGCTACTGAAGAACTACTTCTTTAAAAGCTCGTTGCCAAATACCTAAGAGCATAGTTGCAGTAATTTTAGCGGTCTTGCATCTACGAGTTAACGTAGGACACAAAATGGGCGGCTACAACCAGCGTCTGACTGAGGCGGCTATCACTAAAAGTGCATAAAGCAAGGGAAAATTACAGTACTCATTTTTTTCTAGAAGCATCTATGAATATGTCTCGGACAAGATTTTTGTAAAAATTGGCTACTAGAATATAAAATAATGTGGTTATGTACAATGTATGTATAACGTGTTACCTCCTTAGTGTACATGTGAATTTTTGATTATTAAAGTGTATTATTTGCAATCAAGTGTGTATTAATTATACTACAAGTCCGGAATAAAATAAAAAGAAATCCGACAACCTGGAATATAAATGGTTTCTTACCGCAGGGAAAACTTTGCCTGCTGAAGAAAAAAGACAGACTCAAACATTAAAATACCAGGTCTTTCTGAGATGTATTATAGGGAAATTTTAGATCCATCACAGGAAGCATGATATCAGTCGGTATAAAGTAGAATTCTGGATCTCTGAAGATGTGTAAAGTCTGATCTTTGTACGTTTCGTGATATATCTACCAAACCAAATTTTACGCACCTGGCAAATTGCCACTTATGCTATCTGCATCTTTAATATAATAAACTGTTCTTTACAATCATTTCTAAATTTTAAACCCGAAATTATACGTAGAAAATGTACTATTTATTGCTCTTTCCACTATTATTGTTATTAGTTAATTTACGAATATTATGAGCTAAATACAAGAATAATTATTAGCAAAGCATCTATGCAAGGTAAACTCCTTGAATATAACATACCTTTGTTTTTATAAACATTGACGACATTAAAACTAGACTAAATGTTAATAATAGCGTCATTTAACAATTTACAGCTATTTATTTTGCAATCAATTTCTCTATGCAAAATATTTACCCACGGTCTTATTAAACTGAAACACAAAAATGTGTGGGATTATTGAAATAAATAACCTAACCATAAATTTCACTATTTAAATGTGTCTAGGTTATCTTGTAATTTAATAATACGATTATGAAACGTTTTATAACGCATAATATTAATAACATTGAGATATTGAATTTTTATTTCTATAATTTTCATTGTCAGGGAGGAAGGCAAATCTTTGCTGATTATTTTACTTATTTATCTACCATTTTTCAGGAGATACGCCGTACCTATAACATGAATAATTTAGCAATTTAATGCAATTTATCGAAGCGAGATTAGTGATATTTGGAGCCCTTGTGGCCAATACTGGCAACTGCGAACATGGTATTCGGTGAAGAATACAAATGACAAGATCGGCGACTTTCCAATTGAATCAATTTTGGTGTAACAGAAATATCACGAAACGAAAGATCAGACTTTATAACGCCCTAGTTTTCTCCATCTTTACATCTCTCAAACTTGGACCATTAGAAAAATAGACAAACGGCGTATTAATAAGAAATCTGTGTCTGGAGATGATTGATACGAATTCCCTGGACAATCCATCGCATAAATAGCTCGATTCTCCAAGAAATTCATCCCCAAAAGCGACACTATAGTATCTTATGAATCCTCTCATTTTTGACCACATCAACCAGAGAGAGAACAATATAGAACAGATGATAGTTCAGGGAAAACCAGATGACAAGAGGCCAAGAAGAGGCCTCCCAAAACGTTGGATTGATGTTGCCAATGAACTAATAGAAAAGAGCTTTGGGCAACCACGATAATTCGCGTAATTCTGTCAAACGTGCCATATAGTTGACGGAGTCCAACTACATGGATCACAAGACGTCTGGCAGGATGTTATGAATAAGAAAAGGAAGTGATATTTAACGTGCTTCACATTGTAATACAAGCGATGATTTTTTCAAATCACTTAGATAAATAATAATTAACATGGATCTTCTGCATAAAAGCTTATTCAGTGCAATAATTGTAATAATATATATTACTTACAGAAGAATTTATAATATGTGTAGTGTGTACGTCTCCCGTCAACGAGAGGCGTCGTGGATCCAGTGTGTATGCATTGTACTAGTAGTACTGAGTATGGCTTGTCATATCATCATGGGCTCAGATCCTGCGGTTAGTGAAAGACCATAAAGCCGTAAGAGTTATCCTCGGAATTGTCGCAGGATTGGCAAAAAGAGCGAAACGTAATGGAGAAGAACCTAATATCGTGTTTCAGTTTATGCAAAGAGGACGGCGTGGCAACTTAAATAACTACTAACTAACTAATGAGTAGTTTTTTTTGTCAAACTGTCCAAATTAAAGTACGTCTACAAAGGAAGTGCTCCATAAGAACATGAAAACAATGATTTATGGACAAAACACATCTCCGCCTTCCTAAGGTAGAGGGCCTACCAATCAAACTATATTGTAGATGTGGGGTAAGTGTAGAGCTTCTTGATATCAGTGAAAAACTTATAGTTAATTGCCGGAATCACTAATGCATTTCTTCTCTGTTTGTGCACTGTTGAGCCTACAGCCACTACATAATGCGATGTCAAGGGCCGGGACACACGAAGTAGCTCTACTTATAAAGGATCAGATCATCACTCAGTCAGAGGATTCCTTGTGTCTCTCCGTCTATAATAGGTTCATCATTTCATACACAGTCGCGTTCCCTAGTGGGGATGACTGAGGATATGATAAAAGGCAACTTCTGAGTCGCGGAGGTCTGGAATGGATACAGACAGATTCAAGAGGGAACCAGTGATGGCATACTCACATATCGGGGCCACTTGGCAAGTGCCCTACTGTATACCAAGCCGAGGTATATGCCATCTTACTGTGTGTAAGCGAAAACCTCAAAAGAGGCTTCGTTAACAAGCTTGTTTATAAATTGCTTTGAGGGCTCTTGCATCAAACAAGATGACTTCTAAACTGCTGCTGAATTGTCGGACTATTTTAACTGAGCTGTATAAATCAGTAAAACTCATTTGAGCACTCGGACTTAGAGGCGTGGAGGCTCATAAAGAAGCAAACCATATGGCGTGAGAGAGAGAGAGAGAGAGAGAGAGAGAGAGAGAGAGAGAGAGAGCAAAAACTCATTTTTTAAGCTTTGAGCCAGCCTTTGGTTTGCCAAGAAGTCTGATTCAGTTAGAATTATAAGACAGGGTCACAGCACAGTTCATCGACTTTGGACTTAAGGCCCCGGAATTAGGCAATCAAGGCTCTATGACTGTAAAGGTGCCCTCAACTGACTTCACCATTATCCCTTCAAGTGGTTAGAGAAGTTTACTCTCTTCCCTTATGAATCAATTTACAATTGATAAAATTCGACTTTTTTGTGTTCTATCATCACCTCGATAGAAGACATTTCATTATGGAGAAAACAGTAGATGGAGACATCACTGTTAGTACTTTCGGAATAAATCTCTTCGTAGATATTAAATGTGACCATGGTAACCAATACTTACACATTTCTGACGCAGATCAATCGCGGTAGAATTCATTACTGAGCACATAAGGACTGCTGTATTTAATAATCTTCCATTGGTTACTTAAATTGGAAAGACATGATAAATAAAGGAGCTTCACTTCAGGAAAAGATCAATAGATTAATCGAACATCAAGAAAGCTAAAGAAAGAAACTTTCCTGTCAGTGTGCATCATATTTTATCTAAATTCTGTTTAATCCATATCTAATACTATGGGAGCCCACCCTAACTGTACGTGCACCCTCTCCCCCCCCCAATATTTTTTATAAAGATTAAAGCATAAGGAACAATTTTAGACATCTCCCAAAAAAAGAAACTGGTTGTACTTTCAAAATGGCGTCCATGTTTATAAAAAATTTTTTTTTGTAAATATTGTTTTCGTCATTTAACACAAAAATTAAAAAAGATAGAGAAAAACTTTCTGCACAAAAGACAAAGTGCATAAAATTTTCTACAATTTTGTTCCTATACAATATTTGGATAGGAGTTACCATTTTCCAGATAAATGATTCGGCTCTTAAAATGAAATAATAAATTCAATATAAAACGTAACACCTCAGATTCACTATCGCTGTCATCCGATACATCGAATATTTCTCTACGTACAGTTAGGGTGACTATAACGTTACAAGAACATCTAATATGCATTGAAATCATCATATTTTCTAATCATCACATATAATTACCAGAAAGAACATAGATGTCAACTTTATTGACGGTTAAAATATTTGCTTGAAGGTAATATTGCAACATATTTTTATACCCATTATTAAAGTAAATAGTAGTTTTAGTTAATCTGAATGCATGTATTGTTTCATGGAGATAATTTAAATTAATGTGGTATATGAAAAGATGTTTATTTTATAAATTTGTATAAAGAACTAATTATTCAAGGATTTGCGGTTGTTATGGACTCAAACCAAATGTCTTTGCTCAAGCAAAGCAATGGTGAACGTTTGTAACTATAGCAAAGAGGAAAAAGATTTGTGTTTCATTTTAATACTCGTATATGAATATTTTGATATTCACCTGGTTCAATAAAAGTGAAACTTCTCAATTAATAAAGGGGCCCACTGAAGGTGTTGAGTTTATACCGAAGTAAATAAGATTTTTATTTAAGTTGTTAAAAAACGCAATTGTTTAAACATTTATCCAGCAAATCTTTTAATCGATTAGCAACTAGTTTCACCATTTTTTGTTGGATATATAAGGAGCCACTGGCTCTAGCTAAAAAAGAAAATATATTACATCAGACCTTAGCAAACAGAGAGTGGACTTGTTTGACGAGGTATTAAACCAATACCTATCCAATTAATGTATTTATGTGTTCTACATATTAAGTAAATCAGTTCGCTAAAATCTTGTAGCAGTTTAAAAACTAAATTGCTGAATACATTTGACATTTCAATTTGAAGCAAAAATGAGGTAAATCAGATTCATCAAATAAAAGAAAAATAACAATTTCGAAATAGTATTTGGAGAATGTCTGATTTATTATTGTGTAGGTGATATATCATTATGTATCTTTAAAAACAATAATATATTACTAAGAGATACACGGGGAGCTAGTAAAATACGACAAGTCTAAGTTTACCAATGGTGATAAGACAATAAGAAAAAACTTCATATTAACTTAAATATCTTCCCGGGAAATATGAGAAATTTCTTTCGAGTAGAATTTAATTTTTGAATGATCGTATACATCAAATGGAAGGCTTCTTATTTATTTTTAAACCGTGGAACTATGAAATATTCCTCTTTGAAGATGGCTCTCGAGAGATGTTGTAATGGAGCCGATTAAGTAAATTTTAATGACTCATGTTCAGTTCAAATTGGGGCAGAATCTTTCAGACACGTGTTTGTGATGTTTGGTGTAAAGACCATAGCAGGATAAGCATGTGTTAGCTGCCCTCTCACCAATCGGGTAGAGATTTTGGGCACAAGTTGATAGTAGTGTTAGATGAAATTTCACAAAATATTATTTTTGGAAAACCATTTCTAGGGGAGTTTTGGGGGTAAAAAGAAAAATGGAAACTAGTTTTTTTCTCAAGAAAAGATAAACCGAGTTTCATGAAAAAAATATATGCTGTGGCTTTTGATGACACAAACGTGGAAAAAAATATTGAGTCCATTTGTCGAAAAAAAGTGGTGAAAAAATGTATTCAAAATAAATAAAAATTTTTTTTAGGGGATGTTCCTTTCAAATAAATGCTTATATGCCCCTTTAAAAAATATCCAATTTTCAAAGCGATCGGAAGGGTACAACATATTCAAAATTGATAATCATGGGCATACTGCGGGCGGCACGGTTCATTACTACAACTTACTACCACAGTCACTGGTGGCCATTACCGTTTAAATCAGTATCAAACTTCAAGAAGTGTGGTGCAGATATTTTCAAATTCTCTGACATCTATTGTTGGGTCAAACAAAATCTAGTTTGAAAATCAGAATATTTTGCAATGATGACGTCAGTAGTCAACCTACGAAAGAACTAGTTTTCAAAGTCCACTATGAGGAGGTTACAGTGTCTCTCACTAGCTAGGGTGCCTGTTTATTGTAAGTCCCCTTATCTCTCACAATTCGGGTTGACTTTTTTGCGTGAGTCCTCTTGCCTCTCACGAATCAGGTTACTCTATACTGATGAGATTTCTCTTAGTCTTCATTGCTATCGTCGTTAATTACAGGAATAATATTTTTCTGAGTAGAAATGTCGCTGAGAATTTTAGATGGCTTCAGAACTTTCGACAAAGTTCTTGCGTTGGGCAGATAGTATACAATTGCAGCAATGTGCGAGTAGCAGTCAACAGCTCTGTTTTCGTTGGCGCCTGTTTGTCCCACGCAAGGTATTTGTCGAAAGTTCTGAAGTCAGCTGAAATTCTCAGCGATATTTTTACTCGGAATAATAATATTCCTGTAATTGAGGACGACAGCAATGAAGACTAGGAAGTGTCTCACCAATATAGAGTAACCTGATTCGTGAGAGGCCAGAGGACTCACGCATAAAAATCAGCTCGAATTGTGAGAGGGAAGGGAACTAACAATAAACAAGCTCCCCGACTAGTGGGAGGCAAGGGGACTCATGATAAACAAGCATCCCGACTCGTGAGAGACAAGGAGACTCACGATAAACAAACACCGCATAATAAGTGGACCAAAATCGTATTGTAACCTCCACGTGGTGGATCTTGGAAAGTACAGTTCTTTGGTAGCTGACTACAAACGTCATCATTGCAAAATGTTTCGCAAAATTTTTCAAAAGTATTGAAAAATGTTTTCCAAAATAAAACAAAAAATTTTATGAGATGTTCTCAAAGAGAGTAACCTGATTCGTGAGAGGCAAGAGGACTCACAATAAACAAGCGCCCCGACTAGTGAGAGGCAAGGGGACTCACAATAAACAGGCACCCTGACTAGTCTAGTTACTACTGTAACCTCCTCGTCGTGGACTTTGAAAACTAGTTCTTTCGTAGGCTGGCTACAGACGTCATGATTGCAAAAGTTCAGATTTTCAAACTAGATTTTGTTTGACCCAACAGTTGATGTCAGAGAATTTGAAAATATCTGCTCCACACTTCTTAAAGTTTGGTACTGATTTAAACGGTCGCCAGTGACCGTGATAGTAAGATGTAGTAATGAACCGCGCCGCCGCGCCGCCGCGCCGCCGCGCCGCCGCGCCGCCCGCAGTATGCCCATGAATATGTTGTACCCTTCCGATCGCTTTGAAAATTGGACACGTTTTAAAGAGGTATATAAGCATTTATTTTTTATTTTGGAAAAATTTTTTCACCACTTTTTTTCGATAAGTGGACTCAATAATTTTTTTTTTGCGTTTATGCCATCAAAAGCCATACCATATATTTTTTTCATGAAAATCGGTTTATCCGTTCTTGAGAAAAAAATTTTTTTTCCATTTTTCTTTTTACCCCCATAATTCCCCTAAAAATGGTTTTCCAAAAATAATATTTTGGGAAATTTCATCTAACACTACTATCAACTTGTCCCAAAATCTCGACCTGATTGATGCGGGGGCAGCTAACACATGCTTATCCTGCTCTTTAATCATCATCTTGATCGATTTTTTCTTAACCAAAAAACTACATTCAAATTAAATACCGCAATTTCATTTCGAAAAATAAATTTCCGATAATCGTTCTGATAAAACAAAAACAGTGTTTTAAACAACATTTGTAGAGTATAATTTTCTGTTTAAAAAATGTGTAAAAGGATTTTCGTAAAACTTTTCACTCCATTTAGCACTTTTCATTTATTCATTATCTTTTCCGTAGGATGACTGCCCTGTATACTTCTTTTAACTAAAAGTATATCAGGTTTTCTTCCTGGCAATATCGACAACTACAATCGAAATATTATTTTCCTCTGCCATTTCATAATTAGATATTTTTTAAAGTGATCACTCTGTATACATTTCACTAAAAGTATGTCAAATTTCATCCTCGGTAATGGTATCAACTACGGCCCAAATATTATATCCACGATGATTGTCTTTCATAGTGAGCACCTTGTATATTTTTCTTCTCTGACAATTGTGTTAACTTTTTGTGAACTATTATCCGTCACATTTTCTCAGATTTTGATATATTATTATAATCTGTATAATTTTTTTATATTTGCTTTGACAGCTGTGTTAACTTCGAAATATTATTGCCGAGTGTCACATTATTTTATTATTTTTCATATTTTTCTTCCTTGACCTTAACTTCATGCCACATATTACTGTTCTCCTCACATTCTTTTCATAATTTTTTTTCAGGGTGGCCACCTTGAATATTATTTATATTATTCCTGGACAGTTGTGCAAACTGCATACATTTTTTTATTCTTTTTGAGGTGACCACCTGTATATTTTTCATATTTTACTTCTTGACAGTTGTGTTAACTACATGCGAAATATTATCGTCCTCCTATAAATTTTTCAATTTTTTTAAGGTTACCACCCTGTATATTATTTTCACATATTTCTTCTTTGACAATTATGTTAACTGCGTGCGGAATATTATTCTCCTTCGTCACATTTTTAAAAATTTATTTTAGCGTGACCACAGTATATATATCTTTTTCATGTTTTTTCTTTGACAGTTGTGTTAACTGCACGCGGATTATTATTGTCCTCCGTCATATTTTTAAAAATTCATTTTAGCGTGACGACCAAGTATTTTTTTCATCTTCTTCTTCTTCTTTGACAGTTGTGTTAACTGCATGCGGAATATTGTTGTAGTATTCTTTAATCATTCAAGCATACCAGTTCTTCGTTGACAATAGCTACCTGCCAAATATTATTCATCTCCGTCTAGTGGTTTTGAAAATATAGCGCCAACAGACAGGCAGACAGACAGACTGACTGAAGTAAATGGCTCTAATTTTCGTAATCTACATACCCTGAAACGTGAACATCCGGAGGAATCTCGGAGGGTGATTCCTTCGGTAAGTGAGGAAAGCAAAACTTAAAAAAGATATTATTTTTTCAAGTGTAATTAGTAATCTGAAGTTCAAGTAGTTTATGTCAAATTTCTGAAAAGTATTTTTTGCAGAATAATTAATTTATCTTTAATCTTAAAATAATAACATTTTTCATCAGGGCTGAATAAGTTATAATATTAAATGTGGAGTATGTTACAATTAAGACTGAAAGTCTAATAATAACACAGGACCACAAAATATTTTTGCAGTGTAGCATATGTTTTTGGGGTTGCTGAAATCGAATCTGAAACTTATTTTGCCCAATCACGTCTGTTTTTTTTTCAAATCAAGAACAATTTTTTTTAACTGACGTTACGATAATATTCGAAGATTTGGCGGAGTCGCCGGTAATATCAATTAATTCACAAATAGGGTATTATTTTTGTGGTAACATTTACATGGTGCCTAACACAAAGAGAATTTCACAATAGATTCCTTCACTATGTAGAAGTTAAATAAATAAAAGAAGTTACCAAGAAACTTGACATTTTTTTTTAAATCGAGCCTTTAAAAAATATCTCTAAAAAGTGAGAAATAAGATGTCACTCAGTTTTACAAATATCTGTCTACCTTTTAGTGGAAAGTAGCAAGAAACTACCTTATTACCTAATAACAATATGAAATCGATGCAAAAATATCTAATTTCAAAACCGACTGCGGTATTCATCTACAGATTTAAGGTTCCCCTTGATTTAAAAAAGATCCTGACGTGATGGGGCAAAATAAGTTTCAGATACAGTTTCAGCGACCCCAAAAACGTATGCTACACTGGGTCTGGTCCGGCGCACCTCGCAAACATATTTTTGGTCGGTTGTGAGACTTATGGTTATTTACTTACGCATCATGTATGTGGTGGCCAAAAGGTGAAGAGAAGTTAACACAAGAAAAGTTGCAGAAATTGCAACGCTTTGCCTGCTTAGGGATTCCAGGAGCAATGTGCTCCTGTCCCACAACAGCTATGGAGGCAATGCTAGACTTAATTCCTCTACACCTGCATGCATGGAAGGAGGCAGCACTCAGTGCCCTATGGCTGCACCAGGTACTTTCTTTCAAACCAGACGATCTGGTTGTTTACTTAAGGAGTCTGAGGTCAATTGAATTGAAATCCATGACCAAACCACTGACTCAATGCCAATCAAGCGGGATTTTGACTGTCCTTTTGATGTGCTAATTGAGAGCCGTCAGACGAGCAGTGTCGAAGTCTTGCAGTACACAAATAGATTGAAGATGGCTGAAGGGGTTGGCGTGGGTGTAGCGGGGCCTAATTACAGGCTATCCAGAGCCCTAGGTAAGACTCCAACCATCTTACAAGCAGGAATGCATTAAATAAAGACATTCGAAGGGCAAAGATCTATATACTTTCAGACAGCCAGGCAGCATTAAAACCTCTCACTTTTGAGTCTAAAATTGCCTACTAATGTACACAATTCCTAAAGCAACTGGCAAACAACAAGGTTACCTTGATGTGGGTGCCAGGGCATAAGGGAATAGAAAGAAATGAATTAGCTGACGCCTTTGCAAAAAAAAAGGCGCTGAAGCCCCATTTTTTGGGCCCGAACCGTTTTGTGGCTTATCCAAGGGATATATAATGGAGGAGATCCAAAAGAGGGAAAGGAAACAGAAAGAATCCTATTGGCGGAATACTCCAGGCAGCCATCACTTATTCGGCAAAGAATGCCACATGGCTTCTCGAACTCGAAAAGTCCGACTTAAGGCTGATGACAGGCCTTTTAACGGGCCGGGCTATTGCCCCTTGAGATATCATCTTAAGAATATGGGCAAGGCAGACAAGCATACACGCAGATGCTGTGATACTGCAATGGAAACTGCGGAACATATTCTTTGCGAATGCAAGATGCTATTCCACACTAGGCTATAGTACCTAGAAAAGATGACGGACGGTGAAGATACAGGAAAATTAGCCCCCAGAAAAATCACAAGGTTCGTGTACATCCTCTTTCCCAACAGCCGTTAAGTATATTCAGTTGAAATGAAACTTTTTGTTTAGCCATCTGGTACCAATATAGCAAAAAAAATGTACAAAGAAGAGATGTATAAGTAATAAATAATTTTTAATATTGCACAGTAATCTAAGCACAGCTTTATTAACATAGTAGCAAATATTTATTAATTTATCTTTGGAAAAATTAACGAAAGTTTGGGAATTACATATTATAGTAATAATAGTATAATATATCAGATAAGAGCCAGACTGACAATGTTGGCAAACAAAAACTAGTGGTAGACAAATTTAATATAAAATATTAATCAATTTCCTATTCAAATATGTCAGATAAATACATGGAGGTAAGTTTTCATATCATTACCTAATTAATTTTTCATTTTTTAATTATGTAGTAGTATATACGTCAATTATTTATATTTTATGTAATAGTTTCGTTGTTAATTACTAAGTGTAGCTAGATCACTAGATAAGATAAAATAAATACTCTACGTAGAGCCTAAATACAGGGTAAATTTTATACATGCAAGAGAGTAGGAATCGTTAAATTTTAATAAACTGTAAAAGCTCCCTAAAATCGCTTCTTATTGAATTATAAAACGTTATTAAAAACAAAATGTAGGTACCTAAAATGATTTCCATCATACACTAATGAACTGCATGGTGTGAGTCACAACATCAGAATCTACCCTTTTCATTTGAATTGCCTTTGATCCTGTTTTCAATTAGGGATTGCAATTTTAGGAAGTTAGGAAGTTTTAATAACCGGTAAATCGGTAAATAAAAATGTAAATAACCGGTTAACCGGTATCTACCGGTAATTTTTAGAATGAACGATTAGGGTGGCGAAAATGGCAATTGTCTTTTTCCATGTACAAAATTATCTAAATTTAACTAAAAACATTTTTATATACGTATATTTAATATAATGAACAAATAGTCTGGCAGATTGCTGTAAGAATTATGCACAAGCGGTTAAAAGCGATTTCTCTTTTCTGTCGTGTCAGTAGGGACCTAAGGACCATATTCAGAATGGGAGCCCATCGGATCAGTCACTTTTAACTTCTGTACAGTTGCGCAAAGTACAGTTTGGGACCTAGTGTCATTTTGGACTAATAATTCCGTTTCAGACGTCGTAGCGAGATCATTTTTGGGTGTAGATCTATGCTTTTGGGGGCGAGAAACTTGATTATAACTGTCTAGCGGCCCTGAGGCCCATGGTACATAGTAGCAAAAAAAATTAAAAAACAAAATCGGAAAAACCAATCTCGTAGCCAAACAAAACCTCAACTCTCTTTTTTTTTTTCAACTAACTTAAAAAAAAAACAACCTAAAAACATCCTAAAAAATAAACCTAAAAAAAATGAAAAAGTTTTTTCCTCGACAAGGATCGAACCCGGCCCACCAGATTCATAATGGACGTCCATTCTCCAGAATGCCCATTGATGAGGGCCATGAGCACAACAATGCCATGATCAAAGGTGATGAGGGGGCTGTTAGACTGACTGAAAATCCGTCAGCTCTTCAACGGTGGATGGTTTCGGGACCGGGAATGGCTCGACTTGTACAAGAGTTTTCAGCCCACCTTACATCTACAGGCAAATATGATTGTTCGAGACACCATGAGGACGTGCCTGCGAAACAGAAGCGTTTTCTCAAAGATGCCCAGTCCTTGATTAAGATCACGTCAGAAATGGGAAACCCGCGGAGACCTCCTCGTTCTTGACACACGCCGCATCATGGATCCATCTATCGCAGCGCCTCTCCGTAAAATGGTGCCGTTAGGGCAGTATCAGGCAGACGAGTTTTTCTAAACTCAAATTGTAGCGCGCAGTACTCCGATCAATGATTCCATGAAGAAGAAGAAAGTTTTACTCTTTAGCATTGGCTCCATGAGTGTCAAACAATCCCGCCAGCAGCTTCAAATTGCCTTCTTAAAATGTGACAGAAGTCTATTTTCCAGACTATTCATTGCTTGTCAAGTGCGCCATTGAGGACTTCTTTCGCCATGAAAATCAGGCCTACCCTTCTTCCCTGTCAGACAACAGTGACTTATATTTCGGCAAAAAGTCAGATTTGCTGGATTGCCTTGTAACTAACGACCAAGTTGACATGTCCATACCTTCTACTGAAACTGAAATGATAGTAATTGATGGTGCTGCTGCTGTACATTTTCTGCGTCCTCAGCCTGGGGAAAGTTTCTTCTGTTACAAAAATTAATTCGTAACTTACATCAGTAATCAATTTACTGGATCAGTTCCTCGGATTGACGTAGTTTCTGATCGCTATCATGCTGACTCTCTGAAGGCTGCCACATGCTTGAAGCGAGGAACTGGCATTAGGCGCAGAGTAGAAGGGGATAAATTAACCCCTAAAAATTGGAGTGAGTTTTTGAGAGACAATGAGAGC
This sequence comes from Rutpela maculata, assembly GCA_936432065.2. NCBI lineage: Eukaryota > Metazoa > Arthropoda > Insecta > Coleoptera > Cerambycidae > Rutpela > Rutpela maculata. The sequence goes on along the minus strand of OW386286.2, from coordinate 69,937,718 downwards.
TGTTTTTATTCCTGAGTGATTTCATTGGTTCTGCATCTTACAGAGGGAAAGTTGTTAGCCGAAAACAGGAGATCATCTCCTCACTTCAGTCTGACCTGACGAATCTGATACCCTGCGTCCATGAAGAAGCAGATTATAGAATGATCCTCCACATCGCTGATGGTTGCAGGGAAGGACACAAACATATTTTGATCCGCACGGTCGACACAGACGTGGTGGTGCTGGCAAATGCCTTTTTGCATACTCTATCTGGCTGTGAGAACATATGGATTTTGTGCCAGAAAGGTGTTTGGGTCTTCTCTTCTTCCATGCCTTCACAGGTAGCGACACTACTTCTGCGTTCAAGGGCAAAGGAAAACAGCTCTGGCGGCGTGGAAAGATTTTCCTGCAGTAAATACTATCTTTGAGGGCTTGTCCAAAGGTCCTTCCTTGGATGAAATTGAGCAGGCCTTACCAGTACTGGACATCCCTACTCAAGATGCTCTCCATCTGCATACCCAGAGAGCTGCCTATCAGGCGGGGCATATATGGGGACAGAGTCTGACGAAGAATTTCGTTCTTCCCGACCCTGCATTGTAGGGTGGACCAAGACACCACAAGGAGTATGGAAGGTAAAGTTAATGTCATATATTATATGGTATACACAAATCAACGCACAAGGCCCTTATCCTTGACCATTCGCATTCTTATACGTATACGTTTTCCAATACAAATTGCATAGGAAAACGTATACGTGTTCGAATGTGAATTCGCAAGGGCAATGACCCTGGTCGTATCGCTCCTTAAATAGTATTTTGCTTCCTCCAGGTCAAGTGGACGATCCTGCCTCCGGCAGGAAGGGCGTGCCGCGGGGTCATCTCCTGTTCCCGCAAAACCCCATGTGGAAAAAGATGTAGCTGCGGAAAATCCCATGCACCAGATTGTGCAAATGCAGTTGTGAACAAGAATAGATAAAGTTACAAGTTCAATAAAGGTAAAAACAAAAACCCCAGGGTTCACAACATACAATCTGACACCCCGATGATGATAATTATTACTATAATACTATTTTTATTCCTCCAGGTGCTCGGAACAAGGAGGAATTGGCATACGCTGCAATAATTAATGCAGAGGTCAGAAAAGCCCGCAGCGGACACATCTTCAATGTTCTTTGTGTATTCTCTGTTCTAAATATACAATTTATTTCAGTAAAATTAAATAAAGCTTCCTTTAAAGAATAGTCCTTTAACCTTTTTGAGTCTCACACACGTCAACTCATGGTTGAAGGCAAAGAGACTGATGACATTATTCCTCAGGTACCCGTGGTACACCTTCAGTACATACCCGTTTAAACTCTAGGTACCCAAATGGGAGTACTATAGGCCTCAGGGCCTACAGACAGTTATAATCGGGTTTCTCGCCCCCAAAAATATAGATCTACACCCAAAAATGATCTCGCTACGACAACTGAAACAGAACTAATAGTCCAAAATGGCATTAGGTCCCAAACTGTACTTTGCGCAACTGTACAGAGGTTAAAAGTGACTGATCCGATGGGCTCCCGTTCTGAATATGGTCCTTAGGTCCCTATTGACACGACAGAAAAGAGAAATCGCTTTTAACCGCTTATGCATAATTTTTGTCGAGTTAGGTTCTAATCCGCCGGACTAAAACAAAAGGTTTTTATCAAAAGGAAAAACCGCTGCCCAAGGAATCACTACTTCCACATCCGGATTTTCTATAAAAGTCACACAACGAAAAAATTTTGTATCTGGAAATGATTGTTTATGGAACTTTAATAATATAATATTTGAAATCCTCTACCCCAAAAACCCATAAAACGATACCCCACATCGGTAGTGGGTGGTGGTGATGACAGGGGGTGGGAGTGGGTAGGGGTGGATAAAGTAAAAAAATATTTTGAGGTTTCTGGTTCTTGTACACACACTAAATCACATATTTCTTCATCCTCTTTAATAATGGGGTGGGGGTGGTAATGGGGGTGGCTAATGCCAAAATTTTTTTTGAGACCTTAGCTTCTCTTGCCTATACTAAATATCAATTTTATGAACTCTTACCTGCTTGATTTACCTATTTACTCCAAATTTACCCCAATTTACCCCCCAACCCTTCGACGGAACAAGATGAAAATATAATCTAGTTCTAGATCTCGTTAAAATACATAAGTGTACCAAATTTCAAGTCAATATCTCAAACGGTTCCAGAGTAAACGTGCGCACAAAAAAAGTTACAGACCGACAGACAGACAGACCGACAGACAGAAATTTTTTTTCGCTCAAACTTGAAATCTCGACGTTTCATGACATTCTAAGCTTATTTGAACAATAAAAATTTTTAAAAATTTTTTTGTCGTTACTGTACTTCCACTGGATGTGGAAGTAAAAATATAAATTAAATAAATAATTATTCAGTAAATAACAAAAATATTAACTTAAATAACAAAAATTATAAACATAAACTCAAATAGGGCATTTACTGAATACCTAATCTAAAAATACAATATTTTTAAAAAAAAGCCCGTTAAAGGGTTAGTTTTTCAAAACTATATCTGTTAGTCGTCTGATATTTGCGCACCGAATACCACCAGCTGAAGATGCCCTTCCTCAGTTGATATTGGTGGCTCGATAAGTTAATAAAAATTGGTAATAACATACTTCTAAATGTATTCCACGGATATTTGAGGCAGTGAAATATTCAGTTTCCTGTCGCAAGATATTGTCAATGTCTCTCTTGTATTTCTTAGGGCTTGGTGTTTGGATTTTACTTTTTATAATATTATTTATTTATCATTAAAAGTGCTCAGTGTTGGGACAGTCACTCTGTATATAGTGAATACTAGTCAATGACAAATAGAAACGTTGAATACGTGACATATCGTAAGTTCAGAATTTACCGAAATAACCGGTAAAAAATTAAAATAACCGGTAATTGTCGTCATGTGTTTTTTGTCCTGATAACCGGTTAACCGGAAATCCCTATTTTCAATGCATGAATCACGTGAGGAACGATTATTTGTGATCACAATTGTCGTACATTTCTGGATCCGGGCCAATTAAAATTCAAGTAATCTTTTGTGGAAATTAGAGATATTTCTGATTAGTTGAAACAACGTGCGGGGTGTGCACTTTTCGTTTCATCAACGATTTCTCAGTTGTCTTAATCCACGCGGACATTTTATTGATTGGCTTAAGCGATTTCCATGAAATCTTCTCAAGCTGGAAGGCTCGGCGATGGTTCCATTAAATTTTTTTAGACAAGGATTTGACGAAGTCGCCAGTGATAACTAAATTTTGCAATAAATAATTCAAATTCTGTTGGAATTGCATTAAAATTGGTATTTTAGGATCAGCTAATAACGAATATGATGTCAAAAGTTAATAATTCAAGATGGCGAATCCAATATGGCTGCGATATTTGCAATATGTGCGCAAAATGTGAAATGTGACAGAGTCTCTGACAGAGAGCCTAATGTTAAAGTTTTAAAAGCCACAGCAACGGACACTTTACTGTGTAGAAGTTAAATAAAGAGGTAATTTCTTTTTTCTGTGTTTCTTGTTGTCCGTGAAATCTAGAAATATGGCAGGGGATTTCAACAAGAAACACAGAAAAATTAAGAACACGCCACAAACAGCATATTGGCTATAAGGAGGTTACTAAAAAGGGCGAAAAAAGTTTTTTGAAAAAAAAATGATCCGCCTTCAAAAAGGATAGCTAAAAATTATAAAATAAAAGTTGACCGCCGGCGTCGCCCAGTTAACTGAACTGTATTACCTAATATCGATATTGAGATCGGTGTAAAAATGAACAAATAACGAAACCAAGCTTATTTGTAACCGACTTTAATATCGATATTAAGTAATAAAGTTCAATTAACTGGACGACGTGAGACTGAAATTTTATTTCATAATTTTTAGCCACCTTTTTTGAAGGCGGTTCAATTTTTTTTAAATTTTTTTTTAAATATTTCAGTTTGAACATTTGAATAAATTTCTTTTTCAGCTGAGTGCAGCTGAGTTTTTGTAACCTATTAAAAATATTGTTTTCAAATAACGTCTTTTAAAGGGTCGTAGTACAAAACTGTACGTGAAACTAAAGTTTAATAAACAGAATGGCGTATTTACTTCTTTCTGAATTTAGCAAATGGAAAAACTTATTGTCTCGTTACTCCACATTCGTTCTTCTATGCTATTATTTTGGGAAACTGAACATCATAAAAACTAGTGAATACATATTATTTATCTCTTGAGGTACACAATAATTGGTATTGTAATATATAAATTACCTTTTCCAACTTTTACAAGCTCGAAGGAAGCAGTGTACTCCTTTTGTTTGTTCCCAATATGTGACATTCATGCAGTTATATACACTTTATATTAGCCAAATACTACTGAAATAATATATTTCCTCTTAAAGAATCTAAAATTTATCTTATTTTAAAAGCCAAATATGTCACTTTTGATATCTTAATTCTATAATATTATGTAAATTTGCTTATCTATGTGCATGTACGTACCTGTATATTTCTGAGATATTTACTATAATGTCTAGTAATAAACACCATTATTAATATTATTACATGTTAAAGATTTATTAAACTATCTGTGGTGTAGATTGCTGTATGTAACATAAAAATTTAGGCGAAAATATGATAAAATACCTAGGCCTCACAAAAATTAATAAATAGTAAAATTGTGGCGCGAACGATTGAAGAAAACGCTATTTTCTAGTTCTCACTTAAAAGGATTTAAACTTTTTATCACTGAAATCAAGTTTCATTACATATTTAAAACAGAACAGTAAAAAATTCTTATAGCCTCATAGGAAACTTACATATTTTTTAAATTTCATTTGAGTGTTTATGTACATGGAAAAATAGGCTGTGCCAAATATCAGCCCTTAAAAATTTTAGTAGCGGGGTCTGCTATATATATGGTGTTTTCTAAGAAAACACACACATACGCCGATGATTCCCTAATCGCCGCAGGACACAACTGGACTGAAAACAAACTTCAAGAAAAGCCTAATAATGGAGCGAGATCCGTTAACAAAAGAAAGTTGGACCAGCGGAGAGGAACACAAAATAAAGAACAACGAACAAATTGAAGTACCTAGGAACAGACCTGACAAACCAACTGGAATGGAGAGAAATGATAAAGGAGAGAATCAAAACGGCGTACAGAGTCACAGGGGCAATCATACCGTTCACTGAGAAAAATAAACTACCATGTGACCTTACCAAATGTATGTACATAGCCGTCAAACGGCCATTGATGACAATATGGAGTCAAAAAACGCGGCAACAACAAAAGGCAACAGAAGAAAGCGCTAGCACCGAACATCAACAAACTAAAAATAAGGAGACCATGCTACAGCGGAGAACAACAAATGAGAGGATCAGGATTAAAAAATGAATACCACAAAGAAATCGCAACAATATATGTTAGATCACGATTTACATTAGTGACTTTTTAAAAAGATTTATTAAATTAATGAGAGTCAACGTTGACTCTTCGAAATAAAAATGTAGTTATAAAATGAACTGTTTAATCTGACATGAGTATAAGAACTGAATACAAAAGATTATCTAACTAATTTATATCCTCGGTTGGCTGTACTTAGTCAGCATTAGTATTGTTTCCCAAGCTAAGCCAAAGGAAATATGATATTACATATCAGCGATAAATAATATGAGGGAATTCGTTATCAACACGTAGCTGAAATATGATATGCTGAGATAGTTTAAAAGGAATAAAAGTCACGTACAAGTTTTTATACAGTGTACCAAATATTATATAACAACTTCCCCCTTATTAAAAAAGTTGGTGATTATACAGCAACTTTTGTAAAATATAAAAGCAGAATAATAATAAAATGAAAAAATAAAATTGTAAAATATAAAAATGCAAATAGTATATAAGAATATTTAAAGATGTACATATAACATAAATTAATATTAATCATGAAATAAAATTGGTAACAATGTAGGATGTCTTTAAGTTAGTTCCACTTCTTCGGTTTCTTCTTCTCTTTGGATACTGGGTCTTCTCCTTGGAGGTAAGATACTGGTGAAACTTTTGTATGTTCTTCTTGGCATCGGTGGAGATGGTGGAGATGGAGGTGAACCGTGTGATGCATGAACAAGGGCTAACTTTCGGCTTCTTTTTCTGCATTTGCAGAATAGGTAAAGGAGGATAAGGGAGATCACTAGGGTTATAGTGAAGTACGTGAACCACGAGATGTGTTTTGTCACGTAGGGTTCGTTAATGAGGTCGTCTAAATCCTTGGAATACTGGTCTAATTTGTGTTTCGCAATTTCGAGGTCTTCTGTATTCAAATTATTTAATTTCAATGGTTTTAAATTTGGTAGTTGAGTTTTGTCTGGAAGGTCACTGCAGCAATCATACGGAATTTCGATTGGGTGAGTGTTATCTTTGACATCTAACACTTCATTGGAACTGGCCTGGATTTTGGTAATACCAACAAAGGCATAACAGCTGGGTTGTAATTTTATAATGGAATTTTTCGTGATGACTTCTGTTTTTGAATTTCTCTTCGGACAATTAATGGTAACATGTAATGGTTCTGCGTTGATGACTAGCCAGGTGTTTTCTTGGAGTTTTTGTACATTGTATCTTTGACTGATTATGAATGAGGTTTGACAATTTTGGGGTAGAGTCATGAGGTTTTTGAAGAGCCTTGCTTCACATATGGCATTGTTATCTATCGGGTAGGCGAACAGGTTGGAGCATAATCTGGTTCCCATGTAAAGTTGTTTGCACTCGTCTAAATCCGGGATGGGTAAGAACATTAAGGAATCATCATCTCTCGCGATATATTTTTGTGATACCGATAATAAGTGGTGTAAACCAGTTCTATTATCCAAAATGGGGATAGGATATAATTGATAGGCTGTGTAAGTTTGTGGGTCTACTAAAGGTACTTTTAAAACAAAGATTAAACTTGAATCGGTCTGAAAGGCTTGGAGTTCCATAATATCCAAATATTGAGCAACTTTTGATAGCCTTATTGAAAGCGGTAGGTTATTTTTATGCAAATTCTGTGAAATTTCCTGTAAGGATGAAATTAAGTCTGTTGGAGTGATGATTGACGTATGAATGATTTTCAAGCGTGCAAATGTTATTGCATTTAGAACATCATTTAAATTATCTTCGATGTACAAATAACTTGCCATTAACTGTTCGCAATAATGTAGGAATATTAATTTGATTTCAATGGCTTCGATGTGACTTGTCATAGATTGAATTGTGCGGTCGATTTCTTTGATATTTTTGTTAAATGTTTCTTCGTCAATTTGAAGTTTTTGAATAGTTGAATTGAAATTTTTGATAACGGATGTAGTAACTGAAATTTGATTTTTAATTAGATTCTCCAATTGGTGTTCGTCATTGTTTAGCTTATTGATGCAATCAGAATAATATTGACCGTCCTCGGCATCTAAATTTCCGGTTATTGATTTGAAAATTGTGCCGAAACCGTTGATTATTCCGCGCTTATATCGTTTTGTATCCAAAAAGATTTCATCAAATTTTGATTTTATAGTTTTAGATATTTGGGTTAACAGATTTAGATCTGTTTTAACTTCACTCCTGAAAGTGATCGTTTTCTGATCGGCGGCGTCCAGGGTGTTTAGGATAAGCTCTAACATTTTTTCGTTTCTGTCAAAGGTTGTTTTTAGGGAGGAAATGTTCTTGTGAACCAGTAATGTCCATTTGTCGTTGGTTACTATTACGTCAGTTTTTTCGTGGTAGTATATTCCTATGGTGTTGTTTATAGGCGTGATTTTATATTGGGAGACCACTAGTGTTGCTGATCCGAACAGCAGGAATAACCTGAAAACAAGGTTAGCTTTCAAAATAAGGTTTCATTCGGTCAAAATTGACTTTACTAGTTTGTTTAGTTTCTGGGTTGAGTAAGATAGCTGAATTTTCAAAGATTTTGGTAATTTCGAATGGTCCGTTAAATTTGTTTTGCAATTTATTTTTAATCTGTGATTCTTTTACGTAAACTTTGTCTCCGACGTTATATTTAGTACGGTTTTCGGGAACGTTTTTATCGAATCTAATTTTGGCTTTTTGTTTTTGAAGTTCCGTTTGGTCTCTAGCAATTTTATAGTAATGGGAGATACGATTGTTTAAATCTCTGACGTATTTCGTTATTAATTCCTTTTGGTTATACAAGGTTTCTGGTGGTCGAACTGATGTATGCCCAAAAACTAGTTCGTATGGCGTAAATCCGTGTGTTTTGTTAACAGAGTTATTGTAGCAAATTACAGCGTAAGGTAAAATAGTGAACGGGTGTTCGTTCGGGTTTTCTGTTTGGTTAACTCTTATCATTTCTGCTAACGTTGCGTGGAATCGTTCAATTGAGCCATTCGATTGCGGGTGTCCTACGCTTGAAAAGGTTAATTTTATATCGTATAAAATACATAAATCTCGTAATAATCGGTTGTCGAATTCTCCTCCATAGTCGCAATGTATTCTTAGAGGAGTACCATAGTGTTGGAAATATAGTAATAAGGTATTTACTACAGATTTAGCGGATTTATCAGGGACTGCGTAAGCTTGTGTAAATTTGGTTAATTCTTCGCGTATCGTTAAAGCATAGTTGCGTGTGGGAAACTCGAATAGGTCAATGTTAATTCTCTCAAATGGTGTCTTTGGTGTTTCGGTTATTACTAACGGACTGCTTAAATTTTTCCGACAGACTTTACTTTTTTGGCAAGTTTCACAATTTTTTACAAAATTTTCTACGTCTTTAGTTAGACCTTGCCAAGTGTATTTCTCTCTAATTCGTCGAATAGTTTCGTTTATTCCGCGGTGTAGATTATTTTTACCGCTGTGATGTTGATCTAGAATTATAGGAATTTGGTCTTCATCAGGGGTTTTGACAATATCTTGACAAATTATTAATTTTAGGTCCTTTTCCGCAAAAATGAATGACAGAATTTCAAGTATGGGGAGGTCTAAATTATTTTCGACAAAGTAAGTCTTAGAGAGATCCAAGACGTCTTGGTTTTTAAATAACACCAGAAATAAGTGTTCAATTACGGATTCAATATCGAATGGTAACGGGATGATAAAGTATCTCCTATGTCTGACCGTCTTGCTCGATACAATATTGATCTTGTCATTGCGGAATTCTGGGTTTTCTTCAAATATGTCTTCGATAATTTTGTGGTGGAGGTCTTGTAAATTGTTTTGTTGAAAGAAAGTTATAATATTTTTGTGTTCTCGATACAATAGTTGTTTGTTCGAGGCTTTGATTTTTGAATAATCTATTAAAGATGTTGTTTTGTACAAGTTGACAAAGGTTTCGAATTCTTGGGTAATTTGGTCATTGGTAAATCTAGCGTTATCGTCTTGGGTTTCGTCATCTGATTCGCCATTTGATTCGTCGTCTCCGTTCGCGGCTAGAATTTTGGAATAAAATTTGGAACAATCGTTAAAGTGGTTAATTTTGATTCGGGACAAGGCGTCTGCGTTTTTATTTATTTTTCCGGGTTTATATATGACTTCGTAGTCGTATTCTTCGAGTTTAAGGCGCCAGCGAGCTAATCTACTACCTGGGTCCTTTATAGAAAATAGCCATGTAAGTGGTCTGTGGTCGGTTATCAATTTAAACTTTCTACCGAATAGGTATGGCCTAAAATGCTTTACTGACCACACTATAGCCAAAAGTTCACGTTCTATCGTGGAGTATTTAGTTTCGGCGTTGCATAAAACTCGGGAAGCGTAAGCAATAGGTAAATCTTTACCAATTGGTCCTTGTGAGAGCACAGAACCGACGGCAAATGCGCTCGCATCAGTAGTTAGTATGAAAGGTTCGTCAAAATTTGGGTAAATTAATATTGGTGATGTAGTTAGTGTTTGTTTTAGGTCGGCGAAAGAATTTTGACAGTCGTTATTAAAGTCGAAAGGAACATCTTTTTGCAGAAGTTTTGTCAAGGGTTTAGAAATTTTGGAAAAGTTTGGAATGAATCTTCTATAGTAACCTGCTAGTCCTAAAAATGATTTGATTTCTTTTTGGTTCTTAGGTTGCGGAAAGTTTAAAATGGCATCGACTTTACTAGGATTTGGTTTCACACCGTCCTTTGTGATAAGGTGTCCTAGGTAGGCGACTTCTTTGCGTAAGAATTCGCATTTGTCTGGTTGAATTTTGAGGTTGGCTTTTCGAAGGCGTTTAAAAACTTCTGTTAGACGGGAAATATGTTCGTGAATGGTAGGCGAGTAAATAATGATATCGTCCATATAGACGAGACACCGTTCATTTTGGATGCCTAATAAAATATTGTCCATCACTCTCTGAAACGTCGATGGAGCATTTTTTAGTCCAAATGGCATTCGCACGAATTCGTAATGACCGTTTTCGACAGTGAAAGCAGTCTTTTGAATGTCTGCGGGATTAATTTCGATTTGGTGAAAACCAGAAGCCAAATCTAGGGTTGTGAAATATTGGCATTTGCCAAGTTGGTCTAAGAGATCGGAAATGTTGGGCAGAGGATATTTGTCACCGATTGTGACTTCATTGAGTTTACGATAGTCAACTACAACGCGCCATTTCTGTTTGCCAGAAGCGTCCAGTTTTTTTGGGACTACCCAAACAGGGGAGGACCAAGGTGAAATTGAGAGTTGAATGATACGTTGACTTAACATTTTCGATACTTGGGACTTAACTTCTTCTTTATGGACCTGGGGATAGCGATACGATTTTGTAAATATCGGTCGGGAATTGTCGGTGTCAATAGGGTGTTTGATTTCGTTGGTAAAGGTCAAATTATCTCCTTCTAAATAGAATATATCTTGAAAATCTAAACAAAGCTGCGTTATTATTTCGGCCTCTTCTTCGTTTAGATGGTCCAAGCGCAATTCGTTCTTAATTTCAAAGGATCTGTCCGTCATTGGGTGTTGGTCGGGGTTTTGCGTATTTAAGTTAAAAATTGACTTAAATTTTTGTAGAGGTTCTAAATTTAAATTAGAAAAATCGACAGTCTTCGGGATGACGTTAGCGTTGATTATTGTCGTTAAAAATTCTCCGTTTTCGTTTACTCTAACAAGAGCATTAGGTAAACGGACTTTTTCGTTTTCCTGCGCTTGCAAAATAGCGTCAGTATTTCTAAGATTACATTTTAGTTTATAAATTTTTTCAGTACGGCCGTCAATTTGGATTTTATTTTGATTAGGGTTGTGATTTGACTGAATTTTGTCGCATTCGGGTCTTGACGAATCGTCGGTTACTTTGAAAAGTGGAACCGTTTTAAAATTGGTTATTAATTGTTTATTTCTTATGTCGACGATACAATGATAGTGCTCTAGGAAATCAGCTCCTATCAGTCCATCAAAATTGATATCTAGATCATAGATGTAAACTTTATGTGGGTCGTTGTCCGTGAAGGGTATAAGAACAGATTCATTAATAGTAATTTTCTGATCGGTTATACCTTGTATAATTACATTTTCTGAAAATCTTCGTTTGTAGTTTTCCGCAGTTTTTGGTTTAAAGATAGAGATACCTGCGCCCGTATCGACTAGAATTTTGAATTTATTTGTGACGTCTTTAATGTAGTATAAATTTTTTGAATTTACGGTCAACAGTGAGTGAGATAGCGTTTCTACATGAACCCTTGTTCCGGAAAGTTCAGGAACGGGTTGAAATTGTCGTTTAGGTTCATAGCTTGAATTTGATTCGATATTTGATCGAATTGATCTGTTTCCTGTGTTGGAGTATCCGCGGGATACTCCGGGCCTAAACAAAAATCCTGAGAATTGGTATTATAATCTTCTTGAGGCGTTTGAGAATTAGCAGTATAACTCTCGTATTCATTTTGCCAAATATCGGTATGGTTTGTTTGTGAATTTTGAGAATTACCAGTATAATTCTCTTGTGGTAAATATTGGTCGTTGCAATCAGTTTGGTAGTTTTGGAAATCGTTGTATTGCTGATGGTCGAAATTATCAGGTTCATTATAGTAATTAATATGTTCATAGTTTAGAGGATCACAGTAATTGTCAAAATTAACGTGATGCGTTCTTTGTGGGTTTTGACGATTGAAATTTGGATTTTGTTGTTGATTTGGGAATCTTTGTTGGAAGTTGGGGTTCGGTCTTATTACCGAAGGTCTATTTTGTTGTGGATTATTTGCTTGTTGGGAATTTTGCGGAGAAAATTGCCTTTGATTATTTTGGCTGGAAAAATTCTGGAAATTTGGTCTTGAAATTTGCGCTTGACTGGGATAAGCGTTTGGAATGAAACTAGGAGATGAAAATTGTTGATTTTGCCTTGTGCGGCATTCATTAATTGTATGTCCGTTCCTTTTGTAGAAAGAACAGAATTTTTGTGGAATTGGAGGGCGTTTCGCTTGAGTTTGAATGGGATTTTTATTTGGGTTATATTTGTTGAATTTCTGAGATTCAAAATAAGACAATTGTAATTCTCGTTTTACTCGGAGAGTTGCATCGAGTACAGTAGCCGGGTTTCCAGCTCGGACTATCTGGCCTAATTTGGGTTCAAGTCCGGTTAACAAAGTATTAAGGGTCATAATATCAATTAAGCGTGTTTGAGCATCTTTCTGTTCGTTTGTCATAGCGATTTGTTTGTTTACCGCGGAAAGCATTTTCGCGTTATGTGTTTGTAGCCTGGAGATAAAAGTTAATGGTGATTCGTTACTTAGTTGATGGAGTCGTTGCAGATCTTGTATAAGCGAGGTTAGATCGCGCGCGTCTCCAAAATGAGACTCTAATAAGTTTTTAGTTTCACCCCACGAAGTTGGGTTTCTTGAATTTATTATTTCGGCCGCTTTGCCTTTTAATTTATTTTTTATGTGTAGCGAGAGCAATGTTTTTTGATCTGCCACGGCCATGCAATAGGCCTGGCTACAAGCATATAAGAAAGTTTGTAAAAATAAAGGGTTGCCATCGTATTCGGGCACAATTGAGAAAATTTCACTTAATTTATACGGTTCAAGAACCGGTGCTGGTGCTGGTGCTGGACCTGATGCTGCACCTTGTGTTGTACCTTGTGTTACTTCGTCGGGCATGTTGCTCGATATTTAGTAAATTAAGGAGGTAAAACGAACTGATTAGAATAGAAAAAATGTTGTACCTTTGGTAGATCGATTGGGTTTTTAGTGATACGAATGTTGCATTAACAGTATAATGCACAGTATTTTTTTTTTATTAAAATTAAATTTTACAATTCTAGTCGAGCATTAGCAGTATAATGCTGTAGATTAAGCGTTCGTGCTTAACGTCTAAGCTTTAGCTCGTTTGTAATAATAATAAATATGGGAATTGGATAATAGAAATAGTTTTCTGTGTATTAGCAGTATAATACACTACGTATGATAATAAAAACAATAAGTGAAAATTGCGAGATGATTCGTTAAAGTACTTACAGTAATAGATTCTTCATTAAGTGTAGGTTCTTCCAGTAAGGGATTAGGATCCGCCACCACCAGTGAGGAAAATCTCCTTGTTCCGATAGATAACTTGCACTAGTTAGGCACCTCGTGGATATGTTGTCCTTTTTCTTGTGGGTCACTACCGGTTAGGCTTCTTGTTCTAGCGATGTTCACGGTATCCTACCGACTGCGCCAATTGTTAGATCACGATTTACATTAGTGACTTTTTAAAAAGATTTATTAAATTAATGAGAGTCAACGTTGACTCTTCGAAATAAAAATGTAGTTATAAAATGAACTGTTTAATCTGACATGAGTATAAGAACTGAATACAAAAGATTATCTAACTAATTTATATCCTCGGTTGGCTGTACTTAGTCAGCATTAGTATTGTTTCCCAAGCTAAGCCAAAGGAAATATGATATTACATATCAGCGATAAATAATATGAGGGAATTCGTTATCAACACGTAGCTGAAATATGATATGCTGAGATAGTTTAAAAGGAATAAAAGTCACGTACAAGTTTTTATACAGTGTACCAAATATTATATAACATATATACTCTACCACAATCGGAAACCGAGAAATCAGAAAACTCAGAAAAAGAAGATTCCAAGAAGCAGAATCATAAAAAGAGGAACATAAACACTCCATATTACGACCCAACGCGGCAACATTTCACAAGAAGACTCAGAAGAGGCAGAAGTCTAGAGTCAAAAACACAAAAAAGGGAGCTTAAACGCTCCCTCACGACACAATGCGGTAACGCATCTCACAAATACCTACACCTCCCATCCCACATTCCTTTACCATGCGCCATGTGGCTCTCGCTGCTGGCAACAAGCATGACCTTAGTTCAACCCAGCTTGGACGTAGCAGGCCCAGATATATAACCCTGGAGGTGGCAGCAATGCCTACCGCAGGCTGGTAAATCTGGATGTGGAAGTAGTGATTCCTTGTGCAGCTAGGAGTGATACTTCTCGATTTATTCGACAAAAAGCGTGTTGAGGCGCCTGTTTTCGCAATCTACAAAGCAATCTTTAAACGTTCAGATCTTTTTTAATATATGAGTTGAAGGGCCATACTATGTCATTATGAAAAGAGAAAAAATTGCACTTGATGCACATCGTGAATCGCACCGGCGAAATCGAAAATTCGAGCCTATGGGAACGTACGAAAAGTGATTTTCGGCGTAATCTAAGACCTACTTATAGACGGAGAGCCAGACCCAAATCAATTCTCTGAATTTACTATGCCTGGTTTTTTGTCAGTTGATTACAGTAGTTCTGTACACAAACATACTTCGGTCAGTCAAGCGAAATCGAGAAAAGGTATCTCAGGTACGCCTTCAAAAGTGTCATAATTACGGAGGTAATAAAATGAATTTACTATGGCTGAAAATCTTTATCCACATTAGATATTGCATATAAATAACAGTTATGTCAGTCAGTCAGTTGAATGTGGGGACGGAGCTGGTCAGTCATCCCCAATGTATGTACAAAAAATAAATAACGTGCAATTCATTTACTATACTTCAAAATCTCTGTGAAGGTATTAAACGCTATATTAATCATAAATAAAATGGTCAGTCAACCATCTTTTGGGACAACGCCCGTCAGTCAGCAAAATAAAAAAATAATTTCGCGCGCGCGATCGGTGTGGCAGGCGGCGGCTGGTTCTTTTCCTTATTATTACTTAACGAACTATTAACTAACTTTATTTTAAATAATTAAATTTGTCCTAATTACATTGAATAGACAGTAGACCATTAGGAAAGAAATATTGAAAAAATTATACGAAGAATTGGGAAATTCTGTTTGTAATGCTCTGTGAGGACTGCACGCTTTTTATGGGTGAGATTTTAATCCGGCATTTTACAAAAAAGGTAAAAAAAGCCTCTGCAATTGATTTACCAAAGAGCAGATTTTCAAAAAGCCTTCGCCAATCTCAGGTACATAAGTGACAGCAACATGAGTGACGTATTCGAAAAAATACAAAAAGTTGTTTGTCACTTATATGGCTTGAAAAAGTTAAAATCAGTGAACGAGGCAAGATTCGTTATGTTTGCAAAGACATACAAATGCTCAAGTAGCGTCAATGATTCATTTCAAATGAAAATGAAAAATGTTGATGGATCAAGTATGCCGCCGTGCCAATCAGAATTGATACAACAATTTTTAAGAGCGAGCTACATTTCAAACATTTGGCGCAATGCCCATCGTAAAGTCACGACGGAACTGTCCCCAATCGATCACGGGTGGTGATTGATCGACAATAAATATGACTTTGATTGGTTCAAAGGTGATCAGTTACTACAATTGATCAACGACGTCGTTATTCAACCTCCACAGGAAAATTCAGGTACGCATATAATATTGTAGGCAAACTAATTGCCATTGATTTTACGTAAAAAAGATATTTTTTATAGTATATAATTACAGAAGTTATATTTATTTTTTAGATTCCCAATCCGAAACTGAATTGGAAACGTCAGATCTTAGCATTTCTGGCGAGAGCGAAATTGACGAATTTGATTGGGAGGAATAGTTTGATTACAAAGAATTAAACATTGTAATAATAGTGTTGTAATAGTCTTTTTTATAATAATAATTTATGTTAACTATAATATTTCAACTGCATACATTTTCAATATTTCTTTCCTAATGGTCTATTGTCTATTCAATGTAATTAGGACAAATTTAATTATTTACAAAATGTATATTATTACCATTGCTGTCAATTACACTTTAAAATAAAGTTAGTTAATAGTTCGTTAAGTAATAATAAGGAAAAGAGCGTGCCGCCTCCTGCCACACCGATCGCGCGGGCGAATTTTTTTCTTTATGTCGCTGACTGACGGACGTTGTCCCACAAGATGGTTGACTGACCATTTTATTTATGATTAATATAGCGTTTAATACCTTCACAGAGATTTTGAAGTATAGTAAATGAATTGCACGTTATTTATTTTTTGTACATACATTGGAGCTGACTGACCAGCTCCGTCCCCATATTCAACTGACTGACTGACTGACAGAGCTATTATTTATATGCAATATTTAATGTGCATAGCGATTTTCAGCCATAGTAATTTCATTTTATTATCTCTGTAATTATGACACCTTTGAAGGCGTACCTGAGACACCTGTTCTCGTTTTCGCTTGACTGACTGAAGTATGTTTGTGTACACAACTACTGTAATCAACTGACAAAAAACCAGGCATAGTAAATTCAGAGAATTGATTTGGGTCTGGCTCTTAGACTATTATTATTGTGAATTGTGTTATGGCACACGCAATGTTTTTGAATTTCAAATCGTCTTTTGTGATTGCTCCACAAAACTGTTGAGTGATTAGTCCTAGCCCATTACTTGCTCAAAAACGTATCGATAATTAATGAATGATTCAGTAGTCGTAGAAAAAATTATTTTCGTTCACTTCTATTTTCACGTGAGTAATTTTGTGAAAAAGAATTACTTGTAATTATATCAAGTTGGTTCAAACTTTTTGGCAATCACTGTATTACGATTTTTCATGTTTTCTTTCGTCATCTGAAAATAATTAATCAGCCGGCAATCCAATTTTCGCTTATCTATTATTACGAAAGTAATTCTCTCAACTACTTCAGTTACAATGTTAAAAATTAGATTAGATAATTTTTCTGACAGCGCGGCGTATGTTGTATTTTTACCAAACCGTAGACTTCGCATTAAATTTAAATTGCATCATAAACATATAGTTTAATTCTAGACAATTTCCATTATTATTCAAAAATGCTACAATGCTTTATAGCACGAGCGCCCACCTACAAAAATGGAACACATATGTAGTCTGTCATAGCACTCCTGATTGCAGCGGTGCAGTGGCAGCCATTTTTGTTAAATGGCTCAAATAATTTTTGATTATGACGCTTTTCCATGGCGTCCAATCAGAAAGAGTTTCAGACAAGAGTTTTTCAGTTTGTGGGGTCTATATAATGACACTAAGGGGTTTTAATTTAATGGGGTTTAATGGGATTTTTTATGGGGTAAACTCTTTTTTTATAGTGGATTTCGATTCTACGCCAAAAAATATCAATCTTTTGTTCTTTGCAATTTTTTACTCCGAGGTCAATTTGCACCAGAAATTTTTCAATTTTCAATAATTTTTTACTCCGAAAGTTTGCTCTCTAGAGAAAATTGTAAAAGAGGAAAGTTGTTTCTTTTTTATAGAGAATATACATGCATTTTTTCAGATTTTTGTTTTGAAAAAAATTTTTTTTGCCAAAATTGGAATTTTTTTTTGCGAGAAACATCTGAAAAAATACATGTATATTCTACATAAAAAAGAAACAACTTTTCTCTTTTACAATTTTCTCTAGATCTCCTACATTCTCCGTAAAAGAATTATTGAAAATTGAAAAATTTCTGACGCAAATTTGCTTCGGAGTAAAAAATTGCAAAGAGCAAAAGATTGATATTTTTTGGCGTAGAATTGAAATCCACTATAAGAACATGTTGCCCCATAAAAACCCCATTAAACCCATTAAAAGTAATTACCATTATGTAGAAACTCAGATTAAAGAACTTATATCTAGATACATAATTGTACTGATTTGTATGTTGCTGAGATAGTTTCAATCTAAGGCACTTCTTCCCATAAGTTCTTGATTGGCTAGTCAAACTATTCGCGGCTGATTTGAGCACGATCGGTTCCGTTGGATTATCATAATCTCAGTTTGACACTTTTGACAGTATCCGCCATTAATGTTAATAAGTGTTTTTCGTGTTTTTCGATCAAAATGTGGCGAAGAAGTCTTTTTATTTTAAGTTGTGATTTGCTTAATACCTAAATAATATTCTCTATACATATTTACACAGTTTAGTGACAATATATTTAGTGCAAAATGGTGGAAGTGCTGTGCCATTTGCAGAAAACAGTTTAGAAAAGAAGAAAATCGATCGTTCCATAGTCGTAACATGATGAAGTTCAGTTTACAGTTATTAAGTAAATAGCAATTAAATTTTAATATCCTTTCAATACATATTTATCTTACTGTATTATCTTACTGTAATATCGTATGCGTACATCACGTTATATAAAGAGCCGGTAATGCAGGAATTGCAATAATTCATTTTAATGAAAATATTTACCATTCTACACATTTTCTACACACACAACGCCACTGTTGCCTATGGGATGTGATGTTCATCTATTCTTTTCAATGGACATATAATGTGACTATGTTAGGAGCAAACAAGGTATATAGTGAAAAGATATCCTGCTATGTATCTAGATATAAGTTCTTTAATCGGAGTGTAGAGCCCATAAAACTGAAAAACTTTTGTCTGAAACTTTTATCGATTGGACGTCATGGAAATGCGTCACATTCAAAAAAACCGCTGCCCAAGGAATCACTACTTCCACATCCAGATTCTCTATCCAAGTGACTCACAACGAAAGAAACTTTGTATGTGAAAATAACTGTTTATGGAACATTAATAATATAATATTTGAAATCCTCTACCTCAAAAACCCATAAAACGATACCCCACATCGGTAGTGGGGTGGGGGGTGGTGATAGGGGGGGTGGTAGTGGGGTGGATGAAGTAAAAAATACTTTGAGGTTTCTGGTTTCTGTACATAGGTACACTAAATCACAATTTTTTTTCATCCCCTTTAATAAGGGGGTGGGAGTGGTAATGCCAAAAATTTTTTGAGACCTTAGCTTCTCTTGTATATACTAAATACCAATTTTATGGACCTGCTCGATTGACCTATTTACCCCAAATTTACCCCCCCAACCCTTCGACGGAACAAGATGAAAATATAATCTAGTTCTAGATCTCGTTATAGTACATATGTGTACCAAATTTCAAGTCAATATCTTAAACGGTTCCAGAGTAAACGTGCGCACAAAAAAAAGTTACAGACAGACAGACAGACAGACAGACCGACAGACCGACAGACAGACCGACAGACACACCGACAGACAGACAGACAGAAATTTTTTTTCGCTCAAACTTAAAATCTCGACGTTTCATGACATTTTAAGCCTATTTGGACAATAAAAATTTTTAAAAATTTTTTTGTCGTTACTATACTTCCACTGGACGTGGAAGTAATTATTTGAGCCATATAACAAAAATGGCGGCCCCTGCGCCGCTGCAACCCGGATTGCTATGACCGACTACACATTTTCAGAGAATGATTTGATAAGCATCCCCACCAATTCTTGACTCTCCAGCTCATGTGTTCCATTTTTGTAGGTGGGCTCTCGCGCTATTAATTTATTGAGAAATTTAAAATGTATAGTAGTATTTTTAAAGTAATTTTCAGCCAATAGTTGTTTTTAGGGAAAGTAAATTTTAGCTAAAAATTGCATTAAATCATGTGTTTGGTGTTATTTTTGAGAAAATTACATCGATAGGGATTACGGGGTTTCAAATATTCATTGCCTGTACACGTAACAATTAAATTACTTCCACATCCAGTGGAAGTATAGTGACGCAAAAAAGTCGGTAAATTTTTATTGTTCAAATAGTATTAGAATGTTATTTGTCATTTTTGTCTGTCGTTCTGTCGGTCTCGCGGTCTGTCGTTATGTCTGTAACTTTTTTGTGCGCACGATTATTCTTATTCCGTTGAAGAGTTGGGAGGTAAATTGGGGTAAATGAGGGTAAATAAATAAATCAAGCAAGTAAGAGTCCATAAAATTGGTATTTAGTATACCAAAACATTTTTTGGTATTAGCCACCCCCCATTCTCTCCCCCACTCCATTATTAAAGGGGGTAAAAAAATAAAACTGTGATTTAGTGTGTGAACACTGTACGAAAACTGCTGATGTGGCGTATCATTTTATGGGATTTTGGAGTCGACCATTTCAAATATTATATTATTAGAGTTCCATAAACAATTATTTCCACATAGTGAAGTGCAAATATAATATCAAATTTTTTTTCGTTGTGAGAGACTTGGATAGAAAATCTGGATGTGGAAGTAGTGATTCCTTGGGTAGCGATTTTTTTGCACGTAATGTTGGTGCAATCTGGAGAAAGTTGTATTAAATTTTATAATGAGGAAAATGAAGAGGCTTGTAAACTTTGGTAAGGTTACACAAAAATAAAAACACTGCTAGGCATATTGACGAGCATTTAGCCAACCCGGCTGACAGGAGATTAAAATTAAAAATACATTAGTTCTATTCACAAAATTAATACGTTTTTAAAAAATTGCGAAGAGAGAATATTTTATATAATATTCAACAATTACCTATATAAAAACTTAAATAAATCGAAGAGGAATGCCATATATTTACACATCTAGTTTGCTACTTGTAGTAATTCCAATCTTTGTTAGAGTATTGGTTATTTGTGAATAAGTGATAAGATAAAAATAATATGTTGACTTCTCAACAATGCTTGTAAGAACTGAAACAGAAATTCAATGTAATTTCAAGTATGGAATTAAATATTGAAAACAGTATTCATTCAAAGAAAATAGGACAAGGTTAAGATTATAAAACTTAATGAATTTTAATGGGTCAATTTATCTATAGGACAATCCGATGCATTGAATTACCTAAATCATTACAGAGAAATAATTTGATCTAATTTAATTGCGAGATATGTTAACAATATTGTGTCTGACTGATAAAAATTGCAATAAATATTTACAAAACGAAAGTAGGTGTTTTCACGAATTTTAAAATTTCTTACAGTGTGAAGGTAATATTTGGTTATAATTACAAACACTTGAATTTTCACAACCAGTCGACATATCCAAAAAAGTGCATTTTTAATTTTTTGAATTAAAATTTTACCGCTAAAAACACTACGTCACATGAACGGGCGCTGATGACGTCATCTGTCCCATTAATGGTAAACAACTAATCTCGAGAATACATATTTTTAAAAATTTCCGAATACTAAGGCTATTATTAAAATTTCCTGTACCTACTTTAAACTAAAATTTTGTTCAATGTAATGTTTATGAAGTTTTAAATACTTTATCCTAATAAAAAGGCGGCATTTGTAAGTTGGAAATTCAACCTATAATTAGCAGTCCATTTTTATTAATTAATAATATTGAGACATCATTTGCGTGAACTTTTAAATGTACGGACTAAATGAGATGTACGCACTAAACTAAAAATGAGAATGAATTTTAAAAACTTAAATTTGAGGTTATGTGAAGTTAATTAATGCAACCGATGACGTCATAGCCCATCACTGTTCAATTATTCAAATATGTTATTATTAGTTCCACATCGTGGAAGTATAGTAACGCAAAAAAAAAACTGGAAAATTTTGTTTGTTCAAATGGGCCTGAATGTCATGAAACGTTGAGATTTTAAATTTGAGCAAAAAAATCTTTGTTTGTCTATCTTTCTGTAACTTTTTTGTGCGCACGATTACTCTGGTGCGGTCTATGATATTGACGTTGGTACACCTACAGTGTGACCCACTTAAGATCGCAACACCCCTGTATACCCGTTAATTGATGCTTGGTTAACTTCAAATTTTGGTGGTAAGAAAAGATCGATAAGGTGATTCTTTGAACTTGGTAATATGTGATATATGTCAGTAGCGTGCGATTTTAAGGGGGTTTCAAAAGCCGATTTTTCAAAAAAAGTATTAGGGATTTTTTGTAGAAACAAAATACTAAGGTATTCTTAATCAGCACCTTTAGAACCCCTTTGTACAAGATTGCATCGAAGTGGGTACAAAGGTCTTTGAGATAGTGGCTGTCAAAAATACAATTTTTTCAACCAAAACTAATTTTTATTTGTAAAACAGATTCCCAAATAAAAAAAATATATTCTTCATTTTTTGTTCAGTAAATTAACTCCTATATATAAAAAGTCTATTTGACACTCACATTTTGTCTCTTTGACATCGATAAAAAAAAGGTGCATCGTTTTTTATCACGATAAAAATGCCTGTTCCTCAAAAGCAGAGTATATCTAGTAGTCGCACGTCATTTTAAAATCTGTACTGTCGGCTATAATTTTTAAGTCTTGTGGAAACTATACTGTACGATATGAGTCGTTTTGAGAAAATTATAATTATTTTTAATTGTTGTTGTTCGTTCACATATTCTGTCGTTAATTTATCTTGCCAAAAATCACTCGAGCTTTTCTTTTATGGATAAATTTCTTTTTAACTCAAAATTTTTCCAAACAGTAATTTTGCTCAAAAAACTGACATTTGACAAAATCGCTCGACCTCCGGTCTCGCGATTTTTTCATGTCAGTTTTTCTCATAAAATCACCGATTGGCAAAATTATTTCGTTACAAAGAGAAATTTATCCGATAAAAAAAAAGCTCCTGTGATTTTACTGTTGAATAATGCATTGTACTAGACTGAATTGATTTTATAACAAAATAAGAAAAAAAAAGTATACAGTGTGACCCACTTAAGATCGCAACACCCCTGTATACCCGTTAATTGATGCTTAATTAACTTCAAACTTTGGTGGTAGGAAAAAGTCGATCAGGTGATTCTTTGAACTTAGTTATGTGATACATGTCAGTAGCGTGCGATTTTAAGGGGGTTTCAAAAGCTGATTTTTCAAAAAAAAAATGTTTTATAGAATTTGTTATTCAAATTTCGATTTCATCAACGTAAAGAGCGCCATTTAAAACCCCTAGACATCAATTTTAAGTGAGATCACTTACCTGGTTACTGAGATGTAAGCTTCCAAAAATTAATTTTTGAACGTTTTTATTTTACGTTTTTTCGTAAGTGATCAATTTGTTTGAGGTAAATTTTGCCAAAACTGAAAATGTACATTTTCTGTGAATTCACAACATTTCTTTTTTTGTTCATTACATAACCAGTTTTTGAAAGTATACTTTACACTACTCTATAAAATGACCAAGACTTTTCAATAAATTCCTAAAGAAGTAACTAAATTTATTTAAATTGTTGTGGTTTCTACCAAACCTCCATTTAATACAACACACTTATCATATCGTTTCTGTATATTATTAATTGCATTACTTAACTGTTGAGGCGTAATTTCTTCACAAGCTTGTCGTATCCTCGCACAGATCTTCTCGATTTGTTGGACGTGCTTTGTAGACCTTTTGAGCCAAAAGACCCCATAAGAAAAAGTCAAGAATTGTGAGATCGGGTGACCTGGGGGGCCAATGAATTAACCCAGTACCTCGGCCTATCCAACGGTTCGGGAAATTTTCGTTTAGCCATTGTTTAATAATTCTTGCGTTGTGGACTGAACAACCGTCTAATTGAAAACGTAAATTTCGTATTTCTACAAGTGGAAGTTCATCTATTGCATCCGATAATTCATTTCGTAAAATATGTAAAAAAATTTGCGCATTCAGATTTCCATCAAAAAAGAAGGGTCCTATTAGTCTGGTATTCATTATTCCGCACCAAATATTAACCTTTTCTGAATATTGTCTTCTGCAGTTAATTATCCAATTTGGGTTTTCATTTGCGCAATACCGAACATTTTGGGACGATACTACTCCATTTGTTGTGAATGTAGCTTCATCGCTGAATAAAATATATTTTGTAAAATCTCTATTATTCAGGTACTCGCCTTGAGCCCACAGACAAAATTCCACGCGTTTATCTTCATCGCCCTCTTCTAAACTATGCAGGAATTTCGGTTTAAATGCCTCCATTTTATTTCTTTTGAGACATCTTCGAATAGTTTCCCTTGGCACGTTCAAATCTAAACTAGCCACTCTTAAACTAGTGTGCGGATTATTTCTAAAGTGACGTAACACACAGCTCCAGTGCCATTAAATACATTTTTAACTCTAAGAACAGAGCTATTATTAATACGACGATCTTGATGCCTATCTTTAAATATTCTGTATACTTCTCTTACACTCCGGTCGTTGTCTCCACAAAGACGAATAATTTCAATTTTCTCTCGTACAGACAATTTTACAGCCATTTTCTAATTTTTTGAAAGTAAAATTGTAATTTTGATTTAGAATAATTAAGTATTCAGTAACAATTATTTAGCTTAGTTTATAATATTTCATTTGCATAAATTGAAGTAACAAGCTGTCAAATTCACAGCCAGCTTTTTTATTTCACCTAAATTACATGAATTTTTATAAGGAAAATGATGAAACTTAAGACGTGTGCACCAATAATAAAATGGGTAATAATTAACTGCAAAAGACAATATTCTTAAAAAGTCAACTTTTGCTGCGGAATGATGAATGATAAAATCATAAGACCCTTGTTTTTTGGCGGAAATCTCAATACGCATTTTTTTACATTTTGCACAAAATGAATTATCGGGCACAATTTACGAATTTATTGAAAAGTCTTGGTTACTTTACCAACTACTGTACGGCGGAAAATGTTCAAATCAGTTTTGGCAAAATTTACCTCAAACAAATTGATCACTTACGAAAAAACGTAAAATGAAAACGTTCAAAAATTAATTTTTGGAAGCTTACATCTCAGTAACCAGATAAGTGATCCCACTTAAAACTGATATCTAGGGGTTTTAAATGGCGCTTTTTACGTTGATGAAATCGAAATTTGAATAACAAATTCTATAAAACACTTTTTTTGAAAAATAGGCTTTTGACACCCCCTTAAAATCGCACGCTACTGACATGTGTCACATAACTAAGTTCAAAGAATCATATAATCGACCTTTTCCTACCACCAAAGTTTGAAGTTAATCAAGCATCAATTAACAGGTATGCAGGGAGGGGTATTGCGATCTTAAGTGGGTCACACTGTATACTTTTTTTTTTCTTATTTTGTTATAAAATCAATTCAGTCTAGTACAATGCATTATTCTGAACAAAAAATGAAGAATATATTTTTTTGATTTGGGAATCCGTTTTACAAATAAAAATTAGTTTTGGTTGAAAAAATTGTATTTTTGATAGCCACTATCTCAAACACCTTTGTACCCACTACGATGCAATCTTGTACAAAGGGGTTTCTAAAGGTGTTGATTAAGAATACCTTAGTATTTTTTTTCTAAAAAAATCCCTAATACTTTTTTTTGAAAAATCGGCTTTTGAAACCCCCTTAAAATCGCACGCTACTGACGTATATCACATATTACCAAGTGCAAAGAATCACCTTATCGATCTTTTCTTACCACCAAAATTTGAAGTTAATCAAGCATCAATTAACGGGTATACAGGGGTGTTGCGATCTTAAGTGGGTCACACTGTATGTATTTTAACTAAGATCTGGAACTAGATTATATTTTAATCTTATTCCGTTGAAAGGATAGGGGGTAAATGGGGGTAAATGAAGGTAAATAGGTGAAGTCAATAAGTAGGAGTCCAAAAAATCGGACATTAGAGTATGTACGAGAAGCCAAGGTCACAAAACTTTTTAGCATCAGCCAACCCTTATTACCTCCCCCACACTATTATTAAATGTGGTAAAAAATAATAAAATTGTGACTTAATGTATATACAAGAACCAAAAGTTTCAAACATTTTTTTTGGCATTGTCACCCTCTTTACCATTATTAAAGGGGGTAAAAATAAAATAGTAATTTAGTGTGCATACAAGAACCAAGGGCCTCAAAAATAGTTTGGGCATTAGCAACCCCCTGTACCACCTCACTTGCTACCCCCACCTCAATATTAAAAGGGGTAAAGAAATAAAATTGTGATTTAATGTGAGTACAAGAAACAAGAGCCTTTTTACAGTATTCATCTTCATTAGCACCCCCATTGCCACCCCCAGCGCATTATTGAAGGGGTTGAAATTTAAAATTGCGATTTAATGTGTACAGGAACAAAGGACCTCAAAATTCTTTTTAGCATTAGCTACCCACTCTACCACCCCCAGTGCCGCAATCACTACCGTATCGCATACCGTTTTATGGGTTTTGGGGGTAGACGACTTTAAATAAATATTATATTATTAAGTTCTATGAACAATTATTTCCGCATAGTGGAGTGCAAATATAGTATCAACATATTTCCGTTGTAAGAGAATTTAATAGGAAATCTGCATGTGGACAAGCCCGTGGGGGTAAAATCAAATTGGCGAGCCCTCTTCGGCTGGAACAAATCAAAAATACTAAAAATATATAAATAAAACAAGCTAAAAACGTACTCTTCGCCAATTTACTCAGCTTTTTATATATATTTGTTACACATTCTATAGGATACTCTTCGCAGTTTTCTTGTAAATAATGTTAGTTTTTGGACATCCTAAATTTTGTGATACCATCTTTGTTGTGAAAAAAATTATATGAAAAAAAAAATGAAAAGAAATATCCAACCTGTGTGGGATTCGAACACGGGACCTTTGGATTGCAACGCAAGCAAGCAAAGCAAGCAAATAAATTTTATTAACATTTATAGATACATATACGCCTCCCGAAACCTGGCCCGGAGCCAGCCAGACAACCACAGCGCGTATCGCCGTGGTGATTGTAGGGCTGGGCGGATCAGGTTCGGTTCGGCTTGACGACAATGATATAAAGAACAATTAAAATTCCTACCCACCTAGCGTGGGTTTAAAATTAATAATATCTTTGAAAATAATGCTGCCCACAAAGGCCTAAAACTAATACATATAAAACTTAGAACTAGTAACTGGTTATAACACTAAATAAATTTTGGCTGCTGACTCGGGTGAAAAGCTAAATGAAAAAACCCGTACGAGAACTGCCGACCTGGTGGTCTCCCTGACGCCAGGAAAATGTGGTGGAAAAAGGATAGGGTTTAAAAATGTTTGAATTTTTTTAGAAATTTATCGGCCAAAATGGAATTTTTGATGACAAAAAGAACAAACAGAATAAAAAAAGGAACAAAAATAGAACATACAGAAAGAGAATAGAAAGGATTGGAAAGATAAAGTTGAGGAAAGATCAAAGATGTGGAAATAGTAGGTTGTGGTATAGGGAAGTATGGCTAGGGAAGAGGTTGCCGGAAGATAGGCAACGCTTGGTATGGTAGGGGATGTTTGATCTGGAATGGGGCATTATGCATTCTGATTTGAGTTATGTTGCAACGCAAAGCTTTAGCCGCTGCGCCACCACATATTGCTACGAAAATTGATTGTCTGTGATATACCTATATCTTTCGACAATCATACATATTTCAACTCGTACTTCTATGAAATATATATTAGTAAAATTCATAAACAAAAAAAATATATTATGGAAATAATGTTTCGCAAGATTTCCATTTTAGTACAAGCGAAAAAAATTAAGAGAATATATTTTTTTTAAATTAAATAATTAATAACTTTTTTATTTACTGATCGATTTTCTTCAAAATAATGGGGTTCTTCCTCTAGCTAACACTAACTTACTTTCTAAATTTCAATACAATCGGACTTTTCTTTCTTAAGTTATCGTGCTTACAAGAAACGTGACGGACGGACAGACGGACATTTTGAAAGTTGTTCAGAATTCGTTCACTAACACAATGATATGAAAATTTTTTCCCTACGAGCGATATTTACGATTTTAGAAATGTGCCGATCAAATACAATATACTCTTCGTTTTTGCGAAGAGTATAATAACAAAACACATAATATATTTCGAGTTAATAAACTATATTTGTTTCAATTTTGTGAAATTGAAGTCGTATATGAAAACGTTTCAAGTAAAGTTATTTCATTTTCTCAGTGAATTAAAATTCAGTAAGAACAAATATACTTTTCATTTAAGAACTGAAATCGAGGTCACGTTAAAAAAATAATATCACTATAATATATTGGTATTTTTCCAGACTTTATTTCTTCAATATTTCACATATATAGCAGGTCAAAAAATCATCTACAATACCTTTAGAGGCTTCAGTAAAATAGTAAAGTACCTGGTACCATCCTTTCACGAGGGTGGAGGTTGAGCACCTGCCAGGCGCGTCTCTAGGTGGCGGATAGGAGAACGGCCAGACTCTGCGAGGAGTAGGGTTAACATGGTCATGCTGCTGGGGGGTAGGGCTAATAACCCAATCCACCCCGGCTAAAACCACGTCGCGGACCAGCTCACACATCGTAAACCGCTTGGAGTGGCAATGACCCCCTGACCCTGGTCAGGGGTACGTCTTTCCGGGGGGCATGGAGGTCTTGGCTTCATCGCCCGGACCACGTGGATGAAGTACCACCATAAAAACTTTCCCAATCCCAAGATATTGTGCGCGCCGACGGGACGCATGGTCCGGGGGGAACCTGACCACTAGCGACAAACCTCGGGGCACAGGCGCACCCCGTTGTATAAATGCCTTCCACGTATGTAAGGGCTCTGTGCGTGGCGACGATCATTTCCCCTTTACTTGTGGAGAGGGAGGGGGTTCCTCAGCATGTTCTGTGCAGACCCCCACATCACAAAGCCCACGAGCGCAGTGCGGGAGATGAAGGAGCTGGAGGAAGGGGTGTCCGACACCAAGGATCTTCCAAAGCGCCCGAGCCTCTCGTTTTGGTTCCCGAGCCAGGGGAGAGTAACCCTCAGGAAGGATAGGGAAAAATAAGCCCATTCCAGCTGAAGGTGCAGATAAACCTGCATCACAGTAAGGAGGCCACAGCGGTCCTTACTAAACTGATGCAGGGTGCGAAGTGAAGCAACATCGCAAGCGGCGAGGACTTGACTGGGGTGACGGACCATCAAAGAATATCGCGTTACGAGGCCGTTGCTGATCGGACCTTAGTTTTTCCCCAGCACCTCAGGGTTTTTTTCAACACTAAAAAAGTCTATTGGATCATAATATTGCTTTCCCAGCTCATTTAAATCATACTCGAATAGTGGTTCAACTTTAAAACTTTAACCTAATAACATTGTGGTGCTTTAGTATTGATCACATAACTCAAAGGATATAGTAAAACTTATAACTCCTTAACCCCATAACCCATCAACCCCATAATGGAGATTTTAAGTAGGGTGATTCGTTCATTGTGACATTAGAATCTTGGAAACAATGACCCTATGGCGCCATAGCTCTTCAACGGCAATCACTCTATCCTCATAATCACAGAACCCCAAGGATTCAATGAAAAAAATTATTTTTAAATCGAATGATTATCGATATCTTTCCACATAGGTAGTTAGTATATATACTTCACATACCACAATTACGCTGGCAGACGAAACTTCCGAACGGCGCGCGCGCTAACCGGAAGTATCGTCTGCCAGCGTAATTGTGGTATGTGAAGTACATATATTAACTACCTATGCGCACAGATATCGAAAAAAAATTTGTATTTATATGGTCTCTTCGCTTACCGACTGGCAGACGGTAACCACTCGTCTTCGAATTTGCACGCTATTTCCTATACTAATAGGGTTATAAGGATACAGAGATTGCCGTTGAAGAGCTATGGAACCATAGGGTGCTTGATTCCAAGATTCTAATGTCACAGTGACACGAATTTTCCTACGTAGAATCTCCATTTCTTTTCTTTGGATTTATTTGGAGTTAAAGGGTTACGAGATTATGGGATCATGGGGTTGTGAATGTGTGATACTCAAGCACAAAGATCCAAGGTCACAATCTCATTAACTCCCCAATCAAGATTCTCCACTGTTTTCATCGGATTCCAATGATTATGGGGTTGGGGGGTTATAGGGTTAAGGAGTTATAGGGTTTTACGGTTTCTCTTGAGTTATGTGGTCAACACTGAAGTACCGCAATGTTATTAGGTTAAACATTTAAAGTTGAATCACTTTTGGAGTCTGATTTAAACGAGCTGGTTAAGCAATATTACGTGTTAAAAAAACTGACGTGCTGGGAAAAAACTAAGGTCAGATTCGTTTTCAGCGGCTCAAAATACAAGGGATAGGTATGGTGAGTACCTCAACACAACTTTTTTTGTGGGCCTGTTTTATCTTCCTTTCTAGCTTTACTGTGACTGATACTCCCTATCAAAATATCTCGGAAACTAGCTACTTTCAAGTGTCGCACCCTTTCGGTCAGAATTACCAAAATTACATCATACTACAATATAAGCCAATTTCTAGGGTCACTTTTCCTTATGTATTTTGCGGGATCCTTTTGACGACATGAAATTTACTAAAAAAAACTACAACTCAGTGGGAAGAATAATTCTTTGAATTAGTAACTTGACGGAGTCAACTGACTAAACAACATGATTGCTACTTAATGCCATATTCACAACAAACCTACAAAACAAAAACAGGAAACACAACACGTCAAAAATGAAACATCGTGATAACAAAATAAAGCACTGATAAAATTAATACCGATTACGTTTTGCTGAAAAAAATTATATCTTATGACTGGAATATAATTTGTATTTGTATCAAAAGAGACGGTAAATAACATTATCTGTGTTAAAAACAAGTACCGACATAGATAATAGACGATAATTGCAAATAATTAAATAAGTTATGCATCTGAAAATATTGATCAGCCTGTAAACACCACGTTATATTACAACTTGTGGTTAACGTTTAACGCCTCAGAAATACAAAAATATATTATAAAACTCTGGTTATATGTTTGAGTAATGTGTTTATTATAAATTCGTTACGGAGTATTAAAGTATTTTTATTTCAGAAAAATAACTAGTTTCTGGGAAGAAGCATAGAAAACTATGTGAACAAAAGCCATAAATAAAAATAATTACCTTTATCTGTTAGGCAATAAAAATACTTTTTAATCTCTATCGATTGATTATTAAAAATTGTTTAAGGCATTTAGTGGATTATCGTCTGACACCATCACACGATATAAAAACACGTTGAACTAGCATCAGTACAAAATGTCAGTGGTAAAAGAATTATTATCTCAATAACCAAACATCATTGCTTATACGATTAATTACATTGCACGTAAAAGGACACGATGGACTTCAGAGTATTCAGAAGGAGGATGCCTCAAAGGTCTGAGAACGCCCTGTATAGTCCGGAACCTATAATAACGGCGTTCAGTCGAATTCAGTCCAATTCAGTCCGTAGTTCTCTGATATAGAATTATATAATCAAACGTTACGAGGACTGCTGAAGTGGTTTGAACAACTGCAGACAGAGCAGGATGGCTTTAGCCACACCCAGTCGAAAAATAAGCAAATTCTGTCTTCAGATGTCCAGGAATAATCTATGTATCTATGTAGGACTAGAGGACTACTAACAGAACACTTCAAACTAAAGAAATACTTGTATACTCAGAGTTACAGATAACTTCAAGTGTACAGGGTGTGATCTAAAAGAAGATACAAAAAGAGGATCCATACGGGGACTTCTAGCTCAGTATGGCACTCGTTTTAAGTGCATCGCAAGTACTGGTTGGTTTGAGGAATGGAAGGTTCAGCAGGTATCTTTAATTGGCACAATAAGTCCATCCATGAAGCCTGAGTGCACGTGAGTACAAGCTCACTCACCTCCAAACAAATCATCACATGAAATCCTGAATGTTGAAACTTGTAAACAATTGGTTTTCCAGCTGTTAATCAATGTCAGATGATGATGAATTACAGCAATAGTACGGGAGCCAGCGAAACTTTCAGTTGCTATATTTGTTTAAACTTTTTTTTTTCGAACATATAAATGTAACTTATTCTCAAAACAAATTCCTGCCACGTCGTTAGTGGGCCAACGCTAGGCAGCAGCATTTCGATTATTTAAAAAAAGTGTCACTGCTATAATACGTGTTTAAAGTTGATATTTTTGTGTCGTTTATTGACATTACAGTATGATGAAAATGATTGTCTATCGCCTTCATTGGAGACCGCCATGCTTCTCTCATTAATATAAATATGTAATTGAAATAAAGTCAACTGACAGAAATGTTTAAAGCTGATTTTTTTTTTGCGAGAAGTTTGTTAGTTGAATTTTTTAAAAAACTTATGCTGCCAGCTATGCGACGGAACATGGCTTTGGCAGGAGTAAAAATGTCCTGTCAAACTGCATTTCGACTCGGCGCGCGGCGGTGGTGACTTAATTGATCTTGACAGTAGTTGTCATTTGAATAGAAGCCGAGTACTAAATTTATTTTATTGACGGTTGCCATGGATATTCCAAGCATTGCTACTTTTACTGTTAGCAAGTACGAAATCTTACTCAAATAATTATAGTTTTCCACTAGTTTTTCTCAAGTTTTTTTCTAGTTTAATAATTCATGGGTGTTTATTAACGCGGGAATAAATCGGACGAAGGACCAGTCAGCCTAATGCTGACAAACTGAACTTGATATTAAAGATTATTGAATTTGAAATACCTTGACCTTGTGTATCAGCAGCACTTTCCTGATGTTGTTCTCTTCAAGTTGGGCCCAACAATCTCCAGGTCTTCAATAAGGGAAGGTACACAAGGCACTCTGGGGGTGATAAGTAGCAGTTTTTATTTTGAAGTGACCGAAAATGACCTTTTATATTTTTTTAAGTAGCGTTATGATTATGCAATCCAGGTTGATATGAAAATCAACAACAAATTTGTATGGAAACAAAAAATGCTAGCACTGTTTTCTGAACAATGGGTATGACGAAAAATATAATATGCACCGCGGGTCGTACAGTGTGATATTTTGGTCTCAAATACTTGCAAACCTCGACCCTACGGGCCTCTAATTGCAAACTGTATTCTCGACTAAAAAAAGGGGCATAAAGGGTCTCGCCGGTTAAGTATATATGGAATTGGGCCCAGCGCCTTATTGGGCTATTCATTCACATGAATGTTGCTTATGAGTAGGAATGCTCAATAAAATATATAAAAAAACCTCCATCCCCTATATTACCAGGAGGCAACAACTTTAAAATTCTTTTTTTCAAAATTATTGAAGGAGACACTGATATAAAATAGCTTTATACATTTTTTACATTCCTATTACGTCATTTAGTATATTAATGAAATAATTTAATTTTTGATCAACCTTGAGTGAGACCTACAAAAAAAAATCTATATTATTTAACACTGACATAATTATCGTGTATAAAAATTACTGCAAGGTCAGATTGGTGGAAGGTGCTTAAAAAAATATAAACCTAGGTAAAGAACAATAACACAGGCACTCAAAAAAAATGTAAGTGCGAAGACCTAGACCACTGAATTCCTACTCATTTGGATGCTAATAATCAAAAAATATACTACTAAGTACTTTTAGTTTGGTTCTCAATTTTTTGTTTTTTTTTTGTTTAACAAGTATTGATTTTATTAGGCCATTTTAATCAATCCACAGTAATATCTCCTCAGGAAGGGACACTAGCGATTAAAAGTATAGAGAATATTACTCGTTAATTGAAATTTATATCGAATAGAAACGAAATGTAACTTTAAAATAATACAAAAAAATGGCAGTTGTCACCATTGTAAAGCACGTTTAAAAAGCTACAAAAAAAAAAATCATTGTGACCGAATGAAGGATCAAAATTTTTTGTTATGAAGCTTCAAACATTTTCAATAATCTCGTCTTTTGTGGAAAATTGTGCTGGTACGTTTTAGGTGCCGCAGATTATATAATGTTTGAAATTGATATTATTAGCACAAAATAAAAGAAACATATTAAAAAATAATTTATTGAACAATATTACCGGCATATCAATATGCCCAATTTAATAATTGGTTTAATCAATTTCACATAGGTGTCAATGAACGTATATCAAGATCTTGTAGCTTTCACTTACGACTTACTTTATAACAATTTGCAGTCTTAATTAATTAAGTTAAAATCCAAAATGTCTTTTAAGTTTAATACATGTCATACGGTGAGAAGTTGAAATTTTATTATTGCACAAGCTGATTGCTGGTTGTTATATAATTTATATGTTTTAGTAATGTAAAGTAGGTATAATCCATTTTGTGGAATTTGATTCCAGATGAAATTGAAGTATAAATATTTTAAAAAATATGCAGAATGGTTTTTTACAACTTTTGCATAAACTTTGTGTAAAGTGTTGTTACAAACATTCAATATCTTAAAAACACTTGAAAAAATATAAAAATATAATTTTACTGTTATAAAAAAACGAAAGTTAAAGAAATAATGTTTTTGGGAGAATTAATTTATGTCGATTTTAATAATAGATGTTCTGGCAAGGGAATTTGGTTTTTAAGTTTCTATAACGTAACCAAGGAAACCAAGTTTATTTGATTTCAATTTGATTTGATTTACAAACGTACGGTAAGCATTGCTGCCACTCCCGGTTACGTCTACGCTTTAATGAACTTAGGTCATGATTGTTGCCAGAAGCGAGAGTCACATGGCGCATGGTACAGGAATATAGGAGAATTAGTACGTCTCGTACATCAAAGAAAGCTGCACTTTTTGATTGGAACGTGCCACTTTCTGTGGTCATAGTTGATGCTTGAAAATCCGTGCAGAACACCAAATTGGCGGTCATTAAAAATGGCCGCCATTATCCACGTTAAATTTTTTTGTATCTCAGCTGCTAATGGTCCGATTTCGATTTTATTTTTTTTTGTTTAAAATCTCTTGTGAAAAGGACACTTTTTTGTCCTTATACATTTATCACTACACCTGCGCAATTTTCAGAAAAACAAATAGTTTTTAATTTTCACGGACTTTTGGAGAATACTGTGATACGGAATTTAAAAACAGAATTTTGAATGATGCTGAGAGCATTAGTGCCATGTTTGAAAGTATGAGTGAACATAAAGCTGTTGGATTGAGAGGATTACATGCATTCACTGAATGAGATTCAACTTCATCATTTGCAATGAAAGGGAAACAGACTGCCTGGAAAATGTGGAAATCATCTCCTGAAGCTGCTGAAGCCTTCCAAGCTATCTCTCTACTACAACAGTCTATTACTGACGAGACTTTTCAGGTCCGGGAGACGTTTACTGTTTTGCTTTTCTACAAAGACGCAGAAGACTTCTCAGTCAATCATGTTAGAAAACTTCTCTTTACTTCAAAATGTCGCAGTCTACAAACTCTGCCCCCAACAAAAGAGGCGGCATTGTCTGTGATCAGCATACCAGGCATGACAAGTTTGGGGTCGTGCGTGCTCAGTGATGGACAACATTCCAGGCCCAGAAGGAAGGATGGACCATGATTGCTGGGGTGTGGACGCCGGTCTGGTCTTCTCTTCCTTCTATTAAGGCAGCCTGCAGAGAATTGGTTAAGTGTAGTTGCTCTGGATGCCGTACACGATGCTCCTGTTCAAAGCCCAAGGTTCCATTGTACGATACTTTGCACGAACTGCATTGGGGGTCGACAATGCAGCAATAAATACAATAAAATTGTATGTTTAAATGATTATTTTTAAATTCGCATCACAGTTTCAAGATCATAATATTGCTTTGTTGATGCAATGCCTTAATATAATTATAACATATAGTTATTTTGTTCCAGGGATGAATTGGAAGATGAAGAAGATGATTGCGTGATCTAGAGTCATAAGAGCTGTATAGAAGCAGTTCATTTACGTGAGTATTTCTTAGTATTTAGTCGTTTTTTGTTTATAAAAATTTGTTTCCTTAATGTATATAATAAACGTTTTCAAAATAATTAAAATCACTGTTGTGTATGAAAACAAGTCTTTCTTGGCATATTCGGAACCCTATAAACATAAACCTTTTTTGTAGGAAAGGAAAGGGATATTGAGCACAATTAAAAACTTATCAATCAAATTCGTGAGAAAAGCGAAATTTTCAGATTTTTGAAAATTGCGCAGAACCCTTAAGGTGTGATAAATGTATAGGGACAAAATAGTGTCCTATTCACAAGAGCTTTCAAACAAAAAAAAATTCGAAATCGGACCATTAGAAGCTGAGATACAAAAAAATTTAGTGTGGCTAATGGCGGCCATCTTTAATGGCCGCCATTTTGGCGTTCTGCACGGATTTTCAAGTGGCTCCCTATCTGAAAAGTTACCTTTTACCATCAACTATGGCCACAGAAAGTGGTACATTCCAATAAAAAAACTGCAGCTTTTTGGCTTTTCTAGTCTAGACGTACTAAATATAGGACAGGGAGTGTAGGTTTTTTTGACATGCGTTTCTGCATTGCGTCGTGATTTAGAGCGTTTATGATTGCTTCTAGAGCTCTTCATCTGAATCTTCTGTTTTCTTCGTTTCTGATACTGTCAGTGTATAAATATTTGAGATTACTTTTCCCTTGCTGTTTGTTCCCAATATGCTTGAGCCTTTTCTAGTTTGATGATGATCCTATCAATTGTTGTTATTCACGTATAGCGTTGCCTCCCTATTTTGAACTCGTTTCTCTTCAGTTATAAGTGCTTTCAGTGGATATGTAGAGTTTCTTCTTTGGACATTTCTAGTACTACATTGCGCTTGTTTCTATCCCCCATATTATTGTTTTCCTCCCCTATTAACGATGACTGTTGTGCCCTTGGTCTTAATGTTTTTGCGAGTAGTTGGACGATATTTCCTCGGACTTATTCTCTTGACGGTGCACTGTTTATCCATTCATCTTCCTTTGATGAATGTTGTCTGGTAGTTTGATCGTTTCCGGATGTGCTTCGCAAGTTGTTCGAGAAGAAATTGTGCGTAGTATTTGTATCCTATGCTGCAGAGTGGCATTCTTTTGCAACCGTCTATACTCTGTAGGCATATGGTCGTTTTTCATTCCTTAGCTAAGGTGTAATTTAAAGACACGCGCTGGCGATAATTTCTAGGATTTGCATTTTTTAGCGTTTCTGGTCCATAGTGCATTAATTTGTTGGAGATTTTGTCTATTCCAGGTGCAGGCTTCTAGCTCTAGCCATTATTCTTAGCAGTTGATCCTTTAAGAATGCTGGCTTGTTCAAAGGCCAATGATCTGTTTTTGTATTAATCCTGTTCATTCCTTTCTTGCGTCCTTTTTTAATCCAGCTTCTTGTTCTAATGTTGCCACACATTTTCTAATGCGCGTATTGTGGTGTTTTTCTATATTTTTTCAGATGTCTGAAGGTTTGTTGGTTTAGTCGTTGACCTGCTGATAGGGTTTCTATGTTTTTGAAGAGTTTTCGCATTTATTTGTCTCATGAATTCTCTACGCTTCTCTTTTCCCAGTCAAATGAGTTTTTCGTTTATGTTCTACATCCGATATGATTTGTTTGTGACCTTCATTTTTTTTAGCTGTCCATACTTTTTTTTAGTTGGTCTCATAGATGACTTCTCCGTTCTTAACGTTTTCCTTGCTGCAATTTTCATTTTTGAGATCATCGATATCTAGTTTTTTCTCATCTTAGTTGTTTTCCTAGTTCCTCACGGTATTTATTCTGATATTCTTCGTGCTGCAGTGGAAATGTTCTAGGTATTTATGTTGTTTTGTTATTTTTCCACGTCGTTTTTCTTGTTTTTCCAGTTTCTAATAGCATTTTGTCGTCTGTATTGACCATTCTGGTTGGCATTTTCCATGTCTCGTTTCTTCTGGTTTCTTGAGTTAGCTGCCTGAATATCCTAATTATTTGAAATAATTTGTTCCTTTTTTTTATTTAATTTCAAATGTTCTTGGAAAGCATTGGGGTGCAAAACTGTTTATGATATTTGGCCACTTTATGGTGGATATTTCA
This sequence comes from Rutpela maculata, assembly GCA_936432065.2. NCBI lineage: Eukaryota > Metazoa > Arthropoda > Insecta > Coleoptera > Cerambycidae > Rutpela > Rutpela maculata. Next base: position 69,899,902 of record OW386286.2, on the reverse strand, counting down.
TGCGTTCGTGAAAGTTTATAATTATCCCTCATTAGCTACCCAAGTAGCACAGTGTGGACTATAAAGTTTTCACAGCTAAATTTTGTCTGCGAAAACTTTAAAAATGTTAGGATAACGGGCGTTTAGCTGTAATTTGGATTTGGAATCTCAAAGCGTTTTATTTCAAATATTTTTACTGCTACAAAATTGCCTCAACATAATTAAACAATCAAATCGCTGAAATTACTGTTTAGATTTCTGGTCAGCTGCAATATGCCTTCTAGAGCTCTTGTAACAGCTCAATAGCAGCTGAACAACTAGTGGTGACTCTTGATTTTACTGTATATAGTCCACAGTACAGCACTTTTTTTTTAATGATTAGTAACAGGTAGTGGTAGCTAATAACTGCGCTTAGGTGTATATATGTCGATTGGGTGATTGTTCAAATTTTATTAGTAATAGTTAGTTTTTTAGTTAAATCTTGAGATAATTTGATAAAAAACAAGAAAAAACGTTTGTCCTACAAAATCGACGGTTTGACCGAAGCGTCCCCCACCTCCAACATGCCCAAATAACGAGGTCAAAAAAATGATTAGTAACCAGCTGATTTTTTTATTATTGCTTATTAAATGTTTTTAAAATGAAATGGTCACATTGTCCTACAAATTGAATGGTATGTTTTTCCAGTCCTACGCTCGGAAATTGTCAGTTCCACGGTAACACTTTTCTCATTAGTAACAACCTAATTTTCGTTTTTTTCTCTTGGAAATAAAGTGTAGAACACGATTTTACTAATGTCCTACAAAAAAGTGGTATATATTGATAGAAAATTAAGAACACTTATTTTGAAATTTCATTCCATAGGTAAAGTGTTATATTATTTTTCATTCGTTAAAAGTTTGTTAAAGAGTTTACTTTTTCGGTTGCCTTGGCTACGTTTCCGCGAGTTAATTAAAATAAACCTCGTGTTTGTCCATAACAACATATTGCCAAAATAATTTGACAGGTTGTCGGATTGTCTAATTCGTGCAAAATAAAGAGTGACTATGGAGCGTTTTTTATGCAATTTACTGTGTGGAAAACCTAATTAAACAAACCCTTAAACATTGTGTATTTGTATTGTGTATTTGCGTGTTCTATTTTAAGTTTCATTGCTGTAACGAGACAGACAAATTGTTTATTTCAATTTGTATGGATTATTTAACTAAATATTGTTAGTCGTGCCAAATGTACATAATCTATGTATCAAAAAAATGGCAAAATAAATTCTATTCTATTCTATTCTATTCTATTCTATTCTATTCTATTCTATTCTATTCTACTCTATTTATTAAAAATAATATTACATTAGAATTATAAAGAAAATTTTTCGGTCTTTTAGTCGAACATTTAATAAAACATATAAAAGTGCATGAAAAATTCAAATATTCGCAACGAATGTAAATTTGCAAATTAGAGTTTAAAATCAAGGGAAATGTTGTTTTTTAATAATCTGAATCTATGTGCTAAATTTGGTGGATATCATAATTCCGCTTAAGTAATAAAAGTATATTAATTTACCAAAACCGCAATTATAAAATAATTCGTTACTAAAAATAATTTTTGTTGCACTAGCGATACATACCAATTTTCTTGTATTTGGGCAGATAATACACTAACCTATCATATGTTATCTTTGTCCTACAGTTACTAATGAGAAAAGTGTTACCGTGGAACTGACAATTTCCGAGCGTAGGACTGGAGAAACATCCATTCAATTTGTAGGATAATGTGGCCATTTCATTTCAAAAACATTTATTAAGCAATAGTAAAAAAAATCAGCTGGTTACTAATCATTTTTGTGATCTCGTTATTTGGACATGTTGGGGGGTGGGGGACGCTTCGGACAAGCCATTGATTTAGTAGGACAAACGTTTTCTCGTGTTTTTTTATCAAATTATCTCAAGATTTAACTAAAAAACTAACTGTTACTAATAAAATTTGAACAATCACCCAATCGACGTACAGTGTGTCCCAGGATAGATGTAACAAGAGGTGTATTGGACCAAACATTTTGGAATTTTGGAATGGTATTTGGAGATTGAGTCCTGCTAGTTGTAAAACTAAAGTATACCAAAAATGACTTGATTTGGTGTTCTACAGGGTGTTTTATAAGCAAAGTTGTAAAAATCACCACTAATAAAAATTATTATTATTATTATTATTATTATTATTTTTTATTTTTTTTTTTTTTTCGTTAAAAACCAGTCACCCTTCTCTGCGGCTCCGATCCTCACAGAGGGGAGCTGGTAGTACCGGTAGCCACTCCCCACACCCGTGGGGTAAGTGACTACTGGGTCCGAGAGTCGTGTGCCCTGAGCAGACGTAATGAACCGAGGATGACGGCCTTCTGCATTCTGCCGGCTAAGACCTCTGCCGAATTTCGGCATGCCGGTATGATCTTAAGTTCCGAAAGCAGTGTGTGTCTCGTTCCACCGAGGGCTCCTATAATCAGTACCACTAGCTTAACAGTATGGTCGGGATAGAGTCTGCGGAGTTCGAAGAGCAAATCTCGATATTTTGTCCGTTTCTCCTCCTCCTTCAAGACAATGTTGTTCTCCGCGGGTGCCGAGAACTCCACGACAAACATTGTCTTGAGTTGGTGGTCGAGGAGGACTATGTCAGGCTTGTTGGCTTGTATTTGCCTGACGGTGGGAAACGAGTAGTTCCAATAAATTAGACACTTCTCATTTCCCACAACGGACTCAATATCCCCCGGAGCGTAAGGCAGCACTGGTGTTTCGTCTATCCCATACGAGTGCCTTAGGTGGTAATAAAGCACTCGTAATGCTCCGTCGTGCCTCTGGATATAGGCCGAGACTGCATATGTCGGACAAGCCGACAACAAGTGCATCAGAGTCTCTGGCGCCCTGCGGCAGGCCCTGCAGCTGACATCAGGGACCTCTATACCCATGACACGACTTCGATAGACGAGGGTATTAAATACACCGTCCTGGCAAGCCATTATGAATCCCTCGGTCTCAGACTTCAGCCCGGCTGACCTTAAGAAGGCAAAGGTCAGCCTTTCGGATAAGCCAAGGTTTTCTATATTTTTATAGAAAACTCCATGCATTGGCTTATCCGTGTGAAGCTGCAGAAAGATGTTGTGTTCTGCAGCTTTTATTTGGGCTTTTCATCGAGCAGGTTCCAACTCGGTGACAGAGTCGGGATTTACCCGCTCGACGTCGAAGGAGAGACCAAGTTCATCGGCTGCTCTCTGTGCTGCCTTAAACAAAAAGGCCCCTACCCCTGCATTTTCATGGTCCCGGACCATGCAGAGGAGGGGATCCGAACTCCTGATGACCTTACAGGCTCCATCCAGAACCATCCTATTATTATTATTATTATTATTATTATTATTATTATTATTATTATTATTTCAAAATATGAAAGAGAAGTAAGAACTTCTAAGAAGTAAGAACTAAGAGAAGTTATTTAGAATGCAAATTTATACCTCTATACCAAATTTCAGGAATATAAAATTATTTTTTTGAAACTTCCCATTTTTTCAATAAATTAGTATTTTATTTTGAACCATTCAATTAAAACTGCATAGAAATAATTTTTTGTGAATTAATATTTAAAGTTACGTAGAAGCTAAAAGTAGGCTATGAGAAAAGCAGTGGATCATTAACATTTGCTCCTACACAACTTTAAATATGAATTCAACTCTTAATTCGCAAAAAATGGGAAGTTTCAAAAAATAATTTTATATTCCTGAAATTTGGTATGGAGGTATAAAATTGCATTCTAAATAAATTTTCTTAGTGGAATTTTTTCATATTTTGAAAAATAAAGGTACTTTATTAGTGGTGATTTTTACAACTTTGCTTATAAAACACCCTGTAGAACACCAAATCAAGTCATTTTTGGTATACTTTAGTTCTACAACAAGCAGGACTCAATCTCCAAATACCATTCCAAAATTCCAAAATTTTTGGTCCATTACACCTCTTGTTACATCTATCCTAGGACACACTGTATATACACCCAAGCGCAGTTATTAGCTACCACTACCGAGAATTTTCGCAGAAAGACAAGTTGGGCGTCTCGTGAAAACGAAGCTACTTACGAAAATTCAGCCTGTTACTTATCATTAAAAAAAAAGGGCGCTGTACTGTGAACTAATACTTTAATGCTAAAAAATGCGGTTTGACGGCTAACCACATTTTCCACATTTGTGGCTGGGGATTGACATTTACAGCTGCATTTAACAGCCAATTCACTGTTAACTATAGTGTAAATTAGAGGCCATATTTCCTGTTAACGACGATAACTGAGAGGGGTAGCCATTTTGAACAATATTTATTTCTTTTACATTTACTTTAATTTTGATAATAAAAAAAGTGCTGTAATATTCTCTAGTGGACACAACATTAAGAAGTTAGTAATTTTAAACAATTTTCTGGTGAAATACATGAAGGATTATGATTCTGAGGAGATGAATAGTTTTGTAAAAGTAGAAAATGTCTGAAGCTCTTCGAATATACAGAAGTATCACATACACATTTAACGAAAAAGTGATAACCGCATTCAATTCTATGAAATTCGTCGTCAAATCGTCTTGATATTTTTATAAGTACATGTAGGTACTGTCGTGAGCAAAAAAAAATAGGACAACTATTTTTTTCCAATGTAAATCTGTCTCTATTTGCACACTTGCAATGAATTTTGACAAATAACTGACAATGTCACAAAAATTAAAGTTAGATGTACACAACTAGATTTTAGCAAAAATACGTTATAACACTTGTCCCATTTTTTTTGCGCACGACGGTACTACCGTGTGCAAAAACAATAGGACAACTATTTTTTTCTAATGTAAATCTGTACAATCCATTTTCATATTAGTATCCAATAATATCTCTTAAAGGTAATTGTTCAGCCAAATTGTTCATCATATGTAGTTCCAAAAATATACAGCTCAAAGGCTGTAATCTGGTTCTTTCACCAGCCAAAGGGCTACAGCTATAAGGCTTTAGCAACATTTTCAAAGCAAGAAAATGTTATACCACTTTGACTGTTACAGCGCTGTCGCAACCTTATTGTAAGGTTTCCGCTGTACCTGCTATAGCTAAATAACTGCCAGTTCTTGTTGCCACAATATTGACGCAGCTTTATTACAGCTTCTTGTGCTACTTGGGATAATAAATCTAAAAACTCTTCTTTCGTTCCCGCTTCAGTTTAAGCACTTGAAATATAAATTAAAATCCAAAGTATTTTATTTCCAAAATCATGTATTTGCATTTAAATATTTTAAAAATAATTTGCCAGTAGCGTGCTATTTTTGATTTACCATCTCAAACTGTTCATCTTATTAATTATTTGTATCTGCCATGAATAAAAGACACTGTTTCTTTTATCTTGTATTTTAAATAGTGACGTGAAGTAACCAACTAAACCAAGTTTAAGAAATAAATTCAATATTGCTATGAACAAGTTGTTATTTTTATATTTTAGACAAATTACTTCAATATGTTTTCATTAACAGTTGTTATTTTAGGTGTGTACAATATTTTTAGATCGATTTACAATGTGGACTATAAACTAGATTTGTAATAATATAATCTGACACAATATAAACGTCAATTGGATTTGAGCCTTCGTATTTATTCTTACAATTTATATACACAATATATAAGTTTACTCAGCTTAACACAAGTTATTATGTGTTTAAAGTAAATCTTCAAATATAAGAGGATAACTTAATTACTTTTGACAGGTATGTATGACATGAAAATAATCACATATGTTTCCAAACAACGTTTATTTTATTTCCACGATTAATAAAAAATATATTTTTTAAAGACCAGGCTTTAATTATTGTCCTTCTGGATATATAACTTTTTACTTAAAATATTAAATGATAAAGGCATTAACAAATAAAGTTGCAATCGATGTTGCCGTCTGAGAATGCACTCAGCTGGATTATAACACAATTCTCTTTTATTGAAGATGCACAGAGGTAAAATAATATGTCCGAAACACCTCACGATAAACGTAGATAATGGGAAATCACTGAAAGTTTGAAAAGTTGTTTGAAAATGGTTGTATGTTTGCTATTTTCAAATGTGTAACCCCCTTTCGGACAGCCTTGAATTTGGATTTGGGGGTTGATGTCTACTATATGTGGTGTGTTTACATTACAGGCATTAACAAATAAAATTGCAATCAATGTTGCCGTCTGCGAATGCACTCAACCGGATTATAACACAATTGTCTTTTATCTGAAGTTACATAAAGGTAAAATAATATGTCCGAAACATCTTACGATAAACGTAGATAATGGCAAATCACTGAAAGTTTGAAAAGTTCTTTGAAAATAGTTGTATGTTTGCTATTATCCAAATGTGTAACCCCCTTCCGGACAGCCATGGCTTTGGATTTAGGGGCTGTCTATGTCTACTATATGTGATGTGTTTATATTATGTTATGTTAATATATAGTGTTTCTCGAGATCAAATTAACTTTAGCTATCAATTTTACTTTGAAATGCTTTAAGGTATTTCTTAATGAAACTATTCCGAAACGAGTGTAAATGGCAGTCGGGCGTTGCCGATTGCGAATACCTATTACTTATTCACAACGTCTTGGCAAACGCTTTGTGATTCATTCATTTGACAGCATCACTCCACCTGTAACGGTTGCTCATGAGGTGCACAGCGTCACTGAAACTCTTTCTCATCAGCTCCTTGGTAATATCAGCCCATCATTTTGGAGGCCGTCTTCTTCACCTCACGCCTTCTGATTTTTCCTAAACTATCAGCCAGTTTACATTGTTCTCTCTCGGTTGATGTTGTCAAAAAAATAGGATGTTGGAGTGTCGCTTTGAGGAACATACTTCTTGAAGAACCGAGATATTGGTGCGATGGATTGTCCAGAGGGTTCGTATATACTCTTCCAATTAGTAAACAACCACTGTCTTGAAAATAATTTACTGATAAAATTCTAAGCACTAATGATATCACATACGATAAATTCCTGGTTTCAAACCTATGAAATTTATTATCCACTACTAAAATCCATTAAGATTTGTTCAACTTTTCAATGCATGAAATCGATCTAATGTTTTCAGTTTTTGGTTCGTTCATTTTTAATATGTCATGGATGTAGAATGCAAATGAAATGTTAGAAAGTCTCATATCCTACTAGTGATCTAGGTTTCCGATTGCGATTGCTTATCTTGAATTATCTGTAGATTCCAAAATTTTCCAATCATGACTTCTACGTCAATATTAATTCTATTTTCGGTCTTTTGTTTATTGAACCGCAACAATATATGATTTCCAAATAGATGTATCTATGAGATAACGAATTTAGATAATATATCAGTTCGGATCGCGGTAGTCCGAATGTAATGACGATATGATCAATTCAAATGATTATTATAGGACTCATATACTAACAAAAGATACCAAATAGAAGAATTAGATAAGCAACACACGTATTTTCTACATATGGAATATAAAACGACCATTTTAATTGAGTACCTAGGTCGAGTATCGTTGGTTTGAGTTTGTCTCGTCACATCTGATCTGACAATCAAGAACGACCGTATAACAGAGATTAATGGATTTGATGATTGGCACCGTTCATTCCTTGTATCCAATACTTTCGAAGATGTAAGTAACCACAGTTATCTGGTCAATCCAGTCTTCTTCCTATTCACAACGTCTTGGCAACGTTTGATAATGACTGTGATCCATACATTATTCTAGTTGGCCTCCCTTGGCTGTACGGTAGGGCATCCAACATCGTCACTTCATCTATCGCGGTTACCACTTAGGTGCACGGCATCACCAAAGTTCTTTATTTTATTATCAGCTTCTTGGCGACATATATTTTGCCATCTGGTTTTCCCTAAGACTAAACTATTCGGTTAAAGTGGCCAAAAATGATAGGATTAGGGAAAATATGATGTTTGTGAGTTACTTTGGAGGGCGTACTTTTTGTTTGTGCGATGGTGCTGTCCAGGTAATTCATAACAGATTCACAAAAGAAAGCACCAATAAGCTGTCTATCTGCTTTTCTATCTCGTAGTCGATTTTATGGTTTCCTTTCTTATGAACATGTTCTGCCACTTCCGACTTATCTATGTACCCGAGTTTCTCTGGAGTTCCTTGATTCTGCACTGGATACTACGCCCTGTCTGTCCTGTCTTACCACATGAGCACTCCAATTGGTAAACACCCTTGACTAGTAGTCTGGGGATGGGTCCTTGTTTGAGGGAAGCACTTGTTCAATTTTCTTTATCGTTCGTAATCGTACGCCTATTTTATTTTTTCATAAAATCTCCTTCAACCTATATGTGACTCTAGTCACACATAAGTAGTAGGTCGTTCCTTTTCTTCTGCGATTCTTCTCCGGTTGTTGATAATACGTTGTATGTCCCTTTATTCTCACCCATTTTCCTCTAGAGCTTGTTGGACGTTCCTGAGTTCTACTGGTTTGCTTTTATCGTCATATATTATATTGGCTCTGTGGCACAATGTTCTGATTAATGACTTCTTCTGTTGTGGATGGTGGTGGGATGTAGCAAGCAGGTAATCTGGACTGGCATGTGTTCGCTTTTTGGGACAGCTGTTGTTTGATCGTTTCACCGATACATCTGAGAAAGGCAAAACTCCCTCTTGCTCTATTTCCATCATAAACTTGATATTAGGTCGAAGAAAACAGACAGTGAAGAATCTCCATGCAGCCATGTGATGAACATGTCGTCAACATAACTCAACCAACATTTTGGTTTCTTTACACTACAGCATATGCTTCCATGAATATGTTGGCCATTACTGGTGAAAGTCGTGATCTCATAGCTGCTTTTGCTCGTAGATATCTCCGCAGATATCTCGTAGATATTTCTTTTCCACAGAAAATATGTTGCTGATAGGCATAATCAAACCAAACCTGGTATATTTTCTCTTAATCCTCTGGGTACAAGTTGCTGGCGTATCAGGTTAACCATTTCCTCAATCAGTGTGTTGGTGAACAAATATTCCACGTCGAAACTCACCTTCTAGAATTTCTACAAAGTGTACGGAGTTCTTCACATTGCTGCTGATCTTGCCTATATGGGGTTGTAGTATATCTGTGACATATCTAGCCAATTCATAGGTAGGTGATCCACATGTGCTGACGATTGGTCTCAAGGGATTTCGGCAGTCGCGGTGGTATAATTTCACTTGGCAGCAAGCGCCGTTGCTCTTCCACTCGGATCAATAAATTCTTGATGGCGGTCCTGATTTGCTCTTAAATTAGGATCCTTTTTCAGCTTTGTATAATGCTCTGGAGACAATAAAGACTAGGGACAATAAAGTCTGTAGTTTATCTTGATATTCTTTTCTCTTCATTACCTCCATTGCGTTGCCTTTGTCTGCCTTTAAGACGATAATATCTTGGTTCTTGCGAATATATCTAAGTGCTTTCTCCTCCTATCGAGTGATGTTCCTCCTAGGTAATTTTGATTTCCTCAGGATATGGCATGTCTCATGTCTCACTTCTTCAATTTCTTCAACCGGTAATCCTCTGATGGCATTTTCAACTTCTGCGATAATATCTTCTTTAGGTACTTTATTCAGTGGTACAGCAACGTTCATACTTTTGTTTAAAACAGATTTCCATTCCTCTGGTAGAGCTTCGTTCATTAAATTTACTATCACTATTCACTATTTCCATCTAAAATATGCGGTATTACCTAAGGATAATTAGAGAATCACTGGAAATTATGAATCACAGCGGCAACTTCAATACAGAAGATGGGTGCCTGGGTGCATAGGCTGTATCATTGTCTTTCCTTTTCGACGAGTTGTCATTTTGTCAGTATTTGTTCCTTAGTGTTGTGTCTTTTAACAAAAGCTCGCTCAGGAAATACTTATCAAAACAGATGAGGCTGAACTTTGCATTGAAGAATATATGGTATTATATTACTGACGTGTGATTTGTAGTTATAAAAGACATATGTTATTCCCCTTTTTTGTAGCAGAATAGACTGAGGTTCTTCAGTCATTGAGCAATTGTCACGACAAAAAGCCGTAAAGTTTTTTACCGTACGATCAAAACAGTTTTGATCATACGGCTTTTTGTCGTGACATTGTTGTTTTCACATTACACGGTTTTTTGCCTTTATAAGCTCAGTATTTTTATTTCATTTGTCAACGTCATACAAGTGTTAATGGATCGTGAACAAATTATTGCTTTGTGGTTGTTTTTTAGTTTTTCAATAAATATTATACATACTTACCAAACGCATTTTTATCTTTGTCTTCCATCGAATCAAAATCTTGTTTCAGTTCTAAGCAAACTTCACGCCAATCCGATTTTTATAAACATCAAAAGTTTTATCCCATAGCACAGGTCAATTTTGGACCAAAGTTATCAAAACTTCAGCATAAATTTCATCCATTTCACAAAAGTTAATAGCGTTTTAAAGAATAATGCACACCAAGGCTCAGGTCACAAATTTCAACAATTTGGATCAAGGTTCAATATGATTTTCTCTATCGAATCTCTCAAATATAAGAGATAATAAAACTTTCCTGGCACTAAAATACCTGTAATACCAAGCAAAAGGCACTAAGTAGTAGTAAGTACTAAAAGCGAACAACGTAGCTACCGTCGAATCTGAAAGCAGGCATTTAGTTATGTAGACCACTTAGTCAAAGGTGCCGCACGGCAGCCATCGAGTCCAGTGGCAAAGGACGGCTGGGACCTTTCACATTATATGATGATGGCAAAACGCCGGTGCCGTGCCGTGCAGCAGCCGTCCCTTGCCACTGGACTCGACGGCTGCCGTACGGCACCATTGACTCAGTGGTTTACACAACTAAATGCGTGCTTTCACATTCAACGGTTTTGAGTCGTACGGCAGCTACATTGTTTTGTTGGATTATTAATTATTAACTTTTGTGAAATGGATGAAATTGATGCGGAAGTTGATCACCTTGGTTCAAAGTAGACCTGTGCTATGGGACAAAACTCTTAATGTTTATAAAGATCGGATTGTCACAAGAAGGCCTGGAAGTTTGCTTAGAACTGACATAAGATTTTGATTCGATGGAAGATAAAAATGCGTTTGGTAAGTTTATTTAATACGTATTAAAAAAAACAAAAAATCAAAACCTGAAATTGTCGAATAATTGTCTTATTATTACAAATGAAATGAAAATGTTGAGCTTACAATGGCAAAAAACCGTGCAATGTGAAAACAACAATGTCACGATAAAAAGGCGTACGGTTTTTTACCGTACGATCAAAACCGTATAGTGTGAAAAGATCGTTACACTCTTTTCACACTACACGATTTTGATCGTACGGCAAAAAGCCGTGCGGCCGCATTCTTTTAGTGGAGTGAAGAAAAGAATGGGACCTTTCACATTATACGATGACGGCAAAACGCCGGTGCCGTGCCGTGCAGCAGCCGTCCCTTGCCACTGGATTCGACGGCTGTCGTACGGCACCTTTGACTCAGTGGTCTACATGACTAAATGCGTGCTTTCACATTCAACGGTTTTGAGCCGTACGGCAGCTACATTGTTTTGTTGAATTATTAATTATTAACTTTTGGGAAATGGATAAAATTGATGCGGAAGTTTCGATAACCTTGGTTCAAAGTAGGCCTGTGCTATAGGACAAAACTTTTAATGTTTATAAAGATCGAATTGCCACAAGAAAGCCTTGAAATACATGTGAAACCGACCAAAAATCAATATTTCTGAAAATAATAATTCTGCAAAATTCCACAGGTACTTAATGTGATTGTTAATGCATCCTTTGCTGGGTTCCCATTTGGGTCAACCGAAATTTCTCCTTACCAGAAGGACCCAAACATGACCGTTCGTTTTAAGCTTATTCACCGCTCCTTCATCTCTTCCATTACCAATATTTATGGTTATTGTGTCTAATCTACGTTTGTGTAGAGTACAATTCTTCACGAAGCCAATAGTAAGTGATATAGTGAATGCAAATTGCCGACATACCGCATTATTATATTTAAAAAATGTATTTCAATCAGGAGAGTGTTTAACTAAAGTTTGTATAAAACTAATCAATAAATTAATCATAATCATTTTGAGTAGAAAATTTAAAAAATCTACATGAGATCCTGCTTTGGAAAAATATTTTGTTAGTCTCTTAATAACACACACAAAAATTGCGATCTAGTGCATTTATGAGTTGTATAAAATTTTCGACTTTTACGTGTACCAATTAGTTAACGTAGTGCAGTGTAGCGGACATGGGCAAAAATTACCAACTAAAAAAAAATATTGCAATTGTCATTTTCAGTAATACCACTATTTTGTCGCAGTCTTATTAATATTTTATGATATTTTGTCACATTTTAAGTTTACAAATTATGACATTTTTAGAAATTTGCTGTTATTGTGTGTGACAATACTCTTATATCATTAAAGTATAATTACACAGGCACACAAAATGAAAAAAGTGGTCTTCAGTGGTTCTCCATTGGGTAACCCATATGTATTTCGACGTGCTGAAAACGAATCAGATGTCCGTTTAGCTCCATTGGCCACCATTTTTCTATAAATCGCGAAAATAACCTAAAAAAAAAACTCATACTGGTGGGTAACGGAGCTAAATGGATACCTGATTCGTATTCAGCATGTCGAAATACATCTGGTTACCCAATGAAGTCCCAGAAACAGACCTTTTTCTGGGTATGTGTGTGTGTGTGTGTGTGTGTGTGTGTGTGTAATATATGAATATCACCGGATCCTCCGCCATTTTCTAGAAAATCGCGTATGCAAATATATTATACAGACACAAAAAAAGAGTGAAAAGTAATCTGTTCCTGGGACTCCATTGGGTATTCCCTATGTGTATATTTCGGAATGCTGAATACGAATCGGGTATTCCTTTAGCTCCGTTACCCACCAATTTTTAGTAAATCGCGAAAATAACGTAAATTATGAGTTTCTTTTAGATTATTTTCGCAATTTACAAAAAATGGTGGCCAATGAAGCTAAACGGACACCCAGTGGAGTACCAGAAAAAGACCACTTTTTTTAATAGTATCTGCCTGTGTTATTATTTTCATTTTAGAACAAATAAAATGAGCATATTGACAAGAAAACAACTCCTTGATATTTTACATGAAATCTTCAAAATCAAGCTCTTCTATTTCTTCTGAGGTATTGGTCTTATTGAAGAATCCTCCACTCAGAAAATCCATCCCGATTCGCTACTGCTTCTCCTGTCACATCAGGAGCCAAAGAGACTGCCTCAGGTGGAGGTGAAGGTGAAGTTGCATTAAACCAATAATTTGTGTAAATGTATATACTTAATTATTTAAAAATGAAAGGAATAATTATTTATATCGTTTTTATATTCTCTAGCTTATTTTGAATAGACTAATCGTGAAAAATGTAGTTTTCGTAATTTTTCAAAATAGCCACCTCTTCAAAAACCCACCCTACTTGACTTTTTTAAAATTGCTTTTTCATATTTTATCATTTAAAAAAAAGTTAGTCGCGAAAAAACGGATAAATTTTCACTTTCCCAAATTTTTGCCGTAATTTTTCTCGTAGTCATATTGAATTGAATTTTTGATTTTGTGATTTCGGACTACTGTGCGTCCTGTAGAAAAGAGTTCTTATCTCTTCAATAAACAATCTGAATTCTTCACGTCAGCCCGTTATACTTTTCCTATTCCAAGGCAGTATTAAAGATAGGATTTTGCAGAGTGAGGGAAATATGTGTTTATTTTCGGTTTATAATAAATACACAGCCCCACAAAAAAACAACAAAAAACAAAGTTCAAAGCAGCGAACCAGACCTATGTATCTCTATGTATTTTCGGTCGGTGAATCCAAATCCGGTGTCAAAAAAAATTGTACACCCTCAAAATCATTAGCTCTAGCTAATGATTTTGGGGATTTTTTTTGACCCCGGATTCGGATTCAGCGACCGAAAATACATATAATTCAGTAATATTACGGTTCAAATTGCGATATATCCGACAAAATTCATAAAGTTTTGAAAATTGGTGGAAATAATCAGGACAGCATATGTAATAATAAACCGAAAAGTTCCCACCCCTAAATTGTGTGCTTCATCCCCTACGACATAGTATTCACCTCAATTTTCGCTTTTTTAAAATTATCCATGAAATGGTGCATTTTACGACAAAAATACCTATGTACAAAAGTGTTCTACAGGAAATTCTCTACAAAAAAGGTTTTTAGACCATTTCTCCTCAAACGAATAGTACGTTGGTAAATCAGGGCCGTAATTAGCGCAAGTCATATAATTCGTTATCTATTTACCATCACCGAAATGTTCGGTGTTACTATGCAGCACATCATTCCGTGACGCTCAAAGCTACCGATTGGGGGTGGAAAAAAGTTGGCGGAATATTAATCCCAATAATGACTATAAAAGAACCAGCTCCCGAATCTGTTTTAACGCTTATTTCATGTTCATGTAAATTAGGGTGCGAATACAGGTGTAGTTGCAGAAGAGCAGGCTTGCGTTGCTCTACAATGTGTTATCATTGCCATGGACAATCATGCTTGAATGTTGAATCTGTGGAAGACGACCAAGATTTATAATTAACATTTGATAATTAGTGGATTAGGCCTACAGGGGATACCACTTAAAAAAAAACGCGCCAAGTACTTTACCTCTAGGGTGGTGTGGAAATAAGTACAACACGGTCTTTTTATAGAGGTGAGGGAGTGGAAGTTGTATATTTATTAAAATTGTAAATAAATTTTAGTGCCTACTGCTATTTTAAGCGTTAAACGTTAAACTTTAAGGTAGATCGTACTGTAGAGAGTGCTAGTCGGAACCAACCCTTATGTTTGCGCCATATTTCCCACGTTATTATTAATTTTAGGAAAAAAGTGGTAAAAACCTTTTTGATAGAGAATTTTCCAAGGAATTTTGTATATAGGTATTTTTGTCGAAAATTACGCCGTTGCCGAGATAATCTAGAAAAACTCAAAATGGGGGTAGAAAGGACGTCCTGGGGGATGCAGCACACTATTTAGGAATGGGAACTTTTTGGTTTAGTAATCCTTATGCTATTCCCAACATACCCACCAATTTTCAAATCTTTATGAATTTTGTCGGAATAAAAACGTAATATTCCTGAACTAATAGGAATACACAGGTCTGGTTCGCTGCTTTGAACTTTTTTTTGTGGGGTTGTGATATTTAAAAAATTATAAATGGTACAATCTTTAAAATAGTTTCAGATACTTCCCATTTCTCTAAGAAATACAACCATATACAGTGTGTTTCAAATAACATTCCCAGAGCCGATATTTCGGAAACTAAGAAATATATTTTTATTCTTTGAATGGTAATGGATTTCTATGATTAATGCCTTCTTCAAGAAGTACAATTTACTATTATAATATTATCACCAGAGATGGCGCTGCAGTTTAAAAATATTTTTCGATCAAGGAAGGTCTGAAATATATGTCATTCGATTAAGGATTAAATTTTAAACAAAATTGTTCATATTCCAAAAAGTCAGATCAGTGGTTTTTGAGTTATTTCAATTTTATTGTCTAATTTTTGAGTGTTATTTATTTTTTTAAATTGCTGCAACTTTTTTAATCTTGATATTCGGATGTAGGTTCTTAATAATTTTTTTGCCTACGATAAGAGAATTATTTACTGGTGGGAGGGGGTGGCATCCACCCCCTTTAAATTAGCAAGCCCCCGCACAATATAGAAACTTTTCTGTGAAGCATTTACTATTATACTGCCAAAAATAAACGAAATCCGTTCAATATGACAATATTCCGAAGTTAAAACCTCTAATTACTGAACTATATTGCCGTAGAACGCTTTTCAGTTGACGAGTTCTTGTGATATAATTTTATTTGTGCCAAGTCGAATGCTGCTACATACTCTCTATTATATGGTGCTTGAGACACACGTCCTCTAACGGAGGCGTTCGTCCTTGACATATTTGGTAGGAAGATTTTACATATTGACAGATTGGTTCTTGCACACATTACTGTACATTTTGAGTTATTTAATAAAAGATTTTATTTGAACTCTTGCAAGATTAACTTTAAATTTAACCTCTCGAGAGCTTCTGTGTGTTAGGTCGACAACTAGATGCTTGGAACCTTCAAAAGGCCCACAAGTCTGTTAATCAGGATATCCATCAGATCACAGAAGTTACAGGGAGGAGTTCTATAGAGTAATTAGGAAATTAAGAAGTGACCCAGATAAAACTGCATCACAATGAGGAGGCTACAGCGGTCCTCACTAAAGTGATGCAGGGGTGCGAAGTGAAGCAACGTCGCTGGCGGTGTGGACTTGACGGGGTATGGGCCATCAAGGAACACCGCGTGGCGAGGCTGTTGCCGAACAGAGCACCGAAGTGGAGTGGCGAAGACTTGACTGGGGTGACGAACCATCAAGGAATACTGCGTAGCGAGGCCGTTGCTGACAAGGAGCATAACCTTGGAGAGCAACCTTCAAAAGGTTGTAGGAATGGAAAAATAGGTCCATTCCAGATAAAACTGCAGTAATAAATGATTAGAGATAAGACAAGCGCATTGTAAAAAGGCGGATACCTTGAAGGGAGCAGTAAGCAAGCAACAGTGGGTAAATAAATAGTGTCACGTCCATCAGATGAACGATAGTGAGTTCTCTACATTAACACATTCAACTTTCAGGTTTTTCCGACTTATACTTCAATTATAGTTTCTATTGTTATCCAAGATTGTTTCATATTTCTTTATTTTCGAAGACTGGACCATCAGTTAGCATGGACAGTCGTTTTCATATTTGTCTTTGACACGTTTTCAGCTTCAACAAAAATTGAACATTTAGAATCAGCATCAGGTAAAGTTTAACAGAACTTTATCGGTGATCTCCATCATATCAACTTATTTCGAGATCTACCTCCACGTGGTAACCAAGTGTAAAGGCGTCATGGATGCAACATTATCTGTCATATAGGTATTATCTAGGCAGAATTGAAATACTATCAAAATGAACTGGAAATCTCATCGACAGCGTCACTTTGAGACAAGGCTTAGTCAGTGGAGATAAAGATCGTGAAGACAATTAAAGTATTGTTTGTTTCATAGGCCATAATGAGACGAAAGTGAGTCTCGACTTCGCTCAGCACCACCAAAAATACCGTTAAAATCGTCTCATTCATAAACAAAAAAATTATGTGTCTAATTTTAGTCACGCCCGGTATCATAAGCTATAAAAATTATCAAATCTTTTATTACACTAGATAAGTTGAGCAATATACATTTTTTGAAACATGTTAGATTAAATTACGAATCTTTTTGTTTAATTACCAAATTGCAAATCCCAATTAGTTATCTAAAACTCCTGTACTTAACGTTTAAAGAATGATAATATACACTCACGAGCAAAAGTATTGCATATTTTCAATATTTGGTGCTACGTAAAAGGTTCTGTTTATTTATAAATATTTTTAGCCACAACGTAAAAACAAATTCCTTTGAATAACAAAAATTAACAAAAATTAACAAAAATTAACAAAAATTAACAAAAATTAACAAAAATTAACAAAAATTGTTATCATGAACCAATTTAAGGTAAACAGTCGGTTCCCTATTTAAAAAGAAAAATTCTTGTTATTTCATTTTTTTTACGTCGTCGTTTCAGAGATAATGTTACATTATTTCACTCATTCATACACAAAGTATCGACATAAACGTTAATTAGGTACTGATCTATCAAATGGAATGTAACTTCCCCGTATTCTCACACGACATAGGTAAACAGTTTTCTAAATAAAAAAATAATAAACAAGAGAAGGGTACATAAAAAATTATTTTAAAAATTCAAAATATGCAATACTTTTGCTCATGAGTGTACAATTACAGTTGACAAACCTCTTCTACGAATAATTTGAATCTAGATTTAGATTGAATATCACATTATATCAATTATTTCACGCAATATGATTGTGTATAAAGTGGTTTAGTCGACGCTCGACGGTTAAAAAATGTATTAGTGCGCCATTACATAAATCCGTCCTCCATAATTTGAACAAGTACACACCTACTGAACAATTTTTTGATGGCATATACATCGTACACTAGACAAATTTGAGAATTACAGTTTCTTGGTGTAGAACATGTTCATAATCGAAGATAATTATTAATGGTTTAAGTGTATATAATGTGACGGTTGTTGAACTTGTTTTGTATCTTTATTTTAATCTGGTTGCCACTGGTTTTAATTTTCTTCCAATGATCTTCTGATCTTTAATTTAGTGCTCAAATTTTTAAAATGTTCTGAAAGTTCATTGAAATTATTTGAAATTGTAATTTTATGTCTTCAAAATGTTTTCTTTACTGCCATTCCTAATGAAGTTTATATATCCAATATTTAGCTGACTTGCTACTTTAATTCGTTCTTCAAATCTATTAGAGAAGTTTGATTAAAATTTAAACAATGTATTTTCCATTTAATTTATCTGCATTATTAGAATCGTCATATAGAGATAATCGAACTAGGTACATTAAATGTACCTAGTTCGATTTTCCCTTTATAAATTTTATAAAAATCTTTTTAATTGTAAAAGGACAATCAAATTCATGCCGAACAATAGTTATATATACAGCCTTTGTATTTGCCGATGTATTTTTTTTAAATTAGTTTAGACTTAAATGAAAGCTAATATACAGTGTGTCCCAGGATGGAGTTGACAAGAGGAAAAACATCTCTATTATTGATTTTACGACGAAAAGTCATTCTTTTTTAAAAAATCTGCTTGTCGAAAAAATGAATCTACCCTATAAAAATCTTGGATCAGATGTACAGGGTGTTAATAAATTAAGAAAACGTCAAAATGCCCCAAGAGAGAAGTACCTTTATTTATTATTTTGGACAAAATGTTTATAAAACAAAGTTGTTTATAATCTAAAATAAAGCCTAAATACAAATTATGAAGTCTAAATTTTGACTTTTACATTTATGTCAACTTACATTTTTTTTCAAACATTAACATAATAACATTAACTTCAACAATTGTGGAAAAACAATTTATTCTACATAGCCTCATCCTCCTTTTTCTGTGGGGTGTTTTAAAACAGAAAGTTTATGCAGATGACCTGCCGCATGATCCAGAAACACCAGGCCTGTAGCTAGAAAATGCTTTAAGGGCGGGCAAACAATTTTTCAGAGGGGGCCCGTGGGCCAAAAATTTTTTTATCGTTTTTTCCATTTACAGATGATAATAGAGAGATAACTTCGTAAAAAATAGCTACCTCATTATTTTCTGCGGTCGCCGTAGGTCGGGCGAAAATTATTCCAGGACGGGCTACGCCCGTCCTGGCCCACCCCTTGCTACAGGCCTGAGAAACACTAAAAGCAATAATATAAGACGCGGTGAATGAAGTGAATGTACCCCATTCGTAAGGTCTATGGTAAATTTATTAAAAGGATGGAGAAATGTGTTGAGGTTGGAGGAGGCTATGAAGAATAAATTGTTTTTCCACAATCGTTGAAGTTAATGTTATTATGTTATGTTAATGTTTGAAAAGAAATGTAAGTTGACATAAATGTAAAAGTCAAAATTTAGACTTCATAATTTGTATTTAGGTTTTATTTTAGATTATAAACAACTTTGTTTTATAAACATTTTGTCCAAAATAATAAATAAAGGTACTTCTCTCTTGAGGCATTTTGATGTTTCCTTAATTTATTAACACCCTATACATCTGATCTAAGATTTTTATATGGTAAATTCATTTTTTCGACAAACAAAATTTTTGATAAAGAATGACTTTTCGTCGTAAAATCAATAATAGAATATTTTCCTCGTCAACTCCATCCTGGGACACACTGTATAAACAATTAAAAATAAAAAAACTTAGGCTAGTAGGTAGTGTTTAAAGAATAGGTTTTATGTTAAAGGTACGAAATGACGACGTGTCAAATTTTCGATATTATGGGATGTGTCCTAGTTTTATGATTTCGCTGATAATAAATATCAATAGTCAAATGATTTTGAGGTTGTATTTTCCTTTACTAACATTTGTGTAAAATAAAATTTAGTTTCATGTCAAAATATCGGTCAATAACCTTTCATAACTTTCGTCCATTTATATTTGCTTCTTTTATTGGATGCTTTAAGTGTTACAATATGTAATGTCAATCATAGAAGATAACTTTGTAGTACGACTTTACTATGACAAAACAAAACATCATGAAATCATGAATTGCAATTATGATCTGCAGTAGCGATGATAAAGTATCGACAGAGTTTTTATTAAATTTAAATGTGGAAAAGATAAAAATATTTTTCTTTTTTTAATTTGTCCCTAATGTATACCTCCATATGTATATTATATTGCGTACATTTCGACGTGATCCATAGAAAATAAAGAGAATTTCTAAAATGGTAGGTATAAGAAAAACGTAAATGAATATGTCGAGGCAATTTAACACCTCTACGTAATTTTATACTTAAATGCATTGTTAAGTCATACAAGTAACTGCTTCTAGGAAAACTATAAAAAGAGCTTGGAAAATTTTATTTCTAAAAGTAGGACGCAAATCTATGCCAGTGCCACTTGAGAAATTTCTGCTCAATATTTTTGTATTTGTATTCAACGTTTTCATTCAACTTTATGTTTAGGTGTGTTACTGGGTGTAGTCCTTACCTGTTCCCATTTTCAAAACTAAATTTGACACCCACTTGAGCCACTACTTCACGATGTGATACATACACTACTAGAAATTTCACTTATTCTTTTGTGCGTCCGATGTATCTTATCAAATATAATCAGTTGAGAAGCTATTGTGTTATGAGATAAGTCTAATTAATCAATAAAATTCAAAATCAATGAATACACTAGCTTGGTTTAAAGTCATTTATTATGGTGTTTAATGTTTATCAATCGTTAAAAAGGTATTGATTTTCCATTTTATAATTGATCAAAGTGCGGTTAAGTTAAAAATTTCAAAAAAAGATTGATATCAGTATCAACAACGAGAAATATTTGTTTTGAATAGTTTTGGAAACCAGAAAGAGTTAGCTGTTAACTGCGATGTCTAAATTATTTCGAGCTAGTAAGAACAGTGTATGATCTCATGTTATCTGTTGCTATATATTAAGGAAATTATTAGAGTGATTTTTAAACGATTCTATATAAACTGCTGGCCACCTGAAATGGATCAAGCGAATTTTACTTCCACATCCAGTGGGAGTAACGACAAAAAATTTTTTTTGTTCAAATAGGCTTAGAATGTCATGAAACGTCGAGATTTTAAGTTTCAGCGAAAAAAAATTTTTCTGTCTGTCTGTCGGTCCGTCTGTAACTTTTGTGCGCATGTTTACTCTGGAACCGTTTGAGATATTGACTTGAAATTTAGTACACATATGTACTTTAACGAGATCTAGAACTAGATTATATTTTCATCTTATTCCGTCGAAGGGTTGGGGGGTAAATTGGGATAAATTTGGAGTAAATAGGTAAATAAAGCAGGTAAGAGTCCATAAAATTGGCATTTAGTATATACAAGAGAAGTTAAGGTCTCAAGAAAAATTTTGGCATTAGCAACCCCCATTATTAAAGGAGATGAAAAAAAATTGTGATTTAGTGTGTGTACAAGAACCAGAAACCTCAAAATATTTTTTTACTTCAGCCACCCCCACTACCACCCCCTATCACCACCCCCACTTCACTACCCATGTAGGGTATCTTTTTATGGGTTTCTGGAGTAGAAGATTTCAAATATTATATTATTACAGTTCCATAAACAATTATTTCTACATACAAAACGTTTTCGTTGTGAGTGACTTGGATAGAAAATCTGAATGTGGAAGAAGTGATTTCTTGGGCAGCGGTTTTAGGTTGAATTTAAAGCCACATTTTTTGAGAAGGAGAATAGATATTAATATGCGGTTTTCAGGATATAATAGACAAAGGAAACTTTCCAATAAACGTTTCCAGGAAATTTGTTGCCACTTCCGGTGAAACGGGAAGTGGAAAAAATGTATTGTTTGTACTAAAAAAAGGACAATCACGCATTATATAAGTACACCAAATTTTAAAATAATATCTTGTTAAATAATGTTACACATCTACTGTGTCACCCGGTATATGTGAAACTGCAAGTTTTTCCCGATTTTTTTTTATTTTGAAGCACGCTACAGGGTGTGGAAGAAAAACGGGTTTCTTTCTCCAAACTTAATAAATACCGAGATCCTACAAATTTTTTGTTATATTTTTTGGGTGTACATTTCTTTAGTCACTGGTTTATGGGAAAAAACACAATTTCTCAAATTTTTGATATCTCCAGATGTCGATCTAACACACACAAACACCTGAGTGGTTAAACTTAAAGTTAATTATTCCATAAAAAAAAAAATCAAGAGTTTAAAATCCAATAACAATAGCCATTATTGTAAAGTTTAAAATCTATACAAATAGACGTGATAAAGAGCCTATCTAGTTAATAAATTATTTCATGGTATCTGCCTACCAAACACGGCAAGGACAGACGCCTCTCTCAAAGGGCGTTATCTCAACTACATGCAATTGAGAATAACAGTGTCAGTCGATTGACCAAAAGATTCACAATTTTTTAGAAGTTTGGTTATGGCTATTTAACTTGGGACTGACGTTAACAACATATTCACTTAAATTTTGGTTGGCTTACGACTGGCTTTAAAAGTTCTAAATAATGATTTTATCATTCACAGGACTAGGCAATTGTTAATTGTTTTTTATAGCTTTATATGATTTGTATGATGCTTTCCTGCCCCCTTGCGAAAAAGTATTGGCGGCATTGAACCCAATGAGGGTAGAGTGTCAAGGATTCACTTTCGACCTATCCTTATGTAAATATCCGTATAAAGATTTTCCTGTGCTAAGGGACTTTTGTAATATCTCCTCCAAAAATCAAAATGTACCTTCCGGCATGAGAATATATATTTTTCCAGTGTCCATCCGGTGCTCCTGTCTCATGGTCAAGCCACCGGATGGATTTAATTTATTTTTATGGTAAAGACCGGCCTTGTCAATTTTTACCTTTTTTGTTTAAAAATTCGTATTGGAGGTTACGCGCCTTTTGCACTTTTCTCAATTCAGTACTTTGTATTTTGATTATCGACTGTTGATAATTGTCACACTTTCGACTTTTTTACTTTTGGTGCCATACGTTATCGAAGACGTTAAAATATATTTCCTTAAGTCAATTCTCGGTGTAGTTTCCGAGAGAATCCAGTATGGCCTATGAAGTGGTTAGTTAATGTTTTACATTTATGGACTTAGACTAATCTTCTAGGAATCTATAACATTTTCATAAATTTTAAAATGTTTTTATCTGTCAAGGTAATAGTCAATTATGGTTAAAAATACTTGAATTTCCATCAAAAGTCGATTTATGCCTTGAAATAAGCATTCCTATATTTAAATTGAAGTCATACTGCCAAAGACACTACGTCATTAATATGGCTGGTTGCGCGCGCTGGTAATATCATCTGCTGTACTGATGATAAGCAAACACCGTTGTAACTTATAAATAAATATTTAAACGATTTATAATAGAAAATAAGTGGTTTTTGTATCAGGATGCAACAGTATATCCAAAACCACACTTTCTAAAGATTTCATGACGGTATCAAAACAAAAACAACGTAATACAACGTAGTTTAAGACTGCCAGACCCAATCTACCTACAACAACAGCATTTTAGTGCTGTGCGGATTATTTTAAAGTTAATTATTTAAAAATTCGGCATGAGTGAGTAAAGTAATTCCAATATATCAAGTGGTGTACGTCATCGCTGTCGTCATCAAGTACCAACTCAAAACGATATCAGCGTGCAAATTCCGTATACACATACGGAATATTTAAGTTGGTATTGCTCTACAACTATAGTAGGAGAGCTGGCAAACATTATGGTGAACGATAATATTCAAAATTTTCACTGATGGCA
Source organism: Rutpela maculata (assembly GCA_936432065.2). Lineage (NCBI taxonomy): Eukaryota > Metazoa > Arthropoda > Insecta > Coleoptera > Cerambycidae > Rutpela > Rutpela maculata. Next base: position 69,875,965 of record OW386286.2, on the reverse strand, counting down.
GTCCATTCTTTGGTCTTTGGGTATGTCAAAACCGATCGTCTGCCGTTTCAAAGTGGAAGCATTAACTTGGGGGGTGTATTTAAAAAGGGTTGATTTTAGGTTTTAGTGTACCATATTGTTCAAGAAAAATTTTTGCAGGTATGACTAATATATTTAGTCTAGACGGCATTTCTACCTAGGCAGATGATTTTTCTGGTAGTATTATCGCAGCAGACGCAACTCAAAATGGCAAAAAATCACATTTCGGTGAACTATATTGTTCAAAAATAATTTTCGCGTCCTTCGATTTGTCTACTTATGGTTTAATAAATAACGAATCGGCAGACGAAAAAATCGGTAGCAACGCCCTAGCAGACGCTGTCAAAGTGACAGATCCGGTTTTGATGAACGACATTTATCAAGAAAAATTATGTAAGGAATGATAAATATAACAACTCAAGATTACATTCTCGCCCGGGCAGACGATTTTTTTCGTAGCTATGTGTATGGCAGACGCCTGTCAAAGTGGCAAAAATCACGTTTCGGTGAACTATAATGATCAAAAATAATTTTTGCGTCTTTTGATTCGTCTATCTATGGTACAATAAATAACGAATAGGTAAACGAAAAAATCGGTAGCATTTTCTTAGCAAACGCTGTCAAAGTAAAAAATTTTAATTTTTTTTTTCTTATATAAATAGGTTTAGAATGTTGTGACGAAAGTTTGAACAACAAAAATCTGTCTGTAGGTCTGTCTGTAACCTTTTTTGTGTGCACAATTACTCTGGAACTGTTTAAGATATTGACTTATGGTGTATCTAGTACTGTGACGAGATCTGGCACTAGATTATATTTTAAGCTTATTTTGACGAAGGGTTAGGGGCAAATGGGGTTAAATAGACAAAGCAAACAAATAAGAGTTAATAAAATTGGGATTTAGTGTATGTACGAGAAATCAAGGTCTTAAAAATTTGTTGGCATCAGCCACCCCCCCCCATGTACTAAAGGTCTCAACTTTTTTTTTGACATCAGCCACTGCCGCTACCCCCACCCCATATTAAATGGGCTAAAGAAATAAAGTTGTGATCAAGTGTGTGTACAAGAAACAAAACTATCAAAACATTTTGCCATCGACCACCGTCACGGCCACCCCGTTACCTTCGTCCCATCATCATATTACCCTCTTTGATGGTATATGGAAATAGTGATTCCTTAGACAGCAGTTTTCAAACAAAGAATTCCTCTGTATATAAAAAATCGGTGACATTTCGTTATATTTCCTGTGCGAATAAAACAAAAATTAAAATCTGACTTTAAACAACAGATTTATTACTTCTATACAAATAAAAAAATAACATAACAAAAAGCCTAGAATACATTATTTTCAGAACATAATAATTTAAAAGTAACAAATAATATGTATAGCCATAAGAATATCAATCTATCATATACGGCTATATTGTAAGGAACATACAAATGACTTATTGATAACAGTAACTTATATTACCAAAAGGAAGATTAAATACGATATCACAAGCAACTTATAACTTAAATATTTATTTAAAAAATCAACATCCTTACTTAACAAAAAACATAAACTCTGATATATAAAAATACCTGGATACCTACATGGTAGTATCACAATATGGTAATATCGCAATAAGCAAATAAATATTATTTAAAAAGTAACAAAGAGTTGGTCTTTTATTAACTCGCTACGTACAGATTGCACGGAATATTCTTTTGCTCCTGTACCATAAAAACTAATTATGGGATCCGAGGGGAATTCATCTTTAAAGTTTCCCAAAATCGATGGACCCTTCGCGATATTAAATATATTTCCATCCTGATAGTTTGAAGCATCAAATTTCTCTCGGTTATCTATTATAAAGTCATAAAAGTTGTTCGTCAGAATTTTGATACTTCAAACTATCAGGATGGAAATATATTTAATATCCCGAAGGGTCCATCGATTTTGGGAAACTTTAAAGATGAATTCCCCTCGGATCCCATAATTAGTTTCTATGGTACAGGAGCAAAAGCATGTTCCATGCAATCTGTAGGTAGCGAGTTAAAAAAAGACCACCTTTTTGTTACTTTTTAAATAATATTTATTTGTTTATTGCGATATTACCATATTGTGATACTACCATGTAGGTATCTAAACATTTTTATATATCAGAGTTTATGTTTTTTGTCAAGTAAGGATGTTGATTTTTTAAATGAATATTTAAGTTATAAGTTGCTTGTGATATCGTATTTAATCTTCCTTTTGGTAATATAAGTTACTGTTATCAATAAGTCATTTGTATGCTCCTTACAGTATAGCCGTATATGATAGATTGATATTCTTATGGCTATACATATTATTTATTACTTTTAGATTATTATGTTCTGAAAATAATGTTGTCTAGGCTTTTTGTTATGTTATTTTTTTATTTGTAATAGGTAATAGAAGTATTATAATAGTAGTGTAAGTAATAAATCTGTTGTTTAAAGTCAGATTTTTATTTTTGTTTTATTCGCACAGGAAATATAACGAACTGTCACCGATTTTTTGTATGCAGAAGAATTCTTTGTTTGAAAACTGCTGTCTACGGAATCACTATTTCCACATACTATCAAAGAGGGTAATTTGATGATGGGATGAAGGTAACGGGGCAGCCGTGGCGGTGATCGATGGCAAAATGTTTCTATAGTTTTGCTTCTCGTACACACACTTGATCACAATTTTATTTCTTTAGCCCATTTAATAAGGGGTGCGGTTAGCGCCAGTGGCTGATGTCAAAAAAAAATTTGAGACCTTTGGTCCATTTATAATAGGGTGGGGATGGCTGATGCCAACAAATTTTTAAGACCTTGGTTTCTCGTACATACACTAAATCCCAATTTTATTAACTCTTACTTGTTTGCTTTGTCTATTTAACCCTATTTGCCCCTAACCCTTCGACAAAATAAGCTTAAAATAAAATTTAGTTCCAGATCTCGTTACAATACATAGATGCACCATAAGTCAATATCTTAAACAGTTCCAGAGTAATTGTGCGCACAAAAAAGGTTACAGACAGACCTACAGACAGATTTTTGTTGTTGAAACTTAAAATTTCGTCTCAACATTCTAAATAGGTTTATTTATATAAGAAAAAAAATCAAATTTTTTTACTTTAACAGCGTTTGCTAGGAAAATGCTACTGATTTTTTCGTCTGCCTATTCGTTATTTATTGTACCATAGATAGACGAATCGAAAGACGCAAAAATTATTTTTGATCACTATAGTTCACCGAAACGTGATTTTTGCCACTTTGACAGGCGTCTGCCATACACATAGCTACGAAAAAAATCTTCTGCCCGGGCGAGAATGTAATCTTGAGTTGTTGTATTTATCATTCCTTAAAAAAGTTTTTCTTGATAAATGTCGTTCATCAAAACCGGATCTGTCACTTTGACAGCATCTGCTAGGGCGATGCTACCGATTTTTCGTCTGCCGATTCGTTATTTATTAAACCATAAGTAGATAAATCGAAGGACGCAAAAATTATTTTTAAACAATATAGTTCACCGAAATGTGATTTTTTGCCATTTTGAGTTGCGTCTGCTATGATAATGCTACCAGAAAAATCGTCTGCCTTGGTAGAAATGCCGTGTAGACTAAGTATATAGTCACCCCTGCAAAAATTTTTTTTGAACAATATGGTTCACTAAAACCTAAAATCGCCCCTTTTTGAATACACCCCCCAAGTTAATGCTTCCACTTTGAAACGGCAGACGATCGGTTTTGACATACCCGAAGACCAAAGAATGGGCTGCCATCAGTGAAAATTTTGAGTATTATCGTTCACCATAATGTTTGCCAGCTCTCCTATTACTATGTTTACATGATATATTGCCACTAGTTGCTTCGAATAATTCAACTTAGCTTGCATCCTGTCAATTTATTGTACGTTTAATCGATGTTGTTTTAATTCCTTATTTAATTATTATTCAAAGTTTCATAATTAGGTCTAGTTTAGTTAGTGCGTTTTTAAATGTTAATATTATTGTGAACAGTATAATTGAAGATTATATGTAATAACTTTGACATCGTGTAAACAAAGTAAAACTGTGACGTCAGTATAAAAGTGATGTGCATCGCTTGATTTATTGGAAACATTTTGTTAGGCTTGAAATATATAATATTTTGAAATCTACTGGAATATTTTCCTCACAGACTTATTTAACCTTAAATACACATTTGTAATCAATGTCTGATATATAAAATATTTATTGACAAATATTTACTTTTAGTAACATTATACACAAAATATTAAAGATTAATAATTTACAATTTTCCTTTTTTTGTAAATATAAAGACATAGGTAATTAGTCACTATTCACTATAACAACCATTTGTTTATGTCTCTTGATACGCGTCGAAAAGACTGGAACAGGCACATTTTTTATTATTAGAATGATTAATTATTAGGGACTTAATTGGATGAAATTCAGAATCGAACGAATTTTTAACTACATAGGTTTGTCCCCGTCACTTCTTGTCTTTTTTCTTCTCATTACATTTCTTTTCTTATACATATATATTTAAATTATTAATAGGCTATTCTCTATGTCTATGTCCAAAAAAAAGGGGATTGAAAGGAGCTAAAACGTTAAAGGGTTAAAGGGTTTTTATTGCTTCTTATGTTCAATTGACCCCAAAATATGAGAAAACCGCGGAGTGCTACCATTTGAGATCGAAGTAAAAAGGTCCACTTTTCACATTTTTAAGTTTTGCTCGAGAACTATGCATTTTTCCTATAAACATGTCAATAGAAAAGTTGTAGAGAATTAAATTTTCAATCGAAATGCCACCTCCAGAAGTCGATTTTTTTTTTTTTTTACAAAAATACGTCCAAAAAACAAACCAAAAAAAAACGAAAAAATGCAATTTTTTATTTTAGCCTGTAACTTTTTTTCGGGTACATTTAGGCATAGACATCGCTGCTTAAAAAGTTGGCGTTTTACCCGTTAAAATGAGATTTTGTAAAAATTTTTACGATTAATAGTGACCGAGATATAGCGTTTCAAAGTTTGCAACTTTGAACTTTTTTTGTCAATTTTTACTATATTTTTTTCAAATTTCGTCCTGTAACTTTTTTCTGAGTGAATTTAGGTATAGACATTATTATATTAAAGTGAAAGCTGACTTTACGCCCGTTGAAATGGTGGCTGGTAAAAGTCTCTACGACAATATAATAATATAATGTCTATACCTAAATTAGCAAAAAAAGTTAAAAGTTGCAAATTTTGAAACGCTATATCTCGGTCATAATTAATCGTAAAAATTTTTACAAAATCTCATTTTAACGGGTAAACCGTCAGCTTTTTTATGCAGCAATGTCTATGCCTAAATGTACTCGAAAAAAAGTTACAGGCTAAAATTAAAAAAATGCATTTTTTCGTTTTTTTTGTTTTGTTTTTTGGGCGTATTTTTGTAAAAAAAAATGTTTCCATTTCGATTGGAAATTTAATTCTCTACAATTTTTCTATTGACGTGTTTATAGGAAAAATGCATAGTTTTCGAGCAAAACTCAAAAATGTAAAAAGTGGACCTTTTTATTTCGATCTCAAAAACGCACCTCTTTAAATAGTAGCACCCCGCGGTTTTCTCATATTTTGGGGTCAATTGAACATAAGAAACAATAAAAACCCTTTAACGTTTTAGTTCCTTTCTACAGTACATAAACAATAGACCTTAAGTTCAATTTTAAATCTATTGACTGGCTGCATGGTCAGCGACCTAAGGGTAAAAATCTACATAGGTGTATTTTCTCTGAATTTTTAAAAAATAATATAGACTTGATTTAGAGATATTTTTAGATCTGTAGAAAATATCATAATCATTTAGTTATTAATCCAGTAACTTTGTCATCAAAAAAGAGGTTACCTGACATTAAATCAGGTATGCTTTTTTAATATGTTGTATAGGATTAAAAATTAATGTTAAATTCAAGTTTACGACCTCGGAAGACCTCCGGGTCTTGGTCAAAAATCCAAAAAACTGCGAGATTTTTGTTTTGTTTTCGGTTTTTGTCGATTTTGACACCTAAAACCTACTTTTTTGGTAAAAATAATTTAGTATATTTTAAAAGTAGACTAAATTTACTACACATTGGTACCAGAGCAGGATCTGTAGATCAAATAGTATCCGAGGTACAGCTGTTCAAAGTTTTACAAAATTTTCATTTTTCCACATTTTTAACAGTTTTTAACTTAAAAATCTGTGAAATACGTACTACTACTAAAACTAGGCTCAGAAAATTCATTTTACCCCAAACCCAAGCCCCAACATATTGTACTATTATAGTGAATGGATCGGAAAAGAGGAAGGAATATTTAAAAATATATATATATATATATACATATCCAACGAGGAGCAGCAGTAGGCAGCTTTCAGCGAGAACCTGAAGATGGCAGATGGGATTCTGCCGAAACGTCGTTTAGACAACAATGGCTCCAGCAGGAGCCTATCAACTGCGTGGGAAAACACCCGGAAGTACAAACACTTCATATATATATATATATATATATATATATATATAAAATTTTGTTTGCATTTTTGAATACTTATTCGTAGGTAATGATATCAACATTTTTACCTACAAATTATGACCCAAGAGCTAATAAGAAGGCTATTAGCCTCAAATTGTCAAAATAATTTTGACGACCAACGCATATTTCTCAGGTAAAACTCGTATTAAAAAGAAATAGTAACCTGGCCCTTTTCGGGCCGATTTTAATCGAAATATGGGCTTTTTAGCTTTAATTAAAAAAAATAAGTCCCTAGTACAACTAACATAGAAGTTAATCGTAAAATAGTCGTTGACGGCGTTTCCGTTGCTAGCGCATTTTTTATGTTAAACTAAAATAAAATAAGATCTATTTACCTGGCCCATTTCGAACCCTTGCACTGACGAGAGCCAACAGCTCAAAACTGCAGTCTGCAAGTAGTATGGAGTGGCTGGCACGAGAGCTCCTTTGAGTAGGAATACGTCTTTCGGCTGGTGTTTGTTGCAATCGAAATTTTAGCATTTTGTGGCAATACATAGTTATTGCATTTAACGCGGTCAGGCTTGTAATTCGTAGTCCAGTGCTCGGCGGGGCATTAGTCCGGAGAATAGTTGTTGGTTGCAGTCGGGTTTCTTATTTTTTATATATTTAAAGGACATGTATAGAGGAGTTCGACAAAATATTACCTTAATAAAAATAATAAGTGTTATATCAAAGTTCTCAAAAAATTTGGGTCTTCTTTCGTGGCTGTTGCAAGTATACTAGTACATACAAACACATAATTTGATATACGTCCCACTGTCATTCCCATCAGAATTTGAACATCCTACGGTGTTCAAGAATGGCAATTCTCTTGATTTGTCCATTCGCATTGAGAATCTCTGCAGGAGAATATTTTCTTAAGAAAATTAATTCCTTCGATATCAAGAATTAGGTCCCTGACAGTAAAAGATTTTTGAGTGACTTTTGATATTATTATTAAATTTTCGGTTTCTAATGTCTTTATTGATTGGACTAAATACGTTTCCACGTGAGACGTTTGTTCTTTATATTTGATGTCGAGTCTTTTATAAAAATTTTATATACTATTTACTAGATAGTAATAAATAGGCAACAAACAATTCGACGGCTTCATTTTAAATTTCTAGTATGGTATTAAGTTGCACCAATAGGCATATAGATATACATATTTGGAATTTAGATATGCTGAGAGATATGCTCAGTTAATTTTCACTTTTATTTCTGCAGTTGCGGTTGACCCGACCCTGATACTACGTTGCATTTCCTGTTAATATCAAACGTTTTCCCTCAATATTACCTAGCTATCAGCTATCATTATTTATCTATAATATAGCTTTATTGTGATATATAGACAATAATACATGAAATATACAATATATAGTTACAATATAAAAAACACTTCGTTTGAAATAAGTACCCACTTAACTCACGATTAAAATTATATACACAGTGATTCAATAAAATATTACTAGCTGTAAATAATTATTCTTATTTCTGTTACAAGTTACATCAAATAGAACCAGGTACCAATTGGCAATTGATTTTGAACTATGATAATCCACAAGAAGACAGTTAAAATTATAAAGGTGGCCAAAACGCTAAGTTCGTAAGGCCAAAAATTGGAGGAAAAAAAAATTACAAAAGGATAAACTTAAGAATTGTAATCACTTTGATGTCTTAAAAATCCACAATTCTTCAAACAAGCTTCTACACGCAGTTACTGAGGAGCACAGCGTGTGCTCATGTTCATTTCAAATCAATCTTGTAAAACTGTAACTGCTTCCTTTATTTGCAAAATAATATGTACATTTTGATTTTTTGCATTACCTGTTTTTGCGTTTTAAAACTCGAGGCACTAATTTCTATGAATATGTACGTGTCTTACATTGTATTTCTGTGTTTTTATATCGTTTTCCAATTACTCTCCTTGAGTAGATACATCTCTTTAGACATATTCATTAGAACATTGTTCATATCCAGTGTTTGTTATTTAATACCGCAACACCCTGTTATGGCACAACGCGTTGCCCGATATATATTTTTTTTTTCTGGGAGATAGTGTTTAATGTGTTCTTTTGGCCATATTGAAAAATTTGCAATTTTCATATTTTCAAGGCCTACTGAGTTGAATATGGATCACTCAGACACCTGGTATAATTTGTAGACAATACCAGCAACTGCGAGTATGAACTCGACGAACAATAGAGATAAAAAAATTGGCAACTTGCCAGTTTTGCATGATAGCTTGAGTCTCCGAGAAGTACAACCCTTAAAACTACTGCTCAGATCCGTTTTCTACCAAATCCTTTCATTTCTTGACCACATCAACTGGAAAGAAGAAAATATAGGATGGTTGATAGTTCAGCCAGAACCAGATGACAAAAGGCGCAGAGGACGCCTTTCAGAATGTTAAGCTCACGTCAGCAAGGAGCTGACTGGAAAGAACTCTGGTTAGGACCTATGCCTAATAGACAACCACGGTTGAGGGAATCCAACTAGAATAATGCTTGGGTCACAAAATGTTTGCCGAAGCGTTATTAATTTGAAGTTGAGAGTGAATAAGATCCTATTCTATTCTGTTCATCGCTGGTATTACTTTTTTCCTATATAATGTACTTATTGCCCTGGCATTTTTTGCACGTGGTCATGGCAATTAAAGACTCTGGCGTTATTTTGCAACTTGTTAAAGGCCTCAATCTATTTTGACTTAATTTTCCACCACCTTTCAATGGATTCAGCTGGTTTCGAACCAGCACTGCAGCTCACAAAATGTTCGGTCTATGCTGGTCAGTGCATTCATTATTGATGGTAACTTGCCTATTCTAATGAATTTTCTTCGCGGATTTTGTGAGGCAAGCATATCGGTAATGTGACAGAGGCATATAAATAGCTATTATTCAAACTTCTTTGGGGATATTATTCTGTTGATTTAAATAATATACATTTTACAAACCTTCCCCGAATTTGCTCTGAACTATTTCTGTGATCTAGGTAATATGAATTACAAACTATTTATCCATATTCAAGTTTACACCTTATATATAAGGAGTGTAATAGTTTTAAAGCCTTCAGATTGATAAATGATTTGCAATTTTTCAATATGAATCCAAACATTCTAATTCGTATGTAGTTAAACATTAACAGAACGCCACTAATTGATTTTTTCAAGTTTCTTTTGAATCACATTGCAGTCATCTACATATTTTACATTTTTAAAAAGTTTTAAATGCGTATAGGAGTTTGTTACATTCTAAAGAATAAATACAAATTTAGTCCACAAAATGTACATGTTTTACACGATGGTGACAATTTCAAGTTAATTTTTTATAAATTATTGATACATTACGTAAGACAAGATGCAAAATTACTCAGAAATCGCCTCTGAAGTGACCTATATTTACTTGGAGTGTATTTAATCACAATATTTAATGAACTAAAAAAAAAAACACCTTCATACACTGGGAGTTAAGATAACCCCAAGTGTAGAAGGTGTAATCTGAAGGACGAGACTGCCGAGCATATATTGTCACTGCACCACCCTCTCAACGAAAATACTGGGGGACTTCTCGCCTAGTGTTATGTTCAGAATGGGTGGCGCCCCATCTGGCCTTCTCTCCAAGGACATCATAAGTGTTGGTTGTCTTGGGAAATGAGGGCTTGGTGGTCTACGGGGATAATACACGAGACCTGAGTCTATGTGAGCGCAAGCTCCACCCAAACAATCCAGATCACCAATGATCGGATGAAAATATTCTTTCGGTTTCTGGGCTGGATTACTAAATAGCCACATAAGTGTTTCACGTGTTTTGCATAGGTACTCGAGTGAATTACTCGTCTTCATATTTGACGTTTTTAATATTCTGTTTACAACTATTTCTCGAGATTGTTGTGTTTTACGTGTTTTGCATAGGTACTCGAGTGAATTACTCGTCTTCATATTTGACATTTTTAATTTTCTATTTACAACTATTTCTCGAGATTGTTGTACCATTCAGAATAATACATTTATAGTACTAACAGAAATAATTTTCCTGTCTGGTTTGGAAGAGATGTGCCAACTACATATCATCCCCGATCACTCGATTTTAATCCTTTAGATTTCCTGTACCGCCGAACCAGCTGACAAATATGAGTTAATTACAAACAAGTAGTTATGGCTTCAGACTATTGCAACGCGTTCATACATAACTAGCTGATGCACGTAACTTCGTTCGCGTGGAAGTCATCTTGCGTGTGGTATTAAGAACATTGGCATTCTAACTTATGCCCATAAAGAAGTACTACATACTCACTGAGTACTCCCATTATAGTACTCAGGAAGTACACTCGAGGGAATCCACTTCGTATTCATGGTACTCAATGAAATCCATTGCGTATCCAGTACTCGGGGAAACCTATTGTGCATCCATTGTACTCGAGGAAACCCACTGCGTATCCATAGTACTTGGGGAAACCCACTGCGCATCGCAATTTGATACAATTCATTATTCTATTTTTGTGTTAGAGCGAGTTAAGCGAAAAAATTATTTTAATCGATAATAAAGCACATGGGCGGATATGTGTCAAATTTCATGCTTAAAAACATCCCTCTCCCTGTTGACCCGTTCGGGGGGTCTCTTTTTGAAAACAAATCTTATTTCCTTAGAAGAACCTCTCGTTGGAATATCGCGTTTCTGACTTACGCGATTTCAGAGATACAGGTACCCTTTAAACCATTTACTACTCCCGTTTTCACCACTTCAAAAAGTGAAAATCGAAATTTCGTCTTACTTGTGTCTAATAGATTCCAATAAAGAGTATTTCCGCCAAGTTTCACGCTTCTAGATGTAACCGTTTCCAAAAAGCTTAAAAACCTCACTCTCCCCATTCACCCTTTCGGTGGTCTCTTTTTGAAAACCGTCGAAAACGGGTCTTCTTATTTCCTCAGAAGAGTCCATCGCTCGAATAATCCACATTTTTTACTTACGCGATTTCAAAAAAACCATCTACCACCTCCGTTTTCACCCTTCAAAAAATGAAAATCGAAATTTCGTCTTACACGCATCTAATAGATTTCAAAAAAATATATTTATGCCAAATTTCACGCATCTAGATCTAACCGTTTCCGAAAAAGCCGAAAATTTCAACCCCTCTTAGTGATTGCCTGCGTCATTTGAGGAACCTCTAAGCAAAATTTTAAGTTACTAGACCTAGCTGTCCGTTGATAGATCAGTCAGTCAGTGAGTCAGTTAGGGTATTCTTTTATATATACATAGATAGATTTATGTGGAGTGTGAACGTTTTCATGTCGAATGCTATACTATTTTTAATAAAGTTTGTTTCCATTTTGAGATAAATTTTTAATAAGCATTGTTTAACTTTTCTATTTAACAGCGGTGCCAATTGTGTGACCAATGTCTCAATGGAGAAGGTCATCTGACCTTCTATTACAAATGTATTTTGGAAAAATTGTTGTGCCATTAATGTTATGTAATGTTAGGTACCTCGTATTATTGTTAGTTCACTTTTCTTTGCAAAATACATTAATTATGTTGTTTTTGACATACAATGTTGTGACATAAAAAAAGAACAAAGATTGATTTATATAAACCGATTTATCTGATATTACAAATCTAAGGTACGAGTTATATTGTCATAGATCATTGAAGTATAATTTATAATAGAGCTATAAATATATTTCATTATTACAAACCGTTGGAAAATATTGATTTAAAAAAAATGTATATGTACTTCAGTACATGGAGGATTTAAAAATTGTTTCCAACTTCCAAACGTTTTGAAAATATACATCTATCAAAGTTATAAATTGCTCAATTTACTTTTGAAACAAGTATATATAGTACATGTTCCGGGCGTAGACCGATGATTAAATTCCTGGATCTAGACAATAATGTGCATCTTTGCAAAATTTGTTCCCTCCTGGAATGTTATATTAGTCTAGTCAATGAAGCTGTAAAAACGGCAAAACCGCAGTGAATGAATTATCCTGAAATCTTCTGTAGTCTTTTAAAGGCTATGTAGAATAATGTTAAAAAAGAAAGACTGTCGTCACCTTTTACTTCTAGGGCAGGGATTCCCAACAGGTGGTCCGCGGACGATGCCTTAGAGGTCTGCGAAATGTCACTGAGATATTCAATTGTTTTGTATTTTACTTGACTTGCAGTGGTAGATTCTACATGATCTTCATTTTACGAAGAATTTAAGCTTTTAAGGGGCCCTTGTCAGTATAGCGACCGATGAAGGGGTCCTTGAAAAAATCTTGTTGGGAATCCCTGCCTTAGAGGTCCGCGAAATGTCACTGAGATATTCAATTGTTTTGTATTTTACTTGACTTGCAGTGGTAGATTCTACGTAATCTTCATTTTACGAAGAATTTAAGCTTTTAAAGGGTCCTTGTCAGTATAGCGACCGATGCGGGGGTCCTTGAAAAAATCTTGTTGGGAATCCCTGCTCTAGGGCTTTGAAACCACCTCTAAATGCAAGACAATAATAGGTAAGATATTACGAATTAGTCGCTAATACTACTTATACATATGTTGATCCAAATTTATAGAAAAAAATGGTGTCTTTTTCAATATGCCCATATCAAATCATATAAATACATATGTATAATAATCTAGCAAAAGGGTAAAAACTACGGTAATTGTCATATATATTTATTTTATAGATTAGATCAAATTAGAAAATAAAATTTATTGATAGAAAAAGTTTATTTACAATTTTTTTTATATAATAATAACATCATTATCATATTCTTCATCGATGTCTTTAACTTGTATAGGTGAACTGTTCATGTAATTGTTTCCAATACATACAAACGCAAACCAATCCGATACACAGAATTCACGATGTGTTAAATTTGAGGTTAATTAGCAAATAAATAAGGCAAGGATTCGAATAACGGTAATATATAAAATATGTCCCACTTTTCATGGAGCCATCCTCATATCTCGCTTACCTGATATCCGAGTATTTTGAAATTTTGTTTGTGAATATATACCTATAAAGTGAGTCTTTAAACGTAACCACATTCGACTGAAGTCAGAGGCGTTCGATTCTATGATGGAAAAAGGGGGTCGATTTTTGAAAAAAAGTATTAGCGATTTTTTTAGAGAAAAATTAGTAAGATATTCTTAATCAGCACCTTTAGAAACCCCTTTGTACAAAATTACATCGTTGTGGGTTCAAAGGTGTTTGAGATATGAGCCGTCAAAAAAAAAAAAATTTCAACTTAAAATAATTTGTATCTGTAAAACGGATTCTCATATGAAAAAAATGTATTCTTTATTTTTTGTTCAGAATAATGTATTGTACTAGTATAAAATGATTCTATAACAAAATTACTATTTATTTAATAAGGCAAAAATTCTAATTTGTACATACCTACCATGTTTCTAACAAATAATCTACACAAATAATTTTATTATATAATTCTTTGCGTTTCTATGTAACCACCATCATTCCGAATACATTGCTCAATCCGTTTTCTTACATGGAGTACAACTTTCCTAATCTCGGCTGGAGTGATTTCAACACATGCCTGTCTAATTTTAATCATTAACTCATCTTGGCTACGTGGTCTGTCCTTATACACTATATTTTTTAGACGACCCCACAAATAGAAATCAAGTGGTGTTAGGTCCGGAGACCTCGGGGGAAACTCATGCACTTGACTTCTTAAACCTATCCATCTATCTGGAAAATTATCTTCTAGCCAACCCCTTGCAACGGGGCACCATCAAGTTGATAATACAAGTCCCTTCTGACATCTTGAGGCAGATTATTGAGAAAGGGTTGAATTTCTCTTTGCAACAAATTTAAATACGCTTCTCCATTCAATCTCGGAATAAAAAAAGGCCCAATAATCTGGTCTTTCCATAAACCACACCAAACGTTAACTTCTGACACGTATTGCCTTTTAGCACTGATAAACCAGTGGGGATTTTCGTCAGTCCAAAAACGGCAATTCTGAGAGCATACTACCCCATTGGTAGTGAATGTTGCTTCATCAGTAAATATGACGTTTTTCAGAAAATTTACATTGTTTAAAAATTCACCCTGGACCCAAAAACAGAAATCCAATCTTCTGTCAGTATCACCTTCTTCTAGGGTATGTAGAAATTTTGGCTTGAATGCTCTTTTTCTATGTTTTTTCAAGCAACGCCAAACGATGTTCTTACTAATATTTAGATTTAATGCTACTTGCCTTATACTATATCTTGGATGTTCTCTAAAATATTGTAAAATGCGTTCCTCGTTTTGATTTTGCCGATTTTGTAAATTATAATTCTTTGGTCTTAACTTACATACATTTCCTGTATTGTCAAAATTTGTATTGATGGTTGCTACCAATTTATGGCGAATGGGATGCTGATGGCCAGGATGCCGTAAATTAAATTCATCAGCAGCTTTTCTATATGATCTGGCATTATCTCCGATTAAACGAACCAATTCTTGCATTGTTAAACGCCGAGCCATTATCATAAAAAATTTCAGTTCACTTATCATGTAACATTAAACCAGCATTCATTAAATTTTTAACGTATTAACTTATTGACGTTCAATAATATATTGACACTTGCAATAACTTTTGTTTTCATGGCTTTATTGAAGATTATTTGTTAGAAACATGGTAGGTATGTACAAATTAGAATTTTTGTCTTATTAAATAAATAGTAATTTTGTTATAGAATCATTTCATACTAGTACAATACATTATTCTGAACAAAAAATAAAGAATACATTTTTTTATATGAGAAACCGTTTTACAGATACAAATTATTTTAAGTTGAAATTTTCTTTTTTTTTGACGGCTCATCTCAAACACCTTTGAACCCACAACGATGTAATTTTGTACAAGCTAGCTGATTAAGAATATCTTACTAATTTTTCTCTAAAAAAATCGCTAATACTTTTTTTTCAAAAATCGACCCCCTTTTTTCATCATAGAATCGAACGCCTCTGACTTCAGTCGAATGTGGTTACGTTTAAAGGCTCACTTTATAGGTATACATTCACCACCAAAATTTCAAAATATTCGGATATCAGGTGAGCGAGATATGAGGGTGGCTCCATGAAAAGTGGGACACATTGTATATATTTAGTCCACGCAAATTAGACATTTTAGAAGAAATAATTTATAAATTAATAATATTTGAGATGCGTACTCTAGATAGAGTTAGAAATAGATACCGAAAAGTTCCCCCCTAATTTAGGAGTGGAACGTCCCTTTTTTGCAAAAACCACCCCCAACGGGGACTTAAAGTTGGTTTTTCACTTTGATAGCGTTCGATCAGTCCACAACTTACTTGCCCCTATGCAGTTGTTCAATATTAGCAAAATTACGATCCACCTCCAAGCGACATTTAGGCAAAATTGAATTTTTGGTTTTTTATGCACAAGGCGTTTTCTTCTATAACTTCATTATTTGGAAAGCCCTGCTATTGGCTTTCCTACCGTCGCTTTGTATGGACTACTCAACGCGCTCGACCAAATTGCGAGCCGCTAAATGAATCCAAACTCTTTCTATGCGAGAAACCGGCCTTGTGCATGTTCATTGATTTCTGCTTATCGGCGCTACGCCGTCTTTGTCAAAATCGTTGGTTTGGATGCATTGCATCGTTACAATTTTATGCTCACACTTTAGAACAGGACATTCAATAACCGTACCTCAATGGTCAATGTCTTTGGTGGAGGAATCAAAATGGAAAATATTTTAATATTTTTCAAAGTGCATTTTTGGAGTACTTTTTAAACTAGCTTCGGCGTACTTTTGAAAAATTAATCTTCCTTAAATCCTCGCCACTACATACTTTCACTCTCATATCCTGAACCAAAACATATTTTCCTAAGGGAAAATTCGGTGTTTCTTCGAATTTTCACCTGGTCATTTCTAATGCCTTATAGAACTTATAACGGTCCTTATGGACTGGTCTGTGGCTCTGTAGTCCCCCAGACTCTTTAAAATGCCCTTAAATGAAATTTTTGCCTAAGTCGAATTTTCATTTTGCTTTCGACTCAGGTCGATTCTGGAGGGTTCTGCAACAGGGACACGTGGCCTAATCCACACGGTGAAGGGTGGCTATTGTGTGGGGGAGTCATGACCCAATTCACGCTGTAAAGGGTGATTATTACGGTGTGGCAGTAAACCATTACGTTGGGGACAGCGGAATGTAGTTAGAATTGATATAACTTGGGCGACGAAAATGGGAGGCGCAATATGTATGGAAATAGTGAGAAATAGAACTCTATTGAAGCAAATGTGATGGCAACAGAAAATCAAAACTGTCGTCTTTCTTTTTGCTATTGCTATTTATTGTTTTTTTTTGTTAAAGACGTTTACTCTCCGTTTTCAAGGATGATGATCAATTTGTGTATTGAGTGGGAGTGGTTTCAAAGTCATCATTTGTCCATTTTAATCCTCATCAAAAATGAAGGATTTGAAATTCATGTTCCTTAAAGCGGGGACATAAGGAAGAGAATACCTTTGTTAAACATTTCTGTTATTAATAAATTATATATACAGGACACGATTTTTAGTTCAATATAATATTTGTTACAAAGACATTAATATAACCTAGAGCACTTAAAAAGAGAATTACATGATTCATATTCCTTGAAATCGACATCACATTTAATGCTATTGCCTCCTTCATCGCACGCATTGTCCGTTTCCAATTCATAATCGGAAATATACACTTCGGGTATAAAATTTAGGAAGTTTACAGCCCTATCGTAACTGTTATCAGAGTCGTCTGTTTCTATGCTTGGTTCATCGTCTTCGTCCTTTGACTACGGATACCTTGAGGACACATGATTTACCCAGAAAACAGTAAAGGCGGCAAAAACAAATAAAATGATAATACGAGTCCCTTATATCAGCGAAGTCACTACAAAGGGGTGGTTTCCAACAGTTTAAGGGTGAAGGAAGGGTCGAACCAGCGTATAACCATTTTTTCTTGATCGGCGTCCTCGAAAACGGGGAGTAAACGTCTTTAACAAAAAAAAGGAAGCAATTTTACACCCCCTGACAGAGTAGATTTCACCCCCGAGAGCGGTTGCGGTCTACTATCTGACATCATCTTTCTCCATCTGTTATGTTCCCGTGAAAAAATAAAGAATCCCTGGAAAAATAGTCGATATCAAGCTGTTATATGAGAAATAAGCAAGAAGGGGTGGTTTTTGGCCGTTTCAGGGCATGACTAAAAACTTTTTTCACCCTGTTATTCGTGTTCAGCACCCTCGAAAACGGGCAGGTGGGGGGGGAGGGGATAGGTTTCATAACTTTAGCACAATTTTGCACTTTTTAGGGAAAATCCCGACTCCTTACTTCCACTATAATTGTATAAATCTACTGAAAGCATGCGCCAAAAGAATAATTTTTTTAAGTTCGACATACCCTTCTTGTCATTTTTTCGACAAAAGAACGTTTGCTTAATTTTGAGTTAAAAAAAATGCCTCTTTATTCTCTGGGGCTAAAGTCGTCAAAATGACTGCCAAATCGATATCTTGAGTAACTGCAGCTGGTACTTTACCTTCAACTCTCTATACTTCGGTCAATTTTCATCGTAGAGAGGTCTGCAAAAAATTAAATTGGAGGTTTGACTCTGCTATTGGCAAAATAAGAGATTGATTTTTTAAAACAATATTTTTCCCATTTTTCGTCCCATTCCAACTTTGGTGTTAAGAAACCTAAAAACCTCAAAATTTTCACTGACTCCATAATTTCAAGATGCGTGCATAATTATTAAGATACGAATTTAATGTTTTTTATTTCATTTATTTGACGTTGGCATATTTTCGTGAGTAAAGCCAGGAGATGAGCTACCTCCCAACCTGGAAATTTTGCCGAACCTCTTCTATGTCGAAAATAGCGATTCTTTACTTGTCTAACATCTAGTAGACTTTACATTCCCTAGGATGATGTATCCACTATGCTCTCTCATTATTATTATTATTAGAGAACGCGAGCAGATGTCGAAATTCACAGTACTCAGGCCTGTCGGCCCATTGTACGTTCGCGACGTGAAGGATCCCTTAGAAAAGACCAGTGCTCTCCACAAAGGAGAGCAGCCTGTTCCAAGGGATATCCCGTAGTTTCTCTGGATGCAAGAATTGCCTCTCGAGGAGCCTATGCCTTGACGCTCCTAATGGGGCGCAACTGCATAGGATATGAGTGATGGATTCATCCTCCACTCCACACATCCGACAAGTTAGATCATCTCTCAACCTCATTGTATGTAGGTGATTGTTCAGAGGACAGTGTCCTGTTATTAGGCCCACCATCCGTCTCATTTTTTCTCTATCGAGCCCAAGCAACCACTTTACGGTAGAGGCAGCCGAGGGCCCCTTTATGTGGAGCCTCGACTGCCTCATACCGGGGGCTCGAGCCCAATAGTTGTTAAACTGTGCCGCAGCCCAGTCTTGCAGTTCTGAGTGAATCAGACTCCTTGGCAGAACGAAGGCTGGCTCAGGGCCAGGGAAGGGAGTTTTTGCTCCTTCTCCCGCCAGATGATCTGCTTCTTCGTTGCCCTCCACACCACTGTGTCCGGGCACCCATATGAGTTTAACCGAGTGGCGTTCACAAAGTTCGGTCAAAATGTTTCGACAGTTAAGCACCAGCCTAGAGGTCACCTTGTTTGACGCAAGGGACCTCAGAGCCGCCTGGCTGTCGCTGCATATGTAAATATGTTTGTCTACGAAACCTCTGCTGAGATTTTCGCTTGCGTACCGTAGTATGGCATACACTTCTGCTTGGAACACACTAGGATACCTACCAAGTGGCACCGATATACGAGCCCTTGGTTTGCATCCGTGTATGCCTGCGCCCGTTCCCTCCTGAGTCTTGGATTCGTCTGTGTACCATTCTAGACCACCGGGACTCAGGAGATGCGTTTTGTCACGTTCCTAGACATCTCGATTGGGAAACACGACGGCATATGGAATTGTGAAAGAGTAGACGGGGAACACCGGTCATCACCTGATTGAGCAATAACCTGGTCCCTTACCGGTAGAGCCAGAGCCTTTGTGTGCCCTAGCCCTTGGCCCGTCATGTTCCACATTCCATTTTTGAACAGTCTGTTTGCTGCTTTCCTAGCTTCAAGCTCCACTTCAACCTGCAAGTGAGTGAGTCCAAGAATGGCCTCCATCGCAATCGTTGGAGTGGTCCTGATTGCGCCTGTTATACCTAGACACGCTAGTCTTTGAACTTGGCATAGGCGAGCCCCGATTGTGGAGCGCTCTAGGGAGCGCCACCACACCATTGCCGCGTATGTAATGAGGGGTTTTAACCATAACAGTGTAAGCCCAGAGAGTAGTCTTTGGACTTATACCCCACTTAAGACCGAAGATGCGCTTGCACATCCATAGAGATGCGCACGCTTTCCTCGTTTGAACTTCCACGTGGTCCTTCCATGACAGTTTGGAATCCAAGGTTACCCCTATATATCTCACTGTGCAGGAAAGACGCAAACGTGTGCTCATGAGAGAAGGAAGCGGGAAATCGCTTACTTTTCTCCTTTTAGTGAACAGCATTAGCTCTGTTTTGCCAGGGTTGGCAGAGAGCCCGTGTCTGTTGCACCATTCCCGAACTATGTTGAGAGCCCTCTGCATGAGCCCTGCAATAGTCTTTTCAAATCGGCCTCTTATCATGATAGCCAGATCATCTGCATATGCTTGTGCATAGAAACCTGCTTCGTTTAATTCGGCCAGTAGCCCGTCGAGCAGAAGGTTTCACAGTAGTTTCTGCCTTGAAGCTGATATACAAGCCGGTAGAAAGTAGAGCGAAGTCGTTGTGTTTCACTAAAGGTCACTCATTCAAATATCTGCCCTAACAGCGACTCCTGTTTAACTTTTCGTATTGAGTACGAGTATAGTCAAAGCTTCTAAAGGAAGGTGTACAATGTTTATTAATTATAAGATATAAATTTGTATATATCTGTTTACCTATTTATCTATCTAGGACATAGCTATGCTAGTCATTATTATTATTATTACTATTTTTTCTCGCGTGCGCGATGCTGGGCAGTTCTCTCGTGTTCATTCTCATCTCACGGGAGAAGCGCTAGCGAATTATCCACTCCTCGCATCCCGCAGCGTCAGATTCGTGTATCCTAAGAAGACGAAGGGACCTCAGGATAACTGCCTTCTGCATTTGGCCTGCTAACCACTCGGCTGACTTTTGGCAAACTGGTATGGTTTTTAATTTCGAGAGCAGCGTAGGCCTCATTCCACTATTACTGTTTTTTTTTCCTTTTTCATTCTCAGCGTTTTGGCTGGGTTCAATCAAAATGCAGGTCTTTCTAATTAATTTTGATTCATTACTATAATTCTCAAGGAATTTTCTGACTATACGACATGTATTTAATATTGTAGCATTTTTTTGTAGCATATATGTTTGATCTAAGTTCAATTTCCTCTACATTTTGTTGCAGTTCTTTTGGTATAACACCTGTCGTTGATATGACAATTGACACAATATACACTTCATCGGTTTTCCATATTCTTTATGTTTCCCTTTTAAGGTCTGCATATTTTCTTATTTTTTCTTGTGTTGTGGTAGCTAAGTTGTGGGTGTTTGGTACAGCTACATCTATAATATACGCCGTTTTATGTATCCTTTCATGAAGCACTATATCCGGTATGTTATTATGAATAGTCTAATCAATCAATTAATATTGATCGGTCGTAGTAAAGTTTGTACGATTGATTTTCTATAACGGATTCGGAGACATAGTTGTAATATGTGCTAGGCCTTGGTGTATGGTATTAGCTATTTGATTGTAGCGATGGGTGTAATCATTTGGTGCAAGCAGTGTGAATCCTCCAGTTATGTGTTGAATAATTTCTGGTTTCTGGTGGCATTTTCTGCATCTTTCATCTTCTATTGTATTTCTCAGTATGTATTTTTTGTAGTTTCGGGTATTGATCCTGTACTGCCATCATGAAACCAACAGTTTCTGGGAAGAGCTCTGCCATCGTAAGCCAAGCGTTCGATGCTATTTATTATTGCTATTATTATCTTATCTTTTTTATTTATTTATTTTTTTTTTGTAAAAGCCGGTCACCCTTTAAACTCTGTGGCTCCGACACTCACAGAGGGGAGCTGGTAGTACCGGTAGCCATTCCCCACGCCCGTGGGGTGAGTGACTACTGTACTGACTGAATCGTGTGCCCCGAGCAGCCTTCTGCATTCTGCCTGCTAAGAGCTCTGCCGAATTTCGGCATGCCGGTGTGATCTTAAGTTCTGAAAGCAGTGTATGTCTCGTTCACCGAGGGCTCCTATAATTAGTACCACTATCTTAACAGTATGATCTGGATAAATTCTGCGGAATTCGAAGAGCAAATATCGATATTTTGTCCATTTTTCCTCCTCCTTCAAGACAGTGTTGTTCTCTGCAGGAGCCGAGAACTCCACGACAAACATTGTCTTGAGTTGGTGGTCGAGGAGGACTACGTCAGGCTTGTTGGCTTGTATTTGACTGACGGTGAGAAAAGAATAGTTCCAATGAATTAGACACTTCTCATTTCCCACAACACACTCAATATCCCCCGGAGCATAAGGCAGCACTGGTGTCTCGTCTATCTCATACGACTGCCTTAGTAATAATAAAGCACTCGTAATGCTCCGCCGCGCCGTACCTCTGGATATAGGCTGAGACTGCATATGACAAGTGCATTAAAGTCTCTGGCGCCCTGCGGCAGGCCCTGCAGCTGACTCAGGGACCTTTATACCCATGACACGACTTCGATAAACGAGAGTGATGAATACACCATCCTGGCAAGCCATTATGAATCCCTCGGTCTCAGACTTCAGCCCGGCTGACCTTAAGAAGACAAAGGTCAGCCTTTCGGATAAGCCAAGGTTTTCTATATTTTTATAGAAGACTCCGTGCATTGGCTTATCTGTATGAAGCTGCAGAAAGATGATGTGTTCTGCAGCTTTAATTTGGGTTTTTCGCCGAGCAGGTCCCAACTCGATGACAGAGTCGAGATTTACCCACTCGACGTCGAAGGAGAGACCAAGTTCATCGGCTGTTCTTTGTGCTGTCTTAAACAAAAACGCTCCTTCCTCTGCATTTTCATGGTTCCGGACCATGCAGAGAAGGGAATCCGAACTTACAGGCTCCATCCAGAAACCATCATCCTATTATGGAGACTCTTCAAACTCAAGAGTCCACGGCCTCCCCGATGTCGCGGGAGGTATAGCCGTGGAACGGACAATTTAGGATGCAAACTCCTATTGAGATGCATCTTTTTGCGGGTTGTTCCTACGTCGAATTGACGCAACTCCTCTCGACTCCATTTCATTACTCCAAAGGAGTAGAGAAGGATCAGTATGGCAAGCATGTTGGTAGCAGACACCTTGTTCTTCCCCGACAGACCAGATCTGTGCTGACTTGCCGTGGAGAGCGTTTTTCACTACACTCATTTCACTTCTTGGGTGGAGCGTAGCTCTAGCCCTAGCTCTAGCCCGTCGCATTCCATTCTTGAACAGTGTGCTTGCTGTTATCCTGGCTTCAAGCTCCACTGCAAAATGCAAGAGAGTGAGTCCAAGAATTGCCACCATTGCAATAGTTGGAGTGGTCCTGATTGCACCAGTCTTTGAACTTGGACGTAGGCAAGCCCTGATTGTTGAGCGTTCTTGGGAGTGCCACCACACCAGTGCCGCATATGATATGAGGGGTTTTACTATAACAGTATAAGCCCAGAGAGTAGTCTCGAAATAATACCCCACTTAGAGCCGAAGATGTGTTTGTACATCCATAGAGGTGCACTTGCTTTCCTCGTTTCAACTTCCACGTGGTCCTTTTGTTTTACCAAAATATAGAACACATTAGGATCTACTTATGGCCAAAAGGACATTTGCCTCCTACAAATGCAAAGCCATATGCAGAACCAAATTAAACGGCTAAAATGATTTTATCGGAAAATTTTATTAACGAAATTTCTTCAGAATTATCCGAAAACCTTAAAAATATTGATATTCTGCTTAAAATAATGTCCAAGTCCGAAAATATCATTTTAATGGGATTTTTGTTTAGAAATTGTGCTATGACAATTTTGTTTGAAATTAAACTCAATTAAATTGAAATAATTTGTAGTTTAAAAAAATTAATAGTTTAAAAAACTAAAAAAAAAACATGCTTTTATAAATACTGCACTAAAAAGCAAAAAATAATCATCGAACCTGTTCTATCTGTCTACCCCGTAAGGGCCTCAGTGTAAGCCGTGTTTTTAATTAAGTGTAATATTTGAGTATAAAAGCGTGGGACGCTTTTCGAATTCTATTTCGAACAGGTTCGATAATTAAAACGCTGAAGACATCATTAGATTAAATAAAAAACGCCCCACGCTTTTATACTCAAATATTATACTTAATTAAAAACACGGCTTACACTAAGGCCCTTACAGGGTAGACAGAGAGAATAGGTTCGATGATTATTTTTTGTTTTTTCGTGCAGTATTTATAAAAGCATGTTTTTTTAGTTTTTTAAACTATTAATTTATTTTTTTACTCTTTAGTTTCATATTTTGGTACTTTGGAAAAAACAATTTGTTAAATTTAGACCAGATAATTGTAATTTGCAACCTAGATAACCCACAGATACAGATTTTCAGTCGAATCCGACGATAATTGATAAAACCTATCCGCCATTTTGACGCCGCCATTTTGAATTTTTAAGTTTTGATCATATATTTGTTTTCTACTTGTCAAATCCTTTCTTTTGATACCCATATCAAGAGGGTTGTAAAGAAAATGACAATCCGCCAACTTGGGGCGGCGGCCATTTTGAACATATTATAATATTAAGTATACTGTATTGTATTGTCATCAGAGCTACACACAATTGCCAAATTTCATGATGATACAACAATTAGAAGTGGGTGAAATTCAGTTCCTTAGCTTTTTTTATTTACAGATACAGGTGAACCTAATAACTAGAGGTTTTAACTTTGGAATAATGTCATATTGAACGGATTTCCAAACGGTTTTCGTCAAGTATCTCGAAAAGTATTACTTTATCGAAAAAATGTTACAGACCAATTACAGAAAGTATAAACTGGGAATTAATTATATTTTTTGTTTACTGTTTATTTTTGTTTATTGTCTTGTTTTTTGTTTATGTAGGATTAATAATTTCAGAGATATTTAAGTTTATTTTGGTATCCAAGTGTTTCGAAATTACCTTTAAAATTTAAAATGCATGTTTTTCTAAAGCAAGTGCTTTAAATGAGCAAAATAATTTGAGCATCTAGGTAATGCTACATCTTAACGAAAAACTGTATTTGAGATCATTTTTTTAAATTACTGGCTAATTAGAGTAACAAAATGGCGACCTTTTTATATAAAAAAATATAAATACGCATATTTTTCCGTCATAACTTCTTTATTTCTTATGCTACAGGAATGAGTAAAAAATAATTTGAAAGCGCAACTAATTGTCTTTAATTTCATTTCTTAGCATGCGTGACGTAGGTGTCACAGTTTCTGAGATATTACTTCCACGGCCAGTGGAAGTATAGTAACGACAAAAAATTTTTAAAAAATTTTTATTGTTCAAATAGGCTTAGAATGCCACGAAACGTCGAGATTTTAAGTTTGAGCAAAAAAAATTCTGTCTGTCGGTCTGTCTGTAACTTTTTTTGTGCGCACGTTTACTCTGGAACCGTTTGAGATATTGACTTGAAATTTGGTACACATATGTACTTTAACGAGATCTAGAACTAGATTATATTTTCAACTTGTTCCGTCGAAGGGTTGGGGGGTAAATTGGGGTAAATTTGAGGAAAATAGGTAAATCAAGCAGGTAAGAGTCCATAAAATTGGTATTTAGTATATACAAGAGAAGCTGAGGTCTCAAAAAAAATTTTGGCATTAGCCACCCCCATTACCACCCCCACCCCATTATTAAAGGGGATGAAAAAAAAATGTGATTTAGTGTGTGTACAAGAACCAGAAACCTCAAAATGTTTTTTTACTTCATCCACCCCCACTACCACCCCCTATCACCACCCCCACCCCGCTACCGATGTGGGGTATCGTTTTATGGGTTTTTGGGGTAGAGGATTTCAAATAATATATTATTAAAGTTCCATAAACAATTATTTCCACATACAAAATTTTTTCGTAGATAAAAAATCTGGATGTGGAAGTAGTGATTCCTTGGGCAGCGGTTTTTTACATTCAAACTTCATTTTTCGTCTTATAAACGTTCGGACGCCATTTGTAAACTTTCATATCTCCGAAACTATCAAATCTATGTAAATAAATAAACAAACGAAATCCATTATCAGTTTATGGGCTTTATTTTTGGTCTCTACCTATTTTTCAATAAAACTAATATTTATAGAGATATTTGGAAAAAAAATACGTTTTATCGAAAATACCTTTATAGTTTAAACTGTATTTTTTCCAAAGCAAGTGTTGTATACAAACAAAAAAATTTGAGCATCTACATCATGCTATATGTTAATGAGAAAAAGTGTTTGAAATTCCTTTTTTTTAATTACTGGTTAATTACAGTAACAAAATGCCGACATTGTTATTAAAAAAATGTGTAGATGTACATTGCTTCGGTCATAACTTTTTTGTTTTTTATGCTACACAAACAAATAAAAAACAGTTGAAAGCTTAATTAATAACCTATTATTCTACCTATTAGCATCCTTGACGTAGGTGTCACAGTTTCTGAAATATTTAACTTTCACTCTAAATAATTATCTTATTACTTGGATGCCAAATGTAAACTTAAATATCTCCGAAATTATTAATCCTACATCAATAAACAAAATATATAATTAATTCCCAGTTTGTACTTTCTGTAATTGGTCTGTAACATTTTTTCGATAAAGTAATACTTTTCGAGATACTTGACGAAAGCCGTTTGGAAATACCTTTTTTTTAAGCTAAAATCGCAATTTTGAAGTCGAACTTAAAAACTATCAATTTATGTGAAAAATTACATAGAACCTTTTCTTCTTAAAATTTGATTCTACTTCAGCTCCAATAAATATATATATATTTTTAAGTGCCACCCCCTGAGAGGGGGTGGCATACACCCCCCTATAAATTAGCAAGCCCCCGTACAACATAGAAACTTTTCTGTGAAGCATTTACTATTATGCTGCCAAAAATGAACGAAATCCGTTCAATATGACATTATTCCGAAGTTTTGCATATTTTTTACCTACAGGTACTGTACTATAATAAAAGCATGTTAAAAATATATTTTTAAAATTTTCAAATTTTTTAAATATTAAATTTTAAATTTTTTTTATTTTAAAAAAATTTTGGACTCAGGGTTTTTGGAAAATTCTGAACAACTCTCATGAATAAAATTTTGGATAAAAAGATAAAAAAAATGCCTAATATGATTTATTATTTTTTTCCACTTATTTCGGTACTGCAGGTGGCTTTAAGGCAAGTGTTTTTTTGGCCATAAGTAGATACATGTGGCAAACCATCCCAATAAGAAACAGAGAAGAATTAGATACTAGTTTAGAGTATTTAGAGTATAGAGGGCTCATTTTAAGTTGGTCCACACTGTTTGCAAAAATACAAAATCAAAATTTAAAAGTGTATTTATTTTATTACTAAATATAGTTTTGGATCAGTTTTGTCAGCACTGTCATCTGAATCGCTGGATTCACCGAAAGAACTGGCTTCTTCAGGTACAAGTAAACAGGTACAGGTAGAACTTGCTGTATCAATCTGTACGAATTTGTAATTTGATGCCATTTCCATGAATAACACCATATCAGCCACAATGAGAACGGCAAATAAGAAAAATTCATAAGCCTGAAAAATTTAAATACTTATTTATTTGAAAACTAGTTGTTATTTAGTAGTCCACGCAAATTAGATATTTTAGAAGAAATAATTTGTAAAGTAATAATATTTGAGATGCGTACTCTAGATAGGGTTAGAAATAGATACCCGATTTAGGGGGGGGGGGGGGGGGGTACGTCCTTTTTTTTTGCAAAAAACCACCCCTAACGGGGACTTAAAGTTGGCTTTTCACTTTTATCTTGTAAACCGTTCGTCGGAAGAAAAAAAAGTATAGGAAATAAAAAAATTGTCGTTAAATTCTGCATAAAAAATATCCTATTCACCTTGTAGCTTATGCTCACCTATTTCACGCTAACAGCGTCCGAACAGGTAAAAATTGATCCTATTCGAAGTCTCACAGCGAATATCTTAAAACAGGTTACTTTAACGAGAAAAATGCATAGGAATTAATTTTTTTTTAATTATTTTTTCTAATTTATTTATTTTTATTTTTTTTTATTTATTTTTTTTTATTTATTGAAAATATCATACAGAGATAAGATATTCGCTGTGAAACTTGGGTGCTCCAAATCACCTCTGTTCGGATGCAGTTAGCACGCAATAGGTGAGGATAAGCTACAAGGTTAATAGGGCATTTATTATGCAGAAGTTAACGACACATTTTTTATTTACTATACTTTTTTCTATTCTGACGAACGGTTTACAAGATAACAGTGAAAAACTAGCTTTAAGTCCCCGTTAGGGATGGTTTTTTGTAAAAAAAGGGACGTTCCACCTCCAAATTGAGGGGGGGGGGGGGACTTTTCGGGAATTTATTTCTAACCCTATCTAGAGTACGCATCCCAAATATTATTACTTTATAAATTATTTCTCCTATCCAGTGTTTTTTAATCTAATTTGCGTATACTATAATAGGTAATAAAGGAGCAGTTTGAGCGAAGAGAAGAACGCGTTTTTGAAAATTGCTTCTAAGCCTTATATGTTGGGTAGGATTAAGTTTTGGAAATAAATCTAGATAATAGAAAAACAAGTTGATTGGTTGATTATTGTGACATTTATATTATACTGATGATATAATTGAAAAAAATAAAGATGTTTAGAGAGAATTGACTAAAATATACTTCAAAGACGAAACATTCGGTCTTTCTACACACATATTGAATCCCTAAGGAAAAACAGAACCAGAAAAAAAAGTCAAAAAGAGAAAGTGCCGATAAACATAGATAGAGCGAAGGCTCGTGTATAACCCCCCCCCCCCCCCATCCGGTAGGAATTTCTGGCTCACATATTTTTTTGTTG
Source organism: Rutpela maculata (assembly GCA_936432065.2). Classification (NCBI taxonomy): domain Eukaryota; kingdom Metazoa; phylum Arthropoda; class Insecta; order Coleoptera; family Cerambycidae; genus Rutpela; species Rutpela maculata. The sequence goes on along the minus strand of OW386286.2, from coordinate 69,847,331 downwards.
GTATTGCCATGTACTTTAAGGTTTTAGCTGTTTGCCCCTTGTCAATTACAGCATATCCCGGAAAAACATGGAGAACCACGAAAATACGAAGAAAATTATTTTTTACAGAAAAACTTTATTCTTTGCTCCTAATATTCCCATTTAACTTCCATTACTAAATTGATTTCTGTCTCGGGTAAACTGTAACCATGTGTGATGAAAAGCCTTTAAGTGTGAAGCGAGATGGAGAATCAACAACGTCACAGGGGAAGAGATGTATCATCCATTTTAATGAAAATAAATCAGATAATATTCTCCAATCATTTTCCGTTCAATCATTTCAGAAAGTTCGTGAGTGTGTTGAAGTGCAACTGAAGGAATTTGATGATTTTTACCATCGCTGGTATTACCAAAAGTTTACGAACATATCAAAAATTACGAAACGTGTGCGGCCATCGAGCAACACATCAACACCCAAGCGAAGCCACAGATCAGCTCCTACAGGAAATCTATGGACCCGTTTAGTGTGACGTCAGATTCTAGGCAACCAACAATACAAGTGTGTGTTGCTAAAGATTTTGAGCCTTATGTACGATACATTTAAGGGTTAAAAATATGGCTGTTGATCAGGGCCTCTAATTTTATTTGGTTAAAACACATATTAATTTAATTGAGTAAATTATATGTAGAACGAATCTAACGTATTTTAAGAATATGGCCTATGAATTGAATTGTCTTAGATATGCCATATAATTGAGTAATAACACAAAATTGTTAACAGCAATTTTTGTCATCCTTAATAGCAAGGTGCATAAGAGCGAAAATATTAACTGTAAATTTCGTTATCCCACTTGTATTGTTGGTTGCATAATATTTGACGTCACTACTAAACGGGTCCATTTCCAAGCGATAGCTGCGTTTTTTGCCACAAGAATCTAAAATGGAGTTCTTCGAAAAAAAAGTACGCAGTTGCCTACCAAATGTGTTACTGAAATTGCGGGATTGTCCATTATACAAGCTGCAGAAGCAAAAGCAGATGACAAATTGTTATGTGAACTGAAAGGTGTAGATTTTATAGCTCGTGATGTGCACTATCATAATCACTGTCGTAAGGAATACACAAGACATCCTGATAGGCGACCCCATGCCGCTCGAGAAAGTGAGTCACTTGCACAGCAAAAGGCGCACAAAGAAGCATTTGAACATTTAACGAACTATGTTCAAGAAAGTATAATTGTTGGTGGTAATGTTGAACGCATGGCAATGCTGCATGAGAGATATTTGTTATTCATGACGAAACATTCACCACAATTTTATAATGAAAATTATAAAACTGATAAATTAAAAGAAAAATTAAAAAAAACATTTTGGCAATCATATATCATTTTGGCAGCCAAACTACAGGAGTGAACTTGTGTACTCATTATGGATAGAACCCAGATAAGCCGTAGAAGCTGCATTTGGAGCTGCTTCATCAGATATGCGAAGAATACAAGAGGTTGCAATGATTTTGAGACGGCATGTCCAGCAGACATACGAAAATTCATCTGCAGTGCCTTGGCCTCCTTCAGCCGAATTCCTGACATCAAATGAAATTAAGGCTCCTAATTTACTATGTGAATTTCTTTCGTATGTAACGAGCGGAAAACCACTGCAAAAACCACAGTGAATTCCTATGGACAGGACTTATGCTATAGCATTACTGATGGTAAATGGAAAGTGTCAAAGTATTTGAGTTTAGGAATGACTATAAGGCACCTTACAGGAAGTGCAGAACTGGTAATTTTGGTAAATAGATATGGTCATTGTGTGTCGTACTCACACTTGCTTGAGTTAGAGACTGCTATATGCAACCAAATAAAGTGCAATGATCAACTTCTCCATTCAAATATATCTACAATAGGTAACATTGTGTCGCACTTATGTTGGGAAAATTTCGACCTAAATGAAGAAACTTCATCGGGTAGTGGGACAACTCATTCAACACATGGGATTATGATTGAAGAGAGAATTACTGATATGCAATCATTGATTAGTGGCACTGATGTACCAAGAATTAAACAACGTTCTGCCAATATGTAACTAATAATTTTATTTTCCAGCTATTTTCCCGGAAAAAGAAGGAAACCTGAGGAAAGAATTTCTGCACAAAATATTGGTTATAAATATACTTTCTTTAACTTAAAATTGAAATGAAATGAATTTTAAAAAAGTCATTTTGTCCACATCTCTGTGGTTTTCCGGGCTTTTCCGGGATATGCTGTAATTGGCAAAAGGCAAACAAATAAAACCTTAAACTAGATGCCCATACCAACAAAAAAAAAATGTGAGTCATAAATTCCCACGGGGGGAGGGAGGGTTTCATATTGGCAGCTCATGGTCTAAGAAGCTTATCTGCAGATTTTATTTGACCTCAAGGATTGGAAATTAATTGCAAAGGAAAAATATCAGCTATATCTCAAGGTATTTCTGGAAAGTCTCAAAATAATGATATTGGTTCGATAAATACAAAGACAAAAATTTTAAAGAGATATCAAAGCAATGTTGATACAGATGAGAAGCAACTGGCTATCCAGACAGAAAAAGTACGGCAGGAAGTTCAGCAGCAACAGCGAGAAACTGAGAATCGCTTACAACTTTTACAAATGCAACATGACTTGGAAAACGCTGATAGAAGCTGCAGACAGTAATACTTCTGGAAGCTTCTCAGAAGTATCAGATCATGAAAGCACGAACGGATAGTTCAACATAAAACATTCTGTTGTTACAGATTGGGTAATGGATAATCAGTGCGAGGCCGACTAAACATAACTTTAAACTTGCAGATAATGAGAAACCTACTGAACTTAATAAATATGGATATTCTAAAAAAAACATGCAACTAATACAGCTGTTGTGTCAAATTATTTCAATGGTCACTGCAGTCACCCAATCTCAACAACAGAAATTCCTTGCTCGTCATACAGAAAAATATTTTCCTATTTTCGATGGAAACCTAGAGAGGATTGGTGTCTTTTTTATCACAATTTTAACATAGATCTGCATTATGTGAAAATAAGTCAAAAAGAAGTAATGATAAACTAAGGAAATGTCTTAAGGCAGAAGCCAAATCTACTGAGACAGGTATGCTCATAACAGTTGAGAACGTTTAAATTGCTATTGAAACTCTTCAGATGAGATTTGGAAGACCTGAGCTTATTATTGAAATTACTATCTCGAATATTAAAGATGTGCCTGCCGTAAAAGAAATAAATGTCGAAACGTTAATTCAATTTTGTAATGAAGTTCGTACTCTAGTATTTATAATGAAAACTCTAAATCCAGATAGACATTTGCAAAATCCTTAACTTTTAAGAGACTTTTTAGGTAAATTGAAAATGGAATGGGGAGAGAAGTTGTTTTAAGTAAAGGTATTGTAAATTTAGAAAATTTTTTCAAACTGTATTAGTGAAATTGTCAAGGCAGCTTGTTATGTAAGTTCACCCAGAAACTGCCTCTGCAGTAATTTTCGCAAACACTAGAAAACTTGAATACTATTACTCGACGCTGTTTCGCCAGCCATGTTGACATCACTCGGAGACAGTTTTAATCGATGATGAGATTTAAAGATTCTCAACTCCGACTATTTATGCGGTTTAATATCTTACGAAAGAGAAATAATAATCTTAGATTTTAATTAATATTCAATAAGCTAATAAAAAGTGAAAAATTTAATTTATATTTATTCATCTAAACCTATGCCAATAATTAGTGGATTGAGTGAGTCGGAAAAAAAACCGAAAAACCTTCGTTCTTTTCCATGTTTTCGAGGGTGCTGAACACCGTGGTGGTCGCAGAATTTCTCGTTGGGGTGACCCACCCTCGTAAACGGCCAAAAACCACCCCCCCAAACGGTGTCAAACGCGTATTGATAATGTTTCACGGAATCTGACTTATTGATCCCACGTTCTCGAGCATGCCAATTATGGGGAGGACCCTGGGATGAGTGCCTGACATCCGCACACCCCTTCAGCGGCCAATAACCACCCTCCAAAGAGGTGAGAGAGCGCTCTCATCACACCACTGGACAAAAACGTTTCCCTCCAATTTTCGAGCATGCCGACCACGGAAAGGACCACGAATCGAGTGCTTGATACCCGTTCACCCTCTCAATGACAAAAGAATTCAATAAAAATATTTTATATAATGTATTATAATTAAATAAATCAAATGTTTCAATAATTATTAGATAAACCTATTTTTCCCAAAAAATGTGTACAAAAGATATACATTCATCTTTTTTCAGCTCCACAGTAAATCGACTACTTTGCTGAGGAGATCGAGGTGACATCTTAATGCTTTTTTCCTGTGTAGCATCCTCAAAAACGGGTGGGTAGCTTTGTCTCGGGTTATGCTGAGAACGCACTCTCACCCTCTTTTGAGGGTTGTTATTGGCCATTTATGGGGGTGGGTCACTCCGGGGAGGAATTCCACCATTACCACGGTGTTCAGTATCCTCGAAAACAGGGGATCACCAAGTAAGAGTCCCTCAAACAATTATAATACGCGTTAACCCCCGTTTGGGGTGGTTTTTGGCCGTTTGCGAGAGTGGGTCACCCCAACAAGAAATTTTTCACTACCACGGTGTTCAGAATTCTCGGGAGGGGGGGGGGGGGTACTAATCTGGTTGCATCAGATAATAGTCGGGTTTTCGTCCGACTCACACAATCCACTAAATGATGAAATAATCGATCTTATTATTAATGTAATACATCACTACACACTTAAAATATATAAATATCATTAACACAGGAAATTGATAAATTAATCTCTTACATGTTTATACCCATCGTATAAAGAAATATAGTACTTATGTTATGGGTTGAGATTAAGATTAAAATTTCGTTCAGTAGGTAATTACGTGATATTTTGAGCTCATTTGATTTTTGAACAGCATAATAATTCTGCTTTTTTAACAAACTTTTTTTTCGCCATTTTAATAAGTGATGAGTGAATTTTCACAAAATGGTAAACATAAATTAATGCTATCATTATCTGATTAATTGTAAAAAAACATTTTGTGTTTTATCACTACTTTAAACATATTAAAATATTTTTAACCCCCGACACAAAAAGGAGGGATGTTAGAAGTTTGACGCGTATGTTTGTATGTCTGTGTATCTCTGTGTCTGTCTGTGGCTTATTCATGTTCCCTTAAAGGGTGCGGGTGGTCTGATTCTGATGTGGTTTTATTTGTTTGAAGGAGTATTTTGTCGAGAAGGTTTTCTCAGTAGGTCTTCAGGGACGTGCACATCATCAATAAAAACTCGATTATTGTTACCACCATATTCGCACATCTGGCAAATGCCAATTTTTGATTTTTTTGAAAAAGTAATTTGTCGGGAAAGTTTTTAGCAAGTTTCACCTCGGTAGACATTCAGAGAGTTGCACATCATCAATAAAAAGTTCATTATTCTCACGTAGCTCTTATATTTCAACAAATATCGATGTGGTTTTCTTTACATGCTGGTACATTACGAAACATGATCGGGGGTTTTTAAAAATTTTCAGTTTTACTTGTCGAATCGTGACCAAGAAAATGAAATCAAGGCCGCCAAATCTCCCTATGGAAAGAGTGAAAGAAATGTGGCAGTTCTAGTACCAGATGGTAGAGAAGTAGAGTGGGAGCAGCTAGAATCGTTCACACTGGACGAGCTACGGAATCATGTGAGCGCCTTAATACTGGAAAGGCACTAGGACCAGATTGTGTGCACACAGAAGTAGGGGAAGTACCCGAGTATGTAATGTACTATAGGTAATGAAGCAAATTCTGACTAGAGAGATATTCCCTAGAAACACGTGTCATTCTACTAAGAAAGGGAAATAAACCCATTGAGGACACCACATCCTACAGACTCATGTTTCTAATTGATGCGCCGGGTAAATTACTTAAGCAGTTACTACTAAAGAGACTTAAAGAGGAGATAACCAATGGAGGAGAGCTCTCTGAGAACCAGTCCAAGTTCGGAGAGGGATTGCTCCACCGTGAATGTAATGAAGAAAGTCAACAACATTGCAGAGGAAGCTGGAATAGGTACATACAGGACAAAGAAGATATATATGGTGATCATGTTAGACGTCCTTAACACTTTCAGTTCGGTGTCATGCAGTGGCGCAGCCAGAAAATTCATCTGGGGGGGGCCAATAGAACCGGCCTCCCCAGAGGATGAGGAAAATTTTTCAGAAAATGGTTGAAAACGGATGCGTATGTAGATTCCTCTATTAGATAATATTGGCATTAATTACAAAATATTTATTTCAAGGGATAATTTAGATACTGCTTTGTACTGCTTCTTTATTTTTTGGCTCATGGAAGACGGCTTGGGGGGGGCCCGGGCCCCATGGCTCCCCCCCTGGCTGCGCCCATGGTGTCATGGCAAGCAATCTTTGAACTGAAGAAAAGGTAAGTGGCCCCATATGTACAGCGTATCATACGTATCTACCTGGAAAATAGGAGCATTATCATGGGAATTGAGAACAATAAAGAAAGAGAAGTGCACAGTGAAGTTCCACAAGGGTTGGTGTTGAGTCCGACACTACGAAACCTGCTAAATGACGGTGTACTGAGGATGCGGCTACCAGAAAGCGCGACCTTAGTGGAATTTGCCGATGACCTGGCAATCGTGGTCACAGCTAGGAAGAAATGGAAGGTGAGCAGCAAAGGAAACGGGGTTCTATGATGCATAATAACATGGTTACAAAAAAAAAACAGTTGTCCATACCCCAGGAGAAAACGGATGCGATGCTGCTAACTAAGGCGAGGAAAGAGATCATGTTCGACGTACTGGGAGTGAAAGTGAAGCCGCAGGCGGTAGTAAAATACTTAAGCGTGTGGCTAGACACGAAAATGACTTTCGTAGAGCACATAAGAAGGACGGCAAATAAAGCAGAAAAGCTAATGGCTGTGCTAGGATGGCTAATGCTAAATGTCAGGGGACCCAGGGCTAGTACACGTAGAGTGCTGAGCTTCGTTGCATATTCTGTCATGCTGTGTGGGCAAAGGTGATGGATGTGGTAGGTCTAGACAAACATGGAAAAATACAGAACTGGATAGCACTGCGGATATGTAGTGCATATAAAACAGTTCCCGAAGAAGCAGTGTTAGTAGTTACCGGCATCCCATCTGTAGAGTTCTTAGACAGAAAAAGGAAGTATAGGAATAAGAAGGTAGGAAAGTGCCAGAAATCGGCTTGTGCAAAGATGACAAGAGAAATAGGAGACATCTAGGAAAGGAACATGGACAAGGCGGCTGATACCAAACGTGGATATTTGGGTAAACAGAGTATGAGGAGGTAAATTACCACCTCATGCAGGTCAGTCCATGGTAGTTTCAGAGACTACCTGTAAGGTACTGGTAACATAGAAGACAGGGAAAGCTTCTACTGTGGGGAGGTGGATGACTCTGACCGCACTATGTACCAGTATCCAAGATGAAGAGAGGAAAGAAACAGATATCCGAAAGTGGTGGGAGAGGCTCTCACAGCCGAAAACATGATAATCCTGATGATGAAATCAGAGAATAATTGGGTAGCCATAGCCCAGTATGCTAGAAAAGAGGAGGATGAGAGAGAAAGTAATGACCACCGTAATTAGTCACAACTAAGGTAGGGAGGCACCAGTAATGTTCCGTGGTGTCCCAGTGAAGAGGGAGAGGGGTTTTAGTGAGTAAGAATCTCACACTACCTTGCCGCCAAACATCCAGGCAAGGTGTCTTCTTGAATATTTCCCTTTCTTCAAAAGAAACCTGACACTGCCAAACTGTCAATGATTATCAATTCAAGCAATTAATTTGACGGAAGCCCTTTGAGTTATTGGCATGAGGTAGAAGTACGTTCTCTTTCTTGTTTTGTTTTTGTCGATTTAAAAAATCTGTTTTTATATATTTACAATACTGTATTTCTCATCTATTAGGTGGGTAACTATTATACTCCACGTTTTAATATTTTTCGGTATGATTTCTCTAACATTTTATTAGTATATGGCGTACTGTTTCAACAACCTTGTATCAACGGATAAAATGAATTTATTCATACTTTTGATATACACCATATTCTACATGTAGAAGATAAAAAGATAAATTATTCATCAGCCACGTGTTATGTTTCGTAAAGTTATTTAAATTTTTTCTTACCTGACTTTTGAACATATTTAGTTGAGTGATGATAATAACTAAAAGGTTCCCAACAGCGACCGATAAGTACCAGCCAGCGATAGTCACGGTTTTCATACTTCTGGGGGCCTAAAATTAAATACTAACATGATAAACAAAGACTGATGATGATCTATTTTATTAATTATGCTTTTAATTTAGTATATTCGGTATAATAAATAGAGTTTGCAGTTTGCTGATTTTGTTACCATAGGAACTGGATTGTATATTTGTTGTGAATTTCGCTATTCGCACTTCATCTTTTCAAACACAAATTGTTTTGAATTGCAGCCACTTTATTTTACTATAGTATTTAGAGGTAAAATATATACACATTTTAGAAATAATGTCATATGTAATGATCTTTTTTGGATGATTCTTGTAGTACGGCTTCTACTTGCTCTTATCCCCAAGGGATGGAAAGCACCCTCAAATAGGAAAATGTATTATTTGACAAAGGATTGCTGATTTATTTTTGAAACGTATACTACGGGAGCCCGCCCTAAGTGCCCGTGCACCTCCCCCCCCCCCCGATCCTTGGGGACAATGTTTTTCATAAAGATTAAAGCCTAAGGAACAATTTTGGACATGTCCCCCCAAAAACAATGGCTGCACTTTCAAAATGGTGTCCGTTTAAAAAAAAATTGCAAATATTGTTTTTGTCATTTAACACAAAAACTAAAAAAGATGGAGAAAAACTTACTGCACAAAAAACAAAGTGCATAAAATTCTTCATAAAACTGCTATTTGGCCACACTAAGAATTTTCTTTAAATTGTAGCTTTTTGAACGAGCTTTGCAATGACGATAAAGATTTATTTTTTATATTATTATAAAATTTCATTTCGTGCAATTTTGTAACATACATTTTTTTGCAATTTTTTCTATCGAGAGAATGTATCCTGCCAAATACTTCATCTGTTAAAAGTGCTTAAAAAAACGAATAATTGAAAAAAATTAGACCCTTCCACATTAATCAGAATCTGAGATATCGATCTTCCCGCGTTTCGTGCATTTATTTCTGCACATAATAATATGTACAGCTGAAATTGGCACTGCTTATTTTTCAATGTGATAGAACATTAGTGAATTACACTAATTCACAAGTTCAAAGCCGTGTTAATTCTTGATAAAACTCGTAAAAATATGAGTGAGGGCTCACTGTATTCGGAATGACGTCTAGAAAAATGTTCAAAATTTTCAAACCCGCACATAAACAATTGCAAAATTTATAAACAAGCGAAGATTAAAAAAATAACGAGTTTTGTTTTTGTAAATAACTCAAAAACTATTAGTATTTAATAAATTTTAAAGAAGGATTCTTAAAGAAGAAGAAATTTCCAATAAAAAGTCCGAACTCCCGAAACTCTATCTCTATTATTAATAATTTCAATTTAATGTTGAAAATAGAGCTCCGCGCGGCGAACACTAAGCCGTTACGATGCTCTGAAACCGGCCGTAATAAGTAAAAATATTTTTTTATGTTGTTAAATATTAATATAAAAATTAAAAAAAAATTATGGTATTATTTAGACACTTAAAGGAACAATATCCCGTTGCAAAAAAATTTTTTCACCGATTTTTCATAAAATGAGCCTATTGTTAATTAACAAATTTTTTTAGAGTTTGCGTCTATATTTCAAGTCGAATAATTGGTAAACAAAAGCCACTAAAATTATTTCGCTTCGTGGAGACCCTATGTCAACTATACTTTATGGGATTATGACATTGCGATGTTTTACCTGTTATAGTCTATTAGTTATTAATTATTTAACCTAACAAAAAACTAAAAAATTAAAAAATGAGGCTGAAATTTGTTTTTTATTAATTTTAATTATTATTACTGTTTTTATATTCCAAAGTATCATAAGATCACATAATCTTTAAATTTTTATTGCTAATTGTTTAAACAAATTTTATAAACAAATAGATAAATTACCTATTTTTGAAAAAAATTTTTTTGCCATTTTATTGATTATAAAATATTGATTAAAAGAAAAAAAAAATCTTAAAAAATTTTAAGTCTAATCATTTTATTTCTTTTTTCAAAGAGCAATTTGCGAGCATCATGTAGGTTTACGACGTTCCTGTTGTTACAATGCAGCTGTATTACATATTTCTCTAATTTACTAATTTGTCATTTAATAACTCCACTGGGTGTGCGTTGCTCTTTAAAAGCAACCGTTGCATCTAGATTCGATTGCCAGGTGTTCCAAGGAGAGATTTCCTCCTTGGACAAGAAAGATGATGCGGTATCACAGTCAGTGAATGCATGATATTCTCTTATGGCTACTGACATTCCTTCTCCCAATAGTCTATGTAATGAAGGCAGAAATAGTGTAAATATTTCGTACAAAAATGAGATTACCTTCTCCCCCTGTTTTCGATGGTGCTGAATACGATGCAAATGGTGGGAGTTTTTGACCGCCGCAACCCCCTGAAACGGCCAAAAACCACCCCTTTTAAGGATCCCTTTATGTTTTTATATACAAACGGGTCTGGGGAGTGATTTATCGACGGGTTATACTTGAGATAACATGGCAGGGGGTTATAGAGTAAGTGGAATCCAGACAGCAGGCCTAGGGGGTTGATTAAACTCTCCCGAAGGGAGGAAAATCATTTTTTTTTCAAATAATTCGGTTCAAACGCGTTCCCCCAGTTTCGCGGTCACTGATCACGGGAAAAATATTCATTTTTAGCTCCAACCCCTCCTCATCCCTCAAACGGGCAGAAACCACCCCTCACAATCGCTTAAACCATTTCAGAGATTAAATTAAAATAAAAATCATCGTCATTATCGTCATCGTCATCTGCTCTATCTTCTGTACATACACCTTTATCATTATAGAGTCGGAGATGAAGGTGAATATTTTTATTGTGATCAGCGCCTGCGAAAACGAGGGAGGGTGTATTGACGATCCATAGTGTAATTAATGAATTGTATACCCCTTGGAAGGGTTAAAGCAACCCCCGAGGTCGCTACCACCTTTTCTTCCGTGAGAAATAAATGGATATGCACAGGAATAACGATCATGTGTCGAAAAACCTATAAATCCTAGATAGCATGCTTTGTGGTGAGTGAGGGATGGTTTCTGCCCGTTTGAGGAGAGGTTGGAGCTAAAAATGAATATTTTTTCTGCAATTGGCGACCCCGAAAATGGGGGGATACGCGAAGACTCGTTTATATGTGATAACATAAAGGGATCCATAAAAGGGGGTAGTTTGGCCGTTTCAGGGGGTTGTGGCGGTCAAAAACTTCTCCCTCCACTTGCACCGTGTTCAGTACCCTCGAAAACGGGGGGTGAGGGAAAGTATTCTCGTCTTTGCACGATATATTTACAAAAAAGTCGTCTTATAATGCTTCATTACATAAACTACAACTTTTCGGCTATTAAATGAATCAGAGTGTATGGATTAACTTTGCCCACTGCGTACGAAACTCATAGAAGTTTTTTCAGTGTAAAACAGAAAGAAATGGCAATAATCACTACATCAGAGTCTACTGTACGTATAAGAACATTGAGCGATCCGTTTTCCACCATGTCTTTAACATTCTCCCATCCGCTTCTTCTGTACAGCTGGTGTGATAATTTTGTACTTGTAGTGCATCGAGAATGAATGTGTTCTCCGATGTTCGTGACTACATCAGCAGTTGTAAATTACTCAAGTACGTACTCGGCTAACAGTTTGAAAAGTCCTTCTTCGTTCTACGTATTGCGAAGACAGTCCTTCCAAATTTTTTGGAATCTTGGTGGTTGATCTAACTTTGCAGCATATGCCAGAACCTCTAATATCACGTAGGTACTGAATTCTTGAGGTTACCGGTAGAATAACGATCCCAAATTAAAATCCGTTCTCTTTGAGAAAAATTTTTGGGAAACTTTTTTTTTTAAATAAAAATTTGAATCTAATATGGCGGTAAAACATTCTAACATCATAAAATAACATAAGCATAAAAACACAATACAACAGGGATTCGGCCCGAATTCAGTGCGATGAAAATTAAGGGAAACGAGTTGTGTAGGTAGTGACTTTACGTATATCCTGTATATGTATGTAAGGGAAATATTTTTTTGGCTCCCCTTCTGAAATCGTTCAATATGGTTTGTAGAATACCCGCCATTTCAAAGGAATTGTTTTTATCATCAAATGCTGTATAGTTACACATTTGAGTGTTTCTCGACCCTACATAATGCTTCATGGCCATAGCGCAAGAGTTAAAGTTGAGGATTCCCGTGCGGAAATCCCCCGCGGTTCAAATCCTGAACATATAGACTTTTTTTTATTTCCAAAATGGCATAAAAAATTAATTTTTATGAACATTGCTAAACTCGTTCAAAAAGCTACAATTTAAGATAAAAAAATTCTTAGTCTGACCAAATGGCAGTTTTTTATGAGGTTTCAAAAATTTTTCAAAAAACTCTTATTTTAGGAAAAATAAATATTTCTATTTATAATTTTCCATAACAAATTGCACCTACAAAGTTTATTTCACCAAGTTTCATTAAAAAAGATTATTTATTTTTTTAGTAATTTCGGTTTATGTAAAATTGGAAATTTTCGTGGTTTTGATCTTCCTGCAAAAGAACAAAATGACAGATCGGATCTCGGTGTTATTGATAATTTATTGTTTGCTCTGATCCGATGAAAAGAACTCGAGACATTAAAGAAAAACGAGACAAAAACACGTTTTTCAAAATTAAAACTTAATTTACAAAAAACGCTCCACTCCCAAATTGGACAAAACTTTATTGCAACATCCTGATAACATACAGACTGCAATTCCAGAAAAAAATCCCCCCCAAACAATCGTTAAAATCGTATATTTAATGCTTAGTTTTTATTCGACTAAAAATAATTTTTGGCATCTAGATAATGATATACAGTGTGTCCCATAAAGTGGACGAGCAAACAAAGTGAGGTGATAGGGGAGGGTCATTTCCAATCAAAATAATTTTATATATGCATAGGGTAATTTAAGGAAAAAATTAAAAATATGAAATAACTTTTGAACCGCCAACAATTGTGGATATTCACATAATATGGTTATTTTGTTCGAAAAATGACCTATCACCTCACTTTGTTTGACGAAAACCATACGAAAAACAATATTAGCAAATAAGCTTATTTAAAATTAACAGTCTATTATTCTTTTCAAATAATGAGTTTGTACTAATTTTAGTTTGTATAGTAACTAGAGGTTTTAACTTCGGAATAATGTCATATTGAACGGATTTCGTTCATTTTTGGCAGTATAATAGTAAATGCTTTACAGAAAAGTTTCTATATTGTGCGGGGTCTTGCTAATTTATAGGGGGTGGATGCCGCTCCCTCTCAGGGGGTGGCACTTAAAAAATATATATATTTGTTCTGAAGCTGAAATAGAATCAAATTTTAAAAAGAAAAGGTTCTATGCAATTTTTCACATAAATTGATAGTTTTTAAGTTATAACGACTTCAAAATTGCGATTTTAGCTTGAAAAAAAAGGTATTTCCAAACGACTTTCGTCAAGTATCTCGAAAAGTATTACTTTATTGAAAAAATGTTACAGACCAATTACAGAAAGTACAAACTGGGAATTAATTATATTTTTGTTTATTTATGTAGGATTAATAATTTCGGAGATATTTAAGTTTATATTTGGTATCAGAGTGTTTCGAAATTACCTTTGAGGTTTAAAATGCATTTTTTTCTAAAGCAAGTGCTTTAAATGAGCAAAAAAATTTGAGCATCTAGGTAATGCTATATCTTAACGAAAAACTGTATTTGAGATAATTTTTTTAAATTACTGGCTAATTAGAGCAACAAAATGGCGAAAATATAAATACGCATATTTTTCCGTCATAACTTCTTCATTTCTTATGCTACAGGAACGAGTAAAAAATAATTTAAAAGCGCAATTAATTGTCTTTAATTTCATTTCTTAGCATGCGTGACGTAGGTGTCACAATTTCTGAGATATTTAACATTTAAACTGCATTCTTTGTCTTATAAACGTTCGGACGCCATTTGTAAACTTTCATATCTTCGAAACTATCAAATCTATGTAAATAAGTAAACAAGCGAAATTCATTATCAGTTTATGAGCTTTATTTTTGGTCTCTATTTCAAAAAAACTTTTTGGAAAAAGAAAAAAGATTACGTTTTATCGAAAATACCTTTATAGTTTAAACTGTATTTTTTTCTAAAGAAAGTGCTGTATACAAACCAAAAATTTTGAGCATCTACGTCATGCTATATATTAATGAGAAACAGTGTTTGAAATTCCTTTTTTTTTAATTACTGGTTAATTACAGTAACAAAATGGCGACGTTGTTATTAAAAAAATGTGTAGACGCACATTGCTTCGGTCATAACTTCTTTGTTTTTTATGCTACAGAAACAAATAAAAAAACAGTTGAAAGCATAATTAACAACCTATTATTCCACCTATTAGCATCCTTGACGTAGATGTCACAGTTTCTGAGATATTTAACTCTCACTTTAAATAATTATCTTATGTACATTTGGATGCCAAATGTAAACTTAAATATCTCCGAAATTATTAACCAATAAGCAAAAAATATAATTAATTCCCAGTTTGTAATTTCTGTGAGTGGTCTGTAACATTTTTTCGATAAAGTAATACTTTTCGAGATACTTGACGAAAGCCGTTTGGAAATACCTTTTTTTTAAGGTAAAATCGCAATTTTGAAGTCGTTATAACTTAAAAACTATCAATTTATGTGAAAAATTGCATAGAATCTTTTCTTCTTAAAATTTGATTCTACTTCAGCTCCAATAAATATATACTTTTTTTAAGTGCCACCCCCTATAAATTAGCAAGCCCCCGCACAATATAGAAACCTTTCTGTGAAGCATTTACTATTATACTGCCAAAAATGAACGAAATCCGTTCAATATGACATTATTCCGAAGTTTTGCATATTTTTTACCTTTAGGTATTGTACTATATCTAAAGCCTAAAAAACAATTTGTGTTTCTGTTTATAATACAGGGAAATTAGCTAAAAAAAGGAGGAAACTTGGACAAAATTAGTAAAAATCTGAATTTTACACAGACTTTCTTTGAGGTGTCCCAAACCCAAATCCACAAAAATTACAAAAATCCCAACATGGCTACCAAAGATATTGAAGGTCAAAGTTTTTGCAGATATCTCGCGTCCTATGCATCAGATGCCCATGAGGTCAATGTGAAAGTTGTAGAGAATTAAATTACCTACAAGTTGTCTTTTTTATTTTTTCCAGGTCAAATGCTAATTTCTCTGGACTATTGATAATGTAGCTTCTTTACATAGTAATTTTCGAAATTTTGAAATTATAAGCATACATTTTATGTCATCAGACAAAAACTGTCATGTGGTTTAAAAGCTTAAACATTGCAGACAGTTATTAAGACATTTCAATTGCAAGTAACTAATTGTTATATCTATAAAGGCAATAAATATAGTAGTTGAAATTATATTACCAATTTTAATAATCTGAAACCTTACCTGTGTAAATGAAAATTCAAGTCCTGCTACCCCAAACATGATTTCGGCGATGGAAATTAAAAAATATTGTGGTACTTGCCATAAAATATTAACAGTATTTGGAACTGACATTGTGAAGAGTTTTACAAACTGAAACAATAAGAATTTTGTTAATACGTTTTTATTGAAATTCCGCAATTGACGTATAATCTAGTCAACGAAGACCAAAAAAGGCCGATTAGGGGAAATAATTCGTGTAGAGGCCAATTTTTGTATAGTTTTCGGGAGGGGGGAGGGGTGCCCTGAACAACATACTAAAAGTTCTGACTGGTGAGTCGTTTTCTTTTTGAATAATTCGAAAACTACGACCTCTAGCTAAAAAGTGTCTTTATACAAAATTAAACTAGATGAAACTAGATGAAATTTTCTATAAATAAGTTCCTATTCACTTTTTATGTAGGATAAATACTTTACGAGATATCGAGGGTGCAAAATCTCGAATTTTTAAAAATCATGTTTTAATGGTATAAAATGAAAGCTTGAAATTAAATGAAGTCGGTTCAGACCGAATATTAATGTCTGTACAACATCTAAGTGCAGTCGTGCTGGACAAAGTATGTTTGTTTCGGAAATCACACATAACACCTGAAATAAATAATACGGAATTCATTGGAAAGTTTTAGATCATTGTCGTGATTTGACAAATTAAAAATAGAATTGTCAAAATTTTCAGTTTATTTGAACATCGTTTTATTTTTTTCAAAACATATCTTCAGTTAATTTTTTGTCGCTTACTAAGGAATCACCCTGTATATTAAAAACAAATGACACATTTAAACTATTTAACACATAAATAGTATATTTTAGATCATTGTCGTGATTTGACAAATTAAAAATAGAATTGTCAAAATTTTCAATTTATTTGAACATCGTTTTATTTTTTTCAAAACATATCTTCAGTTAATTTTTTGTCGCTTACTAAGGAATCACCCTGTATATTAAAAACAAATGACACATTTAAACTATTTAACACATAAATAGTATATTGTTTTATTAGGAGTAAAAGTGATACTTCTGTGACGAGTCTGTAGGTTTGTCGACGAACGAAGTGAGTCCGGCAATTACAGACGAGCCACAAGTGGCTTTTACTCCGAATAAAACATGCTATTTTTTCTTTAAACGCCCATTAGCTTTAAAGAAATTGAGTACAAAAAATCTCGAATTTCACCGCCAAAAACGCATTGTGTTAATATCGCATGGCCTGCGCGAGGCGTATTAAACAAAATACGCGTTGCTATGGATATTACTTTTTCTGCCACTCACAGCGCCAGAAAAAATACTTTTACCTCCGTTGTTAATGGCAACACACAGCCGTTTAAAAAGTCAAACTTTAATGTTATGAAATGAGTTAAGAAATGTTTTTCTGACGTTTGAAGAGAAACAATGTTTAAATATATATATTTTTACATTTTCCGGTTTGTCGAGAGTGGAAGTGAATTAAAAACATAATAATAATAATATAGTTTTTCATTTAATATTAAAGTATCATTTATGTCATTAAAACCCGATTTTTTAATTAACGATTTTTCCATCTTCTGTATCTCGTAAAGTATTGATCCTAAAGAAAAAATGAATAGGAACTGATTTCAAGGAAATTTCATCTAGCTTCATTTTGTATATGGACACTTTTTCGCTAGAGATCGTAGTTTTCGAGTTATTCAGGAAAAAATTGAAAAGGGGACCTTTAAACTACCCCCTCCCACCGGTCAGGGCTTTTAGTATATTGTTCAGGGCACTCCCGCTGACAACTGTACAAAAATTGTCTACTACACGAATTATTTCCCCTATTTTTCCTTCGTTGATTGGACTAGCAACACAACGGGCAAAGTTCATCCTTTTACATTAAACAAAGTGATAGTCTAGGAGATAGCTACATATATGGAGCCTGGAATATAACCTGTTGGCATTGCTGTTATATTTTAGCAAATATTTTTATGAGTATTTTATTTGATGTGAGCCAGACCTCCCCCCCTGAACGTTTTAGCGCCAGCCGCCCACGATAATATTCAATTGTAGAACAGAGTATAACACTTTGGGGCTTGGTGTTAGTTGAAGAGGGTATTTTGCCTATCAACATTCGATATATGCCAACATCTTTTCTCCGTGCAATTGGCAGCACTGGGGACATCAATTATGGCCAAAATTGGAACACAGTATAATCCTTTCTGACCAGGCAGAAAATATTCGTTGTCAATGCTCATTGCTGGAAAACCATATGCCAACATTTTCTGCTTGACCATTTTCTAGATTTTTTTGCAAAAAATTGGACTTTGGCCTAAAACGGGCTAAAGCTGGTGCTTTTCAAAGAAAAATGTTGGCACCTTCTCAGACTTGTAGTCTTTGTACCAAATAATCCTCCATGTTGTCATAAAAAGGAAAATAAAAGAGTATTTTAAGAATAACTTGTATCCTGTTGAAAATCAATTAAAAACTGTTCATTTTGTACATGTTTTGAAGGTTATATTATTTTAACAAGGAACGTTCATAGTTACGGTATAAAAAAACATATTAATATGAGAGACACCATTGTCGTATGTTATGAAATATATATTTTTTAATTTTTTTCTTAATGGCCTTATTTATATTAATGTCCTGGCGGAGTTTAGCTAGCTATTCCACTTATTCCTGTATAGCGTGATATCTAAGTATCTCACTGTGTTGCATGTCATATGTAAATGATTCAATATGATATCACCATAAACAGTCAGTTTGATCCTTATAACAATAGGGTTTGATTCATGACACTAAACACACTTATATCTTGAAAGTAGCAGGTTTATAAATTTAGTGTATAATACATTTACAATATTCTTAAAAATTCTATGTATATAAATTTCAAAAGAAATAGTGGAGAGTCGTTAGCCGTGAAAATGAAAAATGCCGAAAGAGATCACCAGTGAATAAATTTTCATGGCATTTTTTACATTGAATCGCTAAGGCCCAATACTAAAATTTTTACCGGTTATAATTTAACGATCTTTGTTTGTTTAATAGTAATAATAATAATAATAAATAATAACACAGGTCTACAAAAAAGTCTTGTCCTAAGGTTCTAATCTAACTTTTCTGAAGTATTTTGACGTGCTGAAAATAATTTTGGACAAAAAAAATAGGGGATGGGGTGGTAGAGGGAACCTGAGCCGATAGATTTTTTTTTTGTCCAAAATTGCCTACACCGCGTCAAAATACTTCAGAAAAGTTAGATCAGAACCTTGAGACAAGAACTTTTTTTGCCTTTTTTAGGCGACAAAAGGGGTAGTAGAGGGAAACTGACATGGTAGAAAAAAATATTTTTGTCCAAAATTGGCTTCAGTGCTTTGAAATACTTTGAAAAAGTTAGATCAGAACCTTGGTACAAGCAAGACCTCATTTTTGCCCTTTTTAGAGATTAAAAGGGGGTGGTAGAGGGAAACTGACACGATATATTTTCTTTTTGTCTAAAATTGGCTCCAGCGCATGGTTTAAATGTCCCCTTTTCAGGTTTCTCTTTAATAACTCGAAAACTACGATCTCTAGCGAAAAATTGTTCTTACACACAAAAAAAATGTTTAAAAAAAAAAATATATTAGTCAAGTCAAGCAAATGATGACTTCGTATATAAGAAAAAAGAATCATCAAGTTAAAATAAGAAAAATATTTGTTTGAAATTATTTTTAATATAACTATTCAATAAAGTTAATTTAGAGATAAGTATATTTAAAGTAACACACTGTCAGATTTAGAAACAAATGTTACTTTTACTTGCAGGGATACACTGTAAATGTTTCTATTGAGATTACCATTTACTGAGATTAATGAAATATTTGCATTATTTTAAACATGTCTTGGATTATTTCTGAATATATGGTTTATTTATTTTTGATATAGATCAGATTAAACGTTTTCAAACATTGATCCAAATATATTAGTTATTATTTTAAATATAAGCTCTTCTCACAATAAATACGAATGTTGGTTCAAGCACATTATATTATTAATTTGAATACTTGGTTTTCTTATAATAAATCAGCCCTATATTTATATTAATTGAAAATCACGATTATTTCCTTTTGAAATTAATTTTTCTAAGTCAAATTCATATCGACAGCAAGAATTAACTACAATTATTCGTCCATCATCTGATGATTTAAGAAAGTCTGATGATATTGCCCTGAAGCATTTATATTTTGATTTCCTATACGAATTTCTTGGCGAATACTCTCATAGACCTGTGGTAGGACTAAGTCAGCGAATTTTAAGTAGATCTATCTACTGTGAACTTGGAAATGGCATGACTATACACTGTTTAAGTTAAATATATGATACTCCCAAAGAAAGTGTTCCTTTTCTCAAATTTATAATACATTTGTTTCAAGAGTAAAACATTTTTTAGTTGAAATTATGCATAACTCTATACGTAGAATATGGATCTCTTGACTTGAATATACTTATCTCAAGTTTAGTAGTTGAAATTAAAAATTTTTTTGATAAATATATTTAATGAAGCAAAGAATTCTACTATTTATTTAAAACTTGTGTAATGTTTATTCTAAGACTAATATACATTTTTAACTTGAAAATATATATAGTGCACAGTGTATATAGTTCAAAGGAAGAATTTTAGTCTTGTTTCAAATTATATTATATTTGTAAAGTATTTTTTAGTTGAAATTATCCATAGATTTATATTTAGAATATAAATGTCTTGAATTGAATATACTTCACTCAAGTTAAACAGTTACTTTTCTTAAGTTTTTCAATAAGGACATATAAATAAACAAAGAATTCTACTATTTATTTCAAATATATGTAAGTTTATTCTAAGGCTAATACATTTTTAACTTGAAACTATGCATAGTTTTCAGTGAAGAATATGGATGTCTCTACTTGATTATACTCTATTTAAGTTAAATATATGATATTCTCATTTTTTTAATCATATGCATATATTCAAAAGAAGAATTGCTGTTTGAAATGTATATAATTTTTGTTATTTTAAGTTGAAATTATATATCATTTTATTGTCGAGCCTCTGGGGGCGGCCCCTTTTATAATGGGGTACTCACTTGGGTACTTGACTTAATTTTCCCGAGGGACCGGGTATCTTCAACAGAAAGAAAGGGGTAGGACCACACTCACACTCACAAACACAAGTGAAACTATCTGTTACTGAACGGCAAATACAATTTATTTGAAAACTGGTACACAAAAGAATGATTGTACATACAGGAGTATTCTTCCCTGTACTCTCATCATGTGTAGGCGGCTGGCGGCTGGACTTAGAAAATTTCAATAATTAGTTTCACCCTTTCGGGACTTTGCTCTTCACTGACTCGTCTACCGTCTCCTTCCGGAGCTAACGCGATAATGAATATTAATTTCACCCTTTCGGGATTTTTCTCTTCAATGACTCCCGGCTACCGTCTCCTTCCGGAGCTAACGCGGTAATGAATATTAATTTCACCCTTTCGGGATTTTTCTCTTCAATGACTCTCGGCTACCGTCTCCTTCCGGAGCTAACGCAGTAATGAATTCTCTCTACTAATTTCTTTCATCAATTCTTATTCGTGCTCTTCCTTACTCAGCAATTTGCCGTGTTCATTGCTAGAGCAATGCCTCTATGGAAGAACACCAATAAATATGTGAAAGATTGCATAGACAACGGAAATATCCTATTACCTCCGTTGCCTATACGCGAAGTTATGTCTCTAATAATTACACGATTTAAATAGTTTCTATTTTCTAACGTAAAATACAATAATTTAATTTAATTTTGGATATTTTCCGACATTATATTTAGAATGTGAATGTTTTGATTTGATTATCCTCATATCACATTAAAGAAATTTATCAAGATTTTGTTTTAGTTTTCCCAAATAATTGTATTATTTCAAACCAATGTCTTATTTTAAGCAAATAATACATTCAAAATCCTGAACAAATAGGTATATTCAAAACAAGAATACTTTTTTCTGTGTATACAAAATTAAACTAGATGAAATTGTCTACAAATAAGTTCCTATTCATTTTTAGGGATAGAAAACACCCCTTTCATCATGAGTTCCGTAAATTGTAGAATTAGGTCAGAAATGAAAGAGAAACAATAAATTTTCCTTTTTTTGTCCCAAAATAAGATGTTTTTAATCCTGTGAATTTTTTAGAAAAATGCATATTTTTGGAGATATGGCCACTCGAAAATTCCTAAAAGTGGGGGAGGGGAACTGTAAAAGTTGAAAAAATAAATCTGAAAAAATTCAGGTGAATGTGTTATCGAAATATAAGACTTTTATTTGCAACTCTTCTGTAAAGTGCGTTTTCACCGAGTTTTTCCGGAAAATCATGAACAACTACTTATTTTTTTTTTAATTCGAGATTTTTGCACCCTCGATATCTCGTAAAGTATTGATCCTACATAAAAAATGAATAGGGACTTATTTGTGGAAAATTTCATCTAGTTTAATTTTGTAAGTGGTCGTAGTTTTCGAGTTATTTAAGAAAAACGTGATAAGGGTACCTTTAAACTACCCCCTACCCCCTCGCTCACTCCCCACGGTCAGGACTTTTGGTATGTTGTTCAGGGCACTCCTTCCGACAACTATACAAAAATATACAACTACACGAATTAATTCCCCTATTTTTGCTTCGTTGATTGGCCTAGTAACTTTTATTATTTTTCTTAAGCCTGAAGTAGATCCGGAGCTTAATCCTAATTTTTCACATACGAAACAATCATTTTTTAAAATTATTATCACTTATAATTATTATATCTGTCAATATATTCATTTTCAATGAAAAGCTGCAATTAAAAATTTGTCTAATGTAATAAATGAAACAATGGGTGTAAGAAATCATACATTACTCTATGATCATTAAGAAAAACAAATACCTTATTCGGCACTACTTTAAGAAAATTGTATATGGAAATAACACTTGATAACTAACACAAAAAATATATTTTCCTTCTGCCAGTCGTTCTTCTGTAGTGGGAGTTGGGGCCCATTAATACATGGGGAACTTTGATACACCTTAGTTAACATCAAATGTATGGTAATGTAGATCTCTCTACTAGTGCCAATATATGGCAGTAATAGACCATGTAAACCCTGAGAAATTTGAATGCTGTTAGTTGTATAGTGTTCGCTCTGCAGTATACCATGTGTTTTATAACCTTAAATTTTTTTTAATTATTCTTCTTCTGGTGCAGTTTTCTCTTAATATATATGTTTATTTTTATTGGTTTGAATTTAGAGGTAAGTCAAATAATCTCAATTAACATAAAACTAACGGAAACATTGTTATTATTGTTTTTTTTCTCTTCGGTAACACTTTTATTTATGTTATAACAAATGGGGCACATTGATTCAGAAATATGTGGGGTAGATTGATGTGTATCAATGTACCCCACAAATGCATTTATCATTTAAATCTGAAACGTTTTTATTTTATTTCAGTAAATATGGTACGAAAGTATAAAGGAAAAACCGAGAGAAGCAACATAAATGAAGAAACGATGAAATTAGCGATTCAGGAAGTTCTTGAACACAGACTTTCTATTAGAAAATCTGCTGAAATGTATAATATTAAAGCAGCTACTTTACAGTCTCGAGCAGCAAAAATGAAAAAGATTGGTAAACAAGAAACCCGTTCATATTCATCAAAATATTGCTCCCATCAAGTTTTTTCTCAGTCCGAAGAAAAACTTTTAAATGAGTATATTTTAACATGTAGCAAAATGCATTACGGGTTAACATTGCTCAAAGTGAGGGAACTTGCGTATCAATATGCGAGTAAATTGGGAATCAAATATCCCAAAAGTTGGGATCAGAATAAATGTGCCGGAATCGATTGGGTTTTGTTGTTTCGGAAAAGAAATGCAAATTTAAGTTTAAGGAAACCAGAGAACACAAGTGCAAATAGATCTTTTGGTTTCAACAGAACCGCAGTAAATGAATTTTTCGAAAATTTAGAAAAATTGCTAAAGCGCTACAAATTACACCAGATAGAATAATAAATATTGACGAAACCGGTATCACAATAGTGTTAAATACTCCCAGAGTTTTAGCAGACAAAAAACAAAAACAAATTGGCCAGCTTGTGTCTGCTGAACGTGGCGAACTGGTTACTTTTTGCGTAGGTATTTCTGGCATAGGGAATACTCTACCTCCAGCTGTTATATTTCCGAGGGTTCATTATAAGGGTTATTTTATTAGTGGAGCCCCAGAAAGTAGTTTGGGCTTAGCTACTCGTAGTGGATGGATGAATGCAGAGTTGTGGCTGCAATTTTTAAAACATCTCCAAAGACACACAGCAAGTTCCACTTCAAATCCTGTATTAATTATATGTGACAACCACGAAAGTCATATATCTATAGAAGCGATTAACTACGCCAGAGAAAATGGAATTGTCTATCTATCCCTTCCGTCACACACCTCTCACAAACTACAGCCTTTAGACGTAGGCCCATTTGGGCCATTTAAGGCAAAACTTAAAGTCACGTTTAACGATTGGCACGTTAATAATCCTGGTAAAGTTCTTAAAATATATGATATTCCAAAACTGACAAGAACAGCATTTCTTGAATCCTTTACTGGAAAAAATATTACCAGCGGGTTCAGCAAGACTGGTATTTGGCCTCTTAATAAATTAGCTTTTGGGGATCAGGATTGTCTGCCATGCCAAGTATATAGTCAAATCAATAATCAAGACGAAATATCTAATCAAGAAAAAATTGACATGACGGAAACATTTCAAATTGAGAACTGTGGGGAAGATTTTCAAGAAAATGAGACTGAAAAAACGAGTCATCAACGTCTGTTGATCAAAAACAAACCCCTTCTACATCTACAATATCTGAACAATTACCAATTACATCAAAAACAATTTTAACACTGGAAAGATCGATTGGTTGATTTATATAACGTAAAAAAACAAAAATTCATGGAAAAAGAAAAAAGAAGGAAAGTAAAGGAAATGAAAAGTGCTAAATTACTCTTAGAAATTAATTCAAATTCAAGCGTTAAAAATCCTAAACAAAAACCAAAATTAATAAAAAGATCTAGAATTTCTGATAGCAGCAGTGAGAGTGATCAAGATAATTTTGAGACTATGGATACTTCTGACGAGTCTAGATTATATTTTTCAGAAGAGTCTACCTTTTCAGATAATGCAATCCCACAGTTAGTTCGCGAAATATCCCCTATAATGCCTGGAGATATATCAGTAAATGATTTCTTGCTTATTAAATTTGCGAAGAAAAAATCGGTTGTTTATTATGTTGGTCAAGTAATTATTGTTATATGGCCATAGTGAATACCAAATTTCGTTTTTAAGAAAGAAACCTATCTATTGGTTATTTGTATTTCCGGAAGTCAAAGATATGGCTGCCGTCCCAATTGAAGATGAATTAAAATTGCCACAGCCAAAAATATCTACAGGAACCAGTAGAACTGCTTCTATGTTTAATTTTGATATTGACCTCAACAATTATGATGTGCAGTAATCCGCCATATTCATTTTAGATATCTTTTATATTTAAATACTTATAAAATAGGGTCTTCTAAGAGTTTAATTTTTTTCTAAGACATCATTTAGAAGTATAATATATTATTTTAGACTATATGTGGCTATGTATTCCTTTGATTTTGCATTTAGTTAACAGCATGACTTTTGAGTCAGGAAAATCTCCTATTTTTTATTTATAAACCGTTTGTAAATTCATTTTCGTTTTTTCACATAAAATAAATAAATAATTAAATAAAATGTTATTGATATATATAAATATTACGTAATACATCAATCTGCCCCGGTCTGTATCAAACAACCCCTGTACATGTATCATTGTACCCCGTCTATGGGGCACATTGAAACAAAATTTTGTTGATGAAAAAAAAAATATTGTTGCTTTCGTGTCACTATTACCACGATATTGATTCATAATATAGAAACGAAAATGCTTCCGAAACACATTAACAATATAAAAATCTTAAAAAATTGAATAGAGTGTTAGTTATCAACGATTAAAAAAAAATCGTATCAATGAGCCCCAACTCCCCCTACCTGAGAGGCCTCAAATGTGCATCACATCTGAAATAATTTCATTTTAGGAATTGGAAATTTAACTTTACATTTAAAAAATACATATGTATCTAAAAATTGATAATTATTATTTATTTAAAATAATAAAATAATAAAAATCGAGAAAAATCAACATATAAACATTTTGGTTGTGTCGAAAACATATTTCAAAAGTTATAATACCAATTGATGATCACTGGAGAAATCGTTCGGAGTCTAAACAGGGCCGGCCTTAGTTCCTCCAGCGCCCTCGTGCGAAATTTTGAAAGGCCCCTTTTTCTGGTCAAGTCAGGTTAGAGTAAAATCAAGAAACTAATTGTAGAAAGTGATTGATTATTATGATAAGATTTTTATTAATCTCTAATATAAACAAAAGAAATAAGAAGTCTAAGAGTTAAATGCTTTACCAACAATTAAAGAAATACTAAAAATGTAATGTGTAGGTATGTACAACAGGTCACTTCTTATTAGTTGCATGTGCCACAGTACGGCGAGTCGCATAATTATGAAATTGATCTCACTTACCCGCTAATAGGGAACCTGAGTTGAGTTTAGACAGTCGTGAGACAGGTTAGTTTTAACCCACTGATGACTCGTCGTTGCGTTAGTAATCCTGCTCAGTGCGAGAGGAACCGCAGGTTCGGACATTTGGTTCATGCACTCACTCGAGCGGGCGGTGTAGCTAAGCTACCATCTGTGGGATTATGCCTGAACGCCTCTAAGGCCGTATGCTATTTCGCGTCCGTTTCAGTTGTTTGTTTAGTTTATCGACTATATTAAGCTCGCGTCGCGGCGCACATTGGGGCTATTCGTAGTTAGTAGTCCCAAAAACGCCTAGAGCCTATCAAAGTTGACAAATACAAATAATTTTTTTTTAAACTGTTTCTAAACGATCCCTCACGAGTTTTTCTGAAAAAAGCTACTCTGTATTAATAGAAGTATTTTGATTATTGATGTAAGAAATTGCTTTATTTCTTAAACCTCAGTGACATCAAAATTATGGTTAATAAGAAATAAAAATAAAGCTATAAAAAAAAAGCTTAGTGTAAATTTTACATGTCAATGCATTTTTTATAGCTTTATTTTGATTTCTTATTTCTTATAATATTGATTTCACTGAGGTTTAAGAAAAAAAGCAATATCTTACATCAACAATAATCATGTAAACCAACTTCTATTAATGCAGAATAACTTTTTTTCAAAAAAGCTCGTGAGGGATCGTTTAGAAATTTTCTAAAGAATATTTAAAAAAAAATTATTCGTATTGGTCAACTTTAATAAGCTCTAGGCGTTTTTGGAACTACTAACTACGGAATGCCCCAATGTGCGGCGCTCCGTGCAGGGCACGCCCCCCCCCCCCAAGAGCGATACTGGGTCTAAATCTAACGAGTCTCCTCTGAAAAGAGGAAGTATTTAAAAATACATATGTACATAAATATAAAATATATACCACAAATCTAAACTTTTATTTTGAATTAATCCAAAAATCATCAAAGACATTCTTGAATACCTATGCACAAGCAATGAATGGCAAAGTTGTTATGTGAATGTTCATTTTTCTGAATGGCAAGGGCAAGGGGAACGTCAAACTTATAAATTAAGTGTTTAAATGAAAATAAATCAAGAAATGTTTATGGAATAAATAAACGATAATAAAATAAAAACATTTTATCAATCACCCAAACTGTATATTGACTCCCCACATGACTATTAAAATTTTGCTTTTTAGCAAATGCTTTCGTGTACAATTTCCGAGACCGTAGGTTAAGGGATTATAATCAAGTTATTATACACACAAATCATTTACTATGTAAAATTTTAAAAATACCAATTGCAAAATATATTGTTTAATGTACTACAGATTCTTGCACTTATTTGTATATAATCTGTATAGAAGGTGTAAGTTTTTGAATTAAAAATAACGTACGTGAATATGGCTATAATTTTATCTTTTCTAAATATCACAATAGGTATGTAAAAAGTTGACGGGATACATGGGCGCAGCCAGGGGGGGAGCCATGGGGCCCGCCACCCCCCCCCAAGCCGTCTTCCATGAGCCAAAAAATAAAGAAGCATAATCTCTATCAGTACAAAGCAGTACCCAAATTATCCCTTGAAATAAATATTTTGTAATTAATGCCAATATTATCATCTAGTAGAGGAATCTACTACTCATCCTCTGGGGAGGCCGGTTGCATTGCCCCCCCCCCAGATGAATTTTCTGGCTGCGCCACTGACGGGATATCAAATTCACTCTAAAGTTAACTACTGATAAAACCTACCTGAATTTCTGTTCCACTTTCTCTTATTACAAGAGAATAAACTCCTCCTAATGCCAAATGAAAATTTCTTTCATAGAGATATTTATTTTCATCGCTGCCAATTTTGCATTCATATCTAAAAGAAAAAGTGTTTGTTATATGTAAAAACAATCAGTTTATTTATCATAAGGTAAGATACAATTTTTCATTATTAAGGCGAAATATTATGAATTTAGACTATATGTAAACGTCATGTTCAAGAAGATACGAGTAAGCCAAAAATTGCATCAATGAACATTTATCTTGCAGCAACTCTTTTTAAATATCATTTAAAAGTGCATGTTTATTACGAAAGCGTAGAAAGTAAACTAACAAAGAACAAACATTAATTTTATACATATTTAAAATCTGACACATTGTAGTAAGCACTGGCCAAAAATGCTTTCTTAACTTTGCTTTAAATTGTCTGGTGTTGTTTGGTAAAGATTTCAATTGTTGAGGCAAAGAGTTAAATAAAGCAATACCAAAATTGTTTCTTTTTATTGACTCTAGTCTCTGATAAGGTGTTTGTATATCATTGCGATTTCGAGTATTATATTCATGATTTTCGCCACTTCTTGCATACTCGCTCAAATTCTCCTTTATGTGAAATAAATTACAGTAAATAATTTCGGAAGGCAAACTTAATATCTTAAATGTTGTGAACCAAGATTTGCAACTTAAAAGTTGACTCAAACCAACCGGAGCTCTAATTGCTCTTTTTTAAATAAAAAAAAAGCTATGTACAGTTTATCAAACCATATACCTAGGCATTATGGAACAAAGCATGATATACAGCAATTGCTGCGTCTAGATTAACTTTGTTTTTATTGCATATTTTATCTACCACTCCTCAGAATTCCGATTTAACATTTGTGAATTCTGAGGTACAGTTGTCAATTCCGAGATGCAATTGTGAATTCCGAGTTAAAAAAATATGTTAATGGTATGGCCTTTCAGGAAACAACTTTTGATCATTTAAAACAGTCTAGTGAAAACCGTTCTTTTTCATTGTCTGAATCCGTTCAAAAGATAGGTATTAAAATAGAGGAAGATACATTTAATGGGATATCCGGTAATATAGGTTGTGGTAGAGAGAAACTTACAGTCCTTGCGGCAGTTCCATGTAGGCAGACACCGCTAAATCTGATTTTTCAGAGTCGTGAACAAAATACATATCTTGCAATCCAGCGACATTTTGTAGAACTACTGTGACGTTGTGTAACTGACTTGAACTTTTTATATACGCAATTCTGAAAATACAACTGTAAGAGTTTGTAATTTATGGTTAGTTATTATTACAACCTCAGGCGAGGCGTACCGGTTATTGACTTTTGAAAATCCACAGGATCGGTTATGTATGCTTGGATCTCATTATAGGGATTTATACCAATCAGAACGGTGTCGATCTGTGAAAATAAATATCAGTTAAAAGTACAGCCTGAATATCAAATTTAATTCCTAATATTACGGGAGTCCACCCTAACTGTGCGTGCACAAAAAACAAAGTGCATAAAATTTTCTACAATTTTGTTCCTATACAATATTTGAATAAGAGTTACCATTTTCCAGATAAATGATTCAGCCCTTAAAATAAAACATAAAATTCAGTATAAAACGTAATACTACGGGAGCCCACCCTAACTGTTCGTGCACCCCCCCCGATCCTTGGGACAATATTTTCGTAAAGATTAAAGCCTAAGGAACAATTTAAGCATGTACTAAAAAAAAACTGGCTGTGCTTTCAAAATGGCGTCCGTTTAAAAAAAAATTGCCAATATTGTTTTTGTCATTTAACACAAAAACTAAAAGAGAGGAGAAAAACTTTCTGCACAAAAAACAAAGTGCATAACATTTTCTACAATATTGTTCCTATACAATATTTGGATAGGAGTTACCATTTCCCAGATAAATGATTCAGTTTTTAAAATAAATATAAAATTCAATATAAAACGTAAGTAACACCTCATTCGCTTTCAAATTCACTATCGCTCTATCCTGATGCATCGAATATTTCTTTCAAGTCTTCTTCCTCTATTGCCTCATTTATGATATCGTTATCATCCTCACTTTCGTCTATTATGATTTGATTTGGAATCATCTCCTGAAGAATTTCAGGAAGCGCTTGAGGCAGTATTTTATCTGCTGAACACCAAAGAGGTTCTCCATTTTCTTGCCATTCATAATCATTCCAAGGCTTTGGAATATAGTGAATACCTTCGTCGGATAATCGCTTTTAATATACTCGATAAAGCAAGCTCTCGATGGTGGAATCGAAGAAAAATCAACTTTAGTGTTGATAAAGACAAATTTTTGTCACTACATTTCTGTCTAATGGCAATTAGTAAATGAATGAAGGCCCAGTAATGCCGAACATTTTTGAGGTCCATACTCTTCTGCCAATGCGGCTATGTTAATAAGCCCTCTTCTATTGTCAAATCCGGTATCAAAGGGTAATTTACATTTAATTTTATTGGAATGAGCCAACAGAATCCAAAAGATGTCACTATCAACACTTTTAACTCTAATCTGTTCATAATCCGTTGTTACCGTTTTCGAGACAAATGTCTGCAAATTATATTATTATTATTGTTATTATTAATTTTCAGTTTATTTTATTTTTTGTTCTGTTAATAATATAAAGTTATATTATACGCCTTACAATAATTGTCAAAGTTATTTCCTCTAAGCGATTTACCGATATATGAATTTCCCTGTTTCTTAATTTTGGACTCATTTATCCGAAAAATGGTAAATCCTATCAAAATAATGTATAGGAATAAAATTATAAAAAAATGTTTTTTCTGAAATCGATCGGGAATGTCTACATTTTCGGCGCGATTTTAGAGCGAAAAATGCACAATTCCAGTATTTTAGTCCGTTGCTAAGAAACTATCAGAAAACAGACCGGAAAAGATCCGTTGCCAAGCAACGATCAACAAAGCCGTACGGGAATGTTACTTCCCGGCCTAGGCCGGGAAGTAACATTCCCGTACGGTTTTTTATATATATTTCAATATGTTAATATAGTATTGATTGTGATTTCAGAATTTTTTTTTTTTAATGTTTATATTTTTGATTTTTATACGTTTAAAATAGTATTTATTGTGATTTCAGAAAAAATAGTATGTGTACTTTGGTGTGAAAGCACATTCCTAGACTTCGATGCTTGTTGGCCTCGGCTAGCGCCTCGGCCAACAATTGCATCGTCGTCCGGGAATGTATCGCTTTCACACCTAGATACACAATATACTATTTTGTGAAAAAAGTTTTTGTCCATCTTTTTTAGTGTTTGTGTTAAATGACAAAAACAATATTGGCAACAGTTTTTTTAAACATATGGCCGCCATTTTGAAAGTACAGCCAGTTCTTTTTTAAAGACATATCTTAAATTGTTCCTTAGGCTTTAATCTTTATGAAAAACATTGGCGCTCTTTTAGATCTCAAAATATGCTATTCTAGTATTTTAGTCCGTTACTAAGCAACTATTAGACAACAGTCCAGGAAAGTTACTTTCCCGGCCTAAGCCGGGACAATATTTTTTCCGGACTGTTTTTTTGTATATATTTTAATATATTTTCTTATATACAGTGTGTTTCAGTTAACATTCCCACAGCCGATATTTCGGAAACTAAGAAATATATTTTTATTCTGTAAACGGCAATAGATTTCTATGGTTAATGCCTTCTTCAAGAAGTACAATTTACTATTATAACATTATCACCGGAGATGGCGCTGCAGTTTAAAATTATTTTTCGATCAAGGAAGGGTTGAAATATATGCCATTCGATTAAGAATTAAACTTTAAGTGTTATATATTTTTTAATTATTGCTGTAACTTTTTTAATCTTGATTTTCGGATGTAAGTTCTTAGTAATTTTTTTGCTTGCTATAAGAGAATGATTTACTGGTGAGAAATTTTTTTTAATAGCACTTCCGATTTTATCGGAAATTACTTTAAATTGAGATATTTAAATTAAAATAATTGAATAATTTGCAATTGTTTATTTATTAACTGTCAGAAGTTTAATTTTCGTCCGCGTGTGTCATTTTAAGAATAGGTTTGTAAAATTTGTCCAAAATATGGCTCATATGTCGACAAAGTTAATATGTTATTAATTTATGGAAAATGCAATAAAAATGCAAAAGCTTCCAAGCGTATGTATCAATTACAATTTCCAAACAGACCACAACCCGATCGCAAGACTTTCCAATTTGTGTAACAACTTATTACAATATGGTAGTTTTAAAAAGTTGAAACGTGAAAGAATACGAACAGCAAGAACCCAGGAGAATACGGCTTTAGTTTTACAAACTGTTAAAAATGAACCCCACTCATCATTGCGACAAATAAGAGACTCCACCAATGTATCACTATCGTCGTGTTAAAGAATTTTAAAAGAAAATAAGTACTTTCCATATAAACCACACTTATGACATCATTTACTGCCTACGGACTATGATCGTCGCTTAACCTTTCTTGCTGAGTTTTCTGTTCTTTATGAAGGAAATTGTAATTTCCTTAAAAATGTACTATCGAGTGACGAAAGTAAGTTTCACAGTAACGGCACAATTATAAAACATAACTGTAAATATCGGTCGGAAAACAACCCAAGATGGATGATTCGAACAAGAAACCAAACTGTGTTTAGAGTAAATGTACGGTGTGCTTTTTTAAATGGTTATAATATAGGTCCGTTTCTATACAATGAAAATTTAACCGATGTGCGTTATTCAAGGTTTTTAGAAAATGAGTTACCAAGACTTTTACAAAATGTTCCCTACAACAAAGCTGAAATTTGGTTTCAGCAAGATGGCGCACACCCCACAACTCTAATGTTTTTATAAATTATTTGAATGACACGTTTCTAAGGCGCTGGATTGGCACCTCACGACCGGTTAGATGGCCCGCGCGTTCTTCGGACTTGACCCCCTCTGGACTTTTTCTTGTGGGGATATTTGAAAAGTAAAGTATATCAAGAGTCAATAGAAGATATGCGCTGTTGCAATTAATGGACATACATTATTAAGGACATGTAACAAGGAATTGTTACATCGCTTTGACATGTGTATTCAAGCAGACGGAAGTAATTTCGAGCATCTGTTTTAAATATTGTTGTCAAGATGTACTGTTCAAAAATAAAATTACCTTGTTTATTGTTTTCCCATTTAAATTTTTCAATTAAAAGTAATTTCCGGTAAAATTGGCAGTGCTATTAAAAACAATCTCCCACCAGTAAATAAGAACCTACATCCGAAAATCAAGATTAAAAAAGTTACAGCAATTAAAAAATATATATAATACTCAAAAATTAGACAATAAAATTAAAATAACGTAAAAACCGCTGCCCAAGGAATCACTACTTCCACATCCAGATTCTCTATCCAAGTCACTCACAACGAAAAAAGTTTGCATGTGGAAATAATTGTTTATGGAACTTTAATACTATAATATTTGAAATCCTCTACCATAAAACGATACCCCACATCGGTAGTGGGGTGGGGGTGGTGATGGGGGGGTGATAGTGGGGGTGGATGAAGAAAAAAAATATTTTGAGGTTTCTGGTTCTTGTACATACAATAAATCACATTTTTTTTTCATCCCCTTTAATAAGGGGGAGGGGGTGGTAATGGGGGAGGCTAATTCCAAAAATTTTTTTGAGACCCTAGCTTCTCTTGTATATACTAAATACCAATTTTATCGACTCTTACCTGCTTGATTTACCAATTTACTCCAAATTTACCCCAATTTACCCCCCAGCTCTTCGTCGGAACAACATGAAAATATAATCTAGTTCCAGATCTCGTTAAAGTACATACGTGTACCAAATTTCAAGTCAATATCTTAAACGGTTCCAGAGTAAACGTGCGCACAAAAAAAAGTTACAGACAGACCGACAGACCGACAGACAGACAGAAATTTTTTTTCGCTCAAACTTATAATCTCGACGTTTCATGACATTTTAAGCCTATTTGAACAACAAAAATTTTTAAAAATTTTTTTGTCGTTACTATACTTCCACTGGATGTGGAAGTAAAACTACTGCAGATCTGACTTCTTGGAATAAGAACAATTTTGTTTAAAATTTAATTCTTAACCGAATAGCATATGTTTCAACCCTTCCTTGATCGAAAAATGTTTTTAATCTGCAGCGCCATCTCTGGTGATAATGTTATAATAGTAAATTGTACTTCTTGAAGAAGGCATTGCCGTTTGCAGAATAAAAATATATTTCTTAATTTCCGAAATATCGGCTGTGGGAATGTTAACTGAAACACACTGTATATGTTTTTATTTTTATATATTTAGGAATATGTTTTTTATTGAATGTATTAATATTTCATCATACACTATTAAAAAGGGATATAAAACAGGAAAGTTTTTAAAGTTATTTGAATGTATGTTGTGCTATTTTTGCGAAAATTCCCTTTAAGAGGGAACAACACGATCAAATCAGAGGGGAGTGGGCGGAAATTAGCCAATAAAATACAGAGAGCTGTTGTGTTGGTTGTCTAGTTTTGGCGTTCGTACTTTCTTTACTATTGCTTTACTTACTTACAATCACGCCTGAAAGGTCAGGAACACATCGAGACCAAGATTCAAATACACGAAATGAGTGCGCATCGATTACAAATGCAATTTTTGCAATAATTTTTAATTATATCGAAGTTACTCCATCTACTAAAACAGCATTGTACTAAAAAAAAATTTCCAGCAAAAAGCATTTTTTAGCGAACTGGCTCATGTTATTAAACTGATCAAAAGATTAGTAGGTATGCTTTTAGAGGGCAGAATATTTACTAGTGAAATATTTTTGTCGAACTCCTCTATACGTTTCTTTAAATATATAAGGAATAAAAACCAGACTGCAACCAACAGTCCATGTCAGGGCTACTGCTACTGCGATTGACATTATTCTTATTCCTACTTAAAGGAGCTCTCGTGCCAGCCACCCCATACCACTTGCAGACTGCAGTTTCGAGCTATTGGCTCTCGTCAGTCTCGTGTTATAATTTTTGACTTGCCAAAAACTTTTTGTAACTTGGTTAAATAAACTTTCTTTCTTTCTTTCTTTCTTTCTTTCTTTCTTTCTTTCTTTCTTTCTTTCAGTGCAAGGTAGGTCTGAGATGGCTGAAACGAGACATTTGTTCACTCTTGGTACATGACGAGATTTATAAAACCACGACATGCAGCAAAAATGGCAGGCTCCATCTAACGGCTAATGTCCATTACAATCGAAACAGCAGTAGCCCTGACATGGGCATAGTTAGTAGGTATACTTTTAGAGGGCAGAATATTTAGTAGTGAAATATTTTTGTCGAACTCCTCTACACGTTTACTTAAATATATAAGGAATAAAAACCAGACTGCAACCAACAGTCCATGTCAGGGCTACTGCTACTGCGATTGACATTATAGTAGGGCCAAAAAGTGTAGTCAGTAGAGGAATGCGAGTACGGGCTCCTAAAAGTGGAGCGGCCCGCTCTCAGCCGGCGCACACTGCCGTATTATACGTATTCTAAACACGTGCCGCTCCACTTTTAGGAGCCCGTACTCGCATTCCTCTACTGACTACACTTTTTGGCCCTACTATAGTCGCTAGATGGAGCCTGCTATTTTTGCTGCATGTCGTGGTTTTATAAATCTCGTCATGTACCAAGAGTAAACAAATGCCTCGTTCCAGCCATCTCAAACCTACTAGAGCCAATAGTTCTAAACTGCAGTCTGCAAGTGGTATGGGGTGGCTGGCACGAGAGCTCCTTTAAGTAGGAATAAGTCTTTCGGCTGGTGTCTATTGAAATCGAAACTTTAGCGTTTTGTGGCAATACACAGTTATTGCACTTAACACGACCAGGCTTGTAATTCGTAATTCAGCGCTCGGCGGGGCATTAGTCCAGAGAATAGCTGTTGGTTGCAATCTGGTTTTTATTCTTTATATATTTAAGGAAACGTATAGAGGAGTTCGACAAAAATATTTCACTAGTAAATGATCAAAAGATATTCTTGTAAGTAAATAATACTACACTTCTATTGAAGAACATTTTTAGCTAAAACTTGTTTATTAGCCAATGAGAATAGAGATCTTCCTAATAAACAAGTGTTAGCTAAAAATGTTCTTCAGTAAAAGTGTAGTACTCATTTACTTACAAGAATATCTTTTTTTCAGTTTAATAACGCCAGCCGTTTGGCTAAAAACTGCTTTTTAACAGTTAAGATTTTTAGTACAGTGCTTTTTAATAGATGGTGCCACCTACAGCACTACAATAGGGCATTTGCATCATGTAACCAACATAACCTTAAATTTTAAGTTTTTCAAGTTTATTCTCATTTTTAATGTTTGTATGCGCATTTTTAGCTTGAAGCCGTACTGGCTCCAAATAAATATTTAAAAATTCACGTAAATAATTTTTCAATATTGTTGATTAATAAAAATAGACTGATAAATTACAGGTTAGATTTTCAACCTACATTAGGACAAAGTATTTAGAACTTCATAAACATTACACTGAACTAAATTTTAGTTGAAAATACAGGAACCAGGCAGAAATTTTAATAACAACTGCGCAATACTCTTAAATCTTAAGAAACATATATTTTTAAGGTTAGCTGTGACGTCACGTGCAGATGACATATAATAGCCACACTGCCTAGTTGAATTATAAGCATATATGTATAATAAATACATCTATTGTAAATTTATAATAATTTAAGTTAAATAAATAAATTATAATATTGAATTGTTTTGGTTTCAAGTAAAAAATATGATAGAGTAAATATACAAAATAAATATAGTTGCAGCTAAATCTTTTTTATTCATTAATAGAACGCACTAACAGAAAATTTGACTTCAGAACTTTGTTTGGACCAGTCTGGAGATGAACATATCAAAAGTCCCCACTTCTAAAAATTTGCTACAAGAATAACTACTTACATTTGCCAATATGTTTAATCCAGGCAACGAATGCTCAAAAAGGGTGTAGAGGGAACTATTAGAGACAGAAAATTTGACTTCGGAACTATGTTTGGACTAGTCTGGAGATGAACATATCAAAAGTCCCCACTCCTAGGTTGTGAGCGGGGGGAGGGGGCACTTTAAAGGTCCCATTTTTTGGTTTTTCGCTTATATCTCGGAAACTATGCGTCGTAGCGGCTTGACAACATAAAATAGAAGCTGACAAAATTTGCTACAAGAATCACTACTTACATTTGTCGATATGTTGTTCTGTTCTCGAAATACCCGCTCTCGAAATTCGGAAATTGCGGAAAACAATTTTTTCGCCTCACGTTTTTCGCTCTATTTGTTAAGATAACTTTTCAAATATTGTTCCCACGAAAAAGTCGGGGAAAAGAAGTTGAAGAGCATTAAATTTTTAAATTTTTTAACGTGAGGCGAAAAAATTGTTTTCCGCAATTTCCGAATTTAGAGGGCGGATATCTCGAGAACAGAACAACATCCCAACAAATGCAATTAGTGATTCTTGTAGCAAATTTTGTCAGCTTCTATATTGTCAAGCCGCTACGACTCATATTTTCCGAGATATAAGCGAGAAACCAAAAAATGGGACCTTTAAAGTGCCCCCCTCCCCCCGCTCACCACCTAGGTGTGGGGACTTCTGGTATGTTCATCTCCAGACTAGTCCAAACAAAGTTTCGAAGTCAAATTTTCTGTCCTTAACATTTCCCTCTACACCCTATTTGAACATTCGTTGCTTGGATTATTAATACAATTTTATCAAATAAGTATATGTAATCTTAAAATAAAAATATATACTTAATACTAATTATGCCTATATAAAGGTAAAATACAAATACCCAGTATGAGATAAATAAAATAAATTTAGTTTTCTTCGTCAATGTCTAATTCTTCGAGTCCTCATCGTTGCTTTCATTATTAACACTTATGAGTGGCATAACTTCTTCAGTATGAACCTCTCGATCATGTCTCTAAAATCAATTTAATTGTGTGATTTACACACTTGGACCAAATTGAGCTCGACACTTGAGATAAAGCCGCATTCCACATAGCAAGAACGGCTTCGTCACTAAAATCATTTTTCCCGATGTGTTTGTCGTAATACTTCTTGCAAATTCCCCAAACAAGTTCTATTGGGTTGAACTGACAGTGATATGGTGGAAGCCGCAGTCATGTTCATGTTCTTTAATTAAATTGTCGACAACATAGTGTTGCTCTGTTCTGTTAGCTCCTGCTATTTGGAGCAGCGGTATCACTGAAATCTGTGTTTTTGTTCTTTAACCATGTTTGTATTTTTTCATTCCTCCAAGATCGGGTTGGTTGTTTTTAACATTGGAAATGTTAATGCTCGTATATGGGCCCTGGTTCCGAGTTTTATCCAAGGCCACCGACACGAAAGTGCCGAGGTCAGATGACGTAATACTGAGATACGCAGCGAGGTTCGAGTGGTAACAGCTAGTGATGTGTCGTTCATGAACGACCCCGTTCACAATGAACGGATCTTCCAAAAGACCCGTGAACGATTCGATCACTCTCCGTGGCCCTATCGTTCATATGACCTGACCGAACACGGAACTTCGGATAGTATTTTCTACTAAGATATTCACGATCGGTGCGTGACGAACGAGAACTAACAGAATGAATTCAATTCAAATCAACTTGTCTAAACACAATTAATTATTGATTATTAAACATTAGGTCTCGTGTTTTGGTTTTGAATTTGTAGAAAATATATTATTATTTTCAAAATGTTTCATAATTCAGGGAGATGAAATGCAGTCATTTATAAACTTGGAAACTGATTGACTTTAAATAGTGTCAGTACCTTTTATTGATTTATTCAAAAAAATATAAAAGTTCCGCGCTACTCACACTAAATTATTTTCGGCGGAAACTGCTTAATGCAAAAGAAAAGACATCCGCTGCACGGGAATGAACGACTAAGTAATTCCGAAAGAGATCTCATCGCGAGCTGCGTCTTTGTCTAATCATGACCATGTACCCACCGTAAACGGGTCATTTGAGTGATTGACCTGGTAAGACCCGGTTCACTCAAATGAGCCGAGTCTTACCATCACTAGTAACAGCTCGGTAGTTAGAACCGCTGAACTAGACAACGGTGTCGATTAGAGGTGGGTAGGTGGGGTACATAGATTAGAGATGAGTGGTACTCGTATGATTCGTATCACTGGTAGCAGTACGAAACATACGAATCTTTTCTCGATACGATTTGTTTGGTACGAATCGTTAAAAAGAGCCGAATCGATCGTCTGTAATATAGACAGCGCATCCCTCGACCGCCGGCGAGCAATGTGTAGAGTAGAGTGGAAGAGGACGAGTGGAGTGTTCAGTTATAATGCCGTACTCGGTTAATGGAGTAGCGTCTTATTTGATAGGGCGATCGGCGCGGTTATTTTGTAGTTATGGATTCTAATAGTTATTTTTGTGCAGCCGTACGTGAAATGAGTATTTCACGTTCTCAAAACAGTCCGTGAAATTCAATTTCACGGCCGTTACCCTTAGTAACGGCCGAAAAACTAAAAGTCACTTTCATAATAATTAACGTTTAAGTCACTTCAAAATTGACATTTATGATCGAAACGTCAACAAACCGCGACATGTATCTTGGTTTAATATTGTTATAAAATAAATGTTTTTGATAGAAAATATTGTTTTTCGCCATAACATATGATTTCGTGTCCGTCAAGTAGCTGTACAAATCAAAGTAGTATTGATAAGAAGAAATGTTTT
The DNA here is from genome assembly GCA_936432065.2 of Rutpela maculata. Lineage (NCBI taxonomy): Eukaryota > Metazoa > Arthropoda > Insecta > Coleoptera > Cerambycidae > Rutpela > Rutpela maculata. The sequence goes on along the minus strand of OW386286.2, from coordinate 69,807,554 downwards.
GGAATCACTTTTCATAGGTTAAAACAGGCCCGTACTCAAAAGATATGTTGAAACTGTTTTCTATTTATTTTAGATTGTATTTCAGATTATATTATATTATATTTGTTTGAAATGTGAAACCGTCATCTCATTAATTACTCTACTGGCTTGATATATGGTAGTGTCAATGTGTAAAGTCAACTAACATGTGTCTCCTCAAATGCTGTATAAACTTTTTTTTAAATCAGGACCTGGCGAGCCGTTCATGACAGTATGATCACAAGCCACGCCTTCTGCGGCCATTTCTCATTGTAGGATCTAAGCTTTATGACTACTCCTTATTTATATTCTACCTCCATGATTCAAAATATACCGTTTCCATAGAAACGCTCTGACGTTAAGGCCACCGCGTTTATTTAGCAAAATATAGCATAAACGGTGGTGTCATTTTCACCATCTATACTAACTATAATTTACGGTTGCACAAAAAATAGTGTTTTTCTTCAAGCGTATTAAAATGTTTAAATTATGTCACCAAAAACAGAAGTAGAAGTAGGACATTGCTTTACTAGTAACAAAATGTTAGTACCGAACGCCACCGTAGTGGACATTGTTTTACTAGTAACATAATGTTAGTTCCGAAAGCGCCACCGCAGTGGGTATTGTTTTACTAGTAACACAATATTAATACCGAAAGACACCGGTGGCGCGCTATCCACTAGCCACTAGTCATATTGTGTCAACATGTAAGACTGTAGTTTGAATATTTGTACATTTATGATAAATAAATGAATTTTTGCATTTTAATACGCTTGAAGAAAAAATAGTATATATTACACGGAGTAGAACGCCTTTTTTTGTGTTTCGCCCAGTTTGCGGCTTCGGCTTCGCCTCAGCCGCAAATCCTGGGCTCAACACAAAAAAAGAGTGCGTTCTACTCCTAGTAATATAATATACTATTATACCATGGCCGCGAAATTTTTTTGCGCCCTCGAGATTATCTTGCCTCGGCCGCAAGCGGCCTCGGCGATAATTTTTCTCTCGGTACGTAAAAAGGAATTTCGCGGTCTTGGTATAAAAATAACTATTATGTTATAAGGATCATAATGACAATCATTATGGTACTAGCTGTGAATATTTTAATGACAACATGGTGTGTACCATAATGATTGTTTATGATCCAAATTTCATACAAAATTTTATCTTCTGGCGTAAATTAATTAAAGTAAAAATTAATATGTATCTCTATTGTATTTTGAAGCTTTGGGCAGTAATTATTTCAAATTGACATTCAAAAGTAGGCTACTGTCATGCTACTGTCTATGATGTGTCCAAGTTACTAAGTAACTGTTTAAAGGTTGTTTATATTCATATGCTACTGTTAGTAGGTACGGTACACAACGAAAGTTAGATATATACTGCATTTTGTGAACACGCGTTGCCGCTTGGCGCAATCCTAGTTATAACATACGAGAATGATTTCCGATGGGGAGCCACAAAAAATTTCCCTTAGAATTCAAAATGGTGCCCTTTTAAATAATAGTACCCCGAAACACATAAATCTTATACATTACCGCATTTTTTCGCGTTTGGTATCATTTTTGAATATTTTCAGCTTGTGGAACACGACATGAAGTCAAAATAAATGAAAGACAAAATATAGGAATAATAAATAAATGATTTATTAATTTTTTTTATATTGAAAATAAACTCAAAACTTTTTCATCATTTACGTTAAGTTAAATTGTAACTGTAATATCATGTCCTGACACAGTATTTAATTATCTTACTTAGAATTAATGCACTGTCCACGTCATGTAGTGCACATTGATGTGCAAGGAATACCTACCGAAGCGCAACTGCATCTATTAGTGCAGCCCTGCTTACACCCGCACTTTAATAGTTCCCTAAAGGTTTCCCATATTGCAGGTTGACTAGTCCATTGTGGGGTCCACACTTTGTCTTCCTGTGTCCAACCACAATTAACTGGAGATGGTAATTCTTCAATAACATTGGCTGTTTGACCCCCATATATGGCTGGCTTGGTGAGCCGCACGAAGTGTATGCAGCTTTAGTGCATCTGTAGTAGTCGACTATTTAAGCAACATATTTTACAAAAAAACTGTACTTTTTGCAGAAGTCACCAAACTTCCCGTGCATCATGTCAACATTTAGGAAGGGGAGCCACCAGAAACCTATCCCCCTAACAAAATGGCGGTGATGTTTCTCAAAATGGCCCCCATAAAATTTAAATTATTTTAATGTAATAAACTTAAGCGTCTAGTTATGTTTCTAGGGATGCTGAATTAAAAAAAATGGCTCTAAAACGTTGCCAGAGGTCCATGGAACGAAATATTCAACATGGTGACCAAAATGGCCGCCACAAAATTTAAGTTTTATATTTCATTAACAATTTTAATTTATTTGCTTTCGTCATGATTAGAAAACATTATTTAGGTATTAGTGCTGGTAATACTTTTGAGGAAACCTCAGGTGACCTAATATCACTGGAAAATCGCACTGTTTCTGATGCGGAATCAGTAAAAATGCGGAGAAATTCTGAACGAAAAGGTATTGAACTCAGTCATTTGTTTCTGAAAGACTTGTTCAATGATCCACTGTGAGCATCTTTGCACCTATGAAGGCACACAAACTGAGCATTTTTAAGTCTAAGAAAATTAACAGTTCTGGAAAAAGTACTATTCAGAATCTGCGAAGTGACGTACATCTCTTTCAAAGATGTATGAACAGAAAACTTGACATGCAAAGTTTCTACATGAAACCAGTCCATATCCTCCATGTCTGTCTTCTGCTGGTCACCTTCGGCATGCAATTGGAAAGGTAGATATACTTGGTCCTTTCGAAGAAATGGTGAACAGAAATGATCGTAAATTTCCTGGTACATGTGATGCCATTGTGTATGATGTAGTTGCTCTGATTCATTCAATTCAGCCACGTGTTTCCCGTACCTTTGGAGAGTACTGCGTTCGGGAATTCCATCAGAGCATTATGGGATGTATCCAGAGCATCTCTGCTACAAGACTTGATATGGTATGGGACATGTACTGACCGGAAAGCCTAAAGAGCAGTCTACGTAATGCTAGAGGTGAAGCAATTCGACGTCAAGTTTTGCCAAACTTACCACTTCCTCGAAATTAGCATGAATTTCTTAGAAACAATAGGAAGACATCTAGTTGATAATGTGCGAACTACTAAGGTCGTCACTAACATTGGAAATGTTAGTTGTGAAACCGCTTCAACATCTCTTGTTGGACTTACTTACACTCCTTTTGAGGAGACAGATGGGCGGATTATAGACACAAGAGATGCGGTCATCCATGGGGCTAAAATCATTGTCATAAGAACCGTGGATATTGATGTTCTGGTTCCTGCCACATATTTCTTCTTACAATCCTACATATTCTCGAACAACTGAACAACTCTGTGGGATGTACGCGTGCGCGGTTGTCATGACGACGGTGCGTGCATGGCGTTGGGATAACATACAGGGTGTCCCTTCGTCAAAGTCTACAAATAACTCTTTGTAGTATTTTTTAAACGACAAATGAACTAAATAAGAAACGTCGCAAAATACACGTTCCGTACCTGTAATCTTCACAAAAAACTGTTGCTGAATGACAAGCATTAAGTTTATGTTTTATATGCGTGTTAAGTTTACTCAATTAAAATAACAAATCTTACAAGAAAACAGTGTAATATTCATGTGAATAAATTATATATAATTTAGATAAATTCACTGGACCCGTCCCTCTTTTTTTGTAATGGCAAATCAAACTTAAGTATCTTGATCCTTAACTCAAAATAGTCAAAAACGATACAAAACTCGAAATAATACTGTACCATAAAATTTATTATATTTTAAGACTGTTATTTTTTAAACCGGCCGCCATTTTGAATCCTAAGGGAAATGTTGGCTCCCCTTCGGAATTTATTTTCCAACATCTAATCTAACACCATGCCAAGTGGCATCGCGTGTTCATTAAATGAAGTATCGTTTCACGTACCGCAGCCACTATGTTATAAAATAATATTGCTAAAGTTTTCCCAAAAAATGAGCGATTTAGAAAATAGTTTACTGCGAGAAATTGAAGAATTGGCAGAAGACGTAGTTGCTTCCCTCGTGCTCCCAAAATCTAAAAGCGTTTATGAAAAAATTTATGACCAGTAATTTTATCTTTTTTAGGATTATAGTATTGAGTACTATAATGAAATCATTATAGTACTGAGTTCGATAAAGTAAATCATTTTGACACTGAAAATGATGTCTATAATTAAATCATTTTGACACGTCAGAAGATAAAATATTATGTTTCATATATGGTGTTATCATTTCCAATGTCTCCGATGGTTACAAGGATTACGAAATCTGTGAATTTTCTTCAACCAGAGAGTGGTACTTAGCAATATCTAAAACAATAATGCTTGGATTTTGTAATTCCGGCAAAGGTCAGCCACGTTCCAAAATTTTCAGATAACATTTTCTATTTCATATTTTACAGCACCGTGTAACTCTGTTTTGGACTTTTTACGATTCCGTTTAACCGAAGATTCAAGTTCCACATTTTCTTTGTCGTTTTTAGCTATTTTTCTTACAGTCTCTTCATCGATTTTTAAAGCCTCACGAACTCGCCTTTGAACAGCCTTTATTGACAATAAAGATCCACCATTTTAATTTTCCTTTTGAAAATATTCCAAACTAACTGCTGTGATTGCGGATTTAAAAATTCACCAGGACGCATGTTTACTATTTTAACAATAGAACAAGATTAAAATTTCCCTCTTAGGCACTAATTGAAATAAGTCACTATATCTGCTATACCCTACTTCTGAAAAAATCGACCCGCCTCTGGAATTGCCAGCCGCATTCGACAACGACACGTGTTACGCAAATTGGTTTGCTGTCGAACAATAGAAATGCCGCACGTCGTTCGTAACTTGACCACAAAGATTAAAGCTTACGTTACAGATTAGGTTACAAACAATATTTCAATAAAGACAAGGAAGGATAGAGCTCCGGACGATATTCCTTACACTATGCGACCAGCATTCTATCAGCGAACAGGGTTTATAATGGTAAATAAGGTCATATAGGTTTTAAATGACCACTTCTATAACCCCCTGAAAACTTTCTCTCGATGATTTTGCATGGGATAGCATGTACATTGATAGAGAATGATACGTGTATAGTTTAAAACCTTAAGAGGGGACAACGCCAATCACAAAATTTCATCGGTAAAGCTAAAGCTGATATGTGTTTCTTAAGATTTAAGAGTATTACGCAGCTGTTATTAAAATTTCTGCTTGGTTCCCGTATTTTCAACTAAAATCTAGTTCAGTTTAATGTTTATGAAGTTCTAAATACTTTGTCCTAATAAAATAGGTTGGAAATCTAAGTGCGTGTTGCTTGTAATTAGCAGTCTATTTTTACTAATCAACAATATTGAAAATTTATTTACGTGAATTTTTAAATACTTGTTTGGCTTCAAGCAAAAATGCGTATATAAACATTAAAAATAAGAATAAACTTGAAAAACTTAAAATTTAAGGTTATGTTGGTTACATGATGCAGATGCCCTATTGTAGTGCTGTAGGTAGCACCATCTATTAAAAAGCACTGTACTAAAAATCTTGACTGGGAAAAAGCAATTTTTATCCAAACGGCTGGCGTTATTATACCGAAAAAAAGATATTCTTGTTCTTTGCTGGAAATTATTTTTTAGTACAATGCTGTTTTAGTAGATGGAGTCATTTCGATAAAATTAAAAATGATTGCAAAAATAATTACATTTATAACCGATGCGCACTCATTTCGTGTATTTGAATCTTGGTCTCGATGTGTTCTTTCTTGACCTTTCAGGCGTTGATTGTAAGTAGGTAGAGCAATAGTAAAGAAAGTACGAACGCCAAAACTAGACAACCAACACAACAGCTCTATACTTTATTGGCTCATTTCCGCCCACTCCCCTAATTTGATCGCTCTTAAATCATCTCTGCTTTAATGTAAAATGCAGATTTATTTCTTATATTGAATTATACCGCCAGCATTTTTCTTATTTATTATAGATGACTTACCTGGTATTCCAGAGATACAACATTCAACTGAAATTTATGCCTCTTGAAGTGAATGTTGCCACATTTAAGAGGTGCCTCAACAGCTACCGTGTATATCGAATAGTTGTGACAATTGAAATTGTTAAATCTGAATATTTCACTAGAATTAATAATTTGAATACTATTGAAAGGATTTATTAATTTCAGGTCACACGGTAACGTATTTACGACATTGATCGCTGCGTGATTTTTGTCTGGTAGTTTAGTATATGTGGTTTCTAGACACAGCTCTAAGATTCCTGCACAGAAAAAGGCTAATCCTGCTACTATTCCACCGAAAGCCATACGGTGCAGGGAGTTCTCTAAGATATGAAGTTTTGCAAAGCAGGGATAAAATATGCGATCGAATATGGGTATCATGATAAGCACCATAGCTGGATTCACTACTTGCATTTGATCCGGAACTATTTGTGTTCCTAAAAGATTCCCATCCATATGAGATGCCTGAAAATAAAAATAAAATGAATATTTTACTAGATATTGTCACCTGGAGAGACCAGAAAATTGTCGTCAATTCTTGCGTCATAAATATAAGTGCATGTTGCTTTCATAAATTAACGTGAGTAATTTCTTTTGTGCGTTAGAAGCACGAAGAACTTGCGCACATACAGTCGCCTGCAATATTTCCAAGAGTGTCCGTCTTTTAGTTATTAATCCAGCTACCAAAGATTTTAACCTCGGAAAAAATGAAGAATGGCTGAAACTTGACACGTGATATTTTTCAAAGTATGTTATTAAAAAATAAATATATTTACATCGTCATAGGGCACCAGCGCAGCGTCGGATTGTACCACCGGGAAACCGGGAAATTTCCCGGTGGGCCCTCGACTTACAGTTTTGGGGCCCCCGAGACCTCTGGCGTCGAGAGACCGTAATATTGTCATTATTCTTAATAAAAATAATAACGATAATAAAGTTAAAAGCAGAAAATACATAAGACTTGCGCCCATTTTCCCGTATAAAACGTATTTTTGAAAACACACTTGTATTTGCTTTTTGGTAATGTCTATCTGTTCCTAAATTGAGTTTAACATGCGTGTCTCGCTTGGTTTAGTGTTTAGTTGATTTTTCGAAAAGACAAAGAGCAACACTCGCAGAGCCGGATTATCCATAAGGCTAACTAGGCTACTAGGCTACAGAATAGGGGTGACGATGCGCGAAGAGGCGCGCGCAATCAATTTTCGTTTTCGAGAAAAAAATTTTTTTTCCATTTCCTTCTCTGTGCTTATCAATTTTGGTTAAAAATTTTTTCTTTAGATTTCTCACACCTGCTCATCAATTTTGAAACTCGGACAAAAACTTACAAGTCTAAATACAAGTAGTGGCGAGTATTTGGAATATGTAATTTTTTCATTCCGTCAAAGGATCGATAGGATGCGAGTAAGATTAAAGATGAGATCAGCATCAAAAAACCCTGAAGAACAACTTTTGATCACTTATGCTTTATTTCGCTTCAATCTCGAATTTTCACTACCTTAAACCTTCAACTCCTATTTTAACATCCATACTAACCCAGTCACTTTATACGTAAAAAGGCCAAACCTCTAAAAAAAATCCAACCTAAGATTCTCCAACGGGATTCTCTTTATTTTGGCGTCACAAATAATTTCTCAAAAGTCCATACAGCCAACTGGACGGCTACAATAGTTACAGCAGGTCAAATGTCAAGAAAATCATTTTTTCTCAAATATCTCGTAAATTATCGGTTTTCCGTTAATCTTGGCTATTGTAGTATAATTTGTTCGTGAGATAAATATGCATAAAAAATGTTCTATACAAAATTTACATAGAACAAATAGTTTTCGAGATATTGGTCCGAGAAACTTCGGAGCAAAGTGCATACGCCACTATTATATATGTAGAGTGTTGTATATACATAACAAGACTTATGAATATACAGTGTGTCCCAGGATAGATGTAACAAGAGGTGTAATGGACCAAAAACTGTGGAATTTTGGAATGGTATTTGGGGATTGAGTCCTGCTTGTTGTAAAACTAAAGTATACCAAAAATGACTTGATTTGGTGTTCTACAGGGTGTTTTATAAGCAAAGTTGTAAAAATCACCACTAATAAAGTACCTTTATTTTTCAAAATATGAAAAAATTCCACTAAGAAAAGTTATTTAGAATGCAATTCTATACCTCTATACCAAATTTCAGGAATACAAAATTATTTTTTTGAAACCTCATTAATCTTCTGTTAGTAATTGTTTCTTGTTTTACAATTAGTTCGATTAACATTATACCTTCTTACATCTCATATATTCAATTTTTTATTTACCAATCGCCTACTTTTTGAGATGATTAACATTTGCTCCTACACAACTTTAAATATGAATTCAACTCTTAATTCGCAAAAAATGGGAAGTTTAAAAAAAATATATTTTATATTCCTGAAATTTGGTATGGAGGTATAAAATTGCATTCTAAATAACTTTTCTTAGTGGAATTTTTTCATATTTTGAAAAATGAAGGTACTTTATTAGTGGTGAATTTTACAACTTTGCTTATAAAACACCCTGTGGAACACCAAATCAAGTCATTAGTTCTCCAACAAGCAGGACTCAATCCCCAAATACCATTCCAAAATTCCAAAATTTTTGTTCCATTACACCTCTTGTTACATCTATCCTGGGACAAACTGTAGAGGAATATCGTTTATGCACATATACCAGCACAATTTCTGTCTGAGATGTCCTTGAAATGAACACTTCTTCATAATAGTAATAGTAAGGACTTTTACTAGTAGCATTCTGACATTCCACTGCTTTATTTCGAAAAGGAAAAATAAATGCACTTAAAACATTACAAAAAAGACCAGATTTACAGGAAGCATTGGCGGCATTCAAAATAGAAAACTGTTCGAATAATTTGCTAATAAATAAGCCTGTGCAATTATCGTCACTTCCACCCACAGCTGCAGCTATCAACAATATCTATTCAGGGTATATTACCAGGTTCAAACTTGGATGGGAAAAGATTCAGACCCTGAGAAATGGTGTTGGACTTAAAACAATAATTTTTTACAGCCAACAACTACACTGATTCCTCCTGCACTATATGAACTTCTCAATTCTATTTTCTGCAATTGCACAAAAGGTTGTGGCACCAATTATGGATGCAGAAAAATAGGATTGCCATATTCCGTAGTGTGTGGCTCTTGTCGGGGCCAATCGTGTTTCAATACGATGCCCGAGGACACAACCGTTGAATATGAGTTCAACGATGATGAAGACGAACTCATTTCGTTATTTTCCACTGAGATGGTTGTTGACGAAGATGAAAATATTGTGGAAAGTGGAAATAGAAGGGATAAACGGACACGAAGAAGAAGAAGTCAGCAAAGACGAACCATAGACAACAAAATTATAATATAACTTGTAACCCATAGATTAGGCCTATAGAGGACACCATGTAAAAAAAAAACGAGCCTTGCATTCTACCTCAAAGGTGGTGCGAAAACGAATGCAGCACAATGTCCGAGTTTTCTCAATAATCTCAAAAACTATTGATTCTACGTAAATTTTGTAAAGGACCTATTTTATGCAAATTTATCTCACGAACAAATTTTATAATAATCAAAATTAACGTAAAACCGATGATTTACGAGATATTTGAGAAAAACCGATTTTCTTGATATTTGACCTGCTGTAACTATTGTAGCCGTCCAGTTGGCTTTATGGACTTTTGAGAAATTATTTTTGACGCCAAAATAAAGAGAATCCCGTTGGAAAATATTAGTAACTAGGTTATACGTTAAAAACGATTCAAGAAATTTAAGCGATTAACTTATTATCCCATAAAAATGAATTTGGTATCCAATCTACATGAACACTACTTCGTTTATGTGTGACTCTCGACCAAGGAGGTAAACGCGGAATAAAGAAAAATATCTGCGATTTTTAGGTTACGTTAACCCAAAGCCACTTTGTCGCAACACTACTCTAAAGTACAATGTCTTAAAGGTATTTTCCATTTTTTTTCTATTTAAATTGATTGATATGTCTACTGTGATTTTTGTCCAAAAAAGGGCACATTTTTCTCACTGTGCGCTGGAGGGGGGTACACCTCCAGACTTTCCACATCTTTGGTCTGGGGCCCCCTTACATATTTTTCCCGGTGGGCCCTTGCACCCACAATCCGACGCTTATTTAATAAAATTGAGTTTGAATTTTCAATGTTCCGTTTTTCTTAAACGTCTCGAGAAATATTGATCGGGAAAATTAAATCCCTTTTTGAAGAAGAGAAAATTTAGCAAGAAAAGGACATATGATTTTTTTTTACTTTTGCGCGGAAAACTGAAAAAAAATGGAATTTCACAAAGTGTCATATCTCTGTTCAAAATGAACGTAAAAAAAATAAAATAATAGTAAATCGTAGATCTTCAGATGTATTGATTAATTTTTTTTAAGGGATTGCTCCTGAATGATGTAGGTATGTGCTTTTAATAATTTTACTTCGTGGATAAAAACATACATTTTACTTAAAACGTTATTTTATCTTCAAACATTGATCAAAATATTGATTTTGTTGAGTTACATTTTTAATACTTTATATTTTGATTCAATAGTAGGAAAAACCACCTTTCGTTTATTGATTCTAATAGAAACCACTTTGAAATTTGTGAATTTCGACAGTTTGGAAACTAACAAAAAAATTAAAAATACAAAATGAAGATAAAACTAATTAAAACTAATAAATAATATTAATACTAATAAATAAAACTAATTACTAAATACTATTTAGTGCGTAATTTAATTTCAAAATTAATTTTTACTTCCCTCGCTTACCGAAGGAAAGTATTATAATCGTGAGCCATTTAATTCCGTCAGTCTGTCTGTCTGTCTGTCTGTTGGCGCTATATCTACAAAGCCACTTGACGGGGAAGAATAATATTTGGTAGGTAGTTGACGCTACTGCTAACGGAGAACTGAGATCCACTTCCGTTGAAGAATATATAGGGTGAACCCCATAGAAAATATAAATAGGGAAAAAATATGACGAAAGACAATAATAGTACCATGTAGTTAACACAACTGTCAAGGAATGAATATATAAAAAAAATATAAAGGGTGGTCACCTCAGTGGTCACCCTAAAAAAAATTAAAAAATATGATGGAGGACGACAATTTTCCGTACGCAATTAACAGAACTGTCGAAAAAAAAAGTATGCAAGTATCTGTACTTGCATCGTATATAATATGGATTTTAATATTCTCGAGTTGATAACGGGTTTTACATCTCCAAATAAGAAAATATGTCTATGGAAGCCAACCAGAAGAAGCAGAGACACAAATACACATTTTTTCAAAAGAATATTTTGTTTTTGCATACAGTAAGTGGATGCGACACATCTTATTTCTTCGGCATCGGTAAAAAGAGCATCATTAATTCAATAGAAAAAAAAGTCAAAAATTACATTTATGTAAAGCAATGGAGATTTTTTAAAAGAAAATTAGTCTCATGACTTGATTTACGAAAGTGGCATATTGGTCCTGTGGTGGTAAAACAAGAGTTTCTCTTAGGTTGATACCAAGAATGTGACGTCACGTGACAGTTAGTTTTTACGTGGTAAAGTGGTAGAAGACGCGACTCCGACTCTTGTAACCTTTTGTGTTAAATTATATATGTTCAGAGTATTTTTAAGTTAAATTAGTGCTAAATAAAGTACTTTATTACAATATAAAGGTAGTGTCAATTCCGAATTCTACTATTCAATAATAGGTTATGGGTCCAGGTCATAATTCGGAGACAAATATGGAGGCAGCACAGAGCTTGGTCGCAGTGAATAAACTAAATAACAACAATTGGAACGTTTGGAAATTTCAAATTAAAGTCATACTGATGGCGAAAGGATTGTACGAGATTACAAGTGATTCGGAAGAGAAACCGGTTGAAAACGGTGATTTATAGGAAAAGTGGAAGCTGAAGGATGCCAAGGCACAAGAAACGCTTGTTACGCGGATGGAAGAAGGGCCGTTATCACACATAATGCAGTGCAGTGGTGCACATGAGTTGTGGTTGAAATTAGAGAGTATATATGATAGGAAATCTGATGTGAGCATGCACCTGTTGAATGAACAATTTTACAACTTAAAATTCGATAATGATGACGTTAACAGTTTCACTACGAGGGTGTCAAACTTGTGTGCCAAAATGAAACAGCAGGGAGAAGAAGTACCCGAGAAAATGGTTATAACAAAAATAATTATGGCATTTGCTCCTAACATAGTCACATTATATGTCCATTAAAATGGATAGATGAACATTACATCCCATAGGCAACAGTGGCGGGTATGTATAGAAGGGAAAATGTACAATATTGTACATATTTTATGTAATAATTGTTGGTTAACCTCTAGGAACATAACCTCGGATTTAAAAAATATAATAGGTAGAGATGTTTTATTCAAGGGAAATATGTATTGAAAGGATATTATTTATAATATTATTATTACAACTGTAAACTGAACGCCATCATGTTACGACTATGACCTACCTCTGAAGTCTCAGTGTAAAAGGAATGTAGAGTGTTATTATTGTAAAAAGAAAGGACATTTAATGAGAGACTGCTTCCATAAAAAACAAAAAGAAAGTAAAGGAAATTCGGGAGGAAACAAAAATGGACAGAGTAATAAAAACAATAAAAGTTTTGCATTAGTGGCTACCTCGAATGAAATTGAATCGCAAGTAAATACAGACTGGTTCCTAGATAGTGGTGCTTCTCAGCATATGTGTAAAAATAAAGAACTTTTTGATAATTATGAGGTGTTAAAAGTGACAAAAAACATTAAAATTGGTGATGGTTCTACCATGAAAGCTATTGGACAGGGAAGTGTTCGCATGCGTGCTTACAATGCAATGGACAAAGTTTTCATGATGTAACTATATATAATGTACTGTATGTGCCAGACTTAGAAGTAAATTTATTTTCTCAAGGAAGTGCATTGGACAAAGGTTCATCGTTAATTTCAAATGCAAAGAATGCTCAGTTAATAAATGAAGACAAGATGGTGTATGCTATGGCGGTTAGATCTGGTAAGCTATTAAAAATGTTATTTCAAGTGGACGCTAGTAATATTTCTGAACGTACCCTTGGTAATTGTCAAAATTCAACCTGTCAGATGAACTGTAATGGTAAACATTGTTTATTAGTTAAAGAATGTCACGATTTAATGTGGTGGCACAAGACAATGGGTCATCAAAATTTTCGACACGTTAAAAATATATTGGATCAAAGTAATATTGAAGTGAAGGAGAATTAAATGATCAATCGACTTACCTGTAAGGAAGGTGGATCATAATTATATGAGCAGTCTCGTCGAAATATTACAAAACACCCTGTAGTAGCAGTTTGCTGCACAATTCGGTACGACGTTGAAAGAGCTGAAAAGAAATGACTCATCCCTACCTACGTCTCGATCTAATAATCTCTAGCCTCACTCGTTGAAAGTATGAACTCAGGTTTGATCGCCTATAGGGCGGGATTGTACTGATTATAAATAAAAAGAAAACAAAGGGAGGGATTTGTAATATTTCGACGAGACTGCTCATATAATTATGATCAACCTTCCTTAGAGGTAAGTCGATTGATCATTTAATTATATTTCGCAGTCTCGTCTCATATTACAAAACACCCTGTAGATGTTTAAAGAGTAGGCGGCTCAAACCTGGGAGTAACGGTATTTTTGTAAGAAAAAGCTTAATTTTCCATACATATTATAGTTAATTAATTTCTATAATAATATTATCTCTGTAACATGACAGATGCAAGACAAAAAACAATATTTTCTGTAATAGACAGAAAAAAAGTAATTTAAACCCAATTAATACAATTAATTTGAACATAAATTTTAGCCATATAATGTCCCTGACTTGACAGATTTTTAACACTTCCATAAACCTCCAAGTTAAAGTGTGGAGGAGTTATGATTTTACGCAATTTTAATATTTCTAAGTATTTGAGGTACCATGGTTGGCTGACCCGTTGTGGAACAACAAGTTGCTTTGTTTTAATTATTTTTTATAAAATTTTAGGTACCAAACAAAATGGGTCGGGCCCCCTGAAATGTATATTTTACACTTTTTATTTAAATTTGTGACAAATAGGTCAATATCTCGGGCTCCAAATTTTTTTCTTTTTTTTTTTTTTTTTCATGTTCGGTGTTTACAGAATGCCTTCGAGATTTATAATCAGCCTCCGTGTTTTGCACCTGTTCTAATTTTTTTCTAATTTTTTGCAAAAGATTTTAGTGCATAAAATGCAGCTTAATGCAGTTGATGTGATTTACTTTTTCTACCTGACTCCAGAACCCGTGGGAAGCCACGCTATTACAGTGCCCTCCCCACCCCGTTTTAGATAGTTTGCTTGATGGTTTGGTTTGGTTTGCTGCTCCTGTAACCACCAAACAAAGTCAATTTTTAGGCTCGTTGGAATGTTCCTTTTGTGGTCATAATTGTTTTGATTAGTTTTAAGTGACATATACTTGGCTATTTCAAAACCTTTTAAGTAAAGCCTTCCAAACTTGACAGCCGGGCATATGGCTACGAGCTGTCCCATAAGTTTTAAAACATTCCTTTTTTCATATACATATTTTACTAAAAATGTTCAAGTTAACAGGTTATTTTCCGCTTTTGTCCAGTCAGACTTATTGTCAAATTTTGTGAATTAAGTAAAAATCCTAAATATTTTATTTCTCTGGAAGGGATTAATTGACTTTTCTCTTTATTTATCATAAACTCTGGATAAATTAGAATATCCGTGGTGTATTTTATGTTATTTTGACATTTTTTCGTTGAACTAATAAGTTTAATCCAAAAGGTAGGTAACGAGTTAAATTCAAAAAGATTTTGTTAAATTCGAATCTCAAAAATTTCCTGTGTGATCTTTTTTAATCGGTATTAATAAGAAGCCTCCTTTAAGTCCACAGGGGCTAAGAAACAGTTATAAGAAATTAAAACATTGCCAGTTCTATAATCTTCTATATTCCCCATTTGTTTTTTTTTTCCTTAAAAAGTATGGTGACATAAATTCATTTTTAGAATGTTACATAAAGAATTGCATTTATGTTTATTAATTTAGAGGTCGACTGATTATATAATTTAATTTCAGATATTGTTATATTTGGTTTACTTATATATACAGGGTGTGACCTGAAAGGTATGACATACCCTTGTATACATTTTTCCCAAATGTGGGGATTGTTGTCGCCCCTTTCCAATTATTTAAAAAATAGCCAGTCGACCGGCGTATTTTTCATTTGCCTCCTCTGCTGACGTTGGTAACATCTCTGTCGTGGCTTCCTCTTTTTCCCCTTCTACGTTCAAAGCTTTTTTGTTTTCCTTGTTCAACAGGGGATTATCTGGTGTCTTCTATAGTTGGATATAGCGAGTTGAAGAAATGTCAATATTTGGCTTGCATTTGCCAGTTTTACAAGGATATCTGTTATTAGGTTGAGATTTTCTCCTTGTATAATTTTCTCCATTGGTGACACTCAGGCTGATATACCCGCCGCTAGCTGTTCTTGCAATTTGGCAAGAAATTTGTCTTATTTTAGTGTATTTTCGTTTAAACAAATTTGAACTTTACCACTTAATTTTGGCGAGTTAAGTCGTGGGATATTTTCTCGTAAAGGACATTTACGAATGATGTCCTTCCGAACCTCTTTATTTAGACCATTTTCAAGATAATTTGTCCATCTGACAAATACTTCTTCGTATACTTTTGGCCCACATACATGGACATTTGACGGGTTACTACCTCGATTGTCTCCGCGCTCAGTGGCGGTACCGCATCAGTAGAGACTATTGGAGAATGATTTTCTTAATTTCCATGTGAGTGGTTTTGACTTTCCCTTTCCTCTTCATAATCCAGGAGGGAGAAAACCCATATTTTTGTTAATTTATGTACCAATTAGGTCACATGTATGGCAAATCATGTGCCTGCTTTTGAAAGTTTAAGAGAATCATGCGATCACTTGTATCTCTTATATGTATTTATATGAAACATATAATTGAGGTGATGTGTAAATAAAGTCTCCTACACATTTTTCTTTTTAATTTTCATTTAGGTGAATCATATGATCACCCTTCCTATATTAATGCCCTGTATATATTTCATAAAACTTGATGTCAAGTACAACATATTTTGTTTTGTCAGGATCATTTCGTATATTTATTTTAGTTTAAGGCAAGAAATGAGAGTTAGCGATAAAGCAATCTAGCAAAAACCTTATCTGTGTTTTTAGCAGTTTTGTATATTACCATTTAACACCATTCAATGCTTTTTTATGGAAATATATATTTTAGTTTAAGTCGCAATGTTTATAATAAATTGAACTGAACCATTATTTATAAAATTTAGGCACATATGTATGACTGCATTATAACATGTTTATAATAAATTGAATTAAATCTTTGTTTATAAAATTTAGGAACATATTATGAATGACTGCAATATTCAATTGGCGTCACCATTGCACTCATGCCAGCTCCAATTTGCTGTTGGATGTGAATGAAAAAATTGTATTGGCGTATTGTAGTATTAAATACAAACGGAAAGTTCTTGATTAAATTTTGGGGCACGTATTGTCAAACAATTCCCGGTAATCGGGTATTTGTCAATAAGCTCCATCCTAATATTTTTATTTATTCCACTTTTCAACACTTGCCAGGGGACATAGGTTGATTTTCTCCTTTGCCAATCTTTTTTTTTTTTTTTTTTCTAATTCGGACCAAATTGGTATTTACATGTAATCTCAAGTAGACTACTTATTTTACCTGTGCGTCGATATGACGCACGCGGTGTTCAGTGCAGATGACTACTTACAGATGAACCTGTTAATAAAACGTCACGCTTAAAAATATGTGAGACTATACCCAACCTTACAAGGTATTATTTTCAATAGACAGTAGCGTAACTAGAGTCGATGAGGCCTGTATGCAAGATTATCTGGTTGCACCCCCTAAACTTTATAAAACAAATAAGTCTCGTTAAAATAAATTAATTCAGTTTATTTAACATAAAATAAAAAAACATTTTTTTTAAATGTATAGCTCCCAGAGGCCTTGTGAGACGCTCTAAGTTCTGAGGCCGTGTGCGCCGCACCCCATGTAGTTACGCCACTGAATATAGAATATTTTACATACACAATATTTATATATAATGTAAATAAATAATATTTTTCTTAAAATAATAAATGGAGCCAGTAGGTGGGCAGTTATTTGAGCTCCATAAGTATTTTCCACTTAATTAGTGGCAGTACTTCGCACACAATGAGTGGCAGTATATTTGCATCCAATGAGTGGTAGTATTTCGCACACAATAAGTGGCAGCTGTATCATTGTACACAATAAGTGGCAAGAACAGCATTTTTCGTAAACAAAAATTCTGTATATTTGCATCCAATGAGAGGCAGTATTTGGCACACAATGAGTGGCAGTATATTTGCATCCAATTAGTGGTAGTATTTCGCACACAATAAGTGGCCGCTGTACTATTGCACACAATAAGTGGCAAGAAGAGCATTTTTCGTAAACAAAAATTCTTTTTGTTTATTTTTGCAATGCCAGTAAAGCTATCTGATAACGTTTCCACCAGTGTTAAGTTTCCATTAGTTCTGCTCCATACACATTAACCTAAAAGTTTGTTTCAAAACTTACTTGAAGTACTGAAATCATCCTCCAACTCCTTACGCAGTTTCTTTAAAATTTTGTTCACTTTTCTCTTGTTTCATCTTTTTGAACTATGTTTTCCCATCTTTTCACAATCCAAATAAATGTACACTCACACACAATCCGAAATTTCACGTCCATACCGTTTCGTACGACAAACTACAGTGAGGCTAGAGATATTAGATCGAGACGTAGGTAGGGATGGGTCATTTCTTTTCAGCTCTTTCAACGTCGTACCGAATTGTGCAGCAAACTGCTACTACAGGGTGTTTTGTAATATGAGACGAGACTGCGAAATATAATTCTACATTTTGTAGTTCATATGTGCAAGGTAAACATCACAGAGAACCGTTCCACGTTAGTACATCGAGATCAAATGAAATTGGTGCCATAGTTCATGTTGATTTATGTGGTCCATTGGAAGAGCCCTCTTTGAATGGCTCAAGGTACATGTTTTTATTAAAAGATGACTACTCAAATTATAAAACAGTATATTTCTTGAAGAATAAATACGAGGTGTATGAAAAATTAAAAGAATTTATAATGCATGTAAAAACACAGACTGGAAAATCAATAAAAGTTATAAGGAGTGATAATGGTAAAGAATTTGTCAATAAAAAGGTAAAAAATTTATTGATAGAATATGGAATACAGCATCAGTTAACGGTATCCTACACTCCCCAACAAAATGGGCGAGCGGAGAGAGAATTTCGCACAATTGTTGAGGCCACAAGGTCAATGTTAGCCGAAAAGAACCTGGAAAAAAAGTTTTGGGCTGAAGCAGCCAATACAGCAGTGTGCTTGCTTAATCGTACAGGTACAATGGCCAGTTGGAGATAAAACTTCATGAGGTATGGCATGACAAACATTTTGATTTAAACTCATTGAGAGGTGCGTTTGGAAATGAAGTATGGGCATATGTACCAAAAGAAAAGCGACAGAAATTAGACATGAAAAGTAGAATTGGAATATTTGTTGGATACTCAGAAAATGTAAAAGGGTATAGAGTATACTTTTCGGATAAAAATGTGGTTACCGTATAAAGAAAAATTATATTATTTATTCCAGAATCGATAAGTAAAGATGTCGAGGAAAATGTCAATGAAAATATAAAGGAAACAACTGTGAGTTTGGATATAGACAACACAGGAGAAAATCAGAACGAGGACTTAGTGGATGATTTACCTGCAACTGAAAATGAAAATGAACCACAGATTTCAGAGTTAAAAACTGAAAGTGAAAATACAGATGAACGTTTACGACCCAGACATGTATTGAAACCTCCAACACGATTCGACGAGCCTACATCTTATGAAGAAGCGATGGCTAGTGATCACGCGAGTGAGTGGCAAAAGGCAATAGACGGGGAAATTAAAGCGTTAATTGATAACGATACGTGGCAATTAGTGGACAAACCGGAAAAGTGTGATATAGTGGACAGCAAATGGGTATTCAAAGTGAAAAGGGATCAAGTTGGTAGAATAAGTCAATTTAAATGTAGGTTGGTAGCTAGAGGCTTTCAACAGCAAAGTGTTTACGATACTGTTTATGCGCCTGTTGTAAAGTTAACTACTATAAGGTCTATTTTAGCTATAAGTGCGAATTAAAATTGGTTGATTTATCAAATGGATGTATGTAATGCTTTCCTACATGGAGAAATGAAAGAAAATTTATATATGTATTTGCCAAAAAACTGTGAACCAGAAAAAGATAAAGTGTGTAAACTTAAAAACTTAAAAATATATGGTCTAAAAAAGGCTCCATTATACTGGTATGACAAGTTTGATAATTTCATGTTTGCTCAAGGTTATAGTAAAAGTAAATGTGACAATTGTTTATATATTAAAATACAGGAAAATGTAAAAGTATTTGTGTCAGTTTACGTTGATGATGTTTTAATTACTGGTTCATGTACAAAAGAAATTAATTTGTTGAAAGTAAATTTACAGAAAAACTTTAAAATGAAAGATATGGGTTTATTATGTTACTACTTAGGTATATTTATAGAACAAGATGTTGAAAATGGTGTTGTTAGTTTAGGTCAAAAGAATTATTTGGAAAATGTGCTTAAAAAATTTGACATGTATAATTGCAACTCAGTAAGTACTCCCATGGATAATAATTTTGATTATGATGGTTTAAAAAGAGACGAGTCAAAAAGTTATGAAATTGAAAACAAATGTAGACAAATTATTGGTTGTATAATGTACACTATGTTAGGCACAAGACCCCATCTATGTTCTAGTATAACTTTATTGTCAAGATATCAAAACTGTGCTAGTGAACAGTTATATATTTCCTTAAAAAGGGTATTACGTTATATAAAAGGTACCATAGATTTAAAACTTGTTTTCAGAAAGAAAAATGATAATATGATAACTGGGTATGCCGATGCAGATTGGGGAGGCGACACTACCGACAGAAAATCAACAAGTGGATATTGTTTTTTAATATTTGGTTGTATCGTGTCATGGGGCTCTAAGAAACAAAGTACTGTTGCCCTTTCAACTACAGAGGCCGAATATATAAGTTTAAGTATCAGTGAAGCTTGCTGGTTTAGAAACTTGATGTTAGAGTTGAATCTTAGTGATTTTAATTGTAAGGTTACTGTATTTGAAGACAATCAATCTGCCATACGTTCATGTAACTCTCACGAACAGTTAAAACGAATGAAACATTTGGACATAACATATCATTTCATTAAGGATAAAATCCAGGAAGGTATTGTAGAAGTAAAGTACATTCATACGAGTGAACAAATGGCAGACATACTTACAAAATCATTGAATAAACATGTTTTTGAAAAGTTGCGTAATAAAATGTTATTTTAAGATTATTCTGTTAGTTATGGTGACTTATTGATGAACTAAGAATAAGAAGTTGTTTATTGTTTCTTTTGTACCCATGCTAAAAAAAAAAAATATATATGATTTATTTGTTTGTATTAGAAAATCTTGATTGAGGGAGGGTATGGTGGTAAAACAATCAAGAGTTTCTCTTAGGTTGATACCAAGAATGTGACGTCACGTGACAGTTAGTTTTTACGCGGTAAAGTGGTAGAAGACGCGACTCACACTCTTGTAACCTTTTGTGTTAAGTTATATATGTTCAGAGTATTTTTAAGTTAATGATTTATTCACATTCTCTAGTGCTAAATAAAGTACTTTATTACAATATAAAAGTAGTGTCAATTCCGAATTCCACTATTCAATAATAGGTCCTTCTATAGCTTTATAATCCACCGGAAAAAACTAAATGTGTAGATGATTATAGAAAGACATGTTTTATGAAAGCTACAGCTAAAAAAAATTAATAAAATCGCAAAGCTTGAAAGCTTACCGTCCACATCTGATGCTGCAAAGCAACATTTTTATAGAGTATGTTCAGGTTTGACAATGGTTTTCTAGTATCCAGTAATTTATCAGCAGTTGGGTTGGTGTAAGAGCGGAATCCTAGATGCTACCACCAGATCAAAAACAATTTTGGAAATGATTACTATTCTTATGTACATACGTCAGTATGTCCTTACTACAACTTTGAAGTTTGTAAACCTCTGATGACGTGCAAACTTTAATAGAAGAAGAAAATGAAGACTCTAATGAAGACAATTATTAAAGTCGAACAGAGGAAGTTTTGAAACGTTATTTCAATTTTTTAAAACTTTTATTTCGTTTTTTTAATTTTTACTGAAATTATATAACGTGTCATAAAATATACAAACTTACATACCAGGAAATTACTTTCCGGTCGTAATTTTTTTGATTTTTAATTGATCGAGATAAAACTAGGCGATTGTGACATGACACCAAAACGACATTTTTTTTATCCATATGTCAAGTTTCTGCGACTTCCGATCACCGGAAATGACTCCTACTTTTGAATTTTAAACAGAGTATATTTTTATATTTTTGAATCTAGATATGACTGCATATGACTGTACTAATTTTGTACATCTTTTCGCCATTTTGAAATTTTTCAGCCAATTTAATTTTTAATTCAGTGTCCCGTGACCAACCAGAATTTTACCCACCAAGATGTGTTGTGATACATCATTAGATTGGCACTGAAAAATAACATTTATCTATAGTACGAAAGTGATATACTTTCATTTGAAAATGTTGAATAATTTCGAAAAAGTGATTCTATCAATTTTCGACCTCTCCGTGACACACATGAACAAAAAAATAATTCAGTATATGTATATATATATATATATATATATATATATATATATATATATATATATATATATATATATATATATATATATATATATATATATATATATATATTAATGGGCTCATTTAGCATTTTTTTTTTTTAATTCATATTTCGAAAGTACAACTTGTAGTTAGTAAATGTGCAAAATATTAGAATTTTTTTCAACTCCTTCTCCCTTAAAATAAATAATGAACATAGAGCGCGCGAAAATGCAGTGTGACGTCAAGCCACCCGCACTCCAGCCAGCGGTCGACCATCTGTGGGTCGACCGCTAGCCTGCACCCACATAGTTTGATACGGCAAGCACAACAGACCGAATAACTCATAAACAGCATTGCTAGTGGATAAAGAATTAACGTACTGGTATCGAAACAAAAAAGGTAATGATCTTATGAAAAAAGTACAGATGTTAATTAAATCTTTTATTTTAGTGAATATAAAAAAAATACTTCGCCACTCAGATAGTTTTTTTTTGTTTTGTGTATAAAAAATATGTTCGCAATATTCACTTGAACTGTTACTGCAAAAAGAGCCAGTGCATATTCTATGCGAAATACTTTCAGTGTCCTGTAAGTGTATGCAATAAGTATTGAATTTTTAAATGTCCCTCAGTGCACTATAACTTCTCAACGACCACAACATTTTTACAATTCCTATAGACTGTAAATACTTAACTTCCTTGCGGATAACCCAGGTTGGTTCCTATTACCATGCATGCATTAGACATTTTTTAAATGCAAAGATAACACCTTATTCAAGCGAGATACGGAGAAACAGAATTTTCGAAAGTGATGGAAACTCCGAACAAAAACATGGTGTTCTTATGATCGGGCCGTATTTCATTTCACGGATCATGATAAATTATTTTAAAATTTGTCGTCAAAGTTGCAAAATAAGTAAATAGGACGTCATACAAAAAGATGTAGTGATACAATGAAAACAACACTGACGTTGTACTGATTGTGCTCTAAAAGTATTGATTTCAGTACAAATGTACTGACACTGGCAACGCTGCTCATAAAGCCAGTCGAGCGGGTGCCGTGACATCATCCGCGCGCTATCGGGCGTTTCAAATATGTTACGAATTGAAAATCAAATATTACAGTTAATATTAACGCTGGCGACCTAATTTTTTCACTATATACTTAAAGGGTTAAATACTTACAGAAAATGCAAAAATAAATTGTAAATTAAATATCACTAAATGAGCCCATTATTTATGAATATTAGTAAAATATCTAGTGGGTCACGGCATATTATCATCAACCAAATAAATATTTGGACAAATTAATTGCTTTATTTGATTGTTTTTAAAATAATATTTGCAGATTTATTAGTTATTTCACAGAAACTAAACATTATTTTGCAGTTGAGAAGTATAACTTATTTGGCCGATATAAATTTTTGGCACTAAAACAACATTTATAAACGAAAACAGTAACTAGAATCTATTGTTGCCAAGGCAAAGATCTTGACCTAGTTGTTCATATTTAATTGTACGGGAGTTCCATGTACAGACTATATTTCAAAAGTATATTGCATACAAAATACAGGGTGTGTCTATACTTAAATTCTCGATCTATTTTGGTGAAAACGTAACTGATTCTCGTTTTCTTTCTAGTCATCGTTAACTAGATGAGGAATGTTAATAGAAGGGCACGTAAAAACAATAGACCGAATGCATGTAGGTGGCGTCAGAGTTGCGTTTGGGTACTGCAACATAACCTCATTTTCTGTGCATCTTTGTTTACTACTTCTTTATAAATGCCAAGCAATTGCACTTCCTATTAGATGCACTTCCTATTAGAGAAAAAATAAAAATTTAAAGTTTCACCAGTTTCCAATATGCAGCAGTTTTAGAAGAAAGTGAATTTGCTCTCAAATTACAAAAAAGCCCATCTAGTGTGTTCAAAACATTTCACAGACCGAATGCATGTAGGCGGCGTCAGAGTCGCGTTTGGGTACTGCAACATAACCTCATTTTCTCTGCATATTTGTTTACTACTTCTTTAAAAATGCCAAGCTTTTCTTTTAGTTCACCTAAACTATCCATTTTCCGTAGGTTTCAAATAAACAAACTTATTTCAACACATCAAAACTACAAAGCACAGAACACAATGAATAGTGTACCCAAAGCCGATCGGTAACCGCCTGGCGGCGAAATATTTTACTAAACCTATGCATTCCTCCTATTATCACAGCCTACCAAACAATCAGCTCACACACTTCTGTCACTACAAAGGAGCCGACTCGAATTGGAATTCTGACGTCATCAACGCCATTCCGGGTTAGAATACAGGACCGGAATAAAAGAATATAGAATATTGATAGACAGGATCGGACTTTTTTACATTGCACTATTGTTTTTATTTATTTTTAATAAAAAAATTATCTACATTTTTGTGTCCATTAATAAATAAATGAATTTTTAACGGAATAAATTTTTTATAGACACCTTTATTTACATAAATATTACAATAGTAGTTTGTGCAACAAGAGTGGATATGATATCCATATCGCACGATAAAGAAGTTTGAGCACGACGTCGTAGGCGAAGTGCCTCAAATCTTTTGAGTGCGATATGGATAATTCACTAGAGTTGTACATGTACAGTATACTTTTTCTACGACCAGCTTAAAAAAACTACAAAATTTATTAAACATTAATATATTACACAAATACACACTGACAGTTACTTTGACAGCTTACGCACTAATTTGATTTTAAAACGAATAGTTGCCTATGTACTTAATACATGAAACACGAAACAAATGGCATTTAGACAAATCGCCCTGTATATGACTTTTTATCGCCTCGTAACTTGACAGCAGTGGACGAATCTGATTGGACGTTTCAGAAAAAATGGATATTTAGCTATGACGTAGGCACGGCCGGGATGAAATTTTTTTTTAAAAAGCCTCCACTTTGGCCGTTCGCAGTTTATTAATTCTTGCAGCAGGACAATTAAAAAAACAAAGACTTTTAGATAATATAATTCTGTACAAATTCGTTAGGGCGTAGTTTTTTGGTCTAGGAGCCACCGTTTAGGAGTTATGGAGGTTTTAAGCGAAAAATGTACCATTTTGAGTCGTGCATCGCAACACATTTGGGTCTATTTCTCCGAAAAGTATTTAGGACAATTCTGATGGAACTGGGCGATTTCTCAAGAAATTATCTGGACCCTCGTGGAAATCTATTTTTGAGCGGCGGAAAAAAAGTAGCGTTTTGGAGCCGAAAAAAGTGCATAAACATGCAATCTTAAAATGTTCATATTTTTCGAAATACACCAGCGGAACGACCGTACAATGTCGCGATGGAAAGAGGAAGAGTTCTAGTTGATCCGCATCGCAAATTTCATAGGGAAAATAGAAAATTCGGCCCGGCACGAACATATGAAAAGTGACATTTTTTGACATTTCAACAAAATTGCAAAATACAACGACACGACAAAAGGAGCATCGTGAATAAAAAGTGAGGTTCGTAAAAATGCGTCCAGAAAGAGACGGACGAATTAATTAGTTAATTAAGAAGTTAATCATTAAATGGAATCGACGAAATATAGCCTAATCCAGTAAGCATTTTATTGTGTGTCTGTCAATACCGTTCCGCGTCCAGAGAATTGAGCGTGAAAAAAAGCTTTTGCTGCAGTAAATTTGGAAAGAGTAAGGGGCTCAGCCCTCTCAGATTTTAATATATGTTAAGCCTCTTCATCGTTTAATATATTGATGAGATAATTTTTTTTTCCTTGACCAGGGGGAGCAATTTTGGGAAAACCCATGGAATGCACTGTTCAGATGAGTCATCTTTTGGATAACATATTGTTGTTATATTTGTCTGTTTGCAATATAGGTTTTTTCCAATATAGTTTTTTTACCGGGTCGTAAATTATTATTTATTATTATCATTGTAAATTCTTACCTTTCAGTATCTCTAGGGATCCTAAGGAAGCTTCTGCTTGAAGAATAACTTTTAATATTACAGTTTTTCACTGCACAAACATGACCAGCTTTAAGTTTTTCCATATTGGTAAGTTTTTAGGATAAATAGAATAAAAACAAATTAGCACTCCACACCACTGGAATCAGCACAGAAAGTATTAACCTTAACTCGCAACTGATACCTTCTACGCTACTGACTTGACAGGTTCTAACCCGGAATGGACGGTTGCGCGAAGATCGGCGCAGAAGCTTCCCGTCAAAGAAGTCTGCGAGCTGATTGTTTGGTAGGCTGTGCTATTATCATATACAGCTATTAGAGTTGTTTGCGAAATTTATGAAACCTGATCCGATAAAAGCGAACACATCTCAACAAACAACAAGCGTAGTAAATGAAAAACCTTCAAGGCCATTACCAGAGATGGGCAAAGTACTCGTTTAAACTACTTCAATATCAAGTATCAAATAGTTAGTTGGGGTACTTGTTGCATCAAGTATCAATTACTTTGCAAAAAGCAGAATACTTCAAGTATCAAGTACTTCGAGGTAGTACTTGCAATTTTGGGTGTAAGTACTACTTGTACTACTTCAATTAGTCATTTAATTCCAACAAGTACATTTAAATACTTCAAGTATTTTCTTGTTGTATCAAGTATCAATTACTGTTTAAAAATAAAACATTTACAAGTACATTTAACTACTTCAAGTACTTTAAATTTTTTATTTTTATCTAAACCAATCTTTATGTGTAAATATTTCTGTACATTGACATATTTTTTATATTTAGGGTATATTTAAATAATGATAGAGTTTTTGAATTTGTTTTATTTATTTACTAAATGAGAAAATTTTTCTCCTAAAAAACATAACGTTCTGTTTCATTAATGTATTCTAAAATAACTAAAAGTAAACATTTTTAAATAATTTTTCAGATTTGACAACATTTCTTGAATATTATAGTCTAGGAGATATATGGGGTCTTGGATACAACATGTTGGCATTGCTGTTATCTTTTAGCAAATATTTTTATCTTATGTGAGCCAGACCTCCCCTCCTGCCCGTTTTGGCCCCACAAAATATTCAATTGTGGAGCAGAGTATAACACTTTGGGGCTTGGTGCTAGTTGAAGAGGTATCTTGCCTTGCCTATCACTTGCCTATCACCTTGCTAACATTCGATATATGCCAACATTTTTTCAATTGGCAGCACTGGCGACATCAATTATGGCCAAAATTGGAACGTAGTATAACATTTCCTGACCAGGCGGAAAATTTTTGTTGTCAATGATCATTGCTGGAAAACCATATGCCAACATTTTCTGCTTGCCCATTTTCCAGATTTCTGGCCAAAAATTGGACTTTTGGCCAAAACGGGCCATAACTGTTGCTTTTCAAAAAAAAAAAAAAAATGTTGGCACCTTCTCAGACTTTTCCATAGCAAAGAATAGTCTCTGCGAGTACCGACATTTTTTTCTCAATGTAACATGTAATTCCTCCAAACCACTCCCAAAACCCCCAAACTTTCAAATATTATTGTTATGTTAAAAACGATAATTTCTCGGTCATTATACTTTCTAAATATGTCTGTGTCCTTTTTGGCATAATAATCGGTATTTGAATGTTTGGGGGTGGTTACATTCAGAAAAATGTTGGCACTCACAGGGACTATTCTTTGGTATAGAAACTACAAGTTTGAGAAGGTGCCAAGATTTGTTTTTGAAAAGCAGTTTTGGCACGTTTTTGGCTGAATGTCCAATTTTTGGCCAAAAATCTGGAAATAGGCAAGCAGAAAATGTTGGCATATGGTTTTCCAGCAATGAGCATTGGCAGCGAAAATTTTCCGCCTGTTATACTATTACTACATTCCAATTTTGGCCATAATTGATGTCGCCAGTGCTGCCAATTGCACGGAGAAAAAATGTTGTCATATATCGAATGTTGATAGGCAAGATACCCTCTTCAACTAGCACCAAGCCCCAAAGTGTTATACTCTGTTCCACAATTAAATATTTTCTGTGGCGGCCAGCGCCAAAACGGGCAGGGAGGGAGGTCTGACTCACATAAGATAAAATACTCAGAAAAATATTTGCTAAAACATAACAGCAATGCCAACATGTTATATCCCAGGCCCCATATATCGAGTCTATCTCTTAGACTATTAGTGCAGAAACACAAACCAAATACGATATTCTATTTTTGTTAACAATACCGTCATTAACACATAATATAAACACTCTCAATGTTTATTACCCTCACACTATATCTGTCTAATACAAACTAAAGGCAAATGCTCTTTTTAGCAATAACGAGTTCTTACCAGTCTCTGCAGGTTTTAACTGGATTGTAACTTACTTGCAGTACCTAAGGTACTTGAAGTAGTGATCAAGTACCTTAAATACTTGAAGTAAATTGTAAAGTACTTTAAGTACTGTAATTTCGTTTAACAAGTACTAAGTACTATTCTAAGATATCTGCAAGTATCAAGTACCAAGTACTCATTTCTTCGGGTATTTGAAGTAAAATACTTCAAATAACAAAAGTAATTGAAGTACAATTTATACTACTTTTACTTGAAGTAGTGCCCATCCCTGGCCATTACATTTGAAGATATCGTTGCCAATCAAAAGTTGCATCTGGCTGCCCATAGTGCTCATATGCCTATTTCATGCACATCTGCCCATTTCATGTCTGTTTTCGTGACCGTATTTTATGTAATGTAGCCTCATATTACAGAATAGAATGTTAGGCATTAACTTCTCGTGGTTTGCGGCTTCTAGAAGACCCCAATACATAGTTTGCTGTGCTGCATAATATTCTTCGAGTAAGTGAAATGCTCCCACAATAGCTATTCTTTCCTCTAATGTTAACATTCCTCAGCTAATTAACGATGCTTAGAAAGGAAATTATAATTAGTTACGTTTTCACCAAAATGGATACAGACTTGATGTTGAGACTGTATGAGAGTTTTAAAAAGTAAAAAGCGTCCTAATAAATACATAATTGTGGGGCCTGCAGTAGAAATATTTAATTTTTAATTATAAAGGAAATACAGGGAAATAAACTTTTTCCGTTTCTACACACAAAACTTATAAGAAAAATTTCTAAAAACATGTGTCCTGAAACACTTTTTTGGGGAGCTACGCCAGGATTGTATGAATTAATGTTCAAAAAGCATCCAGCAGGGCATCGAGCATCTGATGTGGATCAGTATATTGATATAATTAGGAGGAGTAATGCTCATTACCTAGGTTATGATCCGGAGAGAGGTCTATCTACATCAAATGCGTCTAAATTTATAGATATTATTAAACCACGTGTTTCTACCTTGCATTCGATGAGTCAAGAAAGGGCTAATAAAAAAAGTGCATCGGCAATACCTGCTGTGGATGGCGATAAAATTGTGGTTTTTGCTGCTTATCTCGGAAACACTTTGGAAAAAATTTATGAGACTGGTTCACGATATTTAAAACATTCGTGATTGGTTTTGGAAAAATTAGAATTATTTATGCCTAGAGAGAGACTTAGAGAGAGAGCCAACATTGGTCTGATAACGGCAATAGGTCAAATACGGACGTTAATGACGGCCCGCCCTCTAAAAAATATTTTACTATTATTGTAAGATGAGTGATATGAATTTTATGTCCAGTAATGAGGCAGAGGTTTCATTACCAGCCCCCGCCGAAAAAGGAAGACTGAACCCGCTTAATTGCTGCAGCCGTCAATAAAAACATAATACATACTGCACGCGCTGCCAGTCAAACATGTCACACACGTTCACTATATCGAGCTATTTGAGCGTGCTGAGCGCTGATTTCTATCCGCCGATCGAGCTGGATAGTCGCGCTAACTATGGATTGGGTTTACTAGGTTTATATTCCTATAACTCCATATTCAACATCGACGAGAAAAATAACCAGTTCGCCTATAAAACCATCAGCAAAGCAGAGCCTATATGCCACTATTTACCTCCAGGCGCATACGAAATTGATGAAATTCATAAAGCTACTACACATGTTGAAATCTGATAGGAGCGGAGGCGATGTACGAGACAGTGAAGATGAGGAGCTATTCTCGCTGCGAGCGAATAATAACACATTAAAGTGTGAAATTCGTTCAAAATATGAGATTGCCTCAGGAGAACTCCATAGGCAAGCTCTAGGATTTGAAGCAGGGCGCTTACAGCCTAATAAGTACCATCAATCTACATACCCCGTCGATATTATGAGAGTCAGAATTATACGTGTGGATTGTAATATAATATATGGTGCCTATTTAAATGGAAAAAGGGCACATTAAATGATGGCCGGTTTAAGCTAGCTCACATATTAAGATAGCCTACCGCATGTGGGACCTTTATGAATTACCGGCTTTACGTGAAACATCTTCAGATATTTGGGCTATAGAAATATGCACTAACCTGGAAAGGCCCCGTTATGTCATAATCGGCTTTCAGGATGCCGATAATACAGATAATAAATTGAAAGATTCTACCGAGTTTATTTACGCTGAAATTACTGCTATTCGATTCTACCTAAATTCTGTAGAAAGATGGAACCTCGATTTCGTAAAAAGACTTTATGGTTCTTCATACTATACGTATGAAAGTTTTCAAAACAGTTATTACGGCAGAGAAATTAGCGATCCAATACTGAGTTTAGGGAAGTTCCTAAAAAATCCATTATTTGTGATTGATTGTACGCACCAGGGTCCCTATTCTCGAAATCGGGGAACAGCGTTCTCATGAGAAAAGTGGGCGGAGTTCTCTTACAAAGCATAAAATGGTATTCTGGAGCAAAAGTGATCGTTCACATCACACGTTTGTAAGAGAATACTCTTCTCTTGCTATTTTTCAAGGGAATGGAGCGTTCTCCTAGGGAAATATCGCTGGAGTTTGCGCAATGATTCTGTTTTGTGCGTTCTTAACCTCGTTTTTTTAAAATATGTGATTATCAATAATTATCATTAGACGAAAAGAGTTTATTGACTATTTTTTTATCGTTAGCTGAGTTAATGTTATAAGTTCATTTAATAAAGCCGAAGGAAGAGCTGCTGTTTAGAATAGAAATATATGCCTTATGTTTCAGTGTCTACTCAAGCATAGGGTATACACTATACCCCTAATAGAGCATCAAAAACAATTAAGCTTGTTGTGTGCTTCATGCTTCATAACATGTATAAAAGCAAATACCTGTTAATGCTGTTAATGCCGAACAGGTAGAATTTGGGATATATCAAGAAGAAAACGTTGACGAAAGGCCTCACAACAGAGTCAATCCTGATTTGTCAGAAAATTTTATTCTTGAAAAAACACTTTGACATGAACAAAATTTAGGTTGCGTGTACAGGGTAATATGCAAAGAATAAAATAATGGGATGGCACCAAATCAAAAATATTTAAAATCAAAATATTTAGAGATCAAAATTAAAAGCGTTAAATATATATAATGTAGAAAACGCTGATGTTTTATTGCCCGATGCACACTTTCTGTGAAAATCACATTGCCTAAATATTGAAAGAAAAAACTGGGTTTTCTCAATTTTTAAAATGATTTTCTCAAATGTGTATCGAGCAGAAATTCATTTGGTTGTTTTAAGATTTTTTGATTTTAAATGTTTTTTGATTAGGTGACACAACTTTTTATTTCTAGCACACAACCTAAATTTTGTCCATGTCAAAAGCAGTTTTTTTTCTACGCATCAACTTTTATCATGATAAAATGTTCAATATTTGTGTATTTGTGCTTTATGCAGATTTGATTTTTTAAAACGTTTATTACTATGATTTTTTCCCAAAAAAAAAAAAAAATTATTATGGAATATTTGTTTTCTTTTATTATTATAGTTTTATATGTATAAAAAATAGGTAATAAAAAGGGAACAAAATTTATGAAAATACTTTAAACTAGGTACACTGAATTATCACAATTACAGTTCATTGGCAAATTTGAGTATAGTATAATAGAAAACTCTATGCACGAATTTCTCTAGTGTGGTGACCACAACCACCCTAAAAACAAGAAATAACCTCTTACACGACAATAACAAACATTATGCATAAACTAGTAACTGTTATGCTAATAACAAAATCATTGAAAACACATTGGTAATACGAAAAAGTTTCACTTTTTTAATAACTCATCCTACAAACGGCAAATAGTTAACAGTTTTTAATTTTGAGGTTATAAATATGAGCAATCTATGCTTCTTTTCATCTGAAAACGGCAGGTATTGGAAATGAATTAGTCCAAAGGTACTTTGGTATAATTAAATTGTTATAAATGAATATTTATCATAATTATGATAAATATTCTTTCACATCTTTAACTTCCTGCAAAATATTTTCTCGCATTTCCACAGATCTTTTTAAACATTGTAATTTCTCCTTTCATATTCGGCCTTACAAATTAAATACTTTCGCTTTTCTTCGTAGCAAATAATACAATTTTATTTTCAATAAAATAATAGCATAAACAGCATTCATTTATAAAAACTAGGTTAGTTACGAAACTAATGTTCTCTTTTAAGCGCCAAAAATACGTGGCTTCTATTGGTGGAGTCTACAGTAAAATATGTGGCAACATTGAATCATCTGTTTCTCGAGTGATCGACATCCCACGTGTTCGAAAATACCGATTTTAGAGCACAAGAGAATAGCGAGGGATGTGAATGGTCCTTTCCGTGATGTGAACATTCCCGTTCTCTCACACTCGAGAATTAGGGCCCAGGCAGAGACTGTAAGGATGTCCACCGTCGATATCAAGCTGGAATTTGAAAGTAGAAATATTAAAATTTACGCACTCATTTTACACGATTCATGTATAAGCTATAACGCCCTAGATGGGCCTATCCTTACGGGCATGCATTAATAATTTAATGTTATTGTGTTATTATAAATATTACTGCTTGATATATATCTGTTTATTATTATTATTAAATAAAAACAAAAAATATGTATTCAACACTTTTGTTTCATTCAATCTGGTGTAAATGAGGTACTGAATGAAATATTCCAAGTAAATAATTATCTGTTCACGAAAATCGGTTTTTTTACATGTAAAATTTAAACAGAAAATTTAAATTACCAGAAAACACTGGTATTCCCAAGCTCAAACTAAAACGAGATACATTGTTAATACTTTAAGTAATTTCCTGTCTGGCTTTCTAACGGCTGTAAGTCAGCAGTATTTTAAAAAGTGAAAGCGCTAATATGCACCAAATAAGTCTATACGAAACCGGGGGAAGGCCAGAGTTTCCCATCTTTCTAATTCCTGCGATGGTATATATCATTATGGACTAGTGCAATGAATTTGTCCCTCATCGTTATTTACTAATGTTAACCACAGTCATTTATTAAAGATTTTTATCTAGGTGTGCTATATTATACCCTCACATAAAGAAAAGCAGTTATAGGTTAATAGAAATACACTGTTAAGCCGATATGACGTATATAACTGCCATGTAGAATTATTATACTTTTAAACCTAAACACTAGAGGGGTTTTCAAGTAATTAACGATCTGAGATATGTCATGCAAATCAACTAGGACGGATTGTAAATCCAAATAATGAATGTATACGAATAGGTTCTCCCCTGTAAAAATATCTACCATAAATATTCACAATAAGAAAGCAGCTGGCGTGAAAGCGTTCTAAATTCCATTGTCGAAATAGTTGGATTTCCCCAGAAAGAATATTCAGTTCATTGTCGAAAGCTAGTAAACATGTAGTGCATTATATACACATATTTGATAAAATTACATACATAAAGACAGGGAATACCGAAACCCCCACCCCAGTACTATGTGCACGTACGAATCACGGAATTCCCAGTAAAAAAACCAGTTTCGCGGAATTCGCAGAACTTGCGGTTCAAGGCGAACAAGGTAATTATAAAACGATTAGTGAAATCTCCGCCAGTTCTACTCATATAGGCAACTCAAAATACTACTGTGTAAAATAAGTCATATAACCTTGATCTACGAATGTACCAAGTCGATTTATTAGAACGACTAAAATAGAGCGATGTTCCTTTGCGTTATATGTGAAACAATTTGATAAGAGCTGTAACAAAAAATAAATACACAGAAAGGTGCAACTTACATTTAAACACAATAGCTATTATTTTCAACTAGTTAAATGTCTGGACTTTATTTAATGTAATGTACAGTGTGTACCATTAAATTTTTTATTAGATTAGCGGAATGCTACACCATTTAGCGAGTAAAATGTGACTTACGAATTGAAATAGCTCGAGTGTAAGGTTTCATTGCTGGGATGAGTCATACCATTAAACATCTGGAAAGTTCGAGAAAAAATATTTGAGACAAATTATGAGTGAAATGGGTAAAAAAATTGATTGCAAATATTTTAAGTAATTTTAATTTAGCGGAAAGTGATCTTTTGTGAGGACCTGAAATAGTCAAAAGTATCTAAGAGGATGCATCTTTTTTGCTTTTTTTTGTTTGTGTGTCTCGAAAAAAGCACGGTAAGTGCCCGTCATAAAAATTATTACTGTCTAAAATTAAAATTTGATATTTCAAGCCATAAAGAAAAAAAAACTTCCATGTGCACCTCTGGGGCCTGTATCATCCTTGTGAGTTATCAGATATGATCAAACAAATTACACTTTTTTTTTACTGTCAGGTAATTTTAAGTCACGTATATTAGAAATATTATACTTATAAATGGAAAAGAAAAAGCAGTAAATATATAAAATATCGATATATCAGTTTGCCATATAAACTGATTTATAATTTAGTTGATTTTATTTCGTGACAAGACGAAGGCAATATATTTTATAGAGTTATCGATAAAATCTTCAAATAGTTTGATTTATTAGTAACATTTATTTTAAAACATACTTAAATGATTTTTATTTTACCTACGTGTAAAATGTAAATATAAATATTAACAAACTTATATCAATTTAAATTGGTATTGCAAAACACAGTTTACGCAAATTAAAAAAATTTGCGATTACCCCGTTTACCGGGTGAGAATCATCCTAGCAGACATTATTTCTTTAGGGTAAAACGGCAGCTGAGACAAGGAGAACAGTTCAAGAACACCAAATGCCAATTATTTATCAATGAAGACATCGAAATCAATGTATTATTGTCAGTGAAAATCAATCCGAATGTCTCAATACGAGAAATTGTAAGACATAGGAAGAGAAATTGTAAGAAAAATTCTTAAAAAACACAAATTTGAGAGTTACAAATACTTTACCATATACAAACGATTTCATGCCGAGGTTTCAGTATTACAGATGGCTTTTAGACAATGAAATTAGATCCCCAAACTTTCACTATACTGTATTATTTTCTGACGAATCCCACTGACAGAAGAAATATAATTATGTTTTCTGAGAAATTAAATCGAAGAGTTTTTGGAATACTTACCATCAAATCAGTACTAGTTGGGGTATTTATAGCAGGGTGGTGCCCCGCCCCATAACGCCAGAGTATTTGCAGAATATTTAAATGGTCGTTTCGGGGATCAGTGGATAGGAACTAATGGACATGTTATGTGGCCAGCGCGATTACCTGATCTAACGCCGTTAAATTTTTATTTTTGGGACCACATTAAAGGATGTGTATATTCAACAATACCAACTACATTAGAAGATTTGAAAGATCGAGTTAGGAGGGAAATAAATCCTATAATACAGAAACATCACACTATTGTGATGAGAGAAACTTTGGCAAGAGCAAGACGTTGTGTAGATGTCACTGGTCAACATTTTGAGCAATTGTTCTAATTTTTTTTTAGAAAATGCGATAAAGTAATTACTTAGTTTTAATTTGTTTGTGTCTTAATTCGCTCATTTGTTATCATTTATCATAATTCGCATGTATTATTTTTATGAATAAACAGTGAAGAAATAAAACATTTTATTGATATAACGTAGTGAGCCAATATGGGGCCATTTGAAAAAAAAATGTGTTATTCCAAAAAAACTATTTTCGAAATGTTCAGGAACCTATAACACAAATGTCATATGAGCATAACGTCATAATTGTATTTTTCGATT
This sequence comes from Rutpela maculata, assembly GCA_936432065.2. Taxonomy (NCBI): domain Eukaryota; kingdom Metazoa; phylum Arthropoda; class Insecta; order Coleoptera; family Cerambycidae; genus Rutpela; species Rutpela maculata. Next base: position 69,771,582 of record OW386286.2, on the reverse strand, counting down.
ATTTATTGAAGTAAAACAAAACATTTTTTTGGGGTCACGGCCGCCTAGATGAAAAATTAAATTTGCTCATAAAGATCGGCAGCTACTGGAAGCAGCTGGAACCTCCCTACCCGGTGGATCTTTAATGCCGAAAAGAGCTCTACATTGTGTGTCATTACGGCACTAAACGTCATCCGATCTCAACTTGCTTTGTTTTTTATTTATTTTTTTTTCACGGAAACCAAATCGAAAGGATTCAAGTGTGATATACCGTTGAAATCGGAATTTTTACTGCTTTTCAATGGTTCGATTACAAATTGTAAATAATCATAAAATAAACATGTTATGCCAAAACGGCACTAAACGTAATCCGATCTCAACTAAAACCTTTTCGGATCTTCTGGAGCACTAAAGAAACCTTCATGCAAAGTTTGTGTAAAAAAGCGAAATGTAACTAAAGCCGCAAGTTTTGAAATTTAAAGTTAAAAAATGTATATAAACGGTCCAAGAGACAAACTAGGCAATTGCATAGGGGACCCAATGCGCGAGGGGGCGCTTCAGTAGTTCAAAAATAACAAATTGTATCTTCCGACGGCCGATGTTTATCGTTTACCATTGATCTGTTGAAAGATAAAATGTACAAGGAAATTATTTATTGGTTGTTTGATTATTTTATTTTGATAGAATTGTCGCATTTATTACCTCTGTTCTGTAGCAACATTACGCAGACTTATTTATATATATGTTTTTCAATATATTATTTTTATATTATTTAATGTTTATATTTAGTTTTAGTTCAGGGGAAAATATAAATACTGCAATAATAAAACTTTTTTTAAATATTTTTATGCCTTGCGTCCACGAAACCTACTTTTCGAAGACAATATAATTTTAAATCAAATATCTAACTTTTAATTTGACGCTGTTTGACCTTGAAAAATTCGAAAATTTCGCCTGCGGCACATTTTGCTGCCTGTACATAAGAGGTTACAATTACTTCATTTGCCTAAAGGCGCGCTAATCCTTAATCCGACTCTGGCACGAACTGAAAAAAATTTTGAATTTTTGTTGTAAAATGTTTTAGCGTGATTTATTTGAGATACTTTTTTCCTCAACCTCCCTTTTCAGCTGAATTCTAGATATACTACATACTAAAGCATTTTTGCATTTGCACGACCGCGCTCAAGAGGCTTGGCGTGGCCCTGCGTTTAGTAGTTTCGGCGCTATCGTGCTAACACACATACACATACAGACATTTTTCAAAAACCAAAAACGTAAATATTTGATGTTATCTCAATTTTCGATTTTGGACCAATTTTAGTAACCTCCCACAATTTTGTGGGGAGGTTAAAATATATCTAATCACATAATAGACTACGAGCCAGCAACTAATTTAGTTATGTTGTTTCAGGAGTCATAAGAATGAGTAGGCATACCTTTCTTAACACACTAGACACGGAATGGAACGTCTGGCACCCCGACACAGCCGGGTGTAGTAACCAATTCAAATTCAATTTCTTTTTCCATTTCCAACCTAAAAATTACTACGGCGTAGGCTGTCAAATTTAAACCTTTTCGTTTCAAAGACCTTTTCCACCGGTTTCAACCAAACCGGCCGAGGCCTCAAATTTTTTTCAAATTTTTATAAAAGACTCAAAATATAAGAGTGTAACGGAACAATGTCAATATCATACTCTCTTATATTTTAATAGTCTTTTATAAACATTTGGGAAAAATTTGAGGCCTCAACCGGTTTAAACCAAACCGATCGTGGAAAAAGACTTTGAAACGAAAAGGTTTTCAATATACTACGGGAGCCCGCTCTAAGTTTCCGTGCCCCCCCCCCGATCCTTTAGGACAATGTTTTTAAAAAAAATTGGCTGCACTTTCAAAATGGCGTCCGTTTAAAAAAAAATTTGCAAATATGGTTTTTGTCATTTAACACAAAAACTAAAAATGATGGAGAAAAACTTTCTACACAAAAACAAAGTGCATAAAAAATTTTCTATAATTTTGTTCCTATACAATATTTGCATAGGAATTACCATTTTCCAGACAAATGATTCATCTCTTAAAATAAAATATAAAATTCAATACAAAACGTAACACTACGGAAGCCCACCCTAACTGTCCGTGCACCCCCCGATCCTTGGGGACAATGTTTTTCATAAAGATTAAAGCCTAAGGAACAATTTAAGACATGTCCTAAAAAAAACTGGCTGTACTTTCAAAATGGCGTCCGTTTAGAAAAATATGCAAATATTGTTTTTGTCGTTTAACACAAAAACTAAAAAAGATGAAGAAAAACTTTCTACACAAAAACAAAGTGCATGAAAAATTTTCTATAATTTTGTTCTTATACAATATTTGCATAGGAATTACCATTTTCCAGACAAATGATTCATCTCTTAAAATAAAATATAAAATTCAATATAAAACGTAACACTACGGAAGCCCACCCTAACTGTCCGTGCACCCCCCGATCCTTTGGGACAATGTTTTTCATAAAGATTAAAGCCTAAGGAACAATTTAAGATATGTCCTAAAAAAAAACTGGCTGTACTTTCAAAATGGCGTCCGTTTAGAAAAATATGCAAATATTGTTTTCGTCATTTAACACAAAAACTAAAAAAGATGGAGAAACATTTTCTACACAAAAAACAAAGTGCATAAAATTTTCTACAATTTTGTTCCTATACAATATTTGCATAGGAGTTACCGTTTTCCAGATACTATTGTTACCGTTTTTGAGATAAATGTCAGCAAATTATAATATTATTATTATTATTAATTTTTCCAGTTTATTTTATTTTACTTTTATGTTAATAATATAAAGTTATATTATACGCCTTACAATAATTGTCAGAGTTATTTCCTCTAAGTGGTTTACCGATATATGAATTTCCATGTTTTCTTAATTTTGGACTCATTTAACTTGAAAATGGTAACTCCTATCAAATTATTGTATAGATACAAAATTGTGGAAAATTTTATGCACGTTGTTTTTTGTGAAAAAAGTTTTTGTCCATCTTTTTTAGTTTTTGTGTTAAATGACAAAAACAATATTGACAACAGTTTTTTTTAACATATAGCCGCCATTTGGAAAGTACAGCCAGTTTTTTTTTAGGGCATGTCTTAAATTGTTCCTTAGGCTTTAATCTTTATGAAAAACATTGTCCCCAAGGATCAGGCGGGGGGTGCACTTACAGCTAGGGAGGGCTCCCCGACTAATAAGTACTATTACTAAAAATATTTGTATATTCATTGCAGATAGAATAGAAGATTGTAAGTTACTCTAATAATAATCACCTGAAAGGTCCATCTTGATCCTTGTTGATCAAATAAAGACCAGAATATCGGCAATGGGGTATACAAAAGCAGAATGGCACATACGATTTTCATTTCTGCAATCAATTTTAAACTGTACTCGCCTCGTGCATGATCCAGCCAATGAACATATTTTGTTTCACTTTTACATTTCTTAGCTAAAGCGTACTAATTATACAAATCAAATTTAGTTTTTGCCATTTTGTTACATACCGTTCCACATCTAAAAAACTCCAGCATAATATTCTTTTTCGGCTTTTTCAATTTGTAGAAATTTTTTCCAATTATAAATAGAACTGAAACATAGTTTTACAAATAACGTTACTTTGAATATGGAAAGAACTATAATATAAAATGTATAAAAATAAAAATATATGGGGTATTTATGAACCTAAGGTATTATTAATGAAATGGGTAATAATTGTTTATAACGAAATTTATCGATTGACTAAAAGTAGTGTTGGGTACAATTGAATTCTATCGACAATTAGCAATTGACAAGTAAAAATTTAATTTTTAATTTAAAAATTTAATTGACTGATGAATTGATTTAACATTTTCCTCCCTCGCAGGGGTATTTAAACATATTTAGAAAAATATCCCGTCTTTTAAATTAATAATATTTAACTTTAATCAGCACATTAAAAAACAATTGTTATAGACGATGAGCCCGCCGACCACTAATTGTGTGCCATAAGTTTACGAACAAAATGTGTGAATTGTTGCTAATTTGGGGTAGTAGAGCACAGATATGCTCTTGCTAATCCCCTTTTTTTTTGGTACATGTGTAAGAAATATGAATTGTAAAAGTAAAAAAAAACAGCCATAAATAAATCATATGTTTACGCATGGAGGTTGGAGGGATTTCTTAATTTACCCTTCAAAGTCATTCATTTTGAAAAAAAAGTCAAATAAAAAAAATGATAAGTTTATGAATGGCAATCAGGAACTTGGTAAGTAAGAACCTACTGAGTGTGAAAATATATAATATATTCTCTGAAAAGTGATACAACAGCCTTGCCATTCACGATAATTGATGGCGTACTAGAATTCCCTACCGCCTATACTACTGTTTATCTGTGCCATTCGGTGTACCCTTTCAGCAGGAAAATTTATATTTTTACTTTTCAGACGTTGCTTATTCTATTATCCAATATAGGCCAGTGGAATTAGCATATATGCATATTGTAATTCGTTTCAAGATGCCACGTGGATTAAACGATAGTTTTATTGATTACGAACATGACCCTGAATTTGGTCCACTTTTTGACCGCCGGAACATTGTTTATTTAACGATTTATTGTTGAAAAATTCCAAAAAATCGACTTTTTTAAACATAACTCAAAGACCTTTGACTATAGGTTTTTCAATTTGTAGATACTGTTAGAACTTTGAAAAACGGTTAATTTAAGAGGTGTTTCGTTTAAAACGCTTGAAAAAGTGTTTAAATAGTTGCAAAAAACCGCAAAAATTTTCGCAATTTGCAAATATTTTTCATTCTTTAACAAAAGCACTTTAGTGCTTGAAACTTTGACAAAATATGTCTTTTGTCACCCCAAAGTTGCCTCTAAAATTTCATCAAAAAATTTTAATTAGTTTAAGAGATATTCAATTTGTTTATTAAAAACATGAATAATGTAAAATGCAAATTCACCCAGTTCCCGTTGTCGTAGAGGATTAATCTGGACATCAATTTTTTTTGTTGACACTTAAACTTTATGTTTTCATTAATGGTAAATCAAATTTGCATTATTTTCAACTTCAAAATGGCGTTTGAAAAATTGTCACATTTTGAGGTTAGGTTTTTTGCTAATAACTTTTAAACAAATGAAGATTTTGCAATATCGTTCTGATATCTTTATTGCTGAGGTTTTTTTTACACATTTTCAAAAAAAAAAATGACTGTAGCCTTACTAGAAGCCGAGATGATTTTTTTTTTAATAAATTCGTAATTTGTTTATTAATAAACATTAACAGCTGAAACTTGGCGAACAACTAGTTTAATAGTCTATCTTTGTAATAGAGCTGAATTTGGGGGAAAAAATTCAATTGCCAACGATAACAATAATTCATTTTAAATCAGCGTCAGAACAGGAGTGAGAAGCATGAGTCATATCTGTAACACGTTCATAAAATGATCGAGACGAGTTCAAACCCGTCAACCAAAGATTTACGGTTTCTCAGATTTTGACTTTTTTTTTAATTTGGGGTAGCGTGATAGTATCTGTCATGTCGATTTTTTCCTAATTAAACAATAATTTGTTATAAACAATTATTTTTCGTTAAAATTTTTTTTACGAATTTATTAAAAAAAAAATCATCTCGGCTTCTAATAAGGCTACAGAGTCATTTTTTTTTTTTGAAAATGTGTGAAAAGACCGCAGCAACAAAGATATGAGAACTATATTGCAAAATCTTCATTGGTTTAAAAGTTATTAGCAAAAAACCTAACCTCAAAATGTGACACTTTTTTAAACGCCATTTTGAAGCTGAAAATAATGTAAATTTGATTTGCCATTAATGAAAACATAAAGTTTAAGTCTCAACAAAAAAAAAGGATGTCCAGGTCAACCCTCTACGACAACGGGAACTGGGTGAATTTGCATTTTACATTATTTATGTTTATAATAAACAAATTGAATATCTCTTAAACTAATTAAAAATTTTTGATGAAATTTTAGGGATATCTTTGGGGTAATAAAAGACATATTTCTTCAAAGTTTCAAGCACTAAAGTGTTTTTGTTAAAGAATGAAAAATATTTGCAAATTGCTAAAATTTTCGCGGTTTTTTGCAATTATTTAAACAAATTTTCAAGCGATTCAAACGAAACATCTCTCAAATTAATCGTTTTTCAAAGTTCTAACAGTATCTACAAATTGAGAAACCTATCGTCAAAGGTCTTTGAGTTATCTTCAAAAAAGTCGATTTTTTTGAATTTTTCAACAATAAATCGTTAAATAAACAATATTCCGGCGGTCAAAAAGTGGACCAATTTCAGGGTCATTTTCGTAATCAATAAAACTATCGTTTAATCCACGTGGCATCTTGAAACGAATTACAATAAATTTCAGTCTTTTTTTACTAATTCTACTGGACTAATAGTGCGTAGAGAAATTTCATCAGCAGTTCTGCCAATGATAAATTGCATAGGTTTTGATAAACGAAAGTGCTTCTTGAATTCTTTTGTCATCCCAAGAACGAAAGTGATCTAGTCGGGGGTTATAGTTTTGCAGGGCTCTAGGAATTAACGTCACTATCTGAGTAAAATTTTCATCATCCATTACCTTTTATAATGTGTGGAGTAACGCTATATTTTTTATATCAATACTAATAGCTTAATTAATACACATCTATACACAAAAAAGGAATGTCTAAAGGACCCGCACATGACAAATGGAAATCCGGTATCCGTTAAATTTCTCAAATTTTTGATACTTTGTTCTACTGATCCAGTACATCAAAAGTCTCAATTGGCACGAGTCCCAAAGACACACCCTTCTATCCTTTTTACTCCCTATGGTAGTGAAAAGCTCTCGTATACATTTAACAACTACATTTCCACAAAAAAATATTTGTATCTTTCTGTACGGTAAAAAAACATCAATCAAGGATCTGACCTAAATTTAGACACCCTTCTACCCTTTTCCGCCTTTTCCGGGAGCTGAAAATTCGCTTTTACGGCTGCACAGAGGTATTTTTGTTCCAAAAAAATTCTGAAACTGCTCAATTGAGCAGAAAACTAAAAGACGGTACAGAAATCACTCTAAAGTATTCCCGCCTTTACGCCCCTTTAGGGGGTGATTTAGATAAAGCGGCTGCACAGCGGTATCTTTGTTCCAAAAAAATTATGGAATCATTCAGAGAGTAGTACATCTCAAAAAAAGATGCAGCGATGACTCTGAGCCAATCACTGATCATTTTCCAACCCTTTTGGGTGTGAAAATAAATTAAACGGCTGAAACAAAAGTACAAAGCATCTAGACACACTTATATTCTTTTGACTATAGACTAATGAAATACAGTATTAGAACACGCAAATTAGATTAAAAAACACCGAATAGGAGAAATAATTTATAAAGTAATAATATTTAAGATGCGTACTCTAGATAAAGTTAGAAGGTGGATCGTCCCTTTTTTTGCAAAAAACCACCCCTAACGGGGACTTAAACCTGGTTTTTCACTTTTATCTTGTAAACGTTCGTCGGAAGAGAAAAAAGTATAGGAAATAAATAATTTGTCGTTAAATTCTGCATAAGAAATGTCCTATTAACCTTGTAGCTTATCCTCATCTATTTCGCGATAACAGTGTCCTAACAGAGGTGTAGTAGTTTGGAGCGCACAGGTAAAAATCAATCCTAGTCGAAGTTTCACAGCGAATATCTTATCTCTGTATTATATTTTCATAAATAAAAGAAATTAAAAAAAAATAAATAAAAAAAAATTAAAAAAATAAAAAAAAATAATTCCTGTGCATTTTTCTCGTTAAAGTAACCTGTTTTAAGATATTCGCTGTGAAACTTCGAATAGGATCGATTTTTACCTTTGTTTGGACGCTGTTATCGCGAAATATGTGAGGATAAGCTACAAGGTTAATAGGACATTTTTTATGCAGAATTTAACGACAATTTTTTTATTTCCTATACTTTTTTCTCTTCTGACACACGGTTTACAAGATAAAAGTGAAAAACCAGCTATAAGTCTACGTTAGGGGTGGTTTTTTGCAAAAAAGGAACGTTCCACCTTTAAACTGGGGAGGGGGGACTTTTTGGGTATCTATTTCTAACCTTATCTAGAGTACGCATCTCAAATATTATTACTTTATAAATTATTTCTTCTAAAATGTCTAATTGCGTGGACTATATTGTCTTATTCAAAAAATGATAAACATATCAATGATCACAAAATCACAGTAGAATATTTGTTATATTTCCTGAGTTTTCTTATTCCTGTAAGGGATGCAAAAAGATAAACAACCTAGGAAATATAAGGAAGATATCTAAATTGTGTGATTTTCTGAATACTGAAACGCTTGCTTTTAAGATGAACGTAATTCGACAATTTCTCCTACATCCCTGAACCGATTCAAAAATTTATTTGTTGGGCTTTTAGAGACAACTTAATAGAATGATACTAGGCTATTGAAAACTAAGGAAGGAAAATTTATTTTTTCTCGTGCGAAAATCAAAAAAAATTTTATTTGTTGATTTCAGTAGTCTGGTATCGTTCTATCAAGTTTTCCCTAAAAACATATCAAAATTTTTTTTCAATCGGTTCGGGAATGTAGGAGAAATTGTCGAATTACGAAATCATTTTCTTAGACACGGCACCGCCACCCTTAATAATAATAATAATAATAATAATAATAATAATAATAATAATAATAATAATAATAATAATCCTCCTCGACCACCAACTCAGGACAATGTTTGTTATTGAATTCTCCGCCCCAGGGGAAACAAACATTGTTCTAAAAGAGGAGGAAAAACGGACTAAATATCGAGATCTTCTCTTCGAACTCCGTAGACTCTATCCGGACCACACTGTTAAACTAGTGGTTCTTATCATAGGATGCCTAGGTGGGGTGAGGCGTACACTACTTTCGGAATTGAAGACGATACCGGCATGCCGAGAGTCGGCAGAAATCTTAGCCGGAAGAATGCAGAAGGCCGTTATCCTTGGTTCGTTACGCCTGCTCAGAGCACACGATTCGCGGACTCAGTGATCACTAACTCTACGGCGTAGGGAGTGGTCACTGGTATTACCAGCGTACCCTCTCTGGTATCGGAGGCAGAGAGAAGGGCGACTGGATTGGAGAAAAAAAAAAAAAAATAATAATAATAATATAGGATAGGTCATAAAACAGTAAATTAATTAAAAAAAAAACATACGAGTATAAGTAGCATATATGTGACATAAAAAATATATATTACATATACAGGGTGTCCCGAAACTCCCGCCTTCCCCTTTAGGTGCTAATTCCCCATGCAAAAATAGTAAGAAAAGTTGCTATAAACATGTGTCCGGAAATGCTTTCTAAGGGAGCTACGGCCCTCTAAGGATGGCGCAAAAATAGGTGTTTTTACTAATTAATCCCTGATTATGATTCCCTGGTTAATTCTGCATAAAAAAGGGCCTCTTTACAATTAACCATATGGCAAGCCGTTTTCGAGTAAAAGCGGTCTAAACGAAATATTGCGTATTCGTTTGCTAAATGCACATTATTTATTTTTCAAAGTAGGCATAAAACAATAACCTTTATTAATCGAAAAAAGTTAACCCAGTTTCATAAAGTTGTCCCAACTCATTTCCGAGATAATTAGTAAGAACACCTATTTTTGCGCCATCCTTACACACATATATACACATACATACAATCAAAATTTGTTAAAATAAGGAACATTAAACATGGTGTGTCTAATTAATATACATAGTAATTAGAAGTGATATGGAAATTTAGCATTGATTGAAACAAAATACAAAAAGCAAAAAAGCAAAAATCAGGCTATGGATGACTGAAATAAAAATAACATACAGAGCAAGTCAATGAATAAGTAGACTGCAAATTTTATATTCTATCATCAAGGTATTCATTTAAAGAATAATAACATTTGGTAATTAAAAATTCTTTAACGCGTTTTTTAAATAAATTTAAATTTAAAGTTTTGTATTCAGCGGGAAGTTTATTGAATGCTTTAATAGCTAAAAACTTTGGACTACGCTCAAATATTGCTGTTCGATGTAGTGGTACCTCTAACAAATTAGAATTTCTTGTAGAGTATGAATGATAGTGGTTAATGAAACAATACCTCTGTATCTTTTTAATTGCTCTTGTCACTCCCTGCAGGGGGCAATTTTTTTTATTAAAGGACAAAAGTACCGTTATTTTATGTTTTCTTCTCACCTCTATGAAGAGCGAAAACTATTAGAATTGTGACTGAGCACAAGTACGACTGTTCTGCGATATATAGCTGCAACGATGAAAGCATATCTCAATAGACGTTCTTCTAATTACTTTTACCCTCGGGGTAAAAGGGGGCGGCTCATAGTAAAGGGGGTGGAAAAGCATTAAAGGGTACTTCAAAGTGATTTTTGCACCGTCTTTTAAAGTTTTCTGCTCAACTGAGCATTTTCATAATTTTCTTTGGAACAAAGATACCCCTGTGCAGCAGTAAAAGCGAAGGCGTGGAGAAGAGTGGTAGGGTGTTCACATGTAAGTCAGATCCTTCGACTGAGGTTTTACCGTGCTGAAAGATAGAAATATTTTTTTATAGAAATGTAGTTATTAAATGTGTGTTTTTGGGATTTGTGTCCATTGAAACCTTTGATCTACTGGATCAGTAGAACAACATATCAAAAATTGGAGAAATTTGACGGATACTGGAATTCCATTTGTGGTGAGCGGGGTCCTTTGAGTTTATGATTTCATTAACCATCCACACGACCTGATTTAAGGTTTACGAGAATATGTGCGTTCAGTATCTTTAAAACACGGTTAGCGCATCAGTACAACGTGTTATTGCTCTTAACCATCATCTAACAAAGGGTTAAGACTAGCCGAGGATTGGTACAACTCACCCTTAAAAAATTACATACTTTCGTATCTCCATTAGAATTTATGTATTATTACTCACATATCGATAAAAACATCAGTGTTGCGGGGAACCCGAAACCCAAGGCATAGCAAGTATCATCACCAAAACAGGAAACTGCCTTTTTCATTATGGGGGTAAGTATCATTCCAACAAAACCTCCCAAGTTGATTGTGAAATAAAAAACTGAGAAAAAGTGTGTCAGCAGATTCAGTTGGCCGGGCAAGCTAAATTGTTCTGCACCAAAAGCAGCCACACACGGTTTTATGCCTCCTGTGCCAATAGCTATTAAAACCAACCCCAGGGCAGAAATTATTCTGGAATTGATCAATAACAAAAGTTAAATTCTTGTTGTCAGTTATTAAATTATACGTTTAAGTCCAGGCATTTAGTAAAATTAGTCCCTTGAGGTAAACCAGAAAAACGCAAAAAGCCCAAAAGTTCTGCGACCGGACCGTAAGACTCCCTTACCCCCATTTTCGAGAGCGGGAAATCAGAATTTTTTTTAACGAGTTGTTCAGAATTGTCCAAAAACCATAAATCCAAAATTTAATCAAAATTTAAAAATGTTGAAACTTTGTTTAAAATATTGTCAAGTTCGAAAATATGATTTAAATGGGTTTTATTTAGAGATGCAACGGATATCCAGTTACTATCCGGTATCCGGCCTATCCGGCCACTTTGTTACTATTCGGCTGGGCACCGGATAGTGATCTAATATCCGGCCAAAACCGGATAGTTAAAAAATAAAAATTAAACAGTTTTATTATTTTTCACTTATCCTGCATTACAATTATTACTACAAACTGGCAATATCTATAGATTAGTTACTAAATTATGGTGAATAAAGATGAGTTTTTCAGCGTTTAGAGGTAGTAGACGATTGCGTTTCTTTTCGTATACGTTGCCAGCTTATGAAACGGGCCTCTCACTGTATACACTACTGCAAGGGGCTGAAAGATATATGTTTACAAACTTTGACAAAAGTGTATACTGACTGGAGTTAGTATACCACCATGCGTAAGGGTCACTATTTCTTTGAATTCGTGCTCCTTTCAAATAATAATCGATCTCCTCGGCCATTGAACTTTTCTCCGAAACGTTTTCATTAACGCTTCTATTTTTTCGCCACTTCCTCAAAGCAGTCTCAAAAAGTGTTGTGAATATCAACAGTAACATTTTCTAGTGGGTTTCTCTTACTTTGTTTATTGGAAGGAGAAGAACCACTTTCACTATCATGCTTAAATATAAATCATCACAAATATTTTTTTAAGCCTTCAGCAGAATAATTTGACGGAATTTTATCGAAAAAACTTGTTTTAAATCTGGGATCTAGAAGAGTTGACAGTAAGTATTTTTTGTCGTTGAGGTTGCCAAAACGTGTTTTCAATCCAACTTTCAATGTAAGCCGGATATTGGGCCGAATATCCGGTATCCGGTACAAGAAGTACGCCGGATATCCGGTATTCGGTATCCGGCCAAAACACTATCCGTTGGATCCCTAGTTTTATTGTTTAAAAAAATCATGGCAATTTTGTTGAAATGAAAGTAACAAGTAGTCTTTTTTTATATTTTTTAGATTTTCAATTTTTTAAATTTTTTTATTTTGATGAAATATTGGATATTGGGTTTTTGGACAATTCTAAAAAACTTTCATTAATAAAATCTTAAGATAAAAAAAATATCTATCACCGGAAAATCGGAAAAAGAGAGAGGTGGTTTTATCGGTTTGGGGGTAGTGGTTGGATAGTAGGTCGGAAAATATTGTCACCATCGTATTCCCCGTCCTCGCAAACGAAGGGGGGGGGGGGTAAATGTCTTGCGGTCCAATCGCAGAACTTTTGGGGTAAAAGCTTTACCTTAAGGAGCTAAATACAGGTTAAATTGAAAATTCAGTTCAATAAGGTATATATACCATTTTTAAAGCTAGCATACTCCCGCGCAAATAATAAATAGGGGTTGTTTTCGGGGGGCGGGCAAGTTGATGCTAGCCCCCCCCCCCCTTATTTTTTCTTCTTCAATTTGCTAGCACACCTTAGCACAACCATTTTCAAAGTTAGCACACTTACAAGGGCGGTAATATACAGGGTGTACATTTTTTCTTCAGCGTCCCCCGTCCCGTCCCTCTTAGTTATTTTTTTGTCTTGAATTTGCTAACACGCAATGCTTATACCTAGCACACCCTAGCACAACCACTTCCAAGCTAACGCTCCTACGGGGTCTATAATATACAGGGTAGAAATTTTGTCCCGCCCACAGATATATTACATTTTCTATTATTACTCAGATTACTTTACCAAAAATGATCACATATAACATAGAGGGTTGAAATAGAGAGGTTAATATAGAGAGTTAAAATTTATTGGTTATTTATTTATTATTTTTTTTTCTCAAATTTGACAGCACACAATGTTTACACCTAGCACAACAACTAAATAATTAGATAAATAAATAAATTAAACTTTATTTCATGAAACCTTTTAGTAAATATACACACACCACAAAAATAATAATGACATACTTAAAATATAATATACAGTGTTTTTCAAAAAGCTCTCATCATGGTGGGAAAATTTTTATTATTGTTTCCATGGAAAATTAAATGGACAGTCAATATCTCCTCAACTGTTTAAAATTAGAAAAATCTTGAGCGATATATTTTAAAATTATTCTGGCATCTACAAGATGTTTGACATAGTGGTGGCAAGCATTTACTTGGATTTTTCGATGGAACATTCAGCAATAATTTATATATTTATATTTGACTCCTAGTTCTCTATACTGGCATATACCATTTTTGAATTTTCACTACAGGTTATTCCATTTTTTTTTCGATAAAAAATGCATTAATAACAATCAAGAATAAAATCTGTAAAAAATGCATTTTCATAAAGGATCCCGCACCTTTTAAATTCAATTTGGCTTTCACTCCTGGGAGCTGAAATTTTGCACAGAGTTCATAACATGCTGATCAAAAATCTTTATGGTCACAGAAAATTTGAATCACAGGATTTCGAGATATTAGCCGAAGAAAGTCGTAACTTCGTCGATAATATCTCGAAATCCTATAATTAACATTTTTTGCGACCGTGGAGACTTTTGATCAGCATATCATGAATTACCTCTGTGCAAAGTTTGAGCTCCCGGGAATGAAACCAAAATTGTATTTAAAAAGTGCGGGGTCCGTGGGCTTCACACTTTTCTTTGACAATGCATTTTTCAATCATGGAAGACATTGCTGAAATGGTAAAAGCCACCACTATGTGAAACACTCTGCAGATTTAAAAATAATTTTAAAATATGTTACTTTTGAGCCCCTACAATTGTTATATGAGGCATTTTTTCAAATTTCAAATGGTTGAGACGATGTGTGACTCACCCTGTTTTTTTTTTGGGTCGGAACGGCTTGGTACATTTTTCGGTGGGATTTTGAATTTTTTCCTTGTTAATTTAAAACTGAATCCTAGTTCTTGAACTAGTCGGTTCAGTTACGCAAAAAAGTGTTTTTGTAAATTACTGCATCTAAGGGTATAAAACAAATTATGACTCCATTTTTTGGTGGTCTCTGTATTCAACTCTCAACATGATCGTACGTTATCAAGGACGTTTATGACAAAAAATTATATTAAATAATTATGTTTTGTGAACGACAAATTTTGTTCTTTAATAAACATTAGGACAAAGGTCAACTATATAAGAAATGTCAATCTATACATGCATATTTTTGATGATTTCTGAAAAAAGACAAATTAAAAACCGCTTGCAATAGAAATAGAGCCGGCCCTGGCGTTTTACACAATGCGATCGCGCCGCTCTACCCGGTCGCCATACTTGCGCGAGATTCAATTTTACGTACAAATAGGTATAGACATTGGCCTTAATCTGAGTAATAGTAGAGAGTGTAATATATCTGTGGGAGGGACAAAATTTATATCCTGTATATTATTGACCCTGTAGAAGCGTTAGCTTGGAAAGTGGTTGTGCTAGGTATAAGCATTGCGTGTTAGCAAATTCAAGGCAAAAAAATAACTGGGGGGGGGGGGGCTGAGGAAAAAATTTACACCCTGTATATTACCGTCCCTGTAGGTGTGCTAACTTTGAAAATGGATGTGTTAGGGAGTGTAGGTCTAAACATTGTGTACTAGCAAATTGAAGAAGAAAAAATAACTGGGGGAGGCTAGCGTCAACTCCCCCCTAGCTTTAAAAATGGTTGTGCTAGGGTGTGCCATATCTAAACATTGTGTGCTAGCAAATTGGAGAAGAAAAAGTAACTGGGGGGAGGGGGGGGGGGAAGTTAACTGACCCATAGCAGAGCAGTATAGTCAAATCAATGAATTCCCAAAAGGGGATTGTAAAGGACATGGAGGAAGGGACAATTTTCCTCTTCAGGAATGTGTTGGGGATAGTTAGAAGGTAAACATACTGAAAGTTTCCGCACCCAGCCCCGCCGTTTTAGGGGGGGAAGGAGGTGGAAAGGTTCTTTTTTTCAATTCTTCCCTTATAACTCGGAAACGATGCGTCGTAAGTGAAAAGGTAATCTATGCAAAATTAAACATAAATTTCTTATAAGAATGTTTATATCCATTTTCTTCCTATGTGTTACAGTTTACGAGGTATTCGCCAGCTAAAATAGATAATTAATAAAAAAAAAAATAATTAGGTGCCTTGAATATATCTATCAAAGCTGTTTACCGAGGTGTACTAATAACTCGCAGTCACAAAACAATCTTTATTTTACAACACTCGACGTATTTACTAACGTAATATTTTGTCGAAATCTATACATTTCCTTAAATATACAGTGTGACTCACTTAAAATGACTTTTTATTTTGTTTCCAATTTGAATAAAATTTTACTGAAGTATAGAACAAATTAGAATCTACGTATTACCAGAAAAACATTCGCCTGCTACAAAGGCAAAGCTATTTTCAGCACCAAAATATGTGGAAAAAAATAAAAACATTTTGAACGTAAACAATTCTAAAAAATGCATCGGATCGACGCCACAAACGTACATACACCAAAATTTGATTTCTCATACATAAACTCATCTGGCAGAGGGTATCAAATCCGCAATTTGTGGTGGATACGTGAAATTCGTCAGGACCCACTAATATGATTTTTAATTTTTTTCCACATATTTTGATACCGTAGGTGGCTTTACTTTTCTAGCAAGCGAATGTTTTTCTAGTCATAAGTAGATCCTAATTTGTTCTATACTTGAGTAAAATTTGATTCAAATCTGAAACAAAATAAAAAAGTTATAAGGGTGTTTTCATTTTAAGTGAGTCACACTGTATATTTAAGGAAATGTATAGATTTCGACAAAATATTACGTTAGTAAATATGTCGTGTGTTGTAAAATAAAGATTGTTTTGTGACTGTGATTTATTAGCAGACCACGATAAACCGTTTTGATAGCAATATTCAAGGCAACTAATTAATTTTTTTTTATTAATAATCCATTTTAGCTTTCGAATATCTAGTAAATTATAATACATGGGAAGAAAATGAATATAGACATTCTGGTAGGAAATTTAATTATGTTTAATTTTGCGTAGATTACCTTTTTCCGTACGACGCATCGTTTCCAAGTTACAAGCGAACAATCGAAAAAAGGAACCTTTCCATCTCCCTCCCCCCTGAAGCGGCGGGGCTAGGGGCGGGGACTTTTAGCATGCTTACCTCCTAACTACCCCCAATACATTCCTGAAGAGGAATGTCAATGTCCTCTACAACTCTTTCGTTGACTGGACTAGTAGTTCAAGTTTTTTTTTGGAAACAGATATAAAATACTTACTTTTGAAGAGACCCACTTAAAATAGTATATCAAGTATCAAGAACGGTAGGTTACGATTACCGGTCGACGGCAATGTTTGAAGGCTGCGCTGCGCGATAGCGAAAACTCTAATTTTGCCTTAACGTTCGCGATGCTTATACTGTTTTTTGCAAGATCGTATTAAATTTCATTTCAATTAAAATACAATTAAAATACATAAATTAATTTCTACTAAATAAACGAAGTCTAAAGTGACGTTTATATTTCGGGGCAAGTCTAACTTGTGAAATATGGTACCTATATTATGTATTTTGACTTTTCGTTTATTTATTAGACATTAAATTATTTTATCTGCAATCAACATATGAAGTAGGCTTTTTGGCTCACATTTTGAAAGTGCAAAGTTGACGTTTGACGAGGAGCTGTGAATAATGTCACTTTGCCGCTCGTCTCCCATGACAACGAGCGGCAAAGTTCTTTTACGCTCGCTCTAGTGCTCTTAATACACAAAAATGGCTATTAATTGAAGTGTAATTTAATACGATCGTGCAGAAAATAATGCCATCCTTCTTTTAATAAATAGAAATATTTTCTTGTCCTTATTTTTGTGAAATAACATACATGGTGTCAACCGGATAACTTTCCGGCAGCCATTTTTTTTATTTTTTAACGGATCGAGATGAAACTAGGCATGTGTCTCATACTACTTTTGATTATTAATTATAACACCCCGTATATATTTGTATATTTGAAATCTAGAGGTCTCTGCATATGACTGTGCTAATTTTATGGCTCTTTCCGCCCTTTTGAAAATTTTCAGCCAAATCGACCAGGATGTGTTGTGATACATCGTTAGATTAATATTGAAAAATTACATTTAGCTCTAGTATGAAAGGGATATACTTTCATTTAAAGATTTTGAGTAATTTCGAAAAAGTGATTTTATCTCTGTGGCACAAATTAACAATAACAAAAATTCAATACGTATTTTTCTTCAATTATTTATGAATATTACAACAGTTTCTGGTGGGTTACGGCAGACTAGATTGAAAATTAAAATCGGCTCCAAAAAATTCAAAATGGTGAAAAAAGTCACAAAATATGCAGAATGACCTCCAGATTCCGAAAATGTAAAAATATACGGGGTGTTCTATTTAAAAATCGGAAGTTGTAGAAACTTTACAGATGGATAAAAGAATGTCGTTTTGGTAACATGTGACACATACCTAGTTTCATCTCGCTGCGTTAAAAAATAAAGAAATGGCGGCTGGAAAGTGATCTTGTTGACAATCGGTATATTATATTAATTTTACTTACCGTTTAGTTCAGACGTCGGTAAGTAAATTATTTAGTAGTGATGTTAAATTTTTTGGGTGTGAAAAAAATATGAACGCTACTGCTAATCTAACTAGAAGAAAAACTCCAAATTGCAACATAATGCCTCCTTTCAATATCCTCCATTTACCATCTCTTAATTCACGGCCATGATCTTTTGAAACAAACATTAGTTTATAATTTAGCTTTGTGTCCTCATGTTTTTTCTCGTGTAATTCCCCCTTGCATGTGTCCTTTTGGTGTTATCTATTTTTAAATGCCATGAAAAACTCCTGGGCGAGAAGCGCGCGTCTCTGTTTTTTCGCACTGCGGTTCATTGAAATACTTCCCTTTCGGGTTATTTTTTTCCTTTCTCTTTTTCTCTTAGGTAAATAATATATATTTAATAATTTTGTTAATATATCATTGAGATAAGACACATTAATACATTTGCGGCTGGCCGCGAAACAAAGCAAAAAAAAATTCTATCTACTATAAGAAAGGTTCCTTGATATCTTATGATTTAATGTGTATTATACGACTAGAACGCCAAAAGCGATTACTATAATTTTAAATTGCGTTATTAGTAGAGGCCAAATGAAAAAAAAATTTTCGTAGGACTGAAAAGGTTTATACCGACAAGTGGTATTGTCGTAATCAGTGTGGACTACTGATCATCAAAATGCATGTTGTCGCTTCCTAAAGTGGTGGAGTGAGTATCTATGACGTCACAAAGATGGCGCCTTCTGATGTTAGATTTTCTCTATTATTTCGATAACTGTTTATCCGATTTAAAAAAAATATATGTCAAATGCTAGGTATTTCAATGCCTAACAAAAAATGTTAAGCAACTTTTGTTGTAAATATTTAACATAAACTTGTTTTTCATACAAATTATTTTTATTTATTTCCAAAACGAAATATAATAATTATATTTGGACAAAATTCAGATATAAAAAACTTTGCACATTTCTGCACTATATAGGGTGTCCCACTTAAAACTCCCGACGCCATTTTCTCAATAACCAAAAGTGATATTTTAATTCTGTAAAAGGTATCTACTAGAATATATAAATGACTTTGTTTTGAGCAAAAATCGTTATTTTACACATTGAGGTATAGATGGCGTTGCGATGCAAAGAAATTTTTCGAGGGCAGGAACGATGAAATGAGTTGCATGAGATGGAGAATTATATTCTGAGCAACTTTTATAATACGAACAATTTTCGAAAAATCATTGGTTCTCGAGATATTTGAACTTCAATATAATTTTTTAAAATATAAAAATCGTCATAACTCTTTTAAAATACATTTTAGACAAAAAGTCCTTTGGGACATATTTCATAGTGAATCAGGATCATTTAGATGGTAATAAAACATTTATTTCAAAACACAATATATATATATATATATATATATATATATATATATATATATATATATATTTTTTTTTTTTTTCAAGTAAAACATTGGGGCTGTAACTGCTATTGGAAATTAAAGATTTTGACATTTTTGTTTATTGTGTATTGTCTAATTTTTGCGTCATGTTTATGTTGTATGCTCTACTAAATTTCATACTATAAATTGTAGATATATGATAAAAAAAATGGGATTTTTGTTACTTGAAAAATTACATTGAAGTTCAAATATCTCGAAAACCAGTGATTTTTCGAAAATTGTTCATATTAAAAAAGTTGCTTAGAATATAATTCTCCATCTCACGTAACTCATTTCATCGTTCCTAGGATCGAAAAATTTATTTGCATCGCAATGCCATCTATACCTCAATGTGTCAAATAATCATTTTTATTCAAAACTGAAGTCATTTATATATTCTAGTAGATATTTTTTTACAGAATTCAAATATCGCTTTTGGTTATCGAGAATATGGCGCCGGAAGTTTTAAGTGGGACACCCTGTACATAAAAAAAATGGAATTCGGATTAATAATAACAAAATTATAACAAATGTACTGAGATACAATGTTAAGAACAAAAGTTACTATCCATGGTCATAAAATAAAGTCTTCTCTTGTCGCACTACTATGCTACTGCTGCTATGCTACTATTGCAGTAAATCAATATCCTCTTGAGTTTCATAATTGTACTGATTAAAGCATTGCACACCTACATGGCAAATATCTTGCATGCATTTTTGTTTCCGATCAGCACATCCACAACGGGAC
Organism: Rutpela maculata; assembly: GCA_936432065.2. Classification (NCBI taxonomy): domain Eukaryota; kingdom Metazoa; phylum Arthropoda; class Insecta; order Coleoptera; family Cerambycidae; genus Rutpela; species Rutpela maculata. The sequence goes on along the minus strand of OW386286.2, from coordinate 69,751,406 downwards.
GGACGTTCTGCAACCTGTCTTGCAATTACATGAAATCAGTTCCAAATTTTTAAGAGAAATAGGCTCCTGCAATGATGCTATGGGAAGTAGTTACCCATCCTCTAATTTCTAATCCTTATCAATAGGCCGAGGTAAGTTTTGAATAGGTAAATTAGCGGTATACCAAGCAAACTAAAAAGTACTTATCTCACGCACGCACATACATGTTCAGTATTAGACTAGTATTACTATGAGAAGATGCCAGGGCGGAGCCAAAATGCGCGAATATTTTTACCAGTGGCATAGCTTTGTCTGGGGTATAGGAATGTGTAATTGCAATAAAAGTTTCGCGGTCAAGGAACTGTGAAAATGGAGTAGATTAAAACTTGCCAACTGTTATTAGTAACCTTTGTTCAGGAGAAGTGTAAGAATAGTAAGTTCTACTAAACTTTGCCAAATATAGTTGTTTTATTATTGTTATTACCGTCGCCGCCGCTCTACTGCAGGGCACCGCCGCCACTGGTGTTGACATTGAATGTCACGTAATTCTTTCTCATTGGTTTAGAATGATGGAGCGCACAAACTCGTTTCTGCGCATATTTTTTGCTGGCATCTTCTCATAGTAATACTACTTTATCACTTGTAGGTGACTGGCCGGGCAGGCCAATGCAAACGACGTCGGTCAGTTGGGCGTGGGTAGAGGTAGCGGCTCGCTTAAAATGGTCACAATTTCGTTATTTTTTTTTGCAATTTGGAAAGTTCAAAGTTTTAAATGTACCTTAAAAATGTAGCAATTTTTTTATTGCTCGAGTTTTGGTCAAATTCAGATATTAATTGCGTTATTACACATTAAACTTACTGTGTTGGGAATATGTTTCTATTTTAAAGTTAGATTATTAAATATATTTTTTTTAATTTAATATTTACAATAAAAATGGCTCAACATTTTTTGTTAGGCATTAAAATACCTAGCAGTTGACATCTACTTTGTTTAAATCGGATGAATAGTTATCGAAATAATAGACAGAATCTAACATCAGGAGGCGCCATCTATATGACGTCATAGGTACTCACTCCACCACTTTAGAAAGCGACAATATGCATTTTTATGAACAGTGGACCACACTGATTACGACAATATCACTTGTCGGTATAAACCTTCTCGGTCCTACGAAAATCGTTATTATGCTAGTTTCTTGAACTTGGCCTCTCTACTATATATGTGTCAAGCTTTATCATATAGCAACAAAAGGAAAACATATTAAAACTAACCATTTTAATAAAGGTAGCTTTTCTATTTTTTTTTTTAATATTTAGAACGTATTTTTCAGGTAAAGGACGAAAAACCGTAATTTTGCTAATAGTGCCTTAAAAATATATTTCTCCTAACGTACCGGCAGAGGTACATCGATTTCTTCAAAGATGAGTATTTTATAGACATTTCCAGAAGGCAATTGGATTTCCCTTGCTAATCCAGTAAATAAGTGTAAAATGTGGAAAAGTGGTGGAACAGCATCGATATGAAAAATTCCTGTTTTCACGTATTCCCTAGACTCCCAGGAACATTCATCAGCATTGATTTCTGCATTACCTCCGAAAATGAGAAAGTTGGGGGGGGGGGTGAAGTGCCCCAAAAAGTAGCTGTCATAAAAAAAATTATAAAATTAATATTTCGCCTCGAAAATGCTCTAGAAGATTTTTTGGGTCACTGATCACGAATTTTTCTTGAAATTTCACTTTTTCGGGCGGAAATTTAAATATGAATATTGTTCCGAAAAAGTAGAATTTTCATCAAAAATGGCACGAACTCCATACTGGAATATGGAATTCCTCAATTTGGACCTCGGATTCGTGATCAACGACCCAAAGAACCTCCTACTCCCGAGGCGAAATATTAGTTTTATAAATTTTTTTATGACAGCGACTTTCTCATTTTCGGAGGTAATGCAGTGGTCAATGCTGATGAATATTCCTGGGGGTCTAAGGAACACGTGAAGAAAGGAATTTTTCAAATCTGTGCTGTTCCACCACTTTTCCACATTTTCCGGCTTATTTATTGAACTATGCTATGCCTTATTGAAATTAGTTTCAGTTACCTGAAATTCCTCTTTGTTTTGTACTGTATTACTTACATGGGTGAGACCTCAAAGGTAGGTACAGCTGCAACGCACATTAATATATTCCCAACTAAATAAATTAATGCGAAATTCCTTATAGTTCTGAAACACAAAATTGATTATAGTTTAGTTAAATTAAGCATCAAAATCGGTGAGTATTCTCTGGCTACAACAATTTTATTATTTTAATTTGTTGTAGGTATAATAACAAGTGGTACGAATTGTTCGCAATAAAATTTTGGATAAGACTATAGCACGAGAGCCCACCGACAAAAATGGAACACATAAGCTGGAGAGTCAAAAATTGGTGGGGATATTTATCAAGACTTCTTCTCTGAACGTCGATCATAGCAATCCGTGTTGCAGCGGCGCAGAAACAGCCATTTTTGTGATATGGCTCGAATAATTTTTGAATGTGACGCTTTCCCATGACGTTAAGTCAAAAAAAGTTTGAGACCAAAGTTTTTCAGTTTTGTGGGTTCTACATAATGGCACTATGGGGTTTCACTTTTAATGGGGTTTTTACGGGATAACATGTTTTTTATATAATCAACCCCTCTTTTTTATAGTGGATTTGGATTTCGATTCTACGCCAAAAATATCAATATTTTGCTCGTTGCAATTTTTTACTCCGAGGCCAATTTGCGCCAGAAATTTTTCAACTTTCAATAATTTTTTACGGCAAAAGTATGCGCCCTAGAGTTGTTTCTTTTTTTATGTAGAATATACACGTATTTTTTCAGATTTTTGTTTCGAAAAAAATTTTTTTTGCCAAAATTGCGAGAAAACTCTGGAAAAAATTGAGATATTCTATATTCTTCATAAAAAAAGAAACAACTTTTCTCTTATACAATTTTCTCTAGAACGCATATTTTCGCCGTAAAAATTATTGAAAGTTGAAAAATTTCTGGCACAAATTGGCCTGGGAGTAAAAAAATTGCAAAGAGCTAAATATTGATATTTTTTGGCGTAAAATCGAAATCCACTATAAAAATGAGGGGTTGATTATATAAAAAAACATGTTATCCCCATTAAAAGTAAAACTCCATAGTGCCATTATGTAGAGCCCACAAAACTGAAAAACTTTTGTCTCAAACTTTTTTTGATTGGACGTCATGGGAAAGCATCACATTCAAAAATTATTTGAGCCATATCACAGAAATGTCTGCTTCTGCGCCGCTGCAAACCGGATTGCTATGACCGACTACACATATTCAGAGAATGACTTGATAAGCATCCCCACCAATTTTTGACTTTCCAGCGACATTTTAGTCGTACTATAGGCCTGTGAAAAGACTTTCTGGAATATTGTTAATTTGTAAAAAAATTAAAACCACCAAAAATTGCCTTTTTCTGACAATTTAAGAAACATAACGTAATAATGCATCAATTTTAACAAACATTGGTGGAACTATGGCCTTTATTAAACTAAATCTTCGTGCCAAATTTTAGCTCAACATATTTATTCAAACGGATAAAAACCAATAATAATTTCAAATCGCTTATTGTCTAAGTGCCTTGACTTGTAGTAGGAGGACATTTATTTTAACAATGTAGGTTTTTACAATGGTATTTTATGCTCTACAACTTTGCTCTCTTGATATTTTTCACCAAAATGCATAGTTTTCCTCAAAATAGAGAAAAAGACGAAAAAACGCTAAAATTCATACATGTATATATTTCTCAAAAACCACCCTTTTTTAGAACTGGGAGGGGGGGGGGGGAATCATGATTAGACAACCCAAATACTTCACTTCTTACAGGTCTCATAACTGTGGGAAGATTTTCCATAAAACAGCAATTTTTTGACTAATTTGAAGGGACTAAAAGCAGTATCCAAATATTTCTTGAAATTAATAATAGTTATTAAGGTACCAAGGGTGTTATAAGGATAATAACGCACCGAGGTCGGCAGTGTACAATCCCGAGGGCCTTTGGCCCGAGGGAGTGTACGTCGACCGAGGGCGTCATTATCCTATAACACCCGTGGTGCCTTCAACGTTTAATGTCCTGCAAGTCTGTTATTTAATTCGATTTTTTTTTTGACATTTACGATTTATTAATTTGACATCTATTATGTTCAGAACGATTTGATTTAAAAGAGGGTAAAAATCAAAATTGTTTGTAAACGCCGCCGTTGCATAGCAACGCATTTTGTTTGTCAATAACGCTATCATAATTTGCTTGTTTTGGGTTGTATTATAATTTTCTAATGCCCTAGGGCGTTATAGATATTCATAACGCCCTAGGGCGTTATTTTTCATTTAATGTATCTCAAAATAGGGTGGTTATTGTAAAATAACAGACTTGTAGTAGAGGAATCTATACACATTCGTTTTCAACCATTTTCTGAAAAGTTTTCCTCAACCCCCTATATTACCAGAGTTGTGGGGTACCGCAGGTGGCTTTGCGATTGTAGCAGGCGAATGTTTTGTAGTCATAAGTAGATCCTAATTTGTTCTATACTTGGGTAAAACTTGATTCGAATCGGAAACAAAATAAAAAAGTTATAAGGGTGTCTTCATTTTAAGTGAGTCACACTGTATATTTAAGGACATGTATAGATTTCGACAAAATATTACGTTAGTAAATATGTTGTAAAATAAATATTGTTTTGTGACTGTGATTTATTAGCAGATCACGGTAAACAGCTTTGATAAAAATATTCAAGGTACCTAATTAATTAATTTATTAATTATGTCTTCTGGCTGGCGAATATTTCGTAAACTATAAGACATAGGAAGAAAATGAATATAAACATTCTTGTAGGAAATTTAATTATGTTTAATTTTGAATAGATTACCTTTTCCTGTACGACGCATCGTTTCCGAGTTATAAGCGAAGAATCGAAAAAAAAAAAAAAGGAACCTTTCCATCCCCCCTCTCCACTGAAGCGGGGCTTGGGATGGGGAATTTTAGTATATTTACCTCCTAACTACCCGCAACACATTCCATGTCCTCTACAATCCCCTTTTGGGCATTCATTGATTGGACTACTAGGTCGTAAATTGGTAAACTTTCGTAAATGTATTTGTGGGTGTCTTATGTTGTCTTGTCTGATATTCGTTGAGTTTTGTGTTTAATTGTGAATTGGTCATTTTATATGTAAACATTTTTGCGATGTTTCGTCAATATAATCTCTCATTTGCACCTCCTGAAGCTCATGCAGGTCAGCGATGGTGATAGCCAAGGTGAATTGGTCAGCAAGCGCAGCATCTTATTTTGAGTGACTTGCAACCTATTGCACTGCGCATCCGAATTAATATTCCAGGATACGCAAGCATAAGTCAAAACAGGACGGAATATAACTTTGTAGAGACATAGTTTGTTTTCTGTAGAGAGCTTACTGCACTTGCTGACCAGCGGGTATAATTTGCTGAGAGCTGCATAGACTTCGTTTATAACCTTGTGCAAAAGAAAGTCGTGTGTCCATTGTCAGTCCAATTAGGTTAACAGTTTTTTGTTGCGTAATTTCTTTATTGTTCAGTTTTAGTTTCGTTATAGTTTTTGGTATTTTTTGAGTTTTGTCCGTAAAAACTATATGCATAAATGATCGTGTCATCTGCGTAGAGTAACAGGTTAGTGGTGGAATGTGTGGGAATGTCGGATATATAAACTAGGTTAAAGAGGATGGGAGAGAGGACGGTACCTTTCGAGGTACCTCCGCCGAAAGTCTATAGGGTTCCGAAATTGATGCATTATTACGTTATATTTCTTAAATTTTCAGAAAAAGGCAATTTTCGGGGGTTTTCGTTTTTTTACAAATTAATAAGTTTTGAGAAATTTTTGACAGGCCTATTATTTTTATTTTTGCGATACGATTACTAGGATCAGATGTAATAAGGAAAATAACATAAAATTTCAGTGTTGAAAAATAAATTGTTAAAATTTTACAAGAAGCAATGGACCGATTTAATACAAAATTGCTCGTAGCACTTCTTATCATACCTACAAATTAAAACAAAAAAATTTCTGCAGCCAGAGTATTCCTTATTCACCTATTTTGATGCTTAATTTGACTCCACTAATAAGAAACTTCCAAAGTGCGTTTTATTTTCTCAGTGGAATATAAAAGTTGCACTTAGTTTTATAGAGTGCAGTCACTCGAAAACGCTGTAATATTTTTATTTGAAAAAATTAATGAAACTAGAACAATGGTATGCAGAACTTTTCATCAGCAGAGTAGTTGTTATTAAGTAAAATAGCAAATAAACGTAAACGCGTCGTAGAATCAAAAAAACTAATGTAGTACCTTAGAGAGACAAAGAAGTTTCTTGGCGTAAAATTAAGACTTGCTGACATTTACGTAATCTTTAGCGGATAATAAAAAGTTGCGTAATATCTCAGTATTAAAAGCAATTGATTTCGACAATACAACAATATAGATTTTAAAATTTACTTTTTACATTACAGAACACCTATCGGTTGGAAACTTGATTAATGTCTTGATTTGTCCAAAAATAACTTCTTAAACTTAGACTTCGGAGCAGTAAATGAAAGAATAATTATGTAAGCTAAAACTAAAATCAAAATTCTCTCAATTATCAATGCCCACAGCTCTACGGAAGAACACGAAGTAAACAGAAAATAGGAATTCTAGGAACAGCTCGAAGAATTATATGACATCAAAATTATAGTGGGTGGTAGGAATGCGCAAATAGGCAACGAAGAGCATTTTTCTGGAACAATAGGCAGACACTCACTCCTCGAAAACAGTAACGAAAATGGAGAATTTCTTATCAATTTTCCCAGTAGAAGAAACATAATCATTTGCTCAACATTCTTTCCACACAAAAACATATACAAAACGACATGAATTTCACACGGTGGAGCTGTCGTTAACCAAATCGATCATGTACTAGTAGATAAAGGAGCAGCAATGAGCATTCTAGATGCTGTGGGTCGGATCACTTATTAGTACAAATAAAATTCAGACGATGAATCTCAAGAAAAGAAACATCGACAAACAAAAACAAACAATAGAACAGCTAGATATCGGAAAACTGAAGCAACAAGAAACCAAAGAGAACTACGAAAGAGAACTAACACAAAAGCTGACAAACACAGATAACTTAATAATGAAGAACACTGGACTAAACTAAATGAGGAAATATTGAAAACAGCAACACAAGTTATAGGGAACAAGAAAAATAAGAAAAGAGCAGAATGGTATGACGAAGAGTATAAAAGGGCCATAGAAGAAAGAAATGAAGTACATAAGAAATATATGGAAAGGAGAACTAAAGAAAGAAGGGTAATATTTGCGGAGGCAAGGCGAAAGTCTGACAAAATATGCCGCAATCGGAAAAGAGAACACGAAAACGACAGAATGGAGAATGACTTTAAAAGTAACGATCTAAGGGCAGCGTACAAACATCTACGCAATTTAATAGAAGGATATAAACCCTGAACAACGCTGTGCAGGAACGTAGAAGGACAGATAAGTGACCCACAAGAAATAAAATCGATATGGAAAACTTATTTCCAAACCCAGCTAGGAACACAAGAAGACGGTCAGTCCTGGAACATGCAGCATCTGGAGGAAGGAGAGGAAGTGATGGGGCTCCCAATGCAACAACAAGGCGCCAGAAATCGACAAACTGCCCTCAGAATTATACAAATTAGGTGGCGAACACCTAGCAACACAGGTGCACGCATTGATTACCAAAATATGGAACGAGGAGAGCATTCTTAGTGAATTTTTAAAGAATACAGCCAATATTTTCAAACAGGATTAAAAGAGCGAATTTTTTTCTTTATCTATAAAACTCTTCTTTGAAATAAGGTCAATCTACTTCATTGTGTTAAAATTAGAACAGAATATGTTACTAACTTACTTATAAATAATACATCAAGAGAACATTGCTACATTAAAAAGTCTATTCGAAATTTTATTTATAATTTTATGATATTAATGAATTCAGCGAAAGAACTACATTAATTTCTATTAGTTTTGAATTACGGTTTGTTTATTTTTAAAAGTACTATATTTTTGTAAATGTACGCACGTTGCAATTTGATCGGTGCAGTATACTGCTCGGGGTGCGCCGACGCATTCATCCTTTTCGATGGCTAGCAGACGCCATTTGTCCCGCTGGAAGACTGGCATATTATGTTCTTCTTACATTTTATATTATAATAAAGAATTAGTACAAGAAGTTTCAATGTTAATACTTTAAGTCAAACTTTTTTTCGTTTTTTTTGACATAGTTGTTCAAGTGGCAGACGCATTTTGTCCTGCAGACAACCTTTTTCGAATATTTCATGATGTCCATAATTCATAAAAAAAAAATTCATTGTTAACACTTTCAACGACGCTACTTTTTTTACATAGTTGAGACGCTCCTGTCAAGCTTGGTCCCGGGCATACCCTGGCAGACAGCCATTTTCATTATTTATAGCATAGAAATAGTAGAATAAAGTTAAAAAAAAACCTGTTAATAAAATCGGCCTAAAATGTCTGTCTTTGCTCCCGGGCTATATTTCATAAGCACGCCTCGTCGCGTCGTACGATTCAATTTTTATAAAGTATTTTCCGTCGTAATTTTGATTTTCGTACATGAAATACTCTATTGTACATATTAGTTACTTACGTGTATCCTCCAAAATAACTATCAGCACATATGGCTCCAGCTAGAGGTACTATGTAACACCCCATTATAAAAACATGGTATATAACTGTCGAGGCACTTTCAGAGAATAATAGTATATTCCTTAAATATAGAGATAGGATTGCTGAAACAATATTAGTTAACAATATATGGTAGATATAAATATTACTAATTCAGTCTTAAATATAGTTTATGGTCTTAATATTTAATACTTATTTATGAAATATCCACTGGCTTTGAGTTCACTCCCAAAATTTTGTTTATAACTCGCATAAATGGAATAAATACTATAATTTTGTCACAAAATTACCAATTAATTAATTAATCATGCTTGTACATATGAAGACCTTTGCCTTAACTCTGTCTAGATTTAATTTACAATAACGATTTGCCAAATCTACAGCTTAAAATGAAGGTACTTACTTCTTAAACCGCAAAAAGAGAATCTTTCACAAAATTCAGTGGCAATTATACAAAATACTGCCGTGGGATATGATGTGTCCTATGAATAAAAAATATGTGTTTATATCATTAGAACTGAACAGCAATGAGCATCTTACCAAATACATTAGAGTAAATAAAATACCATAAAATCTATAAAATATTACAAATGTCAATTTTCGAATAATTTCTGACAGTCACAGCATCGCAAATATGCGTTAAAAAGTTTTCTATGATGTAGTTCGACGTCAATCATTTATACGTCATTCCTGTGAATTTGTTACTGAAAGTCATTACAGTCGAAGGTTTATTAATTTATATTTGTTTTCAGTCCATTATAGCTGAAAGTAGTGAGTGATCACTCTATTCTGAAGTTAATTTCCTACGCATGATCCAAACATACATGCAGGTCTCTTCTGTAACATTTTGGTTAATTTTCAACGGAAAAATCACTGTTAAAATAAAATATTTCAAGCTACTTAAAAGTATGTATGATTTAATGTGAATGTTTACTAGAACAAGAGGTTTGCATTCATCGATGCATATCAAATGTGTTCTGTGTCTATTGTAACACAAATGTTGTTATTTTCGATAGGCGGGTTGACCACGGTCGGACCTGTCAAAAGCGTTCGGACTGTGTGGTCCGACTTGATCATCTGAGTGGTCGATGTGGTCACATTTTAAAACCTGACTTGTGTGGTCAGAATCGTTCGACCCGTTTGAATTGCCTTCTTAAAATGGCGACAGTAAATAAGTCTGTGATAAATAAGGAATAATATACATTTGTGGAAATTACACATTATACCGGAGTCAAATTTAAGATCCGATTAAGTGAATATGAAATTCAACGAGCTAATTACTATTCAAATCCATGATAAATCATTGTTAAAATGTCAAAATACCAGTTTTTGAGGTTAGAGTTAACGTTTATGGAGATTGGAATAATACTTAAAACTCTAACGCGTTCGACGGCAAGTTCGGTTCGACCACAGTGGGCGGACCACATCGGTCAGATGTCGAATGTAGCCTTAATATTTAATAACTTCAGTTCAGGCAATTTGCAACTATCAACTAACTAATATTAGGTTATGTATTTTTTGTTTTAACAATCACAGATGATTAATTCGGAACTAACTCGCCTCTTTTAGTTCAAATAACACATTCGTGCATCGTACTTCACTTCAAAAATTTAACCAGGTTCGTTAAATTAAAATAAGCTAAAAACTACATTTTGATATGCTTTTTATCCTTGTTGGGCTGATTCAGTACCTTTTTTTTCTTTTTGCATTGATTAAAGTAAAGGCTAACTACATTTTGAAATACAGAAAGGGCATCGGTTATATTGTGGTCATGCATCTTTGTAAATAACTCGTTTATTTCTAATTTTACGAAAAAACTCTATTTCAGATTTTTTGTCCAAAAAGGTCCGTGCCTTATACCGGTCATAGAGATTGATCGACGGAATACTTAATTTTCGATTTTTATTAGGAAACTCTTCGGTATTTGTAGAATTTATCAAAAAAATCAAGTTTTCCAGGATTTGCTTTTGTTTTGTGAAATTTCTCACAAACGTCACCTAATAGACTTAATCGAGTCCTACAATTGCCATTTTTGAAAATCAAAATCGGACCTTCGGTTCGGGAGTTATCAATATATTTGGAAAATCATGCTCGGTCTTGGAAAAATACTTGCGGTCAACGGATTCGGGCCGCCAGCAATAGGCTTCATTTGTGACCGTGTACCTTCGATCCCACTAAGTCTCATCGAAATCGATCAGTATCCTGGACAGTTATCGTGCTTCCTAGCCCGATTTCGAGAAAACCAGTTTTTTGCAAAAAAAATTAAATTTCCATTTGTTTTTCGACATTATCTCCGGTATACTTATCTATAGATCGTTGCCAGCGGCACCATCTCTGTTTTAAAATATCTCGATCCGACCGCCCGCGCGCCCGTTACCGAGTTATTCAATTTTTCCCGAAAAACTTGAAACGTCTATATCGGGTACTTCGGGTTTACGAGCTTCCAGCGTTAAGGTTTTCTAAAGGCCTCCTATCAACCACCCAAGTTTCATCGAAATCCAAAACCAGATTAGGGGGACTAAGCGTGGCAGACCGACAGACCGACTGACCGACGGACGGAATTTTCTAAATTCGCTCTCGAGTCGATAAATATGATTTTCATTTCGATCCGACGTTTTTTTTTCGGATTTCGATGGTCCGTTGGAAAAATGCAAAACCTATACTACATTTTTTTTCAAAATGTAGTAACAAGAGCAGTTATTATTGTTAGCAGACCGTTAAAATCAAAATTTTAACAGGGTACTTATTTTTAACCAAAAAGTTACAGAATAGACCTGATAGTCTGCCCATGCAAATTGCACACGCGTCACTTTAGCGCAGCATTTCTCTTACGTCACACCATTGCCACTGAACTTTGAGTTTGTAGATACTGAGGCGCAAAGGCGGATTCGTGCGATAACTGTTAGTCCAATCATTAGGTATTTTTTCTTTGCAATATAGCGTAAGTCAATTTTTATTTAAAGTGTACGGGGATTCCATCCGAGCATTTTGCCAAGTTGTCAGGGTTGGGGTTGGGTGGGGGGCTTAGCCGCCATCTTTGCTAAAAGTCAAACGCAAATATCTCGAGAATCGTTGATGCTATGACAAAAATGGTAAAAATTCCATAAATTACCCAATTTACCTTGTTTTCGTAAAACTAACCTTTTACGAGTTACGAGTGAAAGTCAAGATTTTTATTTGACATTCTAAGGTACGATCAACAATTTACGGAATAATCCGCAAAAACTATAGTTGAGGAGCCCTATCTAGCTGTACGTGCACCATAACCAACGCCCCCCCCCCCCTTGGGGATAGTGTTTTTCATAAAGATTAAAGCCCAAGGAACAATTTTAAAAATTTACCCCAAAAAAAACTGGCTGTGCAATTTCAAAATGGCGGCCATATGTTAAGAAAAACTATTGCCAATGTTGTTTTCGTCATTTAACACAAAAACTAAAAGAAATGGACAAAAACTTGTGCATATAATTTTCTACAATTTTGTTCCTATACAACATTATGATAGAAGTTACTATTTTCCAGATAAATGAGTCCAAAATTAGGAAAACATGGAAATTCATATATCGGCAACTCATTTAGAGGAAATAACTTTGACAATTATTGTGAGGCATATAATATAATTTTATATTATTAACATAACAAAAAATAAAATAAACTGAAAAAAGTTAGTAACAAAACTTAATAATAATATTATAATTTGCAGACATTTATCTCGAAAACGGTGACAAAGGGTTATAATCAGATTAGGATTAAAAGTGTTGATAGTGGCATCTTTTCATTTCTGCTGGCTCATTCCAATAAAATTAAATGTAAATTGCTCTTTGATACCGGATTTGGCAAGAAAAGAAGGCTTATTAACATATCCGCATTAGCAGAAGAGTACGGACTTCAAAAATGTTCGGCATTACTGGGCCTTCATTCATTTACTGGATGCGGCTCAATCAGCACCTTTAAGGGAAAAGGAAAGATAAAACCTCTAAAAATGTTACTTTCTCCCAAATATACCAAATATATTTGAACATTTCAAGATTTGAGAAGCAGCTGGAATATTGATGATAAAGTCGCATCGTTAGAGGAGTTTGCATATGCCGTATATGGATCAAAGAAATGCGCTAGCATGGACGAGCTTCGCCTAATTGCCATTAGACAGAAATGTGGTGACAAAGATTTGTCTTTATCACTTGACAATAAAGTTGATTTTTCTTCGATCCCACCATCAAGAGCTTGCCTTATCGGGCATATTAAATTATTACGTTGGCGATTAGCCGACGAAGGTATTCACAATATCCCAAAGCCTTGGAATGATTATGGACGGCAAGAAAATGGAGTACCTCTTTCAGCAGATAAAATACTGGCTCAATCTCTTACTAAAATTTTTCAGGAGATGATTCCAAATCAAATCATAAAGACGAAAGTGAGGATGATAACGATATCATAAATGAAGCAATAGAGGAAGAAGACTTGGAAGAAATATTCGATGACAGCAATAGTGAATCTGAAAGCGAATGAGATGTTACTTACGTTTTATATTAGATTTAATATTTTATTTTAAGAGCTGAATCATTTATCTAGAAAATGGTAACCCCTATTCAAATATTGTATATAGGAACAAAATTGTAGAAAATTTTATGCACTTTGTTTTTTGTGCAAAAAGTTTTTCTCCATCTTTTTTAGTTTTTGTGTTAACCCCGTCAAAAAATCCTATTTCAAACTTATCAAATTTTTTATGGGTAATCTGGTTTATAAGGTTTTCTACAGTACATTAATTTTGCCATATAGAAATTATATTGTGATGAATAAGTATCTTAAGGAGTCTTAATTGAGTTGGAATACCCATGTTGTTATTGGTATGTTTCCATAAGTGTTTATACTAAAAACACTTTTTATATGGCATTACAACTTTTAATTTGATGAGTTCTCATGGGATCTGAATAGTGTTGAAACTGAAAAGGTTTCATCAGTAAAATCAAATACGAGTTCTGTAATCTTTTATAAGAAACAATTAGTATATAGTTTTTGTAAGATCTGAGGGGTTGTTATTAGTTTTAGTTTATATAATAATTTAATGAGGATTTATAAGGATACGTATTAAAAAGTATTAATAAGGAATATCATCGAATAAATTTGTGACTTTTTTTTGGGATCTGAAGAGTAATGAAATTGAAAAGATATACTGAGGAGTTCCTAGTAGACATTTTATACATTTTTATAAGGATATATTTGTACTTATTTTTATAAGACTTCATAGGTACATATCAGTTTAGTTTATATAAGAATTTAATGGAAACGTGTAAGGATGCATGTTAAAAAGTATGAATAAGGTATTATGGAATATTTTTGTGAGGTTTTTTTTTTGGAATCTGAAGAGTAACGAAATTGAAAATATATACCAAGGAGTTCCTAGTAGGCATTTTATACATTTTTATAAGGATATATTTGTACTTACTTTTATAAGATTTCATGGGTCCATATCAGTTTGGTTTATATAAGAATTTAATAAGGATTTATAGGGACATCTATTAAGAAGTATTAACAATGAGATTTACAACTATTAATTCGATAACTGTTCATGGTGTTCCAATAGTGCTAAAACTAATAATGTTTCATCAGGAAACCAGGGATGAATTTTATAACATTTAATAAGAAATAATTAGTATATAGTTTTTATAAGATTTGAAGGGATATTATTAGTTTAGTTTTATATAAAAATTTAATAAGGATTTCTCAGTGCACCCATTGAAAAGTATATATTATTTACAACTATTAATTTGAAAAGTTTTCATGGGATTTCAATAGTAGTCAACTTAATAAAGTTACAATACTTAATAAACTAAACTTACTAATACAATAGGTTTCAATAATTTACATTAAAATTCATTGTAATATTAAAATCCATTGTAAGTATATACACATTGTATTTTAGAAAACCCTATTATTTCCATAAAAGCATAAAAGTTTTACAATAGACCTCAAGCGAAGAATATACATTAAAAACGCACAGAATCTATAAAATTTTCGTGTTTCAAACGCCATAAAAACTTATAAATACTTATAGGCCTCGTACTGAGAATTTACATTATTATCTTTCAAATTCATATAAAAACCTATAAAACTTCGCAATTTAATTACCATAACCATAAATACTTATAAATGTGCTGATAGACTTCATTCAGGGAATTTACTTTAAAACCCCATTGCATATTCTCATAAAATATTATAAAAACTCCGTGTTTATTATTGAAACGTGCAAGTATTGATAGACTTCAGGCAAGGAATTTGCATTCAAAACACATTTCAAATACTTCAAAAACTTAGACACATCTGAACCTATAAAGTCTTCGTATTTCAAACACCATATAAAGAACTTACAAATACTGATACGCCTCGTATGGAGAATTTTCATTAAAAATACTTTTCAAAAACATATAATATATCATAACACTTCATATTTCAATTACCGTGAAAACGTATAACTACTGATAGACTCCGTATAGGGAATTTACATTAAAAACCCATTGTACGCAGCAAATCTTATAAAAATTTCATATTTCCTATTAATATATGCAAATGCTGATATACCCCAGGCAAGAAATTTACATTAAAAATACATCTCAAATAGCCACATCAAACCACATTCAGAACTTTGTATTTCAAATACTATAAAAACTTAAATATACTAAACATATAACTACTGATAGACTCCATATAGATAATTTACATTAAAAACCCATTGTACGCAGCAAATATTATAAAAACTTCGCATTTCCTATTAATATATGCAAATGCTGATAGACCTCAGGCAAGGAATTTACATTAAAAACACATTTCAAATAGCCGCACATCAGACCACATTTAGAACTTATAAAAAAACTTTGTATTTCAAATACTATAAAAAAATTACGTATACTAATAGGTTTCATACGAGGAATGTACATTTAAAACACACACACACATAATTAAAACTTATGAAAGTTTAGTGTTACATACTCCAGCCTTCAGAAGAGGGAGCTGTTAATTCATATATAATCTAATGTAACCTAAGAAACTAGCGTGGGCTTGTTAAATCAGTCTCTTTTACTGCTAACTTATTAACTGCGTTTAGGCTAGAACGTTAGAGGAAACAAGGACTTTTGCAGTATTTAGTGTTTACCACTATATTACTATTGATATTTGAAATATTAATAGTAAGTAAATAATATTTACCTATGTAAGTTTATGGGGTTTGACATTCAAAATATATTTCAAATACACAACCAAAATCTGTAAAAAAAACCTATCAATACTAATAGAATTTTTATAGGAAATTTACATTCAGAACACTATACAAAATACAAACCTATAAAAACCTATAGAAATATTTAATTACATGTACTATAAAAACTCATCAATACTAATAGATGTCATATGGGAATTTGCATTCAAAACACTATACATAAACTATAAAAAATACTATAAAAACTCATCAATACTGGAGATACCATATAAAAATTTACAATTAAAACACATTTCAAATACACACATCAAAAATTTTGAAAGTACAGCCAGTTTTTTTGGGGGACATGTCTAAACTTGTTCTTAGGCTTTAATCTTTATGAAAAACATTGTCCCCAAGGATTGGGGGGGAGGGGGTGCACGTACAGTTAGGGTGTGCTCCCGTAGTACTACTGTTTGAAAATTTTGACACGCTGTTACTCGAAATTGGTGTTTTATGAAAATAAGGTAAATTAGGTAATTTGTACAGAATTTAGCTATAAACAGAAAAAATCCTTACCGTTTTGCCCTAGCCTCAATTGTTCTCGAGATATTTGCGACTTTTAGCAAACATAGCGGCACCCCCTCCTATCCCTGCCACCTTGGAAAAATACTCGGAAGGCATCCCGAACCTTTTCAAAAAAGAAAATTGACTTACGCTATTTTTGCAGAAAGGACCCACTTTCTCTCCGCTAAACGAGCTATTCTGTACCATCGTGGTATTTAGGGGGTTTCAAAGGAATGAGCGGACCATGTATACTTGTAGACGGAGAGCCGGCCGTTAAATATCCTATGAATAAGATACATGAAAAACTTTGTGTGTGTGATTAATACTACCACAGACGTAAAGGGAGCCACTCTTTATACAAGCTAATTTGGCCCGGGTCATGGAATTTTGACCTCACTTCCGGTTACGATTTTTAATGTTTTCTTAAATCATCAATAGTTCCTTGAGGTAAAGCTTTTACTCCACAAGACATGTACCCCCCCCCCCCAGTTTCCGAGGGCGGGGAACACGATGGTGGCAATATTTTTCGACCTAGCGTCCAACCGCTACCCCCAAATCGAAAAAACCACCCTTTTCCGATTTTCCGGTGCTATGCTTGCGAGGGCTTGCCGGATCGGGGTTTTTTGATCAGTTTGAATAAAATAAGTAAATATTGATCACAGGTAACCTAACCCACCCCCGGGGGTTGAAACTACCCCCACCCCCAATAACTAAATGCTACGAAAACAGCGAAAATCAGCTGGAAAACGGTACATCCTCATTTTTGCGGGCGAGGGATACGATGGTAATAATATTTCCCGACCCTACCCTTCACCCACTACTCCTAAACCTGAATACCACCCCCTTTTCCGATTTTCCGGTGATAGGCTTGCGAGGGCCTGTAATATCGTTTTTTTGGTCAGTTAGAATAAAATAGTTAAATATTTACCACAGGTGACCTAATGCACCCTCGGGGGTTGAATCCATCCTCACCCCCAATAATTAAATGCCACGAATACAACAAATATGCTGGGAAGCAGTATACCCCCGTTTTTGAAGGCGGGGAAATAAGATGATAACAATATTCTTCGAACTAGCGTCCTAAATCGAAAAAACCTCCCCTTTTCCAATTTTTCGGTGCTACGCTTGCGAGGGTTTATCGGATCGGGGTTTCTTGGCCAGTTTGAATAAAGTAAGTGAAGATTGACCACAGGTGTAGGAAAAAATTGAATTGTGATTTAGTGTGTGTAAAAGAACCAAAGCGAAATGTAAAGGAAGGTACTATAAATAGTGGCAAAGAACTGTGTAGGCTGTTTCAGTCAAGGGCGGATCCAGGGGGGGCAGTAGGGGCAATTGCTCCCCCCCCCCGAGAAAAGTATTCGTTACGTTTTCAAGGCGACATTTTTTTTTGTCTCCGTATGAGGTGGGAAAATTTCTAATAGTACCCCCGTGTATGAGGCGAAAAAAATTTTGTTTGGATTTTCATTTGCACCCCTCCCCCATGAGGCGATAAAATTTTTTTAGATTCCGAGGCGAAAAATTTTTTTTTCTGATTTCTAAAATTTTTTGTAAATGTTAGTGCCCCCCCCAGTAACCTTTCTGGATCCGCCCTTGGTTTCAGTCAGTATCGTATTGAAGATACAACTCCCTTCAGGACAGTGAAATGAAAACGAAATTAAAACTACATTTCTTTTGAAATCGGTAAATAAAAAGAGAACACTGGAATTTTCTAGTATTTTTATTACAACTTATAAAATCTATGTTCACGGCCACATTACATTAACTTAATATAATATATTATATTATTGCCCACAAAAAGCATTTGCAAACATTTTAAATAAACATAGTGACAATATAGTGTAGTTTATATTAGATATATTTAGAAGATGTCAGCTTTATATACACAAACTGGAATGTATACTAATAATATTGAAAATACTTGAAGTAATTAAAATATCCACAATCGATCTGGTATACAAAATATAGATATTTAAAATACGCATTCGAAACTATCTTATATCTTCTAAATATAAATAAAATGCACATCTAATATTTGTGTTATAAAAGACAACCGTAGAATATTATATATTATTTATATCACAACATTCATAATGTATATTATACAGTATACAAGAATACATATTTCCATTTAGAATACCGCTTATTCTGCGACAGAGGCAGAAATCAAGAATATACAATTTCTCCGAAGCAAATTTGATACATATTTAAAAGTAATATGCAGTTCCCTAGGAAATGTAGTTAATATTTATTATCAAATTTGCTTAGGTACGTAATTAATTTTAATTATTATACAAAAATAAAAATGCACACTGAACACATACGACTATAGTTATATTTTACAAGGGATATATTATACATCTGTAATAATTTCATAATAGTGTTTGGACAATACTACGTCTAATTTGTTTAGGATCTAGATTTGCTTTTCAAATTCCAATACTAATATTTTTAGGATAAGTTGCGAACAATATAATTTATTATATGTATTGAAAACCACATCATTTTTATCCTTGACAGAAATAAAACAAAAGTTGTAACCTCTCAACAAGAATAAAAAGTTTTGACATCTTTGAAAGTCCAGGAGTAAAACTTTTAAGGTAAGTATTTTATCTTCATCTATTTTTTTCACAAATAATATTATAGGCTGGAAAAGGACATATTAAATCATGTTAGTCTAAAAGAAAATCTGGACATTGCAACAGACGATTTTCTTATTACTTGAGGTCGCTGATTACGAGTCTACCTGGCACCCAGAACAATTAATTGAAAAAAAAAAGAACCAAATAATTCAAAATGGCAGTCAATTTTCGTAATTTTTTCAATAAAGTGCTCGTAACTTGCAAGATATAATAAATATGGAAAAATTAAAAGAGATCAAATTTGTCGACAAAAAAGAAATACATCGAAAAGTTTATTATGCCGAAACATTGTACTACTCATAGACGTGCTGTGCTGTAAGGGGGGAAATGTGACATTCTTTTGACTTACTGTTTCGCGTTTTTTTTTTAACTCAAGATTCTCGCTCCTTACCAAATGGTTTTATTAGAAAAAGTATTCGCTTCGCATTATTATTAAGAACTATTGCAATCAATCAAACACTCGAGAGCGACGATGGAAACTGCGAATTACACACATGATTTCATTACAAATATTTTGCATGATAATATATTGACACAAAAGAAGCAAAAAAGTCTTATAAAATTTTTGCTTTTCTCCTACGGTTTTTCTTAAATTAATTATTAAAAAAAAAAAACGATATTTTCAGGCCAAGTAGTCTACGGGTATAACACAAGGTGTCCGGAAATAACGTTCGAATATCTGAAACAAGCCAACTTTGATTTTTTGAAGGCGCAATTGATCAATCGACCTTTTTCCATCGAGCTTTTTAATCGGGTTTTAAAGGAAAACGATACGTTCTACGAATTTTCACCAAGAGTCATTTTCTTTAAATACTCGTCTAATGAAATCATATTTAAAGTAAAAAAAAATCAAAGCAAAAAGTTTTGGGCATTTTAATCAGGACCCCCCCCCCCCCTCCATTTCATACGGCCCTGGTCGTTTTCCTCCGTTTTCATTAGCACCAAAACGATTTTTCACGATAAAGTTACTATATGTACGAGATTTCATCCCTCTAGTGGTAGTTTTATACCATCTTCGAAGGGGCGTAGATCTGTTATGAAGTATTTATTTTCTTGATATTGTTGGGTGTAGAACCACCTACGGAAATATTCAAAGTACGAAAATTGACTGTCATTTTTAGTTTTTTGGGCTTATTTGAAATAAATTTCGTGAGCAACAAGTAGATACGCAATCAGCGACCTTAAATTAACAAAAAACCGTATGTTGCCCAAAGGTGTTAAAATTTGCTGTTGAACTTCATTTAGAGAAGGTTTTTTAGAAAACCTGCCCAGTCTATTAATGTTTTTTATTTAGAACGCAAATATATGGAAGTTTCATTTTCTGAGTTCACGGTTTTGTAACATAATTTGAATCATAGAATTATACTTACAGGATAAATCAACATTTTAGCGACAAACAGCAGTAGCGTATTCAGCAATTAAAATTAAGACCAAAAGTTCCTATAAACATAAAAAGCTTATCATTAATACAGGATTATACTTCAAAGCTTATAATTTGACTGAAAATAAAATTTTGAGGAACATTTAAACTTTCAACTACTGTCGATTGTAAAATTTTAAAACTAATTAAGTAAGAATCTCTGACTGAGAAATTTCGCATCACTCGTACCTTATAGGCCAGTCCAACACGCTGTCACTTTGCTTTGTTTGTACTACAGCAGCCATCTTTTGTGGGTAAGTTAGGGTTTTCGACAGGCCTAAAGTGCACCATACACGTTCAGTAATCTCATTACCTGAAATTTCGCGTTTTTTCAATCATACTTAATTCAATAATTATAGCTAGATATGCTTTTTTCTTAAATAATGGACATGTAAGGTGTGAAAATAATGACAGGGAATGACGGGAAAATTTTTAGTAATGATGTTTCTGTAACGAACTTCTGGAATGATATTATTACTGAACGTGTAAGGTTCCCTTTAGGCCGGCCAAGACCCTACCCCACCACAAAAAAAGATGGTTGCTGTAGTACAAAGCAAAGTGACAGCGTGTTGGACTGGCCTATTTGCGAAGCTAGGCATAACCCTAATGTTTTTTATCCCTAAACTTTGACATAGATGCATTTTTGCATTTTTACTATTATTACATGTTAAACCTTTGAAATCAATTTTTTTTGAAAACGGTTCAATTTGTAGACATTTAGCACAATAAGTGAAGCTTTTAAATCCCAGCCCGAAATGAATTTCCATTTTTTTTTTTAACATGTTTCATGAAGTATGTACATAAGAATCTACATTGTCGTTTTTCCTGCTTTTTGGTTAAGGTGGGTGGCACCCAAAAAAAAACAAAAAAACAAAAAATACATGTAATCTGATAGAGAATCAAATCATAAAAAAGAAAGGTCTTATACACTTTTTTGCTAAAATGATATTTATAGAGATATTGCGAACTGAAAATTGCAATTGTCACCCCCCTAAAATCAGTATTCCTAGACGTTCTTTTTTTAAACTCGAAAAATGTGGACATAATAAAAAAATGCAAGGGTGCAAAATTAAAAGTTTTACGAAACCAAATCGACTGGTTTTTTTTTTCTCCGACGTTTAGTTTTGGAAATACGGCACTTTCAAAATGGCGCCGAAACTATCAGAAAAAATATACGACGTTTAAATCTAAAATTACTCAAAATCTCCAACTATGACAAAAATTTTTATTCTTGTAAAAATTAAAGGCATTAAAATTTTCTTTCGATTGAGACGTATAGTGACCTTTTATAATGAAAAATAAAAAAATTACAGACAAAAAAGTAGCGCATTTAAATATTTAGGCGCCATCTTTTTTAGTCTTACTGCTCTTTCGTATTAATTCAATTTTTTTTAAAATCCTTCTAGATGTCGTTAATGCATATTATTACTAATATGCTCAAATTTTTTAGAATTTTTAAATTAATTATTTTTCACTCTGCACCCATTTCAAGTACCTAATGAAAATTTTCATAATTTTTTGAAAATATTTTTTTATAAGAAATGGTAAGAGTACAAAAATGAAGCTTATAAAAAAACGAAAGGTTTGATTTTTTTTATTTTCCTACGACAAACTGTTCCAGAGATATTAAGTTTTAAAGACGGCGCTTGAGCGCATACGCAAGAAAATTATGTATTTAAAATTGAAATATCTCAAAAACTATAAGATTGATAAAAACATGATATGAGAATGAAATGAAGTTTATAAAAAAACGAAGATTATGGGTTTTTATTTTTTTTCCTAGGACAAACTGTTCCAGAGATATGACAGTTTGAAATAATATTGAAACTTTTCAGTTTGTACGCGCATTTTAAATGTGTATAGTATGTAGAGAAAGGAGCAATAGCCGTCTATTTTTCGAAGAATACGCAGAAAAAGCGGGCGGCATTGCACTTTAGCATGTTTAGAGTGCAGATTAAAAATGTTATTTTATTAGTTTACTTAATTGTATTAATTTGATTTATTTATAACAATCTGTATTTTTAACAAAATTAAATATATTACTATACTCTTTTGTGACCATTTTTAATCCACCATTTTTTTTATAAATTTAGACCTCATGATGATATTGATTGACCTAAAAACGATAAGAATATGGCTTTTCGTGAATTTATTTGTAACATTAGAAAGATTATTAATTTTTCAGTATTTAAGGGTGGTTTCAACCCTTAATATTTTCGTCTTTCCTATGTTTTGATCTCATAATCATATTCAAAAATTTAAGTATATTGATTTTCGTGATTTTATTCGTAAAATTAAAAGACATTAATTTTTCAGTATTTAAGGGTGATTTCAACTCTTAATATTTTCGTCTCACAAGTTTTGACCTTTGACCATATTCAGCGACCTCAATAACATAAGTATATGGATTTTCGTTAATTTATTCGTAAAATTAGAAGTTATTAATTTTTTAGTTCTTGGGGGTAATTTCCACCTTTAAAAATAAAGAGCAGGTAATGCAACAATATAGATTTTTATGTACGTATTTTATAAAGCATATTGCAAAAAATATTAAGGAAATTTCTTTCATCGTTTTACCATTTTTACTGGTTCGTTTACTATACTAATTAACAAAATTACTCTTTTATGTAGAACCTAATTTTCTATTATGATTTTCAGCAACGTCTCACGTCTTGCATTTAAAAAGATCAAAAGCCCCAGAGTTGGCAACACTGAAAGAGGTTATGAGAATTGTTTTTTCTGGATGGTTGAAGAAGTCACGTGGAATTCAACTATCTTACTTAGATATAATTAATTTTTGACCTAAAGTATGCGCCATTTTTACTTAATAAAATGGGTGGCTTTTCTATAATTCTTAATAATAATAATATATTTACAAGAAAATTTGTATAGCACGTATATAGCCTATAAAAATACCTCTAACCTAATTTTCATTTTTCCTGTTTGATCAATAGTTTCCGCGGTCGGTTTTTCAAAATGGCACACCTTAAGCGGCAATTTGCTACCTTATTTTACTGGACTCTATGTATTGGAAAGTGGCCTGAAAAGCAAATCTTAATAAGATACAAAAAATCCCATATATGTGTTTACTATTTCTACATGTAAGTCGTTAGGATGCAATCACATTCACCATCAACCCGATAACCACAATGGTCCCATATCACATTATTTTACAGTTTAAATGTCTATTCTTCGTTAAAGAGATCACAGTTGGGAAGAAGGCAACATTAAATTTTATGTTACAATATATTCAGATTAGTGGTAATGCCTGTTATAACTTAACTAACATTTACTAGTGAAATTTGAACTATTCATTTTGGGGTCTGTATTTTTTTGTTGGTAATTATAATTAACTTAATAGACTGGCGGTACATGACCAGTCAGGTGCAACGTTTTTAAAATGCATGCCAATCATATATATGAATGAAATTACCATGAATATGCCAGAAATGCAAATTTTAGGCAGTCGTCGCGTGCACAAGGGGGTGCAAATCGGTTTTTTTTGTTCATTGGCATGCAGTTTCCGCGCTCAAAACAACTGTTAATGTGCACATTAAATCGTAAAATTTTTTGGTGCTCTTGATTTTGGATGATTTTGATTTTGGATTTTTTTTCAAGGCTTTTCGTTTGGCACTATTGGCATCCAGTAAAAAAAAAGTAAAATAAAACCCCAAAAAAAGAAACAAAAAAAACCGATTTGCACCCCCCTGGGCACGCGACGACTGCCTATGCATTTCTGGCATATTCATGGTAATTTCATTCATATATATGATTGGCATACATTTTAAAAACGTTGCACCTGACTGGTCATGTACCGCCAGTCTATAAAAGGAATGTAATAAAGAATTACATTACTAGTTATTAATATTTTATTGATACGAGCTGGGAACAATAAAACATAGATTGCTTTCATGAAACACCATAGAAAACCACATTACTATTTCTGGTTTTATTAAGATTAACACTAATAATGATTAACTTCTCTGAAATGTGGGCAAACCTATTAAAAATTATTGGCAAAGAACCCTTGGATGTATATATACAAATATACAACTTTATTAAAGTATTTTCGATATATTCTCTCTATATTTCAATTCAGTTCTAGTTGATAGACTTGACCATTACTTTGTAAAAATCCATATCATTACTACACAATGAAATAAAATATTGAACTCTTTTTATATTTTCACAATATATTGTGAAAACGTGGAAACAGTTTAATGTTTTATTTCATTGTGTACTGATCAGTTCTAGTTATTCAAATACAAACAAAAAATGAATTTTTTGCCAATCAATGTGTACGTATACAGACTGTCAAAGTATTTATAGAATGGATGAAACTAGTGAGAATCGAAGTAATATTTTCCGAAAGTCCATTCACTTTAAGAATGAAGTGTTGGTTTTAGATAAGGAGCTATTTCCCAGCTTCTCATTGGTCAAAACGCGAGGCAAGTTCACACTATAGTCGGCTCTTTGAGACATATGGTCAACTGGGCTGGTCGTACATTTACAATTCATATACCAACAGAGTCATGGAGCCAACTGAATTCGGATAGTTTTTGTATGAAGAAAAATATTTACATGTTCTACTTTATTACGGTCCAGAAAGTGATCGTAATAATGTATGTAGAATTTAAAAGTTAATTTTCGCAAATGGTATATTTTAAAAATGTTAACTTATTTTAGTCGTTGTATTCAACCACCGTTTCTGATGATATTAATTACATTGCTAACATGAACTGCAATGATTATTCCGAGGAAAGTGGTGAAGCAACAAGCTATCCAGAAATTAATATCAGTATTCACTTGTGTTAGGCTAACATCATTGATAGTTCATTTTTTAATCAATAGCCGGAACGCTAAACAAGGATTACAACTCAATGTTCTTTCAATATACCAGTAATAAAAAATTTGTTTTTTCGTTGAAAAAGGCTCAGACCTCATCACAAATAACACACTGATCCAGTGATGCATTGATTATCACAGGATCTCGAGTTCGAATCCTGGCTGGGGTGTAGATGTGTAGTGGCGTTCTTCAGGTGTTGAGGAAACTATAGCAGTGGGCTAGACCGCGGTTGTGTGAGGAACAACACAGCTAGTTGCTCTCCTCTATTGAGTTCGAGTCTCAGCTACGGTAGATGGCAATGTCGTAGGGACTGGTTGAAATAGCTATAGCTATACTCCGCCAGGACATTAATTTAAATAAGGTGTTAAAAAAAGTCTTTGTTCTCTCACTCAACTCGATATGATAAGAACCGAAAAGCTCAAGTATAACCTACAGCAATTGTTCAAAGAAAAAATTAGAGATTTTCAAGGTCATAACTGCATACAGCCAGGAAGACTCACTGAAAAGAGAAATAAGAAGAAACCCCACAGCATTAGCCAGAAAAAACGAATCCACTGCCAGAGAATACTAGTTTACATTTTTCGCCTATTGGTATAGGAATTGTGAATTCTCGGTCTGGTCTTGGTTTAGTATTATTTAGCTATAAATTTTGTTCCTATAATATCATAATCATCTGTTCATTTCGACTTTTATTCATCATTTTAAAACAACTAATTTGTTTTGCTATTTGCAATTTATAGCGTAGTTTGGGTTTATTTTAAACCAATAATTTTATATTTA
Source organism: Rutpela maculata (assembly GCA_936432065.2). Lineage (NCBI taxonomy): Eukaryota > Metazoa > Arthropoda > Insecta > Coleoptera > Cerambycidae > Rutpela > Rutpela maculata. The sequence goes on along the minus strand of OW386286.2, from coordinate 69,725,238 downwards.
ATAACACAAATTGGCACATATTTTTTACACTCCCCGCGATAGCTAAATTCGTCCATTGGTTAGTGAATATGCGCACTCAAAATGGAGTATCTTAGCATTGTACAAATTTTGCAGCGGAGAATAAATCGATTTGAACAGTAACCGATTCAAATTCAAATAACGTTGGATGTAACTGTGTTAGGAGTGCTTGAGTGGTGCAACGCATCGGCCACGACAATGGAGAAATTATGTCCTACAATGCGAATATCTCCCTCATTTCCAACTCTAGCAGATACGCCTTCCTCAGAGGTTTGTACGCCCATTGTAACGACACCGTTCCACTAGCGGACTACATTAAAATCGTCTCTCAAAGATTCCAGGTAGCAAGGGTACGTTATAATGACGTAAAAATCTAGTGATACTGGTCAAATAGACGTCAGTAGACTAAAAATCGACGACATAATGACGTCTCATAAATGACATTAAAATGACGTGCTACATATCACGTCATATTGTCGTCTTTTTTCGGTGTTAAATTTATTTATATTTTATCGGATTACAAACTTTAAAACTCGCAGATGGCATTTTGTTATCGTAAGCACAGTATAAAGTTTAAAAGATAGACCGTGCCGTGAGGGATATTGGCGTTATTATTCGAGGATAATGTCTTTTTAGCAATATCCAAAAGAATTTATATTCGTAAAAGTTTGCAAAGGCCCGTAAGGTTTACAACGTGGTATTGCGCCAGAATTGAAATATTTGCCTATATTATTTTCAATCAAATATTTCATTATTTTTAGGAATGTTTTAACATACATATCAGAGCAATTTATAATTTTGCGTCCACCATTCAAAAGCCACGCTCGGTAAAGGCACAACCGATAATTAGGTGATACTTATGCGCGCGCAGTCCATCTTGATCTTGGTTAAAAATGGTGGAAATTGGGTGTTTTTACTTTATATATCCTGTAAATTTTGTAGTTCAGAGTGTTCAGATATCATAAAAAGGGAAGTAGTTATTTTATTGTATCGTTGTTTTATTATATTGTATCGACTTTAGCGTGTTTAGAGTATCTGATTTGGTTTTAACACAATTAGGTACACCGGTTTATTTTCTTTGTGAGTTTGTGGATGAGGGGTATGGCATTAATAAAGTGTATGGTATGTAAATGTAAATACAGTGAGTAGATTGATTCTGGACATTTAGTGTTGAATTGATGAAATGAACGAAATCAGTATTGCCCCTAAAACTTTTTTGTTTTACTTTACTACTAATGGTGAAATGTTTGGCACTCAAAAGTAACAGAATAACGATCCACATTTCCATTTGGAGAAATGCGTATAACTTTTGATCAGCGTTGTATAAACTATTTAGTCCCAAGTTTCAGCCAATTTGACAGAAACCCATTTTCCATAAAAAAAATTCGGGTCTTCAGTTTTGTTGCAATTCTCAAAACTTCAAAGTTATATGATAAAAAAAAAATTATAGGGTGACCCGGATTTTCTTTACATTTCAGTATAACGGTAATATAGATGTCATTTTATTTGTAGTTTGAGTGGCACGTAAAATAAATCAAGTAAAATGGCTTATGTGGGAGTGGAATTTGCAGAGAATGGTTCAATGGGATTAGTCCACTCTTCCTGACTTACTCCTCTCAAAAAAGAGTTTTTTTTGGCCACCATATATAAAACCAATAATGCCTTTCAATAAGGCACTTATCTTGCACTTACAAAACGCTCATTTTTTTAATATGTTTTATGACAGTGTTTAAAACATTTTGTTTCATAACAATCCAACCATGTATAAATATAATATAAATTGATCTATTGTAACATATTTTTTAAATATATGTACAACTTCAACTACTAGTAGTTTTATATGTTCCTATTACTAAAAACCTGTAGGGGGATTATCAAATGTAACCTCTAGCAAAAGACGTCAAATTAATATCTAGCATAAGACGTCATTCATCTGAGACATTAGGAAGTCATTTTCACGTTTCATTTACGTCATCTAACTCGTCATTTCTCGTCACTCACTGACCAATTTTTCACGTCATTTTCAGATGCCTTTGATACCTGAGTTCTATCAACACAAACTTGGAGATAACAAGCAACAGTAGAAATAAGAGAATAATTCACTCTTTCGGATTAAACACAATTTACCTTACCAAGAACTGCCCATCTTTCAGCAGCACATGTTGCCACCCTAACCAAAATATTAACTATTTACTTTACCTTTTCCCATCTTTTCTGTTCACGTTTTTCTTTGTTTCATTTTGTGTTTTTTGTTTGTCACATTTATGTTTCTAAATTACTATCTCAAATATAAAACATTTAGCACCAAAATTAGAAACATCATGATAAATTCAGCGGCTCCACATAGCCGCTCTCTTTTTGTATGTCATTCTCTGCATCGGGTTATTTCAGTGAGTTTTTCCCATCTCAGCTGTCACTAGGGATTGCAATTTACCGGAAGTTTTAATAACCGGTAAATCGGTAAATAAAAATGTAAATAACCGGTTAACCGGTATTTACCGGTAATTTTTAGAATGAATGATTAGGGTGGCGAAAATGGCAATTGTCTTTTTCCATGTACAAAATTATCTAAATTTAACAAAAAACATTTTTATGTACCAATTTAATATAATAAACGAACAAAAGGTTTTTTATCAAATGAAAAAATATAAATGAAATTTTATGTAAATAATTATTCGGTAAATAACAAAAATATCAACTTAAATACCAAAAATCATAAACATAAACTCAAATAGGGCATTTACTGAATACCTAATCTAAAAATACAATATTTTTAAAAATAGCCCGTTAAAAGGGTTAGTTTTTCAAAGCTATATATCTGTTAGTCATCTGATATTTGCGCATAGAATACCACCAGCTGAAGTTGCCCTTCCTCAATCGATATTGGTGAGTCGATATGTTAATAAGAATTGGTAATAACATACTTTCAAATGTATTCCACGGATATTTGCGCAGTGAAATATTCAATTTCCTGTCGCAAGATATTGTCAATGTCTCTCTTGTATTTTTTAGAGCTTGGTGATTGGATTTTACTTTTTATAATATTATTTATTTATTGTTAAAAGTGCTCCGTGTTGGGAAAGTCACTCTGTATTTAGTGAATACTAATCACTAACATAAATAGAAACGTTGAATACGTGACATATCGTAAGTTCAGAATTTACCGAAATAACCGGTAAAAAATAATTAAATTAATCGGTAATTATCGTCATATGTTTTTGTCCTGATAACCAGTTAACCGGTATTGCAATCCCTAGCTGTCACCAAACTACGCCCGTGTATTATTATAATTTTTTTTTCTTCATGTTTTTTAATTTTAAATATATACATTTTATTGCACCATACCTTCATAAACCTGCTGCGCAGATAGTAGTAGGGCCTTATTTTAATTATTTTAAACTCCATTTCGACCTCTCTGCTCTCAATCTCTCAATTTCTACAGCGCCCCGGCACTGTGGATATTCGGCTGAATGAGGGTGCGAATGTCCAAGTGGATCTTAATGTAAATGAATGACCAATAAATTTGATCTGATTTGATTTAATTAGTCACAGGAGTCCTTTTTAAACTGGAGAGACGAAATACTCATAAGACAGAGAGAAAATCTCTACCAAAAAGCTCTCTGGACATTTTTCGATAATTGAAGCATTAATAATAGATGACTGCGAGGTAATCAATAAGATGGTGTACCTTGGAGACCTTATGGACAATACTGGCAACTGCTAATATGATATTTGACAAAGAATACTGATGGTAAGTTCGGCAACTTGCCGGTTTGGTATTTGGCGTAAAAGAAATTTCACAAAAGGTACAAAGATCAGACTTACTAACGCACCATTTTTTTTTATCCTTCTTTACGCCTTTGAGATATGGATCGTTGAGGAAGCAGACAGACTGCGTATTGATGATTTAGAGATGTGGGTCTGTAGACGTTTGGTACAAATTTCCTGGGCAGCCTATCACACTAATATCTCGATTCTCCAGAAATGCTACCCCAAAAGTGACTCTTCAGCATCGTATTCTTCCAAATCATCTTATTTTTTGGCCACATCAACCGAAAAGAGGACAATGTAGAACGGTTGATAGTTGAGGGAAAACCAGATGGCTAATACCACAAAGTAGTTGATGGGAAAGAACTAACAGGTAACTGCGACGAATGAGTGATGCCGTCAGATATACTATGCAGTAATCAGAGGCAAACTAGGATACTGATGCATAAATCACAAAATATCTGGCAAGACGTGAATAAGAAGATAAGAAAGCTTGAATAGAACGCACAAATTCTACAAAATATTGAAATCTTAACTTACAACTAGCACTAGGGATACAAGTAAACGTCCATTTTGCACTGTAATTTTGATGGATAGGAAATTTTGTAGCTTTTATAGCTTGTAGCTTTTATAGCTTTTTGTAGTATGTTGCATAATTTTATGGATATTTAACTGGCCCACGTTATGGGGTAATTTTTAACACTATTACGCCAATTATACAGACATGTCACATATCACATATAATCCCCAAATCCAAAGTTAAGGATATCCGAAAGGGGTTACACATTTGAAAAAACGCAGACATACATCTATATCCACCGACGTTCTCCCTGCATGTGGTTCGAACCCAGTACATGATAGACAGTGCGAGCAGCATGTTCGTCACATAATACGTTTTAGCCTACTGAGCTACTGTGTTGGTATAGCCCGCACAATAGGTCTAAGAGCGGTATTTTTTTTAAATATTATTTAGTATCGCATTACCTATAAATTCTCACTGGTTTCAGCCATGCTTTAATTACACAGGCATACAAAAAAAAAATAAAGGTCATGTACTTTTTTACCGACTATCATATCCATATGTATTTTGAGGGGCTGAAACCGAATCCGAGGTCAGAATTGTCACATGTCATCAATATTTTCATGTAAGCTCAAAAAATAGCTTAGAAAATACGTGAGACCGAGTAAAAAGTAAATTAATGGATTAAACGAGTTTCATGTTTCATATGTATTTTGGGGTGCTGAAATCGAATCCGAGGTCAGAATTATCACACGTTGTCAATATTTTCATGTATGCTCAAAAAACAACTTAGAACAAGCCTGGATCCGGGTAAAAATTAAATTGGCGGATTAAACGAGTTGACCCATGTTTTTATGCGTATTTTGGGGCGCCAAAACCGAATCCGAGGTCAGAATTTTCGTATCATGTCAGGATTTTTACATAACCTCGGAAAAATCTCAAAAAAACACATAAAAAATGGTGAATAATGCATGTACAGGTAAAAAAAAATATTTATAAATGAGCAAGTCATCATACGGGGCGAGCGTAGAGGCGACTTCAATGTGAATATCAGTCGATATTCCGTTGAAGCAACGTCGAGCGCGGTTAGTACTTGGATGGGGTACCCATCTTGGGAAATACAGCGTTCTCGTCCCACCTTCTAGAGGCTTGTATATCAGTGTATATTCGGAAGTTATGTAATTTCAGACGAGGATTACGTAGTGGATATACCATCCTTCGGAGGGGATGTAAAGCAGGCGCTCCCTTGTGTATTAAATGTTAGGCAAGTAAAAGATCCCTACTCTTCTTAAGGGAAGAGGTTCGGCAAAATTTCCAGGTTAGGGGTAGCTCATCTCCTGGCGTCGGTGATAGGCCCTGGTAGCGGAAATAGGCCGACATTAAATAGTTAAAAAAAAAGTCATCATACCAGCACATATTTTTGGTCATTAAAATAGAATATGTGCCAGAATGGAATTCACACGTTAAAACGTTTAGATTTTTCAAAAAACCCGTGAATACTAACCCAAATTACGTTTATAAGATAAAAAAAGTCGAGAATATCTCGACCCTTGAGAATTCTTAAAAAATTGCCCTTTATTTCTTCCTGTGATATCGCACTCGTCTTGACTCAAATGATCTATGCAGTGAGTTTCTCTTCCTTTTACTGCCACTGTCTGGCAAATCTCTTAAGCATCCAGCAGTCACCAGCCATCATATTCACATCTCATTTTTCTTGGTAGCGACGCTTCATCTCTCTTATATCTTGGTGGAACCGTTCACCTTCCTCCTCGCAAAAATCTCCGAGATTTTCTGGGAAATAATCAGCTTGAGAATCTAGGAAATGTAATTTTAAATTTATTAAACATCCCAATTTTTGAAGGTTTTCAACCATTTCTGCTACTACACGTTTATAGTTTTTTTACATTTTCCAAAAAATTCTCCACGACGTTTTTGAAACTATCCCATGCACATTTTTCGACGTCATTCATCTTGGTAACAAATACTTCATCCCCTCACATATAATTTGACGACATGTGATAATTCTGACCTCGAATTCGGTTTCAGCAAACCAAAATACGTATAAAACATGGGCCAACTCGTTTAATCTATCAATTTACTTTTTACCCGGTTGCTGGCTTGTTATAAGCTTTTTTTTGAGCTTACATGAAAAAAACTTTCTTGTTATAATTTGTGTATATTAATTTTAATTAGTTTCAGATATACAGCGTGTTAATAATAATAATTACTAAACCAGTAAACCAGTTACTTTTATCAAAAAATACAATACAAAAATTCAATAAAACACGTCAAAGTTTTTGACATGTGTGCAACGTCATTGTAAAATAATATCTATAGCAATTCATTTTAAAAAGAAAATTTCGAATAAAAGTGCTTATTTTAATAGTACAGGAGCCCATAATAATAAGTTTTAAATCTTACTCATTTGGAAAGCTGCACTATTACAGTGGATGGAAATGCGCTGAAACACAACCAAAATAAATAGTTCAAATTTAATGTATACATTAAATTAATTCTTATCATATGTATTGTTGTTATGAAAATAATTTTCCTACATTATGATTTAAGTGAGTTAAAAATTCTTTACCAAATACAGAAAAAAATTACAGAATTTAATTAAGAATTGGATTAGGGAACATACTTTTTATGTAAAGTATAATTAGAGAACGAAAATAAGAAAATATCTTCATAACAAAATAGTTTTTGATGCTGATAAAACACCTACGATGCATTTTTATGTATATATGATATATTGCCTGACACGTATTTTAAGGAGAATAATATTTATTTTTATTTCATTTTTCAAATGTTAAGCAATTAGGTTATATATTATGCGACTCTGCAAAATCAGGTATACCATCGGGTTTGCAATAGAATGACTATTTTCCAAAACTAATATTGCTCAATGCTTTGATGGATAATAATTAAATACAAAATGGTACATTTCAGGGGAATTTATTATTTAAATTATTTTTATTTACAGAGTAATAGGGAAATAATTTGGTCCATTTATGAGCTGCTGCTACTCGGAAAAATAGCAAGACAAGACAACAAACATAATTATGTACTATGCTTCCTAAGCGAGCTCCAGTTCTCTGAGGATGGTGCTAATTAAATTATTTTACTGATTATCTTGGACACATCATAGCAGATAATCATATCGAGATATTTCTTGGACGTGGACTGTGCCATTTTTTGACCGATTTCATAATATTTGAAAAAGGAAGAGGTTCTCAATTCGACCCCCTTTTTTTTGTTTAATCATGACTATCAATTGCTACGAAATCTTTCTCAAACTGTAAGGTGTGGCTCGGCGGTCCCATAAAAATTTTGTCATACATTTAGTCTAAAGTGACCAAATATTCGAAACAAGATTTTTTTATTCGATAATTTGGCGAATGCGTTAGTGATACAAATTTTAATTTTATGATAGGAAAAATTCAAATATCGTCGGAATTACATTAAGTGAGGTATTTTAGAAGTAGCTGATACCGAATTTGATGTTAAAAATTCAAAATGGCGACTGTAATCTAGCTGCGATAATTGCAATATTGCAATGGTGATTTTAGGGTTCTCTGATAACGAGTCTGACGTTAAAACTAAAAAATGTTAAAAGGGTAAGAAAAATAATTAAAAGAAAAAATTCACCTTCAAAGAGGTCGCAGTAAATTATAAAATAAAAGGGTCTAGCCGGATAAGCATGTGAAAAATGCCCATAAAGGAAATTACATGAAATAGGCATCAAAGTATTCTCTAAAAAAATATTTGTTACAGTATTATTCCAGAAATCCAAGGGGGAGCTGAATTTTTGCAAAAATGACAATTGTTAATTAAAAATTTGTTGCAACTTAAGTAATGGACGAAAAAATTTGAAAAAACTATGGAACAAAAAGATCTTTCAGATGAACTCAGAAAAGAAAAATCCGAAAGTGCCCAAAAGTGCATTTTTGAAGTGGTGCTATCATGATATTTTTCAGACAGACGCGCATTTGTGTTATTAATACCTTCAATATTTTTTTCATATTTTTTTATTTGGTGGCACATGTTGAAAAAGAATAAAAACTTCAAAACAAATATTTATATTTTTTAATAACATAAATTTAATTTTAATAACATAACATAATTTTTTATTTTTTATTTTTATTTTATTTTAATCGCCTTATTTATATTAATGTCCTGGCGGAGTTTAGCCGTAGACTATTCTACCACTCAACCAGGACGGACACACACACATAGACAATATCACAACACCCATTCCCTGCGACATTGCCATCTACCGCAGCTGAGACTCGAACTCAGGAGAGGAGAGAGACTAGATTGAGTTGTCTCTCACACAACGGCAATCTAGTTCACTGCTGCCATCTCGGCAACACATGAAAAACGCCACTACACATCCATACCCTAACCAGGATTCGAACCTGGGACCCCTTGGTCGCAAGCTTAACACCTTAAGCACTGCGCCACCGAACCGACCAACAAAAAGATAATTCATTCTCGTTACTTTTCTCGTCTATTACCAATTTCACGTTTGCGGTATCAAAAATAGAGGCCAGAATTTCAGCTGGATTAATAAATTCATAATAGATATCTTCTTCCTCTTCTTGTTATTCACAACGTCTTGGCAGACATTTTGAGATCCATGTCTGTCTGACAGCACCTGTTAGGCGCACAGCCTCGCCGAAGCTCTCTTCCATCAGCTATTTGATAATATCAGCCCAAGGTTAAGAAGGGCGTTCTATATTGTCCTCTCACAGGTTGATGTGACCAAAAAATGAGAGAATAGGGTCATTTAGTGGTATGGCAGTTTCCTACTTTTTCTTCCTCATTTTAAAGTATAACAAACCAACAGCCTCAGAAAAAAATGTCAGCTCAATTGAATCAATAGCCACAAAGATATTCGCATTCGAATAGAAACACGCTCGGCCGACCAACAGTCCGTAGAGTGACGTCACTTGGCGTGCGCCGTTACCTATATTAGAGCAACGATTTCGTAAGTCTATCGTGTCGTTTTTTTTTTGCGTAGAACCAGGTCAAACATGTTAGGTTCCTTTGAGTATGTCACCGGGCATATGAAATCATATTTTACGAAATTTTTTTGTGGTCTCGAACTTTTTAAATCAATAAAAAGTGAAAAAATGTATTTTTAAATAAAATTGTTTTTTTTGTTTCATCTTTAAAACTATTAAATGTACCGAAATTTGTTTTGTGTAAAAATTAAAGCACACACTGTAGAGCTTTTACCAATATAAACAGTTTGGGCACAATTCGCACTTTCATTTCTCTAAAAATATATATTTCATCTATTGAAATCTTCACCAATCGATAAACTTTTTTATTTTTGAAAATATTTACATACATGCAGCGAAGAAAATAAAGCCTAATAATCACAAAAGTTTTTGAAATAACATATTTTTTCCTAAAATGTACCGTGTGGCAACAGCGATTTTTGTTATCAGCGCTAAATGCGACATTGGGACGCTCGCATGCAGGGTTGGTCAGATTAGTCGCGTAGAAGTGGCGGTTGTCGAAAATCATTAAGTATTCATTGTTCGGATAAAAATTGTGACAATCGAAAATGTGCTTGTTTTAAGGAAGGCCTAAAATGTTGCAACGAGTGCGAATGTCGCTCCTGTAACAACATTATTAAAGAGTTCGAGGCAGATATGAACGAATTAGAATGCTATTAATGTAGGGCCTACATAAACTACATACTACATGTTTATCTATCCAAATAGAAAATTTATTTCAACAATAAAACTCATTTTATGCGTACGTTTTTACTTTCATTCATTTAAAAATGTCTAATAAACTTACTAATTAGGTGGGTAGTTAGTAACACTGATTGATATTTATAAATTAGGTATTTATCTTTTTATTATTAAAAGGAGACTATTTTATATTTATTGTACAATTTCTTAATATTAACAACATATGTCATCAATACTACTGTACAATATATGAAATATTGAACAATAATATTGATCCCATAGATGCTTTTGATCGTTGCAGTCGGTAGGCTTCCTACAGCCGAGCGCGCAAGAATATGACTTTGGCCCGTTAAAAAAAATCGCTGACTATGAACAGAACATGAAAAATTTTTATCCTAAAAACTTTTTTCAACTATTGGCTTCAATTTGTACGCAGCATGTATATACAAATTTTCATAAATAATTTTTTTTCTCGATTGTCTAAAATTACGCTACTGAAAATAACAGGTTTGAGATTCCTATTATTTTTCCAACTTAAAAAAAAATAAATCGGGTTCACGTGGGACGTTGTTCGAAGCGCTATTGTGTATACTTTAATCTAAAAAAAAATAGCTTGATAGCACAAATATTTTCAGATGTATAGCGGTGGAGACGTTAAAAAACATATTTCATTTAAAATCTATTTTTTTGAGTTTTTCCGAAATAAAAAAGTTCTCGACCATCAAAAAATGTCGTAAAAAATGATTTCGTGTACACGATTATCTTACTAAAGAATCCCACTAAGTCTGGTTTGGTTCTACGCTGGTTTTTCTCGAAAACTAAGCGACTTTACTTCCGGATTTTACTCTACTGACTTGCATTCACAGCCGTGTTCACTGGGCGGTTCAGCCATCTGACGTCACAATTCGACTACATGGTTATCCCGAGCGTTTTTAAGCGCGCCGACTTTAATAATTTGTTTATACATGAAGGCGGCGTCAGTAAATTCTAATTTTTGGCATATTTACTATACTCACCAAGCTCTTTCAGAATATGTGATAATAAAAAATTGTTAAATGAGCCTATTCGGTAGAATACCATGCTGGAGAGTTGCTTTGTGGGACGTACTTCTTAGAGCATTAAGATAGTAGGATGGGCTGTCCACGAAATTCGTAGCAAGCGCCTTTATGTGTACATCTCGAAAGAATCAATACGTCGTCTGTCTGTCTCCCTAACGGTAACAGATGGAGAGAACTAGTTCGTCAGCAGGTCTGAACTTTGTGCTTTTCGTGATATTTCTGTTACGCCAGCCCAACTTGTTGCAGATCTAGATAGATATCTACCTTGTGATAAATAATAAACAGCAGCCGCAACGTGCGAGCAATATGCAACTGTTCGTAGTCTCTTGGTACAATCACAAAAACCGCTGCCCAAGGAATCACTACTTCCACATCCAGATTCTCTATCCAAGTCACTCACAACGAAAAAACTTTGTATGTGAAAATAATTGTTTATGGAACTTTAATAATATAATATTTGAAATCCTCTACCCCAAAAACCCATAAAACGATACCCCACATCGGTAGTGGGGTGGGGGGGTGGTGATATAGGGGTGATAGTGGGGGGTAGATGAAGTAAAAAAATATTTTGAGGTTTCTGGTTCCTGTACATACACTAAATCACAATTTTTTTTCATCCCCTTTAATAAGGGGGTGGGGGTGGTAATGGGGGTGGCTAATGCCAAAAATTTTTTTGAGACCTTAGCTTCTCTTGTATATACTAAATACCAATTTTATGGACTCTTACCTGCTTGATTGACCTATTAACCCCAAATTTACCCCAATTTACCCCCCAACCCTTCGACGGAACAAGATGAAAATATAATCTAGTTCTAGATCTCGTTAAAGTACATATGTGTACCAAATTTCAAGTCAATATCTTAAACGGTTCCAGAGTAAACGTGCGCACAAAAAAAGTTACACACAGACAGACCGACAGACAGACCGACAGACAGACAGACCGACAGACAGACAGAAATTTTTTTTTCGCTCAAACTTAAAATCTCGACGTTTCATGACATTTTAAGCCTATTTGGACAATAAAAATTTTTTAAAATTTTTTTGTCGTTACTATACTTCCACTGGACGTGGAAGTAAAATGACGTATTCCAATATATCCATGAGAATTTGGCCTGTAATCTATGTAGTACTTGCGGGTTTTTCTGTTAATGTGTCGAGACCTTATCGTATTCCACTATATGCAGATTTTCAAACTTGTTATTTAGCAAATAAAATTGTTCATAAAGTGATGCACAACTCTGTTGTCATGGTAATATCATAGACAGCATCACCACCTTCGTGATGCCAGATTTATGATTACAGTTACATGTTTATGCCCGTATGCGTTACGCACAGACTCAAAAGTAGCCGCATCGCAATAATATTTTTGTCACTTCCATGCAATGGAGAGAAACTGAAAGAAAACACGAATTCCAAAAAACACTGATCATACCTTATTATATTAGTAGAAATCAGTGATTGTAGTGACTAATAAATAGTTTTTGGCTACGTTTTTATTTTTTTTTCAGCATGTCACCAAAAAAAAAAAAAAAAATCTGAAAAAAAATTGAGTACATTAGCAATGCAGAGGCGTGTCTGTTAGACAAATATCATAATAGCACCCTTTCAAAACAGAGGTGAGAAGGGCACTTTTTAATTTTTATTCGTTTTTTAAATTTGAATTTTGCCCCAAATACGGCGTTATAATTTTGTCTGAGTTCGTTTGGAAGGCCTCTATATTCGAGAATTTTTTCGGAATTTTTTATCAATTACGTAAGTTGCAATAAAATTTCAATAAACAATTACCTTTTTTGCAAAAATTCAGCTCTCCTTTGGATTTCTGGAATAATACTGAAACAAATATTTTTTTACAGTCAATACAAGGGAATACACTCCACTCTATATAATTTCCTTTATGGGCATCTTTCACATACTTATCCATCTGGACCTTTTCAGCGTCGGCGCCGTGTTGACCACGGATCTAAATCGCTGTTCCTCAATAACTACCGAAAATGAAAACAGGTGAAAGCATATAGAAATAAAGTATTTTCGTAGGTCACTAAGGAAGCATTTCCGACTCAATGAAACTAGTACATTAGTACCTCACAGACAGAAAGCTTCAGATACAAATAAAGCATCCGTTGTGCAGGATATCCGTTTCCGACTTTCCTAGGTCACCTAATTCGAAACTGCCTAAGTATGCCGACGATACAACCATCTATACCCACAGCCACAGCCCTCAGAGGGCCAACATGCTGCTTAAAGGGAGCTAGAGCTAACCTTTTCGCCGCGCTTTGGAGATTGCCGTACCAACTCGAAAAGTGAGCTAATCTGTTGGAATTCCATTAAGTTTGCTCCAGCAAGTTGGATCCTGAGTAGATTCCTTAAAGTTGAAGAGCGAGACCTCTGAATTTGACACATGCTCTGCAACTTTCGATCATATAAAAACAGACACTTAATTCTTATATAAAAGCACCTTACAATCATATTTTTGAGGCCGTTATTCTCATTTTGGAACAACGAAATTGGAAAATTATTATACTTCTTCATTTTTTTTACGAGAAATACTATTTTACATTTTTCATGTTCCCACCACTCTATATCTGTCATTTTTGTCGTAGAAACGTGATATTTTAGTAATCACAATATTCAAACCCTTCGCTTTTCAACGGTGTAAAATAATATTTGTTGTGATGACTGAAAAATAAACAAATATTAATGGAATAGTTTACATTTTTGTGTAGTTTACAGCGAAGCAGTGTGGATGGAGGTAAGTTCTTTATTCTTCAAAATAACTGCATACTGTAGGCGAGTAGCTAATGGAATGAGGAACTTTTTTATTTGGAGCGTTTTTTTTTTAAATAGTAAAAGAAGTGAAAAAAGGGCCTTGTAACATGAATATTGCTCTGGCGCGCAATCCCTAACTATATCGGCCAACAAAAGTTTTCATTTTTCTACATTCTGTGTGAGTATGGATTGTTTAATATAATTACTGTTTGATTTTTTACGATATATTGTTGTAAATATTGTTATATTTTAAAAAATAACTGGTTTTTGATTAATCATATACATATCTTGAGATGATGAAAGTCAAGATTGGTATAGATAATAAAAGCAACGCTTTGACCTCTCAGTTCTTCCGTAGTTGCAACGACATGGAACTAGTAGGGATTTCATCCGCAATAATTCCTAGAAGTTCTACCGACACAAACTAAGAAATAATTCACTAACAATTATATTACATGAATAAGAGACCATAATGCGTCATTTTGAATCAAACACAAATTATCTTGACAAGCATTGCCCATTTTCAGGCAACCCTAGCCTTAACTCTACTTTCCCTAAACCCACAAGCTATAAGTATTAGTCTCCCCTCCCCTTCGCATTTTGGTTTTTTGTTGTCTTCTATTTTAGATCTTTTCTAGAATCTGCTATTAAATTTGCCAACATTCTAAAAGAACTTATAAACGTAGAATATGCGGTCTGTTACCGGTTTTTGGCTTCGTGTCAAATGGGTTGCCTAAATTGTGTTTTTAAGCCTCAGCACCCACAGTACCTTTGTTTTTTTATTTAATATTATTTTCAATCCCATATAATTTTTTTAAACTGTGTGTAGAATTTCGAAATAACTATAGGTAGTAATAACCAATAATCATAAAAAAGGCCATTGCGATTAGATAAGTAAATAAGATATTAGTGCAATTGTTATTGTTTAATTTGTAAAAACTCATTTGTCTAGCAGGCCTCAAGGTAATTGATTGTTGAATTGAAAAGTCTAAATCTCAGGATTATCCATAATTATATCCTGTATAATCCATTAAAATTAAAAAGTATTAAATGATAATATATCAGTCCTCTTAAAGTCAATAATTATATGCATTCCCGTAAAGATAAGTTATTTGTAAAATACAGAGTGATCATTCTATATGCCTCACTTGATTAGATTTCTTGATTTTTTCAATAGAAAAGAAATCCAAAAGTACCTTTACGTATTATTTCTAAGAAATGAAGAGGAAAAAACAATTGAGTGTCTAATAAAAAAAAGGGAAATGCTAAAAATAAAAAAATGAAGCTCTGTATATTAATGTAGAAAAGGACATGCGACAGTCCACTTCTTATAATGTGTATCACATATATATTTTTCACGTTCGTTTTAACAGGGAATTATATGCATATTCCGCTCGATTTAAAAACCAGTTCGTTCAGAATTTAGAAACATAGTATATTATCCTTTATATTTAATAATATTGGGGTTTAAATGTTAAAATAACACAAATATGCCCTTTAAAACAAAGTCTAAAAACTTTTATTTATTTCGAGTAATTCTATATATTTTATTCACAACAATTTAATTTTTAATTCATATAAGAAATGAGATAACACTCAAAATTTTTAAAACTGATATTTAAGTTTATAAGGATATTAATATAATTTATAAAATTAATGAAATATACAAATGTGTAAAATGACGTTGCATAAATAATTCTTATGTGTTTTCACCTAATTTCCATAAATTTTGTATTTTTGCCCCATTAACGATTTTAGATTTTGCGATTTTAGAAAATGACCTCTGACATTCATAAAATCCGTTTTGTTAAGGAAGATACTTTTAGTAATTTATTGTCAATATCAAACTCCTGATGATTACTTCTTGTTTTAAATTCAGTTCAGTATTAAATCAATTTTTCAAAACAATGAAAGACCCATCACTTTTATATTATACATACTTCCTACGTCAATTCATTTTTCAGTTTTGCGAATGCTCAATAAGCAAGTTTTTTACCTAGACAATTTTTTTTTATTGGTAGGGGAGAGCTTTAAATTAACACTAGCGCATCAACCCTTATATACTACAAGCCCATCGTAATTTTTAAGAGGTCACTTGAATTATATTCAGTATGATGCTGATATATGAAACCATAACTTTAGACACTATGCCGTCACTTTTGGGTGGTACAGGTGAGTACACAGGTAAATTGAATTTCCCATCCGAAAATGCGCTCTTCAGACAAAATATTCTTGTACGGTATTCCTCATGTTGATAGCTCATAAAAAAATAATTAATTACCTAGAACCTACTGCCGTACAAAAATAATGGGACCGGAAGCCAGAAGAATTTTTGACTTTCCGAAAATTCTTCCAGGCATATAGGTAATTTAATACTGTCCGTCGTTTGTACAATTAGATTTGTATGCTTTCTTAGATTCATTATTCAGCAATGTCGTACATATTTGGTGGTTACAGGGAGAGAAATCCCGGGCGCAACCCCTTCTCTAGACCAATCAATCAATCAATAACAGTTTATTTTCAACACCTACAATCATTTTTAACAATTGTGCCGTTTATGATGCTGTTCATATTAGCCCATTCAATATGGCAGCCATATTGACTTACTGTAAGCTTGAACGGGGCAATTATA
Organism: Rutpela maculata; assembly: GCA_936432065.2. Lineage (NCBI taxonomy): Eukaryota > Metazoa > Arthropoda > Insecta > Coleoptera > Cerambycidae > Rutpela > Rutpela maculata. The sequence continues at coordinate 69,708,768 of OW386286.2, read as the reverse complement.
TATTAATCATTGAATGTGATGGACAGTTTATCTTTCATAAACAGAGCTCGGGAATTTTATCTCAGTGACTTGAAGTCAGTTTGCTCTGCCAGCGCGGAAAGATCTTTATGCAAGTATGACAAAATATATCTTACCTTGTACTTTTTATAGAAGAGAAGTAGTGCAACCATAGAGTAGGGGGTTGCGCTAGGGAACCAGCAAATATGTACGGTATTGCTAAATAACAGATCCATTAAAACGTAAAAATTGAATTGTACAAACGTCGTACAGTGTTAAATCACCTTTATGAAGTAGAAAATAGTTGCAAAAATAAAATAAAATCTTAAGGGTGACAAAATACTTTTCCAGCCATCTGGAACCATTCTTTTTGTACAGCATTTAGTTTGTATTGATTATTGTTTTAAGTATTAACAAACTATGCTCATGCTGTAAACGATTTTTTCACCCTAAAATTGCTCTATTCAGAGGGCAATACATTTTCCTGACGCAGCCATGTGTTCCATGAAAAATGTACGGCATGACAAAAAATGTCTTCGTTTCATGAAAAAGCATTAAGATCATTGAATTTGATGGTGGTTCAAATCACCACCACTATACTAGTTAAGGGTAGGGGGTTGCGCCCGGGGTTTCTCACCAAATATGTACGGCGTTGCTGGATAATGAATCTATGAAACGATACAATATAATTGTACAAAGGTCGTACAGTATTAAATTACCTATATGCCTGGAAAAATTTTCGGAAAATCAAAATTTTTCTGGCTTCCATCCCATTATTTTTGTACGGCAGCAGGTTCTAGGTAATTACTTTTTTATGAACTATCAACATGAGGAATGCTGTACAAGAATATTTTGTTCGAAGAGCGCATTTTCGGATGGAAAATTCAATTTACCTCTGTACTCACCTGTACCGCCCAAAAGTGACGGCATAGTACCTAAAATTATGGTTTCACATACCAGTGTTGTACAGAATATAATTTATGCTGGGTCACTTGACCCCCTAAAAATTACGACGGGCTTGTAGTCTATTACTGGGTTATTAGTTATCAAAACCTAGCTGAAAGCAGCGGGTACGATGTATGCTTAAACTGGTGAAATTAGACATCAGTTCTTGTTTTAATTTGATGTAAGTTCTATGTTCGTGTAATTTCTTGCTCAGTTTAGATTGACTAAGTTTCTAACATATTTTCAAATGAGTGCATGTTTTAAAATATATTGCTTACTGAATAAGTTAGACCTTTTCAAAAATATTATTAGAATAATAATTGTAATAAGTAATTTCGCAGATCCTAACTACTTTATCTTAGCAACTGAATATCTAACTGACAATTTTAAAGCATTTGCGTCGAATTTTTACATTTAGGCCAGTAGGCTTAAAATCCAAATCGGAAATAATTGCTATAAAAGGTTTTATTGTTTTAATGGCTTCATTTGTTGCCTAATATGACTATCCTAGGTCTCCCCCCCCACCCCCGGCGGAGATGTGCTCAAGTGGTGGGGGGGTAAAAATGTACCCCAAAGGGGGTATTTTTTAGGGTTATATCTCGTAAAGGACTCACAACATCGAAAACATAGTCCTATTAAAAGTTGTAGGGCATTAAATTCTGCATTGAATGAGACCAGACGCATATTTTCTTGGACCACCCATACCAGTGCTCATCAAAGTTGGACAAATTTTAAATATTTATGAAAAATGTGTTACTTCCACTATATTAAACATAGTACTATAGCACTCCATTGTACTAGTCTTGTACTTAGTAAATATATAAAATATTAAAATTGTAGAATATATATAAAGATAATATTAAAAAATGGTCTCATATAGAAAATTTTTCATAAATATGTAAAATTTGTCCAACTTTGACGAGCACTAGTATGGGAACGGGTCGTGCAAAAAATATGCGTCTGATCTTATTTAATGCAGAATTTAGTGCCCTACAACTTTTAATAGGACTATGTTTTCGATATTGTGAGTCCTTTAGGAGATATAACCGTAAAACCGCAAAAATACCCCTTTTGGAGGTACATTTTTACCCCCCACCACTTCAACACAACTCCGCGGGTGAGGACCTAGGATAGTCATATTAGGCAACAAATGAAGCCATTAAAACAATAAAACCTTTTGTAGCAATTATTTTCGATTCGTCTAAATTTGTTGGTTTTAAGCGCCTTTGATAAATAAAACAAAAAAATATTTTTCCCATGTTTGCTCACTTTACACTAGATGGAGATTGATGAAATTATTATGGGACCATCGCCGAGCCATACCTTACAGTTTAAGAAAAATTTCATTGTAATCGCTTAAGACAAATCCAGAGTACCGATTGCACATAAAAAAACATATATGTTTGTCGAATTGAGAACCTCATGCTTTTAGAAATTTCTTGAAGTCGGTTGAAAATCCGTTCATAGGACGATTTTTGTGAGTTCAGTATTATGTAACAGTTTTAGATATGTAGTACCCTGCATTTCCTTTAAAAATTTTATACCCTGTAAAGTATACAAGTCATTTTAAAAAAATAATCCACATGTACACACTTTTATCAAATCACGACAATATTCTTATTAGAACACGTATCGTTAAGACAATCTATAATTTGATATTATTTTCCTTAAAATATCCATCAGTGTCATTATTATTATTATCATCATTAACTGTATAATGGGGGTTATAGGATACACTTATTATTATAATATACATAGTTTATATTCTTAACTATCTAACATGTCCACACATATAAATATATTAATAGTTGGTGCGGTCTTCCTAAGGTAATAATTTGATCATAAAATACCTTTCGATAAATTTCTGTATTGTCTCTAATTAAAGTAAATTAATTTTGAGATAGGCACTCAGGTAATAAGTAGGTCCGCAAAAACTTTGAACTATCTTTTTTAATCAAAGCGGAATCCTGGTAAATTATCCCAATGCAAAATTGTTCAAATCAAAATAGTATCTTGGGTCCTTATTATATTTTTATTGCGAAGCCATTGCGTTTTAATTTGTATTTGAACGTGCGTCGTGCTTTAACTAAATATTTAAAAGTGACTGCTGCGGACGGAAATAGAAGCGTATTGTTAATTTAATTATATTAAGTTGGAATTTTTCTTTCATAATTCGCAGACTCCTGCATGAGATTTTCTAGTCAAAAGTGCCACTACGTTTCGTAATAAAAAAAGAGAAAAAATATTCATCATCAGGTATAGCTCATGAGGCGCCCTTCACGGGCTGGCGTAATGTAATACACAAATTATTGTTTCTTAGCCTAAAAAATGTTCCCTTACCAAATTGAGAGAAGATCGGTGAAGAGATAGTTGAGATATTGCAAAAAAAGAAAAAAAAATTACAATTTTGACACCCTGTATCTTTTTCCACAGCAACAATCTACTAAAGCATGTTTGATTATATCCTTATATTTTGGTCCAAAGAATCTACCTTTGAACTATGGCCTATTATTAATGGTCCACCCTGTATAATTAATATATTTAATTCTAGACTGTTTAATTAGCCCAGTCAATGAACGTTCAATAAGGGGGTCTAGAGAGAAATGCCGAGATCACAATATTTGACTTGAGGGCTGTGTTTAGACCATTTAGTAGGTAAACATACCAAAAGTCCCCGAACGTAGGAGGTGGGAGGGTGCAGGGGGGCACGAAGAAGGTCTCGGTTTTTGGTTTTTCGCTCATATCTCGAAAACGGTTAACCCAATCAAAAAGTGGTTATATACAAAATTAAAGTTGACTAAATTTTCTACAATAATGTTTCTGTTAATTTTTTTCGCATCTGTTATGGTTCAGTAATGAATTGTATATCTTTTGACTGTATTCTAACTTTATTATAAATTTATTATAAATTGAAAATAAATTTTAATAATCATCGTAGAAAAAAATTTCTTGTACAGATATCCGTTTCACAGTAGACTGAACTGAAATATCGAATAAAAAATGTCTTTACGTCTGTAAGTGTGTGTGTGCGTATATATCTATGTGTGCGTGTATACCGTTTCTTATAAAAACGATAACTTCTGTTAGACTTAAAATATTTGATTTCAATTTGGAAAATATGTAAGACAGCATATTACCATAATCCCTATTGAAATTGGGCCACATCTGTAACACATGGTGACAACCAGAAGCCTACAAACTCTCATACGTAAAATACGTTTTATTTTAATTTCAGAGCAAAATATTACTAAGCATACAAAAATAAGAAGATGTATAAGATTTCTAAACCGCAATATACCGAGTGTATGTTAGGCAAACCAACTTTATTTAAATTAGATGATATATATCAGTATTATCCTAAAATATGGAACATGGTATTTTTAATAACATTATTATGAAGTGAGAATTGTAGGCCACTGGTATCACCATATATTACAGATATGGCCCAATTTCAATAGGTATTATTGTAATATGTTGTTTTACCTATGTTCCAAATTGTAATTAAATATTTTAAGTCTAACAGAAGTTATTATGTTTACAAGAAGCGGTATACACGCACACATAGATATACATGCACACACACACTTACAGACGCAGACATTTTTTAATCGATATTTCAGTTCAGTCTGTTGTGAAACGGATATCTGTACAAGAAATTTTTTTCTACGATGATTATTAAAATTTATTTTCAATTTATAATAAAGTTAGAACACAGTCAAAATATACACAATTAATTACTGAACCATAGCAGATACGAAAAGAAAATAATAGAAACATTATTGTAGAAAATTTAGTCAGCTTTAATTTTGCATATAGCCACTTTTTGATTAGGGCTAACCGTTTTCGAGATATGAGCGAAAAACCAAAAACCAGGACCTTCTTCGTGCCCCCCTGCATCCCCCCCCACCTCCTACGTTCGGGAACTTTTGGTATGTTTACCTCCTAAATAGTCCCAATACTCCCAAATACAGCCCCCTAGTCAAAAATTGTGATCTCAGCATTTCCCTCTAGAAACCATTCATTGACTGGACTAAATGTAAATAATTTTGATATAATTGAAAGGTTATTGAGATTGAAAATGCTTTTTTAGAATTTCTCACTCATAAAAATTTAAATTAACTTATTTATTCATTTTATTTACTTCTGCTGCTCGAGTTCGCTACAAAAATAGTGTAGTCAATCTGGTTGGATATGGGGAGGGGGGCAGACAATTTGTAACAAGCTGATCTCAGCGGGGTTTAACTTGCCAAAACTCCTAATACCGAAAAGCCATTATAAGCGTACGGGTAAAGGTATACAGGAGTTCATAATATTAGGGAAACTGTAGTTGTTCTCATCTTTCTTGATGTCTAGAATATACATATCTGAAGTATGGAATACTTTGTATACAGGGCAGCACACCAGTGTGAGGAAGAATTTTTGGCTTATTATAAGAAACATGAAATTTTTTTTAAATAAGAGATATACGCCTTACTTTGTTGCATGTTTCTAAAATATCGTGAAATACTTGGGGTGTTCCTTTAAAGCGGGACAGCTCAAAGGTCATTTTTTTTTAATTACAAAACCTGTTAATTTTTATACGATTAATTTTATCGTGCAATTTTTCACCTAGCGCTAATTTTTCTGTTCAATATGCTGCGGCGCTGCCAAGTTATTGCGAAAAATATGAAAATTGACGGATAAACAGAGCATCACAAATGTTATCAAATTTTTTTTGTACATGACAGTTAAAAGAAAACGTTCTGTACGTGCAAATACAAGGCTGAGATGTCTGAGGTGACGAGAGTTTATTTTTATGTACAGGAGATATTATACAGTGGCATTAACTTGCCAATCTTCAGACATCTAAAACTTCGATTTTTCAAATGGGACATTGAGTATATTATTCCACCATTTTGTAACAACTATTTTATCTCTTCCAATGGGCCTTTCCCGCGTAATTGAACTTGATGTTTATTATGTCATAAATGATTTATTAACACCTAATAAATATTGTATATACACGTCATATCGTATAATATTTCAATTTTAAATGGATATTTAAAAATAAAAATATTGTCTACTTTACCCCATATTTCAAACAAGTAAATACGCTCAAATTACGTCATGGGCGGACCCTCCAATCAAAATTATACAATTTCCGGCTTCATACGAACATTAACTGAACCTGTTGACATTTCTGAATTTTACATCTCGTCTGGGACCCCATTCTCGAACCAGGGAGCAGAGGATGTGAATGTTTTATCTCTTTCCATCTCCTTCCTTTTCCCTCTTTTCTTTTTTCCTTTCTCCCGAAATGAGCATTCTCTCGACTGGAGAATAGAGGTCCTGGAAACCTGTCGATGAGACTATTTCCATTTTGCCTAACGTATATGAATGTTTAACGTTAGAGGAAATGCTTTATTCATTTATTTATTTCACTAAAGAATGTCTACTTTTTATCTCTGCTTTTGAAAATAATGAATTTCCATTGAATAATACCATCTACTATAATAAAAATGATAATAATTAACTGAAGGAACACACTTTATATGTCGGCTATCAACAAATATCTGACACTTGGCAACACTGATGGAAATAAAATAAAAGATAGGTTATGTTCTCTTATTTACGTTATGATCGTACTACGTATCTAGTATTTTGACTTTATAACTTTGTTTCTTATTAATTATTTAAAAGTGTGTGTGTGTGTGTGTGTGTGTGTGTGTGTGTGTACTGTGTAAACATTAAAATGGAGAAAGGTTTTGAGAAGGCAGCAAGTGATAATCTTCCTATTATTGACAGTGAAATGGCGAATGACTTTTAAAAACTAAGCGGTAAGTTATTAATTAACACCTAAACTTTCATTTAACTTAAAGGGAACACTGAGATAGAGTCTTATTTATTCAATATAATAAAAGAAGTATTACTAGATGAAAATCGAGAAGAAAATGATAAAATAGTGTTATCCTGTCCTGTCATGTCCGTCAGTTCGGTAAAGCTAGAAAGAGACAAACACTTATACGTACAATATGTAGCCTTTACTAAGGGTGCTAGAGTATACTGATTGGTCCGCCCGCCGAATGCATCATTAGTGGAGAAATAATGCCGTAAATTTTAAATTCATATAACATAATAATTTTTTATGTAGAAAAGAAGTAAATTTCGCGAAAAAGAAAAAAACCGCTGCCCAAGGAATCACTACTTCCACATCCAGATTTTCTATCCAATTCACTCACAACGAAAAAAATTTGTATGTGAAAAAAATTGTTTATGGAATTTTAATAATGTAATATTTGAAATCCTCTGCCCAAAAACCCATAAAACGATACCCCACATCGGTAGTGGGGTGGGGATGGTGATAGGGGGTGGTAGTGGGGGTGAATGAAGTGAAAAAATATTTTGAGGTTTCTGGTTCTTGTACACACACTAAATCACAATTTTTTTCATCCCCTTTAATAATGAGATGGGGGTGGTTAATGCCAAAATTTTTTTTGAGACCTTGGCTTCTCTTGTATATACTAAATACCAATTTTATGGACTCTTACCCGCTTGATTTATCTATTTACTCCAAATTTACCCCAATTTACCCCCCAATCCTTCGACGGAATAAGATGAAAATATAATCTAGTTCTAGATCTCGTTAATGTACATATGTGTACCAAATTTCAAGTCAATATCTCAAACGGTTCCAGAGTAAACGTGCGCACAAAAAAGTTACAGACCGACAGACAGACCGACAGACAGAAATTTTTTTTCGCTCAAATTTAAAATCTCGACGTTTCATGACATTCTAAGCCTATTTGAACAATAAAAATTTTTAAAAATTTTTTTGTCGTTACTATACTTCCACTAGATGTGGAAGTAATACGGGTGAGTTTTTTTTAAAGAGAACTTCTCAAATATTCAATAAAAAAAAACGCGGGAAAAGCCCATTAATTATCATGATATTAGTCCCAAAAATTGATAGTAAGCCATGACTTTGAAGCTGAAAATTTAGGGGGTGTCCTATTTAATGAAAGTTGACATCAATTTCCTTATTTTAAATGGCATACCTTATTTTACTTCCACATCCAGTGGAAGTATAGTAACGACAAAAAAATTTTTAAAAATTTTTATTGTTCAAATAGGCTTAAAATGTCATGAAACGTCGAGATTATAAGTTTGAGCGAAAAAAAAATTTCTGCCTGTCTGTCGGTCTGTCTGTCTGTCGGTCTGTCTGTAACTTTTTTTTGTGCGCACGTTTACTCTGGAACCGTTTAAGATATTGACTTGAAATTTGGTACACGTATGTACTTTAACGAGATCTGGAACTAGATTATATTTTCATGTTGTTCCGACGAAGGGTTGGGGGGTAAATTGGGGTAAATTTGGGGTAAATTGGTAAATCAAGCAGGTAAGAGTCGATAAAATTGGTATTTAGTATATACAAGAGAAGCTAGGGTCTCAAAAAAATTTTTGGCATTAGCCACCCCCATTACCACCCCCTTATTAAAGGGGATGAAAAAAAATGTGATTTAGTGTATGTGCAAGAACCAGAAACCTCAAAATATTTTTTTTCTTCATCCACCCCCACTACCACCCCCCTATCACCACCCCCACCCCACTACCGATGTGGGGTATCGTTTTATGGGTTTTTGGGGTAGAGAATTTCTAATATTATAGTATTAAAGTTCCATAAACAATTATTTCCACATGCAAACTTTTTTCGTTGTGAGTGACTTGGATAGAGAATCTGGATGTGGAAGTAGTGATTCCTTGGGCAGCGGTTTTTTATGCCGGATTCGAATTCTATTCATTATTTTAAGGTAACTTTCAATCATTCCCTATCTAGAAAACCAATAGTTTTTGAGATATTTCGATTTTAATGAAATCTGATGCAAAAACCAAACCATAATTGGAAATTAATAATATTCGCTATGATAAATTCCGATAACATATATCTATGAGAGATGGGGCTTATGTGGACTCAAGCTACAAATGCCTCAAAATATACAGGGCGCCCGGAAAATGAAAACTTCGACCTCTTAAATCGCTTATTTCAAATGAAACATACTATATTTTATAGGGCTAGTTGCTTCCCTCTATTATTACCTTTCAACCTATATATACATTCTCTATAGCTGAAATGTACGGTTATTGGATTATTTAAAGTTATTTAGGAAAATGGTTAAATTAACATCAATATAGACAACAGAATGAGAATATAGTAATTTACAATAATTTTGTAAAAGAATCAGTGTAGATTCATTAAAGTTGCTTAAAGTTCGTCAGGGATGGAAAAAGTTCGATTTATTTGTGTTTTGTGCTCTCTCTGGAAAAAAATTAAATGTGCAGAAAATACATGTTTAATATCAAATCATTTCCTACTAGCAGAAGAAAGAGATGATTCCATAACCTCGACTCGGAAGGTAATGATCCAAAACCAACTAAAGAGGAAAACTTCAAGCATTTTTCTGTCTAAGCGAGCTATTGAAAGCAGTATAAAAATACAGTATGATATTTGTATAAATTTCAATATCTTCAACAAAAACAATGCAACAAAACTTTGAAAACGTTGATAAAAATAAGACGGTTTTGGATCACTACCTTATGAATGGAGGTTATGGAGACTAATGCGTATAGTTCTGCTGCGAAGACAGCTTTGGTCAAGAATTCTATCAGTAAAAGCTTTTGATATTAACAAAGTTTTTTGTGATCCACTTGCATTTTGAAAAAACAAATACTGGACGAAAAATAATACGCAGTAAAAAGATATAGAGTTCCTCGCACTAATGGGCCGCTCTATATGTAAATAAATAGGATATGGATTGGATTACCGTATTTTTTGCGAATATTTTATTTAAAGGTGGAAAAATTTTAAAAATGGTGGCATACTTTAAAATAACCAGATATAATTTGATGGCGTGCTTAATGTTTTTTAGAAATAAAGTGCATTATAATAATCATTAAGGCATTTTACTGTATAAGCTCGTAATTTGTGCGGTAACAACCTTTTTACAAAAATAATTAGCGGCAATTATGCATATTATAAGTAGTCAGTCTTTGCCAATACTTTTTAAAATGTAAAGATAATTAAAGCTTAGGAAAAGGCGTGGCATACTGCGAACGTGCAGTTGATAAGGACCCAAGATGCCTAGATTTTATAAACTTATTTACCTATAACCTTAATTTATAAAACGTACGGTTTGTGAAGTGGCACTAACTTTATATTGCATAGTTGCATGTTAATTAAAAAAAAAGTTCAAGACTTCACGACCAAGCCGCTAAAAATAGTGTCAAATCGATTACGTCAAAAAGTATTAGCATGAAGTTATACAAAAGATTAATGCATTTTGTAAATTATTAAATGACAGAGTGCCATTAGGCACTACTGAACCTCGCCCAGTAAAATCTTGTTCTCCATTTTGTACTTCTGGTTTTGTTAATAAAGTTCTTTATTATTATTATTATTATTATTATTTTACCGGCACACACAAAAAAAATAAATTTCTGAACTGATGACCACACATATCATTTTACTTGGATTTTGGTGCGTTGAATCCAAATCTGATGATGAAAAAAAAAGTCATTAAGATTTTTCCTACTGTCAATTTATTCCTCAAATATTCCACTTATCTCTGTCTCCTAGTGTCAACTTTCCAATTTTATCTATTAGAAAATTGAAACAAGTGGCCAAATATGCATGTTTTCTGTAATCAACATCTTTTCTTAGATTTTCTTAGAGGAAGCATATACCTATAAAGAGCCATATTAAGCATGCAACAAACGAAGGGTATCAAAGAGTAATAATATTATCAAATGACACAGGCATTCTGATTCTTCTGTTATATAACTACCTTCAGGAATCTTGGATTAAAGGAAGTGTGGAAGCATATACGTGTAAAGAGCCATATTAAGCATGCAACAAACGAAGGGTATCAAAGAGTGATAATATTATCAAATGACACAGGCGTTCTGATTCTTCTGTTATATAACTACCTTCAGGAATCTTGGATTGAAGGAATTGTGGATAAGTCTAGGTGTTGGATCCAGGAAGCGTTTGGTATCAGTTCATGGTATAGCTAAACGAATTGGCACATGCCATGTAGTTCCTGCTTTACGCTTTTAACTGAGTCAGACTGCACTGTAATACAAAACATACTGCAATGACATGTACTCCCGAAGCATTTTTTATCATATTGGAAATTCCTACGAATGAAGTAATAATAGATCAGTCGATACAATCAGCAGAGCAATATCCTGCACCTGAGAAAAACGTTTAGAAATTCTCTCACACACTAATGTATCAATTTGTTACACATTTTAAGGCCCTAATACAACACACATTTATATTTAACATGCAACTTGATACTACACAGTTTGGTTACAAAGAAGATTGTCTACAATACGGATCTTCTGATACTTAAATTGTAGTTTTTCATGGGAAATTGGTTTGCTATATGGACAAACATGTGGCTGGGTTTGGAAAAGAGGTTACATTACACAAGACCCGTATATTTGGCCAGGCGGTAGTGGAAGAACAGTTTGCTGGCTTCGACAGTAAACTGAACTACTCGGCTTTTATTTACCTCTAGTCTAATGTCTATTTACCTCTAGTGTAATGTAGTAATTTATTCATTTTTGTTAACTTTGTCAATTTGGGTAAATAATAAATGCTTTATTATTATTATTATTATTATTATATTGCCTCAATTTTCTAGTAGATAAGATTTGAAACAATTTTCAAGTTTGACTTTATTCTATTTTCGATGATAATAATCAAATATGAAATCAATTCTTGCTGCTATATTTGCCTTTCTATCTCTCATATATGAGCAAACAGCCTTGCAATAATTCCCAAATTATCAAATCTTCCAAAGAAATTTTTTTAGCGTAAGCCATGAAATCCACAATATATCAAGTTGAAAGATTTGATAAATTTGCTGAAACAGAATGATGCCATAATGCTCATAGTTACTAATAACTATTTTTATTAATATGGCTTCAATTTTCAATGCTATTTAAATTTTTTTAATGTCTGACGTACTCAGCACTTTAAGAAACGTGTAAAATGAAACCACACATGCCTAGGTGGAGCACTTTCAATAAGCATTATTTTTCGAAATAATGAAATCGAAGGTGACATCGATTTTTCAAAATATGATGACCATCAGACCATCACCCTGTTTTTCTCAATCACTGGAAAATTATCTGGTAAATGAATGTCATACATAAGCATGCTCAGCAAATATACTAATAGATCTAAGAAAATTGTAACAGATTCTGTACCTGACGATGAGATTGAAAGAACCTCTTGGCCCTCAGTGAAATTGTTTGAATTCTTTGTATATTGCAGATTGTTATCTCCTGAACAAAAGTTTCAATGGGCACAAACTCAAATAATGAACAGTTTTTGAGGTACGCCTTGTCAAGAATCTTTTACTTAAACCCTAAACTTTATTTTTAAAACATGTTATCTGGTTTTCTGGACACCCCAACAAAAGTTCATTGTTGAGTTATTTGATGACGACTATTGCATAGCGTATAGCTTTTATTAACGGCTTAGTTGTGAGTCTGAAACACTGTGCATGTACATATACACACAAAATATATTATTTTTGTTTGATTATTTGCGATACGAACTGATAGATTTATGTTCTATATAAAACATTAAAATGATTTTTGTAAAATAATAATTCCAAGGGCATTATGGTCAAGATAAAACGATATTATTGGCCTCATATAGTTGCGACTAATTTGATTATCTGACATTTATGAGTATTACCTACTTCTATTTAAATCAGGTTAAGTTTATATAAAAAAATCTTAAAGAATATAACTTCTATACTAGAAAAAAAAAATTCTCATATTTTTACAACGTAGGCAATTTCATTTTTTCCGAATTTAACAATAATAATTCTATGAATTTTAAAAATTTATACATAGCTTGAGAGAATTTAGACCATAATCGACCAGTCTTCAGAGGATTTAAATAGGAGATGTTTTGCTGAAACAAACTCATAAAGAAGCAGAAAAACAAGCAAAAAGATACAATTTTTCACCTATTGCATTGCACTGTAGCTCGAACATCTAAGATATCATAAAAGTATAGAATACTTGTTTATTTCTTTACTTTCTGAAGAAAATTAATCTGATTCGACCTCCATATGATAAATACTTTAGGAGGTACTTCAGTTTGTATGTAATTGGAGAAAAAATTTTGCATGGTCTGAATATCAGAAATTAAGAACATTAATGAAACTATAATATTAAAAAAAAAAAAATGGTCAGAAAGAGGTTGTCGCGATGAAGAGAACCGGAAAAATGGAAACAAGTCTTGAAGTTGTATATAAAATGAATATTTTTCATGGATAATAATCAAAAACGCAAATATCCTCCCTGGTTTAACATAGAAATTATTCGTAATGTTAGACAAAACAGAAACTATCGAATGACCCCGCAATCTTTTCTTCTTTTAATCAACTGAGAATGATATTAAAAACTTACATTTTCATTTTTCGCAAAAATTTTATAATGCATACGAAAGCAAATATGAACCCAAAAAATTTTGGTCCTATTTGTTAAATATGGGTAAGAATAAATTGACTCTAGCTGACATGTCATTCAATGATGAGGGCTTTGAAAAATTGTTCAATACTGCATATATGTTAGATGTTGATGACGTTGATATTTCCAATCAGGCATAATGAAAATATAAACAGTGCTCTAAATATTAGCTCTCCTACAGATGATAGTTATATCTTCAAATAGATTACCCGAAATTTGGAAAGTATTGCGTATATGTCAAAAAAGGAAATCTACATCTAATTTACATTATTTAACTACTTGAATTCTACATCCACGATATTTTATAACTACAGTCATGTAAAAAATTGTATTAGTATAAGCCAGCAAGGTCGACAACGACGAATATAATATGCAAAACTCAGTATATATCGGAGGTGACGTAGTTTATACTGATTTCTCCAAAGCCTTCGATAGGCTCACATAAAATAGGTTGCCCCGGGGGCTAAATAAATATGCTTTGTCACGCTAAGTTTTTTAAATCTCATCTGTCGGATCGATTACAATATATAGGCTTTCTCTCAATCAAATTTGAAGTATGTCCTGTGTTCCTCAGGGATAAATCCCAGGAAAACCTATCGTCAAAATTACAAACATACATCTTACAAATACCCAAAGAATATGTGATATTACTTCAAGCACATTTGTAGCTTCTTCGATATTCATCTCATATATTCTTAACAGCTGCAAACAGAGCTTCAACTAATTGTTCTTCTATTAAGCTTTAGACCAGGCGACCTGGTTGGTCTCTTAAGGATTCGGGAGCTAATCCAATTCGAATCCATGAACAAACCCACTGACTCAATGCCAATCAAGCATGACTTTGACTGCCCGTTTGATGTGCTGATCGAAAGCCGTCAGACGAGCAGGGTCGAAGTATTGCTGTTGGAGAAAGAGTCACACTATGGTACACAGATGGATTCAAGATGGACGAAGGGGTTGGTGTGGGCGTAGCAGGGCATAAATGCAGTCTATCTAAAGCCCTTGGTAACACTCCAGGCAGAAATCTATATTATAGATCAATGTACCCAGGAATGTCTAAATAGAGGCACTCGAAGGGCAAAGATCTATATACTTTCAGATAGCCAGGCAGCATTAAAGGCTCTCAGGTCCTATACCTTCGAGTAAAGAATTGCCTGGAAATGCAGACAATCCCTCAAGCAACTGGAAAAACACAACGAGGTTACCTTGATGTTGGTGCCAGGGCATGAGGGAATAGAAGACAACGAATTGGCTGATAGCCTCGCAAGAAAAGGGGCTGGAGCACCACTTTTTGGACCCGAACCGTTCTGTGGCTTATCTAAGGGACCATAACGAAGGAGGTCCTAAAATGGGAAAAGGAACAAAAAAAGTCCTACTAGAGGAATACTCCAGGCCAAAGACAAGCGAAAAGGTTTGTAAACTATTCAATAAAGAATGCCACAAGGCTTCTCGAACTTGAAAAGTCCGACCTAAGGCTGATCACAGGCCTTCTAACTGGCCATTGTCCCTTGAGATATCATCTCAAGAACATGGGCATGGCAGAAGACGACAAATGCAGATACTGTGAAGCTGCAATTGAAACTGCGGAATATATACTTTGTAAATGCGAGGTACTAATCCGCATTAGGCTAAAGTACCTAGAACAGGCGGAATTAACGCCTGAAGACATGGGGAAATTAGCTCCTAGGAAAATCGCAAGCTTTGGAAAGTCTTGGAATCCTGGTCAACAACTAGTTGCAGGGTAATTCACAAAAAAGGTGAATATTGGTCAACTCAGGGCCAAACGACCCCTTAAACAATCTACAATCTACAAGCTTTATTTTGTTAATTTCTAGGTTATACGTAATTTGTTAACATAAAAAAATGTCATTTTCAAAGATCATTGTCAATAATTCCATTTTAACACATTATTTATTACTTTCTCTGATTTTCATAGGAATTGCAAAAAACAATTTACTAACAGCAAAGAGTAAGTGATTAGAATGCTTAGGAATCTTCGACCCTATGGGCTTCGGTTTCCCAAACAGCATTCTAGAGCTCAAAAGTATCACTTGCAGTTCATGATACGTAACATACTAATTGCTTTGTACAAAAATATTATTTAATTTGTTTATGAGACACTTTTTTAACTATATTTTATCGTTCAAGTTCGTTTTATATCCAACTTCACGACTTGGTATATCCGGTTCTATTCATTGCAGTGACCTTTTTGTAATGTAGTTTCTTGAATATTATACCAATTTCTAACATCATGCAAAGTTTAACGAAACGAGTTGTAAAAGTGAAACACTTTGGGAGATTTTTGCTACTTTTTATCCTAACTTTAGACCACAATATCTCCGGAAGCACTGTCGGATAAGACTCATTTTCTTCGTTAAAATGTAAAAAGTATTGTACACTTTCTACGATATTTTGAATAGTTTTTGGGCTATACCTCGAAAAGTGAAAGAATGCACTTTTTTGTTTATTTTCTCTCCATGCCCCCCTCTGAAGTAGTTTACAGAAACACCAAAACAATGGAGATGATTAAAAGTTGAATTTGAAACATCTCCGGAACACGAGTCGGGTGATAGTATTCCAGTGAAGTGTTTTAGTGTTTTTAGAAACAACTTCAGATGCAGCGCCACAATAAATGTTTCAGCCAACTCCAGGTCCAAATACATCTGAAAATTCAATAAATAGCGTCTCGGAAACATATCCTTATTTGAGTCAAATTTTTCCGTTTGAGGACTGGTCAAAACTCTCAAATATGATTGGTCTAAATATATATAAAGCCATTTTCATTTACCTCTACCTACAACTATAAACATGCCAATTTTTATGAATTTTTTAATGTACTGCAAAGATATCACGTATTCAGTTTATGAGTGATATTCAAAATGTACTCTTGATAAAGACCCTTGCGTATTTTGCATAACTATTTTTTTGCTTAGAGCATTGGAAGGAATGTTTCGTTACATTTTTACATAACATTTATAAAAATTGTACATATTTTTGTGACAATACATAATACTGCGATGGAATGTAAATGTAAAATGGTTGTGCACATGTAATACTATATGCGTCGAAAGCACATCAATAAAAATATACTGTTATTTATATGTTTATATATATTATAATATAATATTTTTGGTATAAAGAGTTATGATTTCATACATTTCGTCTTGTGTTACCTTTTAATAAAGTGTTGGCTGTAGCAAAATTGTACTATTTTCGAAATTTTATTTGTTGGACAAGTTTTTAATTCATAGATATTTTGAGCAATAGATTAATATTGATTCCCTTTAGAGCAATAAGCAAACGA
The DNA here is from genome assembly GCA_936432065.2 of Rutpela maculata. Taxonomy (NCBI): domain Eukaryota; kingdom Metazoa; phylum Arthropoda; class Insecta; order Coleoptera; family Cerambycidae; genus Rutpela; species Rutpela maculata. Next base: position 69,691,994 of record OW386286.2, on the reverse strand, counting down.
AATAATTTTTAATTTCAAGTTTAAATATCATTTGCGTTAAATTAAATACAATCTTACGCCTCCATATCTTATATACTAAATCAGAAAAATCTATACCACTAAAACTTAGGGGTTATATATAACCGTAGACTGTTAGAGAATTAAACAGTATATTTAAATCTGCGAGGAAAAGAAGAGATTGAAATCAAACGTATTCCAGATAAAAAAATAAAGTTAATTCTCAGTGTGCAAGCATTTCGATTGATATCTAGGATTTTTTAAATGCAACACCCTGTATTTTTTCGAGTTTTTTAAAGATATATTCTTAAACTAGGTGAATACTTTTAGTTCTTTAACATATGTAAAAACTGACTGAGGAATTAATGTTTAAAGAAAACCCAGCAAAATCATAAATTATTGAATGGCTTATTAACGATTTCAAGTAGCTTTTGGTATACATGTTAAAGTTATTATGTTTATGTCGTTCCAGTTGTAGTTATTTAATTTTTTGCAAAAATATAGTATTTTCGGATGTAGAAAAAGCGAATGTAATTATATAACTACAACTAAAATAATATAATAACTTTGACGTTTATATCAAAGTCTATTTGAGATCGTTAATGTGTCGCTTATTTAAAAATGCATGATTTTGCTGGTTTCTTTTTGAAAATTAATTCTTCAATTAGCTTTTAAAAAAGTAAACGTCGTTGAACAGCTCAAGAACATAGCTTTAAAAAAAAATAGAAAATACACAGGACGTTCCATTAAAAAAATCTTAACAATTCCAGTTTGAAAAACCTCCATTTTGTTTTAGATTTTCAGAACTGAGAAAAAAATTAGAAATGGGCAAGAAAAAAAATCCTCAAATCCTCAATCCATTTAAAAGCTATAGGGTATTAAAATAGGGGAAGATTAATGGGACGCCCGGTATTAATTTTAAAATTATCAAGCCAAGCTGCCAATGCTGTCATTGATATTGGTTAAATTTTAGATACTGCGAATTTTGCTCTTTATGTTGGCTGTACTGGCTGTTTTATAAGCGTACATTGTTTTCGGTCTCCCTTTTTGGCAAGTAAAAATGTGTCCACAATTTTACAAAAACGAAAAGCCTTTTTTCTTACAAATACTTAATAATTAATTTTTGGTTTGAAATGTATCATTTTTATTTAAAAGAATCGGTAGTTTTTAACTATTCTTAAAAAAAATACAGCGTATCTACAAGTTCTCTGAGAAAATGTCCATCTCACAAATGGAACATAATGTATAAATAATCTCAGTTGCGATTTCTCTAGGAAGCCACAAGATACTTTTGCATATATTTCTTCTGGCAACTCCAGGATGTAAGGAATTCTTCGCCTCTCATTAGTTCGTTTATTTCTGAAGAGTTAAAAAAAAACATGTATATTAACAAATTACTACTTTGCTGACAATCTCATAACACAAAATATAATCTTAAAATAAATTGAGGCTATAAATATGTTCCGATGTAATCTGTTCTAATATTAATAGTTATGTTGAGCACGAAACATGCAAAGGCTTATATTACACTAATGTTACTCAACATTACCTTGTACTTAATCTTGAAGTAATTACTGATTCAAAACTTTACTTTTAATTTTGAGATTAGTTACTGTTATAGTTATTCATGTGCATTAATTACTTTAAAACAAATCTCATAAAATGATGTGGCATTTATACATCAACAGCTTTGAACGTTGCTTTAAAGGAGATATATAAATAAAAGTTTTTGATGTAATGGGTAGTTGAACTAAATAATACTTCTCAGGTGGTCATAAATGTGGTCATAAACTTCATATAAAGGCTTTAATAATATCGAATATAATTGTATTAATTCGTGAAGCACAGGCGACTTTAAAAGTGCTATATCAATGTTAGAAATACAATAATATAGAATTCTTTATCTTTTTTCATTGAGTCCTTGACTTCACTTCAATGTATTGGTAATAGTGGAGTCAAATTAGGATTTTAATGTGAATTGTCTGGTCATTGCAGTTTTTCTGTTTTAACGTATTCAGGGGGTCAACTTAAGTCCTCAGCTCAGTTTTGCAGTTTCTGCGAGGTTGGCGTATTGTTTATTTAAATAATTTAATTTTTAGACTGTGTTTTCCATCGGTTTTCTTTGAATATCTCGAAATCAATAGGTTCTATGGAAAACAATAAAAAAAGGAAAATGTTCATTTTGAGCTGTACAATAAAAGTACGTAAACTATCATTCATTTCAATTGTTAGTATTATTTAAAAAACATTGAACATTGCAAAATTATGCGTTTTTAAATTACTGTTGTTTAAAAAATAATGGATAATATTCAATGAAATTTTGAGAAACTATAGCTGTCATAAATTACAATCATCACTTAAAATTTCAAATTAAAATGATTACTAAAACGGCTCAAATATACAATTATTGCTAAAACTTTGCAGCGTTGTGAAATCCTGCCATCAAGACCAAGAAATGTGTACGATGGCTCAAATTGTAGCATTTTATAAGTACTCTAAGATCACGGAGAAAAAATTTTTTTTTCAAAATTTAAACCCGTTTTATTGCAGTTGTTTATACTTTTCGAAATTTTGATTATAAACAAATTCAAGTAATTCTCTGGGTTTTTTTTATGAAATCAAAACCTGTAAACGAGTAACGAAATTAGATTAAAAGAGCCAACTTTTGAAAAAAATTTAATGCTCTACTGCTGAGATACGTTTAGGTCATTTATAAATAAATAAATCGGTTTTTCTTCTTCCAATTTGGGCTGATAATTCTTCAGTGCTTATTATTTTCTTTCTGCTATTTGAAAATAATACAAAGCTACAATTGTTAAAAGATACTTTATAGTGTCCCGACAGTGCGGTCTTTAACGATTTAGGTAGAGATGTGAAAATCACTAAATATGTTTAAATATTATATTATGTTTTTACAAACCGGACTTTAATCGCTAGATAGTCCAATATGGATTTTTAAATCTACTTTCATTACCCCTTTACTGTTTTTTGGTTTCATAAAAAAAAACAGTTATTTGAATTTATTTACTACAATTTCGAAAATTATAAACAACTGCAATAAAAAGGTTTTAAATTTTGAAAAAACAAATTCTCTCTCCGTGATTGTAAAGTACTTATAAAAAGCTACAATTTGAGCCATGTACGCATTTCTTGGTTTTGATGGCAGGATTTCACAAAGATGCTAAGTTTAAGCAACCATTGTATATTTGCGCCGTTTTAATAATCATTTTGATTTGAAATTTTAAGTGGTGATTGTACTTTATAATAGCTATATTTCTCCAAAATTTCACTGAATATCCATTATTTTGAAAAAACAGTGATTTCTTTAGAAATACATAATTTTGCAATATTTATTTTTAACCTCCCCACAATAAAATTGTGGGAGGTTACTACAATTAGTCCAAAATCGAAAATTGAGATGACATCAAATCTTTACGTTTTGAGGTCCCAGGAACCCAAAAAAGTTGTTTTTGAAAAATGTCTGTGTGTGTGTATGTGTGTGTGTGTGTGTGTGTATGTATGTATGTTAGCACGATAGCGGCGAAGCTACTAAACGGATTTGGATGAAACTTTGCATGAGGGTTTCTTTCGTGCTCCAGAAGATCTGAAAAGGTTTTGGTTGAGATCGGATTACGTTTAGTGCCGTTTTGGCACAACAAGTTGTTTATTTTATGATTATTTACAATTTGTAATTGAACCATTGAAAGGCAGTAAAAATTCCGATTTCAACGATATATCACACTTGCACTTTTTCGATTTGGTTTCCGTGAAAAAAATTAAAAAACAAAAATTTCACTTGTTTTGTCCTCAAAGCAGTGCAATGTACAGGGTGATATTCTAATAATGACAGAGGTGTTCAGTGATTTCGGCTGATAACTCGGGAACGGTTGAAGATATCGAACTGAAATTTGAAACGTAGGTATAAATATTGTAGGCGGACGGATTACGGTGAATTAATAATACATCTACGTCACATGACGTCACAAATAAGAAAAATTCTTAGAAACTGGTGCAGATATCGACTTAACTATTGGAAACATCCAATTAAAGTTTGAAACGTATGTGGAAATATTGTAGATGGATGGAATACGAGTGAACTAAAAATACACCTACGTTCTGATGACGTCGTAAAAGCATAAAATTCTTATAACAGGCGAACTGATGATATCAAAAAAATATTTCTACAAGACGAGTCACGAAATTTTTTTTTTTTAATTTCCAAGAAATATCAACTTTTCGGAGAAATGTCACTTTTCAGAAAAATGTCAGATTTTTAAAAAGTGTCAAATTTTTGGAGAAATGTCACTTTTCAGAAAAATGTCAAATTTTCGAAAAAATGTTAAATTTTCAGGGAAATGTCACTTTTCAGAAATATGTCAAATTTTCAGAAATATGTCACTTTTCAGAAAAATGTCAAATTTTCGAAAAAACGTCAAATTTTCGAAGAAATGTCACCTTTCAGAAAAATGCCAAATGTTTGAAAATTGTCAAATTTTCGGAGTAATGTCACTTCAGAAAAATGTCAAATTTTCGAAAAAATGTCAAATTTTCAGAGAAATGTCACTTTTCAGAAAAATGTCAAAAATTCAGGAAAATGTCAAAAATTCAGGAAAATGTCAAATTTTCGAAAAAATGTTAAATTTTCAGGGAAATGCCACTTTTCAGAAATATGTCAAATTTTCAGAAAAATGTCACTTCAGAAAAATGTCAAATTTTCGAAAAAACGTCAAATTTTTAAAGAAATGTCACCTTTCAGAAAAATGCCAAATGTTTGAAAATTGTCAAATTTTCGGAGTAATGTCACTTCAGAAAAATGTCAAATTTTCGAAAAAATTTCAAATTTTCAGAGAAATGTCACTTTTCAGAAAAATTTCAAAAATTCAGGAAAATGTCAAATTTTCGAAAAAATTTCACTTTTCAGAAAAATGTCAAATTTTCGAAAAAATGTTAAATTTTCAGGGAAATGTCACTTTTCAGAAATGTCAAATTTTCAGAAAAATGTCACTTTTCATAAAAATGTCAAATTTTCGAAAAAACGTCAAATTTTCGAAGAAATGTCACCTTTCAAAAAAATGCCAAATGTTTGAAAATTGTCAAATTTTCGGAGTAATGTCACTTCAGAAAAATGTCAAATTTTCAGAGAAATGTCACTTTAGAAAAATGTCAATAATTCAGGAAAATGTAAAATTTTCGAAAAAACGTCAAATTTTCGAAGAAATGTCACCTTTCAGATAAATGTCAAATGTTTGAAAATTGTCAAATTTTCGGAGTAATGTCACTTCAGAGAAATGTCAAATTTTCGAAAAAATGTCAAAGTTTCGGAGAAATGTCACTTCAGAAAAATGTCAAATTTTCGGAAAAATATTACTTTTCAGAAAAATGTCAAATTTTATTAAATGGACTCAAAAGAAAATTCCCAAAAAATACTACGGGTCCATTTGTGGTATAAGTTCTCTGCTAGTGTGTTAAAGCGTGCAAACTGTATGCTGAGTATTTTTGACGTGTCAAGTGCATCGAGAGATTACAAGTTTTTTCGACGTTTATAAAGCCCACGGATGGTGTGAGAGGCCATCCTGAACCGCTTACAAGCCCTACAAGTGTAAGCAACCCCACAGGAACGCTTTCGGTGAGTTTTTTCCAATAAAACTTTAAAAGTGACAGTGACATATTTTAAAAACTATTTCCTCTACTTTCGGCATCCCGCCGGAAATTCTTCCGGCAACATAACCTAAAAACAATTTAAGACATTGGTACCAACCTAAAAATTTTTCAAAAACCAAAGTCCCCAGAGAAACATTGGAACCAAAAATTTGACTGCTATCACTTCCCCGACCGATTTAGTGAAAAATTGGTCGAGGCCAAAAGATAAAACAAAATATACCAACTCAAACTTAAACGATCCACCATGAACACTACCCTGGCTACATCTGGCAGGGAAGCTGTCCACCAAGAGTTATATGGTTTTTTCCAAAGATGGCCATCCCTGATTACCAACGAACAGGTTTTTTCGTTTAGTTGTTTCCCGTATCAATAATCAAAATTATTAAGTGCTCTTGCCTACGAACGTTTTTATAGAATTGTGTTTATTTTTATATTAATTTTAGGTCCATGTGGACACATTATAATTTTAACCTAGTCTTTAAGCCTGCTTACAGAAGACAGGAGCTACTTTTCTATTTTTCTCCAAGCCAAACCGGACCTACCCCGTCCAGCCTCACACTCGCCACGGCGGTGTTCACCGTGGTTGTCTGGCTGGCCCCGGGCTAGGATCCGATGAAGCATATATTTGTATTAAAAACATTGAATAAAGTGTTAATGTTGTGCAGACTATAAATTTAACACTCAAGTTCTTAAGTCCAAATCCCACCGAACGAAAGACTTTTTTCTGATTTAATACGAAAAAAATATTTCAACTTAATAAATATAATTAAATGAGATCTTTCATATTGTTTAGTGCTCTTTTCGGCTTCAAAGATTCACCGGGTGGGGAGGTTCCAGCCGCTTCCAGTAGCTGCCGATTTTTTTTTAAACAATGAACACGTTAAAACAAAAAACTGCCCTGACCAGACAATTCACATTGTGATTTTAGTCCTAATTTGACTCCACTATAGATAAAGATAGCCAAAATATTAAGTTGTACACATATAGTATGTTGCAAGCGATAGTTGCTATATAGAGAGCACAGTCAATCATTTTCGATCATGCTTTAATATGTTTACCCGAAGATAGTTTGCTTAACATTTGTAACAAAACTATTACTCTCTCTATTTTGATTGATTATTAGATCAATTTAGCGATCGTGGTAGCACTCTCGTGAATTAATTTCAAGTAATTATTTGAATAGAGTACTGATGCAAATTATCTTCAAAGATATGTTTAGAGTCGGTAAACTACTTTCACTATATTTAAACAGATTGTAGAGACGAATACTGGGTCACAAAGTCTACGAATCACAACGATTTGGGAAGCCAGCGACACTTTTAGTTGCTATTTTTGTTTAAACTTGATTTTTTTTTCCGATCATATTAACGAAACTTTTCCATAAAACAAACATTACAGTACGATGGAAGATGATTTCCCACCACTCTTATTGTAGACCGGCGTGCTCCTGTCATTAACACTAATATGTAATTAAAATAAAATCAATTGGTTAAAATGTTTAAAGCTACATTTTTTTTGCCAGTAGGTTGTTATTTGAAATTGTTAAAAAACTTATTCGATGGAACATGGCTTTGTCAGGAGCAAAAAAAGTCCTGTCAGTCGGGCCCGCTGCACAGTGGGCCAGATTACTTATTTAGGAGCTCATAAATAGATTTTTGATTAATCACCAAACACAAAACCAATAGTGTTAATGGGTTTACAGATTAATTAAGTAAAATCGTGCATAGTTATTTCCTTAAAAAAAAATGCCTTACTCATTGGTAAACCTCCCTAAGCAGTGGGTATCAGCAATGCGCGCAACGTTGGTTAAAATTAGTTGTGCTCACCATGAGGACTTAATTAAAGAGGTACGACGTTTTTTCATGGCAACTGTTTGTTATTCAAGATATGTATCTTCATTGTTTATATCATTATATATGCATAAGACAGCAAATTATAGTATTTTATGTAACAAGTGGCTAAAATGGTGTTCTTTTTTTTCAAGTGGGGCATTTATAGTCGAGCATAAGGAGAGTGCTATAAACCACACGAGTAAAGAAAACATATTTTAGTCTCGAGCTATATACAAAATTTTTTATATCGCCATTCGAAATTAGAAAACAATATAATTTTGTAGAAATACGGCAAATTGACAAATTTACCTTATCGTAATGACTAAATTCTACTGCTGTTTTCATAGAAACCAATATAGGCTATTGTCTATGTACAAAAAAAGAGAGTTGAAAGGAACTAAAACGTTAAACGGTTTTTATTGTTTATTATGTTCAATTGACCCCAAGATATGAAAAAACCGCGGAGTGCTACCATTTAAAGTGGTGCGTTTTTGAGATCGAAGTAAAAAGGGCCACTTTTCATATTTTTTTTTGCTCGAAAACTATGAATTTTTTCTATAAACACGTCAATAGAAAAGTGTGTAGAGAATTAAATTTCCAATCGAAATGGCACCTTCAGAAGTCAAAATTTTTTTTTTAACAAAAATACGTCCAAAAAAACAAAACAAAAAAAAGCGAAAAAATGCAATTTTCTATTTTTTTTTTATTTTAGCCTGTAACTATTTTTCGGGTATATTTAGGCATATACATTGCTGCATAACGAAAAAAGCTGGCGTTTTACCCGTTAAAATGAGATTTTGTAAACAGTTTTACGATTAATAGTGACCGAGATAGAGCATTTCAAAGTTGGCAACTTTTAAACTTTTTTTGTTAATTTTTGCTATTTTTTTTTCAAATTTCGTCCTGTAACTTTTTTCTGAGTGAATTTAGGTGTAGACATTATTGTATTAAAGTGAAATCTGACTTTACGCCCGTTGAAATGGTGGCTGGTAAAAGTCTCTACGACAAATAGAAACCTAGATACAGCGTTTCGAAGAGTGTTACTTTTATTAACTTTCTTCCAATTTTTACGTTCTTTTTTAAATTTCGGCCTATAACTTATTTGTCAAATGCTTTAAGTACAGATATTGCTACACTGAATGACCTCGCAGCATTCTTGTTTAAATGGTCTGCAATAGAAGTTTAACCCATCTTAAAGTATTGTTTTTTCTCCTTATTATCCTTATTCTTTCCAAAATCCAAGTAGCAAAAGACAATCTTGTCGTTGATGCGGATACACTATTTAGAAGGATGCTGTTATTCAACTAATTCAGAATTGGAAGAATATTTTGATTTTGAATTATCTCCATATCCATCGTCAATCTTTCAAGAGGGAATCATGAGAAAAAATAAAAAATCGGATCTTTATGATTTTTTCGAACCTATAAATGATGTTTCTCTCTCTAACATTTATTACATTATCGATGATGGATTTTTATTGCACAAAATAGTTTGGAATACCAACGATACATTTGAAGAAATCAGTAAAAAATATATTCAACACTTAAAACATTTTTACACGAATTGCACTGTTGTGTGTGATGGCTACCCTAGTGATTACGATAATACAGGTATGAAATTGGCAGAAAGATTACGCCGAACCAAGCAAGTTGGGCCAGGAGTTCACATTAACAATTACTCAAAGTCATTATCAAAACCTGATAAATTTTTGGCAAATGAAAATAATAAAAAAAAAAATTATTTCATATTTAATTCAAAAATTTGAAGAAAATAATATTGAGACTGGGCAAGCTGAAGAGGATGCAGACGTACTAATTGTAAATACTGCAAAAGATAAGGCATCCCAATCAGAAAATGTTGTTATAGTTGGTCGAGATGTCGATCTTCTTATTATCCTATCATTATTACCAGAAGAAAATGAAAATATATATATTTTTAAACCTAGTATAGGAAATGTAACTGCCAAATTATATAACCATAATAGTTTCAAATTTAATCATCTACAAAAATACCTTGGCTTCGTCCATGCATTCAGTGGCTGTGATACAACCTCTTCCTTTTTTGGTATTGGTAAAAAGAAATTCTTGAATTTCATTAATAAGAATATTTTGCTTTTGGAAAAGTATTTAAATGAATTTTTGTGTGAAAATGCAGCCATCGGTTCTGCTTCTGAATGTATTGTAACATTACTATACGATATGAAAATTGATGGCCAAAGCACCTGTCGCTATAAGTTATTTCAGAAGTACTCAACAGGTGCGAACTTCTCATTGTCCCGATTGCCTCCAACAACTGATGCTGCTAAACATCATGGTTTAAGAACTTACTTGCAAATGCAACATTGGAAACGAAATATTGTAAATCCTCTCATCTGGGGTTGGAAAAGTTCAGAAAATGGACTAGTACCAATTTTGACAACTAAACCTCCATCACCACAAGTTTTGCTGGAAAAAATAGCCTGTAAATGCACCAAAGGATGCAGAGGAAACTGTGGTTGCAGGAAATTGGGAATGAATTGCTCCATTTTTTGCAAAGAATGTATGGGAATGAACTGTGAAAACGCTGATTTACCTCAAATAACGGAAGACGATGTTTACATAGATGCCGATGAAGAAATCGACTTTGATTTTGAAAATATGTTAAATACAGCATTTGAATAATTTCATAATGTAAGTTATTAATCTAAGTTATTTGAACAAAAAAAAACACGTGATATAATAAAGTTCAGAAGTGGAAAAATGTAAAAAGTTATTTTTTAAGTACAATAATCTACTATATCTAGACTGAATCTTGGTTACTATTGATCACATAAACTTCTATTGCATACCATTTAAACAAGAATGCTGCGAGTACATTCCATGTAGCAATATCTGTATTTGTCAAATAAGTTATAGGCCGAAATTTAAAAAAGAACGTAAGAATTGGAAAAAAGTTAATAAAAGTAACACTCTTCGAAACGCTGTATCTAGGTTTCTATTTGTCGTACAGACTTTTACAAGCCGCCATTTCAACGGGCGTAAAGTCAGCTTTCACTTTAGTATAATAATGTCTACACCTAAATTCACTCAGAAAAAAGTTACAGGACGAAATTTGAAAAAAAATAGTAAAAAATAGCAAAAAAAGTTAAAAGTTGCAAACTTTGAAACGCTATATCTCGGTCACTATTAATCGTAAAACTGTTTACAAAATCTCATTTTAACGGGTAAAACGCCAGCTTTTTTTGTTATGCAGCAATGTCTATGCCTAAATGTACCCGAAAAATAGTTACAGGCTAAAATAAAAAAAAAAATAAAAAATTGCATTTTTTCGTTTTTTTTTTGTTGTTTTTTAGGCGTATTTTTGTAAAAAAAAATTTTTTTTGACTTCTGAAGGTGTCATTTCAATTAGAAATTTAATTCTCTACACACTTTTCTATTGACGTGTTTATAGAAAAAATTCATACCTAGTTTTCGAGCAAAAAAAAAATATGAAAAGTGAACCTTTTTACTTCGATCTCAAAAACGCACCACTTTAAATGGTAGCACTCCGCGGTTTTTTCATATCTCGGGGTCAATTGAACATAATAAACAATAAAAACCCTTTAACGTTTTAGTTCCTTTCTACAGTACATGGACAATAGACTAATAATAGTCTGTTGAATATTAAGGTTTATGTCACACTGTGAAATAAATATTTCACACCTTTTTCTTTATTTTACACTTGTCAATAAACAGTTGCGAACACTAACTATTCACTATGTTGAAAAGCATTTTCACTGTACTACTAAGAAAATGTACATTTTAAGTGGTAGCGGGTGGTAAAACATTTGAAAGAAATATGTTTTAGAGAGGCGTATCACCATTGTGTGCAGATAATTGTTTGAAGTTCATAAGATCAAAGAGTCTTTTCAACCTGGGTGTGCTAAAAGTCGACTCCGGTTGATTTCCAAATCCGCATTGAATGAACATGAGTACTCTAATGAATTAAAAATTTATATTTTAACCAAAAGAAATGCATTTACCAGTATACACTTGGCTACAAAGATAAAGAAATAACAAAACTGTACGCACATCTCTACAGCTTGTTATATCTCAGCAACAATATACAGATAACGGCAGGCAAGTACGTACATCGGGCGAAATAAATGGGCATCCGACCGCAAATCGAGCCCCCAACATTTAAATTTCTTTGTATCATTGCGCATTTAATATGTTTCACGGCCTGAATATGAAATGAATAGAACCCATAAATTCGTACATGTACGTACTGGGCTGTCGTTATCTGTGTGCTATTCTTCTAAATTAAACCTATTATTTTTGCTCCGTTAATATTGCGATGTGGCACACTGTGCGCTGGTGCGCCTGCAGGAATAGATTTTGTGAAAACATCCTAAATGTAACACAAAAAATAAGCAGATTTTTCAAAAAAGAGTGTCGCTGTCTCCCGTACTATTATATTCACCATAGGAAATAGTAACGTATTTGGCTATACCTTTCTGATATTCATAGAATTCAATAAAAATAAATCTATTTAGGTCAGATGTAGTACTATATGACTGTATAGTACTGATTGAGATACTCAACAAATCCAATATACGGGATACCCCACATGAACTTTAAAGTAAAATAATAACTTATTCAAATGAAATTTACATAGAACACGATTTATATGGAGGGTATCTGTTTTGATAAAATTCAATTTTTTATTCTTGACATTGTGTTTGATGTAGTTGTATTTTACACCTTGTAAAGCTTCCTCAACAAACGGGGGTATTTTATGTAGTTTAATATTAAGTTCAAAGGAGAGGTAGCGGTAAGGCCCTTATTTGGCCCCGGCTGATTCTCTATATTTTTATCGTATATTAGTACCTACCTATGTACCATTGAAAAAGAATAGTTTCACCTCTATATTCACCTACGTAAAGATTTTATCCTTGCGGTGGCAAAGGTACTAATACTTACAAATGAGTATGAAATAAAAACATGAATATCGTTAGTATTTTTATCATGTATGAGTGACGTATTACTTTAGAAAGAACAGGTGGGAGGTATCTGCGCCAGACGGCTTTGTCATAACACAGCCATACACAAAAAAAAGTTCTGTGCAGCGGACCAAATTATACAGCGTATTTGATGTATTTTTCGACGCTGAATTCGAATCCGTAGTTCAGAAAAAAATCTATTGTGTCAGTTTTGTTTTTTAGTCAAAAACATCCGTTAAAATGGTGTAAAATCATAGAAATAATGCAATAACTCTTAATAAAGTGTGAAAAATGGTAGAGATTTTGTAGTCGAGGATATAAATTCGAGCCACAGTGAGCTATCTCTATAAATTAAACGGAAATCTGCCCTTATGGGGGGTAAAAACTACCGCTAAAACTCAAAAGACGCAGGTGAGTGTGAATAATATGAACAAAAATTCAAATTTTTGTATCTCTTGGTGTAAAATATTTGACTTTGGTGCGACAACCAGCGATTACTCCTAAAGGGTAGAGATTCAACACTATGTAACTACACTTAACCCCCCATAGGTTTCAAAACGGGGGAAAAAATCGAGGCTTTTGGAGTTTTAGACAGGGTGAACAAATATGGAGTGAATTCGTTCCAACCACCGACACATGACTAGAGTTTATCCTTGGTAAGAGCTACCCCCATGCCCAAATGATGCATATCGGTGCTATTGAAATTTGAAAATGGTCAAATACTTGTAGCTTATCGTGCCAAATATACAAATCTGGTACTGTCGTGCGCAAAAAAAATGGGACAAGTCTTATAACGTATTTTTGCTAAAATCTAGTTGTGCACATCTAACTAATTTTTGTGACATTGTCAGTTATTTGTCAAAATTCATTGCAAGTGAAATTATAGAGACAGATTTAGATTAGAAAAAAATAGTTGTCCTATTTTTTTTTGCTTACGATAGTACCACAACACTTAATCTTAATAAGGTTGAAAATTCCCCCTATTGGAGGGGGGGGGGGGGGGGTAAAAACTACCCACACAGATGGACGGATTTCATTACTTCTAATATCCTGAAACAAAAATTCAGGCATTTGTAGTTTTAGGCAAGCATTTACCAGTTGTGTTTTATTTATTATACCATACCTGCTTATTCAACTGTTTATCTTAACATTTATCAACTTATCTATCTTTTAATCTGTGTAAAGCTATTATTTTTCTTATTTAGTCTATTATATCATACTTTCGACCATCAATCCAAATACTTTCTTTTCTTACGAATTTTCTCTCTTTTTTCAAAATATCTTTTCCGTGGTTTTCTTTTCCTCTTCTTTTAGTCATAGATATAGGATATATCTCTTCAGTGACCCTTTTTTTCGATGTATGTAAGCTATATACCTAAATTAACTAAATTACCGTCTATCTATTTCCGTCCGTATGTGGGGGTAGTTTTTACCCCTCCCCAATAGGGGAGGATTGTCGTACCAGACTTATATATTGGGCACAATGAGCTACCAGTATTTGGCCCTTTCCGAATTTTAATAGCACCCATATGTGACATTTGAGCATGGGGGTAGCTCTTATCACCCTTTAAAGGTAGTCTCTAGTTATGCATTGATGGTTGGAATGAATTTACTCCATATTTGTTCACCCTGCCTAAAACTACAAAGGCTTGAATTTTTTTCCTATGAGGAGTGGGGGTAGTTTTAAGAGTCCATAGGGTTGAGTCTCTACCCTTTGAGAGTAATGGCTGGCTGTCGCACCAAAGTCAAATACTATGCACTAAGAAAATTTGGCCTTTGTACATGTTATTCACACTCACCTGCGTCTTTTGAGTTTTAGCGGTAGTTTTCATCCCCCATAAGGACGAATTTCGATTTAATTTATAGAGATAACTTACTGCGTCTCGAATTTATATTCTCTACTCCCGACTACAAAACATTTACCATTTTTCGTACTTCATTAAGAGTTATTACATTATTTATATGATTTTACACCATTTTAAGGGATGTTTTTGACTAAAAAACAAAACTGACACAATAGATCTTTTTTTGAACTACGGATTCGGATTCAGCGCCGAAAAATATACCAAATCCATATAACTTGGTCCGCTGCACAGAACTTTTTTTTGTGTGTGGCTGTGAAGAGGCGTTTACAGAAAATACAGAGAAATCGAAATAAAACATCAAACTACCTTCAATCACCCACCCGTTTCCTTATATATGATCGCAATTCAATTTCGTCTATAAGTTTGTTTTTCACTATGAGCACAAGCGAGTACCACTTTGATTTTTACATGTCAAAGCTTTTACGTTCACACACTACATTCGTCGTGTCTTCAAATGTTGAAGTTTGATAAAATAGTAATTCTTTTATCTCGCCTCGTATTTTTTAAAAAAGGTGTTGATAAGGGCCTGATTATATTTGTTTATAAAATTTTAAACTTATTAGTAGTTTTTGTCGAAGTACTCATATTCATGGGGGTTCATTGATTTTTGCTAGGAATAACATTGATTCTATTCGGGTTAGTATATTTAATGAACTTTCTATTGAACGTGAAATTGAGATGTGTGGTTTTTCTTTCTGTTTACCAAACAATTTTAAAACTGTCGTTTTTAGCGTTTACAGACCTCCTAGTGGAGATATAAATGTGTTTTTTAATAAGCTAACCTCAGTCTTATCATCAATCAGTGGTAAATTTGACTACATTGTGGTATGTGGTGATCTAAATGTAAATTTGCTTGATAACTCACTGAATACTAAGATACTTTGTGATATCTTTGACTCATTCAAACTAAATATCACCTCTAGAGAACCAACATGAGTTTTTACAAATAACAGAAATCAAACAAGCTCTACCTGCCTTGATTATATAGCCACAAATATTCCTTCCGAGATATATAAGGTAGTGATTTTTGACCCAATGTTATCTGATCATTATGCACACTTATTTTCCCTAAGCGTCAAGTATCAGCAAGATAATGCTATAACGGATATGAAAAAATTATATAAACGCGACAATCATGAACATAATATTCAGGAATTTAATAACCGTCTAGCAAATATAAACTGGAATACTATATTTGATCTAAATTTAAAAGATGCATTAACTTTTTTCATGGTAAATATCACGTGGTGCTTCGATGTTGCATGCCCACTAAAACTTGTGAAAAAGCGTTCCATTTATAAAAATGATACAGGGTGGTTATCAAAAGTATTAATTGAGGAAGGTAACGCAGTTAGAAAATTATATTACGAAATGAAAAGGTGTAATTACTGTCCCCACAAAATATCATTTTACAAACAAAGTAAAAATATACATAGGAAGAACATTAAAAATGCCAAGCTTAAATATTTTAACCATAAAATAGTAAATGCTGAAAATAAATCAAAAGAAACTTGGATGCTGGTAAATAATAAACTGGGAAAGTCAAAGGCATATTATCCTTAATATTCAAAACAATGGTATATCTGAAGGAAATCGAGTTGCAAACTTCTTTGCATTGCATTTCTCTACTGTTGCACCTAATCTAATCAACGAAAACTTTGGATACAACCTATCACTGCCATGTACATTATCTAAGTATAGAGCAAATTCGATATACTTCTATCCTGTTACCGAAACTGAACTAGTAAATGTTATTAAAAACCTAAAAAATAAAAAATCATCGGGTCTGGACGGCTTGACTGCTCAAATAATAAAAAGTATTTCTCACAACATAATTTCACCATTACTGTGTCTCATAAATTTGTCATTCTCAAATGGGACTTTCCCAGACATGTTTAAAATAGCATCAGTAATACCTATTTATAAAAAAAGGTTGTAAAAGTGATATAGATAATTACCGGCAGATATCTGTATTGAGCTCATTATCAAAAATAATTGAAAAAATTCTTTATGACCGTGTTATGTCCTTTACATTAAAATACAAGATACCGTCCGAATGTCAGCATGGATTTAGACCAACTAAATCAACAGAAACTGCTACTGAATACTTTTTAAAGAATATATATAAAGAGCTAGATGAAGCTTTCGATAGTGTGGATAATATTCTCTCACAAAAATTAGAAAACATTGGTATTAGAGGGAGTCTCCTAAGTTATATTAACTCCTATATGGAAAATCGAAAGCTAGTGGTAAACTGTAATGATTGTAGATCGGATATCCGTGACGTAACTCTGGGTGTCCCACGAGGCTCAATTTTGGGGCCTCTGTTATTTTTGCTATACATTAATGATCTACCAGACAACATTCAACATGGCGTTACCACAATGTATGCAGATGATACCACTGTCTCAGTATCAGCTGCTACACAAGAGGAACTTAACCTTAAAATGTATACCATACTTGACGATGTACACGCTTGGTGCCAGAGAAAGAAGCTAATTTTAAATGAAGATAAAATCGTTTTTGTAAATTTTAACTACAGGAGAACATTAACCTGTGAGAACTTAGCCTTCTCTAAAACAACCAAGTTCTTAGGTACATTCATTGACAATAGTTTGACGTGGGAATCACACATCGACCATGTATGTAAACTGCTTAATAAAGCTTACTTTGCAATTTTACAGTTAAAAGAGACAATTGCCGAGACTGGTCTCTTAAGTGTATATTATGCTTTGGCATATTCACATCTGTCATTGAACATTAGGGTGGGCTGAAAAACACGAAAATTTGAATTTACAGATGGCCCACTTACTAACTTATTACTATGTATCTAAAACTAATTCGGGTAGATTTTTAGCCAAATCGTTGAATATCTAGCTGGACCACCAGGGCCTTGAAAATGAAAGAAAGGGCCAATTTTTCGATTTTTAACATTTTTTAAATTGACATTTGAAATTTTTTTTGACTCTTTATTAATGCCTAAATGCATGTAGCAAAAGTTTTTCGAATAAAATATTTTTCAGTTCCAGGGAAATTAGAAATTTGTCACTAAAACGTAGAATTCGACGAAAATAAGGTTTTCTGTATAAAATTTCTAATTTCCCTGGAACTGAAAAATATTTTATTCGAAAAACTTTTGCTACACGCATTTAGGCATTAATGAAGAGTCAAAAAAAATTTCAAATGTCAATTTAATAAATGTTAAAAATCGAAAAATTGGCCCTTTCTTTCATTTTCAAGGCCCTGGTGGGCTAGCTAGATATTCACCGATTTGGCTAAAAATCTACCCGAATTAGTTTTAGATACATAGTAATAAGTTAGTAAGTGGGCCATCTGTAAATTCAAATTTTCGTGTTTTTCAGCCCACCCTATTGAACATATTGGTCTGGGGGAGATCGACTCATCTGCAGAGAGCCTTTGTATCCCAGAAAAGATTACTGAGACTGATTTTTAATTTAAAGAGCAGAGAAAGCTGTAAAGGTATTTTTACGAGCAAAAATATTTTCACTCTTCCTTGTGTTTACATATACAAATGTCTAATTTTTGCTAGGACTAATTTACATGCCTTCCCTACCTTGGCTGACCGTCATTTATATAATACAAGAAATAAAGAATTATTGTCAATTCCAGTTCATAGAACAACCAACTTTAAAAACTCTTCATACTATAATTGTATTGTCTTGTTTAATATTCTACCTAAACCAATTAAAGATAAGAACGTGCCTTCTTTTAAAAAAGAAATAAAAAAATTACTGCTAAGAAATGCCGTTTATAGTTTTATAGTGTGAATGAGTTTTTAAATATTTTGCTCGTACTGCTATTATATAAAAATTATTATGTATGAATAGTCATATGTGTGTGTGTATGCTCGTATTTACATTTATATGTCTCTTGCAATTACCTGTAATATTGTCTTTCGTCCATTAGTTTTATTTTGTAAATAATATTAATTTATTCTCTAATGTAATACCTGACTTGCCAAATGTACATAATTATGAATCAAGAAATTGGTAAATAAACATTCTATTCTATTCTATCGCCACCCCTCCTTTGTTGGGCAGATTTATACTACTACACCCATATACCATTTTTCTCTCAAAATAATACGGTCCCGTATTTATTTGAAGTTATGGCGAATGCGCCAGTCATAAATAATACTGAATTTGTCAACAATAGATTTTAGTGTTGACTTAGGTTTTAACGTGGAAATCGATGCGACCTGAAATTTCTTTGCAAGAAACTGTTGTTTAGGGCCTCATAAACATGTAAAAAAAAGGACGGCTAAAATCGGCTAAGAACCAAATTTTTGGGGAGAGTAAATGTTTTTTTTGTAAATATCTTGAAAACTACGAAATTTATCACAAAGTTTTTGTAATATACAACTAGAAACCTATAAAAAATATATACAGCGTGATTTACCATGATGTGCGGAAAATAAAATGTTGTACTAGTCTTCAATGTGGGAAAGCCCCTGCAAAATTTTAGAGTGATCCGAGATAATTTAGTATATTAAAACGCGTTAAAACTTGCGAAGATAGGCTAATATTACTTGTCTGTGGTCAGTAATAGGGCGATGAACTTACTTGTGAAAGAACATGTCAGAGATGTTTACATTTCCTTAATTGGCATAAAAAGTTAAGCTGGCGGGTGCGGTCAAAGTGCCGCGTGTTTTGCTTTCGGTCGAACAAAGAGGACACCGGCAGGTACAAAGCATCGCCGAAGGTTGGTGTTTTTGTGTTATTGACGGGTTTAAGTAAATATCTCTTATATCTACTTGTTGATGTAGAGTCCACTAGCATAGGGTCAATATATTTTCGACTTATTTTGCTATTTTTGTAGTGCGATTTGATTAAAACCCAAAAGTCACTTCTACCCTCTCCAGCTTTGCTGTCAATAGTGTCAATCCCAAGTCTGATACAGAGATATGGTTGTATTGCGTTACGTCAGATTGGTTAAAGTCACTGGCGGCGTAGTTAAAAAAAAAAATAAGGTAATTTTTTTGGCCATATTTTTTTAACTTCTCATTTGTGGGGACAACCTACTGATAAATTTTCCGCACATCATGGTAGATCACCCTGTATAAATAATATGACCTTTCTACGCATTCATAATATATTCAAATCATGATGAAGTCTTAGGGAAAAGGATGGAGTGGGTAATGGAACTTGGTTTAATTAAATCTTCAAGTTAAAAAATGTATTGGCCTTATAGTATAGTTTATTATTTATGGAAGTAACTTAGTCAGAGAGAGAATATTGATTCCAGAATTTCGGACCGCGTACAGTTTTTTTTTACATTGACACAAATAAATTATGTATTGACAATTTATTTCCTACAAACCTTTTTGTTTTATTAATAGTTTGGAAACAAGTGAGAACTAAAGTTTTAAGCTTATGTCAACTCTCCGAAAATTAGAAGTTGCAGTATTTCGTAGATTAAAGTCGTAAGTTAAATGTGTGACACATATAGATTGCAGTAATTAAAGTTTTCAACTTTTCCGAAGAAAGAAAACTTGTTTTAAAGGTTAAAAGGCTACTATAGTAATTCTGCTATAACAGAGCAGAACTTTTAAATGATTACAATTTTCAATCAACGTGAGAATTTCAGAAATATACCACTTAACATTGACCTCATTTTATATTACACAAGGCGTTTCTTGAATAACTAGGTATACGTAGCTGAAAGGGACATCAAGGGGATATCGAGCTGATTCAAAAACAACCGTATAATCACTTGGAACATTTCGTTGCTGATATATATCTCTTCACTTTGTGTTGCCTTAAATAGGATTAGAGACTAAGGTCAAGTACTTTCACTTAAGAATAGGATTTTGCAGAGTGAGAGGGAAATATTCGCTTATTTTCAGTTTATTATATATATATTTTAAAAATCAAACATTGTATAATCTTTAAAATTGTTTCAGGTACTTGCTATTATTCTAACGAATGCAACTATATATATTTTTTTATTGTAAATATCTGTTGTACTTGAATATTGTAGCTTGTTCATGAAAATTGCTCCTAATTTCATTATTAGAGCATGACATTTAACTATATAAAAAATTAACGATAAAAACTGAGCAATGAGATGTACCTGAAACTATTTTAAGGATTAAACCATTTATAACTTTGTTAATATTTATAATAAACCGAAAATAAACGCATATTTCCCTCTCACTCTGCAAAATCTTTAAGTATAAATGAACCCTGGGAATAATAATTCGATGGATAAAAAAACCAGAGGTTTTTATCTATAGAATAACTTGCATTCGTACTTTAATTTCAAATATACCCTCGGTTAACAATTTGATAGATAAAACTTTAGATACCTACTTCCCAAAGTAAATGTTGGCAACTGAAGATACGGTAAACTAAGGAAGTTTTATATTCCAAACAGAAATATAAGATCCCTCTACTGCGGTTTTTTGCCGATATATTGCTGAAATAGCAGCCTAAGGGCATGTGTATCATGTAACTAACATAACCTGAAATTTTAAGTTTTTTAAGTTTATTCTCATTTTTAATGTTTGTGTCGCATGTTTAGCTTAGAACCATACTGGCTCCAGGCGAGCATTTAAAAATCCATGCAAATAATTTTTTAATATCGTTGATTAATAAAATAGACTGATAATTCCAGGTTGGATTTCCAACCTACAAAAAGAGTCTTATTTTATTAAGTATTGTATATGTATATTACAATATAAATATGTCGTTTGTTTAGTAAATATGATTGCTTATAACTAATTATTTTAAAGTTAAACCACAATACAAAAAAATCAAACTTTTAAGAAGATAGAATGGAACTTCTGCCAATCACAGCGCAACTTCGTAGGCGTGGCCTCCTTTATCCGGTAGATAAAAGCATTATTCGTAGCCCTAGATTATTCTAGGGATACAACATATTTACCTGGTGGATATAACTATTTGTAGAAACCTAAAAACACAGATCTTTTTGATTAACACCGAGATAAAATTTATTCTGCAGAATAAATATCTCTACAGCGTGATTTACCATGATATGCGGAAAACAAAATGGTGTACTAGTCTTCAATGTGGGAAAGCCCCTGCAAAATTTTAGAGTGTTCCGAGGTAATTTAGCATATTAAAATACGTTAAAACTTGCGAGGAAACGCTACTGTTATTGGCTAGGTCAGTGCAGAATGCAATGAACTACGCACCATCTGGAGCGGATCTATCCTTCAAATAAAAGTTAAGTGTGGCTGATATATGTCTCTTTCTATCTTATTACGAACTTCAACGATCAGGTCCGTTGCCGGTATGTAGTATAAGAGTTTACTGACATAGAGTTAGAGTGCTGTGTGTTTATTGTCTTCCCGACTCCCCAGTTGAAGTGTACCGTTTTATTTTAAATTGTATTCGTAGATCGATACCTTTCAATATGCCATTTTGCGTTTAGAACAGTTCATTGAATGTAATGCATAAGAACATTCTCTTTGACTTTTCATTACTTTTCAGTTTTGTGCTGAGCTGAGTTCTACACAAATTATTTTAATTTTTGCTATTTTTGTAATGTGATTAAATCCAAAAAGTCACTTCTAACGCGCCAGCTTTGCTGTCAGTCCCAAGTCTCATAAAGGGGGAGGGGGAGTGATATGGTTGCACCGCGTTACGAAAGATTAGTTAGTCATAGGCGACGCATTTCTACAGAAAAATAAGGTCATTTTTTTGTTCATATTTTTTTAATTTTTCATTTTTTTAACTCTTTTCTGGTAAATTTTCCGCATGTCAAGGTAGATCACCCTGTATAGATGAAAGTACTTGGCCTTAGTACATAAATTTATTCTTTTATTTTAGCGCACATTTTGGTACTTGTCAAAAAGAAAATATGGTTATAAAAATAATTGTTAGTGTCCAAATTTTCTTAAATATTTTTATATTGTTATTGTTTCTGTTACCACAAAAATAATTCTTTTACGTACGATTTTTTATTGTCTAAATTAAAAACATAATTTTTCCCAGCCCAATAGCAGTATTGTTACGGTAAATCTGGATACTACGCACATGTGTGTCAAATTTTAAATAATTGTATATAGGTGTTAAAAAAGTGTAATGGGTCGAGAATTTGGCAAAAAATAGAAAATCTCCTGTGCATCAGTAGCGAATGGCTCCCAAATGGGAATGGGAATCGGCTGGACCTCCATTTGTATGGATATTCATGAAACACTCTGTATATGCAGCGTTTCCCAAAAAGAAGTGCGCTCAGCTATCACGTCGATTTCATATTTGGTATCATAAATGAAGCTTGCATCATCAGGCATCAGATTTCACCATCTCTGATTATTTACCTATGTTTATCCTCAGAGAGTTAAGCTCTGAACAATATGTGTATTTGAATATTTTGTGTCCCTGTTGATTTTTAACCTATGTAACCTTTTATATTCGTTAGTTCATATAAAGGTCATTGAATTGTTGACACTTATACTTTTTGCTTATCGGAGGGGAATAATGTAACCGGGAAGAATCACTCCGATATTCTCCAGATTTTCATTTTTCAAATTATCACGAGAAACAAGGTATTTCAATATCATCAGCCTACCCGCCTTCGTCTGTCTGTTAATGCTACGTATAAAGAATTTTGATGCAGAAATATAATATTTAGCATGTAGTGCTCTTTCCATGATAGAATTGATGTACTTTTAGCCAAAAATATTATACAGGGTGGTAGCTCAAATAAACTATATCAAATTTCCTTATTTGATAATAGCGTCAACTATATGGCAAATATTTTTTTATTAATCTTTTTAGACCAAACTGACCACACCGTATATTTTTCATTAAAAGTATAGCAGCTTTTATTCTTCTCAATTATATTGACTACAAATGCCAAATATTATTGTTACTCGTGACACATGTTTGGATTTTTTTAGGGCGTACACCCTGCATATTTTCCACTAAAGCATATAAGGTTCCTTCCTTGGCTATAGTGTCAACTAACTGGTAGAGAATATTCTTCAAATAATTTTTAGATTTAGCGCCAACTTGTGAGACTGGTGGAATTAAAAGACCTTAGGGGAGTATTTTTTATTTCAACAGTTGAATTCCACTACAGTATGCTTCCCTTTATCTCAGAGAGTGACTTTTTCACGATTGTATTATTATACTCTTCGCAGAAACGAAGAGTATATTGTATTTGATCGGCACATTTCTAAAATCGTAAATATCCCTCATAGAGAAAAAATGTTCATATCATTGTGTTAGTGAACGAATTCTGAACAACTTTCAAAATGTCCGTCTGTCCGCCCGTCCGTCCGTCCGTCCGTCCGTCCGTCCGTCACGTTTCTTGTAAGCACGATAACTCAAGAAACAAAAATCCGATTGTACTGAAATTTGGACAGTAAATTTGTGTTAGCTAGATTGTTTTTAACAAAATCGATCGGTAAATAAAAATGTTATTAATGATTTAAATTTGAAAAAAAAAATGTTTTGATTTTTATGTTTTTGTAATTTAATAGAAATCTGGTGAAATGATATTTCATTTTAATATCTAAATATTTATATAAATTACAAATATACATTTCATAATGTAGTATGCAACCGTGAAAATATGTTTTAGCTCGTGTCTTATAATGTAAAAATTTACATTTTTTACGTGTAAGGTGGTGGTGTAGTTCTTACGCTTTTGACTCGGAATCAGAGGGTCCCGGTTTCGAAACCCAAATGGGGTATGGTATAGTTTTCTTTTATTTTTACTTTATTTTACACTGAGTATTTTACTAACTAAGTTCGTACTATAAAATTAAAAATGTCTAAAACTAACATTATTTACAAAAAACTGCGAAGAGTATCCTATAGAATGTGTAAGTTACATAAAAAGTTCAGTGAACAGGCGAAGAGTACGTTTTTAGCTTGTTTCTTTTCGAACTTAAGAGGAGGCAACGCCAATCACAAAGTTGCATCGGTAAAGCTAAAGCTGAAGTGAGGCGAAGGGTAGGCAGTGTGGCTATTATAGGGCATATCCATGTGACGTCACAGCTAACCTCAAAAATATGTGTTTCTTAAGATTTAAGAGTATTACGCGGCTATTATTAAAATTTCTGCCTGATTCCCGTATTTTCAACTAAAATCCAGTTCAGAGTAATGTTTAGGAAGTTCTAAATACTTTGTCCTCATAAAATAGGACTCTTTTCGTATGTTGGAAATCTAACTTGTAATTAGCAGTCTACTTTTATTAGACAACAATATTGAAAAATTATTTACGTGAATTTTGAAATATTTGCTTGGAGCCGGTACAACTCCAAGCTTAATGTTTGTTAAAAATTCGTATACAAACATTAAAAATGAGAATAAACTTGAAAAAGTTAAAATTTAAGGTTATGTTGGTTACATGATCCAGATGCCCTATTGCAGTGCTGTAGGTGGCACCATCTATTAAAAAGCACCGTAATAAAAATCTTGACTGAGAAAAAGCAGTTTTTAACCAAATTATTAAACTGAAAAAAAGATATTCTTGTAAGTCAGGGATTCCCAACAAGATTTTTTCAAGGACCCCTTCATCGGTTGCTATACTGACAAAGCTTAAATTCTTCTTAAAATGAAGATTATGTAGAATCTACCACTGCAAGTCAAGTAAAATACAAAACAATTGAATATCTCAGTGACATTTCTCGGACCCCTAAGACATCGTCCGCGGACCGCTAGGGGTCCGCGGACCACCTGTTGGGAATCCCTGTTGTAAGTAAATGAATACTACACTTCTATTGAAGAAAGTTTTTAGCTAAAATTTATTTATTACGAAGATCTCTCTTCACATTGGCTCATTGCGACCTGCTTCCCTCTGATTTGATCGCCTTGCTCCCTCTCAAGAGATAAAAAACAAACATACATCAAGAATTTGCAAGCATGTTACGTATTTAGGAATAACCGTCACACGACGTGCAAATTTCATAATTTAGATTTATTTAATGATTCAGTAGTTACTTCCCAAGAGAATATTCATCTTTCATTACAAATATTAAATTTAAATGCGAAGCAAAGTATTTTCGGGAGACTCGAATTTTGCTGTCAATAAGAAAGGATACATCTAGCTCTGCCTCAAACTAAACTAAGTAAAATTAAAGCTTTGCTGCAGAAACAAAATAGATAGATTCTGCTAAGATCACCACTCTTCTTGTGAGTTAATCATATCAAAGTGTCCTGAGGGTGTCCAATACTTAGCTGCTCACTTGTCCGTAAGTTAAACTATATAATGGCAAAAGAATGCTATTTTTCGGATTTAAACCTCAGAGTATTGAATCATTGAGGAGTATTTACTTCATTGCTTAGATGCTTCGAGTTCACTCGTAGAGCAGAATACGTTTCGATCCCCGAACTGAACTAGATTTTTAAACATTTTTCAAAGAATAGCTCTTTTGTTCAATTTTCGAAAAACATGCGCTCCTATTTGGCGAAACAGTTGAGTACTGTTTCCGCAATTTTTTTAAAGGGAAAGTGATCATCAACTGAAGTATTGAAAAGTAAATGATGTTGTTTTTAGTTATAGTGAACCATTATGAAATTTGAAATCAATAACTTAAACTTTTAACTTTAATTTTCAGGGACTGTATCTCAGAAGCTGAAAGAAAAAAATATTAGTTCTATTTTGACTTCATTTACTTGTTCCTGATTTATTGACCTGAAGTTCTAGGATAATCTGAATATAGTGGCGTATAAGTTAAAGATATAAAAAAGCGTTTTATTGACTATATTTAAATTGTAATATCTAGCACGAATCATATCTCCCTTTATACAAATAAATATTTTAGCTTGCGTAAGATTATATATTTTCACCAGTTGCTTTAAAAAATAAAGACAGTTATAGTCAAAATTATTTCGTATCTCATCTTCTGCAATACACAAGAACTAATACGCACTTGAGTCAGAGTTAAGTCAAATTAATCTAAGCTCATTTCTATATAATCATTTAACCTTGCAATAATCATCATCCATTTATATGGATCTACGTAACATATCTTTATGTAGTACGTAGCTAGAAAATATTATCGAAAAGTATGAAATCATAAGAAATTATAGTACAGATTTCCTAAATCCATACACCTCTATTAACGGTGTAGGAATCGTCTCATCATAACTCGTATATATCCCGCCCGTTTGGTCGCGTAGAGCATCTTTTACCTTGTGTTTCACGACTTCTTTGAGGGCTACAGTACATATTATACCCTGGAATGATATGCACTCTCACGTCTCCAGAGGGTCGCACACATTCAGGTCTCTGCCTTCTAGAGAAGGACACAGTAGTTTTGCAACAACAATAATGGAATAAATTCACGTAAGCGCCACGAAAATGGCGGTTTGATATGCAATATAAAATGCTGTTAATGCAAGATTTACTTATTGCTAACCAAGCTAAATTATAAAATAAACTATCTGGAATTCGTCTCACCGTACCTACTGCAAGAACCACCCCGAAGGGCAGCCAGAAGGCGACGAAAAGTATGAAGCTGTACATGTTGGATTGCATTAGTGAATAATCCCAATTAAATGTAATGGGGGCCTTAAAACTGGGCCTCGACTTAAATCTACGGACTTGGTAACCAGCTCTTACGTAACAAAAGAACGTGAGGATCATCGGTAAGAACACCAGCACTACACACACTGTGGCTTGATATGGAATTAGACCAGGGTACTTCCTTGTGCAGTAGTCGAAAGATAAATCTGGAGCGAACTGAACTCCTGATACACAGGCGCAGATTGTCCAAAATGCTAATAGTATCGCTGTAATTTTACCTCTTGTTAGTTTCTCATATAAATTAGGTGAGTAACACAAACGAAAGTAGTTTTCTGTGGCGACCGCTGCAAGAGATAGGACTGTCACTAGGAAACATATTACTGCAAGGAACCATTGAAATCTGCAGACTGCAAGGTTGTCACGAAGTCCAGCGAGGATAACAACTGCTGAGGCAGGAACGACCAATCCAGAAACTAGAAGATCCGCTAGTGCCACATTCACTACAAATGTGTTACCTGAAAAGAAATAACGTGTTTTAATATTTAATATAATATTTTATAAATCAATTAATAGTATATTGTTTTATTAAAAGTAAAAATAATACTTTTCTGATGAGTCTGATAATTACAGACGCGTCACAGCAAGTGTCTTTTACTTCGAATAAAACATGCTACATGGCGGCCTACAACCAAATTTAAATCAAAGTTGCTGCCACTCGGGTTTTTTTTTACAAATTTTTTGGATGTATATAGAACCAATCTCTACGATATTTAAAATCATTCATCGCAGAAATTTTTTTTTACAAATATTTTACTTTTTTTGTTTAATGACAGAGCCGCACAAAAAAAGCGGTCTAGCTTGCGGACCAGGCTAGTGTGTCCTTATGTATTTGGACCGGCTGAAACCAAATCCGAAGTCAGAATTGTCAGATTGGTTCGTTTTTCACTCCTAATCCCAAAAAATGATTTGTCCGGCGGATCATACCAGTGTAAGCTTATGTATTTCGACTCTCTGAAACAGAATCCGAAGACAGAATTGTCTTCGTATAGTTTCAAACTGTCGACGGAAAAATCTGATTCATATCTTTGAATTAATCCCAGCATTTTCAATAATTTTGATAGTATTTCTCATTATATGGATGCTATATTTATTGTGTATTTTGTGATAAGCAAACCGAATAAAAACAGTATACACGTCCGTCCTCTATAAAATTTTATTGTAATCAATTTTAACAAACTGCTATTTTAAATGTTGTATATATATATATATATATGTTATATAATATTACACGCTATCTTATTGCGACTTAGCCATAATAAACCTTCACAGGTATATCGTATTTCACGATAACAGCTTCTCTTATTAATTGCTTATCTTCAAGATATCATATTACACCTTTGTTTCTCATAACTTATGCAGACTGCAGAACTGCAATTCCTTTGTTATATATTTTGCTTACTCAGGTTCTGTAATTTATAAATATGACTAAACACGCTTTGTTGAATCAGTTATTAAACTCAGTTAGAATGCAACACTTCTAATTTATTGTATTATTCCTTCTTCAAGAGCCAACGTTGGCTCCATTAAATAAATAAATCCTTTTTAAAAAGTCACTCATGTAAATCGTGATCTAACATTGGCGCAGTCGGTAGGATCCGTAAACATCATCAGAACAAGAAGCCTAACTGGTAGTGAAGCGTAAGAGAACAAGGGGAACATCTGCAAAAGGTGCCTAACTAGTGCGTGTACATCTACGAGAACAAGGAGACCTTCCTCACTGGTGGTGGCGGATCCCAATCCCTTGACGGACGAAGAACCTACCCATGGAGATGAAATTAATGTAAGTCATTTTAAGAATCATCTCGTTATTTTATTTCATTTTACAATTATTATTTATCACAATTATTTACGTGTATTATACCGCTAATACACTCGGCAAGCAAAGCCAATTCTGTTGTCAAACAAATCCTATACAAGCTACAACGCAACAATTTTAATTTTAAGTTATTTATTTTCGTATTCACGAAACAACTGTGTATTATATAGTTAATACACAATTTATTAACGTACGCAACATAACAAACTATTTCAATTTAATTTCCGTATCATACTGCTGATACGCAACCAATTTTAGTTCAAAAATTTCCAAACAAAAAAAGCAAAATGCCAGACAGAGCTCAACCAGAGCCGGTTCAACCAGTTCAACCAGTAGTGCCGACGACAGCCGAGCAACCAGAGCAAGTCGAGCACGAGGTAGAGCCTTACAAACTCTCAGAAATTTTCTCGTTAATTCCGGAGTTCGATGGTAACGCCATCAACCTCCAAACTTTCCTAAACTCATGTCAGTGTGCCCAACGCATGGCAATTCATGACCAAAAAATCTTATTAACTGTTCATATTAAAAATAAATTGAAAGGCAAAGCTGCCGAACTAATCAATTCTCGTAACCCTGCCACATGGCCAGAAATTAAGGCACTCCTAGAAACCCACTTCGGTGACTCTAGAGATTTAACAGCTCTTATCCAAGACCTACAACGAATTCACCAATTGCCTGGTGAATCTGCACTAACATTTGTTTCGCGTCTACAAACGCACAATGCGAAAATGCACGCTGCAGTGCAAAAACAAAATTTAACTTCAGAGCAAAGAACCGCGCAAACAAACTTGATCGAAACTATGACATTAAATAATTTGTTAACGGGTCTAGAACCAAATCTAGGCAGAATAATACGTGCCAGTAACCCTCCAACTATAATGAACGCAATTATTAGAATCCGTAGAGAGCTACAACTCTCTTATTTTGAACAACAAAAATTCCCAAAAAATAGTCCCGTCAAAAACCCAGCAATTCAACAAAAGCGACCACAGGGTCCCAATTTGCAACAAAAGTTCTGTTCCTTCTGTAAACGGAATGGACATGTAATAAGCGAATGCCGCACGAGGCAACAGTCTCAAAACTTCCAGAGACCAAGTTTCCAAGGAAACCCAAACTCCCAAAATTTTTCGCATCAAAACTTCGCACAACCGAGTAATCAATTTGGTCAGAGGACATTCCCTCAAAATAATCAGCCAAATCAATCACAGCAAAACAGGCCCTCAGCCATAAGGCCGAACCCTAATTTTATGCAACAGCGACCGTCAGCTATCCAACCTAACCCAAATTTTAATCGCTTTAACCAGCAAAAAGCTCATCATTTGAATTACGAACCTTATGACAATTATGACAATCAATGTAACTATAATCAATTTAACGACTACTCATCCGATTATCAAAACGTAAGTGATAGTTATGAAAATTACGATTCAGGCAACGCTCAAAACTTTTCAGATAACTATACGGCTAATTCTCAATATGAGCAGTACGAGAATTATACTGCTAATTCTCAAACACTACAGGAGGATTATACTGCTAATCATCAGGATTTTCGCTTAGATCCGGAGTACCCCACGGATACTCCAACAGAACAAATAGACCAATTCGACCAAATATCAAACCAAATACAAACAATGAATCTCAACGACAGTTTCGATCCAATGCTGAACTTCCCAGAACAAACGTTCATGTAAATACGCTTTCTCACACCTTATTAACAGTAAATTCAAAAAATCTTTATTACGTCAAAGATGCAACTGGTAAATTTAAAATTCTAATTGACACAGGTGCAGGTATATCAATTTTTAAACCTAAAACAGCTGAAAATTACAGACGTAGATCTCCTGAAAATGTAATCATACAGGGTATTACTGATCAAAAAATTTATATCAACGAATCTGTTCTCATCCCCTTTTCAAATGAGTCACACAAAGTTTATATCTATAATCTAGATATAGATTTCGATGGATTATTAGGCGCAGACTTCCTAGAACATTACGAATGCAAAGTAGACTTTAAAAATTAACAACTAGTCACAAATTTCAAAACCGTACCACTATTTAAAGTTACGGAAGAAACTACAGTAAATTTACCTTTACAACCGACTATTAATTCTGATACAAAAAATTCAAATTTAAACAACATCAAAAATTTAATTTCTATTGAACCTCGCATGGAAAAAATCTGTAAACTAAAATGCAACCTGCGAAATACCGAGGCTATACTGTTAGCCCAGGAAAACGAGAAAGTACGCTTACCAAATGCCATTGTCAAAATCGATCACAATGGAGAATTCTTAACTTCAATAATAAACGCAAACGCTATTCCAAAAACCATAAACTTTTCAAATCTTAACCTAGAGCCAGTACAAAAATTCAAGTCAATTTTTAACTTAAACGCGCAAAACTCTGACCAACAACTAATGACGGACAGATCCTTCGAAATCAGGAACGAATTGCGCTTGGATCATCTAAACGAAGAAGAGGCCGAAATAGTAACGCAGCTTTGTTTAGACTTTCAAGATATATTCTATTTAGAAGGAGACAATTTGACCTTTACTAATGAAATCAAACACCCTATTGACACCGAAAATTCCCGACCGATATTCACTAAATCGTATCGATATCCTCAGGTCCATAAAGAAGAAGTTAAGTCCCAAGTATCGAAAATGTTAAGTCAAGGTATTATTCAACCCTCAATCTCACCTTGGTCCTCTCCTGTCTGGGTAGTTCCCAAAAAACTGGACGCTTCTGGTAAACAGAAATGGCGCGTCGTAGTCGACTACCGCAAACTCAACGAGGTTACAATTGGTGACAAATATCCTCTGCCCAACATTTCCGATCTTTTAGACCAACTTGGCAAATGCCAATATTTCACAACCTTAGACTTGGCTTCTGGTTTCCACCAAATTGAAATTAATCCCGCAGATATTCAAAAAACTGCTTTCACAGTTGAGAACGGTCATTACGAATTCGTGCGAATGCCATTTGGACTCAAAAACGCTCCATCAACTTTTCAAAGAGTTATGGATAACATCCTGTTAGGTATTCAAAATGAACGATGTCTCGTCTACATGGACGATATCATTATTTACTCTCCTACAATTCACGAACACATTTCTCGTCTAAATGAAGTCTTTAAACGCCTTCAAAAAGCCAACCTCAAAATTCAACCAGACAAATGCGAGTTTCTCCGCAAGGAAGTCGCTTATTTAGGACATCTCATTACAAAAGACGGCGTAAAACCGAACCCTTCGAAAGTTGACGCTATTTTAAATTTTCCTCAACCGAAAAATCCAAAAGAAATTAAATCATTTCTAGGCTTAGCCGGATATTACAGGCGCTTTATCCCAAATTTCTCCAAGATAACCAAGCCTTTAACAAAACTACTACAAAAAGACGTACCATTTCTCTTCAACAATGATTGTATAAATTCCTTTCAAAATTTGAAACAAACATTAACGACAACTCCGATATTAATCTACCCCAACTTTGATGAACCTTTCGTTCTAACCACTGATGCGAGCGCATTTGCCGTCGGCTCGGTGCTGAGCCAGGGGCCTATTGGCAAAGATTTACCCATTGCCTATGCTTCTAGAACCTTGTGCAGTGCAGAAACTAAATATTCAACGATTGAACGCGAGCTTTTATCGATAGTATGGAGTGTAAAGCACTTTAGACCATACCTGTACGGTAGAAAGTTCAAACTTGTCACCGACCACAGACCACTCACCTGGCTATTCTCTATAAAAGATCCAGGAAGTAGACTTGCTCGTTGGCGACTCAAATTAGAAGAGTACGATTACGAAATAATTTATAAACCCGGCAAAATCAATAAGAACGCGGATGCACTTTCCAGAATCAAAATTAATCATTTTTCTGAATGTTCCAAATTCTATTCAAAGGTTCTAGCCGCGAATGACGAAGAGTCAAACGACGACGAAAACCCAGACAATAACGAGATCACTGACGAACAAATTTCCCAAGAATTCGAAACTTTCGCCAACTTATATAAGACAACATCTTTAATTGACTATTCGAAAATCAAAGCCTCGAACAAACAACTTTTGTATCGAGAACACAAAGATATTATAACTTTCTTCCGACAAAATAACCTACAAGACCTCCATCATAAAATTATCGAAGACATATTCGAAGAAAACCCCGAATTTCATAACGATAAAATCAATATTGTATCGAGCAAAACAGTCAGACATAGGAGATATTTTATCATCCCTCTACCTTTTGATATCGAATCTGTAATTGAACATCTATTTTTGGTATTATTTAAAAATCAAGATGTTTTAGACCTTTCTAAGACATACTTTGTCGAAAATAACCTAGACCTCCCCATACTCGAAATTCTATCATTCATTTTTGCGGAAAAAGACTTAAAAGTAGTAATTTGTCAAGATATCGTCAGAACTGCCGACGAAGATGAAATTCCAATTATATTGGAGCAAAATCATTTTGGTAAAAATAATCTACACCGCGGAATAAATGAAACGATTCGAAGAATTAGAGAAAAATACACTTGGCAAGGTCTAACTAAAGACGTTGAAAATTTTATAAAAAATTGCGAAACTTGCCAAAAGACTAAAGTATGCCGGAAAAACCTTAATAACCCTCTTGTAGTCACAGAAACCCCAAGAACACCATTCGAAAGAATCAATATTGATTTATTTGAATTCCCTACTCGAAATTACGCTTTAACCATTCGCGACGAATTAACTAAATTCACGCAAGCATATGCAGTCCCGGATAAATCCGCAAAATCTGTCGTAAACACTTTGTTGTTATATTTCCAACATTATGGTACCCCATTAAGAATCCATTGCGATTACGGTGGCGAATTTGACAACCGCTTGCTCAAAGATCTCTGCACCCTCTACGACATAAAATTAACTTATTCAAGCGTAGGACATCCCCAATCGAACGGATCCATAGAAAGATTTCATGCTACTTTAGCCGAAATGATAAGAATCCACAAAACTGAAAACCCAAACGAACATCCTTTCACGATTTTACCATATGCAGTAATATGCTATAACAATTCGGTAAATAAAACACACGGTTTTACCCCATATGAACTTATCTTTGGTCATACATCTAACAGACCACCCGAAACTTTGTACAACCAAAAAGAATTAATAACTAAATACGTTAGAGATTTAAACAATAGAATATCCCACTACTATAAAATAGCCCGTAGTCGAACACAATCTCAAAAAGAGAAAGCAAAAGTTCGCTTCGACAGAAATATTCCCCAAAAACGACCTGAATACAAAATAGGTGACTTAGTTTATGTAAAAGAATCACAAATTAAGAACAAACTACAAAACAAATTTAACGGTCCCTTTAAAATAAAAGAAATTTTTCAAAATTCTGCTACCCTATTAAATCTCGAAACAAAACAAGAGACTAAAGTAAATTTTGATATAATGAAACCATATACTGAAAATTAAATTTATTTTCAGGTTTCTCCTGCTGTTCGGATCAGCACTCTGTCAATACAAAATTACCCCGATCAATAACACTGTTGGTGTATACTATCACCAAGACACGGACATCGTGGTGACAAATGACAAATGGACTCTAATAGTGCATAAAAATATTTCATCCCTCAAACTAGCTTTTGACAAGAATCAAAATAATTTAGACAGAATCTTGAACACCCTCGATGGTGCTGATCAAAAATCAATCCTGTTTAGAAGCGAAGTTAAAACAGAGTTTAACCTTTTAATGCAAATAGCTAGTTCGATAAAAACGAAATTTGACGAAGTCTTTTCAGACACAAAGAGATATAAACGCGGAATACTTAACGGTTTTGGAACGATATTCAAATCAATCACCGGAAACTTAGACGCCGAAGATGGCGAGTACTACACTAACTGTATAAATAAATTAAATAATGACGAACATCAATTAGAAAACTTAATCAAAAATCAAATCTCAGTTACAACTTCTGTTATCAAAAATTTCAACTCAACTATACAAAAATTGCAAATTGATGAGGAAACATTTAACAAAGATATCAAAGAAATCGAGCACACAATTCAAACCATGACTCAAACGATCCAAGCTGCCGAAATAAAATTAAAATTTCTATACATTTCCGAACAACTAATGGCAAGCTATTTGTATATCGAAGATAATTTGAACGAAATTCTGAATTCAATAACATTTGCCAGATTAGGAATTATTCATTCATCAATCATAACACCTGATCACTTAGTAACGGCGTTACAAGAGATTTCACAGAGTTTGCGAAGGAACAATTTACCTCTTCCAATTAAACTATCAGCAGTTGCTCAATATCTGGATATTATTGAACTAAAAGCTTTTCAACTAGATTCTAACCTAATATTTGTTTTAACAATACCTCTTATTGAACCTCAAAATTATAACACCTTTCGCCTATACCCCATACCTATACTTGATAACAGAACTGGTCTACATCACTTTTTATCTATTTCACAAAAGTTTATCGCGAGAGACGATGATTCTTTAATGTACATACCTATACAAAATTTGAAAGAATGCAAACCACTCTATTTTGGAACCAAACTATGTTCGAACCTGTTTGCATATCCTATCGACCAAAATGCCATTTGTGAGGCTAGAATATTAAAACCATTGCCGAAACTCCCAGAAAATTGTCAAACTTCCTTCATCATTAGTCAAGGATACAACGTCCAAGAACTTGAAGACAACACATGGCTAGTAATTAATTCCGAACCACTTCACATTACCATCAACTGTCCGAAGAGAGAATCCATAACAGAGCTAATTAATAAAAATTCCATCATAAAACTACAACCAGGATGTTACGCCTATGCAGGCATTACTCGAATACAAGCCAGTGCAAAAGACTTTTCCGAAATTAAGGACAATTCACATCCAATCCAAATTCCTTTTGAATGCTGCAATCACATGCCCGACAAAATCGAAATCCCAAAATTAAAACCGCTTAAATTAAACAGTCTCGACGTAGAAGATTTAGATATTGCTAAAAACAAACTAGAGCAATATTCCAAAGACCTAGACGACCTCATAAACGAACCTTTTGTGACCAAACATGTATCTTGGTTCACATACTTCATAATCACTCTCATCATCCTGTTAGTTCTACTTTACATAACTTGTAAATGCAGAAGAAGAAGATGTGGAGCATTGCGAATCCAACCCTCAACGGATAACCCTCCTTCACCTCCTTCAGAGCGAAGCAGAGTATTTACCAAATTTCCTAGACTGATCCCTCCAAGAAAGCGACCCGGTATTAGACCTCAAGAAGAAGAGGACATCGAGTTAACATAGACTTTCATGTGGAGTTTTACCCTTGTCTATTAATTTAGACTATTGTATTTTATTCTTATTACGTTATGTAATGTTTTATTATCGCTTACCAATTTTAACTTTTACATTATTTTATTATTTTGCTTTGTATTCATTCAACATTGTTTCAATTTATTTTTGCATTATATTCATTTAACGTTTTAACAATTTTCAAAAGTTGCTGCATAACATCAACTTTTTTATTAAGGGGGAAGTTGTTATATAATATTACACGCTATCTTATTGCGACTTAGCCATAATAAACCTTCACAGGTATATCGTATTTCACGATAACAGCTTCTCTTATTAATTGCTTATCTTCAAGATATCATATTACACCTTTGTTTCTCATAACTTATGCAGACTGCAGAACTGCAATTCCTTTGTTATATATTTTGCTTACTCAGGTTCTGTAATTTATAAATATGACTAAACACGCTTTGTTGAATCAGTTATTAAACTCAGTTAGAATGCAACACTTCTAATTTATTGTATTATTCCTTCTTCAAATAGTAGATACATCTATTTTTCACATTCAGGGGTACAATCTTATATATAATTATGGCGATATTAATCAAAATGACGGTCTAGTCGTGTATATTAAAAGTGGCATAAATTTCGCACATGATTTAATTCACCTAGGTAATGTAAAAGCCTTACAAATTTCTACGAAGCTAAATAACAAAACTTTTCTATTAACTTCTATTTACAGACCCCCATCCACCTGTAGCAAATTATACAATGAATACTTATCTCTGTATCTAAAAAGCCAACAAAACAATGTCGACTTTCATGTAATCGTAGGTGATATAAACATAAATATTTTGGGAAACGACGAATTAGTTAATGACTATTTAAATATACTGGGTGAGGAAGGATTTATATCACTTATAAATGGTTCTACTAGAATTCAAGGTAACACTCAAAGCTGTTTGGATCATATATTCCTAAAAACCAAATCACATACTATTAGTAACCTCAAAATCATACCAATGATTGTAGAAACCTATATAACTGATCATTATTCCACAATTGCTCAAATAGTTATACCTGAAAAAAAGAAAAATATTAAAAATGAGTATTACAGGTCACACATCAACAAAGAAAAGTTATTAGAAAAATTAAAAGAAGAAAAATGGACCGAAGTATACTCCTCAAATGACTTAAATAAATGTACAAATGTTTTTATTAATACTCTAAAAAAATATATAGCAGACGCTACAAAAACAATAAAGATAAACAAAAATAAGAAGAGGAAAAGTTGGATTACACAAGGGCTAGTAAATTCCATAAATGAAAAAGACAAGCTCTATAAAAACATGAAAAAGAACCTTCTCTAGAAAATATAAATAAATTTAAAATATTTAGAAATAAATTAAATGATTTAATTAAACAAACTAAAATAAATTATTACAAAAAAATAGTAGAGGAAAATAAAGATAGTTCTGTTAATTTATGGAAATCTATCAAATATATAACTAATGAGGAAAATATAAGTGATGAAATAAATACAATAAATGCAAATGGTAATATAACCAACGACAAACACACTATAGCTAATACCTTTTGTGATTATTTTACGGAAATAGGGAAAAAACTAGCCGATAAAATAAGAACAAATGGATTTCAGACAAATAATCAGGTAATATCAAACTCAATATTCCTTTCTGAAACAAATGAAACTGAAGTCCTTGAAATTATAAAATCTTTAAAAAATAAAAAAGCTCCAGGAATCGATACTCTTAAATCAGAAATACTTAAATATATAAGTATCACGATAGCAGCCCCTCTCGCATGCATAATAAATAGGTCATCTCAAACAGGTATATGCCCCACCGCTTTTAAGATAGCCGTAATCAAACCATTATATAAAAAAGGGGATAAATTGGATGTGGTTAACTATAGGCCTATCTCCTTAATATCGAATTTAGCTAAAATATTTGAAAAAATCCTTAAACATAGAATTCAAAATTACCTAGCAAAATATAACATAATGTCTGACAATCAATTTGGTTTCAGAGCACATCGATCAACAAATGACGCAATCGCAAAGTTAATTTCTAACATAAACAGTGCAATAGACGAAAAGAGTCCAGCTCTATGTGTATTTTTAGATTTAACTAAAGCCTTTGATACAGTCAGCCACATCCAGTTACTCAATGTATTGGAAAACATTGGTTTTAGGGGAACTCCATATAAACTAATGGAAAGTTACTTAACAAATAGAAGACAGTGCACCAACATCTCAGACACCTTCAGTGATACAAAGATTGTACAATATGGAGTTCCTCAAGGTACGGTACTTGGACCTTTATTGTTTAATATTTACCTATTTAAAGTGCAAACAAGAGGAACTGTATTAAGTTTTGCCGATGACACGGCCATTTTTTATAGGGATAAGGACTGGCCAACATTAAAAAAAACCGTAGAGCTTGACTTATCCAGAATATTTGACTGGTTCAACGATATGCTATTAACCATTAACTATACTAAAACTAATTTCATACCGTTTGCTTCATATAAAACTCATCTACCGAATTTTGTCAAACTTACTTTTAAAATAAACAATCTAAATATAGAAAGAGTTGTCATCTGTCGAACATGTGAAGTACTTGGAAATTTACTTAGATAGTAATTTGAAATGGGACACACACATTAAAAACATCACAAAAAAACTAAGATACTTGTTATATTTTAAATGGTTGTCTCAACTACTCAAGGTGGACCAAATGAGGATACTATACTACTCACTTGTTGAATCACATCTAGTCTATGGACTTTTGGCTTGGGGTAGCGCTACAAATAATGTAATCGTAAATCTGCAAAATATACAAAAATTAATAATAAAGAAGGTATACAACTTAAAATGGACTTACCCAACACACAATTTATTTGTAGAAACTAAAATATTTGATATACGCCAACTATATTGCCAAACCATATTAGTATGGCAATATAAATACAGAAGAGAATTAATTAATATTAGCCATAACTACAACACACGTCATAAAGCTAACGCCACAGTAGTACCACAAATTCATAAAACCAAGTCGCAACGATGTTTTACATATCTTGGCCCGAAACTTTATAATTTAATTCCAATAGAGATTAAAGCAATAAACTCTGAAAATTTATTAAAAAAAAAAAAATAAAACAATGGATCAGTTTTCAGCCACGTTTAAAAATTCATCAAAAAGTAGATCTTAAAAACATTTACTATTACGTAAATCCATAAGAGTAATAATATGAACAAATAGTATATTAATTTATAAAATAAGCATCCATTTTAATTCTAATTTATTAAAAAAAAAATTTTTCTGTTTATTCATAATAAGTAGTATTTTTTTAAAATCTATTTAAGTTAATTTAAATGCGTTTCTATATATGTTAAAAATAAGTTATATTCATATAACCTTAACATAATCATATTATTGTAAATTGTTCCTTGTATACCCTATATAGGTATAATATAATTATATAAATTATTATGTGTCGGTGTGTGTGTGTGTGTGTGTGAGTATATGTATGTATATATGTGTACATTTGAGCATGTATCGATATATGTATATTTTCCATAAAACACGGTTTATCCTAAAAATGAGTATATATGTGTGTATATATGTGTATATATATGTGTATATATGTGTATATGTATATATATATTTTTTTGTTTAAACATCAGATAAACATTTAATGAAATTCATTCTTGCGAGCAAGTCATTAGACTTTTGCAGTTGAGCTTTATGATTATGTTTATAAAAACACCGTGTTTCAGAGGATAATATTTGTTTTCACTAGCCGATACCTAACTATCTACTGTCAAGCCTTGGGCTTCTTGTAGAATATCTACATTTATTTTTCAATTAAATTGCCTTAGAATTATTGTATTATATTGTACTAAACTGAAAAATAAATATTCTATTCTATTCCTATTCTATATGATAATTCATTATTAAGTTTAATTTCTGGATCGTTTACACGACTAGTTTGGTGTAACACTTTTTCATTTTGTAAAGATAATTGCAAGGCGAGTTTATTCTTGCAAACGCAATCTTATAACACTTATTCACATTTAAATGCAGGACAACTACATCACATCAGTGGGATAAATCATCCAAATGCAAAATGTAAAAATTCAGTTTCAGAGAGACTTCAATTATTTTGAACATTCTAATATCATCCCCAAGTATTAGAAAATTATTATTCTCTATTACTGAAACCAAATCGTTCATAAGGAGATTAAGTAAATGTATGCCAAGAGGCACTCCTAATCGTTGGTAATAGGGAACTATCATGTTTAACACATTGTAAATGACCAGTAAGATAACTCGAACATAACTCCATTATATTGCCACTGATACTCTAATTTTGCAATAAGTAGATTAAATTGATACTACAAAATACGTTAAAAAAGTCGACATAGAGTAAACCTAAACTTTACGTTCCAAAGCATTCGTCGAGTTATAAAAAGTTTGATCTTATGTTTTAATACAAATAGATTCTATATGGAAAACCGTTTGGTCTCTTTTTTCAGAAGTTGTTCCCCTATTTTTTGTAATTTCACTGAACTGTAATCACAGAATTCATATAAACTATAATTTCAGCTGAATTATCCACAAACGTTCCTCTGATCAAAAATAAGTAGGTCTGGTCTATTCCAACAACACTAAATTCAAATGATCTGGACTATGAATGTGATATGATAACTACGTGATCTACTTATAGGATATAAATAGATCCGATTGTAGAGATATTGGACGGATTATTCAGTCGAGCTGAAAATGATTCAATCGATTCGAATTAACTATGTACGTGGTTTACTGAATGCCCGATCTCGTAAACATTTCACTTCAGTTCACAAACAGGGAACATATTGTTAGTTCTTAATTGTATGCTGTCTAGGAAATTGATTTACATGAAAAAATATTTGATGTTTACTCAATCGAATAATGAAATATAAATGTACCTATTTTAATATGTCCTATAGCAACATTTTGTGTACATAACCTAACCTAAATAATTTATAAAAATACATAAGATAGGGTAAAACGAGTAGAAGTTGCAGTCGGGTGTGGCCGAATATGGCCACGGGCCAGATTTACATTTTGATCTAATACACCACAATTTACTTTTCGTTTTCAAGATTAAATTATTGATACAATCTGTAAAGCAAAAAAGCGGTGGGGGGGGGGGGGGGGGGAGGCGTGAATAATTCCTACAAGTAATTCTTTTACTTTGTACAATGCTGGGAGGGTTGCCATAATCATTAATTAATATTTTTCACAAAAATATTGTTGCCGCTGGCTGCCTATTAAAATAATGACTGTCGAAGTTGATTGAAGACGCAAGTGGACAAGTGGACATGTGACATTTCCGAAAAAAACGAGTTTGTTATATTAATAAAGGTTTTAAGTAAGTACACAAAATTTCCCCAAGTACATTACATTTGATTCTAATACTAAAATATCTGATTTATAAATTGATAAAAGAACTATGTACTGTTGAAGTTGGTAGGTTGTTAAAAACTTTGAGATCAGTTAAATAATTTTGTTGTTACGTAGACTCTTGATCCACTTGTGTCTTCAATTATCTCCTTTCCCGTTAGTTCTATCCTAAAATCACCTATTACGAATATTGTAGACAATGAAAAATAGCTACAATTTTTATTTACACTATTTTTCTCTATTATGTAGTAATAAGTTATTATCAATATTGTAGAATACAACATTTCCCAAAACTTTGTTTAAACTATTTTCTTCCATTATGAACTATTTTAACATTACACCAGCTCAAACTTTGAAAAACAATGAAATTTTTCGAGCTGCCATATTTTGTAAACAATTGATAATGGAATAAAATTGTTCAAACAGAAGTTTTAGGAGATTTCATAATCTACAATACTGAAAATAACTAATTACTACGTAAGAGCAATGGAGACAGATAATTGCAAAAATCTGCAGTGAACCTCAAATTTTCACATTTTTGAGTAAGTGTAAATCGTAAAGTATTAACAATCAGGGCTGCGCCAAGCAGTGCAGATACGAACATGCGCCCTTCGGTGGCATATCTAGATTTCAGCTGAAAAGGGAGGTTGAGGAAAAAATATCTCAAATAAATCACGTTAAGCAACTGAATATAAAAATTCAAAGTTTTTAAATTCATGCTAGGGCCAGATTAAGGATTGGCGCGCATTTAGGAAAATGGAGTATTTACGGCTTCTTATTTATAGGTGGGGTTACGGAATCTCAAAATGCGCCGCAGGCAAAATTTTCGAATTTTTCAAGGTCAAACAGCCTCAAATTAAAAGTTACGAATTTTTCAAGGTCAAATAGCCTCAAATTAAAAGTTAGAAATTTGACTTAAAATTATATTGTCTTTGAAAAGTAGGTTTCGTGGGCGCAAGACATAAAAATATAAAATACCAATAAAAAAAGCTTTATTATAAAAAAATGCAGTATTTATATTTTCTCCTGAACTAAAATTAAATATAAGCATTAAATATAAAAATAATACATTGAAAAACATATCCTTCTTCGTGACTTCTTGCTTGCAAACTTCGCTATAATATAATCCTATAAATAAGCCTGTAAAATGTTGCTACAGAACTGAGGTAATAAATGCAGCAATTCTAGCAAAATAAAACAATCAAATAACAAATAAATAATTTCCTTGTACATTTTATTTTCCAACAGATCAATGGTAAACGATAAACGTCGCCCGTCGCCCGTCGGAAGATAAAATTAGTTAAATTTGAACTGCTGGAGCGCCCCCTCCCGCGTTGGGGCTCCTAGGCAATTACCTAGATAATCCGGCCCTGCATCATTGTATATTGTAACTAAATGTTTATATGCAATATTTTTTAATTTTAAATTTCAAAACTCGCTTCGCCTTACGGCGCCTTTACTTACGTGGCGCCGTCGTGCGCCGCACGACTTGCCCTTGTGGAAGGCGTATAACAATCAAGAAAAATTGTTGTGTTAACAGATCAGAGTAAGTCACTCTGTAAGTCAATCTTATTGATTACGCAAAATTAATAATAAGTATTAATAATGTCGGAACACTGGGGAAGATATTTTTCTGAAATTCAAGAAAGTTTTTCAAACTTAGAGGTGGTTTTTAATCAAATGGCCGTAGAAGAAAATTGTTTAAACAAAAGTTTTAGAAAATTTTATAATCTACTATTTGTAATGACTAATTACTACGTAGGAGTAACGGGGTAGAGATAAATGCAGAAATCTGCAGCAAAGCACAAATTTTTACAATTCTGATCGTAAATCGTAAAATATTAATAATACTGGTGGTAACTACCTAACTTTAGGGTAGAACTAACAGGAAATTAAGAGAGGATATATTAATAGAGGATATAGAATCCTCCACTAAGTTTCTCAATGGAGCGATCACTGCCTCATATGAGAGCAGCTGCCCTCTTAAGAGAAGAAAGGGAAGGAAAAAGGTTCCCTGGTGGAACAGGGAACTCCAAAATTTACTCAAGGAGACACGCAGGCTCTTCAATAGGGCAATGCGAACTCAGCTTCCAGAGGATTGGGACAGCTACAAAAAGTCCCAACGCCTCTACAAAAGTTACATTCGGAACAGTAAGAGGGCAGCCTGGAAGGACTTCTGCGAAAGCATAGAAGATGTCCCAGAAGCCGCAAGGCTCTGCAAAGCCCTCAAAAAAGACAGCCCGTCACGAGTAGAGAATTTGAGGCTTCCCTCTGGTAGACTAACGTCTACCACTGAGGAGTGCCTCAAGCATCTACTAGAAACTCATTTCCCCAAATCCGTAGTGGAGACGGAGGAAATGCCAGCCCCTCGGCCTCCCCGCGCTGCTGTCGCGGCAGCGGACTGGAGGACGGCCTCAAGGGTGGTTACAGTGGAAAGGGTCAAGTGGGCTATTTCCACCTTTGACCCGTTCAAAAGCCCAGGACCGGATGGAGTGTTCCCGGCACTTCTTCAGGAGGGGTCGGAGACACTCATACGTCCGGTCTATCACTTGCTGAGGACCTGTCTGGCTATGGGGTATATTCCCATACCCTGGA
Organism: Rutpela maculata; assembly: GCA_936432065.2. Classification (NCBI taxonomy): domain Eukaryota; kingdom Metazoa; phylum Arthropoda; class Insecta; order Coleoptera; family Cerambycidae; genus Rutpela; species Rutpela maculata. The sequence continues at coordinate 69,647,968 of OW386286.2, read as the reverse complement.
GAGCCGTCAAAATGGTTTTCATACCCAAAGCAGGACGCACATCGAACGATACTGCCAATTCTTACAGAGCAATGAGCCTTACTTCCTTCCTGCTCAAAACATTAGACAGGTTGGTTGAAAGGTTTGTTAAAGACGGAGCACTGACTTTAGTGCCTCTGCATCCGTCGCAACATGCTTACCAGGCCGGGAAGTCAGCGGAGACGGCCCTTCATCCGATCGTTTCCAGGATCGAGAAGGCGCTGCACCACAAAGAACTTGCGGCTGGTGCTTTTCTTGACATCGAGGGAGCATTTGACAATACCTCCTTCGACTCAATCTGCGCCGCGGCTGCTTATCATGGCATCGATGATACCATCATCAGATGGTTGAGGGCCATGTTGGCGGGAAGGCATATTACAGCTGCCAACGAGGAAACGGCAGTAAATGTTTCAGTAAGGAGAGGCTGCCCACAAGGAGGCGTCCTCTCCCCTCTGCTATGGAACCTCGTTCTCGATGGTCTACTCCAGGAACTCGAGAACGAGGATCTTTTTGCTCAAAGTTACAACCCCGACTGCAGGTTCTGCGGGGACGAGGAGGAAACTTCCATCCACGTCCTCACTTCCTGCCCTAGTCTCATGAACTTGAGGCACAAACACTTCGGCATTGGATTTCCGGTGCTGGAGGAAATAAGGAACGTCCCTATAGGAAGGATTTTGGCCTTTGGGTTAGAATCCGGCCTGAATGGGGGTATCCAGTAAATACGTAGCGGTAGCACAATGGGCCACAAGGCCTGAGTGCGGCGACCCTTCGTCGCCCCGCTAAAAGAAGAAGAAGAAGAAGAACAGGAAATTAAATTAATTGAGAAAAACCGAAATTTTCTAACATGGCGACCGTAGCGGCAACGATATTCTTGTGGAAAATGTTAATCGATGATAGCGGCCCCCATTCCCTACATTATACCAACAAACAATTCTTTGCAGGAATTCTTCACGGGTCAAATGACATATTGGCTGAACTATATTGCGTGATGCAAAAAGAAATGAAATAAGACAACAAAATCCTTTTCTACACTTGACCACAACGTCTTGAAGCATTTTTTATGATCCATGCATTATTCTAATTATTCCTTTGCTGTATGGCACGTCTGACTTCATCACGCAACCTGTTCACGATTGTTTAGGCGCACAATATCACCATGCAAAGTTATTTCTCACCAACTCCTTAGTGACATCAGTTCGATGCACGGAGGACCAGATTGTAATATTAGCGGCGCAAAAATAAAAGGTTCAATCTAGGAACTTGAAATCCAAAATATACATATATTGAGAGGTAGGCAACTCATCCAATAAGAAATTATATAAAACAAAATAGGAAGAAGTATTTTCAACCTAAGCATAAATTCTAGGCTTTTGGCATGCTGAAATTTGAAATCAGCAATCTCAAAAATCCTTAGAAATATACTTTTGGAATGAAAATTACGTATTTTATCAAATTTCCATTTTTCACCTCTTTCAACTCTCATTTTACTCGATTTTCACCCTGAGAATGAAATTTGAAATCAGCAACCACAAAAATTCTAGGATTGTACATTAGGAGTACTCTTTGCATGTACTTAATTGTCACCATATATGAGAGGCGATTTTACCCTACTCCAAGGTGTTTTTTCGTTTCAGCTTAATATTTTGAGGGTGTTTGGGCTTTTCTGAGGTAGGATTCGAATTCAGCGTCGAAAAATACATTAGACTACATGTGTCAAGTTCCAAGATCAGGAATTTTATTTGTGGCTGCGTTATTTTATTGAATTTTTCATCTTTTCTGCTTCTTCCTACCCAAATTCTGAATTTTTATCAAAAATTGGTTAGGTTACCGATTTTTGACGCCTGTTTTCAATAAAAGCACCACTGTGCGGCGCTGTGCGCTGTGGATATCTGCCTGACTCAGGGCATGGGTGCCAGAAAAACCCTTACTGTAATGTTTAATTTATAATAAAGTATGTTTGAACTGAATTGAATTGAATTGGACCACATTACCATTTATTAGTTCACTACTACAAAAGTATATTAAAGCGCAGATTGAGCGTTATAACGCTCAATCTGAAAATTAGGTAAAATTGAAAATTATTAAAAACCCCCGATTAATGTATCTAATAGTACCAGTTTCATCTGACCGAATCAAAATGAGGCCTAAATCAAGTTCGGCTACCATAATTGTCTGCACATTTTCAATTTTACTTCAATCGGACAATTTCTAGAGAAGTTCAACATGGCGAATTCAAGATGGCGACCAAGCATCAAAATCTAATATACCTTCTCTATAAAATACTCTTTCAAATAAAAAAAACTGCATCAAAATCGGATCACCCGTTGAAGAGATATGAAGCCACAGACAGGCAGGCAGGCAGACAGACAGACAGACATACATACATACAAACATATGCGTCAAACTTATAACACCTCCTTTGGGGTCGGGGCTTAAAAACTGACACGTGACAGAAGCTAGTGCTTAGACTATTAATGAAACAATCTCAATGCCTTGCTGCTTCTTATTCCGATTTTTTTAAATGTATCTACGCCTAAAATTTTTTTATAAAATAATTGGAGTGAGATTATTTTCACAATGTACATCTAAAGTGGTGAAGAGAACTTATAATTACGTCTTAACATGTATACTGTCTGTTACGTAATAAAACTGAAGATTTGTTACAAAGTTAAAACTTATTTAATCTTATCTCTCGTGGAAGCTGAAAACCAATTTTTAAAGTAATTACTTAATCATATTCCAGCCGTACTAGCTTTATACATTTTAAAAGCAAGAATGGAATGGTTTAATCAGTTTTTAAACAAGATTATTAAAAATAATTAAAAAAGCGTTAATCCGTAAAATAGAAGAAGCTTTCTAAGGATTCTGAAAAGACAGATTAGATTAAACAAGATTCAGTTTTATTACGTATAAACTTACTAAGATGCTAATGGAACAGTGAACAAATAATTTTAGTAAAATGACTATTATTTAGTGAATAGTATATTATACACCAAGGACATGAAGTGGTCGTTTTCAGTCCGAACGTGAAAGCTTTTGATCGAGACGTAGTCAATAGTCCAGTCAGCGGACGGACCGTTAAATGATCAAAATCTGTAATTTGAGTGCTAATGAATGGATTTTGATGAAACCTTGTGCAATGTGTTTGTAATGACGTTAATAAAAAAGTTAAAAAAAAAGATTAGAGTAGGAAATGATCGGAAGGGGTAGAAAACGGGTTATCACGGGTTCCGTAACTTTTAGAGTTAGGTCAGAAATTAAAAAAAAAACAATATATTTACCTTTTCTGGCCCAAAATATTTTTATATAATATATATTTTTACTCTTGTGATTTTTTTCGAAAAATGAATATTTTTCGAGATATGGCCACTCGAAAATTCCTAAAAGTGGGGGAGGGGAAATGTAAAAGTTGAAAAAAATATCTGAAAAAATTCAAGATTTGTTTTTATTTGTAAAGTGAACAAAACAAAAACATGAAAAACTACCGGTTTCTTTGAAATTGTAGTGCTTTAAAAATATCTAATTTAAGAATTTGAAAAAATTCAGGCGTACGCATTAAGACCTTCTAAATATTTTTTATCTCTTGAAATTTCTTTGTAACTCGCTAATTTTCCGAGTTACAAGCAGTTTTTCACCATAAATAAATGTACTACAGTTTTTGCACATTAAAAAATACATGAAACTTCGAAAAATGAGCGTAATTTATATATGTTACTATAAAAAAATATGAGACCTATATAGTTATACCATTTTAAAAGTTCAATATAATTTTTAAATTGAAAATGTGAAAAAGTTTTCCGGAAAAATTTTCTTTTTCACAATTTTTATTTGTTAATGTGCATAAAATGTAGTACATTATTTAATGTGAAAAACTGCCTGTAACTCGGAGCAATTAGCAAGTTACAAAAAAATTCCAAGAGACAAAAAGTGTTTAGAAAGCCTCAATGCATACGTCTGAATTTTTTCAAATTTTTAAATTACATATTTTTAAAGCGTTATCATTTCAAAGAAATGGGTAGTTTTTCATGTTTTTCCGGAAAAACTCTGTGAAAACGCACTTTACAGAAAATAAAAAAAGTCTTGTATTTCCATGATACATTCACCTGAATTTTTTCAGTTTTTTTTTTCAACTTTTACATTGCATCTACCCCACATTTAGGATTTTTCGAGTGACCATATCTAGAAAAATATGCATTTTTCGAAAATATTTACAAGAGTAAAAACATCTTATTTTGGACCAAAAAAGGTAAATATATTATTTTTTCTTTTCATTTTTGACCTAATTCTACAAGTTAAGGCACCCGTGATAAAAGGGATGTTCTCTACCCCTTCCAATCATTTCCTACTCTAATATTATTTCCCTTACTTACCCGAGATGCTCTGGAGTGGCTCTTCGGGGGGTGGGAGGGGGTGAAATCGAGTGAAAAATTCAAAGAGCCCAAAAATCACGGGGGAATCGTTTCCCGGGGGCTTTCGAGGTCGCTGAGTCCAAATCTAACATCGAAACTTACCAGGGATGCTCGGGGGTGGCTCTTCGGGGGGTGGGAGGGGGTGAATTTGAGTTAAAAATTTAAAGTGACAAAAATATATTTTTTTGAATACTTCACATATTACTATTACACGTAATGCTTTGTTATTCACAAACAAATTATTTGATATGATATTTACAAACATAATACATCATTGTCAGAGAGTATTCATAATAGAGCAGTCAATCGATGATAAATTCATCTTAATGATAACGGATGGACCTAAAACGCTTATTAATTATCTAGAAAACAATGTCGAATAAATGAAAAAATGTGCTTGAATAGTCCATGCAGGATTATTCCACTTTTTTTTTGTTTATTTACAATAAAAATCCATCTTAACGACTACAAATTAGAATCAGTCCGTGAATATACAGACTATTTAAGTTAATCAATCGTTATGTAGTCACTTTCGTCATGCTCTTCTTCACTATAGTCACTTAGTTCGGGGCTGGCTGTTTGATTGGAACAATTACTTCCAATACAGTTTTTGCAAGCAACTGTAAAGCTTATTCCGTGTCGGCGGCACCCGCACATTTTACCACAGTCCATCTTGCAGCTGCAAGAAATCATTTTCATGATACTGGGAGGACCCGCCTCCTGCGTCATTGGAACTGGAGTTAGCTCTCCATCCTCGAGTTCCCAGCCCCACTCCAACGGTTCCATCTTCTCTCCATACCAAGTCTGCACTTGCAAATATATCCGTTTGATGTGTTGGGTTAAACCATCGACAGTTGGAATAATCTTTGCAAGGTCCAATTTCTTGGATTTCATTGTAGCTAATGTGAACATTCTTGGTCGGTACTGTTCCACTTACTCTATTTGTGGATTATCGGTACTGGCATAAACGGTACGGAAGGAGTAAGGCGTACAACGCTAAGGCTGGCTGCAACTCAGATTTCAGTAAATCGTCGATGGTTAAATTTTTTTGCTTGAATGTTTCAGCAAATATGTGCAAGTCATCAGACTTTTCGAAGATTTTATAAAATTGTAATTTGCCTCTGTTGAAGGCCGTAGAAGTAGTATCGCATCCCGTGAATGCATGTAAGCACAAGATGTTTGACTTGATGCATTCATGTTTGGATGCTAAACTTTTCGAAGAATAGACTACTTCAACTTTTTTGGGCGAAGGAGGCTTCAACAGAAAAACTTTCAGATTATCTGGAGTGAGAGCTGTGAGGATGGTTAGAACGTCTGTATCTTCTGAAACAATGACTACTTTGTTATTTTGGTCCTTAGCAGTGTCAATTGCTTTTAGGACTATGTCTACGTCAGCATTAGCTGCGCTCTGACTGGACATTATTTCGGCCAGTGCCAATTGGGTCTGGAGCATGTTAATCAGCCAGGACTTATTTTCCCCAGTCCCTAGAAACTTTTGCTGATCTATTTTTAAGGTTATGGATTCTGTAAAACGCTCTGTGGCTCAATTTTTATGTATATTTCGCCGATGTCTTTCAGTCGATTTCGTTGTTGCTTCCTGGTACCCGTCAAAAACCAAAAAACTGTTTCTTCCAAAATATTTCAAGACGTAATTAACGTTTAACGAATAAAAACAAACGGTTGGATGTTTGCACCCGACACCATGTTAAAAGTCACGTGGTTTGGATTGCTTAAATTAGTACATGTGGAAAAATAAAAACAATTATTAATTGCCAATGTTCCAAGGCAATATTTTTTCAAAAAAATTCCAAGAACGACTCAATACACATCCAACGAGGTCGACAACATAACTAACGCACTGCTGGGGACGCTCTCTTTAAGTATAGAAATACGTTACACAGCTGCTCCCAATTACACTGCGCAGCTGCCGGTACCTGATGAATATATAGTAATACTATTCATATATTGAGTCCGATCGGTATCAAGGGTCTCTGATTTGTCGACGATAATCTTCGCGCCTTTTTTAAAAAAAACGAATTTTTCAATGTATATCTATACTAGTGCACGGGTGCGTGATGATCGAAAACATGCGAGACTATTTTCTTTGCGACGAACCCCAAGCATCCCTGGTAAGTTTCGATGTCAGATTTAGAAAGCACCCGGGAAGCGATTTCCCCTTAATATTTGGGCACTTTCAATCTTTCACTCTATTTCACCCCCGAAGAGCCATTTCCGAGCATCCCTGGTAAGTTTCGATGTCAGATTTGGATTCAGCGACCTCGAAAGTCCCCGGGAAGTGATTCCCCCGTGATTTTTGGGCACTTTGAATTTTTCACTCGATTTCACCCCCTACCACCCCTGAAGAGCCACCCCCGAGCATCCATGGTAAGTTTCGATGTCAGATTTGGACTCAGCGACCTCGAAAATCCCCGGGAAGCGATTCCCACGTGATTTTCACGGCTTTCTATCAATTTCTAGAATTTTTATACAACCCCTATGCAATTTTCTTCGAACGGATTGTTCACTATATGTAGACTTTTTTCCTAATATTTTCCCGAAGACGATGCCGAAAACCGCATCTCGATCCGAGCTGTATGTCAAAATTAAAATATTCCGGGCAAATTTGATCTAATTTCCCTGGTCTAGTATATCTATTTATCAATATTATCCCCATTTAATTTAATCCGTCTGTCTGTTTGGACTATATTAACAAAACAGTATACTAGTACTTTGATTCCGCGCTTAATGTCTTCAACAAGTAATGGCTTGCGCTATATTGTCTTCTGAGCATTGTGCCCTTGAGAACTATTATTCAGGAGGCCAAGACCTATATACCAAAATTTGGTGCAATTTAACCGAGGACCATTTTTTTATCATGGTTCTTTGGTTCCATTTGGTGAAGCCAATCAAAACATATGATCGATCGAAATTTGGGCAAAAAATAGAAAACATTTTGTGTATCAAAAACTAAGGGCACTAAGGATATAATAAAGGCCATTTTGAAATCAGAGTATTCTGTACTCCTCACTAGCGTATACGTACGGCCAGTCACTCACGAAACACCCTGTATATGTAAGTAGTTTATCACATTATAACAGAGAAATATAAAAATTTTACCTACATCGAGTTATATTATTTTTGTCTAGCTAGTTTCATAAAATTGACAACTGTGAGGCGTCCAGAGAAATATGAATTTTTTTAATTAATTTGTCATATTTGTTTTATCTTTTGAAACAACACGCCAGCGCAATTGATTTAGATTTATAGCAGCCAAAGGTAAAGAACCGAATGCGTGGTATATGTCGTTGAGGAAACAATATTGATTATATCTGGAAACTCCTTTATCCAAGCAGCTAGTGTGTAGTAAAACTTTGGGAATCGATTTTGTAGACAGCTATTGCCGTTTACATTAAATGCCGGTGGGCATCCATTTCATTAAAGATAAAGTACTCGTATAAATTGATTTCAACTCAGACCTGCCTTTGTTGACTATGTTGTCCTACGTAATATTATGTAAATAAACTACGATCAATCAAGATTTGGTATCTCGTAAAACGAATAGAAAATTACCGACGATACAATCAACAATAAAGTTTTACTGGAAAGGGAATTTATTTTCAATGAACAAATTAGTCCTTGCGAAATAAACAAATATATTTCGTAGGGTTTGTAATGTTGAATGGAACATCTTGAATGGTGGAAGACTTGTTGCTTCTGTTGCTCAGTCTTAATGATGGTATAAAATACCTGTATAAAAAAAATTGAATTCTTAAAAATTCTTAAAAATAACGATTCCTTGGATAAAAGGAATTTGAATTTTGTTTAAATGTAAAATTTGAAAAATTAATCCATAAAGCTATTAACATTTAAATATAGCATTGTTTTTTGGTTGTTTTGGGATAAAAAAAGTATTTGCTAATTAGGGGCTATTAACAGGTATTTGGAACAGGTATGCCTCTGGAACAGGCACAGGACGTACCTGTTCTCGAAAAATAATTTTTTGTACATCTCCATGCTGAGTTAGAACTCGGAGTAAAAAAGTTTGAATTAAAAAAACATATGTATGTATAGGAGCGTTGGATATATAAACAGAATAAATAAATGTATACAAAAAATAATCTGGAACAAGCTAAACTGTAACCAGTTTGTGTTGTGTTCCGGTATATATATACCATGGGCGCAGCCATGGGGCCCGCCCCCCCCCCCAAGCCGTCTGCCATGAGCCAAAAAATAAAGAAGCAGTACAAAGCAGTATCTAAATTATCCTTTGAAATAAATATTTTGTAATTAATGCCAATATTATCTAATAGAGGAATCTACATACACATTCGTTTTCAACCATTTTCTGAAAAACTTTCCTCATCCTCTGGGGAGGCCGGTTCTATTGGCCCCCCCAGATGAATTTTCTGGCTGCGCCACTGATATATACTATCACATGTTTACACCCCCTAGTAAACACCCTGTATCATGGGTTCGGAAATTATAACACCAGGGTAAGACTAAACACTAATTTATTAACTTACTTACTAATTAGGGTAATTAGGGTAGGTAAGGTACAACAAATAATTACTTGACTAATATTATTGTATTACACTACTATAATTTAATATTTCAGTCACTTCTCCTTAATCTGATCTGAACTCACTAACTAAGCTGAACTGTATTGTCCTGTGTGGCCAGTCGCCGTCTATTTATAGCTAAGTAAATGCTTTTGGAATCATCTACCAACATTTTTCTAGATAGTAATTTCCAGATGTCGACACCGCGCGCGCCATATCTAGGACTATTGTCGAACTAACTAACGATGCTTAGTTTTTCTTTTAATACAACTTAAAGGAAATTTCTATAGATGTCTGTAACAATACACATATAAAAAAATAATAATAATTATCGATATCTCAAGTTTTTATTGCCGTAATCCTTTCGAGTATATCCCTATACTTATTAGTATAGTACAGGACACGTTTTGACATTTATATGGAAGTAAAATATATTCTCTATTGTTATAATTTAATGGTTTTTACAGTTTTTTAACCGACTTCAAAGAGGAGATTCTAGTTTGACTGGGTGTTTTTCCTTATGTCCTCGTGTCTGTTTGTCTATTTGCATGAACATATGTATGTATGTATGACCCCATGGATCTAGAACTACGGGTAATTTACCAGGCATACGAGGAAAAGTGCTCAAAGTTTGTGCTAATTAAGCTTTCTATACATCGATGGAACACTTTTTTCATTCTCTATTACACCTTTGAGTTCCCACTTAATCCCGGTTACGCATAATTCACCATCTTGAAAAAAATGGCGACGAAAATCGGGCATCTAGATAACAAGCCATGTCTCATGACTCACCTAACCATTTTGGTTGATTCTTTTTCAATCGAAAATTCGTATAGTTCTAAATAAGACCGTATGGCAGTTCCGTGAAATTTCTTTTCTCATTATCAAAAATATACAATACTCATTTTTTTGCCAATTTTGAAAATTGTGTGTAAACTGCCTATAGAGTAGACAACAAGGATAAGGAAATAAGGTTGGACTCCATAAACCAAATTTAATAATTCTGAATTTGAATCCTACACAAAACTGAAAAATTTGAAACCAAGGACGTGAGAATCCTAATAAAGTAGCTAATATCTACACTTTTACATTTCTTTTTAGTTTCACCCAAATATTTGAGTACATATGCAGTGCACACGTTTGGAGGTGTTTGTTTACATCAAAATGTATTGAATAGGGGCATACTTGCTTGGTGGTAAACTATCTAAACTATCGCTATAGCTTTGTTGTATAGCAGATATCTTTGATTCTTAGCTCCAATTTCAGCTCATATAGACAAAGGCAAATTGTTCGACCTTCTTCAAACACCTCTTCTTTGTTCGCTTTTCCTTTCCGAAAAATATACGAGGTTGTATTGCATCTACTTTGTTTACATTAACTGGATGTTCTGTGTATATGTGTGTGTTATATTTATTTTGTCTTGCCTTCCTTTAATGATCAGTTTTAAAAAATGAATTTTAGCTTTCAGTTTAGTCAATTTTAACGCTATTTATAGACGACAAATTAACGCCACAGTGCATAATGGCATTAAAATATTTTTTCATGGTTACTGTTTTCCCTAGAAATGGTTCTATTTTAACTGCTCACCAAATTCGATTGTCGTCATAACATCTCTTATCGTTCTATTGCATTATCGCCATGTTCTCCTTCATTCATTCTATTAGTTTATTCGGCATAAGTCAGACAGCATTCTTCCCTCCTTTTTGAAATATTTTTTCCCAACACTACTTCCGTTACATTTCTCAGAACATTAGACAGTGATTCATCTTTCCGCATTAAACTCGCATTGATAATTGTGTTTAATGCACGTCTTACGGAGACCACTGCACCCTCACTCTGTTTATATTATGGTCTCGTTCGACTGGTGGGAGGACCACGGTCGAACCGATCAAAATTGTTCGAATCAGCAGTCTAACCATTGGTCCACGTAGTCTCGTTTTAAGATGCGACCGCCGTTCTGCTCATAGGCGTTCGATTTCGTCCACTGTGGGCACACCTATGATGGTCCCAGTCAAATATAACCTATATATAATTACAGAATGAGCTTACACAAAAGGCCCTTGAACACAAATCAGGAATGACTGAGGTTATGACCACATCAGAGACCCTATTGCGGAAACAGTACAAATTGATGGAATTCCTCAATTTGCAGAACTTTACTAGAAATACTAGTATTCCGCAACTTTCAGGTTATGTAAAAGAAAAAAATACGCAGGCGCGAACGCTGCAGAACCAAAACACATAAATAGAGATCCATAACTTGCTGAATCTGACTCACGGTCATAACTTAATCTAAAGTAAAAGCAAGATTTGAATTTTTGTAACCTGTATCGGCGGCATCAAGTATTAGTAGTATTATAATACAGTAACAAAAGCGTTAGAGCTGAAAGAGAATCAAATTTTAAGAAGAAAAGGTTCTATGTAACTTTTCATATAAACTAGAAAATTGGGATTTTATCTTGAAATAGGTTTTCGTCAAATAACTCGAAAGGTATTACATTGAGCGAAAACATGATGGAGACAAATAACAAAGCTACTAAATTGAGAATGAATTTCGTTTTTCTTCTAATTTCTCACCATTAACTCTCTCTAGAGTTAATGGTTTCGGAGATCGGGAAGTATAAAGGTGGTGTCCGAACGTCTTTAAAGCGAAGTATTTAGTTTAAATGTTAAATATTTCAGAAATTACAGCACTAACGTCAAAAACGCAAACAACCAAAATGAAAAATAATAAAAACTTCACCATTTTGTTAATGTAAGTAGTCAGTAATTAAAAAAATATATTCCTATATACCATTTTTCGTTAATATACATTATGATCTAGATGCTCAAATTCGCTCATCCGCTTACAGGGCTTGCTTTAGAAAAAGAAAATCAAAATTTTAAACTGTAAAGGAATTTTATAAAGAAACGTAACATTTTTCTTTCTCTGCAAATGTCTCCATAAATATTAGTTTTAGGGAAAATATGGAGGATATCAAAAATGAAGCTTATAAACTGAGAATGAATCTGCATTTACTTGATGTTTATATAGGGTTGATAGTTTCGGAGATATTTAATTTTATAGATGGCATACGACCGTTGTTAGGATGAAGTGTTTAGTATAACATGTGGAATATCTTAGAAACTGTATAGTAGCACTTCCATCAACAATTTTAAGGAACAAAATTAAAGATAATACGTCAATTTTTAAAATGATTTTTTGTTTGTTTCTACATCACAAAAAATAAAGAAGTAATTGCCGATAAAATGTGCGTGTTCACATTGTTTCTAACAAAATGTCTCCATTTTGTTATTGTAATTGCTCAGTAATTCATTTTTTTTTCAAGAATGCTGTTTTTGGTTAATACATAGCATTACCTAGATGCTCAATTTCTTTTGTCATTTCAAATTCTGGTTTTGGAAGAAAAAATTTCATCCGCCATATTAGAATAGCCATTTTGATTTTTTTTTAATTTTGGCTTCAGATTCATAATCAGCAATCCTAAAAACATAACTATTCTTCGTGTCCAAAATAAATTAGTAATACTTTTTCAAATATTGAAAATTTCACCCCTTGAAGGTAAGAGCAAGTACCCGGACCATATAGAAACTGAAGACGATACCTTTTACTACAATAATAACCCACAAAGAAAAATTACCGTTACATATGAAATTATTCCGAAATACATATTTTTACCTCTAGGTACTGTATTATGATAATAATACAAATTTTTGTTATTCATGTGCATGGTTTTTAAATAATTGCAGAGTTATGTTGACCAGCACATTTTACCACAATTGGAACCTCTATCTCTAGTGCCACCTCAAACTACTTCACATACTTCCTTGTTGAAATTTGGTGCCCTCGGACTGAAATTGGTATTACAAGGTTTCTTGGACTGATTGTTGTGAATATTGTCAATAAACAAAGTTCTAAAATAATCGTACGGTATTGGATATTTACTAATTTAAGGTTTGGTAAATACAATATATTCCTTATTTACACGTAGACTATAAAAAAAAGTTGATCAAAGATTAAATATACTTATATAGTCGAGTATACTCTAAGCTGGCGCGTCCAAAGGTTGCTTCATCATATAAACTAAGAGAATAAGACATACGCAACTAGTTCATCTCTATGTCACTGCGATAGCTTTATGCACATCGCATATCAAATCGTACGTCACACAGTGGTTCAGAGAGCGGATTTAGCTTATCAAAAATATTCGTTATGAATAAAAATACCTTAATTCTATTTTAGTATGCTTTATTGAACTGTTCTGTGTTCCTGGGATTCTAAATCATGATTAAAACGAAAAAATAAACGGCCACTGTTATTAAAAGCAATTAAAATTAATGAACAAAACTTTTCTGTTAATAAACAAACATGGATTCATAATAATTGTAATTAATGATTAATATAAAATAAAACGGAAACAGTATCCAATAACATTAATTGGAAAATATTATTTATGTATTAAGCAAATCACAACTTACACACTTTTTTATTTATTATGAAATTAGCTACTTTCTGTATACAGAACAAATAAAAAACTATGTAAGTTGTGATTTGCTTAATACCTAAATAATATTTTCCAATCATGGTGAAAGCAAATAAATAAAAAATAATTAATTGTAAAAACATTAATTAGTAATGAAAGGAGGGGTGTCCATAAGGCCCTTTTTTGGCCCCAACAACACTTTTTTAAAATCCGAGGCAAAATAACAAAAATTACTATTTTTTCAAACTTCAACATTTGCAACAGTATATTATACTTTACGTAGTTCGATTTTTTATCATTGATAAAGATCCAAAAATACGTCAAACTCACCATTTTTTGTGCTTTTGGTTGGTTGTTTTACACTGAGCGCAAGAGAGTACGGCAAAGATTTTGAAATATGTAGTGTGAAAACGTAAAATATTTGACATATGTAAGAATCAAAGTGGTACTGGCTTGTGCTCAGCTGGGGCCAAATAAGGGGCTTATGGACATCCCTCCTTTGTTTACCTACAAAAAGTAATTGTTTGTTATACAATAAGGTTTTTTTGCGAATAATAAGCTAAAATTATGATCGTATGTACATATTGTCTTTTTTGTCTCAAGTGTAGGATTATGCCGTAATCAATGCACATACTTCAATTTCGGGCAAATTAACAACTTCCTGGGGAAGTAATTCTTTAGGTTTTTTCGGCAATGTTCTGAAAAAATTGATCAATGGATCGCTTGTTACCAATAACATGTATTAAATCTTTAATGGTGTTAATTCAAGATGCCTTCCGGGTACTATGTTCTCTGAATCTATTCGCATCTTTATGGCGGGATTCTTGAGCCTCCTTAAACATTCTTCTTAAAGGCACTATAGAAGATTTAATGATTTCCGATCCATGGACCAGTACTTTATGTAAAGTGATTGGCATATAATGTTATACTTTTCTATGTACAATTTTGCAGTATAAGTATTTTAAAATAGCTAATGTTGGCGTGACATAGCTTCCATCTTCTTACAAACAGTTTGCAGATATTACCCGATTTCTCAAGTAATTCTTCCCCAACGTTTCCTTTAGTATCCACTAAGTGTAAGTTACTAATTATATATCGATATACAGCAAACGTTTTTTCACTCTGTTGCGTTTCTGCATGTCAAACTTCAAACAACTCGCGTCGGGCCTCTGTTGCTGGCACCAACTAAAATGAAAATAACAGGAAGAGTTTTAAAAAGTAGAGTATCTTACTAGATAGCTTTTGAAATCTAAGCACTGTGGATTAATATGCATAGGAAATTAGAAGATTCCATGAAGTTCCACAAAATATAAGCTTTGTCAAACTTTTCATTTTTATTATTTTTATTTCCGATTAATTATTGTCCAACAGGCGAGAAAAACGATAATGACTTCAATAAATAATATACAGTATACTAGTACATATCGTGACTAGTACGGTCCATAATAAAAAGTTTTCACTTTTCTCTTTAAACACATCTACAAAGAGCAGTCAAAAACAAGTGACTGATACGAGTTGAAAATGGGTGAGTTTAACTAGTTATGTTTTTATTCGGCGACTACTTATATATCGAATATAAGCAAATAATTCTACTTGTGTATGACAGTCTATCGTCTTCGAAAGGCTTATGGTCGGTAATGACGTCATCCGGCGCGACATGAGTCGAGCACTTTTGATAAGCTAAATCCGCTCTCTGAACCACTGTGCATCGCACAGTGGGGCAAATAGCTCATTTTTTGGACAAGCGATAATTTCCAAGCCTGGAATTAATGAAATTAATTTTTTTTTTAAACTCTTCGTTATAAAATTGCGTTTAATTCTATCTAGCCCGAATTTTGAAATTTCAAAATTAAAGGACTTAAATTTTGAAAGTAAATTAAAATTTTATCAAAAGATTGTTTAAAATCTCAAAAAAAATTGTTACTTGGGGGGTTTTTTTGGTTTCTAATCTCATTTCTGATCCCCGAATTTCACGATTCAAAAAACCAAGATAGCGGATCCAATATGGCGGCCATAATATTTTTTTAAATGAAATGTACATGCACAAACTGTTAAAAATTGTTACTTTTAAGGGTTTCTGATCGAGAATCTGAAATCTAAATTACGTAATATCGTAATCCAAAATAGCGAATCCAATATGGATGCCATAATATTTTTTTAATTGACATGTAAATGCGCAAATTGTTAAAAGTTGTTACTTAGGGGTTTTAGAGATTGCTGATCATGAATCTGAAGTCCAAATTACTTAATATCGAAATCCAAGATGGCGGATCCAATATGGTGTCCGTAAGTTGAAGATTCTACTCGTTCATCATTTTACGTATTAGATTATGTTAGGTTTATATCTTATCGTACTTTTCTAGCTGTCTGTTTAGGACTAGAAGCATTAGGTTATTTTAAGTTCATGGCTTACAATATTTTACTTTCTGTCATTTTATGACTTGACCAAATATTAGAATTAAAGTTAATAGTTCTTGCCTAATAGTATTAGCTAATAGTATTTGTCTTTTGACTACTCTATGCTTGGACATTTAAGGTTAATTTTTGATTAATTATTTCATTTTAGCACATACTGGAAATGCAACCCTAGAATTCAAAATTACAAAATTTTAACTGCGGAATCAGAAACCTCTAGGAACTAATTTTTAATGATTTTTGCATGTACCTCTTATTTTTTTTTAAATTTATAACAGCTATATTGGATCCGATATTATGTTTTCCAAAGTGACGAAACTAAAATATCCGAAACAAGATTAGCGAATTAAGCCCCTGAGTAACAAATTTTAGCAATTTCTTTCTTGATTTATCAATCTATTTTAACTTACGGCCACCATATTGGATCCGCCATCTTGAATTTCGATATAACGTAATTTATACTTTAGAATAATGTTCAGCAGACCCTAAAACTCCTAAATAACAATTTTTAATAATTTGCGTATGTACATTTCATTTAAAAAAATATTGTGGCCGCCATATTGGATCCGCCATATTGAATCCGCCATCTTGGATTACGATATTACATAATTTAGACTTCATAATCATTGTCAGAAACCCTTAAAAACCTTAAGTAACAATTTTTATCAATTTGCGCATGTACATCTCATTTAAAAAAATATTATGGCCGCCATATCGGATCCGCTATCTTGGTTTTTTGAATAGCAAAATTCGAGGGTCAAAAATGAGATTAGATACCAAAAAAACCCCCCAAGTAACAATTTTTTATAATTTTAAACAATCTTGTGATAAAATTTTAATTTACTTTCAAAATTTAAGTCCTTTAATTTCGACATTTCAAAATTCGATAGAATTAAAGGCAATTTTATAACGAAGAGTTAAAAAAAAAAAAATTAAATTTCATTAATTCCAGGCTTGGGAATTATCGCTTGTTCAAAAAATGAGCTATTTGCCCCACTGTGCGTCGTGTTACCAACTCATACATACGCCACCTTAGAGTTTACCGGACTATACACATAAATGTTATAAAGCAATTTTTTAAGAGGTCATATAAATTGGCATACTTACGTATGTCTAGGACATACCACACTAAAATACCAAAATAAAAATGTTTTATCTAAAAGGGACAGTGATGAATTACCAATAACAATAAAACCTTTCTTCATTTGTTTGTATTACGCAATATCCCTGGAACTTCTGTAAATAAGATCGGTATAACCTAAGATCTCGAAATAAAATTCAACTTAAATGATAAAAGATAAAATTATTAATTCGTATGATATGGTCTATGTTATTTTAAGATGTTTTATAGCGGTAGAGGCGAAATGGCAATTGTGGAAAATTAAGGTCTCCAGAAAATTACTGCACATTATTTAAATTTATTTTTAATCTCTGTTTTTCTTATTGTTCTTATTTTATATATTACTCCAAATAATACGAGAAATTATAAATTGTTGTTTAACTCTAGTTTTAAGCTTAAAAATTTGACATATCTGCGTGGTAGTGAAAATATGCAATTAAAAATGATGGAAGATGCAGATGCAGACAATTATATTGTAACGAGTAATCACTCCCTTGGGGATAGGCAGCACTAAATACATGTACAAAATACATGTTGTACGTTGTGCCATCTGTGAGACAGTAGAAACAGTAGAAACGTTCTGGAACATTAGAGAAAAGAGACTTCTAGATAACGCCGCGCCGTTTCTAGAATAATTCAGGAAGCAATCGCTAGGGGTATATAAGGCCGTATTCTCGGCCGGAAGTAAGAAGTTTTGATTGACAAGTGAGGTTAAGACTCCAAAGTGAAAACAAAGTGATAAACATTGTTATTTTTAGTCAGTACAGTGCATTTAAATTAATAATAGTATTGAGAAGTATCCAGTAAAATTATTTAATAAAGTGTGTTAGTGGTTATCTCTTGTTATAATTTTTGGAACCCACGGAATTTGCAAGGGTGGTTTCCTAGGGGTGGAAACAGGTTACAATATCATACCCTACAGTCTGTCTATTTTACTAGGATCATCCCAAATATCTCGCTAAATATCCGTTTTCTGAAATCGATCTAAAATGTCCACTTTCCCGGCGCAATTTCCCAAATCCCAAAATATACTACTCCAGTATTTTAGTCATTTGCTAAGCAACCATCAGAAAATAGTCCAGGAAAGTTACTTTCTCGGTCTAAGCCGGGAAAATTAACTTTTCCTTCTACGTTCAGTGGAAGTATAGTAACTACAAAAAAATTTTTGAAAATTTTTTTATTCAAATAGTAGTCTATTGTCCATGTACTGTAGAAAGGAACTAAAACGTTAAAGGGTTTTTATTATTTCTTATGTTCAATTGACCCCAAGATATGAAAAAACCGCGGAGTGCTACCATTTAAAGTGGTGCGTTTTTGAGATCGAAGTAAAAAGGTCCACTTTTCATATTTTTTTTGCTCGAAAACCATGAATTTTTTCTATAAACACGTCAATAGAAAAGTGTGTAGAGATTTAAATTTCCAATCGAAATGGCACCTTGGGCAGCGATTTTCTTTGGACCGTTTTTTAAATACAATAAAAATTACTAACCCGGCCCATTGTGGGCCAGATTTCAATATTAGCGGCGCAAAAATAAGGATTTCAATATAGAAGCTTGAAATCCAAAATATACATATGTTGGGAGGTAGATAACTCATTCAGTAGGTAATTATATAAAAAAATAGTAAAAAGGTATGGGAATGAAGAGGGGGGGGGGGATAAAAAGATAAATTAATACCTTTATATATTTACAGCTTAGGCATTCGATGAAAGTAGATATACGTTTTAAGAAAGTATGGTTTATTAAATGCATACAAAATATTCTACAATTTTTGTACAGTGTGGGACATAAATAGAATTTATTCGTTATCACTACTATCGTGAATAATATTTGAATATCGTGCTGTGCTCACGATATTGTTAAAAATGTTTATTGTGCGCTTCCATTGTCTTCCGACAACTGACCAAGAAGAATGCCGCTTTGATAACTTCTGCTCCTTAGACCAGAATTATACGTATTGTTGCTGGAATGAAAAACAAACTGTTTTGCCTTCTTTAGCTTTGTAGCCAATACATTTTCAGTAAATGCATTTATTTTGGTGAAAATATCAATTTTCAATTCCCTAGAGTACTCGTGTTCATTTAACATAACATAAACACACCACAGATAGTAGACAACCCCCAAATCCATAGCCAAGGCTGTGCGGAAGGGGGTTACACATTTGGAAAAACGCAGACATACATCCACACCCACCGGTGTTGTCAATACCGGGGCTGGGGGTCGAACCCAGAGCGCGGTAGGTAGTCGATCAGCATATTCGCCACTCAATACGCCTTAACCGATTGAGCTACCGCACCGGTCGGCTTTGGAAATTATGGATTCAATCAACCGGAATTGACTTTCAGCACTCCGAGGTTGAATAGGCCTAATAGGGTCTTAAGAACTTAAACAATTATCTGCGCGCAATGGTGGATGAGCCTCTCTAAAACAACATTTTTGAAAATGGTATACCACCCGCTACCACTTAAAATGTATCTTTTCTTGATTTCTAAATAGTTACTGTTCGTAATTGTTACTTTTCAGTGTAAGATACATATCTTCCGCCTAATCAAGACATCGGCCTAAACGAACTAGTTCAACTAATCGAACAAATACCTACTCCTAGACTAATCTTGGGAGATTTCAATGGACACAATATAATATGGGGATCCGAAATAAACAATCCAAGAGGCCGAATGGTAGAATCACTAATAGACAAATCAAATTTAGTACTCCTAAATAACGGCGAAAAGACCAGATTTAATTGTTATACAGGCAATTCATCTGTATTAGATCTAGCTTATGCGATCCATCTCTTGCTACGACATTCTCATGACAGGTACTTCCATATTTGTACTAGAGCGACCATTGTCCCATTAAATTAATAAATGAGAATACCGTCCGAACTAGCTCATCCCCTCCTGATAAATGGAACCTGAAGAAAACAAACTGGTTACGTTTTTCTAAACTAATCGAAAATCAAGCAAACACATACCAAATACACAAAGACAGAAGACATCAATAAAATCGTCACAGAATTCTCAAACATCATAATAAATGCCTCAGAAACCTCTAACGGAAAAACGTCCCATATTAAAAGCCATTTACCAGTCCCCTGGTGGAATCTTCGGTGTGCTGTATCTATCAAATTAAGCAAGAACAACAATAAAATCTACTGATATTTAAAAAATTACGAGCTGAGGCAAGATACATTATTTAAAAAAGCAAGAAAAAGTCATGGGCCCAATACTTATCAATTATAAATTCTATGGAGAAAAGTTAAAAGTATAAAAAATGCAAATGCATACTACGGAATAAACACCCTAAGACAAGATGATGGTACCATAATCACAAACACGGAAGAAATACCAGAAATATTCAGAGATATGTACCAAAAAATTCTAGTAATCAAAACTATACCGTTGAATTCTTACAGCATAAAAATCAAACAGAACCCAGCGACATTCCAATTATAGATGACAACAACCCAATTAACTCACCATTAACTATAGCAGAATTAGACGAAGCATTATACAGCTTTAAAAATTTCAGTCCTGGTCCAGATAATATTCCTTTTATCTTTCTATAGAAATTACTAAAAAATGTAAAATTGCATTTGTTGCGCATTTTTAACGTCATCTGGTCTCAAAAAAAATTCCGAATGGATGGCGTGAAGCTATAATAATACCAATATTAAAACCAAACAAAATAAAAACAGATCCAGAGTCGTACAGACCAATCTCACTAACTTATACGATGTGCAAATTTCTGGAAAAAATAATAAACAAACGACTTACGTGGTACCTTTAAAAAATTAGATTAATATGCCCTGAACAAAGCGGTTTTCGGAAACAAAGATCAGCATCAGACAACATCATCGATCTAGAATCTTATGGCCACGAATTATTTGCCAACAACAAAAATGTTCAGCCATATTTTTCGACATTAACAAGGCGTATGACACAGCATGGAGATATTATACCTTGAAAGAATTACATTCTATGGGTGTACTCGGAAATATGATGAGCTTGAGCTGAAAACAGATCCTTCCGGGTCAAAAGCAATAACATACTATCTCATAAAAGAACTCTGGACAACGGTATAGTAAGCGTCACATTATTCCTTCTTGCTATCAACAAAGCAGTAACAAATATTAAAATTCCCGTCAAACTTATGCTTTACGCTGATGATATTGCAATCTTTATAAGAGGAAAGAATATATAAAGTGATACAAAGCCTCCTTCAAAATACCATGCACAAATCAGAAATCTGGTCCAAAAACACAGGGTTTAGTTTTTCACCAACAAAAACGAAAGGCATTACATTCTCAAGGATCGAAAACAACCCCATATTGACATTGTGCAACAAACAGATAGAATTCGTTAGTAACATTAGGTTCCTTGGCATGACATTCGATGAGAGGCTCACATGGGATGCACATATCAAAAATCTGATGAGAACTTGTCAGCAGGGAATTAATCTACTAAAAATCTTAGCTCATAACAAATGGGGTGTCGATAACCAAACATTTTATATTTATATCGAAGCCTAATCAGATCAAAAATTGATTATGGCGCCGTAGCTTATTCATCAGCCAGCAATAAAGTACTAGAGAAGCTAGATACAATTCATAACTCAGCTATCCATATAGCCCTAGGTGCATACCGAACCAGCCCTATAGAAAGTCTCTACTGTGAGTCAAGCGAACAATCCTTAGAACTGAGAAGACAATACCTGTCATTATCATACGCTGCAGGAGTAACAAGTAATAGAGGAAACCCGGTATACAACAATGTCTTTGCATCCAGATTTACTGGCCCATTTAAAAGGAAAAAACTAGCACCACCACTTTACGAGAGAGTCAAACATTGTATATCCCGATTGGATATTCAGATCCCAGAAATTTTTCCCACAATCCCAAACTCTTTCCCTCCCTAGTCACTCAGCCTACCAATGTGTAATACGAGACTTACCCAATTTAGTAAAACGGAAGACGCACAAGACCTAATTCATATGAATTTCCGAAAATTATGTGCAAAATATGAAGAGCATACTCTCAACATAAACCTATTATCTTATGTATGTATTATGACACTGGACGTGGAAGTAAATAATTTTTGCATGTATAACAAATTGTAGATAATTTCAACTTCTACAACTCTTGAACCAAATGTTTGGCCAACTAAAGTAACAGCATACGTGGCATACTAGTTACTGTAGTAAAAATTAATATTAACTCTTATAAAACTTATACACGTACCAACATACTGTATAAAAAGAAAGCATGCACATAAAACACAATTATTATAACTAACATTTTAGTTACCATATTCTTCTAATATTCTGGAATACGTCATAAACATTCAAAAAAACTGGTGAAATTACCATGGAAACCAGATGAATACTTTATATAAGCTTTAACAATATTTTTCTACTGAAAGTAAAACACTGAAAGGAAAACACAATATCTTGTTCCAAATGTCATTCAGCTACTATATATTTCTTTATGTTTTAAAGCTGTATGAGATATGAGGTCAAACTCTATATAAAACTTAATACAAAGTACAAGATGACAACTTAAATGACAAATACTCAATCTTCATCTAAACAAAATGGTTGAAATGTTATTCCTCCGCTCGGTAGTAAATTTTATATCAAATTTTATATCATAGATAGACAGCCTTTAGTAGTAAATTATGTCACAAACTTTGTGTGTGATTTAGAGCTGTCTACACTGTCGTTTATTATTGTGACTCAATAAGGTCTTTTTCATATCTTCTATATAGGTGTAAAAAATAATACCATGACTGACTGATTAACTGACTATCAACGCACAGTTCAAACCGCTGCGTCTAGAAAATTTTGCATAGAGATTCCTCAAATGACGACCGGTGAAAAAGAGAGTTGGAATTTTAGGCTTTTTCGGAAACGGTAGATGCATGAAATTTGGCAGAAATATTTTTTGTTGAAATCTATTAGATACGTGTTAGACATAATTTCGATTTTCACTTTTTGAAATCGCGTAAGGCAGAAATGTGATTATTCGAGCGATGGACTCTTCTGAGGAAATAAGGAGACACGTATTCGATGGTTTTCAAAAAGAGACCCCCGATCGGGTGAACGGGGAGAGGAAGGTTTTTAAGCTTTTCGGAAACGATTAGACCTAGAAGCATGAAATTTGGCATAAATACTCTTTAGAATCTATTAGACACGAGTAAGACGAAATTTCGATTTTCACTTTCTGAAGGGGTGAAAGCGGGGGTGGTGTATGGTCTACCCGTACCCGTCTTACGTACCCGTATCTCTGAAATCGCGTGATATTCCAGCGATGGGCTCTTCTGAAGAAATAAGGAGACACGTATTCGACAGTTTTCAAAAAGGGACCCCCGCCGAACAGGGAGAGGGATGTTTTTAAGCATGAAATTTGACACATACCCTCCTATTGTCGATTAAATCAATATTTTTTCGTTTAACTCGCTCTAACACAAAAATAGAATCAGTGGCGGCTCGTCAGGGGAGGCAGGGGAGGCTGAGCCTCCCTTTGGAAGAAGCAACATATCTTCCAATCTTCCAAATTAATATCTTTTAATACCTCGGGGGCGGTGGGGAAATGTACAAATTGTCTTTCGAAATTTCAAGTCTCCTCTGCAGACAATATCACGAGCCGCCACTGAATAGAATAATGCATTGTTATCAAATTTCGATGCGCAGTAGGTTTCCCCGAGTACTATGGATGCGCAGTGGATTTCCTGTAGTGCAATGGACGCGCAGTGAGTTTCCTTGAATGCAATGGATGTGTAGAGTACTATGAATGCGTAGTGGGTTTCCTCGAGTACAATGGATTCGCAGTGGGTTTCTCCGAGTACTATGGATGCGCAGAAGTTTTCCTTGAGTGCAATGAATGCGTAGTGGTTTCCCCCGGTTCCAATGGATGTGCAATGGGTTCCCTCGAGTGTACTTCCTGAATACTATAGGAGTACTCAGTGAGTATGTATTACTCCTTTATAGGCTTAAGTTAGTATGTCAATGTTCTTAATTCCACGCGGACGAAGTCTTCCACGGGAACGAATTCGCGGGCATCAGCTAGTCACATATAAAAGAATTTCAATAGGCGAACGAGATGGTTATTTTGCCAAACACCTTCGCCAAATTAAGACTTCATTAACTCAGTTTATAATCTTAATTTTTATTATGATTTAATTTACATTTACTGAAAGCCTATAAAAAACTATGAATATAAAATGTATATATATCTTGTTTTTATCTATTTCTTCTACAAACTTACTCCGCAAAAATTTAATTGCAGGGGCACCCAGATAGATAACGATTTATCATATTGTAACATTAAATATTAAATAATAATATTATATGTAAATGATGATAGAACATTTAAAAACACTGTTAAAATTATTGCATGCTACTTTTTTTTACAAATTCTTTATCTATTTACAAATTTAGAATAATTTTTCTTTCGTAATATTTAAGAAATAAGTTTGTTTTCGAAAATTAATATTTTACATGAAACAATCATATTCGTATATTTTAATTTTACTTTCCTTAAACAAAATAAAAAATATTGGTTGTGTACTTAATCTCAGTGACACCACGTAAAAGTAAACTATTCCGTATTCGAACAAAATCCTAGCTCAATAGGTAGCTGTTCTTAAAGACAATGTTAAATGGGGTATTTTCCTATTTCTTTTTTCTTTATTGAATATCATAGAATATGTACAAACAAGCCTTCCAATACAGATTTCCGCGAAAATAATTATCAATTTTTTGAGAAAACAGAAGTTAAAATAAGTGGAGCAACAGGTGTTTTAAATTGGTGACGTAGGTAATTTGCCGATGACGTAGGTAGTTTGTATTAATCTGTTTATATAATGTTTTTATACAAAACAGTGTGGCGTTGCCAAGATGAAATTTCTTCTCTAGTTCTAATAAGGATAATTTAAGAAAACCGGAGAATAAAGCTTATTTATTAAATCAATTTTAATATTTATCCACGAAATTTAATTTTCTCTTGTAAAAAATAATAATAGGCGAGAATTACACAGGTCAACATTTGATCTAAGCGGGAACACCGCACGCAGCATAGGCTACAAGGGGTTTTTGGGGTCGCTGATTACGATGAGAGGGTCAGTTAACCGCCATCACGTCAGGTTCAAGGTCATTTGAAGGTCAAATGCAGGAAAACACATGGGAAAAATCTGAAAAAAATCATGCATATGTTTTTGAGGTCAGGAAATCCAAATCCGAGGTCGGCTAAGCTCTGTGAGGTCAAGGTCATTTGTAGACATTTGATCTAAGCGGGAACACCGCACGCAGTATAGGCTACAAGGGGTTTTTGGGGTCGCTGATTACGATGAGAGGGTCAGTTAACCACCATCACGTCAGGTCCAAGGTCATTTGAAGGCCAAGTGCAGAAAAACCCATGGAAAAAATCTGAAAAAAATCATGCATATGTTTTTGAGGTCAGGGAATCCGAATCCGAGGTCGGCTAAGCTCTTGTGAGGTCAAGGTCAAGGTCATTTGTAGACATTTGATCTAAGAGGGAACACCGCACGCAGTATAGGCTACAAGGGGTTTTTGGGGTCGCTGATTACGATGAGAGGGTCAGTTAACCGTCATCACGTCAGGTTCAAGGTCATTTGAAGGTCAAGTGCAGAAAAACCCATGGAAAAAATCTGAAAAAAATCATGCATATGTTTTTGAGGTCAGGGAATCCGAATCCGAGGTCGGCTAAGCTCTTGTGAGGTCAAGGTCAAGGTCATTTGTAGACATTTGATCTAAGAGGGAACACCGCACGCAGTATAGGCTACAAGGGGTTTTTGGGGTCGCTGATTACGATGAGAGGAGTCAGTTAACCGTCATCACGTCAGGTTCAAGGTCATTTGAAGGTCAAGTGCAGAAAAACCCATGGAAAAAATCTGAAAAAAATCATGCATATGTTTTTGAGGTCAGGGAATCCGAATCCGAGGTCGGCTAAGCTCTTGTGAGGTCAAGGTCAAGGTCATTTGTAGACATTTGATCTAAGAGGGAACACCGCACGCAGTATAGGCTACAGGGGGTTTTTGGGGTCGCTGATTACGATGAGAGGGGTCAGTTAACCGTCATCACGTCAGGTTCAAGGTCATTTGAAGGTCAAGTGCAAAAAAACTCATGGAAAAAATCTGAAAAAAATCATGCATGTGTTTTTGAGGTCAGGGAATCCGAATCCGAGGTCGGCTAAGCTCTTCTGAGGTCAAGGTCAACTGAGCCGGATAGTGAGACAACTCCGTTGCCCACCGTCACCGCGTGGAGGTGCCCTGGGTGCAACCCCATATACATTTTCATGTAATCTTTTGTTTGGTTAATTTGGTTTAGTTTGGTTTACTTTGGTTACTCATCTGTGATATGTGCGTGAGTGAACTCGATGTTTCGAGCGAAAGTGCGTAAAATAAGTATGAATCATATATCACCTCGTTAAACAGTTGCATATACATAAAAATATATAGACACGGGCAAGAAGTAAAGATGTGTATACAAAAAAACATCAAGAATGACAACTAAACAACGTTATCCGTTAAAACGGTTTTTCGCACTTGACCTATAAACACCTTCACCATGACCTAATGGAACTCAGCTGACCTCAGATTCGGATTCTCTCACCTCAAAAACATACGTATGAATTTTTCAGATTTTTCGAACCGTAAATGCCGACAACACCTCAAGTGACCTTGGAATAACCTACAAATGACCTTGACCTCACAGAGCTTAGCTGACCTCGGACTCGGATTCCCTGACCTCAAAAACATATGCATGATTTTTTTCAGATTTTTTCCATGGGTTTTTCTGCACTTGACCTTCAAATGACCTTGAACCTGACGTGATGGCGATTAACTGACCCTCTCATCGTAATCAGCAAAAACCCCTTGTAGCCTATACTGCGTGCGGTGTTCCCGCTTAGATCAAATGTTGACCTGTGTTATTAAATATTTTAAATAATTTTTAACGCCGATTAGATTTTTAAAAACATATTTAGCAAAACATGACAACAATGTCAACGGCTAGTGAAATACCAGATGTGTTCTAACGTCATGTTGATTTGAAGTATTTCAGTTTCTTTCATCGATGTATTTGCTGTAATTTACAAATAATAGATAATGTCATTTAAAAAGTATTTTCTAAAAAGTTGTGGAAACACAAATATAAGTGCTTCGGAAAAATTTTTTGCAACTGTTCCGAAAAAATTGATATTCGAAGAACTTGGTGGCAAGCTTCTAATATTTTTGATCCCATCCCTTCAAATTTTGTTATAGAAAGAATTTATCAAGTCATAGTCAACTTTGGGCAAATTGGACGAATCTCCTTTCACAAAATTCAACTCCATCTTAATAGTTTATTAATAAAGTAAAAATCAAACGCCACATAAACAAACAACAACAAATAAATCTAACCAATATATCTCTTTCACTTGTATTGTGACAAGAAGTGACAGCTGGCGGCACGCAAGAAATGTTGCCACATAATCCTCGCCGTGAGTTTTGTTTACATTTTTAAGATAAGTTCTACATAATAACAAATTTAAATACTTTTAATTCCTTCTAAATACATGTATATTAATAATATTTATTGATATTCAAGATATTGAGAAAAATAGAAATGTTATAGGTAAAATAATGTAAACTAAATACATAATTTGGCATTCATATTAGATAGTTACAGTCTAAGCGAAAGTTGTCTATGATTGATTAAATTATTTCCCGCCAAATAAAATCATTTGAAATCTGTGTCTAGACGGGCGTATTCTTATTTCTTATTTTCATTTAAGAAATTATTGTTTTGGTTTAAATTGATAATAAAAAAGTAGTTTATATAAAACATTACAATTTAAACTATAAATTAGGGTAGCACACGTGCCCTGAATGGATTTTGGTTGTTGGCTCGGAAAAAACTGGATGAAAAAACCCGTTCGAGAACTGCCCCCCCTGGTGGTCTCCCTGTCTCCAGCAAAATGTGGTCGGACAGAGAAATTTAGATTTAAAATGTTTTAATTTTTGGAATTTTTGATCTAGAGGAAATTTGGGACAAAAAGGACAAAAGAACAAAAGGATAAACAAGAACAAAATGAACAAGGGAGAGAGAGAATAGAAAGGGTTGAAGATGTAAAGTTGAGAAAAGATAAAGTTTGGGATAATAGAAAGTTATGGTAAAGGAAAGTGTGGCTAAGGGAATTGCTGGAAAATAGGCAACGTCTGGTATGTTAGGCGGTGTCTGATGTCGAGAAGTATGGCATTATGCTGTCTGATTCGGGTTATGTTGCGGATTAGCGGACCATCGCCCACTTTGAATTCATAGAATTTTTGTGAGATTTCTTAGACGCAGTCCTAGTGGGGTTATCTCGTGACAACGAGCGTATAGATCTCTGAGGGAGGTGTACCTGCCGGAATCAGAGATGAGGCGCATAAATTTATGATCTAAAACTTTTAGTTTATTCATTGTCGTGCTGCACCACCACACCGGCGCCGCATATGTGATTGCCGTCCTAATCACTATCGTGTGTATTTTTGTTATTCCTGTTAAGTTCGCTACCTCTTGCCAGGAGCGGATACAGACTCCTGGACATGGAGTAGACCTTTCCTATAGTCTCGTTAATGTGGGTGTTAAACGTTAGCCGTTTGTCTTAGTTAACACCCAAATATTTCACGTACCGTTTAATAGGAATTTGTCTACCCCCCGATCGAAAGTGGCGTTAAAATCCGATTTTCGGTGAATCGGCGCGTGAAGATAATCGACTTCTCAGCGTTGATCCGAATTTTCCACTTGTCGTAATACGCCGCGGCACGAGCCATGTGTGCATATTGGCTGCTTGAGCGTTGTGTGAATTAACATACATGAGTGTGTGTCCGTACTTGGCAATATTAGAATTGGGGAACTCCAAAAAGACGGAGACGTATAAATTGTATAACTTTGGTGACAGATACGACCCCTGGGGGACGGCCGCGCAAATGTCCCGAAATAAATGTATAGTCAAGACGCCTCTACGCTCATCCACCTCGCCAGGACGTTAATATAAAGATGTTAAAAAACTAAACCTATTTATTTGAATTAAATAGGTTTAGTAAGGACTAATCTTGCCTAAAAATCGAAAAACTATGGTTTACTGAACAGGACAATTTGTTCTTTCTGTTAGCGTTTCCACCTTGTACAATTTTAAAAACAACACAAACACCTTTATCATTTTTTCACGGATATGCAGTTTGATAAAAACTGTATTTATATTTAAATTGGATAGATAGGTATATGGAAAACTTGTGTTCTGAATATTACGTACGAATGCATATTGAGCATATAGTCAGTAGTTATCTATGTTTTGAAAGCATTCGAATAATATATCTTGCAGTATAATTAAGCAGAACATGAATAAACAAAATAAACATGTTTGGTGAAGTTTTTTTTAACATAAAACTTTTCTCCCTTAATTCTTCCTTAAATTTATTATATTTATTGCCAATTAGTTATCAACGAAAAATTACGATTGTAAACAAGTATAAGTTGCAATTGAGTGCTGCTGATTATGGATATATAAAAGACATACATTTAAAACACAATTCATTTACATCAAATTGGGTGTAAATTATTTTTCATGATTAAAGTTTAGTTGTTACTTCTCAATAAGATGTAATATTATATTTTAAGGGATATTGAAATAACCAATAATAGCTTAGGTACTCTTCAACTGGGCGACGGCCCCTTGGATATTGCATTAATAATAATAGTGGAGTCGATCAAGAATGAAATTGACAGAAATCTTTTGCAACATATTTTTTACGCTATAAACTGCAGAGTATACCTGTTCAGCCTGTACAATCGATGTTTTTTGTCATAGACAATCAATAATAAACAATTTATATTATCAAATAAATGATGAGTGTCTACAAAATAAGAAGAATTGCCCTAAAAACCAGTCAATCGTGCCAACATTTTGTTACTCGTTATTCTCATCATGTTTTAACTATAAGCGCAACACTGATACAGTTTTATATATACATATTTTATTAATTTCTTAATATATATCAAATAACAATGTTGGCACGATTGATTTTCAGGGAAATTTTTCCTATGCTGTGGACACTCATCCTTTGCAATTCAAAGATCTTTTACAGTTTAGTACATTAGCTAAGGAAATATACTATGCCTTAGGTAGTTTACTTATGTTTTTGGGCCTGCTGTTTACGAATCTAAAGTCAAAAAAAAAATCAAAATGGCGATTGCAATATGGTGGATAGAATATTAAGGTAATAGTAATAGTAATAGCAATAATATTGACGAAAAATAATATTTGAGAGTTTTTTTATATTTAC
The DNA here is from genome assembly GCA_936432065.2 of Rutpela maculata. Classification (NCBI taxonomy): domain Eukaryota; kingdom Metazoa; phylum Arthropoda; class Insecta; order Coleoptera; family Cerambycidae; genus Rutpela; species Rutpela maculata. The sequence continues at coordinate 69,617,639 of OW386286.2, read as the reverse complement.
TAGGAAATTACAATAACAAATTTTTTTTATCTCTATATATGGCCTTACAAGCTCAGTGTTTTGGCCACTAACATATTAAAAAGCTAATATGTAATATTTTAGGTAAAACGTAATTGACAAATAATGCGATAATAGATAAAGTTATTATTATGACAGATTATTGTGATGTGCTGCAACCCCTTCAATTAATTCAGATGTATTTGCACCTACTCGAGAAAGAACCTACCAGTAGCAGTTCTAGAGTGATGACATCTGGAATTATCTAGAGAATGGTGGCGTCATCACAGAACAATCGAGATCTGTCATTTTTAGGTATAAAAGCGACCGCATTCTCGGCGGGTAGTTCAGAAAGTACAGAAAGTTTTGAAGTTGGATTTGACAAGTGAAAGTGAGGTCAAGACTTCAATGTGAAAAACAAAGTGATAAACATTGTTATTTTTAGTCAGTAAAGTTCATTCAAGTTAATAATCAGTATTGTGAAGTATCCAGTAAATTATTTAATAAAGTGTGTTAGTGGACAATCTCTTGTTATAATTTTTGGAACCCACGGAATTTGCAAGGGTGGTTCCCTAGGGGTGGAAACACGTTATAAATTGGTGTCAGAAGCGAAATTTTATGACAAGAGGAGCTCTGAAATTGTGCTGGAGTGTTCGAGAAGTATTCTCGAGGGGTTAGTGCTAACACAGAGGACTAATTTACTGGACATTGTTCGAGGGTTATTTTCGAACAGGAAAATAGTGTTAAGTGCATTTTTGAGACATTGTAGAACATTTTAATTAGGACATTAGTGTAATAATTAAATCCTTTAAACTGAGTTGTGATAGAGACACTGAAAAAACTCATTTGTGTTAGTGCGTGAAAAATTTCTAGAACTTTTCTATTTGGACATTAGTGGAGATTATTAAATTCTCTGAACTGGATAGTGACAAAAGACTCTGGATAAGACTTTTTCGTGCTGTTTCGAGATTTTTCTGGAAAGTTCCATTACCGATATTGACGTGGCAGTTAAATTTATTTTATTTTAACATAATCGTATGCCCATTACAACAAGAAGCATGGTTACGGAGAAAGAAATGAAGGACCTACTTGCGGAATTTACGAGGATGATGGCACAGCAGCGTCAGGAAGAAAAAGAAGAACAAGAAAGAAGACGCCAGAAAGACAAAGTAGAACAGAAGAAAAAATGTCAAGAGGAAGAAAAGCGACGTTAAGAAGAAAAAGAAGAGCAGCAAAGAAGACGTCAAGAAGAAGAAAATGACGAATTAAGGAAAATTATAGAGAAACAGCAGAATGCCTTTATGTCAGCCACTGAAGAACTCAAAAATAAGATTGAAGTAAAAATGGACAAGGTCGAGGAGGAAGTAAGCGAAATCAAAGGAGAAGTAAGTGAAGTTAAAGAGAAAGTAAACAAGTTCAAAGAAGAAGTCAAAGGAGAAATAGACCGGCTTAAACGACAGTTGAGAGACAGAGGAAGCCAGCAGGTGGTATCATCAGGTCAGCGACTAAAAGCTCCTTCTTTTGACGGCCAAAGTTCCTGGACGACGTACAAGAGGCAGTTTGAGGCAGCAGAGTGTGCGAACAACTGGGATAACGAAGAAAAGGCCATGGCATTAGTTCTGGCGTTAAGGGGGCAGGCCTCAGAGTTGCTTCAGACTATCCCAGTGGATAAACAAAGGGACTTCAAAGTCTTGGAAGCTGCATTGGATTTGAGATATGGCGACCAACATCTCGCCCAAGTATACCAGGCCCAGCTAAAATCACGGACACAAAAGGCTATAGAAAGTTTACAAGAATTCGAGGCTGCCATAGAGAGACTGGCACACCTGGCGTATCCGAGTGCACCTAGAGAATTTCGGGAGCAATTAGCCGTGGGGGCCTTTTTAGATGGCATAAGGGACGAAGAGGTCAGGCGAGTTTTGAGGCTGACGAGACACGAAAGTAGTAGCGAAGCTTTGGTGCGTGCACTCGAAGTAGAAGCAGCTTACAGGGATACGCCAAGGTCGAGAGTGCGAGCTGTGACTCTCGAAGAATCGCTACCAGAAATTAACCAGAACCCCATGTTGACTGAGATGCAGAAAATGTTTACCAAACCATTCGATAAATTAGATGACCTCGGAAAGCAAGAAAAACAACAAAATAGAGGAAAGCCGAGCGGAGGTATTAAATGTTTCAACTGCGGCAAGGTGGGACACATGAAACGAGACTGTCGACAGCAGAACTCGGAGAGTCGAGTAAATGCTGTGAATGTTGAAGAGAAGCAGGAAAATTATACCAAGGGGGTTGTTCTGGATAGGGAATGCAGTGCCCCCAGAGAAATAAAGATTTCCCAGCTTCGAGGAATTTCGAATAGTCTATTGTTACAAGGCCATGTGAATGGAAGAAAATGTTTGTTTACCATCGACACAGGTACTACGTCATCAATAGTACGTCCAGGATTTATGTCGGGTATAAAGATTAACAAGAGGCAAAATGAAGTGATCGTCCGGACAGCTAAGGGGGACAGGGTTACGGTTCATGGAGAAGTAGACCTGGGTTTGCAGATTGGACAATTAAGGTTCGACCACAGGGTCATCGTGGCTGATATCACGGATGACTTCATTTTGGGACTGGACTTTATGGAACAGTATGGATTTATTGTTGACGTAGGAAAGCGAGTCTTAAGGATTGGGAACGAACAATTTATTCTGTCAAAAGTGAACAACCAATGCGAGAAAACCAGGCTGTTGACAACGCAGGCAGTCAAAACTCCTGCATTATCCAGAAAACCAGACAAGGAAGATTGCAAGCGCTACCCTCAGGTGAGAAAATTGCCGAACATGTTTGAAGTCAACACTGTCAAGGTCGATCTTCCAGACAGTTGGCCAAAGAAAACTCTGAGGCAAGAGCAATTGCGTGATGTAGAAATCGGACCCATGTTGAGAGCAAAAGAAGGTGGAACGCGTCCAGCATGGAAGGATGTTTCCAACAAAGAAGTGGGGCTGAAGGCTTTATGGTCACAATGGGATTCACTTACGGTCGTAGATGGGCTTTTGAGGAGAGCATGGGAAAGCCCAGATGGGAAGCAGGTTGCCATGCATCTAGTGATTCCCAGGTGTCGTGTACCAGAAGTACTCCAGGAAGCACATAATGAAACGTCCAGCAGACACTTCGGCATAAACAAGACGTTGAGTAGAGCACGGGAACAGTTCTATTGGGTTAATAGTCGCCAGGATGTAGAGGCTTGGTGTCGCAAGTTTAAGAATTGTGCTGCCCGTAGGGAACCATTTTCTATGAGCAACTACAGAAATGGAAGTCGAGAACAGCCGAAGAATGACCGAGAGCAGATGAACAAAACTAGTAACCGATTGAAGGCTCGTTATGATCAGAATGCCAGTACAGGGGGATTCAAGGTGGGAGATCTGGTTTGGCTGTACAACCCACAGCGGAAGGAATGGAGACCCCCCGAAACTTCAACCTCCTTGGAATGGACCGTATACTATTATTACCCGAATTAATGATGTCTTTTATCGGATTCAACGAAGCAAAAAGTCCAAGATGAAGATCTTACATTTGAATAGACTGGCAAAATACACCGATGATTCCAAATTGCCTGACCGGGACGTTCAGGCTTAAGGAGGGGGCAGTGTGATGTGCTGCAACCCCTTCAATTAATTCTGATGTATTTGCACCTACTCGAGAAAGAACCTACCAGTAGTAGTTCTAGAGTGATGACATCTGGAATTATCTAGAGAATGGTGGCGTCATCACAGAACAATCGAGATCTGTCATTTTTAGGTATAAAAGCGACCGCATTCTCGGCGGGTAGTTCAGAAAGTACAGAAAGTTTTGAAGTCTTGGATTTGACAAGTGAGAAGTGAGGTTAAGACTTCAATGTGAAAAACAAAGTGATAAACATTGTTATTTTTAGTCAGTAAAGTTCATTCAAGTTAATAATCAGTATTGTAAAGTATCCAGTAAATTATTTAATAAAGTGTGTTAGTGGACAATCTCTTGTTATAATTTTTGGAACCCACGGAATTTGCAAGGGTGGTTTCCTAGGGGTGGAAACACGTTACAAATTGGTGTCAGAAGCGGAATTTTATGACAAGAGGAGCTCTGAAGTTGTGCTGGAGTGTTCGAGAAGTATTCTCGAGGGGTTAGTGCTAACACAGAGGACTAATTTACTGGACATTGTTCGAGGGTTATTTTCGAACAGGAAAATAGTGTTAAGTGCATTTTTGAGACATTGTAGAACATTTTAATTAGGACATTAGTGTAATAATTAAATCCTTTAAACTGAGTTGTGATAGAGACACTGAAGAAACTCATTTGTATTAGTGCGTGAAAAATTTCTAGAACTTTTCTATTTGGACATTAGTGGAGATTATTAAATTCTCTGAACTGGATAGTGACAAAAGACTCTGGATAAGACTTTTTCGTGCTGTTTCGAGATTTTTCTGGAAAGTTCCATTACCGATATTGACGTGGCAGTTAAATTTATTTTATTTTAACATAATCGTATGCCCATTACAACAAGAAGCATGGTTACGGAGAAACAAATGAAGGACCTACTTGCGGAATTTACGAGGATGATGGCACAGCAGCGTCAGGAAGAAAAAGAAGAACAAGAAAGAAGACGCCAGAAAGACAAAGTAGAACAGGAGAAAAGATGTCAAGAGGAAGAAAAGCGACGTCAAGAAGAAAAAGAAGAGCAGCAAAGAAGACGTCAAGAAGAAGAGAAACGGCGACAAAAAGAAAATGACGAATTAAGGAAAATTATAGAGAAACAGCAGAATGCCTTTATGTCAGCCACTGAAGAACTCAAAAATAAGATTGAAGTAAAAATGGACAAGGTCGAGGAGGAAGTAAGCGAAATCAAAGGAGAAGTAAGTGAAGTTAAAGAGAAAGTAAACAAGTTCAAAGAAGAAGTCAAAGGAGAAATAGACCGGCTCAAACGACAGTTGAGAGACAGAGGAAGCCAGCAGGTGGTATCATCAGGTCAGCGACTAAAACCTCCTTCTTTTGACGGCCAAAGTTCCTGGACGACGTACAAGGGGCAGTTTGAGGCAGCAGCGTGTGCGAACAACTGGGATAACGAAGAAACGGCCATGGCATTAGTTCTGGCGTGAAGGGGCCAGGCCTCAGAGTTGCTTCAGACTATCCCAGTGGATAAACAAAGGGACTTCAAAGTCTTGGAAGCTGCATTGGATTTGAGATATGGCGACCAACATCTCGCCCAAGTATACCAGGCCCAGCTAAAATCACGGACACAAAAGGCTATAGAAAGTTTACAAGAATTCGAGGCTGCCATAGAGAGACTGGCACACCTGGCGTATCCGAGTGCACCTAGAGAATTTCAGGAGCAATTAGCCGTGGAGGCCTTTTTAGATGGCATAAGGGACGAAGAGGTCAGGCGAGTTTTGAGGCTGACGAGACACCAAAGTAGTAGCGAAGCTTTGGTGCGTGCACTCGAAGTAGAAGCAGCTTACAGGGATACGCCAAGGTCGAGAGTGCGAGCTGTGACTCTATAAGAATCGCAACCAGAAATGAACCAGAACCCCATGTTGACTGAGATGCAGAAAATGTTTACCAAACTATTCGATAAATTAGATGACCTCGGAAAGCAAGAAAAACAACAAAATAGAGGAAAGCCGAGCGGAGGTATTAAATGTTTCAACTGCGGCAAGGTGGGACATATGAAACGAGACTGTCGACAGCAGAACTCGGAGAGTCGAGTAAATGCTGTGAATGTTGAAGAGAAGCAGGAAAACTATACCAAGGGGGTTGTTCTGGCTAGGGAATGCAGTGCCCCCAGAGAAATAAAGATTTCCCAGCTTCGAGGAATTTCGAATAGTCTATTGTTACAAGGCCATGTGAATGGAAGAAAATGTTTGTTTACCATTGACACAGGTACTACGTCATCAATAGTACGTCCAGGATTTATATCGGGTATAAAGATTAACAAGAGGCAAAATGAAGTGATCGTCCGGACAGCTAAGGGGGACAGGGCTACGGTTCATGGAGAAGTAGACCTGGGTTTGCAGATTGGACAATTAAGGTTCGACCACAGGGTCATCGTGGCTGATATCACGGATGACTTCATTTTGGGACTGGACATTATGGAACAGTATGGATTTATTGTTGACGTAGGAAAGCGAGTCTTAAGGATTGGGAACGAACAATTTATTCTGTCAAAAGTGAACAACCAATGCGAGAAAACCAGGCTGTTGACAACGCAGGCAGTCAAAACTCCTGCATTATCCAGAAAACCAGACAAGGAAGATTGCAAGCGCTACCCTCAGAGGAGAAAATTGCCGAACATGTTTGAAGTCAACACTGTCAAGGTCGATCTTCCAGACAGTTGGCCAAAGAAAACTCTGAGGCAAGAGCAATTGCGTGATGTAGAAATCGGACCCGTGTTGAGAGCAAAAGAAGGTGGAACGCGTCCAGCATGGAAGGATGTTTCCAACAAAGAAGTGGGGCTGAAGGCTTTATGGTCACAATGGGATTCACTTACGGTTGTAGATGGGCTTTTGAGGAGAGCATGGGAAAGCCCAGATGGGAAGCAGGTTGCCATGCATCTAGTGATTCCCAGGTGTCGTGTACCAGAAGTACTCCAGGAAGCACATAATGAAACGTCCAGCAGACACTTAGGCATAAACAAGACGTTGAGTAGAGCACGGGAACAGTTCTATTGGGTTAATAGTCGCCAGGATGTAGAGGCTTGGTGTCGCAAGTGTAAGAATTGTGCTGCCCGTAGGGAACCATTTTCTATGAGCAACTACAGAAATGGAAGTCGAGAACAGCCGAAGAATGACCGAGAGCAGATGAACAAAACTAGTAACCGATTGAAGGCTCGTTATGATCAGAATGCCAGTACAGGGGGATTCAAGGTGGGAGATCTGGTTTGGCTGTACAACCCACAGCGGAAGGAATGGAGACCCCCGAATCTTCAACCTCCTTGGAATGGACCGTATACTATTATTACCCGAATTAATGATGTCGTTTATCGGATTCAACGAAGCAAAAAGTCCAAGATGAAGATCGTACATTTGAATAGACTGGCAAAATACACCGATGATTCCAAATTGCCTGACCGGGACGTTCAGGCTTAAGGAGGGGGCAGTGTGATGTGTTGCAACCCCTTCAATTAATTCAGATGTATTTGCACCTACTCGAGAAAGAACCTACCAGTAGTAGTTCTAGAGTGATGACATCTGGAATTATCTAGAGAATGGTGGCGTCATCACAGAACAATCGAGATCTGTCATTTTTAGGTATAAAAGCGACCGCATTCTCGGCGGGTAGTTCAGAAAGTACAGAAAGTTTTGAAGTCTTGGATTTGACAAGTGAGAAGTGAGGTTAAGTGAATGTGAAAAACAAAGTGATAAACATTGTTATTTTTAGTCAGTAAAGTTCATTCAAGTTAATAATCAGTATTGTAAAGTATCCAGTAAATTATTTAATAAAGTGTGTTAGTGGACAATCTTTTGCTATAATTTTTGGAACCCACGGAATTTGCAAGGGTGGTTTCCTAGGGGTGGAAACACGTTACATTATTATAATATATGAAAAAAAAAATGCGACATTATTATCAAAAAAGTGTGAAAGCGCATAATTTTTCGGCCAAAACTTCTTTATTTTTTATTATTTTTTATAGAAACAAACATCCAAACTGAATAAACATGATTCTTGACATTTTTGACAAAAGTGCCATAGTTTGGGAAATATTTACCATTTAAACTAAATACTTTGTTTCATAAACGTTCGGACGCCATCTTTAAAGTTTCATATCTTCGAAACTTTTAATCTTACAGAAATTAGCAAATTTTTTCTCATTTTATAAGCTCTCTTTATGGTCTTGGTCTTATTGAGCTATTTGTAAAGAAAACTTATATTTTTCGAATTTGTTTATAATTTAAAGAGAAATTTCTTCTAAAGCTAGTGTTTTAAATGGACGAAAAAATCTGAGCATCTTAGAAAAATGGTATTTGAGAATTATTTTTCTTAATTATTACTAATTACAGTAACAAAATGGCGATATATTTATTTATAAAATGTGAACACGTAAGTTATGTCAGCCACCTCGCTGACACCTGCAAGAAACCGAACACCGACGCTAGATAAGGACATGTTAACACATTTTACTTTTACATGCAATGGAAGTACAGTAACGGCAAAATTAAAAAAAAATGTTTGTTCAAATAAGCTTAGAATGTCATGAAACGTCGAGATTATAAGTTTGAGCAAAAAAATACGTCTATCGGTCTGTCGGTCTGTCTGTTTATCTGTCTGTAACTTTTTTTGTGCGCACAATTACTCTTGTACCATTGACTTGAAATTTGGTACCCGTATGTATTTTAACGAGATCTGGAACTAGACTATATTTTTTATCTCATACCGTTGAAGGGTTGAGGAGTAAATTAAAAAAAATCGAATTCATTCCTAGTTCATAACCTTTTTTTTGGTCATGTTTTCGCTAGATGTGATATTTTTCGAGTTGTTTGATATAAACTGTTTTGAAGTACCCGTTTTCTCGAGCTAATATCGCTATTTTCAAGTCGTTATAACTTATAAAACTATCAGTTTATATAAAAAAATTATATATGTTTCTTTTGGTACCCATAATTACTTCTTTTTAGATGCCATCCTCGAAGATAGGGTGGCATATCCGCTCCCTGTAAACTGAGCAGAATCCGTCTCCTCCATATATTTACAATTAAATTATTAAACTATAAACCGAAGTTTAATCCAATGACACTTTTTGAATTAAAATTGCTAGTTATTGTATTAGCGAGTTTCAAAAAATTTACTATTCAGTGGCGCCAATCTATTCAGTGCATTTGCGTTTATTTTTTGACATTTAATCTTGAAATTGAAGATCTAAGATACATTTTTGGTATAAGTATTCGTGTTTTTTTCTTTTTTTTTTTTTGTTTTATGTTCTGAAAAAATACAAATTGTTAACTTTTCTGGTAAAAAAATGCCTTAATTTTGTATTTTGCAACAATTATTTGTTTAAACAATTATTTATTAATAAGGGTACGAAATAAATTGATAATCTTTGAAGTTTTTAGTTTAAAAAAGACTTTGCAAAAAGTTAAACAATTTCATCCTTGTTCGCCGGGTTCCGAAGTTAAAATAACCCTCATCGACTCCACTACAAATAAATAAATAAACACGTCATTTTAAAATCGCAACACCCCGTATTTTATATAAAAATACCCTTTTACTTAAAATTCGACTCAATGTTATGCACTTCAGTAGATAGGGGAAAGATTATCATCAACGACGAGGAGTTGTATTCCATAGAACTAACACAACAATAGGGAATAAAGTTCATGTCAAAGTTCGTCGCTTGCGAAAATATAAAACATGTCTATAAGCTTGCTAGCCCTAGATCAACGATTCGGTGTTAATATTAAAAGGTCATGTAGACAATGAAAAGCACTTATAATTAAATATGAAGCAACTCAGTATAATACTATAACAATTTTTAAAAAATGTGAAGAAGCACATTGTTTCTATCATATCTTCTTTGTTTTTATGCTATATAGTACAGTAACTTTGTGACTCACTTCGGGGTAATTCTATAACAGTTTTAAATTCAAGTATTTTTGGATAGTTTGATTCAAAATGGGTTAAATATGAAATATTAAAAAGAAATAAGGGTGATTGAAAAAAAAAAGTGATTGGAATGTGTAGATCGTTGAATTCTACCGCAGAGAAACCGTATAACGTTATTTTTGCTTTAATGCCTACCGAATTACAGGGGGATAAAAATATTGATTTTTAAACAAAAAAACACTGATTTTTTAAAGGTTTTAAGCAAATTACTCAAAGAGGATCACATTTTCGAAAAAGTTTGTGATAACAAAAAAGTTAGCTTATGAATAAAAAAATAATCCATAAAATGAAAAATTGTTTAGGTTCGTTGTTGCCGAGATACAGTTAATGTTAGGTGCATTTAAACGTAGCTATGAACAGGTCACGCTCTTCAAACAGCCATAACTCTGATTTAAAAAAACCTTTAATATGTACCTTCAACCGAATTAAAGCTTATATGAAATTTTCTTTTGTCAAATTTTGATATCTGCAAAATCAAAAATGGTACAAAGTCAATAAAGTCAAAATTCTTATTTTTTACACAAAAAAGTGCCTGTTTTTTTGGTTCCAGTAAATTCCAATTTAAAAAAAAATTGCAAATCGTGGTTTTTGTTAGTCCTAACTATTAGGATACGCTCAATTTTTTTTTTACGATATTGCTCGTTTGGCGGTAAAATCGCACAATATTTTCAATTATAAAGGAATAATCATGATTGTTATACTTTTTTAATATTCACTCACGTCGTTGGACATCGCATGTATGCATGTACTTGTGTAAATATGTATAAAGATGAAAATGACTCAAAAATTGATGAATATGAATAAATATAAGTATTAAATTTGGGTTAAAGCTCTAAGTTCAATAACGGGGTACTTTATAGTTACATTAAATGAGGTAGTAGATTTTTTGTTTCTATCTTGTATGTATTGTAGAGAGTATGTAGAATCCAAGTTTTAGACCTCCAAACCCTTGGCAAATATTTTGTGAGAACGAAAAAACCACGAATTTTTGGCACTTTTTTCAGTTCGTGGCTTATATACTTAAAAACAATGCATCCAATCGAAAAGTCATTTATTATCAAAATTGAAGAGCATTAAATTTCGCTTCGAATGAGTACCTCAAAGTTGAGTTTTTTTGCTTAATATTGATATTTTCTTAAAATTCCTTAAAATTGGAAAACCAGGTAATATATGAACTTGAAATTACATGCTCCACAACTTTCATTATATACATTTTTCATTTTTTTTCATTAGTCGTTTCAGAGCTGAAGACGTTTAAAAAGTTGCCCAGTGTGAATTTTTTACAAGTTGGTAAAAACTGTTGTTATTCGACTGCCAATTACGCCCATACCTTTTGATGAAATTTCAAATTGAGATAGTCATTCGAAGCGAAATTTAATGCTCTTTAATTTTAATAATAGATGACTTTTCGATTAGATGCATTGTTTTTAAGTTATAGGCCACAAACTGAAAAAAGTGACAAAAATTCGTGGTTTTTTCGTTCTCACAAAAATTTGCCAAGGGTTTGGATGGTTGGATTCTACGTACTCTCTACAATACATACAAGATAAAAAAAAATCTACTACCTCGTTTAATGTAACTATCACCCCCTTTCGATGACGCCGCTCCTGAACTATCTGTATAGTTGATAAAATTGAAAAATATGTATTATTGTTTTATTAATTTGCTACACCCTAACACGAAAACCCGATTCAAATTCGTAATCAGCAACCCCAAAACTATAAATAATATTAGTTTCATTAATAAATTCCCAGTACTTCCTTTATACTTATTTTTTAACTTTGGGTGTGATTTTCATCCTCTTAGAAGTAAGAGCAATTATTTTTATTATTAGGGGATGAATTTTATGTCTCAAAATGTAACAATCTGCTAATTTCTCAAAATAAACAAAAAATAATTATTTCGTCCATTTTACCCCTTTTATATCTGCCGTATTGAGGGTGCAACATACAATTTTTAATTTTTGATTTCATATTCGTGATCAGCGATCCCAAAAACATAAATAAGTTTCATTAATTTATCCTCAGTACTTCGTTAATTATTGATTTTTGAATCTTGGGAGTAAAAGCACATCTATTCCTTTTTAATATTTGAAGTTCATAATACCCTAAAGTTTAAGAGTCAGCTAAAATAAAAAAAATTCCTTGCCGCTATAGAATGAGTCTGGGTACTTTTTGATACCAAGTGACTGTACTAATAGAAATAATAAGAAAACCACTTGAAAACCTAATTAATAATCTTTCGATTTTATGAACATGTCAGTATCAACTTACGTAATTATAACTGACTGACATCTATATTTCTGTTAAGTTAATTTTAATAATTTATTGTCAAAAGAACAATTTAGACAAATGAAAAAGGGCATTTTCTTACCTAAGAGTTGTAGTACTTTTTTTTTTAAATCAAGTGTTGCTCAGCACTGGTCCCATTATAGTTTTTCATCGAGCTGTGTTCAATACACAAACTCTCAAAAACTGGACAATTAATTCAATTTTTTTCACGATTACGATACTACCATTCGGTAAGCGAGGGATGTTAATATCATCATCAATAAACATAAATTAGTTTTCCTTTTCACAAAAATTTAAATTTAGTTTACGACTACTTATTAGGCTTACCTGATTCGATGAAAAAGAAATATTATAACTTCATGTAAGATTGAGTTTTAATATAAATTAAACTGATTAATAAAGTTTAGCTCTAAATGAATTTATGTCTGACGAGCTGTCAAATTATCAGCTCACCAGCTAGGAAAACTAATAAATTTTAATTACTAGCAAAATTTAAAATTGAAATTGTAGCTTCCGGAAATTTTACGGAATTAATTTTAATGAGTGCTTTTAACCGTGAAATGATTTATCCATTTCACACTTACAAATAACAAAATTATAAAATACTGATTTTGTAAATGCACTGTATATATTTCTCTTATAAATCTATTAGGCCAGTGTCCAAGTCACAAAGATTTCAGAAATACAGAAATAATTCAAACAAAACGTTTCTTATCTTAAATTGGTTCATTGGGTTGTCATTGAAAAATCTTTAATATATCCCATTCGAGCGACGTGACGCCCGGAATCCTCTCTCCCCTCCAGGAGGAGGAGTCACGAGAATATGATTTTTTTTTTTATTTCCGGCCTTCCCGTTGAATTTACGACAAAAATGGCTATGTACAAACGTGAAGTTTATAAAACTCTACAAAACAGGTCATAGTACAGTCCCACAAAAAAAGTGGTCTGCGCGGGGTTACTGACCACACCTATCTCTTGTATTTTGAACACGAATCTGATCTTAGTTTTTCCCCAGCACGTCAGGTTTTTCTTTTAACGTAAATAAATATATAAATATTACGATTCAACAGACTTTTTTGCTCTAAAAAAAAACCTGACGTGCTGGGAAAAAACTAAGGTCAGACTCGTGTTCAGCGGGTCAAAATACAAGGGATAGGTATGGTCAATACCCCGGCGCAGATCACTTTTTTTTGTGGGCCTGTGTAATTAGCGTCCAAAGTTGAGCTAAATAGCACGGCTTTCAAATTTTCAAGTTTCGTGCATGAAACTAACTTTAATAAAGCTTTAATAATATATAATTATAAAAATAAAAATTAATGTCTATTTAAAACAGTCAGGATGGATTTTTTTAATAAGTAGACCAATTATATTTAAGTTTAATTTAATCAAGTCATCGTCTCTTCCGCGTTATACGATATTCTGTACACGATTCATTTGAGGTTGTCGGTTGTGTCTGTAGATTTTCTGCGTTATTTCAACTTCTGGTCCCTCAGTATATACACTCAAAGAAAATGGTAGGTGAATTCGACCAAAAAGAGCATATGAAATCGCGCCTATCTAGTTTCATAGTTAAATCAATCAGAAAAGAATAGTCATACAACAACTTTGTTTTCGTAAACAAATAGTAGTTCATATCTTCTTGTAGAACAACAAATTAAATAGTACAATGACATTTTTTTATGTTCACTAACCATTTTCAATTTGGTCTACAATTAAATAGTACAACGACTTTGTTTTTTGTTCACCAACTAATTTTTAGGTTGATCTACACTTTATTGTATGATGAAGTTTTTTTTGGTTGGCCAAAATCTCAGTATTGAGATATCAGACGACCCAAACCAAAGATTAGAGATCGTTTATAAGATCCATCCAAATATGTCGATGATCCCCGAGAGAATTTGAACATTGCAATCATGTTATTAATTTTCTATAAATTCATAAGAGTATAAGATAATGCATGATTGATTATTGTCAGTGATTTGTATGTGGCGTCATCTAGGAATAATTTCTGTAATAGACTACGTGGTAAGCAAGCCAATTTTACGGTAATTCCCTTTTAGAACTTCTAGAAGACAACAATAATGTTTGTCTACAAAGTACAATAATACAGCGAACTAATACTGGGTTAGAATTACAATTCGATAATACTTAATAAAGTCTACTATTTATCTAGTTTCATTTGACAAAATTCAACAAATTATTAGTAAGATGAATAAATTATAGTCTTTTGCACCTATTTTTTAAGTTAATGTGTATTTTGTTGTGTGACAATCACCTTTTGTTTAAAAATACTATTAAATATACTTCAATTTAACAAAATGAACAATATATATACTATTTTTTTGATTGATTTAACCCATACTATTTGCAAACAAAAGCGCTGATGCGGCCTCTTAATTCATCAAAGTGGATGGCAGAACGATGTTATGTTTATGTAAACAGAACTGCGGATTAACTCTACAATAATATTGGTTTATCCGTCAACTATAATAGTAGAGCAAACTGCTACTGGGTTTACAATTACAATTCGACAATAGTTAAAAATAAAATATACTATTATCTAGTTTAATTTGACAGAATTCAACAAAATAATAGTCAGACGAAAAAATAGTAGTCTTATTCATCTATTTTTTAAGTTAATGTTTGTTTTGTTGTACGACAACTTTTCATTAATTAAAATAACAATCACCTTTTGTTTAAAAATATCATCAATATAATTTAGTTTTAACAAAATTAATGATATTGTTAGTTAACCATTTCTTTTTTGTTGAATTTACCCATACTATTTCTTTGAGTGTACAATTCCATTACTGTTGTCATCATTCTCATCTTCACCATCGCCATCATTATTATTAAAATGTTGAAGTTCAATTTCAATTGGCTTGTTATAGTCTAGCAAATCCTCCTCTTCAGCATTAACGATAGTGCATGATTCTCAAAACTTTCGCAAATTATTGAGCAGTAAAGTTTTACTTTCCAAAAACTGCAAGCTTCTTGACAGTCTTTTGTGCATCTGAAGGAAATTTGGCCAAAAATCTCTTGGACTGGTTTTCCAACCCCATCCCAATGGACCATTTTTGAACCTGGCGATAGATTCCTAGGCAATGTTGACAAGTTGCTTCTTTAATTGGCGGCAGTGGTGCAAGGTTTCCTCCTCAGAGATATTGAGAACATTTCTGACCGCTATTATTAAGTGAAATGTTATCGGATGTCGCTCCATGTGGAGATTAAGACTGGCGGAGCGTTAAGATTTTTAAAAGGACTTGCGTTGTTACAATTTAGTATTGAAAATACTTCTGGGCGTGTGTATATGAGAGCCGTCTATGCGACACGATATGCGACAGATTCTGTCGGCCAGTCGTTCAGTTTGAACGCTTTGTAATACCATCTCTTGACGTAAACAAAATATAACCTAAGTTGGCTTTCAACGAATATATAGTCTATAATGGTCGATATACAAGTGCTTCGGTTGCCAGTGAAATGAAAAAATTTATTGAACTGTTGAAAAGATTTAGATAGATAGATTTAGATGTTCAAATATAAGGTAAAAAAAAAAGACGAGAAAGGACAAATTAATGACAAATTAAAATAAATGAAATTAGGAAAAGTTAAGACAAATATTAAAAATTCTGAATATAACATAAATGGTGTAAAAAAATAGAAAATAAAATTTAGAAATTCTTTCTATTGTAATTTTAGTATTTTTCTTAGGAGATGATGAGTATTACTTTTCTAAAATGTTTATGATTTTATGTTTATGTTTATGAAATTCAAATTAGCAAACTGGCAGCTGTGTCAGGTATTTTCAATAAGACTAAGATAGTTGCGTAAGATGTAATGCCTGTGAATGTTTAAATACATTTTTGTTCCTCTTTTTAAAAAAGGCTAAGGTCATATTGCAGCCGCAGAAGGCGCCAAAGAACAATATATGCTCTGAATATAATTATGCACTGACAATTTACACAATCTGAACGATCAACATTAGGCTGCTACACAAAGCAATTCGTCTACCAAGAGAGACTGATGGAGATTCTCCCCTCCGCTTCTATTATTATAAAGACATGTTTACCGCTACTATCATAAGCAGATATATGAATATCTACAAATATATTCTTACCATAATGGAAATTAACAGACTTAGAATATACCTGGTTCAAAAAGGCCATTGCATAGCAAATGACAACAATGACAAACAAAGAAATTACTTCGAGAATTTGAAGGTCACGCAACTTAGTTTAAGAGCGCTCCGGAGTGTGTAAATTTGCGAATCGTAATTACTCTCATATGAACCGTTATTTTAAAATTTGGTTTTCGCTATTATTTCTTTTGAGATGTTAGAATTGTGGAAAATGGGGAAGATAATTCAAAAAAAATATATATGCATTTATTTCCTTCATTTTTGTTTTTTTTTGAGAAAATTTTAGTTTTCCATGAAAGGTATAATTTATTTAGGAATTATCCCTGCGACAGAATTTAAAAAAAAATGAATTATATATTTTTAATTTGCATCCTAATATATCAAGGAATTTTTGCTGTTGAATTACAATCAAGATTGTCCGTTTCATTTATCGTTCTCCCTCGAAGAGAATCCTTTGGCCGGAGAACGTCGCGAGTAGCTACAAAAGTAATGTGTTTACAATTTACTAGTCATAGGCGGACCGAGCGAACCCTTAGAGATAACGCGCTTTATTTTTAATTTTGATATAAGAAACATATTTATATTTTACGTGCGAATAATTACGTAGTACGTTTACTTTCTAGGTTTGTGTGGTGTATCATTGTATACATTTTTTCGTTTTTTAAAGTCGGAGGAATTATTAAGACGTCGAAGGATCTCAAATATCTATTTTAACATTATCAGCAAAAGAAAAAATCGTAGACTATAATTAGAGAAGTTTTCTAAAATATTTATAAAAATTTATTAAAAACTTGTAAAATTAATAATATAGGTACAAAAAACGCAAAGCAAATGTGAGGCGAGAAATTTTAAAATTATAAACAAATTTGGATATAGTTTTAATTAATTGAATAGTGCCACTCCTTCATTGTTGGTAAGTTGTTTATAACAAAAATTAACCAAAAATTTTGAGAAATAACCATAGTAAACATTATACTCTGCTCGATTTACTGAGCATTTCATACAATTGTTGTATGTTTTATATGAGCTTTTTTGTAAAGAATGTTAATTTTAGGCATCTTTATTATACTCTTTGCAAAAACGAAGAGTATAATGCATTTGATCGGCACATTTCTAAAACCGGAAATATCGCTCGTAGAGAAAAAAATGTCATATAAGTCCGATTGTATTGAAATTTGGAAAGTAAGGTAGTGTTAGCTAGAGGAAGAATCCTATTGTTTTTGAAGAAAATCAATCAGTAAATAATAAAGTTATTATTCATTTAATTTAAAAAAATATATTTTTTTAATTTTTGTCGCTTGTACTTAAATAGAAATCTTGCGAAATGTTATCTATATATATTTTTTTTGTTTATTCATTTTACTAATATTTATATTTTATAATAATATATCCAATGTGTTGAAATATGATTTTCGAAACATATATATTACAAACATTCAATTTTTGTAGTAATGTGTGATGGTTCAAAGTTTTGCCTTGCAATACAAAGATCGTGTGTGAACCCCAGACAGGTTGGATGTTTTTTTTTTTCAATTTTTTTTTCATATATTTGTTTTCACAACAAAGTTGATATCGCAAAATTTAGGATGTCCAAAAACTAACATTATTTGCAAGAAAACAGCGAAGAGTATCCTATAGAATGTGTAACAATTATATAAAAAGCTCAGTAAATTGGCGAAGAGTACGTTTCTAGCTTGTTTTATTTTATTATGCAAATTTAGTTGATGAAACACTCGTCTGTATACAATAAATGACTAAATCCAAACTATTTGTATTTTGCTTCGATTTCAAGTCAAAATTTACTCCAGTCAATCTGTACATTTGTAGGGTGTGAAAAAAACATTAAATTTTTTCTTAGTATTGTAGGGGGATTCTTCATTAACAATCCAAGTTTTCATCCTCAGGTGGGGCTACTTTATCGACGACATCTTGTCATACGTTTGTTCGGAATAACTCTTCTGTTGATTGTACGGAAAAAGTATTTATTATTATGAATTTGGTAGACGATAAAGTTATCGAAAACTGTAATTTTTTTGAAGCGATTAATGATTTAAAAGTAACGTCGCGAAAGTTTAATAATTAATTTCTCTACTATTGAACGAATAGATACGTTTGAATGCGGCTTATTGCTTACCGTGGGTAATAATAGTATTTTATTCAACGAGCAAGTAATAGCTGTTATACGCGAATAGAATACTATATTTTATCTATGACCCTCTCTTCGCTTGAAATCATATTTTCACAACAAAGTGCAAATTATTAAAAAAACATGATAGCAATTTTAAAATCAAGAAATCAATGTGTGTACGACAGATTGAATCGAGTCATGGCATGCACGATGTTTTTGAACTATAAAGCGTCTTTTGTGATAGACAAGTATTGAGTAATGAACATGAACTCTTCGAATTGGTTTTAACACAATGAGTAATGAATTATTAAGGCCGTGAGTAATGAGCTTATTACTTATTCAAAATATGTCTATAAAAACGAATCATTCAATAATCGTAGAAAATAGTATATTATTCAACGAATGATGGCTATTACTCAAGAGGATGACATTCACTGAGTGAGTAACAGCTATCACACGCGAGTAGAACACCATACTTTTTCTACAACTACTCAACAGGAAGTTGCGCTTTAAGGTAAATTTGCCGAAAATAATAATTGTCACAAATTGCGAGATTTTTCGGAAAAAATGCGAAGAGGCACATTGTATCGACTTACTTTATTTTTTAGGCAGGAGAAAAAATGTAAAAAAGGGCTTTTAGCTTAATCAATAATGTTTAATTTGGTTTTTTAACTTCCGGAAATTCCGAAAAAACGGCTCCGAGTGCCACGATGGAATGTGGTGATTTTTTTCAAAAATCGAGATATTGTTTAAACGTGTTTTTTATGAAACTAAGATACTATTGACACATTTTTTTTGTGTCATAGAAAGGGTTAATATGCAAAAAAGGGTTTTTGCCAGGTCGTCCAAAGGAAGCTGTTGTTTGCAGAGTATGTAATATCAGAACCAATGGTCTAAAAATGTTTTTATGGCTGTTAACTAAAAATTTCTACACTTGACAGCATTTTTCTTTGTAGTGGTTTTACCCCATTCACCCTTATATTCACAACGTGTTTTAAAACAAATGTTGTTTTCTAAATAGCCAAATTCATAACATAAAACCTACAAAGAAAACTGCTGTCAAGAATAAAACATTTTAGTTAACAGCCATACAAATATTTCTAGAGTAAAAACACCTTTAGACCATTAGTTCTGATATTACATTCTCTGCAAACAACAGCTTCCTTAGGATAACCTGGCCAAACCCATTTTTGCTCTCTTTATGACACAAAAAAATGCTGTCAATAGTATCTTAGCTTTATAAAACTACGTTTACGCAATATCTCGATTAAAAAAAAATCGCCACGTTCATGACACTTGGAACCGTTCTTTCGAAATTTCTGAAAGTTGGGCCTGGATGCCAGACCTGACCACGAAAAATGTTGTCAAGGGTATTTTTGGATTTTTTAGGTCATCTTAAAACATGTATTAAATGGCCAGAAAAAAAATTCATTAAAAGTACTATGTCAAATTTCAATTTGAATTTTACAAGTCACATAACCGCGCAGAGATCTAACCCCCATTTCACCCCCTCCTCCTGCATCTACTGACAAACAGACAACAAAAAATTGAGGCAGGTACATTTTTGCTGTCGTATGAGCTAATAGCCATAATTTGGCTTTCCCCCTACAATACACAAAAATTTGTAGATATTTACACAAAAACTTTCCTCTCTGTTTGGCATACTTTATTTATAACTTTTTCAGTTGCATGACCACCCTGTATATTTCGTTTACTAAAATTATCAGACCAGATCGGTTTTTGTGCTGGCAGTAGTGGTCGTTTCTTATTTTTTAAAGTGACTCTGTTTTTCATTAAAATAATGTCAGGTTCCTCCTCGATAATTGTGTCAACTGCAGTCCAAATATTATTTACATCAAAGTGATCACCCTGTATATGTTTTATAAATTCCTTCCTTGACAGTTGTGTTAACTACATGCGAAATATTATTTCCCACCATTACGTTTTTTTTATTATTTTTTGTATTTTCGTATTTGACAGTAGTTGTGTTAACTGCATGCGAAATATTACTGTCTTCCGTCACACTTTTTTCCTTAGCTAACAGTAGCGTCAACTACCTACGAAATGTTTTTCTTCTTCGTCAAATGGTTTTGTAGGTATAGCGCCAAAAGAGAGACAGACAGACTGACAGCCGGAATAAAAAAAAAATCGTAATCTACATACCTAGTTTGAAATGTGAAAATCTTGAGAAATCCCAGAAGGTGATTTTTTCATAATTACAATACTTCCCTTCGGTAAGCGAGGGAAGTAAAAATATTCCTATATATATTTTTTCAAATGTCTATGTTGGCAGGAGTATCCACTGTTGCTTAGATTATTATTAATTGTAAACTTCAACATATCTAGATGAAAATCGTATCGACGGTTGAATATTATGTTATTATGAAATGTATATTAGTAAAATATATAAAAGAAATGGCAGGAAATAATGTTCCACAACATTTTCATTCAATTATAAAAAACAAAAATTGAGAAACCAAATTTCTTACATTTAAATGATTAATACCTTTTTCATTTACTAATCGATTTTGATCAAAAACAATAAGACTCCTCTTCTATCTAACACCAACTTACTGTCAATACAATCGGACTTACGTGCTTATCGTGCTTACAAAAAACGGATCGAATGGACAGACGAACGCATGGACAGCCAGACACTCGAACAGACGGACATTTTAAAAGTTGTTCAGTATTTTTTCTCTATCACACTAATATGAAAATCTGCTTTCTGAGCGACATACAGTTTTAGATACCGTGTGTGTAGTCGCGGGCTAGCCATGGGGAGAAGAATTACAACATCGCGCGTGCCAGCTGGCTGAAATGAAATAACAGAGCTGGAATGCTCCATCGACGGACGAATTTACGGCTGCCGGTGTTGTCAAATCTCTCGCGCTACGTGAATGTACATGCCTAATGGGAAATTACACGCATGATATGTGCCGATTTGACCAGTGCCAACCAGTGACCAACTATACGCACAGAGCTTATTGAATAAAACAACTTACGGTGTTCATTTTAGTTGTACCAACGATTATATATACACATTTACTTTAGAAGATAATGCGGCCCAAATTAACATTTCCCAAAAAATGCCTCCTACCGGAGTAAATAGACCCATGTTATTTAAAGTGTTTGGAAATAAAAATCCAGTTCAAGAAAAAAATAATATTTAATTCTTTTATTAAATATATTTTTAATAGTATACCTTTATTAATTATTCTGTATTATTTATTATTATATGGATATAATTATATAACCTAATTCTACCGTTAGTTCCCATTTATTTTTTAAACACAACAGCGCAATTTTTAAAGAAAAAAATTTGTAAACCCCGTTTTGCGATAACAATAAAAAACCGATTTTACTAAATATTTAATTGCTTTATATAATTTATTTTTGTGTTCATTATTAATAATGCTGATAATTTGACTGAGACATATTAATACATATTTTACAAGGTATAACACGCCTATGACTTATTGAAAACAGTTGTTAAAACTCTCGGGACGCGCAATTAAGTAAATAAAAAATCCATAAAGGAAGGTCGTAAAACTCATTTAATGGGAACACATTATTTGATATGAAATATCTACAACGTAACCCTTTGTTTAACGTGAAGATATTTACAATTGAGATATATAACAAAACTAGTGATGACGCTATCGACTCCGGAGAACTCTTAACTTTGAACGCCAGTTGCCTGTAGAAATATGCATCTGAAAATAAAATTGTATACAACCTATATATAGAGAATTGTATAAGCTATAATTTTGTACATAACTATATTTATTTTAAATTCAACAGGAAAGTAGGAAATCGCGAAAAAAACGCATTTTTCTGACCTACCCCCTCCCTTGTAGGGTGGGTTCCGGGCCGCATTCGGGAGGGTTAAATTATAAGGACTTCTCACTGACAACCAGCTGAACCAATTTACATTACAAAACCTTTTGTTTGGATTATTTCTCCCCCAAAATACCTGACCCATGGTCTATGTAGGTTAGGAGCCAGATAGTTTTATCTTCCAATAAGTTAAAACCAAATCAAATTTATTCGCCATTTATATTAAGAGACGATCTACTAGAACAGTCGATACATAATCCAGCCGAATATCCACGGTAGTGGAGCGCCTGATCAATTAAAGGGCTGGAGGGCAGGAAGGCAGAAATAGAATTAAATAATAATGAAAGCAAACCCCCCCCCCCCCAAGAGACTCAACAAAACTTGAGAATTATAAAAGAGAAATAATAGTAAGGTACGTGCATAATGTGTTGACTGCTTAAACCGGAAAAATCACTGAAAACGCCCGCTACAGACAATGTACCAAGACAGAGAGTAACTATGGCGAGCCATTCAATGGGCATGTCCACAAAAAAAAATAATATACATTAAGCTCCTAGTACCAAAATCAGATTTTTTTTGTTTATAAATATTTTTATTTTGCAGTTATTCGTAATAGAAATCATCTCAACGAAGCGATACTAAGAAACGTTCCTAAGGTAGACATGACGTCAGTGACGTCACCTCCTTGCAGGCACATCGGCCTTTGTGTGTAATGTGGGCCAGTTGTTTTTCAGTGAAAGACTAATGTAATAATATTAATCAACATGTTTTAGAACCCCTGTATCCAAAATTTAACATTTTGATTTACGATTTTCGAATTATGGCCACCTAAAATTATATTTTTCAAATATCAAATAATTAATAACTTTTAAATGAAAAACGAAAAAAAGGCATTCTTCATTTTCTTTTTAAATTCACTTTTTCTACAACACAGCGTCATCTATACTTTCAAATTTCATAAGCCAAAAATTTTGATTGAAAAAACATTTTGAAACACTAGCCCTGTAAATTATTTGTCTATTAGGGATTGCCGAATTTGAAAGCATGGATGACAGTGGGTGATTCGTTTCCAAATTATAAATTATTTGATATTTAAGATTTTTGGTAATTTTTCAATGACAATTCTTGGCCTATGAAATTTGAAAGTATGGGAAATATGAAAGCTGGGAAAAAAGAATGACTTTTTTTCGAAATATAATTCGTTTAAAAGTTATTAATTATTTAATATTTGAAAGATAAAAATTTAGGGGGTCGTAATTTGAAAATCATAAATCAAAATGTCTTTAAATTTTGGATATGGGGATTCTAAAGCATGCTGATCAATAATGTTACATATTAGTCTTTCAATAGAAAACAACGGGCCCGCATTAGTCATACAGGCCCGCGTACCTGCAAGGAGGTGACGTCATATTACTAGCCTCTGCCTGGGAACATTTCTTAGCCTCGCTGCATTAGGGTCATTTCTATTACGAGTAACTGGCAAAATGAAAAATATACATATCTTTTTATTGTTACATTAGTTTATAATACCGATAAATATATAATTTCCAATGGAATTTAAAATTTTGTGGACATGCCTCTTGATCTTAAAATTTTGTTTCTAAATAGTTTTAATAAATGTTTCTTGATAATCTAATCCTATTTGAACAAAACTGAAATTCCATTTTTTTTATCGTTACTATACTTCCCTTCCACCACGTGGATATGGAAATAAAATAACGTTTTAAATCACAGTTTAAGCAATTTGACATTCGGTCCGCCTGTTCCCGATTCCTTGAAGCAGGTTTTTGTGCTTAATTCCCTTCCCTGTGTCAGTAAACTAAGTTTGTCTTCTTTTTAAACACACGTAAGCTTTATTGTTCCTTTTAAATATTCAAACGTTAAAACCTTTTTTAGTTCGTCCTCCGACGGAAGGAGATTTTTGTTTCATCTACTTGATTTCATTAAGTTGATCCGGTTTCATCCCATCCACCGTCAACTGAAATGACACCAAGCGTCGTGGATGTCTGGCTGGCTTCGGGGACGGCTGTCGAAAATATATTATATTTAACTTAAAGATTAATAAATCTGTGTTGAATTGTTGTATGTGTATACGGAATTAGCACGTTAATTTAATTTGGAGGTGGTATTTTATGACGTCAGAATATTTTCAGTGATGCTTGCAAGGCTTAAAATATTGGAAGTACTTTCTATGAACTCTATTACAAATATTAATCTCGATACATTATTAAGACACCTACACAGAAAATCGATTTACCAAAACTTATACGCAATAAATTTGATTTTATTAATTTTGGTTTCTACTAAATGTAAGTAAACACTACATATTGTCAACAGGATCTAAACTTAGACCAAATTAGGTCACTGTCCATATGAGTAATAAAATTCTGATTTCCCCAGTGATACTTAAACCCAGTACGACATTAATTAAATATAAATAGGTTTTTAGCTCTCATAACCCTCTGTTTCATATTTAATTGAAAACTTTGAGAGTTCAGAGCACATTTTCGTAGTTAATCCTTGAATATGAAATAATATTGACGACTTTAAATGTCAAAGTATTCAATGAGATTGTCTGTTACTTTGTGATATACCAGAATAACAAGTATCGAACACAAAACTTCTTTGTTAAATCACTATTTTAGTTCCACATTCACGAATAGACGGCTCGCCAACTTCTTTTGCACTTGTCTTTGAACATTGCCTATGCGTAAACGGTTCGTGTGATTTTTCTGAATAGGGTACTTGTATTGTAGATATAAAAATATATACGGCATCACTCTAACTGAAGGATCTATACCTTTAAATATCTAAAGTTCAGAGAGTAAGTAGCTGTAAATACAGACCGGTGCCACTGCATACACTATTAAAGCTAGGCCTAAAACACAGTGAACATATCTTTTATTTTATTGTAAGTAGATACCGAATGCAAAGTTTGAATAACCAAAATCGCGTTATTTAGTGTGGTGACTTAGAGCAAATACTAGTCAGAATCGTGACATGCTGGATTAAAGCGCCAAGCGCCAGTTATTATATACCCTCAGTACTATCAATTCAGGAGGGAGTGCCCGATTTCAGTGTCCGCCATCTTGAAATACAACACTATCTTTGTTTTCTTTGGACTGTAACTGTAAATTTTCGAATTTGATGTGATTTTTTACTCTCACCAACTTTGTAGCAAAAAGAATTTAATTTAAACTAAATTTGCTACAATTTGATACCAGAGCCGCTACTGTAACTTTAATATTTTAAGAGATACAAGCTTCCAAAGTTTTGGACTTTTTTCAGGTTATTACGAAAATCAGTTGGGTTTACAGCAACACTATTCGAATCATGTTTAATCTAGACTAAATTTGTTACAACTTTAAACTCTATAGTGATATGGTCTTCTTACCATGGATCAAGAGACAACTTCAGGATTGCCTAAGAATCGATGTTGCATGGGACATATACAAGTCAGATGGTCTGAAGGAAACTACACGCATGAAGAGAGGGAAGGGAGAAAGGAGAAAAGTCACAAGGTAAACCACACTGCTCAAAAATGTTGTTACATATCTGAAGAATTCAGAGAACAAGAGAGGTTCGCCCTAATTAAATGATGCAGTCGCCGCTTATGACGTACAAGAAGGTAAAGAAGTATACATAATCCATGGTAAATCTGTTATTTCAAAAAATAGCAGTGCACCGATGTCCGAAACTGACCACGAAGAAGCTGATACCAGAATGTGTCTTCATATATGGATGCATTACAAAAGGGTGCAACCAACATCCTCATAAGTGGAGTTGACACAAATGTTATTGTGATACTAGTAGGCATCTTTTTCGAGCTACAAACTTACAAACCTAATATTCAACTTTGAATTGAATTTGGTGAGGGTAAACACTTCCAATATTATCACATCAACGCCATCTGCCAAGAGCTCGGAGAAAATATGTCGCAAGCATTGCCCTTTTTCTATGCTTTCGCGGATTCAGACACTACATCACAATTTTTTGGAAAAAGTCAGCATGGAAGATATATAAAGCTTACCCTCCCGGCACTAAAGGATTTATCTTCTCTGCAAAACATCCATTTCAGCCAGTAGATGCTAAAACAAAAGCATTTGAACTTATTCAACGATTCACATGCATCCTGTACGATGGCACAACAGAACTTGACAGTATCAACAGGCTCAGAGAGGATATCTTCACACAAAGAAAAAAAGTAAAGATGATGCAAAGTTTACCGCCCACACTGGATGCCCTCATTCAACACACTAATCGCTGCATCTATCAATCTAGCGTCTGGTTAACCAGTTTGAAATCACTCCAAAATGCACTTAGTCCGACTAACTTTGGATGGAAAAAAAACGAAGAGACATGGCAATCAATTTGGATGTTTATACCGGAAGCAAGCAAAAGCTGTAAGGAATTAATCAAGTGCCGATGTAAGGCTAAACCCCTGTGCTCTAAGAATTGCGTTTGTAAGAAGGCTGCACTTGCCTACACAGCTCTTTGTCATTGCAAAGGTCATTGTGAACAGTAAACAACAACTTATAAATATAATTTTTATGATTATTTTCTTAATAGATAATTATTCTGTAGTTTTTTTTATTGAAACGTATGTAAAATGGTCAAATACATTATCTCAACAAATTGTGATTGTATCGATGTCTTTCTTTACTCACATTGTAGCCTATTTATTCTTCTTAAAAATTAATAAAATAATGTTTGCTGTAAAACGGACTGCAATGGAGATATTTAGCAAAACCGATAAAAATATAGATTTTCGTAATAACTTAATAACCTGAAAAAAGTTCAAAACTTGTATCTCGCAAAATATTAAAGTTAAAAAAAGCGGCTCTGGTCTCAAATTATAGCAAATTTAGTTTAAATTAAATCCTTGTTGCTACACTTAGAAGTTGGGGAGATATTTACATTAGATTAGATTAGATTGAAAAAGGAGCTGGCTGATTCGCCTTGGCCACCGCGACCTCTATGGATCTATTGTGGCTCTCCTTGTCTAATTTTACTTAGAGCTCCTTATCCAGCTTTGTCTTTTGTATCAGACTCCACAGCCTTGATAAGGGCTCCTTGGTATAGCTATCTGCCCTTGGTTTCTCTCCGCCAAGTAGTTGGAACCTCAGTCTGGCTAGGCCTTCGCAATGACACAGCACATGTACTGAGGTTTCCTCTTCCTCTTGACAGAATTTGCATGTTGCATCCTCTGCCAGGCCCATTTGACTCATATGTCTATTAAGCCTACAATGTCCAGTTAGAAGACCTACTATTATCCTAATGGGGAGATATTTAGTAAAAACCAAATAAAAGTTGAAAATTTTCAGGTACAGTCCAAAGAAAACAAAGAGCGTCGTATTTCAAGATGGCGGACACTGAAATCGGGCACCCCCCTGAATTGATAGTACTGAGGGTATATAAGAAGTGTGCAAAATTTGGAACTTTAATCCAGCAGGTCACGATCTTTTCGTTAAGCCACCACACTAATTGCAATGTTTATTATAAACTATCTGAGCCCGTCGAAATTTGGAATGGGGATTTTTAAAAATGTATCGCAGAAATTATTCTTTGGAGGCACACCTTTGAACTTACTACTAGCAATTAAATTTTCGAGAAATTCACAGCACTTTCAACATAATGTTCTTACTTTTTCATAGAGTAGTTCATAAAAACAAACGAGTCTACTCTGTACATTCTCCGTTAAATGTTGACGTGTTTAGTCCAATTAATTATTTTATTCTTTTAGTGACCACCCGTATATCTTTCTTACTAAAACTAAAATAGGTTGTTTCTTTAGCAATTGTGTTAACTACATGTCAAATGTTATTTTTTTCCGTAACATTTTTTCCTTAATTATTTTTTTGGCGTGTTTAGCCTCTATATTTTTCCATTGAAATATACCAGATTTTTTCCATAGCAATAAGCCTTATTTACCTGCCGAATATTATTTTTCTCAGTCAAATATTTGTTTTAGATATAGAGCCAAGATACCGACCGATAGACGAACTGAATGACTGAATTGAAATACTTTAATTTTCATAATCTAAATCTGAAATGTGAAAATCCTAAGTAATCTGGAATAATTATTTTTTCATGATTACAATACTTCTCTACGGTAGGTGAGGAATATAAAGAATTTTTAAAATTATTTGCAAAAATATCCCCTTTCTATTTGACACCTTTTCTTTATTAATTACCTTATTCATTTCAGTGATCACTTTGCATATATTTTTTTTTACCAAAATTGTATTAGATTTTCATCCTTGTCAACCACATTCCAGATATTATTTTCCTGTCGTTTTATTTTTTAAAATATATAACCTGTATATTTTTTTATTAATAGTCAGGTCTCTTTTTTGGCAATAGCGTGAACTACCTGTCAAATATTATTAAGTGATTTTTCACGATTGATTATAATTAGCTAAAAGTAATATTTTCCGAACCTTAGTCAAAACTTTCTTCTTTGTTATCATCTCCATATACCCTAAATAAATAGAAAATAATTGACTAATGCAATGCAATTCAACATGACCAACGTATGCACCATATAACGGAAACAAATTTTCATATTTACTTAAATTTATTAATGGGCAGTGTAATAAGATGGGTCACAAGCATCAAAACATTTTCATAACATTAAAAAATAAGCAAATCAACAAATAAACAATTGCCGTCACCTAAAATGGATATAACATGTCGTTCCATGATGAAAAGAGATATTCTCCAAAAAATACTTTATTTTTATTAAAAATTATTAATAAAGTACTGTTTTGACCCCATCTACATTAGGGTGGTCCAAAAAGACTTAATTTTTTATAGAGGGTCTCGATCCCCCCAATTTGTTTCCAAATCCGAAAAAAGTAAGTACGTATTTTTTGGTTTTTCAAAATTTTGATTTTAAATGGTGCCTATGGAGACCTGAAGTTTCCCATTTAAATTTCACGGGGAAAAATCACTTTTTGGGATTTTTTGAATAATTGTTCAGGGTTAGGGAAACTCTTACATTAAACTTATAGGACTTGGATAGGACTATCCATCGAAGCATTTGAAGTATATACATATGGGTTTTCCACCTCGAACACACCTCCACGGTGCCCCGAAAGCTACTCTTAAATCAAAAAATTGAAATTCTTCAGGGAATTGACCCTTTTGAGCACTTTATTTTCGTTTTTTCTTCAAAAATTATTACTGTTGGTCTAGTGGAATACCTATTAACATTTTTAGTCAATTTTCATTTATTTAAACAAATTTCATTTGTTTAAATAATTTTTTTTTTCGATAATTCGTCTAAAATCCTGTTTTCTGAGATCGGGCTGGCAGTGTAATATTTTTAAATGACATCAATTTATTTTCAAATACTTTCCAACTATTTAAACAATTATGATTTATTTTCAACTTTTTTCAAATTATGCTAGAAAAGTTAGCTTTTTCGTAATAGACCCATAACGTTTTATGTTCTAGGTATTTTACCTATTTTACCGTTATCTAATAAACCCTCATTTGTTTAAAGAAATTTACTGTGTTTAAATAAATTGTGGTTCGTTAAATTATAGACCTAAGGTATAAAAAACATAAAATTGATTAACGTATTTTCATTATGACTTTATTACAAAAAAAGCTGACTTTTCTAGCATAGTAAATAATAATAATTTTTTAAGAAATAATAATAATTTCTTAAGTGCTCAAAAGGTCAATTCCCTGAAAAATTTACATTTTTTGATTTAAGGGTAGTTTTCGGGGCACCGTTGAGGTGTGTTAGGGGCGGCAAACCCATATGTATATGCATCATATTCTTCGTTGGATAGTCCTCTCCAAGCTCTATAAGATGAAAAATTATTCAAAAAAATCCCAAAAAGTAATTTCTCCCTATGCAATTTAAATGGGAAACTTCAGGTATCCATAGGCACCATTTAAAATCAAAATTTTGAAAAACCAAAATACGTACTTACTTTTTTCGGATTTGGAAACAAATTGGGGGATCGAGACCCTCTATAAAAATTAAGTCATTTTTGGACCACCCTAATCTACATGCTTTTACTTATTGACATAAACTCATTCACACCTTGTAGATATTGTATTCAAAACTTAATTTATACTGATAATAAAAAGAGGAGAGAAATTTTGATGAATTTAAATTAATTATTGACTCTGCTTTCCATTTAAATTAATATCCATTATGAAATCGGTATTTAATATTCAAAGGAACATTTATAACTGCAGCGCAAATACGTTGCAATACTTGGCACTTCAATAGTTTAAAACAAACTTTATTTCCTCTAGCAAATATTTAGAAGAAGACAAGATTAAATTAATTTCAACAACTTTATTAAATGGAATTCCTCTTAAAATGAAATCATTATGTCTGCCTTATTTCTGCTTCTCTTGTTGGAATAAAAGGTAATACTAGTTAATAACAGGAAATTTAAGAGCAATTGATTGGCAGTTTGAAAATTCTTATAAGTGGATATTTTAAAAGAATACTTTATTTCAGACTTTCAAATTTATGGCCCTAAGGATGGTAATATAAAGTTTAATAAAACATCATCAAATTAATTGACGAAGTAATTATTTTACATTAAAAAACGAAACTCATCCTCAGTTTAGTAGTTTTCTTGTGTCTCTAGCATTTTTTCGCCAAATATAATACTTTTCGAGTTTTTGACGAAAGATGTCTTGAAATACTTCTTTTTTGAAGAAAAAATAGCAATTTTTGTGTTGTTATATCTTAAAGACTATCAGTTTATTTGAAAAGTTGCAAAAAACCTTGTTTGCTAATTTGATTCTTTTTCAGCTCCAATGTATTTTTTTAATTTTAGGTGTCACCCCCTATGAATTAGCAAGGATCCGCATAATATGGAAAAAAAATATGTCATTATTTCAAAAAGAAAACCTCAATTGAGAGACATGATTTTGGGTATTCAGCCGATAACTTTCAAAGAAATCATTCGTTCTTTTCATATACTATTGATCCAAGTCTGATCACGTTAGTACACCAACGAGAAGCGTCCTCACGAGACATCTCATCAACTTCTTTCATACTCTCAATATCTAATATTCAATATGAAATATAAGGGAAATAACGTAATCAAACTTGGATCAATAGTATATGAAAAGAACGAATGGTTTCTTTGAAATTTGTCTACTGAATACCCAAAATAATGTTTTTCAATAATCGTGTAAGCAAAAATAGAAGATATTTAGTTATTGTACTATTTCTTCATGATTTTAAAATGCAATTTCTAAAAGGATCTAGCAGGATAAGAATAGAGTCTGTGGCCCCAAAGAGGCATTATGTTATGACATCGGTGAGTAATAAAGTTACCATTGACACAAATTCAGCCTCCGATCTGCCTGCGTTCTTGAGATAATTGACCACATATAGGCTAGAGCGGGTATTTTTGAAAATTATTTTATTCAAAAACTATTGCAGCTAAACGAATAAAACGAAAACTGTTTGATAGATAATACATTGTTCTATATTACACATTTTTTTGTAGAATTTTTCAACTATATTTACTATTAAAAATGTTTTTTTTTTCATAGTTCACACAGAGGTACAATCACAGAAAAAATATATAATGTAGCTTACCATGTCTAGTATTATCACCAAAAAGTGCAATCATATAAAATGGGTGCAACACTTCTTAAAAAATAAAAACTCATTATGACCGTTCTGGAGTTCTTACTACTTTATATCTCTCTTTAATATAAACTTGCTCATAAATGTATAAACAAGTAGTTATGTGTTTGTAATTTAAATAAATAACGTAAATGCTCTGAATTACAGTTATTATTTACGTTAAGAATAAGAAAGCTGTAGTATAGATATAGATAAAAATAAAATCAAAGAAAATATTATTTATTATGATACAAATTATTAATTATTACAATATAATTAATATTCGTCGCTGCCCTCATGAATAACTACGTGAACATTTTCTGATGTAAATATATTAGATAAAACTTCTGGTGCAGGAAAAATATCTGGCATGAGAGAAGTAATATACGACTGCGGCTATATGTAAACAGCATCCTACCGTTCTTATTTCATTGGGACAGTCGCAGAAATATCGGCGTATGCTTTAAATTGTCGTTCCATTAGGTATATAATCAATGAAAATATAGTAAGTTTTACTGTTGATATGCCTTGATCTTACTTCCAGTTTTAATATGTTGGGCGTGACTTTAACAAAAGTAATCTCATCTAATGTCCGCTTGATATCATTGAACTTATTTTGGTTCTAGTTTTAGTCTATTCCCAGAATTTTTAAAAAAACATCAACATATCAGCATCAACTTACGTAATTAAAACTGTCTAACATCTATATTTCCATTATTAAGTTAATTTCAATAATTTACTGCCAAAAGAACTAAAAAAAGGCCATTTTCTTTTTCAAGAGTTGTACTACTTTTTTTGAAATCAAGTGTACTTACAATTTCTGTAAAACAAAAATTAATAGTTCAGATTCTGGAGACTTTTATCTTTCAGTCATAAAGCTGGAAAGTGTCGTATTTGATGTAAAATTTTCTGCTGAATACGAATCCGGAAGGCGTATAAAAATCGGGGACTCTTAATCCGCGAATTTCCCCTTATTTCAGAAATCGTAAAGAAATGAATTTTTAATAACTTGCGCTTTCTCCCGCAACAGATAGCTAAAAATCCATTCTTTTTTTAAATTGTAGCTCACAGTGTATTTAATGCAAACCAAAACACATCTATTATTTATAGAAAAGCCGCGCTCAACATATTAAAACTGGAAGTAAGATCAAGGCATATCAACAGTAAAACTTACCACA
This sequence comes from Rutpela maculata, assembly GCA_936432065.2. Lineage (NCBI taxonomy): Eukaryota > Metazoa > Arthropoda > Insecta > Coleoptera > Cerambycidae > Rutpela > Rutpela maculata. The sequence goes on along the minus strand of OW386286.2, from coordinate 69,584,842 downwards.
CTTACATTGATTATATACCTAATGGAACGATAATTCAAAGCATACGCCGATATTTCTGCGACTGTCCCAATGGCATAAGAAAGGTAGGACGGTGTTCATATATAGCCGCAGCCGTATATCACTTGTCTCATGCCCGATATCTTTCCCGCATAGTACGTCCAGCAGAAGTTTTATCTAATATATTTACATCACAAAATATTCACGTGTAGTTATTCATGAGGACAGCGACGAAGATTAATTATATTGTAATAATTAATAATTTGTATAATAATAAATAATATTTTCTTGGACTTTATTTTTATCTATACTGCACCTTTCTTATTCTTAACGTAAATAATAACTGTAATTCAGAGCATTTACTTTATTTATTTAAATTACAAACACATAACTACTTGTTTATACATTTATGAGCAAGTTTGTATTAAAGAGAGATATAAAGTTGTAAGAACTGCAGGACGGTCATAACGAGTTTTTATTTCTACTTCCACATCCAGTGGAAGTATAGTAACGACAAAAAAATTTTTGAAAATTTTTATTTTTCAAATAGGCTTAGAATGTCATGAAACGTCGAGATTTCAAATTTGAGAAAAAAAAATTCTGTCTGTCTGTCGGTCTGTAACTTTTTTGTGCTCACGTTTACTCTGGAACCGTTTAAGATATTGACTTGAAATTTGGTACACGCATGTACTTTAACGGGATCTGAAACAAGATTATATTTTCATCTTATTCCGTCGAAGGGTTGTGGGGTAAAATCGGGTAAATGGGTGGGGGGTAAACAGTAAATCAAGCAGGTGAGAGTCCATAAAATTGGTATTTAGTGTATACAAGAGAAGCTAAGGTTTCAAAAAAATTTTTGGCGTTAGCCACCCCCATTACCACCCCTACCCCATTATTAGGGGGATGAAAAAAAATTGTGATTTAGTGTGTGTACAAGAACCAAAAGCCTCAAAATATTTTTTTACTTCATCCACCCCCACTACCAACCCTCTACCACCACCCCCACCCCCACTACCGATGTGGCATATCGTTTTATAGGTTTTTGGGGTAGACGATTTAATGTTGTTAAAGTTAACTCGAGTAGTATGGATGCGCAGTGGCTTTCCTCGAGTATTTTGGATGGGCAGTGACTTTTCTCGAGTATTATAGATCGCAGTAGGTTACCTCAAATAGTATGGATGCGCAGTGGCATTCCTCGAGTACAATGGATGCGCAGTAGGTTACCACGAGTAGTATGGATGCGCAGTGGCTTTTCTCGAGTACTATAGATGCGCAGTAGGTTACCTCAAGTGATATGGATGCGCAGTGGGTTTCCTCGACTAAAATGGATGCGCAGTGGGTTACTTCAAGAAGTATGAATGCGCAGTGGCTTTCCTCGAGTAAATTGGATGCACAGTGGGTTACCTTGAGTAGTATGGATGCGTAGTAGGGTTCCTCGAAGAAAATACTTGAAGTAGAGGCTTTGCATCTACCGTGTAGTTTACGGCACACAACGATTTTTTATATCTTTGTCATGCCATTTTCTGCGTATCACTTCCACATTCAGTTGAAGTATATTAACGCAAAAAAAAATTTTGGAAATTTTCATTGTTTAAATAGGCTTAGAATATCATGAAATGTCGATATTTTAAGTCTGAGCAAAATAAATTTGTCTGTCGCGTCAGTCTATCTGTTAGTCATGTATCTTTTTGGTGCTTACGGTTACTCTGGAACCGTTTAAGATATTCACTTAAAATATGGCACACGTATGTATTTTAACGAGATCTGAAACTAGATTATATTTTGGTCTTATTCCGTTGCAGAGTTGAAGGGTAAATTAGGGGGGCAAATAGGTAAATCAAGCATGAAATTGGTAGAGGAGCTTAGGTCTCAAATAAAAATTGGCATTAGCCACCTCTATTTCCACCCCTACCCCATTATTAAAGGTGGTGAAAAAATAGTTTGATTTAGTGTGTGTACAAGAGCCAGTCATCAAGAATTTTTTTCACTTCATTCACCCGATGTGGCATTTAATTTTATGGGTTTTGAGGTACATGATTTCAAATATTATATACTATTAAAGTTCCATAAACAATTATTTAAACATGGTGGAGTGCAAATATAGTATTTTGATGTAAATATAGTTGAAAAATTCTGCAGAAAATATATAATATAGAACAATGTATTATCTAACAAAGAGTTTTCGTTTTATTAGTTTAGGTGCAATAAGTTTTTGAATAAAATAATTTTCAAAAATATCCGCTCTAGCCTATATATGATCAATTACCTCAAGAACGCAGGAAGATCGGAGGCTGAATTTGTGTCAATGGTAACTTTATTACTCACCGATGTCATAACACAAGTTATTTTGAAAATACCTCTCTGGGGCCACTGACCTTATCCTGCTAGACCCTTCAAAATCTTATCTCAAGAAGCTAATGCAAAAACGCCCCTCCGTTTCTATTTACAAAACGTTGCTCTTCAGCTAGTTCAGGACGGCCACGTTAACCGCACCAGAAAAAAAATTGATCTGTAGCTTTTGTAGAAGAAGTAAATCAAGAAATAGAGGTGTGCCAAATTTACACATGAAAATAAAAAGAAAGTTCCTTATGTAGCTTTCCCATAAATTTCCAAATTAACGGGATTCGCAGAAAGAGTTGGAAGGGATATTTTGTTTCAAGCAGTAGTTCCAAACATGGGAATGTGTCGGTTATGAAATTAAAAGTGAAAAGAACCTGGCTTAGACAGCTTTATTCCACATATTCCACTGGAAAAAGTCCACCCCGTCTAACTTAGAAAAATTGCAAATGCGTTGGTACTGGAAGTATCTATGATTGTGTAAAAATTTTAGAATTTCTAGAAATTTTGAAATACAAACGGAACACATTGAATTACAAACCTTTCTGGTCGTCTGAAAATTAGATAGTAGCCCTAAACTGACAGTTTCTTTTTCGAAAAAAAAATTAAATACATTATAAATAGCAGAATACTTTACATTTAGAATACCAATAAATTAGTTATATCATGAGATATAACATTTCAAATTATTTCTGGCATTCGTGTAGTTTGGTGTATTTGATAAAAATGAATTTATGTGAAAAACAACAATTTGCACCATATTTCATATATATTTAAAAAAATAACCATTGTCAAAAGTGCAAGTAAGTTTTGAAGATGATAGACATTCTCGTTATAAAGATCGGCAGTAACACATTTGCAAATAGATTTTCTTAATTGGATATGAACCATTTAATAGTACTGACGAACTTCACGTACACTTTTTATAATTTTCATAGTTTATGTTGAAGCCAGAGCAGTAGTTAATATCAAATGAAAATCATGACCCAGATTTCACCATTTTAATTTCATTTTTTTTTTTTGTTTTTAGACCTGAATCTAACCTGTATTATATGGATAAAATAGGTACAACGTATATAGTAAAATGAGTCCGTTTTTAATTATGGTAAACATTTAGGAGACATCTTGTATACATATGTAAAACAATAAAACCGGAAATAATCGCAGTATATTTAGTATGTTTATAATTAACCACTTTCTGACACCATTCACCATAAATATTAATAATAATTATCCATATCCTAATTATTAAAAATATACACACGTTAAACTTGTAAACAAAGTTTATCGAAATTTTATATATGTATGTAAATTAGTTTAGATAAAGTGCTTAATATAAACGGATTCAGACATAAGTTCACACTAACAATAAATTATTCAATTCACCATGAACGAATGTCTGAAGATTTTCACGTTATTAATTATCTTTAACATAACACTGATTTCTGCACGGGTTGCTGAGAGTAAGTATACCACATAATATATTTGGTTTAACTAGCTGCCTTCAAATTTTTAAATTAGCTTTTAATATTACCCGATCCTGCGTTGTGGAAAAAAAAATTACCTCTCGCGATATAGAAAATTTATATAACCGAATTTGCAGAGGGGCGAATTTCTAAAAAAGTAAGTGGCGACACCTTTCTCAAATTATTAACTAAAACGTAAGAGAGGTCCGGAATATGATTACAAAAATTCCCGCTAAATCGTTTAAAATATATTTTTGACATATTGATATTGCGGGAAAATCTGTAAATAATAATAATAATAATAATAATAAAATGTTTATTGAAAAAAATATATAAAGACACTTATACATTTTCTCAAAAGGAAAGGGCATTGCTAAGCATTTTTCAGCCCTTCCTTAAATACAAACAACTTAATAAAACTTATAATAAAACAGGTATACATAAAATAATGTTGGTATCAACATGGCGTTAATTGCTTAAATGTTTAATTTTCTTTTTGATTTTCTAACATAAGTGACTTAATTTTATTTTTAAAGCTGTAAGGTGTTTTGGTGGACATAAATATATTATTATATTGATTAAAAATCTTTGGACCTAAATACAAAAATCAGGATTCAAATTTCACAGTTCTGTGTTGAGGAATGGTCATAATGTCAACATTTCTAAGAGTGATATCATGTATCTGTGACCTGGGTATTAGACGGTCATATAGATAAGCTGGCGTTTTAAATGATACAGTGTTGCAAATAATACAATAAATCTATTTTCGATTTTTAGGATGTTGTGCTTATTATAGTAGGGTGTGACATGTTCATTTCTGTCAATATTATACGAGTATCTTAAACAATTGTTTTGTACAATTTGGATTTTATTTTGAAAATATTTTGTTAAGTGAGGATAATAGACACTACTGCAATAATCAAAGTTACTTAATATAATAGAATTTACCAAGTTCCATTTAGTATCAGCAGGCAAAATGTATTTAAATTTGTATAAACATCTAAATTTAGCATAGGATTGTTGACATTTTTCTATAACGTGATTTTCAAAATTTAAATGTTCATCAAATTTTATACCTAAATTTTTGACACAATTTTTAAAAGCTATTTCACTGTCATTTATTCTAATTTCACTGTTTAAATTAAATTTAGCCTTTTCACATTGTACACAAGTGCCGATACACAAGACGGATGATTTTTTGGGATTGATGGTAAGACCATTATCTGTAGACCACTGTGAAATCACTAAAAGATCACTATTCAGTTTTTCAATAGCTTCATTGCATTGTAGGGGGTTACAGGAAATTTCAAGTTCGGTGTCGTCAGCATAAAGATGAATTTTACAATATGATATTTTTCCAGGCAATTCGGCAGTAAATATTGTAAAGAGCAGTGGGCCCAGAATACTTCCTTGAGGAACACCCTGTTCCACTGATAGTTCTGTTGATATTTTTTCATCTAACTTTACTCTCTGTGTGCGTTGGGAAAGATAATTTTTGAACCAATTGAGCATCAAATCGTTTACTCCATAATAGTGTAACTTAGCTATTAATAAATTATGGTTAATTAGGTCGAACGCTTTGCTATAGTCAAGAAGAACTAAGTAGGTAACTTCTGAGTCATCAATTGCAGTCGTTATATTATTGCAGATATTAAGCAAAGCTGTGTTAGTACTATGATGCTTACGAAATCCAGACTGGGTACCCTATCAAAAAAATCTCATCAATCCGTATTGAAAATTATCAAAAATTAATAAGTATCTATGAGAACCTATATGGTCAATAAGTTTCTATAAGAGTTAGGTAAAGTTGCTGTTGAAATTGTTATCAGTTTATATCAGAATTGGCCAGCAAAACGAGTCAAGCCATATCCATTTGTAAATCCAAACATTTACTTATACCACATTAATGGGAATTTATAAGCACAGTATCTAATGTAATTCGTGCGGTTTTCCGTGATTAAAAAACAAGTGTTTCTTTAAGAAACGAACTGCATTAGGTTAGAACAGTTTTGATTTGCAATTGAAGATTACAAATTACAATGTTTGAATAGGGATTTATGAGATCAGTTTCTATGAGTATTAATGTTTTTTTTTTCAGTAATATATTAAATGAGTTTTCATTTGTTTGAATGGGTAAAAAGAAAGGTCAGTTTTCAACTGCAATTACAAATACAAGTTTAATCGCTTCGAATGGGGTTATATGCGATCAATTTCTAAAAGTATTTATGCTGTTTTCCGAATATAATTGTGATGAGGTTTAATCAGTAACAAATTGTTCACTATTTGTTATGATATGGTCGGAAATTCCAAGTACACATTTAGTATTCCTTCAAGAGGATTGATGAGAGCAGTTTCTACGAGTATCTATTTGTTGTTCCTATAGTAAATTATATAAGTCTTTATCAGTACAGATTCGGATCTAATTTAAATATGAAAATTATATCGGAATAAAGCAACCAAATATTTTAAACAGTATCTATTTGTAAATCCAAACATTTACTTATACTATCTCAATGAGAATTTATGAGAACAGTATCTAATGTAAAACGTGCGGCTTTCCGTGGTTAAATGGCAAGAGTTTCTATAAGAAACGAGTTGCATTAGGTTAGAACAGTTTTGATTTGTAATTGAAGATTCAAAATTATAATGTTTGAATAGGGATTTATGAGATCAGTTTCTATGAGTATTAATGTGTTTTCTTCAGTAATATATTAAATGTGTTTTCATTTGTTTGAATGGGTAAAAAGAAAGGTCAGTTTTCAACTGCAATTACAAATACAAGTTTAATCACTTCGAATGGGGTTATATGCGATCAATTTCTAAAAGTATTTATGCTGTTTTCCGGATATAATTGTGATGAGGTTTAATCAGTAACAAATTGTTCACTACATGTTATGATATGGTCGGAAATTCCAAGTACACATTTGGTATTCTTTCGTGGTTAAATGGCAAGTGTTTCTATAAGAAACGAGCTGTATTAGGTTAGAACAGTTTTGATTTGCAATTGAAGATTACAAATTATAATGTTTATATAGGGATTTATGAGATCAGTTTCTATGAGTATTAATGTTTTTTTTTCAGTAATATATTAAATGTGTTTTCATTTGTTTGAATGGGTAAAAAGGAAGGTCAGTTTTCAACTGCAATTACAAATACAAGCTTAATCACTTCGAATGGGGTTATATGCGATCAATTTCTAAAAGTATTTATGCTGTTTTCCGAATATAATTGTGATGAGGTTTGATCCGTAACAAATTGTTCACTACATGTTACGATATGGTCGGAAATTCCAGGTACATATTTAGTATTCCTTCAAGAGGATTGATGAGAGCAGTTTCTACGAGTATTTATTTGTTGTTCCTACAGTAAATTATATAAGTCTTTATCAGTATGCATTCGGATCTAATTTAAATGCAAAAATCATATCAGAATGAAACCTCAAATATTTTAAACAGTGTCCACCTGTAAATCCAAACATTTAAAGATAATATTATAATGAGAATCCATCAGAACAGTATCTATAATGTAACGTGTGCGGTTTTCCGTGGCTAAATTTTAAAATTATTTGCAATAAATAAGCTTTAAGGGATTCGAACAGTTTTCATTTGCATTTCCAGATAAATAGTTTTAATTGTTAGGGATCTATGAGGTCAGTGTAATGTTTTTTTTTCAATAAAATGTGTTTTTATTAAAAAAAAAACATTACACAAAGACACTGATCTCATAGATCCCTATTTAACAATTAAAACTATTCATCTGGAATTGCAAATTAAAACTGTTCAAATCCGTTAAAGCTATTTATTAAAAATACTTTTAAAATTTAGCCACGGAAAGCCGCACGCGTTACATTAGATACTGTTCTGATTGGTTCTCATTAAAATATATCTTTAAATGTTTGGATTTACAAGTGGATACTGTTTAAAATATTTGGTTGTTTCATTCTGATATAATTTTTGTATTTAAAGTAGATCCGAATGCATACTGATAAAGACAAATTTTCTATTGGAACAACAAATACATACTCATAGAAACTGCTATCATCAATCCTTTCGAAGGAATACTAAATATGTACCTGGAATTTCCGACCATATCGTAACGTGTGGTAAACAATTTGTTACTGATCAAACCTCATCATAATTATATTCGAAATACTGATCGCATATAACCCCATTCGAAGTGATTAAACTTGTACCTATTTGTAATTGCAGTTGAAAACTGACCTTTCTTTTTACCCATTCAAACAAATGAAAACACATTTAATATACTTATTACTGAAAAAAATAACATTAATACTCATAGAAACTCATCTCATAAATCCCTATTCAAACATCATAATTTGTAATCTTCAATTGCAAATCAAAACCCGGTCTTCGAAGCGTGTCGCCCGGGTTGGCTCCGGTGGGTTATATCGCCTGTAGTCCCCCCTCAAGAAACATGTAATTAGGTTTGTAACCTGTTTGTTTCTTCTTCTAAATAAATAAATAAATAAATAAATAAAAACTGTTCTAACCTAATGCAGCGGCTCGTTTCTTATAGAAACTCTTGCCATTTAACCACGCAAAGCCGCACGTTTTACATTAGATACTGTCCTCATAAATTCTCATTGAGATAGTATAAGTAAATGTCTGGATTTACAAATAGATACTGTTTAAAACATTTGGTTGCTTTATTCTGATTTTCATATTTAAATTAGATCCGAATGCATACTGATAAAGACTTATATAATTTACTATTGGCACAACAAATACATACTCATAGAAACTGCTATCAACAATCCTTTCGAAGTAATACTAAATATGTACCTGGAATTTCTGACCATATCGTAACATGTAGTGAACAATTTGTTACTGATCAAACCTCATCACAATTATATTCGGAAAACAGCATAAATACTGTTAGAAATTGATCGCGTATAACCCCATTCGAAGTGATTAAATTTGTATTTGTAATTTCAGTTGGAAACTGACCTTTCTTTTTACCCATTCAAACATATGAAAACACATTTAATATATTACTGAAAAAAAAACATTAATACTCATAGAAACTGATCTCATAAATCCCTGTTCAAACATTATAATTTGTAATCTTCAATTGCAAATCAAAACTGTTCTAACCTAATGCAGCTCGTTTCTTATAGAAACACTTGCCATTTAACCACGGAAAGCCGTACGTTTTACATTAGATACTCAAACATTATAATTAGTAATCTTCAATTGCAAGTCAAAACTGTCCTAACCTAATGCAGCTCGTTTCTTATAGAAACACTTGCCATTTAACCACGGAAAGCCGCACGTTTTACCTTAGATACTGTTCTCATAAATTCTCATCGATGTGGTATAAGTAAATGTTTGCTGCTCCATTCTGGTAGAAACTGATAGAAATTTCAGCAGCAGCTTTACTCCAGGCTCCAGTAGAGGGAGCTGTATACGTGTCGCTAATTGATATCTACTCTAATGAGACCTAAGGAACTGACGTGTGTTTGTTAAATTAAAAGTAAAGCAGTCTCTTTCACTGCCAACTCATTCATTACTTCTAGGCTAGAACAAGAACACCCGAGAAAATAAGGACTTTGCAGTATTTTGTGTTTACCACAATATTAGTATTTCTATTTGAAATATGCAATTTAAACTGTACATTTGTCGGCATGCATATCCAAATTAATACTAATAAAAAAGCAAAATTGAAGTTTACAATAAAAATACATCTGTAAAATATACAATTGAAACTGTACATTTGTTGACATGTATATCCACATTAATACTAATAAAAAGACAATGTTGAAATTTACAATAAAAACATGTTGATAAATGGTGTGTTATATACGATAGATACTGGAGAAAGGACGGACTGGACTCTTATGATATTACTTATAGAAAAGTTTAGAATCTCTTTAAAGTTGTATCCGTTATTCCATATGTTTACAGATATAAGGGCAAGGGTGCATTTGCAGACACTAAACTGTAGATTTGTTGATGTATATTTCATATAAGTACTCGTGAAAGGGCAACATGATAATTCCAAATAGCTCATTCGGAATTACTGTTTCATAACCGATTTAAAACTTAATAAAACAGATAAAATCCTGTCTGTATAATAATAATATAACTTATAGGAACGATAAAACCGCATCACTTTTTTTTTATAAGTTTCTATGTGGAATTTTTGGCAGGGTAGGTGGCAATATGTTATTACTAATCATATGGTAAGTTAATCTAATGCTGATAATTTTTTCCAGTAACTTGGACATAGCTGGCAATATATTTATAGGTCGTAATTGTTGTAATTCAGTTGCATTAGTAATTTTGGCCAGAGGCATGATTACTGATTTTTTCCACTTGGTTGGTATTATACCAGTGTCTAAAGAAAAATTCATAATATGTAGCAATGCATGCTTACAAAACTGCTTACTAAATATGCACGAAGACATTTGGAGGCAGAGATTATATTTTGAAAAAAAAAAAAATTCAAAGTGTTGTTAATTTTAGCCTCCATTTTTAGTCTATTTTACTACCACATCCACGTAGTGGAGTGGAAGTATAGTTAGTCAAAAAAAATATATTTTTTTTGTTCAAATAGGCTTAAAATGTCGTGAAACGTCGAGATTTTAAGTTTAAGCAAAAAAAATCTGTCTGTCGGTCTGTAATTTTTTTGTGCGTATGGTTACTCTGGAACCGTTTATGATATTGACTTGTAATTTGGTACACTTATGTATTATAACGAGATCTGGAACTAGATTATATTTTGATCTTATTGCATTGATGGGTGTAAATTTGGGTAAGTAGGTAAAGCAAGGAAATAAGAGTTCAAAAATTGGGATTTAGTGTATGTACGAGAAGTCAACGTCTCAAAATTGGCACCAGCCACCCCCACTACCACCCCCAGTACCACTCCCACACCATTATTAAAGGGAGTAAAAAATAAAATTGTGATTTAGTGTCTATCCAAGAACAACGGCCTCAATTTTTGGCATCAGCTATCCACACCTCATTATTAAAGAAAGAAAAAACAAAAAATTGTGATCTAATGTGTGTACAAGAACCAAAGCGACTTCGACATTTTTTTGCATTAGCTACCCCCTCTACCACCCCACTCTGTTATTAAAGGAGTAAAAGAGTTAACATTGGGATTTAGCGGGTATACAATAACCAAATGCCTCGATTTTTTTTTTGGGCGTTAACCATTCCCACCTCATTATTAAAATAGGAAAAAAAATAAAATAGTGATTTAGCGTGTATACAAGAACCAAGGGCCTCAAACTCTACCAGCCCCATTACCACCCCATCCCCATTATTAAAGGGAATAAAAAATAAAATTGTGATTTAGTATTTAAAGGACACAAAATTTTTTTTCACAAGTTTTGAAGGAACATACAAACAAACAAACAAATGTAGATAAGTCAACAAGAGTATCAAGAATTAACTTTTTATTTCAGATCCCTGTAACGACCCAAATGCATTCTATAACGAATGCGGTTCAGCTTGTGTGCCAACATGTCAGAATAGGCAGTATGCCAACTGCATAACTGAATGCTTTCCAGGATGTTATTGTGATGAAGGTTTCATCGAAGACGAAGAACATGGACGCTGTGTGAGGATAGAAGAATGCCCCCGCTAATATTTTAATTTTGAAATGCATTTTACTGTTAAATATAATGTTTTCATTTAAATGAATCCTTTATTTATACATACATATAATAATTTGTAAATACATTTAGAAATAAACAGATATATTTCACCAACTTTCTTTTTATTAGCGATAATCCACGTCTGTGCCCTTTTTAAGACGAATGCTGTACGGGACATTATGGACGGAATTATTATTTGATATTTTTTTCTGAACCAACAGGTCTTTGATCAAGCTTTTCCTGTACTTTATAAACTTTTGCTCTTCGATGTAACGCTTGAAAATCATCTGCGTGTTTGGAATTTCCTGGTTCAGAAATTGCTGGACTATGTTCTAAATGTTGTCTTTATTGTTTTTCATAATCCAGTATCTGAATACATTTAAACAATCAGGATATACTTAGGATACACAAGTTTATTTTTTCTTTCTTGTTCTTTTTTCCCTTCTGGATACTGACTTTAAGAATAGCTCCGAACAGCTCCATACGGTCACCTTGCTCTTAAGTTAGTCAAGGCACTGATATTTTATTTTCTTGTATCAATCATATAAGAAGTAATAATAATCTTTTTGAAGACTAAATCACATGCAAATACAATTTGATCTTTACTCAATGTATAATTAAACTACTACGGCTGTAACACATTTGCAAATAGATCTTCTTAATTAGATATGAACCATTTAAAAGTACTGACGAACTTCACGTACAATTTTTCTAATTTTCATAGATTATATTGAAGCACAGCAGTAATTAATACCAAATGAAAATCAATTAGATTTCACTATTTTAATTTCATTTCTTTTTTGTTTAGATCTGAATCTAACGTTATTTCCTGTTAGTACAGTAAGTGAAGCTTTTAAATCCCAGCTCGAAAACGATGTAATGAAATTCCAAATTTTTTCTTCAATATGCTTCATAAAAGTATGTACATAAGAATCTATATTGTCATTTTTCCTGCTTTTTGATTAGGGGTGGTTTCCACCCGTTTTTAGGAGTTGTCGCAAAAAAGAAACAGAATCTGATAGAGAATCAATTTATAAGAAAGAAAGGTCTTATACACTTTTTTGCTAAAATGCATATTTTTCGAGATTTTGCAAACTGAAAATTGCAATCTTCACCCCCTATAAAATCAGTATTCCTAGAGTTTTTTTTTAAATTACTCGAAATGTGGACTTTAGTAAAAAAATGCAAGGGTACAAGATTAAAGCTTTTACTAAAACAAATCAAATGGTCTTTTCTTTTCTTTTCTTTTCTTTTCTTTTCTTTTCTTTTCTTTTCTCTCCGATATTTAGTTTTGGAAATATAGCATTTTCAAAATGGCGCCGAAACGTTCAGAAAAAATATACGACGTTAAAATCTAAAATTTTCTTTCGATTGAGAGAGATATTACAACCTTGTATAATGAAAACTAAAAAAGTTACAAACAAAAAGCGCATTTAAAAATTTAGGCGCCATTTTTTTTAGTCTTACTGCTCTAATTTCTTATTAATTCAAATTTTTAAAAAATCCTTTTGATATTGTTAATGCATATTATTACTAACATGCTCAATTTTTTTAGAATTTTTAAAATAATTATTTTTCATTCTGTACCCATTTTCAATAATAAAAATTTTCATATTTTTTTTTAAATCGAGTTTCTGAAAATTGATCAGAAAATATTTTTTTATAAAAAATGGTAAGAGTACAGAAATGAAGCTTATAAAAAAAGGAATAGTTTGTATAGATATGTAAAACAATAATATACATTTAAACAATCCGGATATACTTATTTTTGTTCAGTTAAATATACCCAAGTTTATTTTTTCTTTCTTGTTCTTTATTCCTTTCTGGATACTGGATTTAAGAATAGCTCCATACAATCACCTTGCTCTTAAGTTAGTTAGGACACTGATATTTTATTTTCTTGCACCATATAAGAGGTAATAATCTTTTTTAACAAAGTGTCAGTCTCTAAATCACATGCAAACTCAATTTGATCTTTTACTAAATTTATAATTAAACTACCCAACAATTGAAGTAGATCACCCTTAAAATTGAGACTCTTGAAGATTACAGTCGAATACTATCACTCGACACGCGTTTCGCCAATCATGTTGGCATCATCTGGAGATGATTATTCCGATCCAGATGATGTCAACATGGCGAAACGTACGTCAAGTTATAGTATTCGAGTGTAATGCTCAAATGTGTTGGTGTTTGCGGAGAGTACTTCGCACTGAAAGTTTCAGCCATCTTCAAGTTTGGTACGAATCTGAATCAATTTGTGTACTTTGTATATGTAGAGCGAATTTCATTGAATTGAGTGTCAATTGGATTGTTGCACTAAGTTAAAATTTGAGGAGAATCTGTGTTAAACAATAACAATTTTTCATAAAAAATCATTAGAAACATGTAGTGGTTGAAAAGAAAGCTTTATAATATTATAATATCAATTATAAAAATGCATGTATTGAAAATGGAGATGACATCATAACGGCAGTCTGCAGAGAAGTTAGTTATAAAATGACGAGAAACGGGTACTAATTTAGAAACTCGCTGATAGCGACAGAGAAAAAAGGGAATCACGTCAGTTGAATCTGACATTATATTAATGTCAAATTCAACTGACGTTCATAGGTTATAATTCGGTATAGACCATTTTAGGATGACGTTACGGTGTCGGCGTGGAGGGCACACAACTCATTATTTTGTTTTCTAGAGATGGGTACAAGCTGTTATTTTTTAATGACAGGTTTAAACTGCTTCTGCTGTTTTGAAATATCAGTTTAAAAATAACAGATCGCTGAGAAGTACTGGCATTCGCATATCGCAATGCGCAGTTTGTAGTATGCAAATTTTTCGGTCACGTGAATTTGACGCAGCTGTCTGAAGGGCATACAAAACCTCATTTACTCTTTGTTTATTATTGTGTGCACAAGGTTTTCAGATTGTGTTTCGGGTTTACTTTAGTGTTTCAAGTAAAGTGTTTATTTTGACAATAATGTCTCGCTTATTGTTAATTTCTCCACGGTCCTTTAAAATAGCAGGAATTCTAAAGAAACTAACGTGACGTCAACCGAAAATAGTACCTTGGTATCTTGGCTACTGCTATCTGTTATTTTCGAACAGTCTGTTAATGCTATTTACAAATAACAGTTATAAAATAGTAACTCATCTCTAATTGTTTCCATTTGCATTGCTTGTTATTGAATGAGGTTTTGTGTGCCCTCCAGACAGCGGCGTTAAAGTCACGTGACCTAAGATAGTCTATAGTTTAGCAGCATCCAGTTATGGATAAATATTAGTACAGATGGTGTTTCCTGCCGTAATGTGTAAATAAAAACTGTTAAGTTTTCCAATAATTAATGCTGAACGTAAAAATGAATGATTCAAAGCCACCAGACAAGGACCAAGTCTTTTTATTGTGGACATCATTTCAATGTTAAGGAAAGCAACAAGCGTTTTATTTGTGGTAAGTTGTTGTATCTTAATGTAGGAATTTGATTTTTAACATAGGTCTATGTTGTAGGAAAAACGGCTTTCTTATAAGACTAGTGTAGCATTCTAGCTGTTACAAATTTCGTGCCTGTCACCGAAACTGTACAACTTGTACGTCTCCGAATTCCCGGAGTTCTCGAATAAAAACCTTGCCAAGTACGCAGATGACACGGCCATGTATGCACATTCTCAAAACGCACAAGCGGCTAACATGCTGCTGAAGGCGCACATAGCCCATGCTACGGCGTATTACGACAAGTGGAAGATTCGGATCAACGCCGAGAAATCTGAGTCGATTCTCTTCACGCGCCAGTTCACAGAGGACCGCATCCTAATGCCAATTTTGATCGAGGGCAACAAACTCCAATTAAACGATGCGTGAAGTATCTGGGGGTTAACTTAGACGAACGAGTGACGTTTAACGTACATATTAACGAAACAGTACGCAAGGTCTACTCCATTTCCAGGAGTCTGTACCCGCTCCTGGCCAGGGGTAGCAGACTTAACAGGACAAATAAAAAACTGCTGTACACCATGGTGATCAGGCCGGCCATCACATACGCGGCGTCAATATGGAGCAGCATACCGACCACGACAATGCGAGAATTGAAAGTTTTAGAGCATAAATTCATACGCCTCATTATAATATCTCAAAAATTCTATCAATTCGAACTGTGCGATAGTCCGCTAACCCGCAACATAACCCGAAGCAGAGAGCATAATGCAATCCTCTTCTCTAGCCATACTTTCCTATACCATAACCTATAATTTCCCCACCTTTGATCTTTACCTTAACTTTACTAAACTAACCTTTTTCTATCCTCTCTCTATTTGTTTAATTTTGTTCTTGTTCGTCCTTTTTTGTCCTTTACTACTTTTAGGCCGAAAAATTCCTCAAAATCTCAACATTTTAAAAACAACTTCTATTTCATCACATTTTCTAGAAGACAGGAAGACCATCAGGGTGGAATTGTTTCGAACGGGTTTTTTCGTTGAGTTTTGTTTTTCCGTGCCAACAATCCAAATTTTTTAGTGTGCAACAATTAATTTTAAGAAGTTTATTTTAATTATTTTTAAATATTTTTGAAAATTATTTTCAAATTGTTTATTGTTAATGTTAAGTTTGTAATTTTTAAACAGGAGCATTGACTCAAAACTATCGTTAATTCGAACCGGATTTGCCCCGTCCAGACCCACATTCACCTCGGCGCTGTGCGCCGTGGTTATCTGGCTGGCTCCGGGCCAAGCTTCGGGGAAGCACATAAATGTAATCTAATATTAATAAATTCTTGTTCAGTTCAGACCTAGACTAGTTCACCGAAGTAAAGCAACGTCGCGCGCGCTGAGGACTTGGACGGGTGTCCTGACCATAGAGGGAATGTTGTAGAAAAGTATCAGAATTGACCTAGGTCGAAGCCAAAATAAAAATTCGACTTAGGTAAAGAATTCATTTAAGGACATTTTCAAGAGTCTGAGAGATTTCAGAGTCATAAACTAATACAAAAGAACCAATATGAGTTCATTAAGACATGAGGCACAACTAAGTAAAAAATTTGAAGATTTTTTTTTTAACTTTTTTATTCCTCCACCAAAGACATTGACCATGGAAGTACAGTCATAATATATACTGTTCGAAAGACTAACTAAAAAATTTTAACTATGTAACTTGTCAAAAAGGGTCAAACCGACAAGTATGACGAAGGCACGTAGCGTCTATAGACAAACATTGGCAAAAAATTCGGTGAAAATGCACAAGGACGGTTTCTCGCATAAAACAAGTTTGGATTCATCCAGCGACTCATAATTTGGACGAGTGCGTTGGATGGTCAATATAAAGCGATGGTAGGAAACCAACTGCAGGGCTTTCCAAATAATAATGTTACAGAGAAAACCGCCTTTTGCAGAAATGACTCAAAAATCCATTTTGCCAAAAAGTCGCTCGGAGGTGAGTCGGTGTCACTTTCCTTTTATTGAACCTGCATAGCGATTAGTACGTCGTAAGACTGGCTAAACGTTAGCAAACTCATGTAATAGTCGAACTCCGTTATGTGAATGATAAAATCACGGTAAATAGAACATTTAAGCTAATCATAAGCGAACCACCATTTTTTTAGTGAAATATTTTTATATTATTTTCAATCGACCATAATTACCAAAATTACAAAATTTTTAAATTCTCCTTAAAAGGCTTGCATTAAATTCTGAGGGAGTTGAATTAATCTTTTCTACCAAATCGATTGTTAGCGCACGCTCTCATTTGTATGGTTAAAAGTAATTTGCCTTGGTTGGGGAGGCGTGATTTTTTTCACATTATATCATTTTGCAGAAAATAACTGTATCGTTTTAAACTTATTAAATAAATGGTATTCTTTGAACTAATTGCATTTTATTGATATAAGGACTTGTTGTTAGTCTTAATCCGTAGAGTTTTCGTTTGGAAGACCGAAACAACTGAGTTAATCGGAATCTCATGATTCCGCAAGTTTGATACTCAGTGTTCTGGTCGCCTTACGGGAACTTGATACGGATTTTTTTTATGCGATTTTTCCAGGAATCATTTAGTGTAGAGTCCATTATTAGTAGGTAAACAGATACTAATCACGTCAATTTCAATCCAGTCGGAGAGAAATCTTCAATAGGGATTTTTTTTAATGCAAAAATCGCAAAATCCAAAGACGTAAAAACCCTTATTGTCAGTGAATAAATAAAATCACGTCATGAGAGAGCGTCGCTTATCAACTGAGGTAGTGCAGCCTTGACCTCCTACTTGTCTATCGAGCTATATCTTATCTCGAACCCGCTTGAGAGTGGAAGAACGGGCAGAACGCGGCTGGCGCTATTCTAAAAATAAATTGGTGTCGCGTCACCTAGACGCACGGTAGTGAGTTCTTCTACAGGAACACCGCGCAGTGAGAAAGCTAAAGAGGGGAGAATATCATAATAAACCCAAGCGACTGCAGTGACTCCGGAAACATTAGTTAGACGGCTCTCGAAAAAAAAACACAATTGCCAAAGAATGATTCGCTATAGTGAAAATATATAGAATGGTCACAATAAAAAGCACTTCATTAAGAAAATGACGGAGGAAAATATATTTAGAATGTAGTTGACAATATTACCAAGGAAGCAAATCTGATATACCTATTTTTAGCGAAAAGAAAAATGTACAGCGTAGGTACGGAAAAAAATAAGATATCGAAACTGTAATACACATTGTGTCTCTCAGATGCGAAAGAATTAGGCAGATTAGGTAATATACTAGTTTTATCTTAAAACTCTGAAGAAGAAAGAATTTTTAATAAGACTATTATGCTTAAAAGTTAACCTCAAAGTCGCGTGTACTCCAAAATTTTATTAAAATCAATACTTTAAAACTACAAAAATTGTCAAAAGTTTCAGAAATCGTTAAACATCTATTAAAGAGTCATTTGAGCAATAAATTCTAGTTGGAAACAGTGATTTTTATCCTACTATTGAATTATAACGAAACGTGTGGTTATGTCATGACATGTGGTTGCTTAAAATAAAAGTATTTAAATAAAAATGTCTCTCTGTACTAAATATAACAAGACATCGTCTAAACTAGGCTGCTGTGATAAATGCAATGCGTTGTTATGCAAAGACTGTGCGAATCTGCAGGAAACTGAGTGGAGATGTGTTATGCTCCGTGAACGCAAACTTAAATATTTCTATACGAACTGTGATGCAGAACCAAATATAGATCCATCACTATCCAACTGCAAGATAAAAAAGAAATAATAGCCTCGACTGATGACTTAATACTAACATCTTTAAAGAACCAACATAGTGGAAGACAAAAATATTATTATAAATGATAAGCAAAAAATCATTAACAGTCTTAGAGGAAAAAATAACTAATCTCAAGGAAAAACCGAAAATAAATATACTAGGAAAACAAAAGGCTAAAAATATTACCCATAACCGAAAACTAAATCAAGACGAAGCGGACACTTCTCCAATAATAGACCGTGGGATAGTGACAGATTTTTTTAAACGTTTGGTTCCTATGTGGCCTTTTGGGAGCCTTTTGTGCCTGATTTGTACTAACCATTTTCGTGTTTATCAAACGGTTATCCAGGGCCCCTCAGCGGAAAACAGAAAAGAAAATTTCATGAAAATGAGCAATTTCAAACGTTTTGTTCCTATCTGGCGTCAAGTTAGACTTACGTTTTAAAGAAAAACATCCGACGGAAACTTATCGCCAGACAAATTCCGTGGGCCAGAAGGCCCGAAATTTCAATCCCAAATTGTAGGAAAAATGGTCAAAATCAAACGATTTGGTTCTTATCTGGGAATTGTATATATAGGTAAATAGATTATAATTATCGCGCTATAACAAATGCCAGACAAATTCCGAGGGCCCAACAGTGAAATAATTATTGTTCAAGTTGTCAACTATTCCGCGAAAATCAAACGATTGGTTCTCATTTGAAATGATTTTATTTGTAAAAATTAACCAAAACGAAAATGTATTGTATCATTCACGGACATTTTTAGTGGGCCAAACATATTTTAAATCTTGAAAGAAGTGCACAAAAAATAGCTATTTTTTTCAAACGATTTATTCCTGTCTGGCATTTGGATTTTAAAAAGATATGGTAATAAATAAACCATATTTAAAGTCCCAGACAAGAAGCGTGGGCCAAACAGATTTTAAATCTTAAAAGAAGTGCACGAAAAAAAAAAGCCATTTTTTGAAACGATTTATTCCTGTCTGGCATTTGGATTTTAAAAAGATATGGTAATAAATAAACCATATTTCAAGTCCCAGACAAGAAGCGTGGGCCAAACATATTTTAAATCTTAAAAGAAGTGCACGAAAAAAAAAGCCATTTTTTCAAACGATTTATTCCTGTCTGGCATTTGGATTTTAAAAAGATATGGTAATAAATAAACCATATTTCAAGTCCCATACAACAAGCTTGGGCCCAGCCGTAGCGTAGATATGTTGAGTGAAAATATCGAAAAATCAAAAAACAGTCATGTAAAAATCGCTGCATTTTCAAACGATTTACATTCGACTGGCATTTCATTAGCTTGTCATTGTAAAAGAGTATTAGACATATTTAAACAAATTTGTTTCGCGTCACTACTTAAATGCCGCAAGCGCGGATTTATGGGGGGTAACGGTAATTACCCCCCAAGATTCCGTAAACAATCAACTTTCATTTTAAAATTTCATAATTTTTATTATTTTATTTTATATTTTTGAATATATATCCTATTTAGTTGTGTTTATAATTTTTTTTTTGAGATTTTCTCCCCCCCTGCTCATCAATTTTAATTTTCGAGAAAAAACATTTTTGTTATTTTCAACACGCGGCTATGTTACCCCCCCCCCAAGCTCAAGGTCCAGATCCGGCCTTGAAATGCCGCTTTTTTCTCTTGAAACTCATTCGAAATTTGATTTTCTTTATCACTGGAATCAATATAACTGTCACTTTCACATTCATAATCCCTCGATCGAATAATATTTACAATAAATAAGTTACATACTAGCAAAAAGCCAAATATAAATTATTACATATTAATATATAATTTACAACTCTGCACTACACCATATCTGAAACTGAGAGTCCTCGTAAGTCCGTACCTGTTTCATTCTCTCTTGGCGTAGGTAGTCAACCACACAAAAGTGATTTCTTCTCTTATTTTAATGTACGTGACATAAGACACGTAAGATGCGATGTGGTAGAAACATATGTGGTATGCATTGCTTGCGAGTGACGCTGCTTTTTATACTCCCCGCTCGTCCCGGAGTGGTTTTTATTTATCGTTTGCTAATGAGGAACTTGCCCATTTTTTTTTTTATTTCATTAAAGTGTGTATTTATGTATAAAAACACGCCACACCGAATATCAGCTCTTAAATCGCAGTACTTACTTTGCAATAAATAATAAAGTTGAAATCCTCGCTACTCCTCACGAAAAGCACTGTGAGGTCAGATCGTGAAACTAGTCTCGCGTGGGGTCCCACAGATGGTGTACTTTAGCCGAGCGGTACGTCTTCGCCCTAATTAATAGACTGGGTGGAGTTTGGCTTTGAGACGTCCTCATATTTGGTCTTTGGCTCTTTATGTTAGAGAAAAAAATTTAAAAAAAGTGTCGGAAAGCTCAATCAATTCTCTTTACATAAGCTATCTACAAATTTTTCGAAAAAAAACAATAATTATCGAGATATTCGAGGAAATGTAGGAAATTGTACGTTTTCCTATAGTGTATGTAAATCTAAAAATAATTTTTCTCAAAAACCTTTGTTTCGAAGGACCGAGATTAACGGAGCGTCAAAGTAGTACATGATATTAAGTGAACATCATATATGAGATCGATTTCAATTAATTACCGATTAATTACGGTGACAAAATGGAGAAATTTTACCGAAAAAAAAAGTCCCAAATCCCGCCCCCCCTCTAATTCCTTCATTTTTGTCGGTATAAAAAAAATTAAAAAAAGAGTTTTAGCAAATTTAATTCTATTTAAATTAGCTATAGTAGTCTTTTGGCGTAGGAGCCAAGATTAAAAAGTTGCCAACTGTAGAACCTCAAAATTTGCGATATATCTACAGTTGCGCCCCAGATTTTTGTCTGGCACTTGGAATATGGTTTGTTTATTAACATATCTTTAAAAAAAAAACAAATCCCAGACGAGTGTAAATCGTTTGAAAATGCATATATTTTTACACGACTGTTTTTTGATTTTTCGATACTTTCGCTCAACATATCTACGTCTGGACCCAAGCTTTTTATCTGGGACTAGAAATATGGCTTAGTTATTAACATATCTTTTTAAAATCCAAATGCCAGACAGGAATAAATCGTTTGAAAAATGGCATTTTTTTCGCGCTTTTCTTTTTGTCCGGCTTTCCAGGGACCCAGCCAATTCGTCTGGGAATCTTAAATTGAAACTACTTATTGCCTAATATTAACAAAAAAACAAACAGGAACAAAACGTTTGAAATAGCTCATTTTCATGAAATTTTCTTTTCTGTTTTCCGCTGAGGGGCCCTGGATAACCGTTTGATAAACACGAAAATGGTTAGTACAAATTAGGCACAAAAGGCTCCCAGAAGGCCAGATAGGAACCAAACGTTTAAAAAATCTGTCACTATCCCACGGTCTACGAGAGACAAAAAAAACAACTACTAAATCTGAAAATACGCACCACAAGATGAACTATGCGAAAACTTTGAAAGGTAACAATAATCAACTTCAAGCCTGTCATAAAAACGTGACCGACGAAATTCTAATTGTGTCCGACTATAAATCTCCACAAATGAAACGAAATACCAACCTACTATTTGAAAATCCAGTTGCTGAAAATCTATGGTAAAGCCCAGCCAAATTATCTCTTGAGTGCAGCATCAGAAAGAAAATGGATTTGGATTGGTGGCCTTAACGAAAATATATCTCTAGACAACGTCAAGGAATATACTCAAATTATATTTCCTGACAAACAAGTGTTTTGTTATGATTTAAAATCTAAATATCGCAAGAAATACTAGAAAATTTGAAGCAGTGAACTCAACGAAGAAGAATTTATGGACCCAAATAAGTGGCCTCAAAAAGTTATTGTCCCTTTCAACAGCGCACATCTAATAAAAAGCCTGGAACAAAAAATAGACAACCTACCTAAGGATTATTCAGCAAATACGTCACATTTAAATATTGGTCATGTAAATATGCAATGCTTACGAAATAAAATCAACTTACCTGATGTCTTTGCAAATATAAAGAAACTGCATGTTCTCTGTATTACAGAGCACTGGTCAAAAGAACTGGAACTAAATAACATAATCATACCCGGCTATTCTCTGATGAGTCACTTTTGTGGGACAAACCACTAACATGGTAGGGTAGCAATTTACATTAACGACGAAACATGTACTTGCAACCCCAAGAACATAAAACATGTTTGATACCTTTATATCCGAACTAAATATTGAACATTGTGCCATATCAGTAGAGTTTAATCAAAAAAATTAAACATTCTTGCAGTTTATAGACCCCACGGGGGTGACTAAATATTTTTTATACGAACCTGTCTTCTTGTTTGCAAAATATTAGTCAAAAAGGTGAGAACATCCATTCTCTGTGGTGATCTCAACATAAACCGCATGAAACAATCGATGCAGAAGGATATATTAACTGATATATTCACGTCAAACGATATGAGAATGTGTTTTGAAGAATATACGCGCATTTTCACTAATATAAACAATGTTACTTCCAAAACGGCCCCAGATTACATAACCACCAATTTGGCAGAGGATAACTGGACAGCATACATATGTAACCCTTGTATCGCTGACCATCTACCACAAATAATTCATTGTGAGGAAGTTAAAACTTCGATAAAATAGGATATAATGTATTATAATACCACACATTTTTCAACGGACAACGTGGAAAAATTTCAATATCTGCTAAAAAATACGTTTTCTATGAAAATAATACAGACAGATCACTTGGCACATTCACTGATCTGTTTACAAAGTCCTTGGATACTGCGTGTCCTCTAGAAACTCATGTTGTTAAAAACTCTAAAATAGCGAACTAATTGATGAGGGTAAAGAACTAAAAAACTTACAATGGGTTACATCTCAACTAAATGACCACAATTCGAGAAATCTCCATATTATGTAGGTATGAAATTATACAATAAGCTCCCTACTGAAATTAAAAATATAACACCTCTTCATAAATTTGTTTATGCGCTGAAAGAATTTCTGATTGAACATAGTTTCTACTGGGTGAGTGAGTATTTGAATCTCAGTCTGTAATCCAGAGAACATGTCTATACTTAGAGGGGTATAAAAGACACGTAATGATAAGCATAGTGATAAACATATTGTTTTTATGGTTTTACTGTAATTTTAAATTTTAAAATTGTGATAATCTTAGATTAGGTTATTAGTTTGTTATTTTTTATAAACTTTTATATTTTAATTGTTACGTATATCTCTCCAGGTGTTTTATAATATTTTTACATATATGTATTTATGTTTTTATTACATTTAATTTTGTCAGATGACGATCACACACATACTATGTATGTCCAAGTGACAATGAATATTCTATTCTATTCTATTCTATTCTATTCTATTCTATTTTATTCTATTCTATTCTATTCTACGAAGCAAGTGAGAGTGGCAGTAGGGTATTGCTAACTGCGAATACCTATAAAAATAAGAAATATTGGCTGTGAACTAATCTCAGTGGTACCACGTAACAAGCCGTATTCAACCAAAATGTTAATCAAGTAGGTAATCGCATTCGACCTCGCCCGCCTGCATCTTCTACTCGTCTTTATAATAAGGTTGACTAAATATTCGTTTGTATTTCAATAAATTATATATCATACAATTTTTTAACATCTCAATACAGTTCAATTCTTATTGAGTCAGTGTAATGAATGTTCACATTTATTATTGGTTCAATAAATATTGAGTTTTTACATTGAGCCAATGCTTTTAAGTAAATCAATATTGGTCCAATATCAGTGTGCTACCTGGGAAGGGTAGAAATTCTATTTCAATATTTCGTATTTATACAAAAAAAATTCTATTGCCCTTGAGAGATAGACATACCACATAGCCTTGCTGATTTTACGTATTAGCTTTTTAATTAGTATAATGGGTATACCATGTACTTTTTTAATATGATATATTGCATTTAAGCATAGGCGGCGCATCTGTTTTTAATACATTTTATATGGGACACGTGTTTGCCAACCACCTTGCTCAGTTGTCTATGGGCGCTGTCTGTGCCTGACAGAAAGCAAGCATATCTAGCGATAAGGCTCGCTATTCAACAGTGTGTGTGTGTCTGTGATACTTACTTATTTAACTGATCTTTGATATCATTTTCAACAACTATAAGAATTATTCAAAATTCAAACGTCAGTAGTTAAAACATACGCGTATTAAACTTTTATTATATGTGTGTAAATGAGTTTAAAAGAATTAGATATATATATATATATACAGTCTTGAACATAAGTTCTTGCTAACAATAAATTATTCAATTCATGATGAGCGCAGGTTTTAAGATTTTCTTCTTATTGGTTATTTTGGTTTCTGCTTCGAGGGGTGTCTGTAAGTAATTGTAATATATTTAATTTGGCCACTAATTTTATATTAGTTTTAAGTTAATAATATCCTACTACTAAATATTCATAAATAATAAGCTAATATACTAGAAATTTAGCTTAATTTTTAAGAGAGGTCAAATACTCTTTCTGGTTAAATATCTTCATAGTTCATTACACGCTGACTGGACAGGATGGCAAGGTGGTAAAATAAACCGGGACCAACAGCCTCAGAGGGCCAAAAGTAAAAATTTCTTATAATGAGTGTAAGTTCGTGCGGTCATAAAACAAATTTTCCATAGATGGGAAGCAGTAAAAACCTTGATGAAGTAAAAACCTTTCGTTCTTGTACACACACTAAATCAATTTTATTTTTTTCACCCCCTTTAATACGAGATGGGGGTCATGGGGGTGGCTAATGCCAAAAAATTTTTTTAGATCTTAGCATCTCTTCTATATACTAAATACGAATGGATTCTTACTTGCTTGATTTGGTGAATTTGGTTTTTTTTACTTCTTTTTCTACTTAGTTATCGAAACTTAGTATTTAGACTAATATCAATTCCAACGTCACCTCCAAATAAGGTTATTTTTTAATGTGTTCCCGAGATTTTTTGAGATCTGGTGTCCCACAGTGAAATTTGGTTAAAATATGCTCTGCGTTTTTGAATATTTTTTTTTGTGTTGGACACAATGGGTAAAATTTTAAGAGGTGACATTATATGATCTTGCTTCGAACCGATACTGACGGTTATGCCTTTTTGAGATCTGATGGAGATGATAGAAGGTGTCACAATATACATAAAAAGAGGAATTAGTTATTTTTCTTTGATGGAGCATATACTGATTGGGCTTAAACTAGAAATTGAACAGATTTGTGTGAGAGTAAAATATCTTTCTCGTCTGCTGTGCCCAGGGGTGAGCATATCACTCCTCGTTTGAAAATGACTAATTTGCTTAATATGCATCAGATATAGGAACTTCGCTCCATTTGACTTGTTCGCTGAGTTTTAAAGAATGATGGAGCCGTATACCTTAGAGATGAACATAATTTCCGAAATCCAGATCACAATGCTCATCTCAGATTCGCGGCAAATAATTTGCACATTCCTAAACATGTAACTACTCTTTTTTAAATCATATTTTTCATATTTAGCAGCAGATTCTTTTTGATGATATTAGGAGTTATTCGTGCAACCAGGCACAAGTTGTTATACATGAGCAGTAGATCTGCAAAGTTGCCCAAACTTTTGTGCCCTTATTCTTCTTTTAAGAAAAAAGTACCATTGTATTATCTTCAGAATTAATTTTAAGCCTCTTATTTTTAACAGGCTTGTAACTGTAATAGTTTTTTATGTTTTATCTTCTCCTCTTTATCCTGTAAGGTAATTTTTAACTATTCTTTATAATAGTTAGGTAAGTTATATATATTAGGATTTAAGTATCTTCAATGGTAGAGATGTTCTAATCCCTATGGATATTATGAATTTATGATTGTGATTAATCAATTATGTATATGTTATGTAAGAATGTATTGGTCCTGGCTGGTATTTACAGCAGCTTTGTGACATCGCGTCAATTTAAATAAAGACATTTTTATTTTATTTTATTTTATTTATTTATAAAGGTCAAATTGAGAAAATCCTATTTTTATTTTTTTGAGATCGATTAATAAAACAACAAAAATTTCTAGAATTAACTGTTTATTTCAGATGCCTGTGAACACCCAAATGAATCCTATAAAAGTTGCGGTTCAGCTTGTGTGCCAACGTGTCAGAAAAGGGAAATTGATTTCTGCACCCTACAATGCGTTAGGGGTTGTTTTTGCAAAGAAGGTTTCGTCAGAGACGTTTCTCAAAAATGTGTGAGGATAGAAGATTGCCCCCAATCTTAATTTTAATTTTGAAATATTTTTTCCTGATATTCAATATAAATTACCCCTTTTTAATGAATAAATTAAAATAATTAGGATATACATACTTTTCTTCACATTTCACATTTTACCTTTTTTTGTTCTTAAAAGAGCCAGAATACTAATATTTTACTTTCTTATACATATCCTATAAGAAGTATTCATTGATTTTTTCAAATATACTATACAGGGTGTCCCGTAAATAATGGATAATCCTGAAAATAGTAATAGGCCAGGCCATAACCTATCAGAATATCACAACTTGACTTAATTGAAAACCTTACGGTTTTCGAGATATGGGCACTTTTTTGAAAAGAGTAATATTTTGCATGCCACTGCCACAAGGTAAGGATTTTTTCATTCTGTTTTTTGATGAGTATTCTAGAACAGTTGTGCTATCAGACGTGTATAGGAGTTTTTAGATAACGACGACAGTATTCTCAAAAAAAAAAAATGTATTTCTCAAAATTCGGTTCCACCAGGATTCCGACTGCTGACTTTGACCTTTGATGGTGTAAAGAAAAGTGCCAAGCGAAACTTGCCATTTATCTTAAAAACTTGCCCACTTATTATTACATTCTAAAATGTTTAAAAATTCTGATTCTAAATGTAAATAAATGATTTAAGTATTTTCAATATATCTTTTTTTTAATGCTAAGAATTCTCTCATGTAATTCAATACTTCGTCAGTATTAGCTAGAAGAGTAGTTGATTTGATTGGTTCTCCAATAATGAGTGTTTTAAAGTATTTACCTAACTAGTATATTAGCGTGCCCAGATTAGGGCAACAATATACAGAAAGTAGGTATTTTCATAATAAATAAAAAAGTGTGTAAGTTGTGATTTGCATAATACCTAAATAATATTCTCTAATAATGCTGAGAAATTGAAAAAACAGCTGCTTAAGGAATCACACGTCCAAATTTCCCATTCAAGTCTCTTACAACTAAACTACCGCCACCCTCACCCCCACTACCGATGTGGTATATTGTTTTATGGGTTTTCGGGATCGACGATTTCAAATATCATATTATTAAAGATCCATAAACAATGATTTTCACATAGTGGAGAGCAAATATAGTATCGATTTTTTTTTGTTCTGAGAGACTTGGATGGAAAATCTGGATGTGGAAGTAGTGATTCCTTGGGCAGCGGTTTTTAAAAATTTCAAAAAGTGCCCATATCTCGAAAACCGTAGGGTTTTCAATAAGGTCAAGTTGTGATATTCTGATAGATTATGGCCTGGTCTACTACCATTTTCAGGATTATTCATTATTTACCCTCCATGTAAAAATTTATAATAATGCTGAGAAATTGAAAAAAACAGCTGCTTAAGGAATCACACATCCAAATTTCCTATTCAAGTCTCTTACAACTAAAATGATATTGCAACTATACTTGCACTCCACCATGAGGAAATAATTGTTCATATAACTGGGGGTGATAGTGGCTGTAGCTGCGCGAAATCGAATGGAGTCGCATATACGTTAGTCGTGCTGTCGCGGCGGCGCGCGGACAACATAGAGATGCTAGACTTCGTTGCCTATGGTAACGACATGGAGTGCATCCGATGCCATGTAGCATCTCCAGCTCAAGGTATAGAACGCCCGTATACGTAAGTAAAAGATGGCAGCTGCTGGGTCCAAGAGGTTGCGTTGTCGTTATACAGAGATGATATATACTCCGTACAGTGCCAACGCAGCATTCTCGGTTTGGACAGCTCGTATCAGGGTCTCCTGGTATGTATATGCATGCTCCGGAATGACGCGGCGGCGCGCACAATACATGAAGAGGCCAGATGGCTTGGTTGCCTATGGCAGAAATCATTTTTCTCAATTGTGAACTGGGAAAAACTTCAGTTCATATTTGTTCGTCTTCTTAATGATGTTTGGAATAGCCTGAAGTGGAGAACTGCCCTCAAAATTAAGCAACATGCGAATGTAATCATTCGTAACTGAACTAGCAAAAAGTTCCGTTCGAACTTTCTTGTAGTCAAGAGACATCTAAACTACTCGATAATGAACCGAACTGCCTCGCCGGGCTGACCATAATTTCGACCGGTGGCTATTGGTCATTATTTCGGTCTTTGTAACTCGGCGTATCAGTCAAAAGGGCAGTTCTCAATTTTTCCTCATCATATTTACTTCCCTCGACAAGAAGAAAAAAGAAAATGCCTTGCTGCGAAGACCGATATGACCGGTTTTTCTTTACATGTTCAAAGCTCGATTTGAACCCTTTAGGACAGGTAAAATATTCCGTCACCCTGAACCTTCCTTCTTAGCTCTCCCAGAACTGATGAGAAACGCTGGAATTATCTTCGCTAAAGTAACTCGAAAATCTTGGTAGCGGGCTGCCGTACTATAACTATAAACAAACAAAATATGATTCATTTAAAAATATTAATATTTTTGTCAAGTAGCAAGATATTCTTAAATGGATACCAACTTTTATACTGCACTCGCTACCGTTGCAAAAGTTTCATCCAAATAGATATTCTATTCACACGTGACTACTTTTGAATAAATAAATATTGCACGCAATCGAACTGCACGCGCTACTTTTTAAGTTGCACAGGTACTATATTTCTGATTAAAAGTTTAAATTTTAAATATCAATATCAAATATTTGGTATAATGTACTTCCACATCCAGTGGAAATATAGTAACGCAAAAAAAATCAAAAATTGGTATTGTTCAAATAGGCTTAGAATGCCATGAAACGTCGAAATTTTAAATTTGACCAAAAGAAAAATGGTGGTTATCGGTATGTCTGTAACCTTTTTGTACGCACGATTACTCTGGAACAGATATTGACTTGAAATTTTAGTACACGTATATTTTAATGAGATCTGGAATTAGATTATATTTTAATCTTATTCCGTTGAAGGGTTGGGGTAAATGGGGGTAAACAGGTAAATCAAGCAAGTAAGAATCCATAAAATTGGTATTTAGTATATATAAGAGAAGCTAAGGTCTCAAAAATTTTTTCCACCTTCATCCTATTATTAAAAGGGGTGAAAAAAATTAAATTGCGATATATTGTGTGTACAAGAACTAAAGGCCTCAACAATTTTTCTTTACTGCATCCACCGATGTGGCATATTGTTTTATGGGTTTTCGGGTTCGACGATTTCAAATATCATATTATTAAAGTTCCATAAACAATGATTTTCACATAGTGGAGAGCAAATATAGTATCGATTTTTTTTTTGTTCTGAGAGACTTGGATGGAAAATCTAGATGTGGAAGTAGTGATTCCTTGGGCAGCGGTTTTTCTATGATACCGAAGGTACAGATCAAATGAAGTTACATCAATTCATATTTTGTATCAACTTTTGAGAAGTGCAATATCGAATAAAGCTGTTAACCCATTATTATATGTTGTTTTATTTTCTTCTACTACAGCATTTCAATAGATAATAGGTCAATTGTATTCGTCTATAATGTTAATAGAGTGTTTACCACAATATCAGCACTAAATATATCTTTTACAAGCTACGCTGGCGCCTTAAATATCATAAACGTTTCTTATTTTTTTTAAATACAAAAAAATATAGTAATTAAAAAACCGTTATAGTCAATCGGTATCGAACTACGCCCTTCGCTAGCTATAACCCAGAGCTGACGTTCGCAAAATTCTTAGTATAGTTCTCTGCAGATTTGTTATTCGAGTAAAAAACGTCGGATATTTACCGCACCATCAAACACGCCGACATCTTATGTAATAAAAAAGAATATTTAATGCCTTAAGAATGTGCGAATATGTGAATATATTTAAGAATATGTATGAATATACGGGGTGGTCCGTAAGTCATGGCCCATAGGGCAATTTCTGACATTAAAATATCGCGATTTAGCTCAACTTAGCTTAGTCCAAAAGTTGATATTCACAGAGATAGAGGGTGTCAATATTATATTTACAATTTTCTTACATACTTTTGAAGTTTTTGAAATGTTGATATGAAAATTGGTTTGTTGAGATGAGAAATCCAAATCTGCTCCCATTTTTGGTGTAGACCTTAGAGACCACCTCATAAGCAATGCGAATGACGTATATGTACGCTTAACTTCTTTATTCGTAATGTTATCGCTTTTTTATGAAAAATACTAAACCTACCGCATTTTAATAATTGGTTGCATAATTTATTATAAAAACCGCTGCCCAAGGAATCACTACTTCCACATCCAGATTCTCTATCACAACGAAAAAACTTTGTATGTGGAAATAATTGTTTATGGAACTTTAATAATATAATATTTAAAATCCTCTACCCCAAAAACCCATAAAACGATACCCCACATCGGTAGTGGGGTGGGGGTGGTGACAGGGGGGTGGTAGTGGGGGTGGATGAAGTAAAAAAATATTTTGAGGTTTCTGGATCTTGTACATACACTAAATCACAATCTTTTTTCATCCCATTTAATAAGGGGGTGGGGGTGGTAATGGGGGTGGCTAATGCCAAAGATTTTTTTGAGACCTTAGCTTCTATTGTACATACTAAATACCAATTCTATGGACTCTCACCTGCTTTATTTACCCACTTACCCTAAATTTACCCCAATTTACCTCCCAACCCTTCGTCGCAACAATATGAAAATATAATCTAGTTCCAGATCTCGTTAAAGTACATACGTGTACCAAATTTCAAGTCAATATCTTAAACGGTTCCAGAGTAAACGTGCGCACAAAAAAAGTTATAGACAGACCGACAGACAGACAGACAGACCGACAGACAGGCCGACAGATAGACAGAATTTTTTTTTCGCTCAAACTTAAAATCTCGACGTTTCATGACATTTTAAGCCTATTTGAACAATAAAAATTTTTAAAATTTTTTTTGTCATTACTATACTTCCACTGGATGTGGAAGTAAAATTATTAACCCAGTAGGCGCCCATGCTAACAATACTTTTGGCAATTAAATGTCCTGGCTTTGACACACTAACATATAATTAAATCACAAATTATCAAGTTTATTTTTTTTTAAATCGGCATTAAAGAACCTCAAAATCATCATTAAAATGCTAGAAATATTCAGAAATGTACTCCAATATTGTGCGATTTCTTGTAGTTGGCGCAGGTGGCAAATAAACGTCAACATAAATTTTTGATAATGGTTTTCTTACAAAAAATTATTCAGATTTGACAGTTAAATATTTGACACTCCTTAATTTCATTAAAAATTATTTAAAAAATAGTATAATATAAAAATCTTAATTTCCCAATTTCTGGATTTAAAAAAACTTAATATGCACCTTGGCACTAAAGTTTCTTTTTATCTGTTATGAGGTCTAGGTGCACTCGGATATGCCTACGTGCCTAAATTCCACAACATGATAAAACGTTCAACTTTAGTGCCTAGATACGTAATAGCATATTATATTACCAGGAGTAGAACGCACTCAAGAGTATTAAAATGCAATAATTTATTTATTTGTTATAAATGTACAATTATACAAACTACAATGGTGTATGTTGAAATAACTGATTGTTATTTTATTGTCTATATTCATAATTTTATTGTTAGTTTGTTCCAGATTGTTTGTTGTGGTGTGTTCTTCATTTGAATTAGCAATTATCAGTAATTCGGTTGGTTTACACTGTAATTCTTTATTCAAGCCTCTATATACCCAAAGATGAAAGGTCTAGAATGCTCTCTTCTTGTTCTGGAATTTCCCAGAAAGCTCTCTACAGCTTCCAGGTTCTGACACCGTACTCAGCCAGTCTGTCTAAGTGTACGATGTTCATCTTCGACTTTTTACTTCTTTGAATCCGATGGACAACGTCATTGATTCGTTTGATGACTGAATACGGTCCTTCCCAAGGTGGCTGAAACTTCGGAATCCCCATTCCTTCCACTGTGGGTTGTACAGCCATACCAGATCCTCCACCTTGAATCCTCCTGTAATGGCATTACGATCGTCATGAGTCTTCATTCGGTCTTTAACTTTGGTGATCTGTTCTCGGACATTTTTCGGTTGTTCTCTACATTCATTCGCATAATTGCTTACAGAAAGTGATTCCTTATTGGCAGCACAATTCTTACATTCCCATGCTGTGTTCAATAGCCCACCTAAGACTCTCAGTGAATTCCATTGTGACCATAAAGCCTTAAATCCTACTCCTTTGTTTGAAACCTCCTTCCATTAAGGTCGCGTTCCTTTTTCTTTTGCTCGCAATATAGGTCAAATTTCTGCATCACTCAGTTGCTCTTGTTTTAAAGCTTCCTTTGTCCAATTCTCTGGAATCTCTTTCCTTTCGTTTACACAGACTGGTAATGGTAGACAACTCGGGATTCTTCGAAGCTGACAAACCTTTATTTTTTTGGGGGCATCGCATTCACTAGCCAGCACCGCTTCAGTGGCATGTACCCCCCTCAGGGTTCCACTGTCGACAATCTCGTCGTACATGCCCTAGTTTTCCGCAGCCATAACATCGAATACCCTCACTTGGCTCTGTTGTTTGCCCTGCCTTTCAGAAAAACTCGTCAGCAATTGCTTTACCATTTTGTGCAAGTCTGTCAGTATAGTCTCCAGATTCTTCTTCCAATAAGACTCTTCGACAACTGCGGCAATCGACAATCTCTCTTAATATGTCCTAACTTACCGCACTGATAGCACTGGATGCTTCCGTTCGGTTTTGCTCCTCCTTGTTGTTTGTCCTGTTTCATTGGAGAATCTGATTTAGCCAGTAATTAACTCATCATTTTATGCATGTCCTTCAGTATAGTGTCCATGTTCTCTTGGCGCGAATGTGTCTTTTCAACTGTCACAGCACGCACTTCTGACCGCGGGGTGTCTTTAAATGCAGCTTCTACTTCGAGGGCACGCACCAGAGCCTCGCTAATACTTTGATGTCTCGTTAACCTCAGAACTCGCCTGACTTCTTCATCCCTTATGCCATCTAAAAAGGCTCCCACGGCTAGTTGTTCTTGGAATTCTCTTGGGGCACTCGGGTATGCCAGGTGTGCCAGCCTCTCTATCGCAGCTTCGAATTCTTGCAAGCTTTCCCCAGCCTTTTGTGTCCTTGATTTTAGCTGATCCTGGTATACTTGGGCGAGGTGTTGGTCGCCATATCCGAAGTCTAATGCAGCTTCCAAGAGTTTGAAGTTCCTTTGTTTCTTCAATGGGACGGTCTGAAGTAACTCTGAGGCTTGGCCCCTTAGCGCCAGAACTAATGCCATAGCCTTTTCCTCGTTATCCCAGTTATTCGCACTTGCAGCCTCCTCAAATTGTCTCTTGTACGTTGTCCATGAGCTCCATGAGCTCTTTATCTTGCTGGCGTTGCCGCGCCATCATCCTCGTAAATTCTGCAAGTAGGTCCTGTATTTATTTCTCTGCTGCCATGCTTCTTGTTGTTATGGGCATACGATGAAGTTAACCAAGTTTATTGCACAATAACGTTAAGAAAATCCAGATATCTCGTCGATATTTTCAATGGCACGAAAGAGTCTCATTTAGAGTCTATGTCACTGTCCAGTTGAAAGAATTTCACTATTTGCAGTAGTTTTCGAATAGAATATTCTAGAAATTTTCGCGGACTAACTCAAATGAGTCTTTTTTAGTGTCTCTATCATTTTTCCGTTGAAAGAATTTAATTATTTCCACTAATTTCTAAATAGAATGTTCTGGAATTTTTCCGAAAACGCACTTTTCACACAGTTTACACAACGTCCCGTAAGTCAATTCCCCGTGTCACCACTAATTCCCGAGATGAACACTGTAGAAACCTTTCCGAATAGTCCAGAAATCTTCTGTTATAATTCCGCTTCTGACACCAATTGTTACGTGTTTACACCCTCTTTGTAAACACCCTGTATCGTGGATCCGAAAACTATATGTTGATGTCAAAAATCCGCTATTTTATGGACCATTACTTACGGACCTCCTGTATATATTTTCCGGCGTTATATGCTACCTAAATACTCCAATCAAATTAGATTGTGCTTGAATAGAAATTTCCACCCAGCTGAATTTTTGAATGAAGCATGGTTTCAAAATTTTAAATAAAATGCGCACCCAAAATTTTGTACACCAGATTTCCTCTTTGACGAAGATTACACAGAATTCCTCCAGATTTCCTAGGATTTCCTTGAGATTCCCTGTTGATAAAAAAATTTTTGAAGAGAGGGGAGGAATCCGAAAAAATAAGACTCCCTGAGATTTCCTTCGAATTCCCTCGAATTTCCTGATATTTCCTCCAGATCTCCTTCGCGGTTTGCTCCTCGATAGAATGTCAAAAGTCCTTATAGATACTACTAGAGTTTTAAATTTCACAAGAGGTTAAAGATAAAGAAAAAACTGTTTTTGCAAATATCTTGGAAACTATTAGCTTTATAAGCTTTATAACAAAACACGTATTATCAAAATTGTAGCTTACAATATTTACAACTAAAAAGATCCTACAACTTTTTTTCGTAAAAGTAATACTTTACAAGAAAAATCTTGATAAAAAAATTGTGCATATATGCCGTCTATATCTTCCAAACATTTTGTATTATTTTCATTGTCCTGCGATTTCAGGTATAGAATTTTGATGAGATTGGTCGGCAATAATTACAAACAATAGAGGAATGCAACCTAATTTTCCTGCAACCACACTTTGATCCACAGCCTTTGGAGCAACTGCAAAAAATGCCATTTAAAAAATATCAGGTGAATTGGCCCCAAAACGCTATTTATCATGATCTACTGGAACTTTCACTGCAATGTTCGCAGATGCATTAAAGTGCATTGCAATGCTTGATCATTACCAAACATTGCAATGCACTTAAAATGTATCCGTGGCTTTGAAACATTTCAGCAGTGAATTCCGGTGCATTATGTGCATTGTAATGAATTTTAGTCCACAAATTCTGGCCAGCGGTTTATCCCTCATCTTATTCCTTTGAAGGGTAAATAGGTGAAGCATGCAAGTAAGAGTCCTTAAAATTGGGATTCAGTGTATCTTCGAGAAGCAAGGGCCAATTTTTTTGGCATTAGTCGCCCCACTATCACCTCCTTTAATAAAGGAGTGGGGGTGGTAGTGCGAGACTCGGATAGGAAGAGACTTTTATAGGAAGTAGTGATCCTTAGAAAGTAGTTTTTGTATCTTACGTAGTTACAGACATGCTCCCCAATCGTAAATGTGACATTGTCAAAAAGTAAATTTTAAATTATTGCACTGTTAAATGGATGGCATAAGGGAGATTGTCAGCTATAATGTCCCAAGGACATTGATAATACGAAATAATTTTATCACAGTTTCTGAAACTTGGCAATATCCCGCCATACAATTCATCTCAAAGTTAGGGACTATACAGACGAGCGATGCGATTTCGCTCCGGTATCGCTGTACGGTTTGGCAGGATTATATTTTGAGTGCATCAATACACATAACCGTGCGATATCATTGCGATGCTACGTGTGTATTGACACACTTAATTTATAATCCTGCCAAACCGTACAGCGATACCGGTGCGAAATCGCTGTACGGTTTGGCAGGATTATATATTGAGTGTGTCAATACACACGTAGCCTCGCAATGATATCGCACGGTTATGTGTATTGATGCACTCAAAATATAATCCTGCCAAACCATACAGCGATACCGGAGCGAAATCGCATCGCCCGTTATAGCAACCTAAGGACCGGTTTTTCAACGCAAGGTTAAGCACTTTATCATACAGATAAACTAACTAGAAGTTTAGATTGTGCTTCTATTAAACATTTTAATATCGCAACTTCAGTTTCTAAACTTCTAGTTATCTCTATGGTAACGTGCTTAATCTTGCATTGAAAAACCGGTCCTTAGGTTGCTATAACTTCGAGAGGAACTCTAGGTGGAGGGATATTACCTAAAAGTAACGTGCTTGAGAAAGTTGTGATAAAATTATAAGCTATTAATCAACGTTCGAGGGGCATTCGCATAGAAATTTTTTTATAAATTTATTTTATTTATTTATTTATTCAAAACTATTTAATAAAAACACAAAAATAGGATTTCTATTTGAGCAAAACATTTTTATATAATTTGACTGGATTAAAAGTGCTTTAAAATCTATATAGATTCATAGGAGCTATCATTATTTGAACTTGTCCTGATGTTAAGTTTAGTTCGCTTTAATTTTTGGGTAGTCTATTTACGCATATATGTCAGATTAATTTTAAGTCTCATATCAATTGTGCTAATGCTAATTGCCCATCAAAGTGTTTATAGAATAATAAATATAAGTAGAGACAGTTGGTGCCTAGTCATCAAGTGACATGTCAAGGAATATATCCTCAACGCCAAGATACTAAAAATAGACCTATGGTAATATAAGGATAATATTGACACTTACCACGCTTTCTGAGATAATCCTCGATCATGACGGCACTTATCATAAATACATTTCCGACGCTTCCTATCGCCGAAAGAGATGCTAAAAGGATCAGTCGTGCCAACCTTGACCAATGATCGTTTAGCGTTACTGGAGATACAGATTCCGTAGCCAATACATCAGTCATGTTCTGCGCCACCATCCCCATACTACCTGAGAAACAAATGTTAAAATATGTCACTTCTTAATGGATCATTTATTTATATTTTTAATAATAAAATATTCGTCTATGTTTGCTTTATTTCACTCTGTGTAATTAAATATAGAAATTGGAACATATAGACCAGGGATTATAGTCGAAGAACGAGGCACCTGAATTTGACACGCTATACAACTCTCGAACATGTGAAAACACCGTATAATACATATTCTTGAGGTTACGATTTGTTTTGAAACTGTGAAAGCTGAAAAAATTGCTCTTTTCCATTTTTTTAACGAAAAATACTATTTTCACATGTTTCATATTCCCTCTACTATGTCTGCCGTTTGTTATCGAAAAGACAAGATATTTTAGTATTGAAATAGGTCGCTTTCCAACGGTGTACCCAAAAATAATATTTGTTATGATATGACTGAAAAATAAATAAATATTAGTGGAAGAGTTGCGATTTTTGTGCAATTTACAGCGGAAAAGTGTGGATCCAGGTAACTTTTTATTTTTCAAACTAACTGCATTCTGTAAGCGAGTAAGTTGTATGAAATGAGGAAACTTTTTAATTTGGGTTTTTGTTATAAAATGCAAAGGAAGTGAACTTAGCTTTCATTTTATTACATTCTATGTGGGTAAACACACATGTAACTTTATCTGTATGAGAAGTAAGATTAAAATAACACTTTTGTGTAAAATACTTATATAAAATATGCACAAACAATATGTAATGAATAAATTCCATTTTAATAAAATTTGTAATGTATATTTTACATAACTTTAGGTATATTTTACATTAGGAAATTCGTAAAATTGCATGTAAAGTTGTTACTTAAATTCTAATAGATCATGTTACATACCATATAATTAAAATAATGTCATATTTAAATAAGTATATTAACTTGTTTACTTATACAAAAGTTTACATATTTCTTATATATTGCCAAAAGGTAATATAATTCGTGTAAATTAGCAGTTTATTATCAAAGATTAAATCCCTCCCTCTAAAGCACTCGGGATTTAATCAGACAATAAACTGTTAATTTACACTCTTTATATTACCTGGCATCAGCGCTTTCGAACAAATTTTACCGATAAAATTCTAAGCACTAGTGATATTATATACGAGAAGATGCTCGGAATGGAGCGAATATTTTTACGAGCGAATATTTTTACCAGTGACAGAGCGTTATCTAGAATATGAGGATGTGTAACTGCAATAAAACTTTCGCCGTCGAGGAGCTGTATAGTGCAGTAGATTAAAATTTTCCCAACTCTGGTGTTTACACAGGTTACACAGTTCACAAACATCGAAAAAAAATATGAAGACATTTCACACTGAAAGTAGGATTATCGCTTAATTTAATCACCGCCGGCACAATTCAATCAGAAGCTACCGCTGCCACTGCACTGGTCTCGACCTAGAATATGACGCATACGCTCTCATTGGCTTAGAATAATAGATAGACACAAACTCAATTCTGTTCATTTTTATTTGCAAGCATCTTCTCATAGTAATACTACTCAAATGCTGGCCTATACATTTAAAATGTTTTGAGATCACGAAATTTCCAGTCTAATCTTCATAAATACAACTACTTGTTAGAATTTTAAAGAAGCTGGCAAAAACATATAATAAATCTGTTTTGAGTATAAAAAAAATTTGGTTTCCCTTTGTCCAGACTATACTATTTTAAGTAGGTAATTTTAAAGTCGTAGTAGGTAGTTTTAAAGTCGTAGTAAGAAATATGCGTTGATATTTTATGTGTTTGTGGATGACGTGTGTATGTGGATGAATAAACAAAACCGCAACACACATAGTAAATAACCCCCAAATCTAAAGCCACCCTGTCAAAAAAATCTCATCAATCCGTATTGAAAATTTTCAAAAATTAATAAGTATCTATGAGAACCTATATGGTCAATAAGTTTCTATAAGAGTTAGGTAAAGTTGCTGTTGAAATTGTTATCAGTTTATATCAGAATTGACCAGCAAAACGAGTCAAGCCATATCCATTTGTAAATCCAAACATTTACTTATACCACATCAATGGGAATTTATGAGCACAGTATCTAATGTAATTCGTGCGGTTTTCCATGATTAAAAGACAAGTGTTTCTTTAAGAAACGAGCTGCATTAGGTTAGAACAGTTTTGATTTGCAATTGAAGATTACAAATTGCAATGTTTGAATAGGGATTTATGAGATCAGTTTCTATGAGTATTAATGTTTTTTTTTCAGTAATATATTAAATGTGTTTTCATTTGTTTGAATGGGTAAAAAGAAAGGTCAGTTTTCAACTGCAATTACAAATACAAGTTTAATCGCTTCGAATGGGATTATATGCGATCAATTTCTAAAAGTATTTATGCTGTTTTCCGAATATAATTGTGATGAGGTTTAATCAGTAACAAATTGTTCACTATTTGTTATGATATGGTCGGAAATTCCAAGTACACATTTGGTATTCCTTCAAGAGGATTGATGAGAGCAGTTTCTACGGGTATCTATTTGTTGTTCCTATAGTAAATTATATAAGTCTTTATCAGTACAGATTCGGATCTAATTTAAATATGAAAATTATATCAGAATAAAGCAACCAAATATTTTAAACAGTATCTATTTGTAAATTCAAACATTTACTTATACTCTATCTCAATGAGAATTTATGAGAACAGTATCTAATGTAAAACGTGCGGCTTTCCATGGTTAAATGGCAAGAGTTTCTATAAGAAACGAGTTGCATTAGGTTAGAACAGTTTTGATTTGTAATTGAAGATTCAAAATTGTAATGTTTGAATAGGGATTTATGAGATCAGTTTCTATGAGTATTAATGTGTTTTCTTCAGTAATATATTAAATGTGTTTTCATTTGTTTGAATGGGTAAAAAGAAAGGTCAGTTTTCAACTGCAATTACAATACAAGTTTAATCACTTCGAATGGGGTTATATGCGATCAATTTCTAAAAGTATTTATGCTGTTTTCCGAATATAATTGTGATGAGGTTTAATCAGTAACAAATTGTTCACTACATGTTATTATATGGTCGGAAATTCCAAGTACACATTTGGTATTCCTTCAAGAGGATTGATGAGAGCAGTTTCTACGAGTATCTATTTGTTGTTCCTCTAGTAAATTATATAAGTCTTTATCAGTAAAGATTCGGATCTAATTTAAATATGAAAATTATATCAGAATAAAGCAACCAAATATTTTAAACAGTATCTATTTGTAAATCCAGACATTTACTTATACTATCTCAATGAGAATTTATGAGAACAGTATCTAATGTAAAACGTGCGGCTTTTCGTGGTTAAATAGCAAGTGTTTCTATAAGAAACGAGCTGCATTAGGTTAGAACAGTTTTGATTTGCAATTGAAGATTACAAATTATAATGTTTAAATAGGGATTTATGAGATCAGTTTCTATGAGTATTAATGTTTTTTTTTCAGTAATATATTAAATGTGTTTTCATTTGTTTGAATGGGTAAAAAGGAAGGTCAGTTTTCAACTGCAATTACAAATACAAGTTTAATCACTTCGAATGGGGTTATATGCGACCAATTTCTAACAGTATTTATGCTGTTTTCCGAATATAATTGTGATGAGGTTTGATCCGTAACAAATTGTTCACTACATGTTACGATATGGTCGGAAATTCCAGGTACATATTTAGTATTCCTTCAAGAGGATTGATGAGAGTATTTATTTGTTGTTCCTACAGTAAATTATATAAGTCTTTATCAGTATGCATTCGGATCTAATTTAAATGCAAAAATCATATCAAAATGAAACCTCAAATATTTTAAACAGTGTCCACCTGTAAATCCAAACATTTAAAGATAATATTATAATGAGAATCCATCAGAACAGTATCTACCCTACAAACACAAAAGGTTGGCCCTTTAGCGGACCATCACTGTGCCAGAAATGAAACTTCTGGCCCAGTGATGGCCCACTGATGGGCCGATCTTCGGTGTTTGTTGGGTAATGTAACGTGTGCGGTTTTCCGTGGCTAAATTTTAAAATTATTTGCAATAAATAAGCTTTAAGGGATTCGAACAGTTTTCATTTGCATTTCCAGATAAATAGTTTTAATTGTTAGGGAGGTCAGTGTAATGTTTTTTTTTCAATAAAATGTGCTTTTATTAAAAAAAAACATTACACAAAGACACTGATCTCATAGATCCCTATTTAACAATTAAAACTATTCATCTGGAATTGCAAATTAAAACTGTTCAAATCCGTTAAAGCTATTTATTAAAAATACTTTTAAAATTTAGCCACGGAAAGCCGCACGCGTTACATTAGATACTGTTCTGATTGGTTCTCATTAAAATATATCTTTAAATGTTAGGATTTACAAGTGAATACTGTTTAGAATATTTCGTTGTTTCATTCTGATATAATTTTTATATTTAAAGTAGATCCGAATGCATACTGATAAAGACAAATTTTCTATTGGAACAACAAATACATACTCATAGAAACTGCTATCATCAATCCTTTCGAAGGAATACTAAATATGTACCTGGAATTTCCGACCATATCGTAACATGTGGTAAACAATTTGTTACTGATCAAACCTCATCACAATTATATTCGAAATACTGATCGCATATAACCCCATTCGAAGTGATTAAACTTGTACCTATTTGTAATTGCAGTTGAAAACTGACCTTTCTTTTTACCCATTCAAACAAATGAAAACACATTTAATATACTTATTACTGAAAAAAATAACATTAATACTCATAGAAACTCATCTCATAAATCCCTATTCAAACATCATAATTTGTAATCTTCAATTGCAAATCAAAACCCGGTATTCGAAGCGTGTCGCCAGGGTTGGCTCCAGCGAGTTATATCGCCTGTAGTCCCCCCTCAAGAAACATGTAATTAGGTTTGTAACCTGTTTGTTTCTTCTTCTAAATAAATAAATAAATAAAAACTGTTCTAACCTAATGCAGCTCGTTTCTTATAGAAACTCTTGCCATTTAACCACGGAAAGCCGCACGTTTTACATTAGATACTGTCCTCATAAATTCTCATTGAGATAGTATAAGTAAATGTCTGGATTTACAAATAGATACTGTTTAAAATATTTGGTTGCTTTATTCTGATATAATTTTCATATTTAAATTAGATCCGAATGGATACTGATAAAGACATATAATTTACTATTGGCACAACAAATACATACTCGTAGAAATTGCTATCATCAATCCTTTCGAAGTAATACGAAATATGTACCTGGAATTTCCACACGTAACATGTAGTGAACAATTTGTTACTGATCAAACATCATCACAATTATATTCGGAAAACAGCATAAATACTGTTAGAAATTGATCGCATATAATCCCATTCGAAGTGGTTAAACTTGTATTTGTAATTGCAGTTGAAAACTGACCTTTCTTTTTACCCATTCAAACAAATGAAAACACATTTAATATATTACTGAAAAAAAAACATTAATACTCATAGAAACTGATCTCATAAATCCCTATTCAAACATTATAATTTGTAATCTTCAATTGCAAATCAAAACTGTTCTAACCTAATGCAGCTCGTTTCTTATAGAAACTCTTGCCATTTAACCACGCAAAGCCGCACGTTTTACATTAGATACTGTCCTCATAAATTCTCATTGAGATAGTATAAGTAAATGTCTGGATTTACAAATAGATACTGTTTAAAATATTTGGTTGCTTTATTCTGATATAATTTTCATATTTAAATTAGATCCGAATGCATACTGATAAAGACTTATATAATTTACTATTGGCACAACAAATACATACTCGTAGAAACTGCTATCATCAATCCTTTCGAAGTAATACTAAATATGTACCTGGAATTTCTGACCATATAGTAACATGTAGTGAACAATTTGTTACTGATCAAACCTCATCACAATTATATTCGGAAAACAGCATAAATACTGTTAGAAATTGATCGCGTATAACCCCATTCGAAGTGATTAAATTTGTATTTGTAATTTCAGTTGAAAACTGACCTTTCTTTTTACCCATTCAAACATATGAAAACACATTTAATATATTACTGAAAAAAAAAACATTAATACTCATAGAAACTGATCTCATAAATCCCTATTCAAACATTATAATTTGTAATCTTCAATTGCAAATCAAAACTGTTCTAACCTAATGCAGCTCGTTTCTTATAGAAACACTTGCCATTTAACCACGGAAAGCCGTACGTTTTACATTAGATACCGTTCTCATAAATTCTCATTGAGATAGTATAAGTAAATGTAAAGACTTATATAATTTACTAGAGGAACAACAAATAGATACTCGTAGAAACTGCTCTCATCAATCCTTTTGAAGGAATACTAAATGTGTACTTGGAATTTCCGACCATATCATAACAAGTAGTGAACAATTTGTTACTGATTAAACCTCATCACAATTATATTCGGAAAACAGCATAAATACTTTTAGAAATTAATCGCATATAACCCCATTCAAAGTGATTAAACTTGTATTTGTAACTGCAGTTGAAAACTGACCTTTCTTTTTACCCATTCAAACAAATGAAAACATATTTAATATATTTATTACTGAAAAAAAAAACATTAATACTCATAGAAACTGATCTCATAAATCCCTATTCAAACATTATAATTAGTAATCTTCAATTGCAAGTCAAAACTGTCCTAACCTAATGCAGCTCGTTTCTTATAGAAACACTTGCCATTTAACCACGGAAAGCCGCACGTTTTACCTTAGATACTG
The DNA here is from genome assembly GCA_936432065.2 of Rutpela maculata. Classification (NCBI taxonomy): domain Eukaryota; kingdom Metazoa; phylum Arthropoda; class Insecta; order Coleoptera; family Cerambycidae; genus Rutpela; species Rutpela maculata. Next base: position 69,540,655 of record OW386286.2, on the reverse strand, counting down.
TTCTCATAAATTCTCATTGATGTGGTATAAGTAAATGTTTGCTGCTCCATTCTGGTAGAAACTGATAGAAATTTCAGCAGCAGCTTTACTCCAGGCTCCAGTAGAGGGAGCTGTATACGTGTCGCTAATTCATATCTACTCTAATGTGACCTAAGGAACTGACGTGTGTTTGTTAAATTAAAAGTAAAGCAGTCTCTTTCACTGCCAACTCATTCATTGCTTCTAGGCTAGAACAAGAACACCCGAGGAAATAAGGACTTTGCAGTATTTTGTGTTTACCACAATATTAGTATTTCTATTTGAAATATGCAATTTAAACTGTTCATTTGTCGGCATGCATATCCAAATTAATACTAATAAAAAAGCAAAATGGAAGTTTACAATAAAAATACATCTGTAAAATATACAATTGAAACTGTACATTTGTTGACATGTATATCCACATTAATACTAATAAAAAGACAATGTTGAAATTTACAATAAAAACATGTTGATAAATGGTGTGTTATATACGATAGATACTGGAGAAAGGACGGACTGGACTCTTATGATATTACTTATAGAAAAGTTTAGAATCTCTTTAAAGTTGTATCTGTAATTCCATATGTTTACAGATATAAGGGCAAGGGTGCATTTGCAGACACTAAACTGTAGATTTGTTGATGTATATTTCATACATGTACTCATGAAAGGGCAACATGATAATTCCAAATAGCTCATTCGGAATTACTGTTTCATAACCGATTTAAAACTTAATAAAACAGATAAAATCCTGTCTGTATAATAATAATATAACTTATAGGAAAGATAAAACCGCATCACTTTTTTTTAAAAGTTTCTATGTGGAATTTTTGGCAGGGCAAGGCTATCCGGCAGAGGTTTACCCATATGAAAAAGTGCAGACAATATTTATTACCCACAGACATTGCTAGTTTCGGAGATGGGGATTAAATCCAGTACACTATAGACATCAGTGCTACCAAACGTGCTCGCCACTAACATGTTTTAGCCCACTAAGCTACCGTCCTGGCTTTATAATAATGGCAAGCAGTACTACTAATAATTTTTCCAATATTGGCAAAATATTAAAATCAAACCTAATTTTTAGGTTAGGTTATACATACGCCAAAAACGTTAAAGTGGTTATGTTAACTGCTCAAAGGGTTTAGAATAGGTTTTAAAATAGTCTACAAGTTTTAAAAAATATATTAATACCAATGAAACTTAAAATATATGTACTTCCACAAGAATAAATCGGCGTACTTAATGAGCAATTTGTAATTTAAAAGGCAATTTATGACAAAACATGTTTAAAGTAGAATTATTCACACCTGGGGGAGTTAGAATTGCGCTTTCAGAGCGTGCGGATGCTTCCGAAAAACGCTCCCATTAAAACGCGAAAACGCCGGTTAAAAGTCCGCTAAATTTGATAAAACTTGAATTTGTAGATCAAAGAATTCCGCGTAAATCGATATATCATAGCAAAAGAACAAAATTGAAATAGAATTAATATTTGAAAATAACTAATACAGAGCTATTTAGTGGCAGAACCGACAGTACAGTGCTATGCATAAAAAAAAGCGTAAAGGACCAGGCAATAAATAAGCTAAGTATCTTCTCATTTTTAAAGTACCACCCAAGTTTATTTATGTCTCAATGACTAACAAGTGTTTGCTGCATTAAACCATTGCAGTGCTATTTTAGGTCCAAACCCTAGCTAAATACAAAGTGTAAAAGATATAATTTTAAGGTGTGAAGTGAGTGATAGGTTTGAGGAATAATACATATATGGGGACGTGCGATTAGTAGAGAGTAGTGATTAATTTCGTACATAATTTGTATACGTATTAAAAAGAGTGTGTTTTTGTGGTGTTGCACATTTGTTGCATTATAAATGCCATAATAAACTGCCGAGAGGCTGATACAAACGACTTTTTTACAAAATCTGAAAGGTGATTATACATCTTTGAAAATATCGACCGCTATCACCATAAATTTATGGCGAGGCAATAATGCATTATTGAAGTGTTTTATTCTTTAAGAAAAACATGATTTCTTAGATAAACAAGCGTTGACTTGGATAATAAATGGACAACCTGATCGGTGGAGTACTATTGGTATAATACGCCGGGCGCCAATCTCTTGCAGTTTAATGGAAGTGCACAGATTTTCCCAGGAAATGGTATCTATACATAAGGATGATGGATCGAATACAGAACGTAGGGACGAAAGATCAGATCCTGGTAGGCACAGAAACGGTGGAACGAGTCAGGGGCGTTAAAGCGGGGGGGGGGGGATACAGAAGAAATAATAACACACACACACGAGAAGAGGCATATCACGGCAACAGTGGAGATAAACTGGAAGAGGAAGAGGAAGCACAAAGTGAATGAATCAAATTAGTACAAGAAGGCCCTTCAATAAGCCACCATCCAAGGAATAACTGCTAGAAATCACGGCAGAGCAAGAAGAAATACTGCACCTGGAACAGGCAAAATAAACAAAGAATTAATGCACTATGGAGCCAAAAGGATAACAAAGGAGCAACCCTCAGAATTCATCGCTGGAGCAAGGTTGGAAATGTTCATATGGTTTTTCCCAAGGAAATGGACAGAATACTGAATCTAGGAACGAAAGATCAAATCACATCCTAGTAGGCAGAGAAGCGGGGAAGCGGGTCAGGAGCGTTAAAGCGCGGGGGGCAGAGGTACTGGGAAGGAAGAGCGAGCGGAAAATGAATTCCACAAAGAAATCGCAGCGATGTATGCTCTACCAGAATCAGAAACGGAGGAGTCAGAGGAAGAAGAAGATTTAGTAGCAGAAATACAAAAAGAGAAACATAAACACTCCATATCCCGACACAACGCATATTTCAAAAGAAGACTCAGAAGAGGCAGAGGTCCAGAACCAAAAACACAAAAAAGGGAGTTTAAACGCTCCCTTACGGCACAATGCGGTAACGCATCTCACAAATACCTACACTTCCCATTCCACATTCCTTTACCATACCCCATGTGGCTCTCGCTACTGGCAACAAGCATGACCTTAGTCCAACCCAGCGTGGACTTAGCAGGCCAAACTGTATAACCTGGAAGTGGCAGCAATGTCTACCGCACGCTGGTAAATCAATCAAATCAATCAAGTAGAATTATTTACAACTGGAGTATTCATAAACCCCCTAGCCGCCATTATTTCTAGCGGTCAAATAATGTAAAACGGTCAGCCCTACTGGGTATATTCCAGATTGAACAGAACATGTAATCTGTATCTCAGAAAAACATTTTCTAAAAACAATTTACTAATACAGAACCATATTATAGATGGATATGCTAACAAATTATTATACTCTTCGCAAAAACGAAGAGTGTATTGTATTTGATCGGCATATTTCTAAAATCGTAAATATCGCTCGTAGAGAAAAAAAATTTCATATCATTCTGTTAGTGAACGAATTCTGAACAACTTTCAAAATGTCCGTCTGTCCGTCCGTCCGTCACGTTTCTTGTAAGCACGATAACTTAAGAAAGAAAAGTCCGATTGTAATGAAATTTGGAAAATAAGTTAGTGTTAGCTTGAAAAAAATCGATCAGTAAATAAAAAAGTTATTAAATATTTGTTTAAAAAATATATATCCTCTAATTTTTGTCGCTTGTACTTAAAGAGAAATCTTGCGAAATGTTATCTCCATAATATATTTTTTTTGTTTATGCATTTTACTAATATATTTCATAAAAATATATCTAATGAGTTGAAATATACATATTATCGAAAGATATATATCACAGACAATCAATTTTTGAAGCAATATGTGACGGTGCAGTGGCTAAAGTTTTGCCTTGCAATCCTAAGATGGTGTGTTTGAATCCCACACAGGTTGGATTTTTTTTTTTCATTTTTTTTTTCATATAATTTTTTCATAACAAAGATGGTATCACAAAATTTAGGGTGTCCAAAAACTAACATTATTTACTAGAAAACTGCGAAGAGTATCCTATAGAATGTGTAACAATTATATAAAAGACTCAGTAAATTGGCGAAGAGTACCTATGTTTTTAAGGGGATGAGGTACGATCACCGGTTTAAGTTCCGTCGCTCGATCAGCGAGGTGCAGCAACGCTGTGCGCGTCCGGCACTTGGATGGGTGACCCATGATCTCATCTAATAGTCGGTAGGCTGCCAAAAGAGGCAATCCTAGGGCTAGTGAACCACCTTGAAAGGCAGTGACTGGTCCAGGAGACCCGGGAACCTCGGGCTAATGCGCCGCCACAGAAGACCTATACCAGAAGCGTCACTGTCGGCGGAACGTTCGATGTTTGGGTGCGTTTACACGCATCCAGTAATTTAGTCGAGTAGAGAGACGGTCCAGTAATTTAGTAATTGCTTTCCACTAAATTACTTGACTAAAACACGCTGTCCGCATTGGTCGAGTACTAAATTACTAAGCGACTCGACTAAATTACTGGGTGCGTGCAAATGTACACTTTCATTGGTAGATTGGCCATCTTGTCGGTGGTATTATTGTCAACTTATAAATCTGCACTTTTCTAAATTCACCGCTGGACGCATTGGTAGATAAAATTCGAAGCTGATTGGCTTTGGTTTTCAAAATAGCCAATCATATAATATTATTGCTTACCGGTGCGCTCCACCGGTGAATTTAGAAACCTGCGGATTTATAGATTGACAATAATACCACCGACATATGACATATGCGCATAAAATTCAATATTGGCGGGAAGGCCAGAGAGTCGTTTCTGGTATAGGCCTTCTGTGGCGCCGCCTTGAAGGGTGGTGGTGGAACGGGACCAGGGTGGGTCAAAGTTGGTGGTCGAGGACCGTGGTTTGGAGTCCACGCTAAACTGTAGATCCCTAGAGCAAAATGGGCCTGATTGTAGTATTGTTGTTTAGTAAAACAACAGTACTACTACTACTACCTATGTTTTTAGTTTGTTTATTTTTAAGTCACCAAGAAGTAAAATTAATTATTCATATGTATTTTAGTTTTAAATTTGTGTTTTAAGAACTATCTAACTCTGTTTTACAGTAAACATAGCCTCGTTGAAAATTTTAGCTCACTATGAGGAGTCCTAACATTTAATTTATACGTAGTCCATCTATAAGCCGAATCGTTCTCAGTATTCGCCATAATAACATTTTATAACTATGCAGGGTGGTCCATATATCCCATATATCGTGTGGATTAAGTGAGTGAAACAATTTATTTGCATTTATATTTACTTTATTAAATACAAAATTCGCTCATTTGTGTGTGCCTTTTAGATTTTAATATAGTGCTTATCCTAATCCAAATATGGTTTTATAATACTTTTTACACATTCTACGAGTAAAGATTTAGATAACCCATTAAAACCTGAAAGTTTTAAGAGTACTATTAAAAAGAAGCATTCAGACCTTTCTCTAGGTGGGCCCGTGTACTTTTATAAGGGTATTAAATCAGTTTTATGGAGGTGTTCCAGAAAATTTAGCTTTATAAGTAATCTTAGCTTAGAATATCTTATAGATAATTTTAAAAGAAACATTTTTACTTAGGCTGAGAAAACTAAAGAGCAGAATGCAATTTTTTTAGCGTAGTGTAGAATTATACAATGTGGTGAAAAATTTTCCCTAAAATATTCCTCTTTAACTTCTAAAATGTTATCCTAAACAGTGGCGGCTGGTGAAATTTCAATTTTTTTTTTCTCGTCTGTGGCGCATGGGACCCATACGAAATATGGGAAATAATATCTAGAGAAGCACTTCTCTGACGACCCCTAAAAATATTAAAAAAGCAGTTTGCGAACAAATTTTTAAAATTCGGTAGCCTCCCCTGGTCTAAAGAGTCCTGTTTAAAAAATTTGTTTTTTGTCATATACATTTTACTTTTCATAAAAATACAACAATACGTCTTGGAGTTTATGAAAATATTTTTCATTATATGAAATAGAATGAACTGAAATTTTGTAATTTACAATTTAACAAATTACAATATTTCAATTCGTTGTATCTCAGTTAGTAATGAAAATATTTTCATAAACTCCAAAACGTATTGTTGTACTTTTATGAAAAGTTAAATGTATATGACAAAAAAAATAAACAGGAGTCCCTAGACCAGGGGGCTACCAAATTTTAAAACTGCAAACTGCTTTTTCAAAATTTTTTAGGGGTCATTAGAGAAGTGCTTCTCTAGATGTTATTTCCAACATTTCGTATGGGTTCCATGCGCCACAGACGAGAAAAAAATATTGAAATTTCACCAGCCGCCACTAATCCTAAAATTCTTTCAGCATATTTGTAAATAGCGTTTCTAATTACACAAGAATAATTACATATTATAATAATGGTCAAGTCAGTTTAGATCCCAATCAATGAATTACGTATGTGTTTATTGTTATCTTCATGTAATCATAAATTTTACATGTGTAATTCATAGTTTGCCTGTGTCTGATTAGAATATCGCTCTGGTCACGAGCTTTGTGAATTAATTCTATTTATGTAACAGCAGGTAGTTGCTGAAACGAAACGTAATTTGCTTGTTGACAATGATAAATATTGATTGTGGCCTAACCATATTGAAATGAAAACTCCTAAGAGACCCTTTTGTAATGAAATATGATGGCACTAACATTTTATGAGCTAATGGCATATAATTTCATAATTTATATAATTAACAATGTAAACAAAAATCCACAATTTATGCGTTATGTACTTTGGTCTGCAACAACATACAACATTGTTAAATAAGCAAAGGCATCAGACAGGGCTGTGTTATGTCACTAATCTTCTTTAACATATATAGTGAACACGTGATGCGACGTGTACTGGAGGTGATTTTTAGCTTGAGATTTGCAGATATGCATTTAGTTGCAGCAAGCGAGGATGAGTTTATACACCTGTTGGGGTGTTGTGCAGACTTCAGACAGTAAGATTATGATTTAAGCGTAGACTACAACAAAACGAAAATTATGACCGAGAAAATGATAACTACCCAGACACGTTATGGATAGGTGACTGTGAGGCAGTAAACAAGATGGTATACCTTGGAGCCCTTGTGGGCAATACTGGTTACTACGAATACAAGATTCGGCGTAGAAAACAGGTGTCAAAATCGGCAACTTGCCAGTTGGCGTGACAGAAATATCACGATTCGCACAAAGATCATACTTGCTAACGCCTCCGTGTTTATTTGCCCCTCTGAGACATGGACCGTTAATACGAATTCCTTGGACAGCCCATTGCACTAATATCTCAACTCTCCAAGAAATACGTTCCCAAACCGACTCTCCAGCATCATATTTTCTAGAATTCTCTCATTTTTCAACCACACCAACCAGAGGACAATATAGAAGGGTTGATAACTCAGGAAAATCCAGATAGCAAGAGGCGAAGATGACGACCTCCAAAACGTTGAGCTGATATCACCAAGGAGCTGATGGGAAAGAACCTTAACGCAGGGTGTGGGCTTAACAGGCAACCGTGACAGATGGCGTGATGTTGCGAGGCGTGCTATGCAGTAAGCGGAAGCCAACTAGAATAATTTTCATGAATTACAAAGCGTCTGACAAGACGTTGTGATTAAGAAGAGGAAGAGTTAAATAAGCCCAAAAATGACGCGAATAAAGAAAAAATTGACCTACTTTAAAAATTTATATGTGTTCATTAGCCATCAAAAAATACATAAAAGAAAGCTAATCCCATGCAATGGCATTTTTATGGGAGGTGAGAATGTGGGGTAAAACGGTATCTCGTAGATGTACCACTCACATATACTATTACCCCAGACAATTTTAGACAAATATAGGTGAAACTTTTTTTTTTTCGGTAAGTTTTCGACCTCGAGAGGGCGCTACTTTAGCCGCCAACTTGTTATAAATGGGGGTAAAATAAGTCTTTTTAAAATAACTCGTTTCCTGTTGATTCCTCGGAAATTAAGTATACACGATTTAACTAATAAATATTGGTCGAAGAAAAACTCTTTGCTCCAGTTTCCACGAAACAAGTGGACAATCAAATACCCTTCTGAAATATTCGGACATCTCATTTCAATTTGGAATACTTCGATCTTTTTTTGTCAGCCTCGTATAATAATTCCATCTTATTCAGAAATTACCATTGTGTTTAATGTTTAACAACTTAAAGGTGGAATATTCCAGTCATCTGCATATAAGTATTCACTGACGGATCGAAAATTGAGGATTATACGGGGTGTGTTATTCATATTTCGTCTAAAACTTTTGAACTGAAAATTAAATTGAACAGTATTACAACGGTGTTTATCAGTAAGGCCACAGCAATCTTGAAAACCTTGGACTTTGTTAAGTGTAATGGAGTATAGCAAGCCGTTATTTTCTAGGACTCCTTACGAGTCTTGCGACATTTAAAAACAGCTAGTATAAATAACTACCTCAACATAAACAGTTATGCCCTTCGAATATTACTCCTTTTCTGTACCTGTATATGAAGAACATATTATAATAGACTTTATTTGGGTAAAAGTTCAGGTATTCATCCACTATAATGAGCGTGTGGATAAACTTGCCAATGAAGGCGCTGTATCTGGCGAAAATAATCATTTAAAAATAATTTTGTCTGGGTGCATAAATTTTTCTAAGACGCATATGTCTATAAGTGCAATCAGTATAAAAATGACAACCTATATAATCGATATACCTAGATTGAAAAGGATTTAAATAAAAACTCTTGGTTCCAATACTTAGAAGAAAGTGGAAAACTCATCACTACTGTTACTAGATTGAGATTTGGTAATGCTTGCTTTCCACAACACCATGATAGGAGTTATTCACACAGACATATGTGCGTCATGCAGAGTCATTTGTGACTTAGATCACATCTTTTTTTTGGCTGTTCGAGTCATAGTAGAGCTACAAACGATTTTATTGATAGCCTGTTAAAACTGAAAATTTATCTTCCAATTAATCTCCTGCATCTACTATCCCTGAAGAATATACATATACAGTGTGACCCATTTCAAGTGGAAACACCTTCGTAACTCAGTTATTGATCATCCAAATTCGACCAAATTTGGATCGGTATCAAAGATCTTTAATATTTCTTTTTTTAGTAAAGCAAAACTTATTTCAGTCAGTGGCGTGCATTTTTATTAAGAAAAAAAGATCGATTTTTCGAGAAATCATATTAGATATTTTTTTGTTGGAAAACTAATGCAATATTATTGATCAGCATGCTGTAGAACCGCTATATACAGAATTTAACAATATTTTCATTTTTGGTTTTCGAATTACGGTCCCCTTAAAATTACCTATTTTAAACATTAAATAATCAATAAACCGCTGCCCAAGGAATCACTACTTCCACATCCGGATTTTCTAACCAAGTCACACAACGAAAAAATTTTGTATCTGGAAATAATTGTTTATGGAACTTTAATAATATAATATTTGAAATCCTTTACCCCAAAAACCCATAAAACGATACCCCACATCGGTAGTGGGGTGGGGGTGGTGACGGGGGGTGGGAGTGGGGGGTGGATAAAGTAAAAAAATATTTTGAGGTTTCTGGTTCTTGTACACACACTAAATCACATTTTTTTTCATCCCCTTTAATAATGGGGTGGGGGTGGTAATGGGGGTGGCTAATGCCAAAATTTTTTTAATACCTTGCCAAGTCTCTTGTCTATACTAAATATCAATTTTATGATTGATTTACCTATTTACTCCAAATTTACCCCAATTTAACCCCAACCCTTCGACAGAACAAGATGAAAATATAATCTAGTTCTAGATCTCGTTAAAGTACATATGTGTACCAAATTTCAAGTCAATATATCAAACGGTTCCAGAGTAAACGTGCGCACAAAAAAAACTTACAGACCGACAGACCGACCGACCGACAGACAGACCGACAGACAGACCGACAGACCGACAGACCGACAGACAGACCGACAGACAGACCGACAGACCGACGGACAGACAGAATTTTTTTTTTCGTTCAAACTTGAAATCTCGACGTTTCATGACATTCTAAGCCTATTTGAACAATAAAAGTTTTAAAAATTTTTTGGTCGTTACTATACTTCCACTGGATGTGGAAGTAAAATTGGTAACGAAATTTTTTTAGAAAAAAAGTCATTCTTCATTTTCTCTTTAAATTCACTTTTTCTACTATCCCATATTATCGAAACTTTCAAATTTCGAAGGCCAAGAATTTTCATTGAAAAATTTTGGGTCATCAGACCTGTAAATTATTCGGGCATTAAGGATTACCGAATTCGAAAGTATCGATGATATAGGGTAATAGAAAAAATGAATTTAAAGAGAAATTAAAGAACGACTTTCTTTCGAAAATAGATTCGTTACCAATTTATTGATTACATAGCCCCACAAAAAAAAATAAAAGTTCAAAGTAGCGAACCAGACCTATGCTGCCCTGCTATGACAAGAAGTCGTATCTGAGAAAATGTAATTTTAGAGAAAGCATATATTTTCTGAATTTATGTTATGCCATCTACATTTCATAGTTCATGATTTTCATTTTTGGCAAATAAATATGTGTCCCTTTTATCAGTGTAACCATATAACAAAACATTGTATATATATGTTAAGTTACGACAAATAAATCTGATAATGATCGGATATGACTTTTGAGCTTATTGAATAGGTCTATTTTGTAGATATGACACATATTCGTTGTGTATATTCACTAGTTTTGCTTTAGATACGACTTCTACATTTTATTACTTCCACATCCAGTGGAAGTATAGTAACGACAAAAAAATTTTTAAAAAATTTTATTGTTCAAATAGGCTTAGAATGTCATGAAACATCGAGATTTCAAGTTTGAGCGAAAAAAAAATTTCTGTCTGTCGGTCTGTCGGTCTGTCGGTCTGTCGGTCTGTCGGTCTGTAACTTTTTTGTGCGCACGTTTACTCTGGAACCGTTTGAGATATTGACTTGAAATTTGGTACACATATGTACTTTAACGAGATCTAGAACTAGATTATATTTTCATTTTGTTCCGTCGAAGGGTTGGGGGGTAAATTGGGGTAAATTTGGAGTAAATAGGTAAATCAAGCAGGTAAGAGTTCATAAAATTGATATTTAGTATAGACAAGAGAAGCTAAGGTCTCAAAAAAAATTTGGCATTTGCCACCCCCATTACCACCCCCACCCCATTATTAAAGGGGGTGAAAAAAAATGTGATTTAGTGTGTGTACAAGAACCAGAAACCTCAAAAACTTTTTTACTTTTTCCACCCCCCCCCACTCCCACCCCCTCTCACCACCCCACCCCACTACCGATGTGGGGTATCGTTTTATGGGTTTTTGGGGTAGAGGATTTCAAATATTATATTATTAAAGTTCCATAAACAATTATTTCCAGATACAAAATTTTTTCGTTGTGTGACTTGGGTAGAAAATCGGGATGTGGAAGTAGTGATTCCTTGGGCAGCGGTTTTTATGTAGTGATGAGGATCACTAATACGGTGCAAATGCAATTAAAATCTCAAAAATTAATTTTTTGCAGTTACGACATCTTGTCTTAGCAGAGCAGTATCTATCCCTATGTATTTTCGGTCGCTGAATGCGAATCCGGGGTCAAAAAAAATCGTACACCCCCAAAATCATTAGCTAGAGCCAAAAAACACCCCTGAAATGGGATAAAAAGAAGATTAAGCTACCAGAATAGTTGTTGCTTCTTAATCAATCGAATTATACAAATTAAGGTTAAACAGCGGCGTACATACAATAGATATGAAACACACCCCCAGGGAGGGGCGAAAACTAGCCTCCATATATAAAAAAATCGATCCAAAACAGCAATGACTGCTGAAAAAGCTCCAAATGTCTGAGTTTTGTTAAAGTGTTAAGAAACTACATCAGGTCCGACGTAATCTTCATAAACTGCTCTATAGGGTTGAGAACAATCACCTCCAAGTTTAAAGGACACGACAAAACCAAGAAAAAATGTAAAATGCAACAGGATTTCTATTTTCATGGATGCTATGATTGGCTGAAATTACGTAGTACTCTAAAATAGAATTAGAAACTTGCGTATCATCAACATTCTACAGTGTCAACCCTCAGAGGGTGTGAAAACTACCACCTATGACTATAAAAAGTTACAGTGACTTCTATAAAAATTCGAAACACCTGCGTTGTGTGGAAGAGAGAAGAAACTAGACTATGTTCGACGCTGTGCTTGAAAACCAACCCCACGGGGGAATGAAACGAATAAGCAACAGTATAGCTTTTTCGCTACATCTTGAAAACCAAAAATCAAAATGTTGTTAAATTCTGAATGTAGGGGTTCTACAGCATGCTGATCAATAATATTGCATTAGTTTTTCAACAGAATAATGCATAATATGATTTCTCGAAAAATTGACCATTTTTTTCTTAATAAAAATGCACACCACTGACTGAAATAAGTTTTGTTTTACTCAAAAAAGAAATATTAAAGATCTTTGATACCGATCCAAATTTGGTTGAAATTAGATGACCAATAGCTGAGTTACGAAGGTGTTTCCACTTGAAATGGGTCACACTGTATATGAATAAATATTGTTATATAAATTTTCTTTAAAAAATTGAAAACTCTTATCCGAATCTTTAATAATAATTCTCCTTTCTCACAAATAAATTTTACTTTAAAAATCACGCAAATCATAGTATGGCGCATTGACATGTATTGTAAAATATACATGTATTATAAAATTTGTAAGTTATAAAAAATATATTTAGTTTTTTATACTTCAGCTCATATCTCGAGAATCAAGTGAGATAACTAAAAAAGTTATTGAATATCTCTTAGAGAAAATTAAATTCCCAACGTAAATGCTAATAGGCATTTTTTTGATAAACGAAATAGTTCAAAAGATATTGCGTATCAATTGTTTAATCGGAGAATGGAGTATATCTTTAAAAGCGTGATATGAATATTTTTATTCGTTTCTATTGGTACAAAATCACTTCCAAAATGTAAAAAAAGACACAATATCATTGCGCGACAGAAATCGAAATCTCTTTTTGAAATATATCGCGCGCTTGAGGTATCTGGCGGCCTGCCGAGAGGAGAGATTGCACCGTAGTTACAGGGGGTTCTGCTGCGACTTTCCATCTGACAATTTAACTACATGGTCAAAACGGTCTCTAGAATAATATAATTATTCAATCGTCAGACGGCGGCAAATAATAAAAATTTTATTTCAGAAAATACATATTTGGGGTGTTCTTACACCCCCTTCTGCCCGAAATGTTTGTCTGACATTTTTCATAATTATTTATATACAAGCAAAATACGAAATTTCAGCCTGCCGCAAATAATGCAAACTTCGACTATTGTATTACGAGTTGGGGGTGTTCTTACACCCCCTTCTGCCCATCGCCAAGTCGAAACGTGCAAGGTGGCAACTCATTACCTCTATGGAAACGTTCTGGCAAATTTTTAACCGGCGGCAATTTATAAAAAAAATGACCACTAGCTCTTAAAACATCGACGTCTTTTTCAGCTTCACGTACGTAAGTAAAATTGAATTCCTCGAATTTCTTCTTTTTGTAATGAAGCGAATCTGGTTCTCACTCACCATTTTTTACAAGCTTTTATTAAAGGGTATGGCCGGATAAGCATAGTGAAAAATGCCCCTGAGCCAAATTGGACTTTGCATACATGGCTTGTTAGCTCTCTATTAATAGACAATTTCTGCCAAGTTTTAAATCCGTACCTCTTCGGTTGGGCCAGTTATAGAGGGAGACGTGATTTTCAGTTTTTATTTAATTTCGCTTTTCCTGTTGCATTGAAAATTCTGAAAAAAATTAGGGTCCATACAGTCTTAAGGGTGCATGTCAGGATTTTTTTTCAAATTTTTTGGCTTAAAATTGGGTTTGCTAAAAATTTTTTAAATTTTGAAAAAAATTTTTTTTAGGATTTTATCAAGTGACTACTTTTATTTTTTTACAGCAATAACTACTTCATATGTTTGTTGGTTTGTAATTTTTTCAGATTTTTTAAAGTGGTGGGTCATGGTGTAAAAAATTAAATTTCGATTTTGAGATGTTTGGGCCCTTAATCTTTATTCTTAAATATATTGTAATTTGTAACATCGAGAAGTTTACTTATTATTTCTGCAGGTCTTACAATTTTGGAAATATATCGAGCGTGAGATAAATAATAAATTATTGCAGCTATGTGAGAACAGCACCCGACTGGACGTCTACCATTTGCACACTCGCAGTAATATCGCCTAACTCCGCGGAAATCAACGAAATTTGGCTCATAATCAATAAAACACTTATAAGTTCTGCTACTAACATGTTGCAACCTCACTTCTACTTTAATTATATTGTTATTGTCTTTAATATAAGCCATAATAACTGATACGATCCATGTCGATCTCTAAAGTTAAAGTATTCTTCACAGTTTGCTGCGATGTCATTTGGAAAATAATGTTTTCGGAAAGACTAACATTTGAAAGGCGTTTTGTTTTCCAAATCTATTAATTAAAAAACAAGCTATGCGAAAGTATGCACGGACTCTAGGAAGCAATTTGTTATCCAACTGCTGATGAAGTAGTCGGTACTTCTGTCCAATTACACCGTGAATTGCTTCAGCGACCCAGCGAACCTTTGTTACTCGGCGTGAGTCATTGGATTCAGCAGTGGACAGCTGACTACTTTTGCCTTTAAGAGCAGGCATAAGTATTTTATAACCTCGTTGTTCCAAATGGCCCTTTACATCGCGAATGCCTCGATCGACGATACAAATATCACCTTCCTTCAGAAGATTTTGCACTCTTTCGGATCTTGCAAGACAATTTTCATGATATCCGCATTATTCTGCGTTGCGTGAAAAGGTCCGAGCATTTCGACAATATAGCCGTTTGTGGTGCAAATCGTGGTGCAAATCATTGTTGAAATGCTCGGACCTTTTCATCCAACGCAGAATGATGCGGATGAAAATATAAAGTACTTAAGCCTGCTCTTAAAGGCAAACGTAGTCAGCTGACCACAGCCGAATCCAATAACTCACGCTGATTAACAAAAGTTCTCTGAGTCTCTGAAGCAAGTCACGGTGTAATCGGACAGAAGTACGGACTACTATCAGCAGTTGGATAACAAATTGCTTCTTAGAATCCGTGCATACATTGGGATAGCTTGTTTTTTAATTAATAGATTTGGAAAACAAAACGCCTTTCAGATGTCAGTCTTTCCGCAGAAATTCTTTTCCAAATGACATCGCAGCAAATTGTGGAGAATACTTTAACTTTAGAGATCGAGACGGAACATTGAACTAGGCGAAAGGCTCCATTTCAACTGTTGAAATCCTCATACCTCCTTGATTTCCCAGAAATGACACAG
The DNA here is from genome assembly GCA_936432065.2 of Rutpela maculata. NCBI lineage: Eukaryota > Metazoa > Arthropoda > Insecta > Coleoptera > Cerambycidae > Rutpela > Rutpela maculata. Next base: position 69,525,324 of record OW386286.2, on the reverse strand, counting down.
AACGACTTGAAAATTTTATTCACTGGATCGTATCAGTTATTATGGCTTATGTTACAGACAATAATGATATAATTAAAGTAGAAGTGAGATCTCAACATGTCAGCAGCAGAACTTATAAGTATTTTATTGATTGTGAGCCTAATTCCGTTGGTTTCCGAGGAGTAAGGCGATATTATTATGAGTGTGCAAATGGTAGACGCACAGTCGGGTGCTGTTCACACATAGCTGCAATAATTTATTATTTATCTCACGCTCGATCTATTTCCAAAATTGTAAAACCTGCAGAAATGCTAAGTAAATTTTTTGATGTTACAAATTACAATATATTCAAGAATAAAGATTAAGAACCCAAACATCTCAAAATCGAAATTTAATTTTTTACACCATGGCCCACCACATTAAAAAATCTGAAAAAATTACAAACCAACAAGCATATGAAATAGTTATTACTGTAAAAAAATAAAGGTAGTCACTTGATAAAATCCTAAAAAATTTTTTTTTTTCAAAATTTCAAAAATTTTTAACAAGCCCAATTTTAAGCCAAAAAATCTGAAAAAAAAATCCTGACATGCACCCTTAAGACTGTATGGACCCTGATTTTTTTCAGAATTTTCAATGCAATAGAAACTGAAAATCACGTCTCCCTCTATAACGGGCCCAACCGTAGGGGTACAGATTTAAAACTCGGCAGAAATTATTTATTAATAGAGAGCTAACAAGCCATGTATGCAAAGTCCAATTTGGCTCAGGGGCATTTTTCACTATGCTTATCCGGCTATACCCTTTGCAATGTTTGTATGATAGTTTATTTGTTTAGTTCAAATCTTGCAAGTCAATTTTAAAACAGTTATCCCCAACCGATTGAGCTGAAATTTCGCATACAGTTTAGTTTGGATGACAATGCATGGTTAGCTAAGTGACGTCATTCTAAATCCAATATGGCGGACTCCCAAAGATGGTGGACCAGTTATTTTTTACCCATGACATGGGTATCAAATGAAAGGGTTTGCTGAGAAGAATACGAAAATAAAATGACGTCACACTAAATTCAATATGACGGACGCCCCAAGATGGCGGACAAAATTTTTTAGTTTTAACACTATAATTTGATCATATAGTGCATTCTAAGGAATGGTGAAGGATCCGGTTTAAACTATAAATTTTGTATCGGATAGGAACGACGCAGTGACTATATAAAAACTAATTAAGGCGTAGCTAAAAATTTAAAAATAAAATTAAATTTAAAAAAAACTTTTTTAAAAACAAGCTTTTATTATTTAGGTGTACTAAAACGAAAAAAATAAAAATAAAAAAAATCAATTGTCATAAAAGCTTGTTACGTGAATAGAAATAAAAAAAACTTACTTAGATACTTACAATCTCTGTCAAAAAAAATTAATGCCTGTATGAACTTCTCGCGCGCGTCAAACTTTTAAGACAATTAATTTTTTTTATTTTTATTTTTTTCGTTTTAGTACATCTAAATAATAAAAGCTTGTCTTTAAAAAAGTTTTTTTAACATTATATTATATTTTATATAGTATTTCATTTCATTTGTTTTTAAACAAGGAGTATATAAAAGTGGCCGACTTCGAGAGCAGATGTTTCTAGACTAGCGACCGGCTAGGCGGCCAGGATCGTATTATGATTGGTTTATAGATGTAATTAGCGAATAAAAGAAACTGTTAAACTTTCGCAATGCTATAACTGTTAAACTTATTAATCGAACAAAAATTTTTTATACAAAAGTTGTCGATAATTTTATCTTCCACAAAATTCGTAATAAGTACTAGGGGGGTCGGTAGCTCAGTGGGGTAGCGCATGTAGCTTGCAGTCTGAGCGTACCTAGCGAAGTGGCCCCACACAGCGAAAACATTTTTCATAGGAAATTTTCCCCAAGAAGTGGTTAGGATTCCACCATAAACTGTAGGGCCCCGTCTCCTTTACTCAGACAAATCTAGATCTTCTAGACTTAAGACGGGCGTTGAGGTGACATGGAAGGCGGTTAAAGCACGTTTCCAAAAAATCCACAGGAATTGAGTTATTCCAAGAAAATTGATTTTTCCCCCGTTTATAACAAGATGGCTGCCCCTCGAGGTCGCAAATTCGGATTATTAACAAGGACCCTCTCCCCCCTACAATACTGAGGAAAAACAAATCAGAGATATTCAATGTTTTCTCAAATATCTATATTGATTTGAGTAATAGTACAAACGAATTTTTTAACTGTTTAAACTTGTTCTCAATTCTCATGTAGCCGTTCTAAAGAGTTCTAATTTCTAAAATATTTTACAAGTATTATGTTTCTTCTAACATTTAAATAACAAATTGTTGCATAAAAATAAATGGTTTATTGTGTTGAGGAAAATTAAGTACTTCTTTTGTGAAAAATATGTTTCAATTGATGATAAAGTTACCCCTGGAATTACAGCAATTGAAACTACTAAAGAAATAAAAAACAAACAAGCACGAGTTTTTTAAAGAATGTAGTTGATAGAAAATGCAGAGCTGACTACACAAATATCAAAATGTTGAAAATGCTCGATGTAGAGAAGCTGAAGAAGAATTATAGTACGGCAGCCCGTTACCAAGATTTTCGAGTTACTTTAGCGAAGATAATTCCAGCGTTTCTCATCAGTTCTGGGAGAGCTGAGAAGAAAAGTTCGGGGTGACGGAACATTTTACCTGTCTAAAAGGGTTCAAATCGGGCTTTGAACATGTAAAGAAAAACCGGTCATCCCGGTCTTCGCAGCGAGGCAGTTTCTTTTGTTTTCTTGTCGAAGAAAGTAAATATGATGAGAAAAATTCAGAACTGCCCTTTTGACTGATACGCCGAGTTACAAAGACCGAAATAATGACAAATAGCCACCGGTCAAAATTCTGGTCACCGTGGTAGTTCTGCTCATTATCGAATAGTTTCGATGTCTCTTGACCACAAGAAAGTCCGAACGGAACTTTTTGCTAGTTCAGTTACGGGTGGTTATATTCGCATGTTGCTTAATTTTGAGGGCTGATCAAGCCATCGCGGCGAGGCAGTTCTCCACTTCAGGCTATTCCAAATATCATCAAGATGAAAAAAAATAAGAACTGAAATTTTTCCCAGTTCACATTTGAGAAAAATGATTTCCGCCGCGACAAAAAAAAAGAAGTAAATTAAGGCTGTTTGTAAGCACAGGCTCTCAGAGAATTTATTTAAATGGAATTGGAATTGAATTTCAAAGTTCCGTACATACAGTAATGATAAAAGAAGGATTCAAATTGTCAGGTTTATTATTGTAGTTTTAAACATTAAATATATCGTCATCTGATGAATTTCTTGCGCTTCATTACTATCTAAGAGTAGTATCCTTCTTGAAATATCGTCGTATGTGCTACCAGCATCTTTCAACGAATATAGCAAAAAACCCATCAATGATTATAATGCCCCGAGCCTTCAGAATCCACTCTCTTTTCCAACAGCCGAAGCAGAGTCGCCTTCTCGGTCTTGTGATGTGCTCAGCTAGAGGGTGACAAAAAGAAAGTGCAACGGGGAATATTGAGAAAGTAAGAGCAAACTGCAGGTCAAACTAGGCATTCAGAGAAAGACTGAGCAATGTTCCAAAAATGTTAGGCTGAACTTTCCCGTTGACAATCGCTTTTGCGAGATCATATGTGACTTCGGTATATGGTGATTCACATTCATCTGCTATTTTTAATGCCATTTTAATAGTTTGATAGACAGTAGAGTCTTTGGTTGGAGATTCGTTAATTGGAGGCAAATAAGATATCTTTTGTATCGAGGATTGGTCAATAAACGATCTTGGCATTGAACCGGATCCATATCGATTTCTGCCAAAATTCTTAAATTTATACCCACTCTATAAATAGAAAAAAATTAGCCTCGCTGCTTTGATTATTTTAGCCTCCAATTTGATACAACTTTGATTGATATTAAGTCCAATGAAAAATGGCAGTTCTCGATTAATTCATGTCTTGTTCATCATTTTTAACGGTAATTAATGGAGAACTGCCTCGCCGCGGTATAAAAGTCATTTGCCAGCCGCCCGTATCGTTTTTCGAACTTTTGTTGTATGAAAAAGTATCTTAGAATTTCATAATTTTCCCTGCGATAGAGCTCGCTGTTATGATGGGGGTAACGGGCTGCCGTACTATTATCAGCTTCAACATCAAACTATTCTTCAAAAACTGAGAATAAATGAATCAATTAATATGGAAACATGCTGCTTTATATGCACCGAAGAGTTGCCTCTGGCAAATAAAAAATGGAAAATATTTGTTTTATTGAAACAGGAACAAAAAAGAGAAGAGATAAATATACGTGAAGTTTGTTTCCGTTTATCAGCAATTAATGTTATAAATTCCAAAAATGTAAGATATCGTTATAATTGTCATAGATATTTAAAAATTAAGATTTAGTATCTTAAACAAAATGAGCATTTAAACGGCGTCCTTCGGCTAATGCGTTGTTGAAGGTATCGAGAAGTATATAACTTTTATTAACAAAAGTGGATATTGTCAATTTTCTTTAGAGGCACTTTTATTACAGTTAGATGAGCCCAGACCAGATATTAAAACATTAGAACAAAAGCAATGATCATTACGGTAATAAAACTACACAGGCACACAAAAAAAATTATTTTTTTCCAAAGGTGAAAGACACCTATGTCTTTTGAGCCGCTGATTCCAAATATCACGTCAAAAATATATGTTTCACTGCTCAGTTTTTGGCAAATTGACATTTCATCTCTAAATTCGGAATTAAATGACTATTAAATCTAATAAAACGACACACGTTGAAATGAAACTCCTGAATCGTTTAAACTGGCTCTAGTCACATACTCTCAAGGTTCTATTGTACCTGGAAATGATGGTGGTGTAATTTTCCTCCTACTAACCCCCTTTCCGATTTTTCTATAATACGCCTGTGAGGGCTTGACAGATCGGGGTTATTACAGGGAATATTAATAAGTCGAGTATCTTTTCACCAAGAGACTCCAAAACAACTCCCGGGATCGGAATCACCCCCTCCCTGAATGACAAAACATTCCGAAAATACTGCGAAAGGACTGAAGAACGTTTTCCTCCAGTTTTCGAGAGCGAGTAATACGGTAATTTCAATACTTTCCCCCATTCTTCTGTAGCTACAGAAACAAAAACTTCCTCTTGGTCTGATTTTTCCATACTACGCTTGCTAGACAAATCGGGGTTATCACAGGGAATATTAATAAATCGAGTATCTTTTGATCAGGAGAAGCCAAAACAACTCCCGGAGGTTGAAACCACCATTCGCTGAATGACAGAACAATCCAAAAATACTGGGAAAGGGCTGAAGAACGTCTTCTCTCGTTTTCGAGGGCGAGGAACACGATGGTTGCAGTGCTTTTTCCACACTTCTGAATGGGAAAAACTACTCCTTGTTCAGATTTTTTCGTACTATGCTTGTGAGGGTTTGACAGATCGAGGTTATTACAGGGAATATTGGTAAACCGAGTATCTTTTGAACAGGAAATGCCAAACAACTCCTGGGGGTTGGAACCACCCCCTCCCTGAATGACAAAATATTCCGAAAATACTGCGAAAGGGCTGAAGAATTGTTTCCTCCCATTATCGGGGGCGAGGAAGTAATGCAACCATCGTGTTCCTCGTCCTCGAAGACGAGGGGGAACCATTCTTCAGCACTTTCGCAGTATTTTCGGAAAGTTTTGTCATTCAGAGAGGGGGTGGTCCCAACTCACGGGGGTTGTTTTGGCGTCTCCTGATTAGAAGATGCTCGATTTATCAATATTCCCTGTAATAACCAAGATCTATCAAGCCCTCATAAGTGTAGTATGGATAAATCAGAACAAGAAGTAGTTTTCTTCCATTTAGGGAAGGTGGAGGAAGGGAAATATAGATATATATAGTATAATAACAATTGTGTTCCTCGCCTCGAAAATGGGGGGAAACCGTTCTTCAGCCCTCTCGCAGTATTTTCCGAATATTTTGTCATTCAGGGGAGTGGTTACAACCTTCGGGGTTGTATTGGCGTCTCCTGGTCAAGAGATGTTCGATTTATGAATACTTTCTGTTATAACTCCGATCTGTAAAGCCCTCACAAGCATACTACCGAAGAATCAAAATGGGTAGTTCCAGAAGAGTGGGGAAAGTATTGCAATTATCGTGTTACTCGCCCTCGAAAACTGAAGGAAACCATTCTTCAGCCCTTTCAGTATTTTCCGAATAATTTGTCATTCAGGCAGGGAGTGGTTATAACCCAAGGAGTTGTTTTGGCGTCTCCAGGTCAAAAAATGTTCGATTTATCAATAGTCCCTGTAATAACCCCGATATGTCAAGCCTCACAAGCGTAATATGGAAAAATCGGAACAAGGTCGTCTTTTTTCATTTATTTATTTATTTAGTTTGCAATACCCAACAGGTATGATCAATTACAAGGTAAGGTACAGAAGAACATTGGTTACATATCAATTAATAAAACTTACAAACTAATAAAAACTTGTAATCTAAGACGATAATAAAAAAGAACAAGAACAAACTCATGTATATGTATTATCTAATTAGTATAATAGACCTATAATAAACCTTGCTACGGTGTATCATTATTTAAAATTCTGTTACTGCTTAGCCTGTGCAGGTTCAACTTCCGTACAGTAGTGGTAAATTTTCTTAAAGTACAATTGAAAAAGTCAATATGTTTGCTAACTTGATTTCCAAAGAAACCAAGTAGGTTTACCGGTGCCAATCCAGACATATTAGTCCTCGAATGTGACAGATAGAACATGTCTTCGATGCGGCTATTCATTCAATAGAGGCAATATATACGTGTTTTCAGGGAAGTTATTTAGCATTTTATACAAAAGTATAACACATGATTGATACCTCCTTTGCTTCAATGTTTCATATGAATAATTGTTTAGTAAATCAGTATAGTGTACAAAGTTATTGTATACATTGGTTTCCTCAAATTCAAGATATTTCAAGAATTTCTTTTGGGGTTTTTCCAAATAATTGATATGTACCGAATAATATGATGACCAAACTATACTGCAATATTCAAGGCTGGATCTAACTAGACAGTTATACAGTATTTTTATGGCCCTGATATCTACAAACTCCTGAGTATTTCTGACCAAAAAGCCAATTTTTTTTTAAACATGTCTTTGTTGTTAATTCTATATGATACGTAAACGTCAGTTGACAGTCCATATGTACTCCTAAATCCTTGATATTGTCCACCCTAGTTAGAGGTTCACCATTCACCTGGTAATTAAAATGCACTAGATTTTTTTTTCTGCGATATGGTTAAGAGAGCACACTTAGTGAAATTAAGCTGAAGTTTGTTTTCTGCACACCACTTCACTACTCCATTAATGTCATCTTGCAAAAGAACATAGTCATGAAACGAGGTAATTTCCAGAAAGATTTTTAGGTCATCTGCGAAGAGCAGTTTTTGTGCATGTTGAATGACGTCAGGTAGGTCATTTATGAAGAGTAAAAAAAGCAGGTTGGACTCCTGCGGCACTCCAGACGTTGGTGTGGTTTGAACTGAAACCGTTTATTTTATTATGTTTATTTTGACAATCATTTTCCTGTCTGTTAAGTAAGAACCTAACAGATTAACTATAGTGTCACTTATATCAAACTGTTTTAATTTATCAATAAGTAAATGATGATCTAGTTTATCAAACGATTTTGACATATCCGTATATATCACATCAAGCTGATTATTACGGTTTATTGCGTACCTCCCATCTTGCACTAAGTTCATTAAATTAGTTACCGTTGATCTCTGAGGCATGAAACCATGCTGCGAGTCTGTGATTGTTAGTCTGACATTAGCAAATATTATATCATATAAAATAATTTCATAAACCTTCGATACCGAACTGAGAACTGCCACTGGTCTGTAATTAATAATTAAGTTTTCGACTCCTGATTTAAAAATTTAGGGGCAGTTCCAGAATAATGGGGGAAAGTATTGCAATTATCGTGTTACTCGCCCTCGAGAACTGGAGAAAACCTTTCTTCAGCCCTTTCGCAGTATTTTTGGAAAGTTTCGTCATTTAGGGAGGGGATGGTTATAATCTCCGGGGGTTGTTTTGGCGTCTTAATAGCCATTTAACCTTTAGGGATGAAATGCCAATTTGCGAAAACTGAGCAGTGAAACATATGTTTTTGTCGTGAATTTGGAATCAGCGGCTCAAAAAACACAGGGATAGGTGTATTTCACCTTTGGAAAAAAACATTATTTTTTTTTGTGTGCCTCTGTTATTATTCTGATAAATATAAATAAAGTTTTTTCTTACAATTTGTTTAAGAGGCACTGGGCATGCGATTTTAAGTGACAAACTTGTAAACGATTAATGTACAACTAATCTTCGAAACTACCCAAACTTCAAAAATGTATGTTTTCTGAGAGATATAGAGATATAGGTAGAGAGATGAGTAAGAAAACAAAATCGAGTAATTTCTCTAATATATTCAAAATATTTTTCTGTATTTTTTTTTGCAGAATCCTTTGCCACATGTATTTTCTTCTAGAACAATGCAGTGAAATCTAGAAAATAATACAAATACCCAGTATTTTACTGACTATGTCATTCCTATAAATTGCGTCCAATCAAAATCGATCATTTTAATTAAAAAATAGTTTCGAATCGACAAAATTTAACATTTAAAATTTTGCTAGGGTTACTCAACCAATGAGAAGCCAGAATGAAGCAACCAACCTGTTTTTCAGCGGCAAATTTTCCTTTGTTTTTTGAAAATATAGTAACCGATTCAACAAGTGGGGCGTCATTACAATAATTTTTGCAAACGTCAGTTCACGTCAGTTGTAAAAAATGTGCGAGAATAGGGCATCTGCAACGTGATGTCATAGCTAACCTATAAAATATATGTTTCTTAAGATTTAAGAGTTAAATTTCTGCCTGGTTCCCGTATTTTCAACTAAAATCTAGTTCAGTGTAATGTTTATGAAGTTCTAAATACTTTGTGCTAATAAAATAGGACTCTTTTTGTAGGTTGGAAATCTAACCTGCAATTAGCAGTCTATTTTTATTAATAAATAATATTGAAAAATTATTTACGTCAATTTTCAAATATTTGCATGGAGCCAGTACGGCTCCAAACTAGAAATGCGTATACAGACATTGAAAATGAGAATAAACTTGAAAAACTTAAAATCTAAGGTTATGTTGGTTACATGACGCAGATGCCCTATAACGGCCCCAAATGTTCAAGATTTGGTGATTTATGTATTTATTTTTTTAAATTTACTTCCTACATCTAATAAATTTATTTTCTTTTGCCTAAATTTTTATTCATGAAATAGTCATGACGAATACCATTCGTGATATAATTTCTTCTGGCAAAATTTAATGATTATTCTACGCGAGTTTGTTGCTTTCGCAATTTCGCTCTTGACATTGACAAAAATAACTCGCCTGACGGCTCGTTATTTTTATCTGTCAATGTCAATAGCGAAATTGCCAAGCAACAAACACTCTTAATAATCACTAAATTTGGCCGACAAAATTATCATAACTTATGATATTATATCTGAAAATAACCTCTACGCCTGTGACTTTACGTGAAAGGAACAGTTAGAGGGCATTTTTTGACAGATGATAAAACCGAACCGAAGTATATTTCGGTTTCAGTTCCTGATGCAATCTACGTCATACAGCAGATTTCGTAGATCGTGGAGGTCGGATGTTGGAAATTGGATGCATATATCATGTCACATATACAGTATATCATATATCGCATGGTAAATATAAACGAGTAGAAGTTGTAGTCAGACGTGGCCGAATGTGAATACTTGTTTGATTAACATTTTCCTCGAATACGAAAGAGACTTAACCCGTCGAAAAATCGACGCACATATGCCTGCTCGTACAGTATATGCGCCTAAATACAGTATCGGAAAGTGTTTCTTTTGGGTGCGGCAGTAAGAGCAAGCGAGAGCAGCAACTCTTGAAACTGTTTGCTTCCGCTAGAGTAGTGGTAGACATCTTTATTGTGGGCGGTCGGTTAATACCGCAATGCCAAACGAAGGACTTTCTGATACTGTATATCACACCACCAAGCCAAGCACAGAATGATATTTTAATGATGATAGAAAATAGAGAACCACGCCTTCACCCTTATCCTGTCAATCATTTATTATTAGCGTGAGTGTAATAGCGTGTAGTCCGGCAACTCATAAGCACCTTTTTGACAGTTAATGTACCGTTCCAAGTTTCACACATTCCAATTCAGAAGTGACCACAAGTCATAATGCATAATTTTAAATTGAATATTAACAGATAAATAATTAAATGAGTAGAAGTTGCAGTCGAGTATGGCCGACTGCGAATTCCCATTTAATCAACATTTTGCTCGAATGCAGCTCATTTTACAAGCTTTTATTTAACTTGCTTTGTATGTTAGTTAGTTAGTTAGTATGCTTGTTTGTTAGTATGTTTAGACGGATTCTTTCAAGTCAATTTTGAACTACTTAACGACGTCCAATTGAGCTGGAATTTTGCATACTCGTGTAGCTCTGGTGACAATACAATAATATGGTATCAAAAGCGTGTTTTTTAGTGTTAACACTACAATTTGATCGCATCGTGTAATTACTCAAACGTAGAAATTCTAAGAAATGGCGAAGGATCTGGCTTTCAGTAAAGATGCCTGCAGCGAAGGATCCAGTGCTATTTTAAGTATGAATACAATTAAGACGTAACTAAAAATGTAGATAAAGATAAAATTAAAAAATACTTTTTAAAAACAAGCTTTTATTATTATTTAGGTGTACCAAAACGGAAAAAACAAAAATAAAAAAAAATAATTGTCTTAAAAGCTTGTCGCATGAATAGAAATTAAAAAATACTCACTAGGTATTTACAATCTCTGTCAAACAAAATTAATGGCTGTATGAACTTCTCGCCAGCGACAAGCTTTTAAGAGAATTAAATCATTTAATTTTGATTTTTTCGTTTGAGTACATCTAAGGGTCGGTTTTATAGGTATTGTCAAAAAGTACATTTTATAGCTGCCAGTAACTGCCAATCTTAAGTTTAAACGCCAAACTCAGGTTAATGCACGCTTACGTTGATTAATTAGCAATATTTTGGAGGATGCTTCACTCAATGCAAACTTCAAATTTCAACTTAACCTACAAATAATGACTTGCTATATATTCTGTAAAGAAAAAATTATAGAAAATGGACATTTTCGATATTTTTGAGGACATTCTATCAAGCGATGAAGATGGTGTTATAAACATTGAAGGACCTCGTCATGCACGAAAATTCCGAGAGAGGCCTGATCATTTGCAGATATGGAATAACAAAGAATTTATAGATCTTTTGTCACTCATCGCGAAAAGTCAAAGTACCAGTAATGAAAATGACATCAATCGCCAATTTGTCACTATGCTACTAACTAACAACAAATGGGGATTGAACTGACGATCTTGACGGCATTTTGGCGAACACTAAAATCTAAAGTTTAAACCTCCAGTAAAACTTCAGTTTAAACTTCTAGTTAAACATTGGTATATTGTTTAATTTGTATCTATAAAACCGGCCCTAAATAATAAAAGCTTCTTGTTAAAAGTTCTTGTTTACATTTAATTGCTATTATGTGTTGCTACTAGCTGAGATTAAGTACATAACCAATAATTTTTATCTCTCCAGTTTAAATAGGCAATCGCAACCGGTAACGCCCGACTACTTTGTTTTAATCGTGTCCTGATGATGCCTACACGGTAGGCGAAACGCGCGTCGAGTAATAGTGTTCAAGTGTTTGTGGAAACTACTTCAGAGGCAGATCCACGCCGAAGGTTCCAGTCCTCTCCAGGTATAATATACCTATTATTTATTTAAAAAAAAAGGTATAATAAATAGTAACTTTATTTATTAGTAACAAATATTTAAAAAAGAAAATATTTTCTTAAGATTGCGACTATCGATTAATCGCTCTTCCATGTAACCATGTTGATAAAGTTACGATCTAAAATAAACATAATTAAAGTCTCGATTAGAGTAGAATTTAACAAAATAATGAAAACAAACAAAGAAAATAAAAAAACTAGTAAATATTGATTTAAGCTAAATATTGATTTAATATAAGTTTTGATAATATTTTTAAATGTTGCAATATTGAACTGAAATTTCACATCCTGAGGTACAAAGATTTTTTTTTTATTAAGTACATAATAAGAAATTCAAGAGACTTAACACTTATTTGAGAGATGGTAGCTATTCACTGGTTTAATATATATATTTTATATTTGAGGTTAAACAATGGGATAGAGAGTAGATAATGAAATGCTCTTAAATCTTAAGGTCGGCTTGCTCTAGTAAGGAAACCTCAGAGGTGAGGTCTGTTTATTTTTAACGATTTTGAAATTTTGCCAATCGAGCACCAGGTAATTTCTTTTAAAATTCCAACCCCCTTTAAGTTATGATAGACACACTAATTCCAAAAGCTACCAAACACCGTGTTTATTCAAATATTTTAAGTCAAAACAAAAAAAAGGAATCAATTTAAAATAGATATATTACAGTAAGTACAATTACAGATTTACGTTAGAAATTTAATGTCATACAAAAAGTTTATCATTTAAAATTCAGTCGATTTACGATCGATTTACTGTCAAAACGCTTTAAGATTTCAAATTAAAATTAAAATGGATAAATTGGATTGAATTAAGCATTCGTTGCATTGAAATAAACATAATAGTATGAGATAAGATACCTTAATATGCAAATATATTTACAATAAATACCTGTAAATAAGTATATAACTGCGCAGTTATTCACATGCCTTATTTATAACAAAATGGACCTAATTGAATAACAAGAAAAAATATTTATGCATATAAAATGTGAGTTAAAAACAACATCATAAAAGAATATTATTTAAAAAAGAATCATATAAATCTTTAATCAGCTATCAGTAGCAAAATGAGAGGGTAGTACTTATCCATTCTCCAATGCCTTGCAGAAGCTCTAGACTTAAAGATGAAATATTACGCTCATATACCCACAGCATTCTTATATTCGCCCCAGTTCTAGTATTCCAGTAAACAGTATTCCAGTAAACCGTAAATTCCTGGCAACCTCGTGACTTTAACCAAAAAACTGTAACTCCATGAAATGCCGGCACGTGGCCTTCCATCAAATTATTTACAACCTCCAAATAAAAGTTATAGGACATTCATAACTCCTCTATAACTTGAAGACTTTACGATTTTACAACTTGCCTACATAACAAGAATAAAGTGAATTAGGATTCGGTTTTCCAAGAATGTGCAAAAAGGATTCTTACCTAACAAAATCGGAATGGGCACACAAAAAAAGCATTGATTCATTAACGTCGTTTTTCTCGCTTATCTAGAAGTTCCTCATCAACAATATTAAAATATTCGGCTTCAAACAGTTCACATACCAATTAGGCACTTCTAAACTTAAGATTTTTAAAGAATAATCCCCGAAATTAATATTGGATTGCTTTTCAAGCTATTATAAAAATCTCGTCTAAACAGCTAAACGACACGTTAAAGCATGGCGTCTTTTGAAAACCAACCGACTTTTTTAACCACCTGTTGTCCAATCAACCAATCACAGATTGACATTCAATTAGGAAATTTACCCATAATTCCGAACGAATTTATAAGTACACAGAAAATAATCCCAACCATGGAATCATTAAAGCAAGCCTTAAAATAAAGACTAATAAGCGTAAAACCCATTATTGAACCATATTTATAATGCAAATAAATAAAACTATGATTAATAATTTAAATGTCATCATAAATTTTCCTCCAAAACCAATGTTGGTAACACTTTCCCTCAACCTGAAATCTGACAGCTGACAAAAAAGAATAATAAAAAGGTCTACTAGGCTTATTTATTTAAATAAATAAATAAGAACTCCCTAACTGGTAAGAGAGTGTTGTTTTGTTTTATCTAATAGAAGTGTAACTAAATCCTTTTTCCAGCCAATACACCCTGAAATGTGTATATTTGCCTACACCTGCAGACATTCCCAAAGTTGTTTACACACTTTGTTGGGACCGAATTCCAGAGAAAATAGCAAGGAAAAATAATATAGGATTAGCTCAAACCAACAGTAAGTCATGCAATATAAACTCTCCCTGGTAGCTATTACTAACTTGTGTTTTTGTTTGAACAATCACTTAAATTTGTTTAAATAAAACACACTATTTACTGTTGTACTTCACTCTGCTATCATATAAAGACTGACTGCCTGATCCTAATCCTTGTCCTGAGTCAGCAGTTATATCATAACAGTTCGAATGTTTTTATTATAAGAAATCACATACACCAATGAGTAGTTGTACACTACATTGTTTATCGTTTTAGGTTAGACAGCCAAAATCCTTCCTGCCAGTACCAAAGGAAAATTACATAAAATAAAAATTATTATAACCATCCAGACATGACAAATCCATGAACCTAAATTATAATGATTCCATGAAATAAAACCCACAGTAAACAAGAAGGTTTCCAGAGTATTTTTATTTAACCAACGATATACGAACAAATTACCTTCTCTATGCACTTTGCTATCAACAAAAGTAAAGAAACAAACATAAATACCCTTTTCTTTGGGCATCAACTACAAACATTTAAAAAACAAACGTAGCCTCACTCATTTTTAAATTTATATTCGCATATACAAATATAAGATCGGAACCCAATTTAACGTTACAAATCCCCCTTTTTCTCCCTTAAAAAAAATTCTGCAACAATTCTGAAAGAATTTTTTTTTTTTGAAGATGCACGAAACAGAAAAAAAATAAAATAGAGCTTAAAATAATAATTCTCCCTAAAACTGTCACACTTGTAACTAATGCAAGGCTTAAAACGCATTATAAGAGTTTACCTCAAGATTATTATATACTTACATGAAACTAAAGATTTGAAATGCGCAGCGAAGAATAGCTCACTTCAAGGCTTTCTTCAGGCAATAATAACATACTCAAAAAAAAACTAACTATACCATCATAATCTTAACCTAACCTATCCGAAGTACTTAACTAGCAAACGGTCTAAAAAAACCAAACTAATTCATTAGCAGGTTTGAGATCATTCACATGATAAACACCAACTAATTTTTCGTTTTCCCCCTCAATCTCATAACTACAAGTTCCTAATACTTTTCTAACTTTACACCTTCTGACATATTTGGAAGCAAGTTTTGCATTAAAATAGTGAAAACATGATTCTTTCTCCACACCATATCTCCTACTTTATACTATATTTTCTTTCTCCGTAGATTATATCGTTTATTTGATTTCGTATAGATATTCAGCAATCTTATTTTAATATCCCCAAAAATTTTCAAAAATCCACTGTCTCTTATTATTCTTTCTTCAGCCCTATCAATTTCTAGATCTTATTGACGATTAATATTAGTATCCTTGTGAAATTTTCTATTGCCTATATATTCTCGACCAAAATTTACGTAATATGGGGTATACCCGACAAAAGGTAAATATACGTTCCAGTTTCGTTGGATTTCCTGAATATAACACGATAACATCGTCTTTAATAAATCGGTTTACCCTCTCCGTTGGATTATTCTGCGGATGATATACCGCATTGTACAAAATATTCACATTGTAATCATTACGTAATTTCCGAAATTCCTTACTTGTAAACTGCGCTCCGTTATCGGTGATAAGATGTTTACAACTCCAAATAATAAAAATAAGTTTTCCTCAAGAAGTCTACAAATTAAATTAGCAGTCGCCGAACGTAACGGGAAAGTTAAAACAAACTTGGAAAAATAGTCATAGGCTACTAGAATATGAGTATATCCTCGACTTCCTCTAGGTAATGGTCCTATAGGATCACAACTAAGCATTTCGAAAGGTTTTGTTATTTGTGGACGTGTCGCCATAAGACCTGCTAGTTTCTTCTGAACAGCCTTATGTTTGGCACACACTCGACATCGCTTTATATATGTGGTAACATCAAATTTCATTTATGGCCAATAAAAACGATAACATAATTTCTCGAATGACTTGAAAATTCCTGGATGTGACGAAGCAGTACTATCACGTACCTCTTTAAGAACGTTCTGACGATATTCCTTCGGAACTACCAATTTCCAATACTCAGATTTCTCTGAAAGTTTAGGAACTTTACATTGCACGCATTTAAATAATAATTATTCTGCACTCTCCATTTCGGATAAGATAACGGGTTCTTGATAACACAGTCTATCATTTTTAAATACCAGCGATCCGTAATGTCCACAAATTCATAACCATTCAGGGCCACATTATTTTCTGTGATATAATCTATAACTGGAACAGCTCTTGAAAGTACATCAGGCACTACGTGATCCTTACCTTTTCAATGTATCACTTTGAAATCATACTGCTCTAATTTCAGCCCAATGCCACTGGGTTGTGCTGGCGGCACAAAAGCTGAAAATTATTCATTCATTCAATCAATCATTTATTATCTCTAAGCATTCGCAGGTTGAGAACTAGACACGTTTGTTGAAAAAAAATTTGTATTATTTACTGCATCTATATATTTTGTAATTTATTTTTCTTTATCTATGGTTTATTTTACGTTCTTTTATTTGTAGTTATATAGGTACCTAATATATGCAATCAATTGATCAAAATAAATTATATATGCATCTACCTGTGAGATATCAACAAAGAATTATTAAACTTATTTTTTTTACAAATCTCTTACAGCTCCAAATTCTTTTCATCTTAGACCATTTGACCTTGAAAATTTTTTAATTTTCGTAATTCACGTTTATTATTGCTATTATGTATGAGCCAGCAGAAACACCTTCCGAAAAAATCCTTTATTTGTGCCTGAGTAGATATATTTTCTAGTGCCGCCCAGTGAAAACTACTTAAAATGTGCCCTGCCTTTAGGGGCGAGCGTAGAGGTGTCTTGACTGTACACGAATTTCGATAGTTAAGTACTTACTCCATTAGCCACACTGTCCTCAACTTACTACTATCCTAAACTTTATTATCCCTCCACTTTACATCTTCAATCCTTTCTATTCTCTCTCCTTTATTCAATTTGTTCGTGTTTATCCTTTTTGTTCTTTTGTCCTTTTGTCTCTAAATTCCCTCTAGACCAAAATTCCAAGAATTAAAACATTTTTAATTTTAATTTTTCTTTCTGACCTTTCTTTCTCTGAAGACAGGGAGACCACCAGGAGGACAGTTCCCGAACGGGATTTTTCGTTCAGTTTTTCCTGAGCCAATAACAGTGCGCGTGTGCTACGCTAATTTATAGTGTCACTTTAAATTACTCTTAAGTATTTCTGTATATTCCCAAACCAAATTGTTAATTTTAAGTCTTTTACCGAGACAGGAGTTTTAACTGCACCGCACCTGCTTGTAGCAGGCATATTGCCGCCCCATAAATTATAAAATATTTTAACTTAAGCGTGAATGTCCGCGGTAGATTTAAATATATTTCTTAAAATTGCTTTTTAATTAAACACAACTGTATGCAACCAGAGTTACGCCTAAAATCAGCTTATCTTTATGAGTGGAGAGGGTAACGAAGCGATGCGATTTATACGCATCGAAAAAGAAAGCAGAACGATATAGTTTTCCGTTACTAGAAGGTTAGAACTTCGATTGCTCAATGAACTTTTAAATAGTGATGTATTTTCATTAAATTTTTCCTTGAAGACTTCAACATTGAAAGGGTTGATAGTCCCTCTTCTTGATTATGAAGCAGGCCTAATTATCTTCACCGGTTTAATCCGTAAGTAATTTATAAAGAAATAATTTTTTTGGCAGCGGCCATTTTACAACTCACGCTTACACTTCATTTCTTTCCAGGGTTTCACTATTGGATAAATAATTTTATTAATGGATAAACAATTTTCATATTGAATCCAAATAATTTAGTTTTGGACGAAAAATGTTAGTATTGGACAAAGAATTTTTGTATTAGATGCAAGTTTTATTATAAAAATGCAAATCTTCTAAAATTGGAAGCAAGTTTTATCAATCTTGGGATGCACATCGTAGTTATGCATTGCTTATTAACGTCATATTAAATTTTGGGTTGGAAACAAATTTTGTATGGAGATCGCGACGATAGTATGGTAGGATAGTTGGGATTTGTCCTTATGGAATTTCTGGAAGCGTCGAATATGGTATTGGAAACTTCTAAACCTGATCCCGAGCTCTTCTAGAAACCAACAATTATATCACTGTGGGTTGGATTTCACCAACATCATCCCCTACTAAAGTCACCATTTTCATTCACAGAAAAATTCCAGATAAGTGTCACAAATAAGTTTTTTTATCTGACGTTTTTTATATAAATACTTCATATTTTTACCTTTTAACATTTTTAGAGTTTTTAAAGTATCATGTTCTATTTTTTTTAAAAACTATTTCTATTTTCAATTTTATTATTAACATGTTTCAATGAACAGTTGATATATACTATTTTTATTAAGGTATAAATTATCGACGTTACGTCTAATTAAAAACAAATTATATAAAAGGTTCTGTAAAGACTTTGTGATCACAATTTCTACGAAACATTTAGGTATAGTTATATAATAAAATTTGACTTTTAAACACCATATTGTCGGTTCATGTTTTAGACAATATTATAAATAATATCTGCATAACATTTTATCGTCCACTCGATATATTTTTTTTGTATATAATTTCACTTAATATTAAGGCCTCAGTTTAGTTGTTTTATAATAAAAACACACCAAGTTTGATTGATTTATAATAAAATCAATTTTATAATCACATTGTCCACTTATTTCAGGTATTTTGATACAAACCAAACTTTACAAACCAAACTTCACAAACTAAATATTTCGATAGTACTTACTGTATTAATTATTTAATCTTTGATAATAAATTGAACATCCTTTAGTAATATTCAGAGGTATTAATCTAATCTTGACTTGTGCTAAATTTGAATTATTAATTTACATTTTTTTTTTATATACAACTAGTACTTTCTCTAAATTTTGATTAGTTTATCTTTCTTATAATCAAACTTCAGTTTCAGTGTAAATTATAATTATAGAAAGATTGGCGCCCCGTTATTCTGGAAAATTTACCATTATCTAAGTGAAATTAACATCTCTTAAAAAAAATTTTATAAAAACATCTATCATTTATTAATCTTTATCTACCTAACACGTAAAACCATTCGTAAAGCATTTTCTTACCCATGACTCATCTGCCGAGTCTCTGAGCTACTGGGGTAGTAATATTTTTTCTTCAAATAACATAAAGTGCAGTAAGACTCTCAAACACTTGATGAAAATTAAATTTTATTGAACAGCGAAGAAATAATGTTACCAACCTTACACTCACCGCTGCGCTGCGCGCCGTGGTTGTTGATTGGTTCCGAGCCAGATTTTGGAAAGGTGCATGAAGCCATTAATTAAAAATAAAATGCTTCTTCTTCTTCTTCTTCGTGAAGCAACGTTCAGCGCGGGTAGTTGAATAAAACCGTTGATTGAAGTTCACTCAACGATAAAACCCATCTGGGGGAACACAGCAATCTCGTCTCACCTTCTAGCGGCTTGTATGTCAGTGTGTAAGTAGAAGCTATATTGTGTAGTGGGGACATAAAACGGTTAGAGGGGATATAAAACAGTCGGTCTCTTGTCCATTACATGTTAGGCAAAAAAAGATCACTACTCCTTGACTGATAAGAGGTTCGGCAAAATTTCCAAGTTGGAGATAGCTCGTCTCTTGGCGTCGGTGATAGGCTTTGGTAGAATAAATATACCGACGTTAAATAAATAAATAAATAAGTAAATACATAAATAAATGACCTTTGTAGTTGTAAAACCTTATGTTTGGTGACATTGTACAGACCACAACTCCGTGTAGGGCAATTACATTACGAATATTGTTCCCTTTAATTACTTTATACAAAATTTCTCTTGTTTCTATCTTTTTTTATTTTATAAATGAATGAAGTTCGAAACGTTAATTAAAATGTAACCAGTTAGAAATTTAAATTTGTGGAATATATGGTTAAACTTATTGTATCCCTTTGTATTTAATAATGTCACTGTAACCTAGAAGATATACAATCAACAAATTACACAAGTTAAGTTTTATATTAGGATTAGGTACCACTTTGTAATAAGTAATTTTAGTTTCCAATAAGTTTTTTTGTATAAGTTAGTTAACATGCTTGGAAAATCTTAGTTTAACTTCAAAATAAATATGTAAATGATTCTCTTGTTACTTAATTTTATTGAAAACGAAGGAGAATATATTGAGTAAACAAAACATCTATTTATAATAAGATTCAAGGAACATATGACCTATCTCAAAATAGGTGAAAAGTTCAGTGTTGCCTTCGCTTACAATCATAGAATAGATATCAATAACTTAAGTTTACTATTTTTCGTCTTACTGTGTCGGATTATTTACAGTACTGTCTTGACAGAGTGCAGCTATAGCTATTCCACTACTCAATAAGGACAAGCACGCACATTTAACAACATAACAACCATTTTCTGCGACATTGTCATCTGCCGCAGCTGAGACTCGAAGTGAGGAGATATAAGAACCACTGATCCATGTTGTTTCACTCAGCAACAGACTAGCCCACTACTATTGTCTCGGCAACACCTTAAAAACCACACTAAACATCCATACCCTAGCTAGGATACTAGAAATCTCTAGCAAATAATAGACATCAATCCCTTTAAAGTGTTTGCCGACATCTACAAAACGTTGCTTATGGTGATTATAGGATATAAACGTTTCATTCCCAATAAGGGCAGGTGAATTTTCATTGAAAATTGCCGTAATAGATGATTATTTTGAGTAGAATATGTTTTTTCTACTCGATGTTAGATATTCATCAAAAACAACAGAAGTGGTTTATCCATACTGTATTAACACGTGAGGAAAATTCTTGATTTTACCCATGGCATTTTTTTTCAAATATAATAATCCAGGATATAATAAATTAGTATGTTCATCTAGACTTGTATTTTTGCCAAGACCAAAATTTTATCTATAACAAAATTATTTAAAAACTCTAAAAAAGTATTTGAATAAAACAGACGTTTTAATGTTGTAAATTTATATATTTATTTATTAATAAGAAAAATTCTGAGGTTCCAAAAATATATTACAATAAAACTGATTAACCCTTTGTGGACTAGTGGCTATCCTTATATATGCAAAAATGAACTTTGACAAATAATGAATTAATGAAATAGTGAAATAGTGAAATTATGTGAATTTTGTGACAAAAAAATGTAATGTATTTTTATTTTTATTTCCGATTATCTGAAATAATATTGAGAATTGTTTATCAAGAGTTGTTTCCCACACAGCACAATCGGGATATGGGATGACAAATCGACGTACCTGGATATCCCAGCACGTAAAATAAATAGAGAAACGGATGTACCTTTTAGGATATCCTATCTTAGGACGTCCTCAAGACAGCCCATTTTAGTACGTCCCAGGATATCCTGTTATGGATGTCAATGAGCTATCCTAACAGGTTCCATTTTGGCATTAACTATGTCTACTAGCATCGGGATTAAGAACGGACATCTGATGAAGAGCCCTAAATCTCCTTAAAATGTACCCTAATATTAGGTCTCTAATATATTTAAATAAAGCGCCATTTTCAGTTCCGGCCGGCCAAACTGGCCAGGCCAAAGCAACTAGAAAATACCCCAAACACACAGCAACCATGCTTTATTAGTTTTTATTTTCTCAAATATTTAAATAATAATTATTGTTAGTGGCTGTATGAAATATTTTAAAGTATCTTTGTGTTTTATCTATTTAGTTCAACTTTATTTGAGTGTCTTCATTCCAGACTATAAAAAGTGAGTACAAATGTATAAAAATATAACATAACCTATTAAACTTCATGTTATGAAAAAATCTTATCATGATTGAATATTTAATTAGTTATCGTGTTCGAAACTACGAACATTTAATACGATTTTGTATACTTTCAGAATGCCAAAGAAAGCAAAAAAATAATGAGGATTTATACACATTTCCGTATTTTACAATCACTGAGAAACCTACAAAATAACACATTAATTTGGCTCAAGAATTGAATACTGAAATCAGCTTGGAGAGAAAATGTGAATCACGTGAAAGTATTGCCAAATCTGCCAATAAACCTGATGAAATTTAATTTGAGAACGACGACAAATAATGCACCTACTTAGTTAATAATTTTAAAACCAACTAGCAACTAATTGTGGATGAAAATAAATAAGTAAATATTGTGCTTTAAGATAATTATTTGAAACTCTTATTACACTTTTAAACGAAAGATATGATACGATATCTGGCTGAACAGAGGTGGACAGACTGCATGAAAATACAGAGACCTATTACATACAATCTTTTATCTTGAAATTCTATTTGCCAGAGCGTACTTTATGGATTTTAATTTATAATTCGATAAATTATTATTATTCACTAAGTGCTATAGGTCATACCTATATCCTTCAATAATTTATATTATTTTTATCTTGCCCATTTTTTCATATATCTTTTTAATAATAGTTGTTCAAATAATAATATCTACGTTTATTTTAGCTGCACCTATGAATGAGTATATTATGGAAAACGAAGCAGAGAAGCTGTTAAAAGATTATCCGAGAAGTGCAAAACAGAAGAGCGAGGCAAAGAAGAGAATAGAAAAGTAGGAGTACAATACATCCTAAAAATTCATATTCGGCTATTATTAAATTTGCAAAAGTAATATAGGTACCCATTTGTTTTACATTTTTCTAAGAAGTTTACTTTTTAACATTACAAATGTTTTTAAATATTGAATGTGTTTAGCTTATTTCTATTAAAATATTATTATTATTTAAGTAGCACTTGATTCCATATACGTACAAAATATTTCTGTTTTTCTATAAAATTGTAGTGTCTTTGACGATGGTTAATAAACCAAATCATAAGAAAATAATATTTTATTTTTTAACTGACCAGAAACCAAAGAAAATACGTATAAATTATAAGGAAAAATAGGCAAGTGCAAATATTTCAAAAATGTGCATATTTGACAAAAATTCTAAAAATTTTTACAATTCAATTTTTTTTAAATTTAAGTATAACATTATTGTCTAAATGTTGGTTGTGGCATTTTCTTAATTTTTATGTTTCTTGGTGGGATTCTTTGCCACATGTTTTCTGCTAAAACAATGTATGTAAAATCTACCAAATAATGCAATTATCTAGTATTTTACTCAGATATCCTGGGACCTTTCAGTATGTAGTTTGCACAGTCTATTCGTAATACTTAGGACATCCCGAAATACCCCGGGATGTCCTGGTACGTCCTTAGTACAAGCGACGATATATCCTTCAGGACGTCCCTCGTACTACTTTTATCTGATACCGAGTTGTGCCGAAAAGCATACAAACTGGGATATTAAGATGTCCATAGGCAAGCCCAAATACTAAATGGGATTTGCCATAGTACGTCCCTCGGACAGCCTTGTGTTGTGTGGGTTGATTTCATGTATTCGGTAGAACAACATGTAGGGGTACATAGCACTAAAGATCCACTAGTCAAACCTATTTAAATCGCAAATTGTCCACTGAAAAAATAAACGATAAGGGATAACGATATTAACAGAACTGGTAAACAATACCTTTACCACGAACATTTTTTTTAACTCATATGAGAAGTCTCAAAGTTTCCAAGAGTAGACATCCTTACGCATATTGATGATAACACAGCCACACAAAAAAAAAGTGGTCTGGCCTGCGGACCAGACCAGGGTATCCTCATGAATTTGGACTAGCTGAAACCGAATCCGAAGTCAGAATTGTCAGATTGTTTAGTTTTTCACCCCTAACCCCCAAAAAGGACCCCCCCAAAAAGGACCCCCCCCCCCCCAAAAAAAGTGGTCTGGCCTGCCGACCATACTAGTGCATTCTTATGTATTTGAACCTCCTGAAACCAAATCTGCAGTCAGAATTGTTAGATTCGTTCGTTTTTCACTCTTAACCACAAAAGACACACCAAAAACAAAATAAAGTGGTCTGGCCTACGGACCAGATCAGTGTATCCTTATTAGGCCAGGAAACGAAGACATTAATTCGGAAATAAATAGTGCTCAACGGATTATTATTTTAAGTTGTAAGGTTGATCCTTAGGAGTAACATACCAAAAGTCCCCAGCCGTGGGTCTTGTGCGTTAGGCGGGAGGGGGGTGGAAAGGGTCGGTTTGTCGGTTTTTCATTATTATCTCGAAAACTAAGCATCCTAGCGAAAAGATCATTCTATTCAAAATAAAAGTAAATTAAATTGTCTACAAAAAAGATTCTATTCATTTTTTCGCTAGGAGCAGTAGTTAAGGGCGTACGTGAGTTTGAAAATGCGAATAGCTGGAAAACTGTGTATTGTGGGAGGTAATGCTTAACAAGTAGAAAATTTTATATTACAAGTATTTACAAGGCCATATTAAGTAATTGGTCGAGTTCATCGACAAGATCATCATCATCGTCGTCGCCGTTGATGCTGACGATGGAGGGCCGTTGGTACACGAAACGCGGTAACTGCTGCACACAAGCGAGCAGGGTATGCCTGCTTGCGGCACCCGCAACGGCCCCCGCAACCAGTGTGCACCCAGTGTGCACCCGCAAAATATGTTATTTAGGACGGATTCTGGCGCAACTGAGTCCGTGCTTGTGACGGGGGTAAGGAAGCCATCCGACCCCCTCATCCATCCCCAAGCAGTTGGCTTCTGCTGCTGATCTCCATATAGCCATTGCTGAATCTGCAAACAATAATTCGTCCTTTGTAGTTTAAAAAAATGTGACACAATCTTGTCTAAGCAAATACAAAACAAGTTAATGTAAACAAACATATATTGATATAATCCTGCAAATGAACTCTAAGGGAATGTTGGCGAGCAGCCCCTCTGGTGGGTGGAAGTGCTGCAAAATCAGGCTTTGGCTTTATCGAGGCTTTAACAAAGGCCTGGTGTCGTACCCGGTTCAGGTCTGCTCCTTGTGGGGCCTGGTACAATGCCAAAAAAGCTGCTCTCCTGCATCAGCTATCATGTCCTGTGTTGCTGAGGCATCACAGAAGACTTTGCAGCTTTCTGTGACCTTCTCCTCGGCCTTCAAAAATGCTTTCACCACACCTACCTTGCTCTTGTTGTGAATAGCGGAGGTAGTATCCCAACGGCTGAACGAATGGAGCAACAGAAGAGCAAGGGAAGACCGAGGAGCAGGTCACAGACATCTACAAAGTTTTCTTTGATCCCTCAGCAACACAAGACATGGTAGCTGATGCAGGAGAGCAGCTTTCTTTTTTCATTGTACCAGGCCCAACAAGGAGCAGACCTGAACCGGGTACGACACCAGGCCTTTGTTAAAGCCTGGACAAAGCCAAAGCCTGATTTTGCGGCACTTCCACCCACCAGAGGGGCTGCTCGCCAACACTCACTTAAAGTTCATTTGCAGGTTTGTATCAATATATGCTTGTTTACATTAACTTATGTTTTGTATTGTGCTTAGGCAAGATTGTGTCACATTTTTTTAAACTACAAAGGACGAATTATTGTTCGCAGATTCAGCAATGGCTATATGGAGATCAGCAGCAGGAGCCAACTGCTTGGGGATGGATGAGGGGGTCGGATGGCTTCCTTACCCCTGTCACAAGCACGGACTCAGTTGCGCCAGAATCCGTCCTAAATAACATATTTTGCGGGTGCACAACTGGTTGCGGGGGCCGTTTCGGGTGCCGCAAAGCAGGCATACCCTGCTCGCTTGTGTGCAGCAGTTGCCGCGCTTCGTGTACCAACGGCCCTCCCATGCGCGGATTTATGGGGGGGGTAACGGGGTAATTACCCCCCCCAAGATTCTGTAAATCATCCATTTTTGTTAATTTTGGGAAAAAAATAATTTTAACAGGGTAATTACCCCCCCCCCTCAAGAAATTTTCATTTTAAATTTTTTGGGATGAAAAATTGTTTTTTTGATTTGTTCTCTTCCGCTCTCTAAAAAAATTGTGGGATGGAAACATTTTTTTTTTATTTCCCCCCCGCTCTTCAAAAAAATTTTGGGATGAAAAAATATTTTTTTGGATTTTCCCCCCATCCGCTCTTCAAAAAAATTTTGGGACGAAAAAATTTTTTTTCGGATTTCTGCCGCCGCTCTTCAAAAAATTTTTTTTATGGATTCCCCCCCCCGCTCATCAAAAAATTAGTGTTAACCCCCCCCCCCCAAGCTCAAGGTCCAGATCCGCCCTTGGGCCCTCCAATCGTCAGCATC
The DNA here is from genome assembly GCA_936432065.2 of Rutpela maculata. Lineage (NCBI taxonomy): Eukaryota > Metazoa > Arthropoda > Insecta > Coleoptera > Cerambycidae > Rutpela > Rutpela maculata. The sequence goes on along the minus strand of OW386286.2, from coordinate 69,499,026 downwards.
AACGGCGACGACGATGATGATGATCTTGTCGATGAACTCGACCAATTACTTAATATGGCCTTGTAAATACTTGTAAAATTATAAAATTTTCTACTTGTTAAGCATTACTTCCCACAATACACAGTTTTTCCAGCTATTCGCATCTTCAAACTCACGTACGCCCTTAACTAGTGCTCCTAGCGAAAAAATGAATAGAATCTTTTTTGTAGACAATTTAATTTACTTTCATTTTGAATAGAATAACCTTTTCGCTAGGATGCTTAGTTTTCGAGATAATAATGAAGAACCTACAAATCGCCCCTTTCCACTCCCCTCCCGCCTAACGCACAAGGCCCACAGCTGTGGACTTTTGGTATGGTTTGACTTCGGATTCGGTTTCAGCGGGTCCAAATACATAAGGATACCCTGGTTTGGTCCGCAGTCCAGACCATTTTTTTTTGTGTGTGGCTGTGTCATCATAAGGTTCATAAGGGCTACAATAGTATTTCTTGTCGTTTTATCAGTCCTCAAAAGGTTTTAAGAAATAACTCATACAATTTTTACTTTAGACAGAGTAGTTTGTTGTTGATAAGAGAAAGAAATTCTGTCGAAATTTGTACTTCGTTTTTAGTCCTATTCAAGTATATGCATTACATCGCTTTGTACATGTATTCAATATCTTACGTTCATGAATTGCATGTACTACAGACTGGAGTTTTTAAATTTGCAAAAACCCACTTTACATATTAATACATGTCGTGATAAATTTTACTCATATACATGCAAATGCAAATGCTTGCGTGTTTTAGCCGATGATTATTATTTGTTTCTATCGAAAAAACTTCAGGTCAGAATAATTATATTCAGTAATGATTGGCTTTATGCTAGTATTGGGTTGTGCCAATTATTTCATTATGTCTTTTCAATATTTGCGTCTTCTCTTAGTCTGAAGTTTTCCGAGGACAAGGGCCTAAACACTCGGGGAATTGCAAATATGACAAAATTGCAACGCTAGTTACTTTTTAGTTTCAATCCTATTATTAGACCGGAAGGTAACGATAGTTTGGATTGACTCATTTCATTAAGTTTATAAATAGTCCATTCAATAGGTAATTTTTCTTGCAAAAATAGCATTAAGTCAGTATTTCTTTTTTAAAGTGTTCGGGGTTCATTCTAAGTATTTTGTCAAGTTGGGCGGTGGTTGGTGTAGCCATTTTCGCGAAAATTCAAACGAAAATATCTCGCGAACCATTGATACTACGACAAAAATAGTAAGCACCATTTTGTTCATCACTAAATTCTCTATAAATTCCTTAGCAGGCAGAACGAGTTACAGTGCATCAAGATTTTCAAAACGTAGTCTTTGAGGAATATTTTGTAAACTACATTGTACATTAAAATGTTAAATAACAATCATGTAGAGCATTAAATTCTTTAGACTTTATGTGGCAGGCGCCATTTTGTAGTACTAACATTTTACAGGCTACAGCCCGTAAATAGTTATAAAAAAATTATTTTTTGAAAATATCTCCCAAACTATCCGGTCTATCCCATACTATCATCGTATACTCAAATATGTTATTATCAATTTTTTACGGCATTAAATTCTCTACAATCCAGTGCTCTCCAAGTTTGCAATTACATATTTTTATACTTGAACAATGGTTGACGAATCGGTTGACGAGATGTTTTGAAAAAAATATTGTTCATAACTTTGGCAAAAAGTTTTAAATAAAAATTGTAGAAAAGTTAATGCTTTACAAGTTTGCAACCACATACTTTTATATCCGACCAATAGTTAACGAAGTATTTTGAAAAAACTATTTTTTTTTAACTTTTAACGGGCTGTAGGTTCTACAAAATAGTGTCTCTAATTGTACAGAAATTAAGTGCTCTTTAAGATTTCCATTTGACATTTTAATGTACAATCAATAGTTTACGAAATAATCCGCAAAAACTACGTTTTGAAAACTTGACCGACGCGCTGTAAGTTGTAAATGTTTAATTCTACGAAAAAGATAGGGAATTTAGTGCTGAATAAAAAAGTTGCTTATCATTTTTGTCGTAGCATCAATGGTTCACGAGATATTTCCCTTTGACTTTTCGCAAAGATGGCGGCTAACCCCAACCACCGTCGATCGCGTCAACTTAACAAAATACTCAGAACGAACCACACCCCTCCCCCCCCCCCCCGAACACTTAAAAAACACACTTTTTTTACCTATTAATTAAACTAAAAGGTGACGGAGTTTATAGACCAGGAGCCCGCCGACTACTAATTGTGTGTCATAAGTTGTGTGTGAATTGTTAATTTTGGGGTAGTAGAGCACAGAAATGTTCATGCCAGACCCTTTTTTGGTACAGGGGCATAGGGCAGGTCCCCAAATGTGTAAAAAATAAGACTTGTAAAAGTAAAAAAGCAGTCACAAGAAAATCATAGGTTTACGCATGGTTGGAGGAATTTTTTAATTTACCCCTAAAAATCATGAATCCATACTCCCATTCATTTTGGGTGGACAAAAGAGTGTCCTATTTTTGTGAATATTGAATATGAAGTAGTTTTTATAAAGACGTGAATAGAGGAAAGATATTCAGTTTCATCTATGTTATATATTGTATGCTGTTTGCAATTTTTTTATTTTTTTAAATTGAAACAATAGGATAAACTTAAGGAGAGTTGCGGTCGAAGATTTAATACCGTAAATATGTTTCCTTGCTATAAGATGTGATAGTCTATACTAGAATCATAAAGTCTTGACAGTAGACCCATTGGAGTGCAAAGGACCCCGGAACAAAACCCACGAAAATGTTGATTCGGTGGAATCGGCTGAAATTTTGGTATTTTGTAGTTCAAGTCATGCTGATCAAAAGTTCATATCTCATCGAGCCAATCCTATGGACAGTTTTTGAGCTACAGCTTGTCAAAGTTAGGTAATTTGCGCCATTTTAGACAATCAAGAACTTTTTACTCTTAAACTATTAACTTTAGCAAAAAGTTGCAAGGGTCGAAATATTTTTTTTCAAGTCCAATAAAGCTGAAGGCTTTTTTTCAGATTTTTTTTTATCAATTTTTAGGTTAGGTAAAATATATATATGTTATATTCCGACATCCTTCGGTGGGATTGGCTGAAACTTTGCTATTTTGTAGTTAAAGTTATGCTGATCAAAAATTCCCATTGCACTGAATCTATGCTATGAGTGGTTTTCGCTCCAAGAGTGCTTGAAGGTCTTAACAACGAGGTAACGAGTAATCTATATGTACATGTTTATGAATGGCTTCCAGCGTGTTTTTGTACTGCGTGCATGCGTTTGTGTGTATGTATGTGCCAGTGTATACAGGAAATATCGATGATAAACTTCTGGTGCAGATTCTGCATGCAAAAATATGTTCGCAAATACCTTGAGCTGCGGCCCTTTGAAAATGACACCCAAAAATTGATTATTATTTTATATTTCAGAAACCTTTTGATTTACAGAGACGCGACTTTATACGCATATTGAACAATAATACAAGCTTATTTTTACATTATTTTTTTAAAATGTTTTTTACCGTAAATGCGTGACATTGAGGGGAGTTGCCAATATTTTGCATTAATTTCTTGTTTTTATTTTTTTTCACTTTGGTACAAGAATGTTATTCACTAATTAAAAAATATGCAAAAAATGTCCTCTTTCATTTTAGGCGCAGGACGGTTTGTGAGAAAAATCGTTCTAATGAATTTGATGCGGAACCGCTGAAAACACATGCGTATTGTTGTTTTTGGGGTATGAACGACATGAAAATCACATAAAATATCCGTCAATGATTCTCCTTCAAACGATGCCCGATGCTGGAAACAGAGCACTTGTTCCTGAAAATCCTATGGATATTCTCAATATTTAAAAATTAAAAAAAATTAAAAAACAATAAAAAGTAAAAATAAACAGATAGAGGCTAGGCTAGGCTGGCTAGGGTATGGATGTGTAGTGGCGTTTTTCATGTGTTACCGAGACGGTAGCAGTGGACTAGACTGCGGTTGTGTGAGAGACAACACAGTCGTCGCTCTCCTCTCCTGAGTTCGAGTCTCAGCTGCGGCAGATGGCAATGTCGCAGGGAATGGGTGTTGTGATGTTGTCTATGTGTGTGTCCGTCCTGGTTGAGTGGTAGAATAGCCATCGGCTAAACTCCGCCAGGACATTAAAATAAATAAGGCGATTAAAAAAAAAAAAAAATGAAACCAAAAAAATGGGATCACCCTGGTTGGCAATGAGAACGCTCTCATAAGAAACATAGTGCCGGTAAGAGCAAGTTCTTTGATAAAAATAATCACACATACACGCACGCACGTACATAGACACGCGGGGCTACGTTCGCCCAATTTTGAAAAAAAACGTCAGGTAAAAAAAATTATAAGTTTATGAATGGCAATCGGGAACTTGGTAAGTATGAACCTACTGAGTGTGAAAATATATTCGCCTTCTCTGAAAAGCGATACGACAGCCTTACCATTCACGATAATTGATGGCGTACCAGAATTCCCTACCGCATATACTTTTTACCTGTGTAATTCGATGAATATCAAAAATTTCGGCTAGTAATCAGAAACTTGGTAAGTATGAACCTCTTGAATGCGAAAATACATTCGCCATCTTTAAAAAGTGATGCGAATCTCACGATAATTGATGGCGTATCGGAGCTTGCTACCGCATATACTGATGGAAGTGCAACTGCAGTTGAAGAGCTAGACGGGGCGGGGCCTGGTCAGATAATAAATTAAAAGTATAAATAAAATCCTAACTCCCTCGATCAAGTGACAAATTAATAAATTAATAGTTTAAAAAACTAATAAAATTACATAAAAAAAATATTTTTAAGAAAAAGCTTTTATTTGAAAAAACCACTAAAAAGTAAAAATAATTTTTTTAAAATTTATACACCTGCAAACCAAAAGCTTTGGGGGCGGTCATATAGCGCTATTGTATAGTTACTTTGATCAATTGACCGCCCCCAAAGCTTTTGGTTTCCAGATGTATAAATTTAACAAAAATTATTTTTACTTTTTACTGGTTTTTTTCATATAAAAGCTTTTTCTTAAAAATATTTTTTTTATATAATTTTATTTTTTACTTTTTAGTCTACTTATTTTACAGACAGACAATTGCCACCGCCATCCACCCCTTCCCTCTCCCATCTTCTCACACTCACACTCTAACACTACTTCCCACTTCTTCCCACCCCTTTCTCACCTCTTCCTTTGACATTCAGTTCCTTAGACCTTATTACATACATACATAGATAGTTAGTTCCTAGGCATATTAGGAAAAAAATGGAGGTTCAGAGGAAAGTCTTGCTATCGTTTTGATTTTCTCACCCTCCATGTTTTTTGGGTTACTGAACATGAATTTGCCACTTTTTGCCCAAATTTTGGCACTTTTTTTCAGTTTTGGGCCTAAATTTCAGAGAGGAAGCGTTTTTTCGACAAGCCCACTCTACACAAAATTAAAGTAGACAAAATTTCCTACATTTTTCATATATAACGTTTTTTTGGAAGACTAACCGTTCCGCCGCTAGAGCGCGCCAAAATAGGGCCATACTCCCATATCTAGTGAAATTCACTGTGTTCGCGGAAATCCCCTTGCTATGATACTTAACTGTTGATCGTAAATGATTTATAATGAACTCGTGTTTTGTATGGGCTGTCATGATTGCTGAATATAAAAAATTGCGTGAGACTCCTGATCAGCAGATCAAGTCGTAAAAAGTCGTAAAAATGTTGGAAAGAACACTCGAATGGTTTTTTAAAGCTTTTATTTAACTTGCTATGTATGTATGTATGTATGTTAGTTTGTTTAGGGCAAATCTTGCAACTGAATTTTAAACAGCTATCCTTAACACCGATTAAGCTGAAATTTTGCATACACGTTTAGTTTGGATAACAATGCATGGTTAGCTAAGTGACGTCATTCTAAATCCAATATGGCGGACTCCCAAAGATGGCGGATAGTTATTTTTTTTATGCACCCCCATGATAAGGGTTTGCTGAGAAGAATACGAAAAAAACAAAACCATTAAAAAACACATCATGTTTCTTCACGCAATGAGTGGGTGTGATACGACTTCAGCACCTTACAACCAAGGGAAATTGAAGTTTGTGAAAACTTCACCAAAAACCCCCACCTTGCCGATGTTGTAAGTGTGTTCAAAAACCCTGAGGCAACTTCAGAAAGCATTGCAGCAGCAGGGGAGAGATTCCTGGTCAATGTGTACGGCTGCAGAGGAAGGACTGAACCCTCGATAAACCCTCTGAGGTACATTAATTATAAGAAGGCAGCTTTCAAGACCTCATCAAAAATAGCTGCACTACCATCATCAGCTGCTGCAGCCACACATCACGATTTTAGGGTATATCACCAGGTGCAGCAATGGCTGGGGGTTGAGAAAAATGCCGAAGATTGGGGTTGAAAATGAGCAACAAATTGCCTGGAACCGATCACCTCTTTACAAGCCCCTGCTCCTCCCGAACTGCTGCATCTGGTGTCATGCAGATGCGTCAAGACTTCGCAAAAAAATGTAGCTGCAAAAAAGCAGGCCTCGATTGCACCAATCTGTGCATCAACTGTGACAATCGAGACAGATCTCACAAATACCCTTCAGGACGAACCATTGGACGTCAAAGTACAGGATGAACTGGGCTTCACCTTCTCCCCAGTTGTTGAGACCATCGAAGAAAGTGTGGACAAGGAGGACGAAGGTATGTAACATTTCCTTCCCCAAAAACGACAATCACACACTTGGAGTATAAATGTACCTGTCTGAAGTAGTTAATATGAATGCACAAGCATATCTTCTGTTCATTACAGACCCCCACCACCTGAAAAAATAAGGAGCATAGATGAACGGACCGAAGAGGATGTGACAGTTCCTTGAAAAACGAAGGTATGTACAACAGTATCTTCAAGAGTAAACATGTGCAGATTACTACTCACCTCGTCTATCAATAAATCCATAAAATAATGATGATTAAGGCAGTCCAATTTATGACGGCAGCGACATCCATCATTCGCAACATTATAATGATGAGTATATATTATACTACTGACTATAATACACTGTACATAACTACTTTAGTAATAACTGCATTTCATGCGTCTTCATTTTTTCAATTACGTTCCCTATATTCATTTTTCATGTAAGGTATGTTAGTTCCGGGAATACGTTTTTTTGGCGCGCTCTAGCGATGTAATGGTTAATCTTACAAAAAAAAGATATATAGAAAATACAGGAAATTTTGTCTACTTTAATTTTGTATAGAATAGGCTTGTCGAAAAAACGCTTCCTTTCTGAGATATAGGCCAAAAACTGAGAAAAGTGCCAAAATTTGGGCAAAAAGTGCCAAAAAAACAAAGTTCCGGGCCAAATTTTTGCCTGCAAACATCAAATTCATGTTCAGTGACCCAAAAAACAGAAGGTGTGGAAATAAAAACTATAGCAAAACTTTCCTCTGAGAATCCTAATATGCCTAGCCTACTAGTAAAAGCGTGTTAATAAAATTATATTAGAAAATTCAAAATGCAATGAAAAAATTAAATATTAATAAAAGATGACGCACACTAATAGTAATTTAAAATTGCTGTCATAGAAAACGATACTAAACAGAAGAAACCGCTTCAGGTTATTGATTCTGGGGAACGGACACCAGAGTGCTTAATGTATGATTTAAAATAAACGATGTTATGATTTTATAAATTTGTGATTTGTAACTAAGAAGAGATAATTTAAAAACAGAACGAAAGATGCCCTGGAAAGAACTACTTTCTATTGATTTAAAGACCTGAGAATCAAAAAATCTATTCTATAAACTACCTTTGTCTTTCAATATTTTATTATATTGTTTAAATTCTCTTAGTTACAGTTTTATATCACATAGTTGCATATAAAATTGGCGGTATCAAAATAAAATAATTTAAATTAAATTTGTTGAGCTACTTCACAAAATTTTAGAATATTCTTTTACTGTTACCATGACTTGCAATCTACCTAAAACTGCTCTTATCTGTTCACAACATTATCATATTATTAATGATCTAAGTTTATTTTATCCCCCTTACATTTACTTGAATTGCTCAGCAGAAGTTCATACATCACTTTGCTAGATATTGTCGATCGCAAATAACGAAGTTATTGTAATCATTGTCTAATCCTGTTTTCCTTCAATTCTATTATACCTTTATACCTATACTTTCAAGATCATTGTAAATAGGTACCTCGTTCAATGTTCAATCTGTCAGCTTTCACGCTCACACGATCCTATAGTACGGGTAAAATAGCAAAGATATTCCTTGGAAAATTAAAAAATAGGAGGTCAATGAAAATTTGGGGATTTGTTGGTTTAGCCCTTAATATTAAGAAACTGATAAATCAACCCCAAAGGGCGAGCAAGAGTGTTTTTACGGGTGTAAAGGGAGTGAAAAATGCGTTTTTTAAAATTATACCAGAAAGTATTGGTTTTTTAAAATAATTTCTTATTTAGCTGATAGTTGAGTCAAATACTTTCAATTTGATTTTCTATTGGTCTCTGTATAATGAAAATTGATCGAGATACAGAGGGTTGAACTTGGGGTACTTTCAAATCCCATTAAAATCTATGTCTACGAGTTTAGAATACGGTGAGTATATACGTATGTGCCTGCATAATTTCCTGATTTTGTGTATGTGTGCACGTACGCACGTGTCATCTCGTTTACGAGTGCTTCAATACCTGACAGACTGTTTGAAAAAAATACGTTGAATGTAATAGACGAACTGTTCCTTCTATACACAAAAATTATTAGTTTATTTATCTTTAAATAATGGCCGAAAATCAGGAAAGATCTGATTCATATTTTATTTGTGAAGAGGTGATTTTAACTCACGGTCATTAAACTCTACGGTTACCTCATCCAGCAGCTTTTAGACGAAGGAGCGCGCGGAGCGGGAAACCGGGGTCCAGCGCCTACGTCATGTACGCCTTAGAATCCAGAATCTGTCAAGTGTGTAACTGCTTAAACAGCAAATAGAATCAAGCACTCAATTTGACTGGAATTAATGATTTAGATAATTCTGATGTAAGCGATGATAAAAGCAATACGAAAATGAGATCGGACGTAACACTGATGCCGAAACTACCGACGCACAATGGGTCATTGGACGGTAAAACCTGGTCATAAATCGGTTTTGAAAATTGTGGAATTTTCAAGTCTCATCGCTTCTGGGACTTCCCAGGTAGTCGCCCTAATTATCCCCAATCCTTGTGGTTTAAATAGAAGCACAGGAGTAGGTAATCATTAGTTGTTTCGAAGCTTTCGAAGGTAGTATTATTATGGTGAAAGTGCCTGTCATAAAATAAATTATTTAGTTTTGTTTATTCTGGCATATATTATTTTATGACAAGTGTGGGATTATGGCATCAACATCTAAATTATTAATTTAAATATATTTGTATGTTAGGCTACGATACCGGAGAATCGCTTTTTTACAATTTGAATTTGATAACAATTCTCATGTGATTTTTACTAGACCACACATGTTTACAAAATTGAATTGTTTAAATTTCCAAACCTTTCCAAACTTAATATTTTATTTTATTGTGAAGATTACGTTATAGTTAATTTATTAACAACAAAAAAAAAATCTCGGAAATACACGGTTTCGGATTTTATATTATTTTCAAAAATTGTATACTTGTAATATAAAGATACGCATACCAAAATTTTTATTATCTCTTCAGACTGTCGAGGTGATTCCAGGCAAACCAATAAACAGTTTTCAAGAAAAAATTTACATAACTTCATTGGGTGCTCTGATTGAAGCTTCGATGAGAAGATGGAATTCTTGAATGGAAAGGTGTCCAAAGGATAATGAACCTGAGATAAAACATAAACTTTCCCATTTTCAATCTCAGTTTAAACAAAGATGGTTTGCTGCAAGTAACAAAGAAAACGTTTTTCTTGCAAGAAATGAGGCATGGTTGAATGGAGCTATTGAATTTCCTTCATTTTCACGTGTATTGGCAGCATTCCTTCCTATTGGCCAATTATAAGAAGCTTCAGAGACCCGGAACAAACACTTTAGGCAATATAGCTTGAGTTTTTCCAGGAAATTCAGTAGAAAATCGAGCAACACAGATGCAAATCGAGCAACACAGAGCATGGACATGAAGTACTGCGGTTTCCACTATATCACTCTCAGGTTGAAGAAAAACAACCAACCTGATCTTGGACGGAAGAAAAAATACAAACCTGGTATAAGACCAAAAACATATATTTAGTGATACCGCATTTAAACCCGAACTGCTCCAAATAGCTGGAGCTAACAGAACAGAGCAACACTATGTTGTCGACAATTTAATTAGAGAGCATGGACATGAAGCACTGCGGCTTCCACCATGTCACTGTCAGTTCAACCCAACAGAGCTTGATTGGGTAATTTGTAAGGAGTATTACGACAAACACATCGGGAAAATGGTTTTAGTGACGAAGCCGTTCTTGAGGTGTGGAATGAGGCTTTATCTCAAGTGTCGAGCTCAATTTGGTCCAAGTGTGTAAATCGCACAAATAAATTGATTTTAGAGACATGATCGAGAGGTTCATACTAAAGAAGTTATGCCACTCATTATAAGTGTTAATAATGAAAGCGACGATGAGGACTCGGAAGAATTAGACATTGATGAAGAGATCTAAATTTATTTATTTTTCTTATACTAGGTATTTATATTTTACTGCCATAGGGTTCCGCATAATTAGTATTAAGTAAATATTTTTATTTTAACCCATTCATTACCACTGTGTTTTGATGACTATCTCTAAGGTGCCGAGGAAAATTATTTGTTATAATATCATGAACGTCACCACACACAAGGTGCGTGGTCGGCCGCCAACGGAAATACCCAATCACACATCCCGTGTGTGGTTGGCAGTGAAAGGGTTTAGATTACATATACTTATTTGACAAAATTCTATTAAATAATAAAAAAGATTTAACTGCAACTATTTAAATGCATTTATTTTGTATATTTGCCCTATCATATTTTTTTTACTTGAAATCAAAACAGTTCAATATTGTAATTTATTTATTTATTTAACTTAAATTACTATAAATTTGCAATAGATATATTCTACAGTGTGTCCAACTAAGTCTGCACCTTATGGGAAACTTTTTTATTAACAGTTTTATGAAAAATAGTTATTCTTGATAAAAAGTTTTGCATGTCCTAAAACCGAAAATCAAATAATCAGATATCAATTTTTTGCAGTCATATACGAGATTTGTCGAAAAATGTAAATTTTGCTCAAGAGTAAAGTATCTTTATTTATTACAAAATCGACAATCGTTATTAAGAAAAGTTGATCCTAATTAAAAACTACGGTCAGATATCCAATATTATCCATCTACCATGAAAAAACGATTTTTAATAATTTTTGGGTATAATATCTATTGTTTCATGGTAGATGGATAATACTGGATATCTGACCGTAGTTTTCAATTAGGATCGACTTTTCTTAATAACGATTGTCGATATTAAGTGTTATCAGTATTTCCAAAATAATCTCAAGGAAAGTACTGCTTTATTTGCTCCATGGACGACAAGGCACGCCGCTGGTAGCATTGATGTGAAATTATTCGACTGTAAAAGATTAATATTAAATTAAAATGATTCTATTCTATATTTACCTTTGAGGTCACTGATTGACTTATCAAGTTTATTCATTAGAAATTAATTCAGACTCTATTATCTCTGAAGATTTTGCATGAAACATTACAAAGATATAACGTTTTCGTCATTCCGTCTACCATTATAAGTCCATTAATCACCGCAAGTTTTTGTTAAATTTTCTACAACTGACGGAATTTTGAAGTATTGTATACTTACGTTATTTCTATCCATGAATATATGTACTAACTCGTATACTTGTATATTTGAATATAAAATTAGATATAAAAGTGTTTATGTTTTGTTATATACGGTAAAGGAGTTTGACACAAGAAAATGTAATTATGAATGTATAAATGTTGGATGATCCTCATTAGTTAAAGGTGAAAAAAAGAAATTAGTTCGGCGCTTCCCCACTCGGATTGGTTCTATTTGATAAAAAAATAACCATAGGAAAGGGTGTAGAGTAGCTTTTTTTAAGGAGCCGAAACATGAGAGGCGCAACGCTAATTTTTGAACACACGTTATACATCTGTGAACATCTCAGAAACAACATACCAAAAGTTACCAACAATACTCCTTGAGCGTAAATTGTTATTAAACAAATTAGTTGCAAAATACCAATCTGTCAAATATATCTTAAAATATTTTTTTTCCTTCAAAAAGTAATTGCGCCATTCAAAAGTACGGGAAATTTCACATCAAAAATGTATATGAAGTTTTTTTGTACAATCAAAAATGTAGGCTCCAGATTTTTTTGTTTAACGCACGAAAATGGAACGCGGTGTAAGTACGGCGAGCGAAGCGCGCGCGGCCATGGGCGCACTTCAGTTTTGTTGTAACTTTTTAACTAATTAATGAAATTGACCTCACAAAAGTTTAAGTGAAAGAAGAAACATGTAGCTATTGGATTATTATATTTTCAAATATAAAGATGAATATATGTACGAATAGTGAGTGAAGCCGGAACATAAAGAGATTTGCGGTGAAATAGGTAAAAAGCTCTACCATTTCTAAAAATTAAAAGATAATAACTTGAATTTTTCACATTTTACTCTTGAAGTAATGTATAAAGAGATCCGATGAGTGAAAAAAATCTTAATAATTTATTTTTGAAGATGTACACTTCCAAAAATTATAAAATTTTGAGAAAATGATAAACTTTGATATATTGTATATATAACTAATTTTAACCACCTATTTCTATTGTTTAAATCGCGTTATTAGATATCTGTATTTTTAAATTTTGAAATGTGTACTTGAAGATGCTTCAAGGGGATTTACTCTAAAAATTAAATTAATCCTCTTTTTTAACGAAAATAAAAAAAAATATTTGCTCTAAAATTCGTGAAATTATGGGTAAAATAAACGTTAATAACTTTTATAAAAAAATTATTTAGCCTACCTATACATCATACGTTTATAGTAGGACCTCAAAGTAAATCTGATGTTGAAAAAATTTTGGAAAATATACAGGGTAAGATAACAATGACACAATAGTGGCTAGGTTTGACATTTGGCTTTTTTTGCAAAGCCTACTACAAAAAATGCCAATAACTCAAAAACGACTGAAGATATGCATACATATTATTAAGTAAATTGTTAGAATTGTCTTTTGTTTCCATGGCATATTTGAAAAACCAAGCAATATCTCGGCAAGATAAGGTATTTCTTGATTTTTATTGAATAACTCGATAGGGGGTGAAGTTGGTATAGATAATGCTTAAGTAAAATTCAATTTTCTTTCGAATGATGTCAAAAAAATAGTAGATGCCATTTGAAAAAATCGACTTTTTGACGATTTTTTATTGCGACACTTGAAAATCGCCTGCGCACATATGGTACAGGACAGTGGCGACTGGTGAAATTTCAATATTTTTTTTCTCGTCTGTGGCGCATGGGACCCATACGAAACTTGGGAAATAACATCTAGAGAAGCACTTCTCTAATGACCCCTAAAAAATTTTGAAAAAGCAGTTTGCGAAAAAATTTTTGAAAATTCGCTAGCCTCCCCTGGGTCTAGGGACCCCTGTTTACTTTTATTTTTTTTTGTCATATGCATTTGACTTTTCATAAAAATGCATCGACAGGAGTTTGTGAAAATATTTTCATTACTAACTGAGATACAACGAATTGAAATATTGTAATTTGTTAAATTGTAAATTACAAAATTTCAGTTCATTGTATTTCAGTTAGTAATGAAAATATTTTCACAAACTCTAAAATCTGTCGATGCATTTTTATGAAAAGTCAAATGCATATGACAAAAAAAAATAAAAGTAAACAGGGGTCCCTAGACCCAGGGGAGGCTAGCAAATTTTCAAAAATTTTTTCGCAAACTGCTTTTTCAAAATTTCTTAGGGGTCATTAGAGAAGTGCTTCTCTAGATGTTATTTCCCAAATTTCGTATGGGTCCCATGCGCCACAGACGAGAAAAAAAATATTGAAATTTCACCAGCCGCCGCTGGTACAGGATGGGACCACCAATGGGACATCAGGTGTTAGCCTCAACTTCCAGCTAATTGCTTCATGAATTTGGTTTCATGATTTTGAACGTTTTGCGAGATACAAATTACCACTACACCTACTACAACTACTACAGCGGCAATTTTTTCCAAAAAAATTGACATGTATCAAAACCTGTAACAGATAAGTTTACATAACTTGGTTGCCTAACCTCAGAATTGGAAGGCCAATCGAATCATGTAAAAGAAATTGTAGGTTTCCATTTAAAATAAGAAAGTTGGTACCGACTTTTGGCACACCCCGTATAGCGGGAGGACTGAAAATATTTTATCTGGAACGGGCATTATCGATTATGGCTGCACGCCAAGAAGTTTGTAATCCAACTGCAAGTTGAAAAACTTCTAACGAACGTCCTACATGAATCACCCTGTATAAATCTATACTTTTCACGATAATAATAATAATAATAATACTTTATTAACCATTTCGATACTTAAGTACATATGGCAGGTCAAGATATTGCATTTAAAATATAAGACTAGCTTATTCAGTGACAAACAATATAACATATTAAAATGACATATTCATACAGATTACAAATTCTATTTATAAATAAGAGTATATATACACATATATACACATATATATATACACACATATATATCTGGAAAATATAAAACAAAAAAATTAATACAACAAATACACAAACATATAAGAACATTAAGTACTACAAATATAGGATTACTTTTTAAAATAATTGATTGTTTCTGCAATTTTTATCCTGATTAAAATAACGAAAACACATTAATTCACGTGGTACAGGGCCATGAGTCAAATTATAATGCTTGAATAATAGAAAGAGATTGAAAGTAAAACAACATCTTGGCGGCGGGCAGTACGCATCACCTGCCTCGCACGCTGCGCTGTGTGTGTGTGTCCGCAGAGCATTGTAAAAGTAGTTTGAGCACTTTTTTACAGATCATCTTGTAGTACTACATACAAAATCATGTTTTCTCAGCTTCTTTCTAAGTTTTTATGTGAATATTTAAATCGTGTTTTTAATTGAATAGTGATTTGAATTATTTTATTGCTTGATGGAAGTCGGCCATATTAGATCAGCCATCTTGAATTACCTCTTTTTGACATATCATAATCTGTTTGAGCCCTTTATATGTCAATTTGAATTAAATTGCTAAATAATTTTGTTGAAAAAAAAAAGTTTCTTTTTGTTTAAGTTAATAAATAATTTCCTCAAGTTTATATGTTTATAACTTTCTTTTTATTTTAAGCTATGTAAAAGTGATTTCAAAAGGTTTTAGGAATATCGAAGCATTATCTTTTGATTTTTTAAATATTTTTTTACTTTATCCGGAATAAACAAACTTCCAAAATAAAAATAGTTTTAAAGTTTCTGTTGGTTAGAAAAAAATTAGAAATACATTTATAGGAAAAAAATTGTAATGATTATTTAAGTTGTCGAATTTGAAAGCCTTATAAAAAGTGTTTCAAAAGTCGTTTAGATGTTGCAATTATTTTGAAAACTTATCTACTTTATCCCCTCTTATTGGTATTATTGTATATATCATCAAGTCAAAAAAGAAAATCAATCAGCAATAATTTTCATTTAACAGAAAATTAATTACGTGGGAATTTTCAACAAAAGCAAGGCTATTTTTTCAAAAACTCTTTTTAAAAGGTTATCAAATCATCATTTTTAATGTTCGAAATGAGACCCAATATTTCTAATGCATTTGTGTGCTCTGTTTTTTTATTTCATCCTTACTCCTTAGTCTTATAGCTTGCTCCATTTTTGCTATCAGTTGAGCACTTCTTTAAATTTCCTCATTGTAAACAAGTTGTCTCATCCCACCCTGCCCCTAAAAGTCCAGTGGCGTTAAATCTGGCGGATGCCCAGCTCACTACAGCGTGAAAGTCTGCCAATTCTTGGATCGAACATATCCCGATCGGTGAATCAGGCGTAGGATCTATTTTGTGGCTCACTCGGTCTTCAGATTTAATGCCACAGAAATATAAAATATATCAAGAGATGGCATTCATTATGAAGCTTTTGACATGTTCGAAAGATTCTCCCAAACAAGTGAAATATATTAATTAATAGTAAATCTGAAAAGCGCATATGCATAAACGTGAAGTATGCCCATATAGCACTTCTATAACTAAAATAAAAATAGTAATACACACAGTATTAACTTAAATAATTAATTGTTGTAACTGTTGAAATAATAGAAAACGGAGAATTACATAAGCTTTATATTTAATCAATATCAAACCATGTTTAGAATTCTAATTATTTTAAGTATTTCAATGGAAAACAAAAACGCCCACTGTACCTTAGTAACGACTTCTCGTCTTTTTTAACTTCGAAATTAAAAGAAGGAAGTTTTCAATTCCACCAGTGTGGATGTTCTTTTTTATGTTTATACAGTTATTATTCTCGATTAGCTCAAGTTACTTCTATGAAATTTGTCTCAAACTGCAAAGTTCATACCTTGCCCAGACAGCACAGGATATCCATACGGTGTCCATTTTTTGTCCATATCGTGCACACATGTTCAAGGACATAATATGAATGTCCTATGTATGTCTGTTTTATATCTATACACGAATACTCGTATATTATCCATAAAGGGATATCCACTAAATGTTAATTTCTTATCCATTTACTAATATTCATATTCATCGCTTATTAAGAGATATACATTGGATGCCCGTTTCTGATCCTTTTACGAACATCTGTTATTGTTCATGGAGAGATATCCAGTGGATATTAGGTCTTATCCATCAACAAATATCCGTGCATTGTCCATTAAGGGGTATACATTGGATGCTCGTTTCTGATCCATTACAAATATTCGCGCGTACATTGTCCATCGAGGGATATCCACTGGATATCCGTTTCATCCATCGACGAATATCCGTACATTGTCTATCGAGAAATATCCAGTGGATATCCGTTTTTGTCCATCAACGTATATCCATAGACTATCCATTAAGGGATGACATCCATGTATTTGTTAGCCATTTTTCGGGGTAACATATATTATAGTTGAAGTAATAGTATTAATGAGAAGTGTGCGAGAGGCAAGGGGAATAAAAAAGGCGGCAACTAATCTTCCGTCTTTACTCCACTTTTACATTAAGTGAGAGAGAAGATACCGGCCATTCGATGTCGGTTATCTGACGTGACATGTGGGCGTAAACTTATGAGTGTGTTGTTTGACCCAGGACCGCAGTTAGAGACACCGCAGTCGAGCTTATACTGCCGGGGTGAAGATATAATTCGATATTTACTTTATATTTCTTTATTTGGTAATGTGTTTTTGAAAATAATTTTAGTTAATTTTGTTTTACCAATTCATAGCAGTGCTTTGGGGGATATTGTAAGTGTAATATTATAAATTATTATTTTATATCTATTTACAATATAGTTAAATCCGGCTCTGCATTCTGCACCCCTGGCCTCTCAACGTCGCTCACAAAAGCGATTGCTTCAACTATATATTGAACATGCATTTGGATATTTCAAATTCAATATATGTCATTTGTTTAGCGTTTTCAAAATTGCTAGTTCGTTCTTTGTTGGTAAAGTTTATTTGCTTATGCATTGTCACGTAGTTTGTTGAAGAAATTATTTATAGATGGCGCCACTTATAAACCATTAACAATAAGCAGTCACACTATATCTTCTATTCTAATAAAGTGATTCTGATTAAAATTTATTCTGAAAACATCGAACAGTGATTTGCTTGGAACTAATGATCATGCTAAATATAATGGACATTCTGTAGTCGGACCGAGATGGTACAAAACCACCACCGTGTTTTTACTTACCAATTCATCCGACGACTTAACGGCTCATTGGCAGAGCTAATTAGCAGAGCTATTGTACTATAGAATATGCAATATGCATATTACATTTGTTAAATATATAAACACGAATTAATTAAAAATACTGAGATACCAAGTAACAATTTAAATCCCTTTTAGATTTATTCATAGCTGGCGGGTACTGGATATATTTTTATAAACCTAGATACTCATAAAGCTGGCCTATGGACATACAGTGGATATCCTTAAGGATTTATGATGGATATATTATGGACGTCCAAAGTTGTGACAAAAGAATATCCATAGAATATCCCATATGGTCCATATCTGCTCCTCAAAGGTATCCGCTTTATCTCCTTCATGTCCAATGCGAATATCCATAGGACGTACATAGGATATACTTGTGCTGTCTGGGGTAGCTTACTGAGTCATCTCAGCAGTAGTCCCGTCCCGTATTAGTTTAACCGAGTCACGTCTAGTGTAAATTGAAAACGAGATTTTTTTACTCGCAAGTCTTGTGAATGCAAGACGACTGAGGTTTTTTTTATGCTTTTGGTGATATAAAGCTGAAATGGTCCTCCTTAGAATGTTTTTTTGTCTTGAATATACAAATTCCGAATTGCGAATTGAATTAACTAACACTTTCATGTGTAATTTGTGCGAGCAGTGCGTTTGGAGAGTTAATTATTTTTTCAAAAATCATTAAATTAATCGAACATGAAATAATTGTAGTTATTGATTCTATAAACCTTTAATCTATGAGAAAAAATGTGCACTCGAAGCGCAGCTGAGAGTCGCATTTTTTCGTGTAGATTGAAAGGCTGTTAATCTCCGAATGTAATTCAACGTTTTATCCACGACCACAGCCAAATTAGGAGCGTGAAAGCCGTATGAGAGCAGGTGAAAAAATCTGATTTTGAAAAACGTCAGATTTGACAAGTTTATTTTGACTAAGAATCTTTTGATTTTGAGCAAAAAAATAGAAAGTCTTTGAAGCGTTGTGTATAGTACTAAGGTACTATAATAAAAGTAATAATTCATTTTATAAGGTATATATTATTATCAAGATGTGATATTTAATAATTGTACAATTCATTATTTTTAAGTCTATAAACAATTATTTCTTGATATTATTCTCGTTATTCTTCTTTTTCCAATATCTGCATAGTTACCCAAAATAGGAAAGTGAGTGAGTTGCTATACACACCTCCCCGTTAACAAGGAAAACAATTAATCAACCAAAGCATCGATGGCAAAGCGTACCTTTTTAATATGAGTTGGTGGAATATCAAGTCTATCAACCAACAAAAAAGCAGGTTTGACTCTGTTAATATTGACAGTTACAACTTTATTGCTTTTAATAAAAGTAATTAACATGTCTGTACTTTACGTAAAATTTTAAAAGGACCGTCGTACAGTGGAGTAAAGGTACATTTATAACGTTCTTTACGAACAAAAATAGAGTCACATTTGGAAATCTCAAGATTAACAAATGTTTTATAAATTTTAAATTGTGAAAGTAATTTCGTAACTTATCAATAAATAGAGGCATGTCTGATTTAATTAAAAATGCACTAGGTAAGCGTAGACTTTGACCGTAAACTAGTTCTGCAGATAAACACTGCAAATCTTCTTTGTGAATCGTCCTGAAAGCTAATAATACAATTGAAGTTCGTCTATCCAATGTGACGTATTAGCTGTTAATGCAACTTTAAGAAAGCGATGAAAACCATTTCATTACTCGGTGGGTGAAAAGTAGTAGTACGAATTCTATGAAAACTCAAAAACTTCGAAAATTCGTTAGATAATTTTGATTCAAATTGAATTCCCGGGTCAGTAGTTACCGTTAAAGGAATATAAACTGCAATCAGTGCTCATTTTGGGCCGGAAATAATTATGTGACTAAAGTCCTAGTAGCTTTAATTCCAGGATGAGATAGGCCAAGAAATATATCAAATATCATCCTTCTATAAATAGTCGGAACATATGGGCGCAGTTTCGGACGAGAAACATCGCACCAAACAAATTCATCCAAATCTGGAATTTTAATTTTCTTTAAATTAAAGGTATGTTTAGAATTTAAAGATTGATTGGACAATAAGTGTCTTTTTCTTGTGCTTTACATAATAATCTCAAATCGAAATTAACATTCATTGAAGGGGATTTTTCGATTTGAATCGGTGAAACACCACGAGTCAAAGAAGATGTGTCATGAATAGGTGACAAGAAAACTGAGCAATATATTCCAGATGACGTATTTGTCTCGGAGATCTTTCAGCTTTGAATAAAGCATTGATCAAAGGCTTATGGTCGGTAAAACAAATAAATTTTCGACCATAGTAAATGTTTAAAATGCTTAATAGCAAAATATAAGGATAAAACTCTTTATCAACAACTGAGTATTTTGCCTCAGCCATGGTGAGTTTACGCGAAAAGAACGCCAAAGGAGTAAATACTTCTTGCTATCTCTTTGCTCTAGAGCTGCTCCCATGGTGACAAACATGCACAACAATAAGGATGAACTAAAATAACCGCATCTACTAAAGCTTTTTTAGCTTTTAAGAAACTATCCATACAGGTAATAGGAAATTCATCTATTTTCGCAATTTTATTGTGCGATAAATTTGTACAGAAGGAATGTAAAGGAACTAATATTTCAGCGAAATTAGGTACAAAACGATGATAAAAGTTTATCGTTGTAGTTGTTTAAGAGTTTTTGGTAATGGAAAATCATTGATGACATCAACTCTTCCAGGAGAAGGTAATATACCTTGTGAAGAAATATGATGTGCTAAAAAGGTCAAATCATTATTTCCAAAAATACACTTAGACGGTTTAGTATTTATACCATATTGGTTTAACCGTTCAAAAACAAGTTTTAAATATTCTAAATGTTGCGAATTCGAACTACTTGCAATTAAGATATTGTCCAAATAAACAAAGACGGAAAGCAAACCAGCAAGGACTTCGTCCATAAATCTCTGACAGGTTTGCCCAGCATTACGTAAACCAAATGGCATCCGAGAAAATTCGAATAAACCAAAAGGAGTAGCAATTGTTCTTTTGAAATTATCACTCTCTGCGACTGATATTTGATGATAAGCTCTAACTAAATCAATCTTCGAGAAAATAGTACAGCCATATAATCGAGAGTTGAAATCATATAGATGAGGTAAGGGATATCTATCTGGGACCGTAACCATATTTAATTGCCTATAATCCCCGCAGGGTCTCCAGTCATTGGGCTCTTGTTTAGCTACCATATGAAGCGGCGATAAAACGGAAGAAGACGATGGTTTACATATACCCAACTCAATCATATTATTAAATTCATATTGAGCTATTCTAAATTTCATATTTAGCCCAAACAACAGAGAACATTTTATAGTGAAACCCACAAAAATTGGCAAAACTGATTAATTTTTTTTAATGAGTTCGTGAAAGTGTATAGAATAATATCCTGAAAAGTTTACATTTCGCTCGGATGCAAAACATAAAAGAAAGTAAAAAAAAAAATTTTTTTATCCATTTTTTCAAAATTTTGAAATTAAGTCGGAGTAGGAAAAAATAAAAAATACAGATGGATAGACCACGTGTTTCTGAACAAAAAATATCCTAATAAAATTTATCGCTAAAGCCACGGTATTCCTGGAAAAAAATAGTGAAATAACTTTGTCACTCTGCGCGGCCAGCGCACGGTTAAATGCATACTAAAAATTCTTAGCTGTTCTATCGAGTAAAATAAAGTTTTTTTCTCTTTCTGATTACCGTATTAAACATTTTCTTAGTGGATAAGAGGATAAATAGTAAGTATGGAGGGAAAATATATAATTATCAATGCATACACAGACACCACACATAGCCGCTGAATCGCTCGCATGACTTACGTGCCTTTACTGTATTGTATTTATTACAGGTACACCTATCCACATTTCAGCTCTATGCAATGGATTCCTTATACATTTGTTAATGTATTGGGAAAGTTCCAGAATTTATATTCAAAACAATCAAAGATATTTTCATAGTTATAAGGATGATATCGTGAAAATCGCAATTTCTTATCATGATAAGATTGATCATATTTTCGAAAAAATGCATACAAGTAAACGATTTTGTGTTTGAACATTCGAAAAATATACATTTTTTCCGAAGTAATGATATTTTATTTTTTCCAGTTGGTCAATTTCTTGACAAGTTTCAGCGTCCAATATATATATATATATATATATATATATATATATATATATATTATCAAAAAAAAAATCATCAAGCAAGAAAATTAAAATGATTTGAGATGTACTTTTTTTTTAATTCTCGAGACTACAACTTAATAAACCATAATAATCATGAAGTGTACCTACTTTTCAACAGTTCTCAATGAAGAAAAAAGTCTTTTGAAGGGCTTTTATTTTTTTCTATATTGTTTATTGCGACAATTGAGTTCGGGCGTGATAATATATATAAGTATATTTCCCCTATCCATCCTTTGCTTGTATTGTTTAAAACAAAAAAGCATCAGAAAGCTGCAATTTCCATCTTTTCAATGAAGCAACACTCATATAGATTGAACAAATTCTGATTTAGTGACATGTAATTCAGTGCGACGGTGTCACAGTCATGCGTATTCAAGCGCGTGCACGCATGGATCTCGTTCCGAGTTATAAAGTTACACTTGACTATTTTTTTTTTTCGAGAAAGGTTATTTTTTGTTCATAAATACGTGATCTATCCATCTATCCATCTATCCATCGGTGCCAAGGCATGTGACGTCCCACTCGGTCTCTTAATTGAGATCACCGGGGTGGGTCGAAACGCGCCAGGAGCGGTTGGTGCGTTTTAGCGCTTCCTGCGTGGCACGGTCTGTGCATGGTGTGTGCTTGTGCACACTGAGTGCAAGTTCTTGTGCTTGGTGTGTGCGGGTGCATGCTGGGTGCGGGCCGTGGTATGTGGGTTCAGCCCCTAGCCTCTCACCGTTCAGGACCGTCCGCCCGTGATGATCAATCACAACCTACACGAGGTGGCACTGTTTTAACAAAAGGCGGCGGATCTAGACCGGGGGGTCAATAATCATTCTCCAAGCTAAGGTGTAAGCAATCGTGCCGAGGGCTGTATGGTATCGGGGTAATGATATCTCAAACGATGCCTATGGGATACCGGGCGATCTCCCATAGTATCTAGCCTTGCCCCCGTAACAGGCTCTGCGGGGGTCGACCTCATTTCCTGTACACTCGTGGGAACAGAATGAATGATCCGAAAAAAAAACAAAAACCCCTTCGAGGAGCGCTCTGACCACAGGGCCTCCTCACCCACCTCTTCCGGGGAGAGTTCCGATTCAGGGACCTCCCCACTCCTTAGAAAGGGAAGCTCCAAAGATGGGGCTTCCTATTCCCATGGTACCGGAGAAGGATCCTCACAAGGAGCCTTCCCCAAATCCAATCCCCCCACTCAAGAAGGGGGCTCCGCTCTTGGGGCTCCCCAAAATTCAGCCGTCGCTGGAGGGCTCAACTTTATAGATGGGCAACCCAAGCGACGGAACCGTAGCGGCGCGGCTCGTAAAAGAGCCAGGAAGGCACGGGTGGAGAAGCCAGCTGAGGGGGGAACACCTCAGGAATCTGGTCCCAAACGGGGCCGTCCTCAAGGAGAGACCCCCCCAGCACCTCGAAACCCACAACAAGAGCTAGGCCTGACCTTTCTTATAGTCAGGCAGCTGGCAAAGGGGTCAAGGTGGCGGTGGCTGCAACTGGTTTTCCAGATATGCGGCTAACTGCTGAATTGGCCCTCAATCTGCAAGAGGCCCTCGACATCCGGATGGATGGGCTCCCCGCAGGGGGACCCCTCCCCGAATTCGACGGCTTCAAGCTAACAGAGCAAGGAGTGGTGCAATTGTTCTGCGGGAATGAGATGTCCCTAACATGGCTGAGGTCAGCCATTAGGGATGTCTCTCCCGTGGACGGCGTGGCACTCCAGCTTTTGGAGGGGGACAACCTCCCCAAGTACAGGAAGATGGTGGCAACGGTCCCGGGCAAGCCTACGGTTCAGGCCACCATCTTCAACAGATTAAAGCGGCACAACCCAGAGCTCCGAACGGAGTTGTGGAAAGTCCGTGACGTCCAGGTGGTTGAGGCCAAAGGGCTTCGGCTAATCCTGGGTGTCGATGAGGCCTCCGCAGCGAAGATCGAGGACCTGGGTTACCGCGCCCAAGCTGGGATGGTGAAGGTGATCTTTTGGGATCCCAAGCACCCCCGGGAAGAGGAGGCCGGCCCAAGTGGCGGCAACAGTGTTCCGGGCACGGTAGCAACAGCGATGGAGGGGCTGTCGAGCTCAGAACAGTAGAGTAGGAAAAAAAAATGGAAATACTCCAAATTAATCTGCAACACAGTGAGCCGCCCTCCGCAATCGTGAGCCGGCAGGCCGCTGTGGGACAGACACAAATAGCCCTTATACAGGAGCCTTGTTCGCCAAGGCTCCATTCGGGGTTTAGATAAACGGAATGGGGTTATTTACTCCTCCACTCATAACATACCTAGGGCATGTATTTATGTCTCGAAAGAGATACAAGCAACAGCAATTCCCGATCTCTGTTCCAGGGATGTTGCTGTGATTAAGGTGAGTCTTAAGGGGGAAACTGATAGAATAGAGATCGTTTTCGGCTCTGTCTACCTCCCTTACGACTCGCCGACACCGCCACCCTCAACTGAGCTTGAGGAGCTGGTTCAATTTTGTACTGATAGACAGCTGCCTCTCATTATAGGATGTGACGCCAATGCTCACCACACCTGCTGGGGCAGCACAGGGATCAATCCTAGAGGCGGCAGTCTACTACAGTACCTGTACACTACCGATTTAGAAATTATAAATCGAAGTAATGCTCCCACCTTCGTCACTCAACGGAGGCAGGAGGTTATTGATATCACGCTGGGATCCAGACTTGCGGTCCCACTGATTAAAAATTGGAATGTATCGACGGAACCCTCCTTATCGGACCGCCGTCACATTAGATTCAAACTGGACCTGGCTCCCTCCTCAGAGGAGAGCTGGTACAGGAATCCCAAGGACACCGACTGGGATGCCTACAGGTGAGCCCTTTCGAGCCAAATAACGAGGGTTATTATACCCAGGAACATAGAGGATATAGAATCCTCCACCAAGCTTCTCAATGGAGCGATCACTGCCTCATATGAGAGCAGCTGTCCTCTTAAGAGAAGGAAGGGAAGGAAAAAGGTTCCCTGGTGGAACAGGGAACTCCAAAATTTACGCAAGGAGACACGCAGGCTCTTCAATAGGGCAATGCGAACTCAGCTCCCAGAGGATTGGGACGGCTACAAAAAGTCCCAACGCCTCTATAAAAGTTACATTCGTAACAGCAAGAGGGCAGCCTGGAAGGACTTCTGCGAAAGCATAGAAGATC
The DNA here is from genome assembly GCA_936432065.2 of Rutpela maculata. Taxonomy (NCBI): domain Eukaryota; kingdom Metazoa; phylum Arthropoda; class Insecta; order Coleoptera; family Cerambycidae; genus Rutpela; species Rutpela maculata. Next base: position 69,473,655 of record OW386286.2, on the reverse strand, counting down.
TCCCAGAAGCCGCAAGACTCTGCAAAGCCCTCAAAAAAGACAGCCCGTTACGAGTAGAGAATTTGAGGCTTCCCTCGGTTAGACTAACGTCTACCACTGAGGAGTGTCTCAAGCATCTACTAGAAACTCATTTCCCCGAATCCGTAGTGGAGACGGAGGAAATGCCAGCCCCTCGGCCTCCCCGCGCTGCTGTCACGGCAGCGGATTGGAGGACGGCCTCAAGGGTGGTTACAGTGGAAAGAGTCAAGTGGGCTTTTTCCACCTTTGACCCGTTCAAAAGCCTAGGACCAGATGGAGTGTTCCCGGCACTTCTTCAGGAGGGGTCGGAGACACTCATAACGTCCGGTCTATCACTTGCTGAGAACCTGTCTGGCCATGGGGTATATTCCCATACCCTGGAGAGCCGTCAAAGTGGTTTTCATACCCAAAGCAGGACGCACATCATACGATACTGCTAATTCTTACAGAGCAATCAGCCTTACTTCCTTCCTGCTCAAAACATTAGAGAGGTTGGTTGAAAGGTTTGTTAAAGACGGAGCACTGACCTTAGTGCCTCTGCATCCGTCGCAACATGCTTACCAGGCCGGGAAGTCAGTGGAGACGGCCCTTCATCCGATCGTTTCCAGGATCGAGAAGGCGCTGCATCACAAAGAACTTGCGGCTGGTGCTTTTCTTGACATCGAGGGAGCATTTGACAATACCTCCTTCGACTCAATCTGCGCCGCGGCTGCCTATCATGGCATCGATGATACCATTATCAGATGGTTGAGGGCCATGTTGGCGGGAAGGCATATTACAGCTGCCAATGAGGAAACGGCAGTAAATGTTTCAGTAAGGAGAGGCTGCCCACAAGGAGGCGTCCTCTCCCCTCTGCTATGGAACCTCGTTCTCGATGGTCTACTCCAGGAACTCGAGAACGAGGATCTCTTTGCTCAAGGTTACGCAGATGACCTAGCAATTATCATCTCGGGAAAATTCCCAAATACGGTTAGCGGGCTCCTGCAAAGGGCCTTGCAGATCGTACAGAGATGGTGTAACGACCAGGGCCTTAGAGTTAACCTCTCTAAGGCAGAACTGGTAATTTTCACTAGAAGGCGCAGGCTAGACGGTTTCGTCGAACCAGTATTCTATGACACGACTCTAACGATCTCCAGGACAGTGAAGTATCTGGACGTCATCCTGGACTCTAAGCTGACCTGGAAAGATCATATAGAGAGACAAATAAAAAGGACCACTACAACCCTCTGGGTATGTAGAAGGACCTTTGGTAAAACATGGGGCTTAAACCCCAGGGTAACAATGTGGTACTACACCGTGATAGTAAGACCAATGATTACTTATGCTTCTGTTGTGTGGTGGCCTGCTACAACCAGGCTATACATTCAGCAGAAGCTAACTCATCTCCAAAGACTCGCCTGTTTGGGAGTCACAGGAGCGATATGCACGACCCCCACAGCAGCTCTGGAGGTCCTTCTGGGCCTCGTGCCCCTTCATTTGGTGATTGAGGCCGAGGCTCGGAAAGCGGCCTACAGGCTGAGGTGTGGTGGTCAGTGGAAAATAGGAGGAGAACAATTAGGGCACACAAGGGCCCTTTCCCAAGCGATAGGGACTCACTCACTTCTGGAGGCCAGGAGTGATGATATAGTGCCTTTTTTCTCCTTCTCAGAACCCTTTGAGGTCGTCATCCCCAAAAGGGAAGACTGGAACCCACTCGAGGACATACTCAGACCTGCCGATATCGTCTGGTTCACAGACGGATCGATGTTTGAGGAAAGTGCTGGAGCGGGGATATACGGTGAAAGGCCCAGGGCTGAACTTTCTTATGCCCTGGGCAAATTGGGTCCGGAACCGGCTCTCGGCTACCCTAGATCAAATGCCAAGAAGTTAATAGAAAACTGGACACAGTCCCAGTTCCTTGACTTCTGGGCCTCTTACCCAGGACTCCGGCAAGCGAAGCTCCTGCTTACAGGGCCCTTGCCGAAGCGAGCAGAACAAATCCTGCGACTAAGCAGGAAACAGGTCAGAATCGTGGTAGGTCTTTGACTGGACACGGCTCTTTCAGAAAACACCTGCATACCATAGGGGTGGTCGACAACCCCGACTGCAGGTTCTGCGGGGACGAGGAGGAAACCTCCATCCACGTCCTCACTTCTTGCCCTAGTCTCATGAACTTGCGGCACAAGCACTTCGGCATTGGTTTTCCGGTGCTGGAGGAAATAAGGAACGCCCCTATAGGGAGGATTTTGGCCTTTGGGTTAGAATCCGGCCTGAATGGGGGCATCCAGTAAATACGTAGCGGTAGCACAATGGGCTACAAGGCCTGAATGCGGCGACCCTTCATCGCCCCGCTAAAAGAAGAAGAAGAAGAAGATCTATCCATCTGTATTTCTTATTTTTTTTCTGGCTTGATTTAATTTCAAAATTTTGAAAAAATGGATAAAAAAAAGTTTTTTTACACATTTTTTTTATGTTCTGCATCCGAGCGAAATGTAAACTTTTCAGGATACTGTTCTATACACTTTCACGAACTCATTAAAAAAAGTTTACTTAGTTTGCAAAATTTTGTGGGTAAATACCTACATCGACTGGGCTAATTGTCCAATCTACGTGGACGTGAAAAAGGTAAATGATCTTCAGTGATAATATGATGTACAACTGAATGTTTGATAGGCAAATTGTAGTTTGGAGAGCTAATTAATTTAGGAAATTAAAAGTAATTCATTGAATTCATTCATTAAAGGAAATAATTAAAATGAGTCTAAAGGACTATTGTTAATTAAGCAATTTATCGATAAATTAGTAATATTATCAATTAAACGTGCTTTTTTCAAATCCCAAATCCCAAAATGAGATAAAAAAATCAGCTCCAATGATCGGAAATGAAATGTCAGCTATATTAAAAACGAAAGGAAAAAGTCTCCGTAAGTTTAAATTGACCTTTTAATCTTTCCCCGTATGTATGAATAGTAGAACCATTAGCAGCTATGGTCAATACTATGCCAAAATTTCTTCTTAAAACTGTAAAAGTATTACGTGAAATAACTGACAAATCAGCTCCGGTATCAATTAAAAATCGTAAATTATTAGAGCGATCGTAAATAAAAAGTCGGCGATTACTGACAGATGAGTCAACGTCAGATGTCAAAGAATCATCATCAACCCCTAGTCATTTGGGAGCTTTAAAACTTTTGTTGAAAATGCACCATACGCCTCCGCATCGGAAAGCCTTATCTTTGTAAAGTTGATGCCAATAACAAATAGTATTATTGGTAGGATCAAATCCACTCAGATAATTATCACGAGAACTATTCCGATTTGAAAAACGAGTTCTAGGTCTTGAAATGTTGTTGGTTTTACAATTGTTACAAACAGATGTTGAGGTAAGAGGGTCAGTATTTCTCAAAGCTATTTGAGATTGTATAGAGTGAAGTTGTGAACCAAAAACTTCTTGACGCTGTTAAACTTGATCAAGATAACTTTGAAAATTAGTCGTAAAATCTTTGAATGAAGTTACCAAGTCTGATATATTAGGAATAGGTTCCGTATTAAATGGAGAGACTGAAGCTTGCAGTGATGCTAGCATGGAACCTTGACAAGACTCCCAAATACGATCAGCAATATCCGTAATATCTTTTATTTTTGCTTTCCTGCATAAACATTAGTTATTACTTCTAACGGCAATGAATCTACAACCTGGTCGTATTTACGTATATCACTGACAATTCTCGAGACTGTGACTCGACCTGAGCACGACCAAATTTCAGGTTTTGTAACCCAAAATGGGGGTAGTTTGACAGACGCGATATAGTGGCTATGAAGTATTACCACTGGATTATCGATCCAAACATCGTCCGCTGAATGTGCCATGGTTAATTAATTGTTATCTCTATTAAAGAAGGAAATATCCAAAAACAACTCACTTACCGTATAATTAACAGTTACAATAATGATTTAAATATAGGGGTTCGGAGAGCATCTTCGATAAACATCTTCGATCATCCATTAAAATTCAAAAGGGACTATTCTGATTATTCTTGTAGTCCAAATAGAAATGGACTTAGTTAAATAATATGTATGGACCTGGTTCTTCAAACTTCAGTATTCTTCTGAAACGATTAAAAGCTTTTGATACTCGTTCGATAAGAATAACTTCCTACTAATATTTCAAAAACATATCCGCCAATTCTCCGCATATAAACCCTTCTCAAATTTTGCGGGTCGGGGTCACCAATTTATAGTACTAACGTACTATAATAAAAGTAATTATTCATTTTATAAGGTATATATTATTAAGATGTGATATTTAATAATTTGTACAATTCATTATTTTAAATATATTATAAATTATTATTTCTTGATGTTATTCTCGTTATTCTTCTTTTTCCAATATCTCCATAGTTACCCAAAAGGGGAAAGTGGGTGAATTGCTATATGGTGTTATGAATTCTAATACACTATAGTGTATTAGAGGGTCTTTAATTCACGGAAAATAGACGTATTATACCTTCCTAATATAGTGGTCGTGGATAATAGTTATTAATTACACAGCCACACACAAAAAAAAAGGTTCTGTGCAGCCCCCAAATTATATGGATATGGTATATTTTTCGACGCTAAATCCGAATCCATGGTCCAAAAAAAAATCTATCTTGTCAGTTTTGTTTTTTAGTCAAAAACATCCCTTAAAATGGTGTAAAATGATAGAAATAATGTGATAACTCTTAATGAAGTATGATAAATGGTAGATGTTTTGTAGTCGAGAGTAGAAAATATAAATTCGAGCCACAGAAAGCTATTTCTATAAATTAAACCGAACCCCGCCCTTATGGGGCGTGAAAACTACCGCTAAAACTCAAAAGACGCAGGTGAGTGTGAATAACATGTACAAAGGCCAAATTTTTGTATCTCTTAGTGCAAAATATTTGACTCTGGTGCGACAACCAGCCATTACTCTCAAAGGGTAGAGAATCAACGCTATGGCGGGTTAAAACTACCCCACCCCTCACAGGTTTCAAAACGACAAAACAAATTGAGGCTTTTATAGGTTTAAGCAGGGTGAGCAAATATGGAGTGAATTTGTTCCAACCACCGACACATGATATAGGGTTGTCGCTATAAATAAAATTAAAATTGTAGTAAATATACGTATATTTGTTTTTGTTGATACATGTTCATATTTTATGTGATTTATATATTTTTAAGTATCTATGTTATTATATATTTTTATCGAATGTTTTTCTTTTTTCATTAGCGACTCCATGGAAACTTCTCGATTTCCAGTGAGTGAGTCGCTATATACACCCCCCCGTTAAAAAAGAAAAGAGTCAATCAATCAACGTGCCGATTGCAAAACGTACTTTTTTAATCGGGGTAGGCAAGGTGTCACATCTGTCAACTAATACAAAATCTGCTTTAATCCTATCAATATTGACAGTTATGACTTTGGTTCCTTTCTTAAAGGTAAATAACTTATCTGAACGAGATAAAACTTTAAACGGTCCTTCATATAAAGGAGTAAATGAACGTTTTAACCGTTCAATGCGAACGAAAATAAAATCGCAGGAGGCAAGATCAGAACTAGCAAAAGTTTTGTAATCGCCATGTGAAGTTGGAGGAACAAATTTTAAATTATTAAAATAAATGCGTAATTTGTCAATGAAATAAGGAATATCTGGGGAATTATACGATTCAACGAAAAATTCTACAGGTAAACGAAGGGTTTGACTATAAACGAGTTCAGCAGGTGAACATTGCAGATCTTCCTTGGGAGTTGTTCTAAATGCTAATAAAATGATGGATAATTCATCTGTCCAATGTGATGTCTTGGCTCTAGTTAACAAGGAAGTCTTAAGTGAGCGATGAAATCTTTCGACTAAAGAGTTGCCCTCTGGGTGATATGCAGTTGTACGTATTCTATGAAAACCTACAAACTTTGCAAATTCATTAAATAATCTTGACTCGAATTGTACTCCTTGATCAGTCGTTACCGACAAGGGAACACCGAATCGACAAACAAAGTTTTGAAATAAAGTACGCACAACTGTTTCTGCTGTGATGTCGCGAAGAGGGTACGCTTCCGGCCACCTAGTGAATCGTTCAATCACCGTAAGAATGTAAGAGTTACCTTTGGATGGAGGTAATGGTCCTACCAAATCTATGTGGATGTGGTCGAATCTGATTTTCGGGATGGTGAAGTTCCCGAGAGGACTTCGCGTATGTTGACTTACTTTGACAGCTTGACAGTTAATGCACGATTTTGACCATAAATTGCAATCTGTGTTCATTTTCGGCAAAAAATAGTTATTTGAAATTTGAAAAAAAGGAAGAAGTGTCGTAAATACGTGACAAGCTGTCAGCTATTACATTATGTTTTCCTTTAACATGTTGTATTTTACAAGAAAACTGAGCTATGTATTCTAAATGACGTATTTGACGAGGAGATCTTTTTGCTTTTGTGAATAAAGCGTTGATTAAAGGTTTGTGATCTGTAAAACAATTAAACTTTCGACCTTCAAGTATAAATTTAAAATGTTTAATTGCGGTATATAATGCTAAAAGTTCTTTGTCAAAAACCGAATAATGGGTTTGTGCTGTAGTTAATTTACGGGAAAAGAATGCTAAAGGAGCAAGAAATCCCTTATTATCTTTTTGCTCTAAAACTGCACCCATGGCAAGGTTAGAACAATCGACTGAGAGAGATAAGACAGTATCATCATTATTGCAAGGATGACCTAAAACTACTGCATTACTTATAGCGTCTTTGGCTTTCGAAAATCCATCTGAACATTCATCAGGCCAACTATTTATCTTTGTAATTTTATCATGAGATAAACTGTTACAAAGAGAATCTAGGGGAAGTAAAATTTCAGCAAAATGAGGTATGAAACGATGATAAAAATTCACCATACCTATGAAACGTTGTAGTTGTTTGAGAGTTGTCGGTAAAGGGAAATTATTAATGACTTCGACTCAGTTGATGGTAAAATATCTGATGAAGAGATGTGATGACCTAAAAAGGCTAAATTGTCAGCTCCTAAGATACATTTAAATGGTTTAATGTTAATTCCTTATGTGTCTAATCTTTTGAAAACTATTTCCAAATGTTCCAAATGTTGTACATCTGATTGACTTGCAATTAATATATCATCCAAATAGACGAAAGCGAAAGGTAAATTGACAAGTACTTCATTCATAAAACGTTGGAAAGTTTGACCGGCATTGCATGGACCAAAAGGCATGCGGGAAAATTCAAACAGTCCGAATGGAGTTGTTATAGTTGTCTTATAAACGTCATTTTCAGCGACAGGTGTCTGATGGTACGCTCGCGCTAAATCAATCTTGGAGAAAATAGTGCAGCCGTGCAACTGAGAGCTAAAGTCGTGGATATGAGGTAACGGATATCTGTCTGGAATGGTAATTGTATTTAGTTGTCGATAATCTCCACAAGGTCTCCAGTCATTCTTCTCTTTTTTCGCCACTAGATGGAGTGGAGAGGAAACTTGAGAAGATGATGGTTTGCAGATACCTAATTCTATAATGTTGTTAAATTCTGTTTGAGCTATTTTAAATTTAAGATTGTCTAATCTACGAGGTCGTGAAAAAAGGTAAATGACCTTCAGTAACTATATGATGTACAATAGAATGTTTAATAGGTAAATTGTAATCTGGTGAACTAATTAAATTAGGAAATTGTAAAAGTAATTTGTTATATTTATCTGTCAAAGGAAATAATTTAAGTGTATCTAATCTATAATTGTCTAAAGGACTATTTTTAATAAAACAATTAATTGACAAATTAGTCTTGTTATCAATTATTCGAGCTCCTTTAAGATCGACAACTATACCGAAATGAGACTAGAAATCTGCTCCGACAATTGGAATGTCAATGTCTGCGATATTGAAAATGAAAGGAAATAATCTACGTAAGTTTAGATTGACTTTTAACAATTTCTTACCGTATGTAAAAATGGTTGAACCGTTAGCCGCGGTTAACATCGTATCAAAATCCTTTTTTAAATCTGTGAAAGCATTACGTGGCACCACAGATAAATCGGCGCCAGTGTCGATTAGGAAGTTCAGGTTGTTAGATCTATCGTAAATAAAAAGTCGACGTTTGCTGTTAGAAATGTCAAAATCAGACGTCATAAAATTATCAAACTTCAGTCATCTTTAAGGATTATCAGATTTTTTAAAATTCTTACTGAATTTGCACCATTCACCTCCACAACGATAGGCATTGGCACCATAAAGTTGACGGTAGTAACAAATAGTATTGTCTGTACGATCAAACTTCTTGGGAAAATTATTACGGCTGGGTGAAAGATTGCGATTGGAAATACGAGTTTGTGAAACGTTTCTACTTCTACAATTACTACAGAAAGAAGTAGAAGGTTGAGGCTCGAAAGATTGATCAGGTAATTTAGATTCTAAGGAATTTAATCGAGAATTAAAAATTTCTTGTTTTTGTAAGACTTGATTAATTGAATCATGGAAAGTGATTGAAAAATGTTTGAGAGTGGTAGTTAAATCTGATAACGAGGTTGATTCAGAGTCAAGAGGATTTTTGGAGTACGATGCAACCATTGAATTTTGACAGGACCCCCATATCCGATCCGCAATATCTAGAATCTCTTTTATGTCTGTTTTCCCGGAAGCTGTAATAGCGATATATACAGTTTGAGGCAAACGTCTTTTCCATAGCTTTATCAATAAATCTTGACTAACCATGCTGAATCCTCTAACCATGTTCAGCATGGATATATAGAAATCTGAAGGTTTCAGATTGCCCATTTGGGAACCTGATAACAGATCATTGAGGCGTTTTTCCTCACTCGATGATAAACGTGAAATTAAAATTTTCTTTAAATTTATATAGAGATCCGTTTCCGTGGGATTAGATATTATATTGTATATATTATCTATCACATCTAATGGCAAATTAGCTATAACCTGATCATAATTTTTCTTGTCATTGACAATTTTTGCAACAGAAAACTGTGATTCGATTTGGGTAAACCAAATTTCTGGTTTTGATTTCCAAAATGGGGGTAGTTTGACAGACGTGACATAATGGGTTTGAGGAAAATCCTCGTCTGAAGGTTGTCTTGGCATAATTAATCGATTGTGATTGATTGATTGACTACTCTCTTAGATAAAAAGGGAATGTACTTTGACTCACTCACCAACAGATGACAGTACTTGTAATGTACAACTTTAATTGATGGAATTAGGAAATTACCATAAATTATAGGAACATCTATTCAAATTTGGAACCTCTATTCAAAATTCATCAGGAAAATTATACTCTTCATTAAACGATAAAAATCATCTTGGTCAATTTATAACGGTAGTTGATATATTCAATCTCTTCTTGAAATTATTGATAAAAATTGTTCCAAAACAGGTAAGTGTTGTACTTCGGTAATTATATCTGAGATATTCTTCTATCTTCTGAAATGGAAATGATTTTATCTCTCCTTCAAATTAATTATATAACGTAGATTTCATCATGTAAGTCATAGGATAACGTCGGATATATATATTGATCACTTCTGGTATATATTTATCACGTTGGACATACAATTTTCACTTTTGGCATATGTTTATGACGTTGGACATAAAATTTTCACTTCTGGCATATATTTATCACGTTGGACATAAAATTATCACGTCGGGCATAAAATTATCACGTCTGGGTCACTAAATTTATAGCGTTGTCGCTATAAATAAAATTAAAATTGTAGTAAATATACGTATATTTGTTTTTGTTGATACATGTTCATATTTTATGTGATTTATATATTTTTAAGTATCTATGTTATTATATATTTTTATCGAATGTTTTTCTTTTTTCCTTACCGACTACATGGAAACTTCTCTATTTTTGATCGAGTTTTCCTTTTTGTTTCTTAGCGACTCCATGGGAACTTCTCCATTTCCAGTGAGTGAGTCGCTATAGTCGCTATACATGACTAAAGTCTACCCTTAGTAAGAGCTACCCCCATGGTGCCATTGAAATTCTGAAAGGGTCAAATACTTCTAGCTCATGGTGCCAAATATACAAATCTAGTACGACAACCACCCAATATTAATAAGGTTGAAAATTACCCCACAGACGAACGGATTTCATTACTTCTAATATCCTGGAACAAAAATTCAGGCATTTGTAGTTTTAGGCAGGGTAGATAAAAATGGAGTAAATTCACACATTAGACATTAACCAGTTATGTTTTATTTAATATACCATACCTGATTATTCAACTGTTTATCTTAACATTTATCAATTTATCTATCTTTTAATCTGTGTAAAGCTATTCCTTTTCCTATTTATATCATACTTTCGACCATCAATCCAAATATTTTCTTTTCCTATGATTTATCTCTCTTGTCTTCAAAATATCTTTTCCGTGGTTTTCTTTTCCTATTTTTTTAGTCATAGATATAGGATGTTATCTCTTCAATTACCATTTTTTTCTATCTATGTAAGCTATATACCTAATTAACTAAATGTCCGTCTATCTATTTCCGTCCGTATGTGGGGGTAGTTTTTACCCCCATCCCAATAGGGGTGATTTTCAACCTTATTAAAAAGATTGAGTGGTTGTCGTACCAGATTTATATCTTTCGCACAATGAGCTACAAGTATTTGACCGAATTTCAATAGCACCCATATGTAACATTTGAGAGTAGTCTCTAGTCATATATTGGTGGTTGGAATGAATTTGCTCCATATTTGTTCACCCTGCCTGAATTTTTTTTCCCGTTTTGAAACCTATGAGGATTAAGCCTCTACCCTATAACCCTTCATAGGATTGAGCCTCTACCCTTTGACACTAACGGCTGGTTGTCGCACCAGAGTCAAATATTTTGCTCTTAGAGATACAATTTGGTTTGTACATGTTATTTACACTCACCTGCGTCTCTTGAGTTTTAGCGGTAGTTTTCACTCTCCCATAAGGGCGGATTTCAGTTTAATTATTAGAAATAGCTTACTGTAGCTCGAATTTATATTCTCTACTCTCGACTACAAAACATCTACCATTTTTCACACTTCATTAAGAGTTTAAGAGTTATTACATTATTTCTACGATTTTACACCATTTTAAGGGATGTTTTTGATAAGAAACAAAACTGACATGATAGATTTTTTTTGACCACCGATTTGGATTCAGCGTCGAAAAATATCCATATAATTTAGCTGCACAGAACTTTTTTTTTGTGGCTATGTTATATAAGGGGATTAACAAGCCTTTAATCTATGAGAAAAAATGTGCACTCGAAGCGCAGCAGAGAATCACATTTTTTCGAGTAGATTGAAAGGCTGTTAATTCCCGAATGTAATTCAACGTTTTATCCACGACCACGGCCAAATTAGGAGCGTGAAAGCCGTATTAGAGCAGGTGAAAAAATCTGATTTTGAAGAACATCAGATTTTACGAGTTTATTTTGACTAAGAATCTTTTGACTTTGAGCAAAAAAATAGAAGGTCTTTCAGTCGTTTCTATGACATGAGTTTGTAGCCCAGACGACAGAGATCATTTTAAAGTGAAACCCACAAAAAGTTGCAAACCGAACTTTTTTAATAAGTTCGTGAAAGTGTATAGAATTATATCCTGAAAAGTTTACATTCCGCTCGGATGCAGAACATAAAAAAAAAGTGAAAAAAAAATTTTTTTTATCAATTTTTTCAAAAGTTTTAAATTAAGTCAGGCTAGAAATAAACAAAAAATACAGGTGTGTAGACCACGTGTTTCTGAACGAAAAATATTCTAATATTTATCGCTAAAGCCACGGTTTTCACGAAAAAAAAATAGTGAAGTAACTTTGTCACTCTGCGCGACCAAGCGCACGGTTAAATGTATACTATGGAACCTCTAAAAATTCTTAACTGTTCTAACAATTACACATTTTTAACATTTTTCTTAGTGAATAGGAAGATAAATAGTGAGTATGGAGGGAAAATATATAATTATGAACGCATACACAGACACCACACATAGCCGCTGAATCGCTCGCATGAATTTTTATTGTATTGTATTTATTACAGATACACCTATCCACATTTCAGCTATATCCACTGAATTCCTTATACATTTGTTAATGTGTTGGAAAAGTTCCAGAATTTATATTCAAAACAATCAAAGATATTTTCATAGTTATAAGAATAAGATCGTGACAATCGCAATTTCTTATCATGATTTGATTAATCATATTTTCGAAAAAATGCATAAAAGTAAACGAATTTGTGTTTGAATATTCAAAAAGTATACATTTTTTCCGAAATAGTGATATTTTATTTTTTCCAATGGGTCAATTTCTCGGCAAGTTACAGTCTCCAATATATACATTTATCAAGGAAATCATCAAGCAATTAAATTAAAATGATTTGAGATGTACTTTTTTTGAATCCACGTTACTACAACTTAATAAACCATAATAATCATGAAGTGTACATACGTTTTAACAGTTCTCAATGAAGAAATAATTTTTTGAAGGGCTTTTATTTTTTCTATATTTTTTATTGCGACGATTGAGTTCGAGCGTGATAATATATATAAGTATATTTTTCCCATCTATCCTTTGCTTCTTTTGTTTAAAACAATAAAGCATCAGAAAGCTACAATTTCCATCTTTTAAATGAACCAAACTCATATGGATTGAACAAATTTTGATTTAGTGACATGTAATTCAATGCGTCGGTGTCACAGTCATGCGTATTCAAGCACGCGCACGCATGTATCTCGCTTCGAGTTATAACGTTATACTTGGCAGTTGACTATTTTTTTCCCGGAAAACCGTGGCTTTAGCGATAAATTTTGTTAGCACATTATTTGTTCATAAATACGTGATCTATCCATCTGTATTTTTTGCTTTTTCCTAGCTTGATTTAATTTCAAAATTTTGAAAAAATGGATGAAAAAAAATTTGTATGTCTTGCATCCGAGCGAAATGTAAGCTTTTCAGGATATTATTCTACACACTTTCACGAACTCATTAAAAAAAAGTTTACACAGTTTGCAACTTTTTGTGGGTAAATACCTTCATCGACTGGGCTATTGTTTATTAGTTGACAAAAGCTGAAAAATTTGCAAAATCGACAGAAAAAATGAGTGAGAATGCTATAAAAAATCGAAGCGTGGTATTATGAATTCTAATCCACTAGTGTATTAAAGGGCCTTTAATCCACGGAAAACAGACGTATTACACCTTCCTAGTAGTGGTCGTAGATAAAAATTATTTATAGTTAAATTGTTCAGTGCAACTTCCCTGATCGACAACATATTAGCCAAAGCATGGTAGACAGTGTAGAGCCAAAATTTAGAAAATTTGGGCATATTTGCGATATTCCTAAATCTGATCGACCATCACCGCAATGTTTTGTTGACAGCGCAAGAAATTCCTCATTCCACACTTAAGGATAATGTGTTTAATTCTAATATGGCAGTATCATCCACTGTCCACAAAATACTCAAGAAAGCAAAGTACAATCCTTATAAGGTAAGCCACGTTCATAAACTGTCTGAAGACGATTTTGAACGGAATATTCTCGGGTACCTAGAACTTCATATCTTAAGTAAAAATTGTTTTTTGTTATCTTTTGTGAAATATTGTCTTCCTATCCTTCTTACATAATTTACGTCAAGCGTCAGCCTCAGTCGATTAGAATGGCAAAAGCCGGCGCCACACATGCGTTGATGAATATTCGTTAATTTTCATGAATGTCTGTAACCAAATGTTCGTATGGAATTATTTGTCAAATATTGTGTCCACACTTGCACCATAAAAGCCGGCGCCATACATACGGTATCCGCCGAATTCCGAACATTCGCCTTTTGGCGAACTATTCTCGGAATATTTGCACAATCACAAGCACTTTGATCCACATATATGTGTAGTTGTCAAAACTAAGTGTGGATACCGGAACAGGCGAATCCTTCGGTAAACATTTTCTCTAGAGAGAGGTGATTAAAATGGACAATTCAGAAATTTGAGCAGCATATGAGTGCTGCATATTTATTAAAGAAAAGAAAGCCTAGACATGCTCTAAATAAAGCCATCAAGAGTTTTTTTTTCTTAAATCAGTTACTGTGGCAGGCGTACTAGGATCCTTATCCAGGCCTCATATATCTCATTCCGGTTTTTGTGCAACGGATGAGCCGTGTTCCATATTATTGGCTCGCAAATACGAAAACGAAGAGTATATATTGCATTTAATCGCCACATTTCTAAAAACGGAAATCTTGCTCCCAGACAAAAAAATTTCATATCATTGTATTAGTGAACGAATTCTGAACAACTTTCAAAATGACCGTCCGTCCGTCTGTCCGTCTGTCCGTCTGTCCGTCTGTCCGTCCGGGTCCCGGGTTCGAAGCCCAAATGGGGTATGGTATAGTTTTTTTAATTTTTACTTTATTTTACACTGAGTCTTTTACCAACAAGTTCGTACTATAAAATTAAAAATGTTTAAAACTAACATTATTTAAAAAAAAAACTGCGAAGAGTATCCTACAGAATGTGTAACAATTATATAAAAAGTTCAGTGAATAGGCGAAGAGTACGTTCTTAGCTTACTTTAATTCTATTTAGCCCAATAAAATAATGACAGTCGCTCTATTATGAAAGATATACTAAAGTGAATTAAGTTTCAACGCAGATTTTCGTTATCCGGATATCGGCGAATACCGCATATGTGGCGCCGGATTTTATTTTTTCACAAATAATGCTCTCGGCAATTATTCGTCTGCTTGGATGTTGGGTAGTCTATCGACTCTGGGCCGATCAATGTTCGTGTTCGCGATGGATGGTAAATATTCGTACACGAACAGCGAATATTGTATACACATTTGCGTGATTTATGGAGAACATCAAATATTCGTGGATGAATACTGCAAGTGTGGTGCCGGCTTAATGAAAATATTTGTTCTCAGTACGTCACGTGGTTTGCAGATTTCTATATTTTGCTCCCAACGCTGTAACAAGTACGACGGATATAGGACTTAATTAAATGGGACATACCTATTGCTATTTTACGTATTTTATGTACTATTTATGTACCAAAGGTAACGTAATACTTACAACCGTAGTAATTTTTTTAGCTAGGGTTTCACCAAATGTACAACTCCATAATAGTAATTTTTCTACGACTGTTAAAAAAACTACACGTTTTTTCGTAATTTTCAATGTGTAAAATATATGTTTACGGTAAAAGTGAAAAAAGTAAAAAGGGTGAAAAAGTTATCTCACGATCTTCACTTTAGAAACGTCAAATTAAGGATTTGTGTTTTGACGATTAAGTTAATTTTGTTGTATAAATATGGAAATTAAGCAGTTGTAGAAAAAATACTATATGAAACTGAAAGTGCCTTTTTTCATACATAGGATTGCCACACTCACCTACGGCTCGTGCGTCAAACTTCCCATTTGTGAAAAAAAGTACCACTTTAGGCACTTGTTGCATAAATTACTACATAAATTACTACCTTTCTACAGGTTTGATTTGTTCTGTATAATTACCTATTGTGAGCAGGTTACGCAACGTTAAGAGCTTGTTAGTTTACTACCCTTGTGTAGGTATAGCTTGATCTATTGATCGATATATTTTCTTAACATGCCCAGGTTACGCTAGGTTAAGATCTCGTTAGTTTGCTACCTTTCTATAGGTTTGGTTTGAGCTACATATTTCTTATCACGCCCAGGTTGTGTTGGGTTAAAAGTTTCACATTTTTGATCAGCAAAGAAAGAAGTTTGAAAGCTCACTTTATCAAAGAGAGAAATCAGCTAATAATTTTTTTTTGATCATCCAAAATATGAAAAACTTGCTAATCGCCCTCTCCCCCTCCTCCTCTGGATCCGTCTATGCCCTCCATCACGAAATGGATTTTTGGATCCGCCCTTCATAAACTAGCTCACAAGTTCAAAGCCGTGTTAATTTTTGATAAAGCTCGTAAAAATATGAGTGAGGGCTAATTGGATTCGGAATGACGTCTAGAAAAATGTGCAAAAGTTTCAAACCCGCATATAAACAATTGCAAAAGTTATAAACAAATGAAGATTGAAAAAATAACGAATTTCATTTTTTTACAAATAACTCGAAAACTTAATATTTAAGAAATTTTAAAGAAATATTCTTAAAGAGGAAGAAATGTCCAATAAAAAGTCCCGAGTCCAGAAACTCTATCTCTATTATTAATAATTTTAATTTAATGTTGAAAATAGAGCTCCACGCGGCGAACACTAAGCCGTTACGATGCTCTGAAATCGGCCGTAAGAAGTAAACATATTTTTTTATGTTATTAAATATTAATTTGAAAATTTAAAAAACTATGGTATTATTTAGACACTTTTTACCGGCACGGTTGCGTATTGAGTGGCGAATACGCTGACCGACTGTCTATCGCGCTCTGGATCCCAGCCCAGGTATTGACAACACCGGTGGTGGGTTGGATGTATGTGTGCGTTTTTCCAAATGTGTAACCCTTCCGGACAGCCTTGGCTTTGGATTTGGGGGTAGTCTACTATCTGTGGTGTGTTTATGAGTTGTGTTTATGTGGTCTGTTTATGTGGTGTGTTTACTTAAAGGAACAATATCCCGTTGGAAAAAAAATTTCACCAATTCTTTTATAAAATGAGCCTATTGTTAATTAAAAAATTTTTTTTAGAGTTTGCGTTTTTATTTCTAGTCGGATAATTGTTAAACAAAAGCTACTAAAATTATTTCGCTTCGTGAGACCTATACGTCAACTATATTTTATGGGATTATGACATTACGATGTTTTTAATTATTATAGTCTATTAGTTATTAATTATTTAACCTAACAAAACTAAAAAATGAAAAAGGGAGGTTGAATTTTTTTTTATTAATTTTAATTATTTTACTGTTTTTATAATAAAAATACTATAAGATTACATAAACTTTAAATTTGTATTGCTATTTGTTTAAAATAATTTTATAAACAAACAGATCAATTACGTATTTTTGAAAAAAAAAATTGCCATTCTATTTGTTATAAAATATTATGAATAAAAAAAAATTTCTTAAACATTTTTTTAATTGTTAATATTTTTTTCCTTTTTTCATTATTTAAACAAACTATTAAGAAAAAAATGTATTCTTAAAATTTATCATTTACAACCGTATACATAAACATGTCAAGAGAAATTTTTTAATATTCTTTATAGAATTTTAAATTTTAAGTAAATAATTTAAAAGATATAGCTGTTTATAACTTAAGCAATAAAACGGCCGCCTTAAAAAAAATATATATCAAGAATTAACATGGCTTTGAACTTGTGAACTAGTCTATCATGCCCACACATAAACATACGCATAAATATATTAAGCTTTTGTTAAACGACTATTATTGTTTTTGAGATTTTTTAGCATCAAAGTGTTATAGCCCTAAAACCAGCTATAGTAGAATGTTGTGTTCACTGGAATTTTTAATCAGAATGACAGAAACTACTAGTCAACCATCCTAAGATGGCAAGTGGCCGCGCAAAGAGGGAAGAAATATCGTCACTGTTGGACGAAGACAAACAAGAACAAGCCTCTTAAGCTAGCTAGCTTAAGAAGCTTAAAAATCTTGTTTGTCTCTGTCCAACAGTGACGATTTTCTCTCTCTGTGCGGCTACTTACATCTTAGGATGTTGACTAGTACAACATGTCAAAATTCCACGTATTTCCATTTTCCAATGGTTTTGTGGGATCCTTTGTTCAGCAAGCAAACGTTCATAATAAATTCAACTGGCATACTTTAAATAGATAAGATAGATAGGCCAGGGTTCAGGTCTAAGTTCTATTATTACCATTGACTGATTGATTATTCTAATAATAAAACAAAATAGGTAAATTCCAATTTGTATCACGCCTACGGTTTTCAGGTAAATTAATCTCTAGATTCCGCTGTCTCCGCTGATTACATAACCCTCCATTCAAGTGAATATTATGATAAAGTGTATCGATCCCTGGAATAAGCTTTAGGCAATGTTGCAAGATGTTAAGAGTTTTCCTAAAAATAGTCAATTTAAAGTCTGTTATTGGATATAAATAATTATATATACTAAATTATTAATCGTATATATACAGTATGTCAGTATGTTCCATATACGAGAAACTCATTTTATATTGATTTCTCAGAAAATAATATTTTTAGTATTTCTTCTTTATAGCTATTTTTAATCTTTCATTTTGTTCTTGTAGTCGATTAAAATTAAAATTTGTAACGAATAGTTTTACAATAGCAATTTTTTTGCTGGAACTTGTCGGAAACATTACAAGGAGTACAGCAAAAAGTTTTGGAATAAATATTTGTCCGGTAAATTATTTTTATAAACGACACAATGCTGAAAATTGTGTTTTTTTGCAGTTTCTCTTAAATATTTCTGGTTGTATAGCTCATATCGCAATGAATAAAAAAGAGATTAATAAAATTCCACAGGAAACTAGATTTATCCGAAACATTTTGGTTAATTTCTTAAGATGCAATCAATAAAAACAATAAGAAGCAGCCATTTTTAAACAGTTGATGATAACGATGCCACTAGTAGAGCTAAATCGTCATACCAAGTTTCAAGTTGGTATGTTGATAACAACGTCTAAAAAACAAAAGCAAAGTCGAAAACTGAATCGTCGATTGTTTAAGTGCATCAAGTCGTACAGAATTTTTTTTTCAGATTGTAGCTTCTTTTATCTTCGTTTCAGTGATACTAACAAAAATAAATAAAAAATAATAATAATTAGAGTCTATTCCTATCCGTGTAGAAGTGTATCTGAATAATTTGCGTGATTAGGTACCTACATAACAGATCATAACAACCTACTAATTATTAATAACAATTGAGTATTTAACAAGTGTTTTTTAAATTTAAATTTGATTCCAGTTGATAGAATTTGACTTGTTGATTATATTGCCGAAGAAATTATACAGTTTTACAATATACAATCAAAAAAGTTTTCCATATAATGTCAACCTTTGGCCCACCTTTCATTTTTTAGATACTAGAGACCTAGATTAGAGTTTAACATATAGCAATTTTAGTGCTGAACACGCAATGTAGTGGAAGTAAGGAGTTGGGATTTTAACGAAAAAGAGCAAAATCGTGCTAACGTTATGAAACCTATTCCCTCCCCCATTTTCGAGGGTGCTGAACAAGAATAACAGGGTGAAAAAAGTTTTTAGTCATGCGCACCTCCTGAACCGGCAAAAAACCACCCCTTTTTGCTTATTTCTCATATGACAGCCTGGCATCGACTATTTTTGCAGGGATTCTTTGTTTTTTCATGGGGATATAACAGATGGTGAAAGGTGATGTCAAGTAGTAGGCTGCATCTGCCCTTGGGGGTAAAATCTACCTGTCAGGGGGTGTAAAATTATTTCTTTTTTTTTCTTGTTAAAGATGTTTACACCCCGTTATCGAGGATGCTGATCAAGAAAAAAATGGTTTTACGCTGGTTCGATCCGTCCTTCCTTAAACCTTCCTAAAACTGTCGAAAACCACCCCTTTTATAATAATAATGATAATAATAATAATAATATATAACAAGCATCGAAGTCCGGAAATGTGCTTTCACACCGAAATACACATACTATTTTTTCTGAAATCACAATCAATATTATTATATATTAAGGAATTTGTATTAATGCATAACATTTCTTCATTACAATCTAACTGCTTACCAATAAATGCAATTTTAATGTGAGTTGGTTTGTCTGCGTATATTTATTTACTGTCTAAAATATACATAAAAATCGTACGGGAATGTTGATCGTTGCGTGGCAAAAGATCTTTTCCGGTCTGTCTTAGAGACTGGCTAGTTGGTTTAACACAGTGCCATCAGACCAAACACACACACACACACACGCACACACACCGGTCTGTCTTTTGATAGTATCTTAGCAACGGACTAAAATACTGGAATTGTGCATTTTTCGATCTGAAATCGCGCCGAAGATATAGATATTGCCGATCGATTTCAGAAAAAATATATTACATTGTACTCAAAATCGTGTATACCTACATAATTTATTAAAAACAGAAGTTTTTACCAATAGTATTCTCTTCCTTATATCTCGATTTAAGGAACATGAATATCAAATCCTTGCGAGGATAGGCTCATTTTTGATGAGGATGTAAAATGGATAAATGGTGACTTTGAAACCACTCCCACTCAATATACAAATTCTAAAATAAAAAAAATAAATCAGTTTTCCACTCCGGGGGTGGGGGTGTAGCAACCCCCTGAGGTTGTCACAATTTACTCTTACCATCGTCTTTGATCAACATCCTCGAAAACGTGGGGTAAACGTTTTTAACAAGAAAAATAAAAGAAACAATTTTACACTCCCTGACAGGGTAGATTACACCCATAAGGGCGGCTGCAGTCTACTAACTGACATCCCCCATAAACAAAAAAAAGAATCCCTGCAAAAATAGTCCATGCCAATATGTCATATGAGAAGGTGGTTTATGGCCGCATGATTAAAAACTTTTTTCACCCTATTATTCGTATTTAGCACCCTCGAAAACGGAAGAGGGAATAGGTTTCATAACTTTAGCACGATTTTGCATACTCTTCCAACTTCTTACTTCTATTAATGATAAGAGGAGAGATTATGGGCAAAAAAATATTTTTCTCAAAAATAAAGAACAGTTACGAAAAAGTCAAACAATGCAAGAAATTCAGTCTTTATGTATTCTTGATCAGCTTCAGACAAAGGAATATTAATTTAATCATCAAAAACTATAAACCTCTAACATTTCGTACAAGTCCTTGCATATTTAAATTAAATCGGCTCAGTGGCCCAGAGTTTATGTATTAGACGTGACTTGGGATAATGAGGTCCCGGGTTCGAATCCTGGCTAGGTATGAATGTTTAGAGGCGTTTTTCATATGCTGCCCAGACGGTAGGCTAGACCGCGGTTGTGCGAGTGACAACATGGCTAGTTGCTCTCCTCTCCTGAGTTCGAGTCTCAGTTGCGGCAGATGGCAATGTCGCAGGGAATGGTTGTTGTCTGCGTGAATGTCCTGATTAAATGGTAGGATAGTTCTAGCTAAACTCAAATGAAATTATGTTTGTCGGTCTGTTTATTTGCAACTTTTCTTGTGCACACGATTACCCTGGAACGATTTATGATATTGACTTGAAATTTGTATTATAATGAGATCTCGAATTAGATTATATTTTGACTGTATTCCGTTGCTACCTTAACTTCATTATTAGACGGGATAAAAAATAAAATTGTGTGTACAAAAACCAAAGACTCAAAATTATTTTTTGGCATCAGCCACTCCTGCTACTACTCCCTTTAATAATGAGGTGGGTGACACAAAGGTTAACCTGGCCTGAATTACCTTGATTTTCACAAAAATACAACGTTTGGATCACTCAATGTGTATAATATATGCTGGAAATATGATCTACTGAGTTATTGTGTGCTGTACTATTATCTCTATTTTCAACTGACTTCAAGAAATGTTCAGTCCTTACACTGGATTGCTTCAAGCGATTTCTATGACATCTTTCTTAAACTGCAAGATATGGCTCGGCGGTGGTCCCATAATAATTTCATCGAGCCACGCCTAGTGTAAGGTGAGCAAAAATTGGAAATAAGATTTTTGTAGTTGAAAATCTGGCATTATAAAATTTTATTAAAATTGGGTGAAAAAAGTTTTTTTTGTTTAAACTAAACCGCCTTCAAAAAAGGTCGCTAAAAATTATGAAATGAAATTTCACTGCCCCTCAATTAATTGAACCTTATTGTCTAATATCGATAATCGGTGTAAAAATGAACGAATTCAATAATTCAAACGTATTCTATTTCGTAATTTTTAGTCACCTTTTTTGAAAGCAGTTAAGTTTTTTTTTTCTTGTAGGATGCCCAAGTGCGGGACCTATCACGAAGTCGACGTGACGCCTCTGTGCTACTTCCGATATGCAAAACAAATTGCAATGAAACAAAATCTAATTTTAACCGCCTATTGTCTAAAGACTATTCCAACGTTGCCAGTGCCATTAGATAGACTGACTGTATGACTTTCTCTTTGAATATTATCACATCACTTCACAAATGGTCAAAACCAGATCCATGGACTTATCTATGTACCAGAGTTGGCTCTGCCATCAGCCACCCCCCAATATGGTGGAGGACTTGAATAGGAAATCTGGATGTGGAACTAGTCATTTCTTAGGCAGCGTTTTTTTTAACCAGTAATCAGAAAAGGGAAAGTATATTTTTAATATTTACTCTAAATGTTTTGGAGTTAAATTTTGGCACCCTTCATTAAAAATTCATGTATACTGCGAGAAAGATAGACGACAGATATAACTGCCTCATGTCCAAAAAAATATATGTGAACTTTTCGATAAATACGGCATGTTTATATCTTATGTCGAAAAACGCACATCTTTCCTAATTGCTTGTATAATTGTTTTTTCTGCAAATAGGATTATGGTAGTTGACAGTTGTCATAACATTGTCAATATCATGAGTGAAACAGTAAGGAGGTATGTACAGGGCCTTTAGTTGACCGAAACGTAGGGCCTACGGATATTAATAATTCTGCTGTATTAGAAGTATTTTTAATAAGTAAATTATATTATTTTGACAGTTGACAGCTGCCAAATTCTGTCAGTCATTTATACTTGAATGATGCTAATATCAGGCAATATTATATTCGATTACCGGATGGAGTCATTGATAGTTAAAACTGCCAATTTGACCATGTTCCCAACATTTTAGATACATTTTAATACCATAGTCGTGTTCAGCGACCAAAAATTAGTCGAAAAACACTGTTTTTGCACTTTTGTCACAATGGGCAAAATGCCTATTTTTTACTTCAAATGCTTCTGGATATTTAACTTGGATTCATAAATATTCATAAACCTACAAGATAGCTCAGTTGGCTAAAGCATACTGGGTGGCGAGTATGCTGGTTACACTGCCTATCGTGTACTGAGTTCTATCACCAGCCCCGGTACTGACAGAGTTAATGGGTATGGATGTATTTTTTCGTTTTTCTTCCGGACAGCCTTGGCTGTAAAATATTTAATAAACATTTGTTAAGCTTGTGTATTAGCAACTGCGTCTCTGAATTTAACTTCTGTACTATAATTTGATTTGCCATCAGATCTGCTATAATAGTATCAAGTTTCCCATTGTGATTAGATAAGCCCTAGAGGACATTTGGTTGTATCATTTTTTATTGTTAACTATTCGTGGGTTCGATCCCCGTAATGCCCTATTTTTTTTATTAAATCCTGTTTATTCATCCAAAACTTGAATTTATAATGCATAAATCAGATTATCATAATGTTCTTGAATATTTCTTAATATAAATTCCGTGGATATTATTGATTTCAAGAGTTGCGAAATTATATGTGAAAAATTATATAAGCAAATATTAGATACAGATATTTAAAACCACTTTAAAATAAAAATTATGCCAGACAGACATAATTTTATAATGTATTCTAACTTGTGGCATGTATAGCCAGGATAAAGGTAGCTATTTTCATGGATTTTAATGGATTCTATAACTGTATCTTAAAGTCTTTCTATAATGTCTTTACTTAATATCTCTAGTAGTATTATCAAAATATAAGTCATTATACTTATTAAAAATGGGTTAAGTAATTTCTTAATAAGTATGAAAGGTATACTAGCTTAAATCTTAAAAGAACAAAACGATGAACTGGAGTTTCACATTTCACGAACTCTATATCAGCACGTCAGCGCTGGACAAAAAGTCACAGTATTAGAGCTGCTTTAATTACTCATGTCCTTCATGTCAGTGGATTAAGACAATTACAAGGCGTCTCTGGAGACTTAGAAACTCACCGAATAAAAATTTATGAAAAAAAATTGAAAATTTCGTGGAAATGCTTTAAAAAAATTTAAATTAATTCGAAGAAAGTTAGATAAAGATCATCTTTATAATATTGCTACAGAGAAGCCTGTGTCTCCTGATGTAGCTGAATTTCTATTACATATTGAAGAACATGGTAATGCCTTGAGAGAACAATTCATCAACGAATGTGCTGTTAATGAGGATCGATTTGAGAAAGATATAAAAAATATATATCAGTACTAAATTTTGCTGTTGCTGCAAAAAAGTCACTCTTGGTAATAAAGTTGTGGAGTTAAAGATGCAAAGAGATATATTTGATCGAATGTTGGGAATATTATTAACTCACAAAGTAGATACTGAGAAAGTACTCACATATCCGCTTACACCAACATCGATGTGCTATACTGATGGAAGTATTTGCAAAACAGACAAAGCACCATTAGTCAAACTAATAGAAAAAGAAAATAATAATGTGTGGCAATGACAACCAGCAACCGTCGTATTTTGATTTGGATGGTTTTTTCATGTTACATCTGATGAAAGAAGTACCTAAAAAGTTTGACGGTATATCTAAAAAAAATTTGAGCATGATATCTAAGTTTAAAGTAACTCGGATAGACATTGTATTTGATCAATACTTCACGCCTTCAATTAAAGGTTGTGAGCGAACACGTCGAAATGAATCGACCAGCCAATTTTCAATCGGATCCAATCAAGTGAGACCTCATAATTTCACAGCTCAACTTAAAAATATTCAGTTTAAGGAAGCATTAATTTAGCCACGGAATTTGTGTGGTAAATTAATTCCTTCCATACTTATTAAGAAAATAACTAACCCATTTTTAATAAATATAATGACTTCTATTTTGAAAATACTACTAGAGATATTAAGTAAAGGCATTATAGAAAGACTTTAAGATACAATTATAGAATCCATTAAAATAGCTGCTTATCCTGGCTATACATGCCACAAGTTAGAATAAATTATAAAATTATGTCTGTCTGGCGTCATTTGTATTTTAAAGTGTTTCTAATTATTTGCATATCTAATATCTGCACATATAATTTCGCAACTCTTGAAATCAATAATATCCATGGAATTCAAGAACATATGATAATTTGATTTATGCATCACAAATTCAAGTTATGGATGACATAAACAGGATTTACTAAAAAAAAAAGATAGGGAATTACTGGGAATCGAACCCACGAATAGTTAACAACAAAAAATGCTACTCTCATATAATTTTGTAATTTTTTCAACTGTATAGTTGCTACTCTCACAGATAAACGCAACATCTCCAGCCAGCTAGACCGCCCTCATGCCTGATTAGTTTTATACAAACTGTTAAGTACTTATTCGTTTCACGATAAATGATAAAATGTCTAGTGTGACCTGTGTTAAGTGTAAAAAAAAAGTTAATGAAAATGAAGACGGTCTAAAATGTTCAGGGATGTGTTCGAATACTTTTCACCCTAAATGTGTAAATATAACAAGCAAACAATTGGACGTTATTGTAAACTGCAACAGTCTAAAATGGTTTTGCGATGGCTGTATAATTTATTCTGATTTTATTTCTAAAGTGACAAATGAACTCGAAGATTTAAAAGCCCAATTTCGAAGCGAACTTAATGACCTAAAAAATGTTATTAAAGGTAGTGCGGACGAACAAAAAGAAAGTCTTTTAAGTGTGCCCAAGCCTAAGTCTTTTGCCGAGGTTGCTGCCGAAGAAGTTGTAATTATAAAGCCAAAAAATAATCAAGAATGTAAGAAAACTAAAGAAGCGATTCAAAAAAACTTAAAACCAGCATCTCTAGAAGTTGGAATTACGGAGCTGAAAAACATCAAAGAGGGAGGTGTTGTCATTAAATGTAAGACTAAAAAAGAACAGGAAATTATCAAGAAAGCTGCTGAAAAGAAACTAAATAAGAATTATGAAATTAAAGCCCCAAATTTAAAAAATCCATGTATAAAGGTTGTGGACATTGATGATAATTTTAGTGGAGATGAACTTTTAAATCTCATAAAAAAGCAAAATACTGCTGTTTTGCATGATGATAGTATACTCAGTGTAAAAGTTAACAAACCAAGTATATGGCTATCGTCGAATGTGACCCAGATACTTTTAAGAAGATTATGGAACAAAATTATCTTTTCATTGACTGGTCCAAGTGTAGAGTGTTTGAATACGTAAGTGTATATAGATGTTTTAAATGTGGTGGCTTTGATCACCACATAGAAAATTGTAAAAATGAAACTAAATGTTTAAAATGTACTTCTTTAGAGCATACAACAGAAAATTGTGAAAGTCATACATCTAAATGTTACAACTGTATCGAGATTAAGCAAAAACTGAAAATTGACATCGATGTTAATCACTTTATTTTTGACACAAGCTGCCCTGTTTATTTAAAAAAAGTAGAAAATCAAAAGAAAAAAATTAATAATACCTCTTTTTTATGTCTAACACACTAAATTCTATTCAGTCTCATCAGAGTCAAGAACATGATATATCAAATTTAAAGTTGAATAAATTATGTCATTTTAATGCCAGATCTGTTGTAAATAAATTTAATGACATTAAAACATTTGTGAAACAAAACTCATATCTGGCAGTCGGAATTAGTGAAACGTGGTTCTCTCCTGACCTAATGGATGATATGTTCGAAATACCTGACTATAAATTAATACGAAGCGATCGTGCATCAAGAGGCGGTGGTGTTGCTCTTTATATGAAATCTTCTATTTCTAAATCTTGCTCAGTATTATCTGTACCAATGGAGGAGGTCTATGACATCGAATATATAATTGTCAAAGTTACCATACAAAATAAATTATGTGCAATTGGAGTTTTATATAAGCCTCCAAATTCTCATTTTACCAACCTCTGTATACTAACTGATATAATTAATTATCTATTAGAAAATAATATATATACTTTTATTTTAATGGGTGATCTAAATATTAATATGTTAATTAACAGTCCTGCAACTATTTATCTAAATAATTTGTTACTTGTTTTTGATTGTAAGCAAATAATCCCACCAGAATAACTGCTCAGAGCGAAACATTACTAGATTTAATTATAACCAACTCTGATCTGGAAGTTAGGAACGTAGAAGTTTTAGATCTATGTTTTTCTGACCACAACGTTACATCTTGTGATGTTGAATTAAGTGATTACGAATGCAAACCCATAGTAAAAGAATTCCATAATTTCAAGGACTTCAATATAGCCTCTGCTATTAATTGGAATACGATATATAATATTAACTCTCTAGAAGAAAAAGTTGATTTTCTCAACGAAAACTTATTAAATCTTTTTAATCACCATGCTCCTTTAAAGAGAGTTACTTTTAAATCTAACAAACGCCAAGAATCATGGTTCACAGACACTTTATATGAGTTAAAAAAAATTAAAAGGAAAGCTTGGTTAAGATATAAAAAAACTAGAAATGATGTTCATAGACAATATTTTTGTGAAATTCGTAATTATTATAATAATGCCATAACTCAAGAAAGAATCGCATTCTACTCTTTTCATATTAACAACACTAAAGATAATCCTAAACAAATGTGGACTAACTTAAAGTCATGGGGCGTAGTTAAAGATAACATTCCACCAAACCTTCCTGAAGGTTTCTGTAATGCTGACGAGATCAACAATTATTTCATGGACTCCATACCAAATTTAAAATCGAATGAACGGCATAACGATACATTTCTAGAAACTAAATTTATGGATGACATTCTGTTTACTTTTAAAGCGGTTACTGTTCAAAAAATTATAGATATAATAAATAGTCAAAAATGTCACACCATAGGCCCTGATGGATTATCGGCTAAAATGTTACAACTTGCTTTACAGTGGATATCGGCTCCACTGACCCATATTATTAATGTGTCACTAGAACTAGGTGTTCTTCCTCCTCAATGGAAAATATCCTGTGTTAAGCCTATCCCTAAGAAAAAAAATCCTGAACAACTTGGAGATCTACGCCCCATTAGCCTGCTTTCGGTTCCTTTAAAAATTACAGAATCAGCTATATATGAACAACTTTCAGAATATGTCTTTCAAAACTCAATAATTCCTTCTAATCAGTCCGGATTCCGAAAAGGCTTCAGTACTTCAACAGTATTAAGTAACATAACTGACGAAATTTTGCAAGCCATTGACAACACGAAAGTCACATCTTTGACATTACTTGATATGACTAAAGCTTTTGACTCCTTAGATATTAATTGCTTAATTGCAAAATTAAGTTACTATGGTATATCTGGAAGTACTTTCTCCTGGTTTCAAAATTATCTCAATGGTAGACAACAATTTACTAGTGTTAATTCAGGAAACTCAATACTTATATCACAAAATAGATCAGTTGCATCAGGTGTTCCGCAAGGATCTATCCTTGGACCACTTCTTTTTAATATATTTATTGCAGATATCTCGAGACTTCCGCTATATTCAAAACTATACATGTACGCTGACGACATTCAATTAATACATAGTTTTTCTCGTTCAGAATTTCAAATGACAGAATTCTGCATCAATAATGATTTAAGTCTTATATACGAATGGACCATACAAAACACTCTTGTACTAAATGCTAACAAAAGTCAAAATATTGTTTTTGGAACTCCTCAGCAGTTGCTCAACCTTGGAGAATTAAATATTCAAATAAATAATGAGGTCCTTACATCAACCAACAGCGTAAAAAATCTTGGTGTAAATTTTGATTCTCTGTTAAACTTTTCCGGTCATGTTAATACTATTTGCAAAAAAGCTTTTTACAGCTTAAAACAGTTATATGCCTTTAAAAAATATTTGGATACAAATACTAAAATATTGCTTTCTGAAACTATGGTTCTATCCCATTTAAATTACGCAGATGTTGTATACGGCCCCTGTCTTTCACAAGAAGACAAATACCGCTTACAAAAAATTGAAAACTGCTGTGTTCGATATTTTATAACTGTACCCCAATACGGTCACATTAGTCCACATTTACGTGCTTTCAACATGTTAAATATGTGTGAGAGAAGATTCATACACATTGTAGGATTCGTTCTAAATATTTTCAGAACGTCAGAACCTAACTATTTATTCAATAAGATACAAAGACGTACAGACATTCATAGCAGAGATTTGAGACATGTTGAAAATAAAGTTTGTATTCCCTCTCATAAAAATTCATCTTTTAGATCGTCCTTCTCCTTCATAGCAGCATATATCATTAATAATCTGCCAATTCAATATCACAATATGTCAGTGGCAACAGTAAAACGTAGACTAAAGGAAGACATAATCTCATCAAGATTAGAAAATTTTAATCTACAAATGTTTTAAATTAGGATTATGTATTTATTTGTATTAATTTCATACTTATTATTACATGTCCCTCCTTATTTTTATTTTTATTCTTATTTTTACTTTTATTTATATGTATGTGCTTATACTTTTATATTTTATGTTTGTACACGGGAAGTGTTGAAAAACAACAGTGTTGATACACTTCCTTTTGGAAAAGTATGTAGTTGTACTGCTCATTTTTTCAATAAACGGATTGTATTGTATTACACCATAATAAGGGAGGTAATATAAAAGAATGAGCCTTGCTAAAATCAGGTGTTTTCCGACGTTGCTAGCTCTTAGACTTTAGTGTTTTAAAAAAAACTTTGCACCAGATATCGCTTTATCAACATTAAGGTCTCAAATCCTTGAAACTATTGAGAAATATAAACAAATAAGATGTGTGACAGTCTGGAATAAACATAAGTACTTCATTTTTTATTCGTTATATATTGTGAATCTCAACGGGAGAACAGCAGTTGGGAAGGAGAGGGTTAACACTTGAAACGTACTGATACGAAATCGGACCGCATTGTTCGCGTTAAGTCAGAATACTCTAGATACGAATACGAAACCGTATCGATTGTAAAGATTCGTACCATACGTATCATCGGAAAGAGTCGTATTATTATACGATTCATACAAATACGACACATCACTACTGCTCAGATCTTATGAAAAGTGGCCCCCGGTGAAATTGGCTGAATGTTTAATAAGTTGTAGATTTTGACTTCCTGATCAAAAGCTCTCATGGACCCAACTCGATGCTATGACTAGTTTCCGAGATACAGCTCAAGAAATGTACAAGAATGACCTTCTGTACAATAAAAAAAATTTCGAATTCATGATTTTTTTCATTGTGATATGTTCTAATAGCGTTATAATATTTTGTACTAAAAATATTTGTTGTTTTAATAAAAATTGCGTAGGAAAAAATTAAAGTTTGAAAAATGTTGGTGAAGGCGGCGGGAAATCTAGATAAAAATAACAAGTGAAAAAATATTCGGTCAAATTTTTAACATAAAGTATGCGTTTTCCTGATCAAAATACTTTAATTGAAAAACTTTTGGAAATTGCTCCTTTGACCTTTAATACCCCATCAATAAATGAAAAGTTCGACAAGATACAGAACTTTAGAAGAAATTATAGCTGTATCTCGGAAACTAGTCATAGGATCGAGTTGGGCCCATGAGAGTTTTCGATCAGTAAGTCGAAATCTACAACATATTAAAAATTCAGCCAATTTCACCGAGGGCCACTTCCCATCAGATCTGAGCGGGGTCCTTTGTTATCTTTACCTTTTTCGATTGAATTCGCACACCCAGAAACAAAAAGTAATTACGCCATTGCATGAGTACAAAAAATAAATTTTTCGATTTTCATCTACTCCTAAAGATTATTATGTTTTCTTTACGTTTTCCATAACATTTATAATCTAATCTGTAGACTTACATCTTACATATCTGAAATATTATCGTTATCGTTGAATGTGAGTAATTTAACAAATACCGTACAGAATTTTAGCACATTTACAAAATGATAAATACCTACCTACTTTAGATTAAAAGAACAGATCTGTGTATTTGTTTAATTCATTTATTTAATATCGGGTTGTTTCCATTATTGGAGACCAATCATCGATACAGAGAGCATATTATCAGTGCTTATGTAAACACTGACACTCCTAATATGAAATTTTACGAATTCTTACTTTGTCATTAGGAGGTGCGGTGCGCCCAAAAGTCGGCCCTTGCTGGCAAGACTCTTGGCAGAGCCTGTGTGCGAAGTCTATGAAGCGTCTGTTTATGAAAATGTATTAAGTGGGGGGGAACATTTTTTGACGAGCGGGGTGGAGGCAAGATGAGAAATTTTTTTTTGATGAGTGGGCGGCGCAAAATCGGCTGGCAGCAACAAAACTAAAAACGTGGCCAAATATCAAAATATGTAATAGAGTTAACACGATCGCTCTTTTGAGCTATGTGTAGCCAACACCTTTACACATAATAAAATGAATCGCAATTGGCCATTACATGATTAATTTTAGCGCCCACATCAGTCAAAACCGAGTACCTAGTGCAGATAGTGCGATGTGAATTTTAAAGTTTTATTAGATCTTTGTGCTCGTTTATTTGTTTATAATAACTGTATTAAAATTCGAGTTTTTTGCTATGAAGACTTCAAGTTCAGATGTGTATTACATTTTCTAGTATTTATAATTTTGTGATAAGCAGTAATATTTTTGTAAATGCCAATTTAAAGTCATCAATGTAAAATGTTAATTGTTCTTAGTAATAATGAAACATTTAGTTTGGTTCCAAGTGCGACCAAGACAATTTTGTTAAATGAGTGTATTCTTTATTTATTAAATAAATATATCACGTTTGAAATTTATGCCCATATTTTGCCCTTCACTTTTAAAACTGAAATTATTTCTAGACTGAAACGCTTTTTAACAAGTATATAATATATTCGAATGTTTTTTTCGATACTTATAAAACCTTTATAAGTTAGATTTTGTAAAACATTTTTCCCATCACTAGCATTACAGAATACATAAAAATACAAAATTTCGTAATTTTCTGTTGATAAAATTTTTTCATCCCCTATATTTTGAGAAATGATTTTATTAAATAATTTTTCAATAGACCTGAACCTATTTTTGGATCATTAGCCAAGTCTCAGATTTTTGGCCAGATTTTCGAGTCTCCTGCCCCACTGTGCGGCGCTCCTGATGTCCTGGCGCCTGTGTGCATCGCACATAGGACGCTCCTGCTTACTAGGGCTAAAATATCAATACTAACGTTCCTAACTGATATTTTGCACTTAAAAAACGATCGCCTGGGATTGTATTATAACGGCTTCATTTCTTTAAAAGGCTCCGGTCAACTCCTCCTGGTTACGGCCCTGCGTAGAGCAGGGTCTTTAACATACGCACACCAAAGAACACAAAACCGAAAGCCATAGCTAGAAAAAGAAAATGGGGGACAGGGGGGTTGACCAGACTGGATTAACGGAACACATTTTGAAAACAAAAATGGTGTGTTCTTATAATAACTGAGTAACATCCGACAATCACAATAATCAATTTCGCCAATTACGGGGGGGTGGTTAACCCAGTTCCCCCCCCCCTTGATCCCCCTGGCTACGGCCTTGACAGAATCCATGGTTTTACATCACTTATCGACGCTGTTGGCTTTAATATTTGGTACATATCTACCGTAAAATGCTTATAATCATAATGTATGCTAGAAATTCTACAAAAATAGTACAGAAAAACTTTACTTTAACCCGAAAAAAAATTGTGTAGACCTTAAACTTTGGTTATAGATTCAAAATAGGCCAAAGTTCACGAAACAAAAAAGTTTAGGAGTTTTACAGATCCGCGGGAACCTATACGGGGGTGAAAAGGGGTATTTTTAATTAAAAAATCGGTTTTTCTCTATTTTCTCGGGAAATATGGCCTTTACAAAAAAATAGTTCAACTAAAAGTTGTTTCTGACAAAATTATCTGTAATTTGGTGTTTTTAAATTTAATTTTATAACAATAATTAACCGAAATACTAGAGGTTTTAAGTTTGGAATAATGTCATATGAATTAGATCTCGTTAATTTTTGGCAGCTTAATAGTAAATGCATAAAAAAAGAAGTTTCTATATTATGCGAGGACTTGCTAATTTATAGGGGTGGATGCCACCCCTTTTAGGGGGTGGCACCTAAAAAAAAACAAAAACACTGGAGCTGAGAGCAAGGGCGGATCTGTACCTTGAGCTTGGGGGGGTAACACCGAACCCAAAATTTTTTTGAATTGCGGGGGGGAGAAATCCGAAAACATTTTTTCGCCTACAATTTTTTTGAAGAGCGGAGGGAGAGAAATCCAAAAAAAATTTTTCGTCTCAAAATTTTTTCGAACAGCAAAAAAAAATTTTTTCATCCTAAAAAATTTAAAATGAAAATTTCTTGGTGGGGGTAATTACCCTATTAAAATTTTTTTTCTTCCCAAAATTAACAAAAATTGATAATTTACAGAATCTTGGGGCGGGTAATTACCCCGTTACCCCCCCCCCCCCATAAATCCGCGCCTGGCTGAGAGAGAATTCAATTTTAAGAAGAAAAGGTTCTATGCAACTTTTCATATAAATTCAATTCAATTCAAATTCAATTCAAATATTTATTGGCCCTTTTTGATCATGTACATGATATAAGACAAGTCATTAAAACATTGAAACACTATGTTACACAATAGTTAAATTATATAAAAGCTTATACTAAAAGTCAAATATAGTGTAAAACACAATTGTATAAGACGAAGACAAAGTATACTGAAAAATGTATGGTACAGTATAAAATTTGTAAACAAAACAATCTAAAAAGAAAAAACAAAAAAGAAACAGAATATATAGGTTCATGTTAAGTTGCTGTATATTAGTGGGCTTTAAATACAGAAAAACTCTGATACAGAATAATAACATTTATCTGATAGAAACACTTTTAATTCTTTTTTTAAATAAATGCTCTCTTTCCTGATGTTTTATGTCATCCAGTAGGCGGTTAAATAGTTTCGGGCCTATAAATCTTGGAGACTCACTTGTGATTTTTAATCTCGCACAAGGTTCATGGAGTTTATTTTTTTATCTTGTATTGACATTATGGTAGTCACTATTTAAAATAAAACTATTTCTATTTCTAAAAACATATATACAAATTTCGAAAATATATATGCTAGGTAAGGTAAGGATTTTATTTTCTATAAAGATGTTCTTGCACGTGTGAGTACTCGGTATACCAAATATACATCGTAAGATACGCTTTTGAGCAATAAATACATTTGAAGACATAGTAGACTTTCCCCAAAAACAGATACCATACCTTAAACGTGAATCAACTTAGGCATGATATAAATTAATAAGTTGTTCTCTTGATAGAACCTCCCTAATATTTCGGAACAGGTATACTATAGAAGAAACTTTGGATATCAAAGTTTTGCAATGATGCTTCCAATTTAGACATTCGTCCAAATATACCCCTAAAAACTCAACATTTTCCTCAGAATTAGAAATGTTTGTATTATCTAATTTAATATTTAAATTATCACATTCCTTTCGCCTACCGTAAAATCTGATGACTTGAGTTTTTTTCGGTATTGAGATACAGAGTGTTATCGGAAAACCAAAGTATTTAAAATAGCATTGCAATTTTCTTCCAAAACATTATCAGATGGATTTGATATTATCACAGAAATGTCATCAGTATACATTGTAAAATGTGCGGTTGATGGCAAAAAATCAATATCATTAATAAATAAAATAAAATAAAATAAAAAGCACAGGGCCTAAAATAGAAATTGATGGATTTAAGTTGTAACTAAGTACTAGAAAATTTGGGATTTTAGCTTGAAAAGGTGGTATTTCAAATACGTTTTCGTCAAATAACTCGAAAGGTGTTACATTGAGCAAAAACATGCTAGAGACAAATAAGAAAGCTACTAAATTAAGGATGAATTTCGTTTTTTTTTCTTCTAATTTTTATAGAGTTAATGGTTTCGGAAATCTGGAAGCCTAAAGGTGGCGCCCGAACGTTTATAAGACGAAGAATTTATTTTAAATGTTAAATATCTCAGAAACTATGGCACTTAAGCCAAAAAACGCTAATAACCAAAATGAAAAATTATTAATTAGGCTTTTTCAAATGATTTATTTCCTGTTTTTATAGCATAAAAAACAAAGAAGTTATAACAGAAACCATGTACTTTTTCACATTAAAAAAAAACGTCGCAATTTTGTTGATGTAAGTAGTCAGTAATTAAAAAAATATATTCCCATATACTATTTTTCGTTAATATATAGTGTGACCTAGATGCTCAAATTTTTCATCGGCTCACAGTGCTTGCTTTAGAAAAAAAAATGGTTATTAAACTGTAAAGGAATTTTAGAAAAAACGCAATATTTTTGTTTTTTTTGCAAATATCTCCATAACAGTCGGTTTCACAATCGTTGGTTATTTTTAGAAAAAAAATTGCATTTTAAACTGTAAAGGATTTTAGAAAAATGAAACATTTTTGTTTTTCTGCAAATATTTCAATAAATATTAGTTTAAGACGGACATCAAAAACGAAGCTTATAAACTGAGAATAAATTTATTTTGTTTATATATTTGTGAAGGGTTGATTGTTTCGGAGATATTTAATTTTATAGATGATGTCATCTGATCGTATTTAGGATGAAGTATTTAGTTTAAAATGTTGAATATCTTAGAAACAGTGACACTTCCATCAAAAGTTCTAAGCAACAAAATTAAAGGTAATTAATCAATCTTTAAAATGGTTTTTCGTTTGTTTCTACATTACAAAAAATAAAGAAGTTATAGCCGATTCAATGTGCGTTTTCACATTTTTGTGCACAAAATGTCAGTATTTTGTTATTGTAATTGCTCAGTAATCAATTTTTCTTTCAAAAATGCTGTTTTTCGTTAAGATGTAGTATCACCTAGATGCTCAATTTATTTTGTCTCTTTAAAACACTTGTTTTCGAAAAAAATTTCATCCGCCATTCCGCCATCGAAAAATGGCCGTATTTCGGTTAATTATTGCTAAAAAATTAATTTAAAAACGCCAAATTAAAGATAATTTTGCCAGAAACAACTTTTATTTGAACTATTTTTTGTAAATGCCATATTTCCCGAGAAAATAAAGAAAAATCGAATTTTTTTATTAAAAATACCCCTTTTTGTCCCCC
Source organism: Rutpela maculata (assembly GCA_936432065.2). Classification (NCBI taxonomy): domain Eukaryota; kingdom Metazoa; phylum Arthropoda; class Insecta; order Coleoptera; family Cerambycidae; genus Rutpela; species Rutpela maculata. Next base: position 69,437,722 of record OW386286.2, on the reverse strand, counting down.
GCGGATACGTAAAACTCCTAAACTTTTTGTGGTCGTGAACTTTCGTCTATTTTAAATTTATAACCAAAGTTTAAAGTCTGCACAATCTTTTTTCGAGTTACAGTGATTTTTTTCAATTTTTCCCTGTACTAATATCGAACATCTGCTTACATCACGGGCGTCGTTGAATAAATATAGGTAGGTAGGTATTTCCTGAAATTTGTCATAAATAATTCTGTAAAAGCATTAAATAAGGCACAGAATGAGAAAGTCGTATTAAAATTAACAAGTGGTGATTATGTTAATATTCAAATCTCTGTATATTATATTCACCCTTTTTAATCGTTAGCCTGGTGAAAACATTTTCGACCCGGCAACGCCGCCATTTACGTTCTGCTGTGAGTGAGTCGGCCCAGCTGTTTTGCTGTCCGCTGTCAGAAAATACAACTGCGAGTCAGCATGTTAGTGTTGGTGTTGTTAGTTTTTCTTAGTTTTAAGTTATAAACACGTAAAATATTATTATACTAATTATTATGTTAATAACTGTTGGTTATTAGAAGAACAAAGTGGTGTAAAACTGTAAAATCATTTGAAAATACTACCTGAGTGACAATAAAATTGATATCCTTATAAGAATCTCTGGGTATTCCAAAACTTATAGATTACCTATTTATAGGTATCATCAGATAGTTGATACAATTGCGTAAGTATTAAAATTATCTGAATATTATATGACTTAAAATACCCAGTTACTAATTATTTCCTGTAAACTATAAATATTAGGATATGGTAAAGGTTTTATATTACAAATAAAATGTTATACACCTATTACCTATTATACTCAAATAGGTAGATCTAAATATATATAAAAAAATCAAAATATTTTTGTTTGATCGCAATAAGGCATAAATTTAATAATTTTGTGATTTGTACCCGCAACTCTACTATTATTTAGAAAAAAATAATTTTACAGTAATAAAATACCTCCCACCTCCTAGATAGCTTCAAGGGAAAACCCCAGTTTGTAATAATTCTGATAACTAGTTATCATAATTTAAAATACATTAGACGGGACGAAAATTCACTAATTTGCAGCATACAAAACATGTACTTATATTTAAATGTTCAAATCACTCAGTGCATATTTTAAACAATTTTCACTGGGCGGCACTAGAGCTCGAAAAATCTACCCAGGTCCGTATGCAGGATTTTTATCGGAAGACGTGTTTCTTCTGACTCATACATAATAACAATAATGAAAGTAAAATTGGAAATGTGCCGCGAATTTTCATGGTCAAACAGTATAAAGAAAAGTTGGAATTTCATGTTATAAAAATAATTCACAAAAAAAATATGTATGTTTCGTAATTCTTTAAACAATTTTCGTCTTTGTTGATATTTCACACATACAATTTATTTCAATCGAATTTGTTGCATATGTCGTATAATTGTAAATAAGAAAACGTATAGTAAACTATTAGTACAGTACGTAGAGGTAAAAAATATGTAAAATTTCGAAATAATTTCATATGTAAAGGTACTGTCTTCAGTTACCATATGATCCGGATACTTTCTCTTACCCTCAAGGGGTTAAAACCACCCCTATATTTAAATATTCAATATTGGAAAGAGTATTACTAACTCATTTTTGAAACGTAGGATAGTTATGTTATTGGGATCGGTAGTTACAAATCTGAAGTCAAAATAAAAAATTTAAAATAGCAGCTGTAATATGGCGGTTGGAAATTTTTGTCTAAAACAAGTTTTTAAACGGACAAAAACAATTACTGAGCAATTACAATAAGAAAATGGCAACATTTTGTTAAACAAAAAATATGAAAATGCACATTTTGTCGGCCATAACTTCTTTATTTTTTGTGATGTAGAAACGAACAAAAAATCTCTTTAAAGATTGGTTAATTATCTTCAATCTTGTTCCTCAGAATTTTTTATTAAAGTGACACAGTCTCTAAGATATACGATATTTAAACTTAATACTTCATCCTAAAAACGGTTGGATGCCATCTATAAAATTAAATATCTCCGAAACTATCAATCCTATACAAATATGTATATACTAAAAACAAATTAATTCTCAGTTTATAAGCTTCATTTTTGATATCCACCATTTTTTTACTAAAACTAATATATACAGTCATTTTTACAATCGTTGGTTAACTAATGGTTAAGATTTGACCAATAGTTTATTATAAATACATAACATAACAGCCAGTTTTAAAATTATTGGTTAATTAATAGTTAGGATTTAACCAATGATTTATTACCATAAGAATGTGTGGTAATAGTGGTAATAATTATAACTTTCAAGTTCTGGTTAGTCAACCAAAAAGATAACCAACGATTGTGAAGCTGACTGTTATTGAGATATTTGCAAAAAAACAAAAATGTTACGTTTTTTCTAAAATTCCTTTACAGTTTAATAACCATTTTTTTTTTCTAAAGCAAGCACTGTAAGGCGAAAAAATTTGACCATCTAGGTCATACTATAATATATTAACGAAAAACAGTACTTATATGGAAAGTATATTTTTTTAATTACTGACTACTTACATTAACAAAATTGCTACGTTTTCATTAAAAAGATGTGAAAAAGTGCATTGTTTCTGTTGTAACTTTTTTGTTTTTTATGCTATAGAAATAACCAAAAAATCATTTGAAAGCCTAATCAATGAACTTTCATTTTGATTCTTAGCATTTTTAAAGTTTAATAGTTTCAAAGATATTTAACATTTAAACTAAATACTTCTTTTTAAACACGTTCGGATGCCACGTTTATACTTCCAGATCTCCAAAACCATTAACTCCACAAAAATTAGAAAAAAACGAAATCCATTCTCAATTTAGTAGCTTTCTGAGCTATTTGACTCTAGCATATTTTCACACAATGTAATACCTTTCAAGTTATTTGACGAAAACCTATTTGAAATACCTCTTTTTCTTGAAAATACCAATTTTCTAGTCGTTATACCTTAAAGGCTATCAATTTATATGAAAAGTTGCAGAGAACCGTTTCTTCTCAAAATTTGGTTCTCTTTCAGCTTCAATGTTATCCTTTTTTTTTTTTTTAGTTGCCATCCACTGAAAAGAGGGTGGCATCCACCCCTAAATAAATTAGCGAGCCCGGCATAATATAGAAACTTTTCTTTGATGCATTTACAATTAAATTGCTAAAAATGAACGAAATCTAATCCATATAACATTATTCGGAAGTTAAAACCTCTAGATACTGAATATGTAGAGAAATAAAAAATAAGAAACTACAAAAAGTTTAAAAACATAATAAGTATTATTATCAATAGTAGAGTAAAATCTGGAAGTAAAGTCGCTTAGTTTTCGAGAAAAAAAAAACCGGCGTAGAACCAAACCAGACTTAGTGGGATTCTTTAGTAAGATAATCGTGTACACGAAATCGTTTTTTACGACATTTTTCGGTGGTCGAGAACATTTTTATTTCGAAAAAACTCAAAAAAATAGATTTTTAATGAAATATGTTTTTTAATGTCTCCACCTGAAAATATTTGTGCTTTTTTTAGATTAAAGTAGACACAATAGCACTTCGAACAACGTCCCACGTGAACCCGATTTATTTTTTTTTAAGTTGGTAAAATAATAGGAAACTCAAATTTGTTATTTTCAGTAACGTAATTTTAGGCAATCGAGAAAAAAGTTTATTTATGAAAATTTGTATATACATGCTGCGTACAAATTGAAGCCAATAGTTGAAAAAAGTTTTTAGGATAAAAATTTTTCATGTCCCGTTCATAGTATTGAGTCAGCGATTTTTTTTAACTGGCCAAAGTCATATTCTTGCGCGCTCGGCTGTAGCAAGCCTGCCGACTGCAACGATCTGACGTCTGACGATCCCGGTCGGGGTGTATATAATAGTCTAACTTATATCAATAGGTACAAAACCAGTAGTGATCAAAAGCATCTAGGGAATCAATATTATTGTTCAATATTTCATACATTGTACAGTAGTATTGATCATATGTTGTTAATATTAAGAAATTGTATAATAAATATTAAATAGTCTCCTTTTAATAATAAAAAGACAGGTGGTAGTAGTACAGTACCTAGAGGTAAAAAAACTTCGAAGTAATGTCATATTGAACGGATTTCGTTCATTTTTGGCAGTATAATAGTAAATGTTTCACAGAAAAGTTTCTATATTGAGCGGGGGCTTATTAATTTATAGGTGGTGGATGCCACCCCCTTTGAGGGGGGCGGCACTTAAAAAATATATGAAGTACAATCATATTTTAAGAAGAAAAGGTTCTAAGCAATTTTTCACATAAATTGAAGTTTTTAAGTTATAACGACTTCAAAATTGCGATTTTAGCTTAAAAAAAGGTATTTCTAAACGGCTTTCGTCAAGTATCTCAAAAAGTATTACTTTATCGAAAAAACCGTTATAGACCAATTACAGAAAGTACAAACTGGGAATTAATTATATTTTTTGTTTATTGATGTAGGATTAATAATTTCGGAGATATTTAAGTTTACATTTGGCATCCAAGTGTTCGTAAGATAACTATTTAGAGTGAGAGTTAAATATCTCAGAAACTGTGACACCTACGCCAAGGATACTAATAGATACAATAATAGGTTATTAATTAAGCTCTTAACTATTTTTTTATGTAGCATAAAAACAAAGAAGTTCGTCTACACATTATTTTAATAACAACGTCGCCATTTTGTTACTGTAATTAGCCAGTAATTAAAAAAAAAATTAATTTCAAACACGGTTTCTCATTAATATACAGCATGACGTAGATGCTCAAATTTTTTGGTTCGTATACAGCACTTGCTTTAGAAAAAATTGTAGAGACCAAAAATAAAGCTTGTTTATTTATTTACATAGATTTAATAGTTTCGGAGATATGAGTTTACAAATGGCATCCGAACGTTCATAAGACGAAAAATGCAGTTTAAATGTTAAATACCTCAGAAATTGTGACGCATGCTAAGAAAGGAAATTAAAGACAATTAATTGCGCTTTCAAATTATTTTTTACTCGTTTTGTTACTCTAATTAGCCAATAATCTAAAAAAATTATCTCAAATACAGTTTTTCGTTAAAATGTAGCATTACCTAAATGCTCAAATTCTTTTTTGCTCATTTAAAGCACTTGCTTTAGAAAAAAATGCATTTTAAACTTTAAAGGTAATTTCGAAACCCTTGGATACCAAATATAAACTTAAATATTTCCGAAATTATTAATCCTACATCAATAAACAAAAAATATAATTAATTCCCAGTTTGTATGGTGCTTTCTGTAATTGGTCTATAACATTTTTTCGATAAAGTAATACTTTTCGAGATACTTGACGAAAGCCGTTTGAAAATACTTTTTTTAAAAGCTTTTATTTTAAGCTAAAATCGCAATTTTGAAGTCGTTATAACTTAAAAACTATCAATTTATGTGAAAAATTGCATGGAACCTTTTCTTCTTAAAATTTGATTCTATTTCAGCTCCAATAAATATATATATATATATTTTTTAAGTGCCACCCCCTGAGAGGGGGTGGCACATTTTTTCTGAATGATATCTAATTTTTTAGATGACAGTAAGCAACTCCACCCCAACCTAGAATGCCATATATTAATCTAGATTCAACTAACGCTACTTCTACGCGACTAATCTGACCAACCTGCATGCGAGGTGTATTAATTGCGTCCCAATGTCGCGTATAGCGCTGATAAAAAAAATCGCTGTTGCCAAACGGTACACTTTAGGCAAAAACATATTTTTTCAAAAACTTTTGTGATTATTAGGCTTTATTTTCTTCGCTGCATGTATGCAAATATTTTCAAAAATAAAAAAGTTTATCGATTGGTGAAGATTTCAATACACAAAATATGTATTTTTAGTTTATTTGATTTTTAGAGAAATGAAAGTGCGAATTGTGCCCAAACCGTTTATATTGGTAAAAGCGCTACAGTGTGTGCTTTAATTTGACACAAAACAAATTTCGGTACCTTTAATAGTTTTAAAGATGGAAACAAAAAAAAACAATTTTCTTTAAAAATACATTTTTTTCACTTTTTATTGATTTGAAAAGTTCGAGACCACAAAAAAATGTCGTAAAATATGATTTCATATGCCCGGTGACATACTCAAAGGAACCTAATATGTTTGAACTGGTTCTACGCCAAAAAAAAAAAAACGACACGATAGACTTAAGAAATCGCTGCTCTACAACAAATGCATCTACTCCTCATACTGTAGTGTGCTCAGAGAGTATAAAATAAATGTAAAAAATTTAATATTTTCAACTTTTGTGTCGCCCAACCTGGTGGTACTAGGCGGCACCAACTCGTCACTAGGCGACACTAGTGCCGCCTACTTTATACGTTATTTTATGCACTGAAATCACTTCAAATATGTACTTACGATGATTGCACTCAAGCATTGCCATCTGCAAATATTTAATCGAGTATTTAACCGATATTTTAAAATAATGCTTAACACCTATTCTAGTGATGGCGGTTTTAGAATGACATACTTAAGTAGTTTCAACGAACACCAAAACACTGAATACTTCGCTCGACGCTCGTTTCGTCAATCAAGTTGGCATCATCCTGGGTATGATTTAACATTCTACGATCTCCAGATGATGCCACATTTATTGGCAAACGTGCTCCGAGTGTGGTGTTGAGTGTACTAGGCGAATACAATTTTTTAACCGAAAGTGCCTTTTTTTAAATGGAATGCTATGCATGTTAGTACATTTTTTGAAGCCTCATTCTAGACTCTATTCATTCCTATATTATCATTGACTACCTACCAACCACTTGGATGTAATGCATTTTTTTGTTGAAATGCCATCTGCATATTAAAAAAATCACCAGTCACAATTGTGAGTTTTAAGGAAAATTTATAAGAATACTATATGAGACATCTAATTAATGTTCCTGAATCATTTTTACTTCCTAAAAATGCACCTACTTCGAAATGTACAAGCTAGCAAAAAATTATTTTTAAATTGAGAAATTTTTAAATTGAATTATATCAATTTTTTCAAATGGAACACTTTGTATATTTTTCGACGATGTGATGTAGAAATGGAAAACGAATATTTTTTGTAAGTACTTCGCTATGGCTAATTGCAAATATTTTCGTTTTATTGAGCAATAAGTACAAAATTCAAGAATAAACTTGAAAACCGCTGCCCAAGAAATCACTAGGTACTTCCACATCCAGATTTTCTATCCAAGTTACTCACAACGAAAAAATTTTGTATGTGGAAATAATTGTTTATGGAACTTTAATAATATAATATTTGAAATCCTCTACCCCAAAAACCCATAAAACGATACCCCACATCGGTAGCGGGGTGGGGGTGGTAGTAAAAAAATATTTTGAGGTTTCTGATTCTTGTACACACACTAAATCACAATTTTTTTCATCTCCTTTGATAATGGTGGGGATGGTAAAGGGGGTGGCTAATGCCAAATTTTTTTGAGACCTTAGCTTCTCTTGTATATACTAAATACCAATTTTATGGTCTCTTACCTGCTTGATTTACCTATTTACCCCAAATTTACCCCAATTTACCCCCAACCCTCTGACGGAATAAGATGAAAAAATAATATAGTTCCAGATCCTGTTAAAGTACATAAGTTACCAAATTTCAAGTCAATATCTCAAACGGTTCCAGAGTAAACGTGCGCACAAAAAAGTTACAGACAAACCGACAGACAGACAGGAATTTTTTTCGCTCAAACTTAAAATTTCGACGTTTCATGACATTCTAAGCCTATTTGAACAATAAAAATTAAAAAAAAATGTTTGTCGTTACTATTCTTCCACTGGATGCGGAAGTAAAAATAGGGTTTTTTTTTTTCGAGGAGGGGAAACCCAAACGGGCTGCCCATCTCACTGGAATGGGTCGGAGTGTCAGCCTCTAACTGACTAAAACCCCTCCTCCTAGGGAGAGGTTACTTCAACTAATTCATTAGAAAAAATTATACCGTGCGTGTAATTTCCCATTAGGCATGTACATTCACGTAGCGCGAGAGATTTGACAACACCGGCAGCCGTAAATTCGTCCGTCGGTGGAGCATTCCAGCTCTGTTATTTCATTTCAGCCAGCTGGCACGCGCGATGTTGTAATTCTTCTCCCCATGCCTAGCCCGCGACTACACACACGGTAATAAGTGCTCCCTCCACATTTTGATTGAGAGACGTCTTTATGCAATTTTGAAGTGAGGCCATTTAGTGGGACGATTTCTTCAAATCCATTGAAGTGGGTAAATAGTATTTCACTGGTCCCTTACTGTAATAGTTTTTTGTAAATTTTTTTGCTGTTTTCATTATTCGACAAGCAAGAAAAGCTCAGTTTGGTATAAATTGTCTTGTACAAATGAACATTTATCGCATTTATCAATCGTCAGTTATCATTTGTATTAAATTTAAAATATTTCGAGTTTTACAAAATGAATTTTAATAAAGCGGAACTTGGAAAAATTGTTTACTTGCCACTAGAATTTATAAACAAAGGTATCCTGAAAGAAGGATTCCTGATGTTAGCAGCTTCCAAAACCTTCTCGATAGATTTGTGGGAACTGGAAATGTCGAATATAAAAAAAGTGAAAGAATAAAACGTGTTATGAATGAAGAAAATGAGTTTTCTGTGGTGCTGGTAACGGTTGAGAATCCCCATATTAGTCAGAGAGAAGTGAGTTCGTTAGTAGGAGTAAGTAAACAGTCTGTTGGTCGAATCTTAAAAACAAATAAGTTTCATGCATATCATATTCAAATGCGCCAGGAATTATCTGATGACGATTTTCAAAGGCGTCTACAGTTTTGTAATTGGGCCAGAGGTAAAATGCAAGATGTCACCTTCTTTCATGTTTTATTCACTGATGAGGCAACTTTTCATAAAAATGAATTTGTTAATAGACACAATTTTAATTATTATGCTTCGGAATATTCTCACTTTTTTAGGCAAGTTGATAACTAGCGAGGATGGTCTATAAACGTTTGGGGGGGAATTATTGGAGAACATGTAATAGGGCCTCATTTTTTTGACGATACATAGACTGAAGCTATTTATCTTCATTTTCTGGAAAACTATCTGCCACAATTATTGGTGATTCTTCCTGAAAGGATTCGAAATAGGATGTAGTTTCAGAAAGATGGTGCTCCACCTCATTATTTAAATGCAGTTAGAGACCACTTAAATAATACCTACCCACTTCAATGGATTGGAAGAAATAGACTTGTATATTTGTTCAAGCATTACTTATAAATTCGCCAAGCAATTTCTACGAAATTTTCTCAAATTGTGAGGTATGGCTCGGCGGTGGTTCCCTATAAATTTCATCAAGCTACGTCTAGTATAAAATGAGCAAAAACTGGAAACAAAATTTTTGTAGTAGAAAATATTCGAGAATATGGCGGAGTCGCTAGTCACAATTTAATAATGTGATAAAAAATTCAAATTTAATCGGAATTGCATTAAAATTGGTACTTAGTTAGGTGTTTTAGAAGTAGCTGATAACGAATCTGATCTCAAAAGTTAAGAATGCAAGATTCAATATGGCTGCGTTAATTCCAATATTTTCGCAGATTTATATGAAATTTGATACATGGTGGTTTTAGGATCCTCTGATAAAAAGCCTAATGCTAAGCGTTAACAAGTCATAACGACGGATATTTTAATGTGTAAAAATTAGATATAGAGGCCACTAAAAAGAGTGAAAAAACATTTTTGAAAAAAAAATCCGCCTTCAAAAAATATCTCTAAAAAGTAAGAAATAAAATTCCACTCAGTCTTACAAATACCTGTCTACCTATTATATCCCAGGGAAATTAGCCAAGAAACGGAAGAAACCTGGACAAAATTAGTAAAAATCTGAGTTTTTGCAGAGACGTTCTTTGACCAAACCCAAATCCACGAAAATACCCCTTTTCGAGATATTCAAGGTCAAAGTTTCAAAAACATGGTTTTTCGCGAATATCTCACGCCAAAAAAATCGGACAGCAATGAAGTTAACATGAAAGTTGTAGAGAATTCAATTATCTACAAGATTGGTATTTTGCATGTTTTCCCAAATCCTCGCCTTTTTCGAGATATTCAAGGCCGAAGTTTAAAAAAACGGTTTTTTGCAAGTACCTCACTTCGTATGCATCGGACGTACATGAAGCATTATTATTATTATTATTATCGACGTTATTCTCCGAAGCGAGGTGGCGGTAAAAGAAATAACAGACAATCAGGGGCGGCTTAAGGGCCGGGAAACCCGAGCGAAGCGTTCGTGTAGACAAAAAAATTTATATTGCAAATTATTTATTATTAAGAAAATGTTGTAAATGCACAATGATGTGTAAACATAAATTACTTGAGAATGGTTTATGGAAATACAATAAGAATTTTTTTTTTATTTCTAATGATCTGAAAATTATTTTTTTTTTTTTAAATATTTAGAAATATGTAAAAAATAAAAAAGTTACAGGTGAAATACCGATAGCCACCCTAAATCTACACCTTAAGCAGAAGAGAGGGTTTGACTGATACTATGTAAACTGATGTCCAGACGGGCTATATCTAAATTTTAAATATGCAATTTGTATTTTAAGGCAGCAGGAAGATATTCCAGAACAACTGATATTTATTATTATAAATTATATAATTCCCTTATTAGTCATTTAGAGTACATTTATTTTTGGATGTACTATCAGCCACATAAATATCGAGAGACAATTTTATGTTGACTTAAAAAGTAGTGTTCTGGTGGTCCTACATATACAGGGGAAACCATGTAAAAAAACGCTCCATGCATTCTACCTCGTGGGTGGTGTGGAAACGAATGAAGTTTAAAAAATATTTTTTAGAAACTGTGCAATCTTGGAGATATTCAAGTTCTCTACTGCTTGTATGTAGACTTCGTCGCGGTCCAATGCATAGGGAGCGAGATATTCGCGAAAACCGGTTTTGAACTTCAACCTTGAATATCTCGAAAAGGGCGAGGTTGACCTTGAATATCTTGAAAAGTGCTTTGGTAACAAATAAAAAAGACAACTTGTAGATAATTTAATTCTTTACAACTTTCACATTGACCTCATGGGCATCCGATGCATAGGACGCGAGATATTTGCAAAAAACTTTGACCTTCAATATCTTGGGAAGCATGTTGGCATTTCTGTGATTTTTGTGGATTTGGGTTTGGGACACCTCAAAAAATGTCTGTGCACAAATTCAGATTTTTTACTAATTTTGTCCAGGCCAAATGTTAATTTCCCTGGACTATTAGTATTAGGATACTTCTGTTATATATTTACTTTATGTAACCTTGTTATGAAATGCCAAATTTTAAATGAATTTTTCTACGACTGCCTTCGAAAACGACAAATAACGCACAATAACGATGTAGTAGGAGAACGAGCAATGTCTAAGATGCACCCTCTATAACACTCGCGAACAACCACCTAAAAAAAATTGATTCTTATCTTCAAAACCTTGTATTCTATACAAAAGGTTTTCATCATTTTTTCCTTAGCTTTCGCCCAAATTTCATTTTGCATATTAAATGTTGTCACTTGCTTCAATTTTCTGGACCCTTCTTCAACGGTCTTCCTTTTTTTGTCACCAGTATTAGCCACATCTGTGCTTTCTTCTTTTTGTTTATAAGCTTTTCGGGTGTAATTTCTTCTGCATCTTGCATGATAGACAGGACATTTTGACAAAAATAAATCCTTTTTTTTTTTCGCTGTAATATTTCAACTTAAGAGAGATATCATCCGACTTTATAGATACTGCTTTAAATACAGAGTCCAGTACTTCTTCTGTAACACCCTGTACAGTTTCTTTACTATTCTGTTGGCAAAATATGCTTTAACTCTGGGTTTAACCGGGAAGTCATTGTTAAAAGAAAAGTTAAAAACGTGCACAAAACTGCTGATGTTAAAAAAATTGCTTAAAAGTTGTTATTTGTTCAAATTAAATATTAAAACTAGTTTAAAATGTTTGGAAAATAATTTCCGTTACTTTAATATGCACTTTACCATCTATAGCACTTTACTAACGCAATAATAATAATTATTATAGCTGCTTATTATTATAGCTGCAACTCATCAATTTTCATAAACCACACAGACGACAACTACTCCCGTCCATCGGTTAAAAACAACTAACTAAACGTTTTGTAAACCAATATTCACAACTACGCATTATTTTATTCAATCTATTTTAGATTCTCTAAAAAATGCTCAATCGTCTTCCGATTCTGAAACAGTATTAGGTACGGTCCAAAATTCGCCTTATAAATTGCAAGCAAATGTATATAAGTTTGCAAAATACCTGAGAGCTGAACTCATGGCGTGTCAAAATGAAGATTCTGTAAATATTACTAAAACTTGGGCTTCCAATTTGATTCCTAAGTCAATATATAATCTGTTTGCCATGCGGGGCGTTCTGAAAGGCGAGAAACAAAGCCGCGGTATAAGCCAACCCAATCTTTTATCTTGCGACACGACGCGGCGGTCAAAGTGTTATATTGCAGCACCGTTTTCTTGAAAACTAAGTAAATTATCAAAAAAATCACCAAAATAAAAAAGTTTCTTTGGTTCTTTGGCTACAACTTTGTAGCTTACTAATATACTAATATCTTTAAAAACAAAAAAGTTTTCCCGATCCAGTATTTGTTGATGCATTTTTAACAAATTTCGTGTCACCAACTTTTTAAAAAAATATTACCGGTGACACGTAAATTTTTTTGCATTTCTGTCATGTCAGTCATGATAACAAAGGTCTAAATTGGCTCTCCTAAAAATTTCAATTTAATCGGATTTAAACTAAGGGAGATATAGGGTGATAAGTAAGAATTAAAAAATTTCCATAAAATTTGAGATTTTTCGGAAATTGCCGATTTTGATCAGTTTCGCAATTCCGGATTGTCTGGCGATCGGATCCGCCAGGTCGATTTACATAAGAATCAATTTTTTTTAGGTGGTTGTTCGCGAGTGTTATAGAGGTCCTTAAAATGCATCGTAGAGATCCTTCGTTCTCGGACTAATGACCCGAAACTCTTTTTTTCACACGATGTGGGCAAAAATTAAAAAAAAAAAACAGTAGTCATGTTTTTCACACAGCCCTGTCGAAAACAGAACTGACACCTTTTATTTGTATTTTTAAAAGCTTTTATTTAACTTGCAATGTTTGTTTGTATGTTTGTTGGTTTAGGTCAAATCTTGCAAGCTGAATTTTGACTAGTTCTAATTAAGCTAGAGCTTTGAAATTTGGTACACGTGTATAAGTCCGGTGACAATGCAACATAGTACAGCCATTATCGGTCTAAATCCAATATGGCGGACGTCCCAAGATGGCGGGTCGGCTTTTTAGTCACACCCCCCGATATGGGTATCAAATGAAAGGGTTTGACAAGTAAAATACGATAAGCAATGTGACGTCATTCTACATCCAATATGGCGGACGTCCCAAAATGGCGGATCGGCTTTTTAGTCACAACCCCCCTGATATGGGTATCAAATGAAAGGGTCTGACGAGTAAAATACGGTAAGCAATGTGACGTCATTCTAAATCCAATATGGCGGACGTCCCAAGATGGCGGATCGGCTTTTTAGTCACAACCCCCCTGATATGGGTATCAAATGAAGGGGTTTGACGAGTAAAATACGATAAACAATGTGACGTTATTCTACATCCAATAAGGCGGATGTCCCAAGATGGCGGATCTGCTTTTTAGTCACAATCCCGTTGATATGGGTGTCAAATGAAAGGGTTTGACGAGTAAAATACGATAAAGTGTGTGACGTAATTCTAAATTCAATATGTCGGACGTGGGAGAGGTGGAGAAGAGGTGGGGAGAGGTAGGTAAGGGGTGGGAAAGGGGTGGTAAGAGGTGGGGAAGAGATGGGGAAGGGGTGGGAATAGGGTGGAAAGAGGTGGGGAGAGGTGGGAAGTAGTGTTAGAGGGGAGAGGGAAGGGTTGGATGGCGGTGGCAAATGAAAGAGTTTTGTCTGTCTGTTTGTAAAATAAGTAGACTAAAAAGTAAAAAAATAAAATTATATAAAAAAAATATTTTTAAGGAAAAGCTTTTATTTGAAAAAACTACTAAAAAGTAAAAATAATTTTGTTTAAATTCATACATATGGAAACCAAAAGCTTTGGGAGCGGTCATATAGCGCTATTGCATAGTTACTTTGCTCAATTGACCGCCCCCAAAGTTTTTGGTTTCCATGTGTATGAATTTAAACAAAATTATTTTTACTTTTTAGTAGTTTTTTGAAATAAAAGCTTTTCCTTAAAAATATTTTTTTTATATAATTTTATTTGAAGTAGGCTAGCCTATTCAGGTTCATAGCAATCGACTTATTTAACAACTAAACATCAGTTTTGAAGTCTTCAAACCACATCACTTTTAAAGAAGTTTATTAAAAATAGTTTATCTGTTTGTTTATGAAATTGTTTGTTTTCCTTGCAGTCGTAGAAAAAATATTATAAACAACACGTTTGATTTTCACACTCGTTCGACTGTCTCACTCGTGAGAAAAGATTCGCTTTCAAAACTTGTTTAAAATACTATTTTGATGATACGAAACGTCACATGTTTCGTAACTGTCAGTTTCATTATATATCTAGTTATGTAATGAATTTTTACGTAACTGATTTTTAAACTCATTTGTTGACACCAATTTTCAAATTTCTTATATACTTCTTCATTCCTGGTTTTTGATTTACCAGGTATTATTGAATTTACTACTAAATTAGCCGATTGTTCTATATTAGATGAAATATACATATCTGAATCAACCATTTTCGACTTAACTTGCTTAAAAAAATTCAGCGAATTGACAAGTAATGAGTGATGAGTGATTTCAAGCGATGAGTAGTCGCGTGTAATGCTATTACACTCTAATTGAATAATATACTGTTATAATATAGAACTTTTACAATGTAGGGAATTTGCATTTAATTATTGTTATAATTAGCTCTTTACGAAAATCCAAATCCAATTTTTATTACCCTGTTCAGGTAAACCATTAATAATAATTGCATGGGCATTTGTTAGGATATTTCTCTCAGTTTATTCTAAGCTTTAGAAGTCACGCTAACGAGACATAGAAGGTGAATCAGGGTGTATGTGAATGTTTTAATGTTTTGATATAACTGCTATTTTGGTAAGTTGTGCTTTTGTTTTATTTGTTTTTGGTTTCATTGAACAAGATAGTTTAAATTAAAAATAACATTATTGTGACAGTCGTAGTGTGCATATCTTTTTTTTTTATCCAACACTGATCGTGGCATGTAGCCGGCAAAGTAGTTGTTTAGAAAGATATATGTCAATACTTATAGAACAGACCGCACTTTTATCATTCTTAAACAACATTGTAATATAGACCAAGCATATTAGGGGGTGTCTGTGGAATTAATTTAAGTCGCCGTCATAAAAGATGAAATTGTTTTAGAATTCTATTCGTATTTCCTTTTTTTTTCCAGATAAAAAAGTTATTTACAATAATAGTAACCTAATAGGGGGGCTTTTTATGTTTTTTCGTCAATATCTTCAAAGCTAATACGGCAAATAACTATATGTACCTTTTTTGTAGGGCATAAAACCGGTATAGTTGATAGTTTCATGTGTACTGACCGCCAGTCTCAAAAGTGGGGTTCCGAGCCACAACATAAACAAAATACTATGCCATGAAAAATGTTTTTTGGGGTCCAACAGATGACGTATAATTATTTTCAAATTTTTAGTTGCATTTTAAATGATCGAGAAAAATCATAATTATACTATCAAAAACCGCTGCCCAAGGAATCACTACTTCCACATCCAGATTCTCTATCCAAGTCACTCACAACGAAAAAACTTTGTATGTGAAAATAATTGTTTATGGAACTTTAATAATATAATATTTGAAATCCTCTACCCCAAAAACCCATAAAACGATAGCCCACATCGGTAGTGGGGTGGGGGTGGTGGTAGTGGGGGGTGGATGAAGTAAAAAATATTTTGAGGTTTCTGGTTCCTGTACATATACTAAATCACAATTTTTTTCATCCCCTTAAATAAGGAGGTGGGGGTGGTAATGGGGGTGGCTAATGCCAAAAATTTTTTTTGAGACCTTAGCTTCTCTTGTATATACTAAATACCAATTTCATGAACTCTTACCTGCTTTATTTACCCATTTACCCCAAATTTACCCCAATTAATCCCAATTTACCCCCCAACCCTTCGACGGAACAAGATGAAAATATAATCTATTTCCAGATCTCGTTAAAGTACATATGTGTACCAAATTTCAAGTCAATATCTTAAACGGTTCCAGAGTAAACGTGCGCACAAAAAAAGTTACAGAGAGACAGACCGACAGACAGACAGACAGACCGACAGACAGACAGAAATTTTTTTTTCGCTCAAACTTAAAATCTCGACGTTTCATGACATTTTAAGCCTATTTGGACAATACAAATTTTTAAAATTTTTTTTGTCGTTACTATACTTCCACTGGACGTGGAAGTAAAAATAACGAAAAACAAGCCCACTTTTGAGACTTTGGCGGCCGGTACACACGAAACTATATTTCTTTTGTTATAACCATTATTTTAGAGAATTTTATGCTCTACACAAAAGTATGTGTAGTTATTTGCTGTTTGGCGAAAAAACATAAAATGGTCCCCTATTTGATTACTGTTATTGTAAATAACTTTTTTATCCCCAAAAAGGGAGGGGGGGGGGGGGGGGTTGTACACATAAGAATAGAATTCTATAACAATTCCATTTTTATGACTTGTGGAAATTAATTCCAGACACGAATAACTTATTTGCTTGGCCTATAAGAGTTAGGGATAGGATTTTGTAGAATAGGAATTACACATTTGACTGAGATGTTCATAGCTGCTTCCATGCCCCATCCTCGCTCTATACATATACACCTGACAAGTGCTGGAGATCTATTGTACAATATCTGAAGTTGCTTCTTCCCAGTTGAGTAACGCAAATTTGTTATTTACAATCTGATCCAGTTCATTGCTTTTAATTTGAATAATTTTTTTAATTGTTGTTTTTTAAAGCACTTTTCACAGACGACAAAACTATTTGGCTGGATACATTTTGTCGATACAAAAAATACATTAAAGTAAACCGCAGATTTAGCACGCACTCAAAAAATGTCGGCATCTTTGGCTTTGCGTGCGGCGTGTTTGATGCGCCGACATTTTTTTGAGCCTATTAAACCAGCTCGGTGGCGCAGTGCTTAAGGTGTTAAGCTTGCGACCACGGAGTCCCAGGTTCGAATCCTGGCTAGGGTATGGATGTATAGTGGCGTTTTTCTCGTGTTGCCGAGATGGTAGCAGTGGGCTAGACTGCGGTTGTGTGAGAGACAACACGGTCTATTCGCTCTCCTCTCCTGAGTTCGAGTCTCAGCTGCGGCAGATGGCAATGTCGCAGGGAGTGGGTGTTGTGATGTTGTCTGTGTGTGTGTCCGTCCTGGTTGAGTGGTAGAATAGTCATCGGCTAAACTCCGCCAGGACATTAAAATAAATAAGGCGATTAAAAAAAAAAAAAATCTGTGGATTACTATACAAAAAAATGCATTTTACAAAAATGGCGAAACTTTAAAATAATATAGAAAATTGATTTTTATCATCATTACAAAGCTCCTTTAAAAAGCTACAATTTAAAGGAAAAAAAATTCTTAGTATGACCAAATGGCCGTTTCTTATGAAGCTTCGTTTTTTAATCTCGTTTTTTAATGAAAATAATAAATATTTTAATTTGTAATTTTCCATAACAGTTTACACCTACAGAACTTATAATTTCACCAAATTTCATTTATTTCATTCATTATTTCTTTAGTAATTGGTTTATGTAAAATTAGAAAGGACCTCGCAATAATCTTATGGAAATTGGGTTTCGGTCAAATCGTCTGAATTTTGGATATGTTTTAGGTTTCGTCATCCCAAGCAAAAGTCTCAATGGGCACAAAGCTCGAAAATCAATACTTTGGCTGCTACGGAGCTTGAAAGCTCCAAAGCTCCACCACAGATTTATTTTTTCGTGCAGTCTTTATAGATTTTTAAATAACTTATTTTTTCGATTTTAATGTCTAGGTTTATGTTTTTGAGGTTGCTGAATTCAAATCCGATGTCAAAGTGTCCAAATTGACAGTTGACAGCTGTCAATTAGCTGTCAAGGTGCCTTAACAATGTGCAAATCTTATTTTTATGTTATGAGTTTATGCTTTTTAGGTAACTCAGTTACCTAAAAAGTATAAAGTCATAACAAAAAAATAAGATTTGCACTTTGTTATTGCACTTTGACAACTAGCTGACAGTCTGTTGACAGCTGCCAATTGTCGAATTATTGTATTCACATCATGTATGAACTGAGTTACCTAAAAAGCATAAACTCATAACATAAAAATAAGATTTGCACTTTGTTAAGGCACTTTGACAGCTAATTGACAGCTGTCAAGTGTCAATTTGGACAATTTGACATCGAACTTGAATTCAGCAACCTCAAAAACATAAACCTAGACATTAAAATCGAAAAAATAAATTATTTAAAAATCTATAAAGACTGCACGAATAAATAAATCTGTGATGGAGCTTTGGAGCTTTCAAGCTCCGTAGCAGCCAAAGTATTGATTTTCGAGCTTTGTGCCCATTGAGACTTTTGCTTGGGATGACGAAACCTAAAACATATCCAAAATTCAAACGATTTGACCATAAGATTATTGCGGGGTCCTTTTCGTGGTTTTAATTCTTTTACAAAAGAAAAAAACAAAACGGCAAATCACATTGTTTATATGCAGTTCTATTTATAATTTATTGACAAACACTTTGATTTTTTGTTTGGTCTAATCCGATGAGCAGAACCCGATATATTGAAGAAATACGAGACAAAAACACGTTGTTCAAAATTAAAACTTAATTTCCAAAA
This sequence comes from Rutpela maculata, assembly GCA_936432065.2. Lineage (NCBI taxonomy): Eukaryota > Metazoa > Arthropoda > Insecta > Coleoptera > Cerambycidae > Rutpela > Rutpela maculata. The sequence continues at coordinate 69,418,810 of OW386286.2, read as the reverse complement.
AACGCTCCACTCCTAAATTGGACGAACCTTTACTGTAGCATCCTGATAACAGACAAATTGCATTTCCATAAAAAAATTAACCGCCCCCCCCCCATCACAATCTTTGAAAAAACTTTTATTCGACTATTTGTGATCCATTATTCTTGTTGGCCTCTGCTTACTGTACAGGGTGTCTCACCGGGAACTGAATCGATCGATATAGAGAAAAGTACGCATCAGAAATTTTTGAAAATTTTGGGAGTTACTAAAGTCAGTGTGGCCAATCCAACTAAAATAATTACAAGCAGCTGGCACTTCCGCTTATACCGGAAGTCGATACCAACTTGCTTATTTTAAATGGAACACCCTATATATTTCAGGGTTTTCGAAAAGAGCGTAAAATTCTGAGTAAAAACATGTAGGATACCCTATGCCTAAATCCATCCGTTTCAGAGATATTTGACATTTTATAGAAAATTTGACAGGTGCAACGGTTTGCAAGAACCGTTATAACTTTCTTCGTGTAAATGATCCTCATTTGCTTCGTGGCACATAAAAAGAACACAAGGAGAACTATGTTCTACAACTGAAATAAATTCAATAATATCATAACAAGTTTTCACGTTACATTTTGTCAACTTCAAACCGCGAAAACTTGTTTAGGTCAAATGTATTTTTTTACGTCAAGTTGTGTAAAATTGAATTCCCTTTTGTCTGATATTAACATTGTGGGGTTTGGTTTTCAACTTTTTGAAATATTTGCGATTTTATTAGAAATTCATGAATTGTTGTAATCATTTCATCAAAATAGCCATGATTAGAAACAATCAGTCATTATCTTATGTCAAAAAATGCCAGCACGTTTAAATTACACCCACGAAGACTTTTTAAATTTGTTTATTATTTATGGAGAATGTGAAAAGGTAATAACAAGAATTGCAGCACATTTGCTAATCGATATCCAGAAAAACGGAAAATAACACTAACACTGTAACATGCGTATTAATCGAATTGAAGATACAGCATGAACTAAAATAGCAGAGATAAGATCAATTTAAAACATGATTCCATTTTAATTTAATAATTGCTCAAAATTCCGCCCTCGAACCTCGACACATTTTTCGCACCTTCGGATTAGTTCCTCATGGGTAGCTCTTCTAATTGAATCCTGTGATATGTTTTGAAATGCATTTCTTACTCTCTGCATACAATCTTCAATGGTTGTTAATGGGCTCTCATAAACTTTATTTTTAATAGTTCCCCAAATAAAATAATCCAGAACAGATAAGTCGGGCGAGCGAGGAGGCCATAAGAAAGGTCCATTATTGGCAATCCATTGATCATAAAAAGTCTTCGTGGGTGTAATTTAAACGTGCTGGCATTTTTTGAAATAAGATAATGACTGATTGTTTCTAATCATGGCTATTTTGATGAAATGATTACAACAATTCATGAATTTCTAATAAAATCGCAAATATTTCAAAAAGTTGAAAACTTTAACCCCACAATGCTAATATCAGAAAAAAGGGAATTCAATTTTACACAACTTGACGTAAAAAAATACAGGGTGTTCCATTTGACTTAAATAAGTTTTCGCGGTTTGAATTTGACAAAATGTAACGCGAAAAACGGAACACTTGGTATGATATTATTGAATTTATTTCAGTTGTAGAACGTAGTTCTCCTTGTGTTCTTTTTATGTGCCAAGAAGCAAATGAGGATCTTTTACACGAAGAAAGTTATAACGGTTCTTGCAAACCGTTGCACCTGCCAAATTTTCTATAAAATGTCAAATATCTCTGAAACGGATGGATTTAGGCATAGGGTATCCTACATGTTTTTGATTCAGAATTTTACGCTCTTTTCGAAAACCCTGAAATATATCCGGTGTTCCATTTAAAATAAGCAATTGGTATCGACTTCCGGTATAAGCGGAAGTGCCAGCTGCTTGTAATTATTTTAGATGGATTGGCCTCACTGACTTTAGTAACTCTCAAAATTTTCAAAAATTTCTGATGCGTACTTTTCTCTATATCGATCGATGCAGTTCCCGGTGAGACACCCTGTATAGTACAATCTCACATGCAATTTTATTTCACATTATAATGTTATTGATGTTATGACTCAATAGTAGTCAGATTTAAAAAAATGTTTTATCAATTTTCTGATATTCATGGAATAAGTTCAATAGGCACGTTGTAAATACAGTGTGTCTTTCTTTAGGTGAAGAGAAATGAAATACGGCATACCGTTTTTGCTTTTAAAGAAATGTATTTAATTATTTCCACATCCACGTGTGGAGTGGAAGTACACTAATCGTAAAAAAATCAAATTTTTTTTATTCAGATAGGCTTAAAATGTCATAAAACGTCGAAATTTTAAGTTTTAGCCAAAAAAAATCTGTCTGTCTATTTGTACATCGGTGGTCTGTCTATAACTATGTGCACACGGTTACTCTGGAACCGTTTATGATATTGACTTGTTGGTACATTTATGTATTTTATACCGAGAACTGGAACTGGATTATATTTTGATCTTATTTCGTTAAAGGGCTGGGGGTAAATGCGGGCAATTAGCAGGTGAAGCAAGCAAGAGTCTATAAAATTGGGATTTAATGTATGAACGAGAAGACAAGGTCTCAACATTTTTTGGCATCAATCACCTCCACTATAACCGCCATTATCACCTCCACCCTATTATTAAAGTGAGTAAAAAAAATAAAATTGTGATTTAGTGTATGTACAAGATCCAAAGGTCTCAAAATTTCTTTTCGCGTCAGCCATCGTAGCATGCAAAGTAGGTATTTACTTACAATTAATCCATGGGGGAAAAGGCAACTTATGAAGATGTATAGCTGGTAAAAAAATGAAATATATTCCTTTAAAAATAAAGACGGCATACACGTGTCTTCATCTAAAGTAGAACATACTATACATAGAAATATTTTAAATGTAAATATGTCTTTGATTTATTATCTTGTATCAACCTCAAAAAATCTAAGGTTAGTAATACATAACTGATTATGGTTCAAGGCATAGTTAGTTAGATTCGGATTAATTTATAATATTTACTACTATTTGAGATAATCTATTAATATTATATTACTTTTCATACCATACACGAAGTGGGTACTAATCAATTTTGTACAAATTTTCAAACAAAAATGCAGCAAAATTAAGGAAACAAGTGGAGCTATTTTTTGGACACTCGTTCACTAAATGAGACTAGCTTTCAATAATAAATATCAAGCTTTGAGAGGAGGTGGGAACCTTTGGTGCCATACTGTTTTTGAAGTAGTTTCCACGAGCACCAAAATACTTGAACTCTATACTCGAATATTATTTATGACTCTACGCGAGTTTCGTATCATCTAGACATGATTAAAACTGTAAAATTCAATTTTAATGATCTTTAGATGATGGCGAAATGCGTCTCGATAGTAGTTTTTATTGTTGTGTGAGGAAACTACCTCAGAGGCAATTAATACCCAACTGATAAGAAAAGTGTATCACGAGTTCCTGAGGATATGATCGTTACTTTTATTTTGTTGAACAAATCAGACTTTTTCAGCTATAATTTGTAAAATATTTTTGTTTTTTTATTTTTCGTAGGCGCTTGACGAAATTTGTACCATATTGCTCAATCAGTCGTTAGCCTCTCGGATTTATTAGGGAGTTTACAGTTAGCGGGAAATGGCCAATGGCCAATACACAAGCAACAAATAAAAAAAGTGGTCTTTTTATGATACTCCAATGGGTAACCCATATGTATTTCGACGTGCTGGACATGAATCAGGTGTCCGTTTAGCTACATTGGCCACCATTTTTTTGTAAATCGCAAAAATAACCTAAAAAAAACGTCATAATTTAGGTTATTTTCGCGATATGAACGAGCAATTGAATGTGAATTTTATGGTAGATACAGTAGCTTCGTGTGCGGAGTCCGGTTACTAACTAGTTAGTGATCAGTTTATATTTCCGTCACAAACCAGTTACCGTTTCTAATGAGTAGCTCCATGTGCGGAGCACCTTAATTTCATTGTTTTGTCGATCATAAGTGACGCTTTACGTACCAGATACTTGTTGCCATTGGCAACGAGTCATTTTTCATAACGCCCCAAGGAAGTAAATTTAGGAAAATTTTCTCTTTTATATAACAAGTATTAAATTAAATGTTTTAACTTTTAGCTCAGACGACAGAGATCATTTTATAGTGAAACCCACAAAAAGTTGCAAACTGAATAATTTTTTTTAGTGAATTCGTGAAAGTGTATAGAATAATATCCTGAAAATTTTACATTCCGCTCGGATGCAGAACATAAAAAAAAGTGAAAATAAAAATTTTATCAATTTTTTCAAAATTTTTAAATTAGGTCGGGCTAGAAAAAACAAAAAATACAAGTGGGTAGACCACGTGTTTCTGAACAAAAAATGTTCTAATAAAATTTATCTTTAAAACCACGGTTTTCCCGGAAAAAAATAGTGAAGTAACTTTGTCACTCTGCTCGGCCAAGCGCACGGTTAAATGCATACTACCGAACCTCTAAAAATTCTTAGCAGTTCTATCGAGTAAAATAAAGCTTTTTTCTCTTTATGATTACACATTTTTAACATTTTTCTTAATGAATAGGAAGATAAATAGTGAGTATGGAGGGAAAATATATAATTATAAAAGCATACACAGACACCACACAGCCGCTGAATCGCTCGCATGAATTTTTACGTGCCTTTACTGTATTGTATTTATTACAGATACACCTATCCACATTTCAGCTATATCCATTGAATTCCTTATACATTTGTTAATGTATTGAAAAAGTTCCAGAATTTATATTCAAAACAATCAAAGATATTTTCATAGTTATAAGGATAATATCGTGACAATTGCAATTTCTTATCATGATATGATTAATCATATTTTCGAAAAAATGCATAAAAGTAAATGAATTTGTGTTTGAACATTCAAAAAGTATACCTTTTTCAGAAATAGAGATATTTTATTTTTTCCAATGGGCCAATTTCTCGGCAAGTTACAGCCTCCAATATACAGTGTGTCTCACTTTTCATCACTACACCCCAATATCTCGGCCATTTGTTGATCGATTTAGATCAAATTTGGTATACTTCTTTTGTTTCAAATTGTGATTAAAAAGTTACTTAAAAATTTTTTTTTCGAAATGAAATACGCCTTCTATGATCAAAAGAAATGGGCAAAAATTAGGAATTTATATTAGCGATTGAGATAGGGTTTTTGTTTTTACAGAATCTTGTTCGGCATAACATAAAACCCCTGTATACCAAATTTCGTTGAAAAATATTCATTCCTCTACAAAAAAATCATATCTAAGATTTCAATAATAATCATCCTACTATTCGAGTTATTTATTGTCGGATATTTACATAACTTGGTAGTCGTGTAATAATGATGCTAATTAAGCATTAGGACACATTTTTTTATCCAAAACACTATTATGAAATGAAATATTTGAAAAATGGTGGCTATTTTTTAAAATACTTAGAACTCGGCATACCAATATCTTTGTTAACATGAAGTGCTTTGGAATGGATTTGACAATTCTTATTTTTTCAATTTTATCAGCAATAATTAATTGTTGTGCAGCCATGTTTCAGTTTAATTTGATATTCGATATAATTGTCAAATCTATTCCAAAGCACTCCATGTTAACAAAGATATTGGTATGCCGAGTTCTAAGTATTTTGAAAAATAGCTACCATTTTTCAAATATTCATTTCATAATAATGTTTTGGATAAAAAATGTGCCCTAATGCTTAATTAGCGCCTTTATTACACGACTACCAAGTTATGTAAATATCCGACAATAAATAACTCGAATAGTAGGGTGATTATTATTGAAATAGATATGATTTTTTTGTAAAGGAATGAATATTTTTTAACGAAATTTGGTATACAGGGGTTTTGGGTCATGCCGAACAAGATTCTGTAAAAACAAAAACCCTATCTCAATCGCTAATATAAATTCCTAATTTTTGCCAATTTCTTTTGATCATAGTGGGCGTATTTAATTTCGAAAAAAAAAAAATTAAATAACTTTTTAATCACAATCTGAAGCAAAAGAAGTATACCAAATTTGATAAAAATCGATCAACAAATGGCCGAGATATTTTATTAAGAAAATCATCAAGCAATTAAATTAAAATGATTTGAGATGTATTTTTTTTAATCCACATTACTACAACTTAATAAACCATAATAATCATAAAGTGTACATACTTTTTAACAGTTCTCAATGAAGCAAGAATTTTTTTGAAGGGCTTTTATTTTTTCCTATATTTTTTATTACGACGATTGAGTTCGGGCGTGATAATATATATCCCAATGGGCACACGTACGTTTAATAAACGTTAAAAAAGGATTAAAAACCACACGTTGTTCTAGGGTTTTTAGCAACGGTTGATTCAACGAAAAAATGTCGCGCGGAAAAACGTTCTTATTAACCAAATATAAACGTCTCTTTTAAACATCATAGATAACGATTGAATAACATTAAAAAGCACGATAAATATTCGTTAATATTCAACATTTATGAAACGAAAGTAAATGTAGAATATAAACGTTTTAATAACGTTAAATATTCACTAATTATGTACGTTAATTAAACGAAATTAAACAGGCTCTAGGTCTCCATTTTCCAATATACATATATATGATAAATGTTACAGGATGAACCGCCATGTAGATGAATGGACAATTAATAGGTTAAACACCCGCTGGGTTTTATCATAAAACCAGTGGGCGCTTAACCTATTAAACAGATAGCATAAAACTCTTGTATGCTATCTCGGCCAAGCCGCAGAATAATGTGATCTTTAGCCTGATCGTTATAAGATCCATCCAAATAAATCGATCCTCCCTGAAAGAATGTGAACATTGCAATCTATGTTATATTTATTTTATATAAATTCATAAGAATATAAGATGAAGCATGAGTGATTATTGTCAGTGGTTTGCATGTTGCGCCATCTACAAATAATTTCTGCAGCAAACTACGTGGTAAAGTAGGCAAATTTTATGCATTAATATAGCTGAGTAGAAAAACGTCAAAAAAACGTCATCATCTACCACTTATTTTACCTCTAGATTTAGAACGTCAGTGCATTTTAATAAGTTGAAAGCATCAGTTATTTTAACATTGTATATATTTTTTTTCTTTAAATAAAAAATATTTCAATTGCTATGTTTGATTAATGTAATAAAAAAACCGTTTAATTTTCACGTTTCATAACCGCGGGTTGTTACAATTTCTCATATTGTGAACGTGTATTATACGTTAATATATCAGTAAAAGACACGTTGTAATTAAAACGTTTTATTTAGTATTCCCTTCCACTACAGGTTGGGAATGTGTCCAGGAGTAACGTATTTTACAGGTTTTATTTAAATTTAAAATTTTACAGCCTAATTTTATACGTTGATATAGATTGGTAGAAAAACGTTTAAATAACGTAATCTTCTACCATCTATTTCACCTGTGGATTTAAAATTCTCTTGCATTTAGGAAGTTGGAAACAACAGTTATTTTAAGGTTGTAAAAAATACGTTTTTTTTTCTTTAAATAAAACGTTTGAATCGCCGTATTAAATATACCTAATAAAAAACATTAAACTTTTTCGTTTCAGAAACGTTACCTTTAGCGAGTCGTTAAAACTCCTTACATTATAAACGTGTTTTATACGTCATTACATATTTGTGAAAAAAACGTGCTTACTAAAACGTTTTATTTCAGTATTTTCTTCTACTAATGGTTAAAAATGCGTGTAGTGGATACGTATTTTAAACGTCTTATTTAAACGTTGAAATTTTCAACCAAATGTAACGTTGAAAATTTCAACGTAAAACGTTTAATCAACTACTACAATGTTTTAAAAACGTTTAATAAACGTACGTGTGCCCGTTGGGATATAAGTATATTTTTCCGACCCATCCTTTGCTAAAAAGCATCAGAAAGCTACAATTTCCATCTTTTAAATGAACCAACACTCACATAGATTGAACGAATTCTGATTTAGTGACATGTAATTTAGTGCGTCGGTGTCACAGTCATGCGTATTCAAGCGCGTGCACGCATGGATCTCGCTCCGAATTACAACGTTACACTTACTATTTTTTTCCGGGAAAACCGTGGCTTTAGCGATAAATTTTGTTAGCACATTTTTTGTTCATAAATACGTGATCTATCTATCTGTATTTTTTGTTTATTCCTAGCTTGACTTAATTTCAAAATGTTGACAAAATTGATGAAAAAAAATTTTTTTTCACACTTTTTTATGTTATGCATCCGAGCGAAAGGCAAACTTTTCAGGATATTATTCTACACACTTTCACGAACTCATTTAAAAAAAGTTTACAAAGTTTGCAACTTTTTGTGGGTAAATACACTTCCACCAATTTTCAAAACTTTCTGAATTTTGTCCGATAGATTACAATTATTTTACTGAACTATATGTATTATAAGAAGGACGTGCTGTGTGCAGAAAAGCATTTTATCTAGGCTTGCAAAAAATATACTTTTCGAACGACCTTTCCTTTAGGTGATTTTAGGAAAGAGATTTATCTTTCATGTCGTGTTAAATAATAATAATGTATCTTAATTAGCTAAATAAGCTACAATTTATTACAAAGCATATTATAGAAAAGTACGTTATCTACTAGCTTGATTTTAAGTTTATACAGGGTGTTTCGAAAAGATTGGGACAACGCTTAGCCGTAGATACTTGACATCAAAACAAGTCGATTTAACTCAAAAAGTAGTGGTCTAACTCTTTTCGTTTTCAAGATACAGGGTGGCAAATTAAAAAAATTGTATTCGTAATTTGTCTCTATCTTGGAGACTATTATATGTATCTACTTCAAAGTTGATAACGACATATTTTTCAGGTCGCTAATTATAATGGCGATATTGCCGATGCCATATTTTATAGATGGCGATAGTTACAGGACTTTTACGTGGCACTTCGCAATTTAGTTACCTAAAGAAAAGGTGTACTTGTTTAAACGCGATAAAATGCACCCTTTCAGAGAAATACGCGATTTACAACTTTGTCACACACCAGTTCGAAGAAATTCAACACCCCGGGTGTTTTGAAAAGATTGGGACAACGCTTAGCGTAGACTCTTGACATCAAAACAAGTCGATTTAATCCAAAAAGTAGCGGTCTAACTCTTCGTTTTCAAGATACAGAGTGGTATAATAAAAAAAATGTTTTCGTATTTTGTCTCTATCTTGGAGAATATTATATACATATCTACGACAAGCACTATTGACGATTTCAAGACATCGTACTTGACGTACACCTACTAGGTAAGAAGCCGCTTTTAGGTACAATTGAATTTCCTCGAACTGATGTGTGATAAAGTTGAAAATCGCGTATTTCTCTGAAAGTGTGCATTTTATCGCGTTTAAACAAGCACACCTTTTCTTTAGGAAACTAAATTGCGTTTCGATTATACTAGAAGACGATGTCCAAAACCTTACCTCAAAAAAGTTATGGCTAAAAGTGTCGCGTAAAAGTCCTGTAACTAGCATCATCTGTAAAATTTGGCTTCGGCAATATCACCATTGTAATTAGCGGCCTGAAAAACATGTCGTTACCAACTTTGAAGTAGATACGTATAATAGTCCCCAAGTACAAATTACGAATACAATTTTTTTACTTTGCCACCCTGTATCTTGAAAACGAAAAGAGTTAGACTACTACTTTTGGAGTTAAATCGACTTGTTTTGATGTCAAGAATCTAAGGCTAAGCGTTGTCCCAATCTCTTCGAAACACCCTGTATATAAAAATAACTATAAAATAAGTCTTTGTATTCTAATGCAGCATAACTAATCAAAATTCTTTTTTGATAAACAAACCTATTACATATTGTAATATGTTGCAACCCCTTAAAATTTAAGGTTATGTTGGTTACTAAAAAGTAGTAGTATTTGCACCTACTCGAGAAACCTACCAGAAGTTAGTTCTGGTGACATCTGGAATTATCTAGAGAATGGTGGCGTCATCACAGAAAAATCGAGATCTGTCATTTTTAGGTATAAAAGACCGACCGCATTCTCAGCGAGTAGTTCAGAAGTTCAGAAAGTATAGAAAGTGGGGTTAAGAGTTCAAAGAGAAACAAAGTGATAAACATTGTGTTTTTTAGTCAGTAAAGTGTATTTAAATTAACAATAGTATTGTGAAGTATCCAGTAAATATTTAATAAAGTGTGTTAGTGGACAATCTCTTGTTATAATTTTTGGAACCCACGGATTTTGCAAGGGGTAGTTTCCTAAGGGTGGAAACACGTCACAAATTGGTGTCAGAAGCGGAATTTTATGACAAGAGGAGCTCTGAAGTTGTGCTGGAGTGTTCGAGTTAGCACAGAGGACTCATTTACTGGACATTGTTCGAGGGTTATTTTCGAACAGGAAAATAGTGTTAAGTGCATTTTTGAGACATTGTAGAACATTTTATTAGGACATTAGTGTGATAATTAAATCCTTTGAACTGAGAAGTGATAGAGACACTGAAAAAGACTCATTTAGTGCGTGAAAATCTCTAGAACTTTTCTATTTGGACATTAGTGGAGATTATTAAATTCTCTGAACTGGATAGTGACAAAAGACTCTGGATAAGACTTTTTCGTGCTATTTCGAGATTTGTCTAGGAAGTTCCATTACCGATATTGACGTGACAGTTAAATTTATTTTATTTTAATTTCATCGTATGCCCGTAACAACAAGAAGTATGGCATCCGATAAACAAATACAGGACTTATTCGAACAATTCCAAAAAATGATGGCACAGCAGCGCCAGGAGGAGGAAAAACGGCGTCAGGAAGAAAAAGTCGAACAAGAAAAGCGACGTCAGGAAGAAAAAGAAGAACAAGTAAAACTACGTCAAGAAGAAAGGAACGAATTAAAGAAAATGATGGAAGATCAGGAAATAAGACGTCAGAAAGAAAAAGAGGATGAAGAAACAAGACGTCAGAAAGAAAAAGAGGATGAAGAAACAAGACGCCAAGAAGAAAAAGCCGAATTGAGAGAAATTATGGAAGACCTGAAGATACGACAGCAAGAGGAGAAAGAAGAACAAGAAAAACGCCAGGAAGAATTAAGGAAAATTCTGAATGAACAAATGAAAATACAACAGGACGCTATCATTTCCACTACTGAGGAACTAAAGAAAGAAATCAAAGATGATATGGGTAGCGTAAAGTCTGAAGTTTCTGAAGTCAAGACGGAAGTCAGTCATGTAAAAGAGGAAGTGAGTGACATCAGAGGAAAAATGAGCGAGTTCGAAGGAGAAGTGGAGCGACTTAAACAACAATTAAGAGAGAAAGGAGGCCAGCTAGTAACATCATCGGGTCCTCGATTAAAACCTCCCTCCTTTGACGGCCAAAGCTCATGGACGACGTACAAGAGACAACAGCATCGGCGAATAACTGGGATAACGAGGAAAAGGCTATGGCATTAGTTCTGGCGTTGAGGGGCCAGGCCTCAGAATTACTTCAGACTATCCCAGTGGAGAAACAAAGGGACTTCAAAGTCTTGGAAGCTGCATTGGACTTGAGGTATGGTGATCAACACCTTGCCCAATTATACCAGGCTTAGCTGAAATCCCGGATGCAAAAAGCTGGGGAAAGTTTACAAGAATTTGAAGCTGCGATAGAGAGACTGGCGCACCTGGCGTATCCAAGTGCACCTAAAGAATTCCAGGAACAATTAGCCGTGGGGGCCTTTTTAGATGGTATAAGGGACGCAGAGGTCAGGCGAGTTTTGAGGCTGACAAGACACCAAAGTAGTAGCGAAGCTTTGGTGCGTGCACTTGAAGTAGAAGCCGCCTACAGAGATACTCCAAGGTCGAGAGTGCGAGCTGTGACTCTCGAAGAGTCGCAACCAGAAATGAACCAAAACCCTATGTTGACGGAGATGCAGAAAATGTTTACCAAATTATTGAACAAAGTGGATGATCTTAGGGAGCAGAGAAAACAACAAAATAAAGGAAAGCCGAGTGGAGGTATTAAATGTTACAACTGCGGCAAGGTAGGACACATGAAGCGAGACTGTCGACAGCAGAATTCGGAGAGTCGAGTAAATGCTGTGAATCTTGAAGAGAAGCAGGAAAACAGTACCAAGGGGGTTGTTCTGGCTAGGGAATGCAGTGACCCCAGAGAAATAAAGATTTCCCAGCTTCGAAGAATCGCAAGCAGTCTGCTGTTGCATGGATATGTGAACGGAAGAAAATGTTTGTTTACCATCGACACAGGTACTACGTCATCAATAGTACGGCCAGGATTTATATCGGGCATAAAGATTACCAAGAGGCAAAATGAAGAAGTGATCGTCCGGACAGCTACGGGGGACAGGGCTACGGTTCATGGAGAAGTAGACCTGGGTTTGCAGATTGGGCATTTGAGGTTCGACCACAGGGTCATCATGGCTGACATTACGGATGACTTCATTTTGGGACTGGATTTATTGTTGACGTAGGGAAGCGAATGTTAAGGATTGGGAACGAACAATTTATTCTGTCAAAAGTGAACGACCAATGCGAGAAAAAACCAGGCTGTTGACAACGCAGGCAGTCAAAACTCCTGCATTATGCAGAAAACCAGACAAGGAAGATTGCAAGCGCTACCCTCAGGTGAGAAAATTGCCGAACATGGTTAAAGTCAACACTGTCAAGGTCGATCTTCCAGACAGTTGATCAAAGGAAACTCTGAGGCAAGAGCAATTGCGCGATGTAGAAATCGGACCCATGTTGCGAGCAAAAGAAGAGGGAACGCGTCCAGCATGGAAGGATGTTTCCGACACAGAAGTGGGGCTGAAGGCTTTATGGTCACAATGGGATTCACTTACAGTCGTAGACGGGCTTTTAAGGAGAGCATGGGAAAGCCCAGATGGGAAGCAGGTTGCCATGCGTCTAGTGATTCCCAGGTGTCGTGTACCAGAAGTACTCCAGAAAGCGCACAATAAAACGTCCAGCAGACACTTCGGCATAAACAAGACATTGAGTAGAGCACGGGAACAGTTCTATTGGGTTAATAGTCGCCAGGATGTGGAGGCCTGGTGTCACAAGTGTAAAAATTGTGCTGCCCGTGGAGAACCATTTTCGATGAGCAACTACAGGAATGGAAGTCGAGAACAGCCAAAGAATGATCGAGAGCAGATGAACAGAACTAGTAACCGCTTGAAGGCTCGTTATGATCAGAATGCCAGTACAGGGGGATTCAAGGTGGGGGATCTGGTTTGGCTGTACAACCCACAGCGGAAGGAATGGAGATCCCCGAAATTTCAACCTCCTTGGGATGGACCGTATACTGTTATTACCCGAATTAATAATGTCGTCTATCGTATTCAACGAAACAAAAAGTCCAAGATGAAGATCGTACACTTGGATAGACTGGCGAAGTATGTGAAAGAGGCTGAATTGCCTGACCGGGACGTTTAGGCTTAAGGAGGGGGCAGTGTAATATGTTGCAACCCCTTAAAATTTAAGGTTATGTTGGTTACTAAAAAGTAGTAGTATTTGCACCTACTTGAGAAACCTACCAGAAGTTAGTTCTGGTGACATCTGGAATTATCTAGAGAATGGTGGCGTCATCACAGAAAAATCGAGATCTGTCATTTTTAGGTATAAAAGACCGACCGCATTCTCAGCGAGTAGTTCAGAAGTTCAGAAAGTATAGAAAGTGAGGTTAAGAGTTCAAAGAGAAACAAAGTGATAAACATTGTGTTTTTTAGTCAGTAAAATGTATTTAAATTAACAATAGTATTGTGAAGTATCCAGTAAATATTTAATAAAGTGTGTTAGTGGACAATCTCTTGTTATAATTTTTGGAACCCACGGATTTTGCAAGGGGTAGTTTCCTAAGGGTGGAAACACGTCACAATATTTTAGTGAAAACATTATATTGTATTTCCTTTGGCAAAGAATTAAATATTTGAATTTCCTTACAGAATAAAGATTTTGTTTCCAATAAGTTGTCGTACCTCTCCACTACCATATCATTTACATTACGAGTGTTGTAACTGTGAATATCTCTAACAGAACTTATTTTATCACATAAATATCTTGGAGCCTTGCCATTTTTTACTTTAAATATTAATTGAATTGACTTCAAAACAATACGTTGTCTAACATTCAAAAAATTTACAACATTCAGTATTGTGTCAATAGGAGTATATTTATTACATTTTAAAGTTATTTTCAAGGATTTATTTTGCATCTTTTGTAACTTTTGAATTTCATTGTTATTCAAATATAACTGTAACATTCTTGAAAACATTGATAAATAACTTGAAATTCTACGTAAAAAATATATTTTTTTTTAACATTTTTATTAATATAATCACTGCTACTTTTCAAGGTATTTAATTTCAGATTATCTAATTTTCTATTATTTAATACAATATTTTCTCCCACTTTTAGCTGATTTAGTCTACGTTATTTACCCAGAATCATATATTTACATTTATGAGGGTTTACTTTTAGGTTGTTATCACACAACAAATTAAATATATCATTAAAATCTTGATTAATAATATTAATAACCTCATCTGCAAATAGATGTACACTACAATTACTTCCACGTCCAGTGGAAGTATAGTAACGACAAAAAAATGTTTAAAAATTTTTATTGTCCAAATAGGCTTAAAATGTCATGAAATGTCGAGATTTTAAGTTTGAGGCGAAAAAAAAATTTCTGTCTGTCTGTCGGTCTGTCTGTCTGTCGGTCTGTCTGTCTGTCGGTCTGTCAGTCTGTCTGTAACTTTTTTTGTGCGCACGTTTACTCTGGAACCGTTTATGATATTGACTTGAAATTTGGTACACGTATGTACTTTAACGAGATCTAGAACTAGATTATATATTTTCATCTTGTTCCGTCGAAGGGTTGGGGGGTAAATTAGGGTAAATTTGGGGTAAATGGGTAAATCAAGCAGGTAAGAGTCCATGAAATTGGTATGTAGTATATACAAGAGAAGCTAAGGTCTCAAAAAAATTTTTGGCATTAACCACCCCCATTACCACCCCCACCTCCTTATTAAAGGGGATGAAAAAAAATTGTGATTTAGTGTATGTACAGGAACCAGAAACCTCAAAATATTTTTTTACTTCATCCACCCCCCACTACCACCCCCTATCACCACCCCAACCCCACTACCGATGTGGGGTATCGTTTTATGGGTTTTTGGGGTAGAGGATTTCAAATATTATATTATTAAAGTTCCATAAACAATTATCTTCACATACAAACTTTTTTCGTTGTGAGTGACTTGGATAGAGAATCTGGATGTGGAAGTAGTGATTCCTTGGGCAGCGGTTTTTTTTATTGACTTCACTATGTCATTTATAAGGGCCAGTTGTACGAACTAAGTTGAGCCAAGTTCAGCTTGAACCAAGATCAAAAGCCAAGGTTACCATTGTTACAATAATCGTAACCCATGCTTTTGATCTTGGTTCAAGCTGAACTTGGCTCAACTTAGTTCGTACAACTGGCCCTAAAAAGCGCAAATAATAAAGGTCCCAACAGTGATCCCCGTGGTACACTGAAGTTGTTGTCTATTACACTAGATACACTACTCTCATATTTTGTTTTATGCTTTCCAGTTAAATAGAATTCAATCCATATAAGTAGTACAATCCTCTAATGCCCATTTGTGATAACTTTGACATTAATAACTTTCGATTCACAATTTCAAATGCACTTTTAAAGTCTAGAAAAACTGCAACTATGATTTTATTTTTACCTATTGTCCCTTACCTCTATTGTCCCTTGCCCCCTCCAGTAAGGTGATCTGAAGTGCTGATTCACGAGAATGATTTTCTCTGAAGCCAGATCGATTCTCCATTATGTCGTTGTCCATGCAGTGAATGGTCAATTGTTCTTTTACTACCAGTTCCAATTTTTTTTCATATATTGGCAGCGCATTGACAAATTCTTCACACTTTTTTGTATTCAAGATTTTGAGAATAGATGTAACTACAGTTACTTTCCAATCATTAGGACAAATTCCTTTCTGTATAAAGCTGTTCATAACATCTAAAAATCTATTATCAGTCACTTCAAAGGCAGTTTTTATAATTTTTGTGGATATACCATCACTACCTGATTTATTAGGTAATGCCGATATAATATTTTTAAGATTTGGCATTTCAATAGGTTTAAACTTTGTTATTTAATTTTTTCTTCTGTTATATCTAACTCATACCCATTTTGTTTAGGAATTCTTTGAATAATAGCATTAAATCTTTCTGCGATTTCAACTTCGTTTTCTATTCATTGTTGAACTGAATTTCTGCTGACTGGTATTTGTTTTGGCATATTCTCTTCAGCGTTTTCTACTTATTCTTTGTATCACTTTTACGATTGTCATTTGTTTGTTCATAGCATTTCTGTTTTTCTCTTCTAATAATGATGTTACCTCGTTCCGTTTTTTCTTATACAGGGTGGTTCGCGAGTAATGTGCCATAGCCTAATGGCAGATAGAACATTTCAAGGCGAGTCTAGATCAGCACCGAAAGAAATGTTTTGGCCACTGGTTAAGAAGATACAAGGTTTTATGCATTTGGTCTGAAAATTCAAAGAGCCTACATCTCTGCAACGGTTGGATGTAATCGAATCAAATTTACCAGTAACATTCCTCAGCCGAGACTTATCAGAACGGCATACTTGGTTTTGGAAAATCCAGGGCCAAACTCGGAAAAAATCTGCCCTCCTCATTTTTGACAAAAAAGTACATTTTTCTATCGCATTTCTGAAAAAACTATTAGTCGATTCGGAAACTGATTCAATTTTGACGGCACACCGAAAGGGGTTCGGCAAAAAAATCACAAAACAATTTAGTGCATCACGACTAACACTTTGACCGGGCATTATCTATGGAATGGTTTCATAGAGTCTATATTCAAATGCTTCAGATCCGTATCTTTTCTAAGACTTCACATAGTACATAGCAAAAAATTTTCCTACCCGCCAAGAAAAATACAGGGTCGTACTTGTGAAATTTTTTATTTGTTCCGAACTATGCTGCCCTCCTAAGCCAAAAAGACGTATCTCAAGGTTTCACTGTTTTGAGATATAAGGCATGTTTTGAATTTATCGAAATCGCGTCAATATTTTCAAATATTTACTAATATTCTTTTTGTAGTTGTACTAAGGTAGAGGTTAATAGTGGTGTAGTTATGAATTTATATTAATTAGGTTACTAGTTTTTTTTACAACGAGATACGTCTAATTGGCTAAATCGCTTAGGTTTTCTCATATTTTTTTAGATACGTCAAACTTTGTTAGCACTTTAAAAATACTTAACGATTGAAATACGTTTATTTCGCTATGGAAATATATAGAAAATAGCTCCAGCTATCCTAAGGTATAAAAATATGCATTTCGGCCAAAACCTGAGATACGTCTTTTTGGCTTAGGACGGCAGTATGGTATCTAATCTGTCTATCTAAAAAGATAAAATCTGGATTATGAGCATAATCTAGAAGAAGCATACACAAATAAATGTGATAACACTTTGCAACATTACCTTTTCCCACAGTTGGCGGCTGAAGATCAAAGGTGAACGAAAAATAGCAACCAGCCAAGCTCAGTGGTTGGGTCGAGGTTCGAGTCGTTTAAAAAACTAGTTTTGGACACCAGCGTATTCAACAATACTTCAACAATATTTCTATGCAAGAACAAAACAAATAAGTTGTGATATTCTGTAAATTTTTACAATCAAACTCAGGTATTTAAAAAAATTAAACGTAAAAAAAAACTTTTTTAAAAACAAGATTTTATTATTTGGGTGTACTAAAACGAAAAAAATAAAAATTAAAAAAAAATTAATTGTCTTAAAAGCTTGTCGCGCGCGAGAAGTTCATACAGGCATTATTTTTTTTTTGACAGATTGTTAAGTACCTAAGTAAGTGTTTTTTATTTCTAGTCACGCGACAAGCTTTTGAGACAATTAATTTTTTTTATTTTTTTTTTTTCGTTTTAGTACACCTAAATAATAAAAGCTTGTTTTTAAAAAAGTTTTTCTTACATTTAATTTTATTTTTAAATTTTTAGCCACGCCTTAATTAGTTTTATATATTCATTGCGTCGTTCCTATCCGATATAAAACTTATAGTTTAAACCGGACCCTTCACCATTTCTTAGAATGCAACGTATGAGCGAATACACTATACGATCAAATTATAGTGTTAAAACTAAAAAATTTTGTCCGCCATCTTAGGGCGTCCGCTATATTGAATTTAGTGTGACGTCATTTTATTTTCGTATTCTTCTCAGCAAACCCTTTCATTTGATACCTATATCATGGGGTGCATAAAAAATAACTGGTCCGCCATCTTTGGGAGCCCATCAAATTGGATTTAGAATGACGTCACTTAGCTAACCATGCATTGTGATTCAAACTAAACGTATATGCAAAATTTCAGCTCGATCGGTTGGGGATAACTGTTTTAAAATTGACTTGCAAGATTTGAACTAAATAAACAATCTAACATACATACAAAGCAAGTTATATAAAATCTTGTAAAAACAATATAATTAATAATCGTACTAGCGATTTTTTTATGTAACATCTGAATACATCCCTGTACTCAGCACCCTTCTAACTGGGTATGTACCAAATTTCATAAAAAATACGAATTAATAAAAAATTTTTTGATAAATTTAGAAGTGAAAATATTAGTGTGCATTTATTACTGCAGACACAGTAAGTCATGGAATAAACATAAAAAATAAATAACAAAATTAATTCTAATAAACAATGAAAACATAATGACGCTAATCATGCCGCAGAAATCACATGGAACCAATAATAATGGCATGCAGTAATCGTAACAAGGAAGTAATATTTAAACACTAAAATAATTTTCTTAACAGCAATAAATGTAATGTAATAAATAAAGATTATAAAGGAAAAACTGAATTTTTGAAACTTTCACCAAACCACCGTTCATTGTAATACATTTGTCATATCTGTTTTTAATATTATTTGACGCTCTTCTTAATTGTGTCGGGTTAATTTCTAGGCATGCATTCCTTATTCTAGCTCGGAGGTCTTTAATAGTCGGGGGTCTTGTTTTATATACCTTTTCCTTAATAGTACCCCACAGAAAAAAGTCCATTGGTGTTAAATCCGGTGATCTGGGCGGAAATTCAATTTCGAATATTACTTTTGACTGCTGATTTAATATGGCCTATATGACCTGGTGTCTAAGCTAATCAAACTTGTTTTTCTGTGGCACATGTACTTGTTTTGGCAAGATATTGCCAAAAATATAATCTTAAAAAAAATGGAAGCAAAAACTACAAAACACTAAAAAAAAAATTAAACTAAAAAACTTAAAACTAGGTTAAATGAATGACGCCTGAAGGCGTCATGAACTCTGAAAGGTAGTAGGGA
Organism: Rutpela maculata; assembly: GCA_936432065.2. NCBI lineage: Eukaryota > Metazoa > Arthropoda > Insecta > Coleoptera > Cerambycidae > Rutpela > Rutpela maculata. The sequence goes on along the minus strand of OW386286.2, from coordinate 69,399,404 downwards.
GATCTCGCCTTCAGACGTCATCAGCAGTCAAAGGGTTAATGCGGTCACGAATGGGTAAACTGTCTAGTGCTTCCGAAAATCCATAAATTGAAATCTATTTAAATTGCCTTCAAAGGAGAACGGACCAATAATTTTATTATGGAGTATCTCGCACCACACATTTAATTTTAGTGAATATTGTCTTTTACAATTGATAACCCATTGTGGGTTTTCTTCTGACCAGTAGCGAGAATTTTGGGACGAAACCGTACCACCGTTGGTGGTGAAAGTGGCTTCGTCGGTATCCATTTTTTTTTTTAATGAAATTATCATTATTGGGGTATTCTCATTAAGCCCATAAACAAAATTCCAAGCTTCTACCTTCATCTCTGGGCTCTAAAGTATTCAAAAACTTTGGTTTGTATGGTTTCAACTGGTTCTTTAAAGACATCTTCTAATAGTTTCGCTTGGAATATGTAAATCTAGACTGGCACCTCTTAAAGCTGGAATTAGGACTGTTACGAAAATATTCCAAAATTTGATCATTATCATTATGCTCTGCCTCTGATAATATGTTTTTATACGGAACCGTGTCATTGAAAATTTTATTTATATTGTATACAATGGTATTACTGACTGTTGGTCCATTGGGATGTCTAGTATTGAATTTCTTAGTTGCTTCTCTTGCCGAACGAGCGTTATCATCAATCAGACGAACTATTTCAATTTTATTCCTCAAATTTAGTTCCATAACAGATATCACTTATTTTTACAAATATTTAGCACACAAAACTTATTCACACTCTAAATGACAGTGAACAATATTGTTTGATTGTTTCAATAATTGCCTTTTCATGTAGACACCGAAGGAAATAATAACTTCGTTTGCAAGTCTAGAAAAACAAGTTAGCAGAACGTACTTTTTAAATAAAGCATTATTTTATACTGAACTCATTGTCATTATTTACTGATTTCGTGTGGCAAAAAAATATTTTCTAAAATCGCTGAAAGGGTGAAAGACAATGCATCATTCACGAAAATTGAACCTCATTTTGATGAATCAGTAATATGATTAGAATTAATTTTGTTATCTGTTTTTGATGTTTATTCCATGACTGCAATAATAAATGCATACTAATATTTTCATTTTTGAATTAACCCGCAAAAATTTTATTGATTCATATTTTTTTATGATATTTGGTACATACCCATTTAGGAGGGTGCTGAGGATGTATTCAGATGTAACATAAAAAAAATCGCTAAACGATTTCTTGACTTTTAGCCCCTACAAATATCGCGGTAGGCAATGATTATTAAAAATAAAATACAACTTTCATGAGGATGTCCAGACTTGAAATGGGTCACACTGTATGTATTTTTATGTTACAATCGATACTAATTTACCTTTTTGTTTGTTTCAGAAAAATGAATTTGAATGGTCACCTCAAGTAAGCATAAGAATGAACATTATGCCAACTTGTAAAAAAAGTATATACAACATTTCATGTCTCTTAAAATCAGAATAAATGCAACAAGAGTAATCGATAGGATTAAAGGTATTTGCCAAAAATTAAAAATGGAGGTCAGTGCCCACCATCAAATGAGTGACGAATACACGGAGCTGTATGGTCGCTTACCACTTAAACTACACCTAGCTTACGGCATTGGCCACGTTTTAAACGATGTATGTGCATCAATGTGGTTTACATACCTATTGGTATTTTTTCACTTAGTTCTGGGATTTAGTAACTGGGAAACAGGATGCATGCTTCTCGTAGGACAAATAGCAGATGCCATAGCAACACCGTTCGTCGGCTACCATTCTGACCAGTCTGACAATTTTTGGTTTTGTGGATACGGCAGACGGAAAACATGGCATTTATTTGGAACGATCTGCGTTCTGGGTGCGTTTCCCTTTATTTTTTCCCCTTGTATCGGCTGCAGCGATACTGATGGGAATATACATAATAAAGCCGCGCAAATATTTTATTACTGTATGTTTATAATAATATTTCAGTTCGGTTGGGCTGCCGTACAAATATCTCATTTATCTTTGATACCAGAGTTGACGCCGAATGAGCATGATCGAACTAAATTAACGGCAATTCGATACTGCTTTACTGTAATATCTAATGTACTAGTCTATGTTGTAACATGGATAATATTGCACATAAACGATGGAGAATCCGTTAAAATCGGACCTAACGACGTAAGTAAGTTCCAGTATGTGGTATGGTCTGTTTTATCTGTGGGAACTGTCTGCTCGCTCTTATTCCACATACTTGTTAAAGAAACCAGCAGCGATGGTTCCAACAACGTACGAGGAGGCCAACTGAGAACTAGTGTACGGGATTTGCTTACGAACTTTAGAGTTTACCAAGTAGCGTTTATTTACATGACATCGAGACTGTTTGTTAATTTGACACAAGTATTTATTCCTCTATACCTGCATGAAACTCTTGACATGAAAGCGAGCTCGTTAGCTTTAGTGCCGTTGGTAATGTTTATTGGTAGTTTTGTTACTTCCATGTTGATAGAAAGAATAAATCGTTATTGTGGCAGAAAAATAACGTATTCAATCGGTGCAGTGCTAGGTATTGCAGCGTGCATTTGGATAAAATTTGGGGAAAACATCGACCTTTCCTCTCGCTATATTTACATAATAGCACTTCTGCTGGGTTCGGGAGGCTCAATTATTCTAGTCTCAAGTTTGGGTGTGACGACGGACTTAATAGGTGAAAAAACTGACAGTGGAGCTTTTGTCTACGGTATAATGAGTTTTACAGACAAGTTAGCAAACGGTATTGCCGTTGTTATTATACAGGATTTGCATAAGGATACGGATGGAAACATAAATTACTATAGAGATATTTTAATGAACGTCTGTGGAACATCAGCTTTTCTAGGAGCACTTGCTGTGATATGTCTTTTTACTAGGAGTAGAGCGCGTAATCTAAATTATGAAAGCGTTCCTAATTACAATTCCATTAATTAAAATTTAGTCAATTTGATGTTAGAAGAATTTGCCAATGTGTAACATATTGTAAATTGTACGTATATTTTTGTGATTTATACACTTTTGTATTATAAGTTTGATATCGGCTATCTTTTTAGTGGCATTATGTGATGTTGATGTAAGTAGTATATTTTTATTAAGTGATATTTATTTACAACTTTACTAATATTGTTAGCTGGTTTATTTATTTCTGATATGAATATAAATATTGTGTTGAAAGTATACAGATTTTCTATAAAGTAAGCTTCCCTCTGCTATTACACAACACATTGGGTGTGTGCTCTATTTTCGCTCAGCGCACCAGCACTCAGTTTCGCTGGTAAGTCATTTTTAATAGGTTAAATCTGCAGGGAATCGATTTTAATATCAGCTTTTTGAAGGAGGGAGATTCTGCTCTCAAGATGGTACAGTTGGAACTTTATTAAATTCTAAAATTACAATTGAAAATTGAAATACATATATGTCAGTTGGTCTGTACGTACGCACGGAAATACTATACAGGACGCAATTCTTAACGGATCCACTTGATTTTTTTTAATCGCTTCGTCAATTAGAATAGATCCCTATTGATCCACATAATGATCCGTCGAGTAGTTTAATTCATTTAAATAATTATTTAATAGGAGTCACGAGTTTTTGCGGTCCATTTCTTACGTTCTCGGCGTCCATTAGTAAATATTTTTTCATTTAACTCGCTCCAACGGGAAACTCTTTCACCTTTCCAAATAGATGACAGGCATATCGAGATTAAATAACGATTAATGCTGGAGATAGCTTTTTTATTTGAAACTTTTTTCTAGGATTAACAGTTCTCGATAAAAAGGCATTTGAAAGTACGGAACGGTCTCGCGGTTTATTAAATAATAAATAATCTAAAAAATTCTGCTCCAAGGACTAAACCTATCATGCCTTAAAAGTATTTTTCTGTGCTGAATCCGAATTTTCAATTAAAAAAATTTTCTACCTCGTAGATTTCGAGTAAATCCCGGTTTTTATTGTCAAAAAAACGTATTTTGACGATAAAAACCGGGATTTACTCGAAATCCACGCGGTAAAAAATTTTTTAAATTGAAAATTCGAACCCAGCACACAAAAATACATGAGGAATCATAGGTTTAGTCCTTGGAACAGATTTTTTTTTTGTAGACCTGTGCACAAAATGCACCTGTGCTGTGGACAGATCATTCCTTATGTATTTTTGTATGCTGAATCCGAATATTCAATTTAAAAAAAAATTTACCGCGTAGATTTCGAGTAAATCCCGGTTTTTATCGTCAAAATACGGTTTTTTGACAATTTTTGAAGTTTACTCGAAATCTACGCGGTAGAAATTTTTTTTAATTGATAATTCGGATTCAGTACAAAAATACTTAAGGCATGATAGGTTTAGTCCATGGAGCAGAATTTTTTTTTTTTTTTGTAAACCTGTGTTATCCGATTGATTGATTGATTGATTTACCAGCGTGCGGTAGGCATTTCTGCCACTCCCAAGGATTATACAGCTGGGCCTGCTACGTCCACGCTGGGTTGGACTAGGGTCATGCTTGTTGCCAGGAGCGAGTGCCACATGGCGCAGGGTAAAGGAATGTGGGATGGGAGGTGTAGGTATTTGTGAGATGCGTTACCGCATTGTATCGTGAGGGAGCGTTTAAGCTCCCTTTTTTGTGTTTTTGGTTCGCCTTCTTTTTCTGAGTCTTCTGATTCCTCGGTTTCCGATGCTGGGTTAGATTTGGGTCATGCTTGTTGTCAGCAGCGAGAGCCACATGACGCATGGTACAGGAGTGTGGGGTGGGCAGTGTAGTTGTTTTTGAAATGCTTTCCCGCGTTGTGTTCGTGATATTTAATGTTAATGCTCCTCTTTTTTGTATTTCTGCTTCTACAAATCTTCTTCTTCTTCTAAGTATTCTGATTCCTTGGTTTCTGGTTCTGGTAGAGTACATATCACTGCGATTTTTTTTTGCGGAATTCATTTTATTTTTCTCCTTGCTTTTCTTTCCCAGTATGTTTGGTAGTTTGTTCATGATCTTCTCGGTTGTTATTTTCCAATTTATTTTTATCGACCTGTTCTGAGCAATTATTTAACTAAACTGACAATAAATGCACTACCGCCAACTTTAAGTCAATCTGTAAAACTAATTTTCCTGCTAAAATATTTGAAGCAATTGATTTATTATGATAATAGACTTAGCTAACATAAATCTTGTTGCATTGAATGTTAATAATTATTAATTGTTGCAAACAATTTCTTAACAAAAATTTGTATTTTTCATAATTATCAAATAGAAAATAAAAAAAGCAAAAGAATATTTTTTTATTTCTTTATTTTTTATATCCATTCGTTTTTTTTGTTTGTTTTGACCCATTAACGAACTAAAATAGAAGTAATTTTTTTGTGAAAATCAGGGACACTGCCTATTTGGTAGAGCAACTTGGGTGTGCACTTTTGGATTTACCAACAATTTTCAAGAATAGGCTTGTTGCATGTACCGCATATTTTAAATTAATTTATATATATATTAATATAGTGTTACTAAACATTAGCAATTATCGAATCTGTTTTCATAATTTCTAACTGGAAAGTATTTAAATCACCGACTAATATCCGGGAGAAGGGGCAAATCTGAGAAAACACACATATTGGACTTTGACGTCATGTAACACAAAATACTGACAACTGTGTAGCTCTGCGAGTGCAATGGTTCGGACATATAGTGGAGTGAAATCGACCTAGGAATGTATCGTTTATTTTTTTTACGTAGGACCAGAGAAGAGCTTGTAGATCTTATAGAGTAGGTTATCTGGGACCTTTAATGGGCAATTACGATATTGTTCTGTGGTGCAGGACTTTTTTATTTCGAAAAATCTTCAGAAATTGACTGTTTAGAAGATTCTTTTTTTTTAAATTTACATCGCCATATCTTGAAATCTAATTGAGCTCTCAATCTGATTTTTTTTAAACTTCTTCTGTATCTTGGCTTCAATCGTCTCGCTGCATGTATATGAAAATTTTCAAAAGTAAAAAAGTTTTTCGCTTAGTCAAAATATGAGTACATTTTTAGCGAAGTAATAGTCGAATTATAAGTTCATTGTTGTTTAAAAACAAATAATAAACAATAATCCATAGAAACAAAAAGACCATTGGAAGCACTTATTTGCGTACTTGAATTTAAAAAAAATTCAGATCGATAGCTCAATTAGATTTGAAGATATGGCAGTGTAAATGTTAAAGAACATGATTTTTATAATCAGTCAATTTCTCAAGTTTTTTTCGAAATAGAAAATATCTGTACCACAAAAAAATATCGTAAATAGCCATTTCTTATGTAGAATTGTTCACTTTATAAAAACTATAAGGTCTGGGCTGGTTCTACGCTAATTTTTTTTCTGGAGAACGGAGAGATTTTTATAGTCTGTATCGCTCCACTATCAAGCTATTACAAGGGCAACGTCCATGAATAGAATTAATTTAAAATGTATACTAGCGCTGTTGCTGTGGTCTGTTACATGACGTCACGCGTTGTTTGCGCACCTAACGGATTTATTCAAACTTTAATGTTGAATACTGTCTGTAAAAGAAAAAATAAGAACAAATCCTTTACACACTGTGTTTTGTATTAAGTAAAGATTCTAAAAATGCTAAAATTATATTTTGTGCAACAAGCCTATTGCAAGTTAATTTATGAAATTTTGGCCACTAGTATTGAGCTAAATTATGGAATTTTATTTGAAAAGAATTTTCATTCTAAATGTAATTCTAAGATTTAAGGACATTTACAAAAATTTGTGATTGTGTCCTCCAATCTGTAAACTTTTAATTCTCTCTTTGAAAGGCAAGAGGTATCATATCTGACGATTAAGCACGTCATTGTTTGAGATAGGTGAAATACCTGTTATATACGGGAACTAAAATAAATGGCAGAAGGAAACCTATATACTATTGTACGCGCATTTGTACTTTCTCCTCTATTCAATAGTTATTCAGTTTAAAATTAATATAATTTTGAGAGCAACACGTAAATTTTACAACGGTAAATGCGTTCTGTAACTGATTGGCTCTACATACAAAGCAAGTAACAAATAACATCGACAATCCATAGAGAGCGGGCAGTACCTTGGATCACTCCAATCCAATAGGCTTTAAATGGCCCTATCTTGACCTATATTACATATGCACATAAGTATAGTCATTCCATATTTACAGTGGATGCTTTATTTTTCTACGCCATATTAAATAATAAATTTAATGTATACAACGTGATCTACCATGACGTGGAAAATTTAACAGTGGGTTGTCCCCACCGAAAGGAGTTAAGAAAATGAAAAATGAAAAAAAAATAACCAAAAAAATTACTTTATTTGTTTGTAGAAATGCGCCGCCAATGTCTAACCAATCTGACGTAACGCGGTACAACCATATCCCTTTATCAGACTTGGAATTGACACTATTGACACCAAAACTATAGTGGGTAGAAGTGACTTTTTGGTTATAATCAAATCACACTACAAAAATAGCGAAATTAATCGAAAAGACATTGACCCTATGCTAGTGAACTCTACACAACAAGTAGATATAAGATATATTTACTTAAACCCGTCAATAACACAAAAACACCAAATTCGGCGGTGCTTTGTACTAGCCGGTGTCCTGATTGTCCGATTGAAAGCAAAGAACGCGACACTTTGACCGCACTCGTCGGCTTCACTTTCTATGCCAATTAAGGAAACGTAAACGTTTCCAATATGTTCTTTCACAAGTAAGTTCGTCGCCCTATTACTGACCGAGTCAATAACAGTAGTGTACCTTCGTAAATTTTAACCATTTTTAATATACTAAATTACCTCGGGCACTCTAAAATTTTGCAGGGGCTTTCCCACATTGCAGACGTACACCATTTTATTTTACGCATATCATGGTAAATCACGTTGTATAGATAAAACATCACTTTTATGTAAAGTATGTTCCGGCATGATTAAAATAAGAGATGGCAAACCTGTTATAATTAAGATTTCTAACTCTTCTAACTAGAAAAGCGCTGTCTTTATTGTCTTGTTTACCGCGTTAAAACTTGGATAGGTACAGAGTTGAACTTTGATTTTATCTGTCAATGTCGTGAAAGGCGTGCAATGCGTTCACCAATATATAAGATATTCCTATCTTGACAGTAACAATACAGAGTAAGATTTTTTAGTTTACCAGAAACGGTATCAAGTTTCTATTAACACCACCTTTAAACCTCTAGTATTATTGTGATAATTGTAATACACAAAAAATTTAAATCCGGCTCTGTAATACTCTTATCAGCATGTAATAACGTCGACTTTGATATTTTTATGGGCAATTTTTGCAGCCTTTTTCATGTGCACTGTAAAAATGGTGTACTATATATGGGATTTCCGCCTACACTGAAAAAAGTACTTATGTAATTTTACGTGCTTCTTCATGTAGATCTGTGACCAGTGATAATGACTAGAATTTCACAGACTGGATGTAAAATTACACCATTGTTGTCTATAAATTTACACGAGGGCTAGTAGATTTGCACTCAGGGTGGATAATTATTGTAATTACATTGTAATTTAATAAGACAGTTGACGCAAAATCACATTAGGACAGGAATAAATTCGCAAGTTTTGTATATTTCCATGTGGCATGGATTTTTTTATGTATTTGTAGCGATTTCTTATTACATTATTCTAACAGTAAAATTCCATAAATTCTAATGTAACGAGGCTGTAATTTTACGTGCACTTTTTTCAGTGCAGTCCGGTTCCCTGTATTTTGAATAACATTCTTGTGTAAGAAGTTACATCTTGTGTATTACTAGCATAAGTTTTGTGAAGAGAAATCAATTATTCTGTATTTCTTAATTGAGAGTGGACGATTTCCTAAATTTTAATATACCTATTAAGCAAAATAGAAAATAAAATTTGGCATGGATAAAGTAATTTCTAACTCTTGATTTTAGGGTTACCGATTCTGTTTAGATGTATTTTGCTTCAAAAATTATCATGATAGGTTACTTTATAGAAACACTGAGTTATATCCGCTGTTGTTTGAATTTATTATTTTTGCAAATATATATTTTCATGTATTTATAATAAATATATGTTATTTTATAAAAAAAAATGTAAATTCATTATTTGAAACCCTGCAAGAATCCTAATAGTAATATCCTTCATTTTACCTCAGACTTAGTGATAGAGTGGCTGAAAGACGCTGGTGTGTGATGAATGCAAAAGGAGAAAAATAAAATGTAAAAAAAAACTTTTAAAAAACAAGCTTTTATTATACTTTAGGTATACTAAAACGAAAAAAATAAAATTACTTGCCTTAAAAGCTTGTCGCACGCGAGAAGTTCGTATAGGCATTAATTTTGTTTGACAGATTGTACCTAAGTAAGTATTTTTTTCTTTCTATTCACGCCAAGCTTTTAAGACAATTAATTTTATTTTTTTCGTTTTAGTACACCTAAATAATAATAAAAGCTTGTTTTTAAAAAGTTTTTTTTGCATTTAATTTAATTTTTAGTTACGTATTTATTATTATTAGTTATATATTCATTGCATCATCTTTACTTATAAAAGTACCGGACCCTCCGGCACTTATTAGAATGCAACGTCTGAGTGAATACATTATCCGATCAAATTATAGTTAAAAAAACTAAAAAACACACTTTTTGGTACCATATTATTGTATTGTCACCAGAACTAATAGTACGTCGGATGGCTGGCCCTATCGTTCACTAACCCAATACCGAGGTATAACCAAATAAAACCTATTTCATTTTATTCAGCAGGTTTTTTTACATAGGAAATCACTTTTGACGACACTCTCCATTGGTCGAGACTGAAGTTACAAGAAAAAAAAAATGAAAATAACAAAATTCAAATTCAACCACGAATAACTTTCAAACGAAAAAAGATAAAATTATATATTTTAGTTTTATAGTACAAACGATTCTCTTTAATTTGATGTATAATTTATTACAAGAATAATAACTTTAACAATAAAAAATTGACGTTGATTTAGATGGTACACAAATTGTCAATTTTTTTGAAAGGTCTAACTCATTGTAATTCGCTTATGTATTGAGCTATTCGAATGTTTTATTCACCAAAAACTGACAAATTTCATAGACTTCATTTTGCCTCAATTAATGCTGGGTCTAGTTCTGTAAATAAAAGCGGTACAGCCTTTTAAACACAACGAAGCGCGCTACGGCGACGGAGTCGCGAGGCTTCCCCACTCGTTCCCGGTACATCCCGCGTTCACCATAAATCGCGCAAGGCTACAATCAGCGGCCGTAACAAAAGCTTTAGAATTATCTTCCTTTATTGTAAAATGATAAAATTAACAAATCAAATTGAATAATATGATATTAGTTGTAATAATCTGCTATATATGGTGTCGTACTACGCGGGTGGTGCATTAATAAAGTGAAAATAATAGGTAGGTATCAGACAGATATGGATAAAGTAAAAAAATATTTTGAGGTTTCTGGTTCTTGTACACACACTAAATCACATTTTTTTTTTCATCCCCTTTAATAATGGGGTGGGGGTGGTAATGGGTGGCTAATGCCAAAATTTTTTTTGAGACCTTAGCTTCTCTTGTCTATACTAAATATCAATTTTATGAACTCTTATCTGCTTGATTTACCTATGTACTCCAAATTTACCCCAATTTACCCCCCAACCCTTCGACGGAACAAGATGAAAATTTAATCTAGTTCTAGATCTTGTTAAAGTACATATGTGTACCAAATTTCAAGTCAATATCTCAAACTGTTCCAGAGTAAACGTGCGCACAAAAAAAGTTACAGACCGACAGACAGACATAAATTTTTTTTTCGCTCAAACTTGAAATCTCGACGTTTCATGACATTCTAAGCCTATTTGAACAATAAAAATTTTTTAAAATTTTTTCGTCGTTACTATACTTCCACTGGATGTGGAAGTAAAATCATGCCAGCTAGTAGTTTTTACTTTGCTTCGTATATTTTAATATTTTCCATAAAATGTCAGAGGTAACCACATAATCAAAACAATTATTTGCCATGCTTTCACTAACTCGTAGAGGCTCTGAACGATTAGTTGGATTTTTGTACATAACTATATTTTTGTTTTCATGTAAACTGGAAGGGTTAAAATCGGTTAAAATTGGATAGACGATCTAAATATGCTTGTGTAAATAGGCTGTTCTTTTTTTTAAATAATACTATTCCTAGTGGGATTTTTACCATCTAGCCTGTCTTCGTTTTGATCAAAATTATCGCTGCGATAAATGTAATTGTTTTCTTCAGAACTTACTGGAGGAACTCCAGGTGGTATAAAAATGTCGTCACCAGTTTTTACTAATACGTGACTAGCTAAAGACGTTAAAAATGTACGTATTTCATCGTAGGAATAACCATAGCCAAAAGAATAAAGCATATCATTAAGTTCTTTTTCTTCTGACGGTACGAAACACATGTAGTGATATGTAAAGGATTAAAAAAATGGCCTAAGCTGATTGTTTTTTTTTTCATATGTATTAATATAAATTCCATTACTATAGAAATAACGTTTAAATCAAATTTGTCTGTCCTGACATATTTAGTATCCACGACATAAATGTTTATAACAAATCATTACATCTATGTTCATTCAGATTAGTAGTCGTGTTTTTTTATAGTTTTAAAACATCCAGCTGCTTCTCTTAAGATACCGGCAGCTTTATCAGGACTTGTCAATTCATTCTCATGAACCAAGTTTTCTTCGCCTGATTCACTTGTGACTGACAACAAAAATCATTTTAGCTTTATTATCACTTGAATGAACTGTTGTTGTATTCTCTTTGTTTGCTTAAATGCTTTTCTAATCTATTTCTTATATTCCACTGCTATAATACTCTAATTTTTCTTCCGTCATTTCTTCAAATATATCATTAAGGCGTGTTTTTAGAAATATTAGAGTTAAGAATTCTTTTTTGCAAAACAGCAAGATAAACCTCCTTAAATAAAATATTTAACGCTACTTTAAATTCATTTTTTTCTTTCAGTTGTTTAGTTTGTACACATTTAATTTTTTTTTGCTAATATATTTTGCATAATAAATTTTATAATTTCCATTAGCCCAAATAAATCTGAATAAATGTGTAACATGCCTTGTATTTCTGTATCACAATGCGACACTGCAGCTTTGATATATATTTTTTTCTAGTTTCCGCACCCGTTCCTGTACAAACTAGTACTTAAAGATGTTCTTAATTTATTCTTAATTTTTCTGGATTTTCCACAAATCAGACAATGCCATTTTATTTTAAACTGATTTTTGTTCTTTATTATAACTACATGAAGGCTCACTTGCATTTTTTTATCGCGTTACTAATATCAGGGATGATACGTATTATCTTTGCTAATGTTATTTATTACAAAAAGAGTCAGACAAGAATAATGAAATCGGTATCGAAGGGTGTGCAAATAAGTGCCACCACTTACTTTGTTTTATAAAAATTTTAATGAAATTTCATATTTTCTTTCATTTGCACAATTAATAATAGACCTGATGCCAGTAACAGTTGGTTTTTTACCATTAGATTTTCACTGCTTTCAGCAGTTTCGTAAAACAAACATGTAGTTTTTCTCCATTGATAAAAATGAATCTACAATATACATAAACTGTAATAGCCTACATGTAAGTAAAATAGTATATACTTATTAATATTTATCCAGACAATAATGAGGCCAGCAGCCGATACGTTTCTTGATGGGCCGAGAAAGTAGCGGGGGCGGGAAAGGAAGCCTCGCGTCTTCGTCGCCGTACTGTGCTTCGTTGTGTTTCAAGGGCTGTAGCGCTTTTAGTTAAAAAATTAGATCCAGCATTAATCGAGACAAAATGAAGCCTATTAAATTTGTCAGTTTTTGGTGAAAGAAAAAATTGAATACCTCGTTATATAAGCGAGTTAAGAATTAGAAAAATGTTGCTGATTTGTGTATCTTTTTCAATTTTGCTAGTTTTTTTATGTTAATTTTTTAATTATTGCAATAAATTATACTTCAAATTAAAAAGCAATGTTTATTTGTCAAAACCAAAAACAAAATGTATTTTTATCTGTTTTAGTTCTAAAGTTATATTTGATTAAATCTTAAATTTCTAAATTTCTTTTTTTTTTTTAGTTTTTTTCTTATATCTTCGGTCTCGACCAATGGAGAGTGTCGTCAATTTTGATTTCCTATGTAAAATAACATGCTTTAATAAGTAGTGAAGGTCCCATCTGGTTATACTTCAGTAGGTCAAGAAAGAGAAGGCTTTTCGCGCTCTGCCCGACGGGCTATAAGCGTGTATGCATAATTTCAGCTCAATTGGACGTGCGTCAAGAGGTTCAAAATTGACTTGCAAGATTTGACCCAAACATACTAAGCAAGTTAAATAAAAGCTTGTAAAAAGATTGAGATAACTTTCTCAGTGTCTAACATAGCTATAGTGTATTCCACAAATATTTCATCGATACAAAAAAGCTCGCAAAAAAGCATAAAGGATGCCGAACGCTTCTAGTTAGTGTACCGCCCGCCGGTCCAATTTGACAACGCTAGTCCACGTTGATCACCAACCTATCATAATTCCGGTAGAGAATATTTAAACCAATTATATTCAGTGGAAGTGGCCTACATTTCTGTTCGGAAATATGTGACCATTTTTTTTGTGATGATAATAAAGAAGCCGAACACTTTTATGGCCTTTTATGTAAATAGACTGAAATTGATACAGGTCGGTACCCTTTACGTTTTTTTGCGAACTTTTTTATATCGATGGATTATCGTTGGTACAAACTATAAATGAATAAGAGCAAATAGTCCAGTCAACGGTTTCACCTCTAACTTGAGTGCTAATGAATGGATTTTGATGAAACCTGGTGCAATGTGTTTGTAATGACGTTAATAAAAAAATTAAAAAAAAGATTAGAGTAGGAAATTGTCGGAAAACACACCCTTTTATCACGGGTTTCGTAACTTGTAGAATTAGGTAAAAAGTTTTAAAAAAAAACCAATGTATTTACCTTTTTTGACTCAAAATAAGGTGTTTTTACTCTTGTGATTTTTTTCAAAAAATGCATATTTTTCGAGATATGACCACTGGAAAATTCCTAAAAAATGGGGGAGGGGAAATGTAAAAGATGAAAAAAAATCTGAAAACATTTAGGTGAATGTATCATCGAAATACAAGACTTTTTTTATTTGCAACTTTTCTGTAAAGTGCGTTTTCACCGAGTTTCTCCGGAAAAACATGAAAAACTACCCCTTCTTTTGACATTGTAGCGCTTTAAAAATATGTAATTAAAACGTTTGAAACTTCAGGCGTATGCGTTGAGGCCTTCTAAACATTTTTTGTCTCTTGAAATTTTTTTGAAACTTGTTAATTTTCCGAGTTATAGGCAGTGTTGCACGATAAATAATGTACTACATTTTTATAAATTTTTCCGGAAAACTTTGTCACATTTTCAATTTAAAAGTTTTATTGAACCTTTAAAAATGGTATAACTATAAAGGTTTCATATTTTTTTATAATAGTATATACAGGGTGTCCATTAAAGAATAGGCCATAGAGGAACAGTGGATTCCTGACATTAAAATATTACGATTTAACCAAACTTACCTTAGTACAAAAGTCGATATTAACAAAGATACAGGGTGTTAAAGTCAATATTATATTTATAATTTTCTTACATAACTTTTGAAGTTTTTCAAATATTGGTACGAAAATTGGTGGATAGGATTTTTTTGATATGAAAAATTCAAATCTTCTCCTATTTTTGGTGTAAATCCTAGAGGGCGCCACATAAGCAATATTTAGGTTGTAAATGTACTCCTAAATTTTTCATCCGTAATGTTATAGCTTTTTTTATTAAAAAATCATGTACCTACATCATTTTGACGGAGAAAAAGTATACTTGTCATTAGCCTTAGAAATTGACCGTTTTCGAGATAATCGCATATTTTTAAAGCGCTACAATGTCAAAGATGGGGGTAGTTTTTCATGTTTTTCCGGAAAAACTCGATGAAAACGCACTGTACAGAAAAATTGCAAATAAAAAAAGACTTGTATTCGACGATACATTCACCTGAATTTTTTCACATTTTTTTTTCTTTTACATTTCCCCTTCCTCATTTTTAGGAATTTTTGAGCCGTATCTCGAAAAATATCCATTTTTCGAAAAAATTCACAAGAGTAAAAACATCTTATTTTGGGCCAAAAAAAAGGTAGGTAAATACATTGTTTTTTTTTATTTTTCATTTTTGACCTAATTTTACAAGTTACGGGACCCGTGATAAAAGAGGTGTTTTCTACCCCTTCCGATCATTTCCTATTCTAATTTTTTTTTAACTTTTTTATTAACGTCATTACAAACACCACAAGGTTTCATCAAAATCCATTCATTAGCACTCAAGTTAGAGATTTTGGTCATTTTAGCGCTCCGTAGACTGGACTAAAAGAAATATTACTTAATAATTGTTTTTGCGTGTGTAGCTAGCTGTTTGGGGTGTAGGGGCAGTCGATTACAGGGGTGGTATAAAAATTGTTGCAAATAAAATGTAAAATATAGGTTTAAGTAAAAAACATTCAATACAACTTAGAAGATGTATTAGCAGAGACGAGGGGCAGAATGTCTGGCCTCCACTAGCTACGCCACTGTCTCTACCTTTACTCAAAACTACACATGGTAAAATTAAATTTTACACAGATTCTATTTAGAGATGTATTGTACGGAAGTGCGTTGAAGCCACGAGGAAAAAAGAAATTTCAACATAATAAGTTAATTTCAAATAACGCACCGAATCTCATAGCTGTTGCACAAAGGGTTTCTGAAATATTAAATGAAACCTATTCGAAGGGCCCTAGCTACGTTAGAAAGCATTTGTGGGCATATGTTTATTTAGACGGCACTGGTATATACCCTATGTGCGTCCTATAGATATCCGCATTGGACATGCAGGACATACAACGGATATCCTTAAGTAGCAGATATAGACCACATAGGATATCCTATGGATATTCTTTTGTCATAACTTTGGACGCCCATAAAATATCTATCGTAAATCCTTAGAAATATTCACTGGACATACACTTCTGTGCAATAAAATCCCGTACACTTGAAAAATAAAGTAATCCAGTTTTTACTAATATTAAGTGATGTGAATCAGTCTTTTTGGAATTTAGATTTTTTATTATCATATAGGTTATACAAAAGTGACATTGATTGTGAAAAGTCATAAGTAAGGTATTTGGAAAAATGTTAATGATTTAATGGTTTCGATTTATAACAAATGTAAAAATTGACGTTGAAAAATTGTGTCCGAGATAAGGCCAGATTCTGAAAGCTCAAAACATTGAAAAGCAGTTTTCTGCATGGCTGTTCTGCACGTGTCTGCCTGTGATAATTTTACACGCTTATCCATGCCTAAACATTAACAGAAAATCGCCGGAGACACGTAGCGTTCGTGAAACCTGGTATTTGCAGGACGGTACACCCGAATATGTCCGTCATTTCAAGACCGAAAAACTTTTTCATCAGTAAACACAACATTGTGTCAAAACTCCAACGGGATAGACATAATTTAAACAAAACAAATGCTGACTTGCTTATGTTCTTCTGTTAATATGGCCTTCTTGGTACTTACACAGTTTTTAATTCCGATTTTCCTATCCTTCGACTAGCTGTTAACCTCGATGCTGGAAAATTTGTCATGGACACAGCGTCTATTGCTGTTTGAAGCAGATTTTCCCTCAAATAGCCAAGGAGCGCTTCATTTTGAGAGAGATTTGAACTTCTCGGTCGGCCTGAACCGTCTTTTCTCGTTATGATACCTTCCTCCTCCCACCTGCAGAATTTGTTCAGTCCATCTGAGTGTTGGTTCATTTAAAAGATGGAAATTGTAGCTTTCTGATACTTTTTTGTTTTAAACAATACAAGCAAAGGATGGAGGAGTCCGTCTAGAGACCTTACGGTGAATAGACGCCCTTTAGATAACGGCCCTTTAAGTCGGAAGAAAAACCGGTAATAAGCTGGCCCAAATAGTTCAAAAGTACATCAAGTGAAAAATTGTGCATACGGTGGTGGTGTCAGAATAACAACAGTTAATTAAGTGATACTTTACCTTTTAAATATTTACATCTTAGGTACTTGTAGACAACTTAAATAAGTTAATAAACAATTCTCTTCCAGCAAATACTACCAGGGGCGTACTATTAGAGTAACAATACACCGCGCCAAATTAAATCAATTAAAAAATAATAAAAAGTTGGATAAAATTGTTGCCCATTAGCTTGGTTTCAGTGTCATTAAAATTTAAAAATCTCATGCATGCTATAAAAACATACTGACTGTCTACACTTCACATCTGGTACGGCTCTGGTAAGGTTAAGGAATTTTATTAAAAAAGTTTAAGTCCGAAAAATACGCAAAAAGTAAGCAAGAAATAATAACTCTGCAGAGAACACAAAAATAATGTATCCATTACAGAACGTAACAACGAAGACAAGAAAGGAAAATGCAGATCATTCTTCGAAAACATAGAAACACTCCCAACAGGACAACGACTAAACCAAACCTCCAAATATCTGAAAAAATATAGAAGAAACAACAGTACCCACAAGAGAAGATACATACCAATGCAACATTGGACCAAGAAGCTGGAGGAAGAAGAGAAGGCAACTAAAGAACGAACAAAACTAATAAAAGAAACGGAACACTGGCCCTTGGACAAGCCACCATCAAAAGACCAACTGCCAGAAATAATAGCCAGAGCTAGAAGAAACATCGCACCCGGAGTAGACAAAATAAATAACGAGCTAATACACTACGGTACAGAAAGGTTAAAGGAGCAAACCCTAGAAATCATCACCAGAGTATGGACAAAAACCACACCTCTGCCTACGGAATGGACCACGACTATACAAATACCCCTCCCAAAAACCAGCTCGTCGCATAATATAGATGACTACAGAAGAATAACACTCTGCAGCATAGGATACAAATACTACGCACAATTCCTGCTCGAGCAGCTAGAGAAGTACATTGGAAGACCGCCAGACTACCAGACACCATTCATCAAAGGCAGATCAACGAACGACCACATGTACACCGCCAGAAGAATACTGGAAGAAAAACGGGGAGAAGGGACAAAACTGCACATAATCGCTATAAATCTCCAAAAGGCATTCGATACCATCAGTCACGAGGCCATAGTCAACACCCTATATAACAAAGGAGTACCGCACTATCTAATAAAGAAGATAATAAAGGCTTGCCTCCATGAAGCCACTGCCATACAATGGTTCTGACAAATGACGGAAACCAGACAAAAGAACAGAGGAGTCAAACAAGGATGCCCCCCGTCTATTCACCACGGTCCTAGACCAAGTAATACAAAACACAATAAGGAAAACACCAAATTTCAATGAAGACACGGAAACACTGAGAACCCCAATCGTATTAGCATACGCCGATGACCTACTAATCATCGCAGAAGAAGAGCAACAAATTTTCAATTTCCTAGAAAACATGAAACCGCATCTGGACACATTTGGGCTGAAAATAAACTTCAAGAAAAGTATAATAATGGAGCGAGACTCATCAACAAGAGAGAGTCGGATCAGTGGAGAAGAATACAAAATAGGTGACTACTCTCTAAGAACAACGAACAAACTAAAATATCTAGGAACATATCTGACCAGTCAACTGAAAAGGAGAGAATAAAAACAGCATACAGAGTCGCAAGGGCAATTATACCGTTCATCGAGAAAAACAAACTATCATGGGGCCTGACCAAACGGCTGTACATAGCCATCATACTGCCAACGATGACATATGGAGTTAAAAACGCGGCAACAACAAAAGCCAACTTAAGAAGTTTGAGAAGAGCTGAAAAAGACATCATCCAACTACTCAGAAAAACAACAGGACAAAAACAGCGACATAAAACATCGACTCTACTAGAATGGAAGACAATCACAAAAAGGATAGAAATGTACGCAATGAAGTACTGGGGACACGCCCAAAGAAGGGAACCAACACATCTACTGAAGAAAGCACTAACACTGAACAGCAGCAAACTAGGGAGACCATGTTACACGTGGAAAACAACAATCGAGAGGATCATGAACAAACTGGGAAAGGATCAAACATAGTGGGAAAGAAAACCGAGGGGAAAAATGAATTCCACAAAGAAATCGGAGTGATATATACTCTACCAGAATCAGAAACGGAAGAATCAAAGGCTTAGAAGAAGAAGAAGATTTGTAGACGCAGAAATACAAAAATAGAAGCACACACAGTAGCGACACAATGCGACAACATATATCACACGAAGACCCAGAAGAGGCAGAAGTCCAGAACCAAAAATACAAAAAAAAAAAAGGGAGCGTAAACGCTCCCTCACGACACAATGCGGTAACGCATTTCACAAATACATACACCTCCCATCCCACATTCCTTTACCATGCGCCATGTGGCACTCGCTGCTGGCAACAAGCATGACCCTAGTCCAACCCAGCGTGGACGTAGCAGGCCCAGCTGAATAATCCTTGGGAGTGGCAGAAATGCCTACCGCACGCTGGTAAATTAATCAATCAATCAATCAATGATGCCTTCCTCCTCCCACCTTCACACTCATAACGGTACTTTTATTTAAGTGATAATGGCAACTGCTCCGATAGACCATCCTCTTAAATTTTAGAGAGAATTAAATTTTTTTCATGTTCAGTTAATTTCGGCATTTCGAAAATATGACACTGAACTGACAAATAAATAAAGAATGATTTAATATAGCGAAAAGGTGTACGGGATTTTATTGCACAGAAGTGTACACAGGACGTATTTGTTACACTATGCTGAACAATGGACGTTCATCTGATATCTACAGTATGTCCATAGGCTTTATGAATATCCAGATTTATAAAAACATATCCACTGCCCGTCAGCTCTGAATAAGTCTAAAAGAGACTTAAATTGTTGTTATTATGTGTTTTTAATTAATTGGTATTTTATATTTAACAAATATAATATCCATATTGCATATTCTGCAAAATGCCATCTCTTAATATACAATCCACGGATATACTTTGATGAATAAAAACTATTAAAAAAAACTAATAGCATCTATATCTAAAATCTCCAACAAAAATGACTTCTCACAGAAGTGGGAATGTATAATGGGACACCCTGTACGTGGGGTTCATAATCAACCATTTGGTGAATCTCCATGTATATATTTATTCCGTCACATAATAATTGATATATGGAATCTAAATGTTGTAACGGTCAACTTTTTAGGTATTCGTAAATTTCCATTAAAATCCGTTAATTTACATTGTTTTATATCTTTATTACCAAAATTACCTATTTTGTTATTTTTATTAAAAAAGATTTAACTCCGGCCCTGTTTTGCTTTTAAGGCGACCTTGTAAACATTCTAGATTATCGCGGTAAATAACGAGTTAGCCTTCTAGAAACTCAATAAAAAATACGCGGGAAATGTGTCGGTGATGAAGGATCTTCTCCAATAGCAAGTACGAATATGACATAGTGCCCGTTTCCATGGATATACCTCCCACCCGAAAATAATTCATTAAGGCGCGCAGATAAAACCACAAATTGATGTCCTATATACACTTTCCTTATAGGCTGTAAGCCGGGAGGACGTTAAAATCATGGCTGGAATTTGAGCCATTTAAGTGTTTAGTTAGTTTTGAGACTTAACTTCTTCGGTGAATTGTACTGGGTAGTTGAGAAGTTACGTTTAAAGTCAATGTTCAATATACCTGTACTGGTATATTTATGCAGTTCTAGAGTCTACAGTTCTACATCTGGTACGAATCTATAACTTGAGCTTGTAACTCCTAGCAGTGCCTCCGTCCCTTTTGTAGATGTTCTGTAAGTACATTTATATCTCAATCTTGTGTTTAACGGCCACTGGCAGCAACCCTTGGCGAAATTCCATTAATTTTTCTTTACATCGTGACCAAAGACGCTTATATGTTTCGACCTTCAGTGCTTTGTGCGGCATTTCGTTGTTATCGCGAATGCTAGTCCCGTCTTTTAAAGACAATTAATAAAATTTCTTATTTAATAGTTGTAAATCATTTTACGTTATATTATAGTACCTTTCGTTTTTGTATGTATCTGGTAGCCTAAAATGCCACTATGTATTTCATGTCTTATGTATTACCTTTATTTAATATCAAAAGCTTGTCTGTAAATTCCATTTAATCTATTCATTTAATAAGAAATACGTTTGGCCAACTAAACAACTAATAATTTGGTAATCTATCTTTTTGAAGCAGTTACAGTAGTTTTTGTGTTTTGTGGCCTTCTGCCAATAATTATGATTTTATTTTTTTACATTACCGTATCTATATACTTTTTTGTATATTATAAATATATCTGTCTCTCTGTACATTTTTCATTCTGTTTGATTTTTGTAAACGTAATCCAAGCACAGTTATGGCATTCGTGATATATCGCTGGAATGGTTCAGGAGTTATTTGTGCAGATAGGTATTAAATCTAGGTAAATGAAACTTACAGTAGGTGTGCCTCAATGGTCTGTCCTGGGACTACTTCTTTACATAATTTACGTGAACAAATTTAGTGAAACAAATTCAATTCATTTTTATCATGATACTTATCACTGCAGGCGCAGTCTTAAAGGAAAACGAGCAATTAGGCGGTGCCCATAATTGGTTTTCTGAGAACGATCTCATCCTAAATAGTAGTAAATCTATGTTTATTCGTTTTAATATTAGTAAAATTAATGCTGATCACAGCCTTTTAATAAAGTCAAATCAAGGATCCATTTGAAAAGTTACGGCCTCAAATTTTTTAGGTTTACACATTCAAGAAAACTGTACTTGGACAGTACATATAAATGAAATGTGTAAAAAAACTCCAATATGTTACTGCATTAGTTAACTGTGTCAAATGATTAGTAAAGCAGTGTTAATTACTTTCTCTCTTTTATTTTTTAAATTAATCATTGGTTAAGTATGTCTTAATTGCCTGGAGTTCTTCACTTAATATGTTGAGGGTTTTTAAACTACAGAAGAGAGCAATGCGTTTAATAGTAGAAGTAACTAGGCGAACCAGCTGTAAGAAATTTATAAACAACTTGGGAGACTTACGCTACCCTGTTTGTTCCTTCTTAATATATTAGTAGAGTCAATAAAAGCTGAAAATATGCATTATTTCGTAATAATTACGGGAAGCTTCGATTTTCCTAAAACCTTTTGATATCACTTTAACATAGCTTAAAATAAAAAGTTATAGGCATATAATCGTAAGGAAATTGTTATTATTACTATATTAATTATTTAAACAAAAAAAAAACGTTCTTTTTTTTAACAAAATTATTATAAGTTGAGCATGCATAATTTTAAAGCAATTTAAATCAAATTGACACATAAGAGGTCGCTGAAACAGATTTTGATGTTAAAAAAAAGGTAATTCAAATTAGCTGATCCAATGTGGCCAACTTTTGGATGAAAATTTCATTAAAAATGACTTAATTCGATAAATTTCAAGCTCCTACTCTATGTGGGGTTTCTTAAGTCGCTTAAATAGATTATGATGTGAAAAAGTAATAATGTAAAATGGCTGATCCAATATGGCTGACTATTTGGTAAAAGTTTCATTAAAAATGAAAATTTCATACAAATTTCGCTCGGATTAACATATTCAGTATGGTATTGGTGAGGTCTCAAAAAAATAATATATCTCGATATAAAAAGTAAAAATGGTTTACGCAAAATAAAAGATATTGAACGATATAAATTTTACACAGGATTTTATCTTAGAAATTTTAGAAAAGGTAGAGCTTTTACCGATTTCATCGCAAATCTCTTATGTTCCGACTTCATATATGTACTATTCCTACAAACATTCATTTTTATATTTGAAAATATAATAATCCAATAGCTACATGTTTCTTCTTTCCTTTAATGTTTCATGAGGTCAATTCCATTAATTAACTGAAGAGTTAGAACAAATTTTTTGCGCGCCGTACTTCGTGCGTTAAACAAAAAAATCTGGAGCCTACGTGTTTGATCGTACAAAAAAACTTCATATGCATTTTTGCTGGATTTTGAAAGAAAAAATTATTTTAAGATATACTTGACAAAAGCTGGTATTTTGCAATTAATCTGTTTAATAACAAATTATGGACTATTATTGGTAACTTTTGGTATGTTGCTCCTGACATGTTCAGAGATGTATTCTCAAAAGTTACCACTTTCCAGAATTTTTCAGAAGTTAAAACCTCTGTTGACTCCACTATATTGGTATTGCCAGAACACAATTAAATAATAAGACCATTAAAACAAATCATATATATTCATACCCTAGAAATTCCGCATCACAGATTAGCATTATATGAACGCAACCCAAAATATCTAGGAATTAAAGTATACAATAAGCTACCTAATTCGTACAAATTTATTCATAAAAAAAACTTTAAAAAACAAATAAAGCGTTTACCGAAAAGTAAAGCATATTATTCCGTTGATGAGTACCTTAATGCTAGTTAATAGTTCTACTTTGTAAATTTCAGTTTTAATTTGATATACCCGATGTCAGTATTTTATATTTGTTTGTTTATTTATTGACATTGTTATATTATATTATATTTTATTTGATATTTCAGATACTATTTTTTGTGACATGTCCTATTTATCATGTAAATGATCTCTTAGATAAATAAATTATTATTATTATTATTACAATACATTATTCTGAACAAAAAATTAAGAATACATTATTTTTCCAAAATTTCAAAATATTAGGATATCAGATGTCAGATATGAGGCTAGCTGCATGAAAAATGGGACACACTGTATATGCAACATTTTTTAATGAGTTTATTGCGTAACAGCGTATTTCCTTTTCATAGTATCACGATACTAGTCAACTATCCTAGGATGGCAAGTAGCGCGCAGAGAGAGAAGAAATATCGTCACTGTTCGACAGAGACAAACAAGCTTTTTAAGCTTCTTAAGCTAGATAGGTAGCTAGCTAGCTTAAGAAGCTTATTACTTCCACATCCAGTGGAAGTATAGTAACGACAAAAAAATTTTAAAAAACTTTTATTGTTCAAATAGCCTTAAAATGTCATGAAACGTCGAGATTTTAAGTTTGAGCGAAAAAAAAATTTCTGTCTGTCGGTCTGTCTGTCTGTAGCTTTTTTGTGCGCACGTTTACTCTGGAACCGTTTGAGATATTGATTTGAAATTTGGTACACATATGTACTTTAACGAGATCTAGAACTAGATTATATTTTCATCTTTTTCTGTGGAAGGGTTGGGGGGGTAAATTGGGGTAAATTTGGTGTAAATGGGTAAATCAAGCAGGTAAGAGTCCATAAAATTGGTATTTAGTATATACAAGAGAAGCCAAGGCCTCAAAAAAATTTTTGGCATCAGCTACCCCTCACCCCATTATTAAAGGGGATGAAAAAAAAACTGTGATTTAGTGTATATACAAGAACCAGAAGCCTCAAAATATTTTTTTACTTCATTCACTCCCACTACCACCCCCCTATCACCACCCCCATCCCACTACCGATGTGGGGTATCGTTTTATGGGTTTTTGGGGTAGAGGATTTCACATATTATATTATTAAAGTTCCATAAACAATTATTTCCACATACAAAGTTTTTTCGATGTGAGTGACTTGGATAGAGAATCTGGATGTGGAAGTAGTGATTCCTTGGGCAGCGGTTTTTTCTCTGTCCAACAGTGACGATATTTCTTCTCTCTCTGCGCAGCTACTTGTCATGATGGTTGAATAGTACTTACTCTTATTAGTACGGAATTCACGGCGCGCGAGCCTTACTCACACTTGCCCTTTTTTTAATACTCATTCTGTTAACATAAAGACATATACAAATAGCAATTTAATTTGAAGTTAAAGCTTGCTTATGAATGAGAAATATTTAATATTAGCTGGTTATTGAAAAAGTAATCATATTTGAATTGAATCCTTTCATTCCGATAATTCTGTCATCCGTTATGTTCTTTTGTGAATAAAGTGTCATTTCCTTGTAATTAAAGGGAAAGAATATAGAGATTAATGGAAAAGTAATTTAATTGCAAAAGTCTATACCACATGAAAATCAATATGTCTCTTAAAAGTGTGTTAAGGCGAAAAGAGCTTTTGACAGAATGAGTCTATTATATTTATATTTGATTCAGTTTATAGTGAGTGGATTTCTTTAACGACAAAAGAATGTTCTACTTTTATGAATATTGAATATGAAGTAAAGGTTTTTTATAAAGAAGTGAATAGAGAAAGGAGATTCAGTTTCATCTAGGATTATGTGCTATATATTGTATGCTTTTTGCAATTTGTTTAATTATTTGCATTACAACTGCAGAAATAGGATAAATAAGGAATGTTGCGGTTGAAGATTTAATACCATAAATATGTTTCCTTGATATAAGATGTTCTCAAAATGCATGTATTATTATATAGTCTAAACTAGAAGCATAAAGTCTCGACAGTAGACCCATCGGCGTGCAAATTAGGATCTTCGCAAATTTCATAATTTGTTTAAGCTGCTCTTTATTACTTCCACATCCAGTGGAAGTATAGTAACGACAACAAAATTTTAAGAAATTTTTATTGTTCAAATAGGCTTAAAATGTCACGAAACGTCGAGATTTTAAGTTTGAGCGAAAAAAAAATTCTGTCTGTCTGTTTGTCGGTCGGTCTGTCTGTAACTTTTTTGTGCGCACGTTTACTCTGGAACCGTTTAAGATATTGACTTGAAATTTGGTACACGTATGTACTTTAACGAGATCTGGAACTAGATTATATTTTCATGTTGTTGCGACGAAGGGTTGGGGGGCAAATTGGGGTAAATTTGGGGTAAGTGGGTAAATAAAGCAGGTAAGAGTCCATAAAATTGTTACTTAGTATATACAAGAGATGAAAACAAATTGTGATTTAGTGTATGTACAAGATCCATAATATTTTTTTACTTCATCCACCCCCACTACCACCCCCCTGTCACCACCTTCACCCCAATACCGATGTGGGGTATCATTTTATGGGTTTTTGGTTATATATTTAATGAAAAGCCCTACGAGTTTTAAGGATCTAACACTGATAAATATTTTACTTGTCCTAAGAAATTTCTGTACAATTGGCCAAGTTAACGAATGGCATTTATTTCGAAATAATCAAAGTCTTCGATTGTGTTAATCACGCATGTTTAAGGTATGGAATATTTATTGAATTTTAAGGCAGGAAAAAAGTTAAAGGGATATTTAGAAA
Organism: Rutpela maculata; assembly: GCA_936432065.2. Taxonomy (NCBI): domain Eukaryota; kingdom Metazoa; phylum Arthropoda; class Insecta; order Coleoptera; family Cerambycidae; genus Rutpela; species Rutpela maculata. Next base: position 69,373,104 of record OW386286.2, on the reverse strand, counting down.
TCTAAAAAGAAATCTGGAAAAAATAACGTTTTCGAGAAAAATGGAATTCGGAGTGAAGGTTTCTTTGATAATGAAATCACTACTTTAAAGAAAGTTTTACAGTTCTTGAGTGCAGATGATACCCAGAATGAGCCAAACGATGCTTGGGGAAAGTTTACATGATATGAACTTTGCATTTGCAAAAGCAAACAAGAACAGCGTCCTACTTCAGAAAACTATTATTGTTTATTGGTGAAGAAATTATATTCGGGTAATTAGAGCTACTCATGAACGCGAATACAACGTTATTATTTAGTCGAGATGTGGTTGAATGTATAACCGTAATATACGTCATGTCATGTACCGTAACGCGAAGTTGACAAGATAAAAGTGTACAAAGTGTCAAGCTCATATGGAGGACTGGTCAACCAGACTAAAAAGACAAATAGGAAAAGGAAAGCGCTTAATAACATCGCACATAGGAAATGATTCAGGATTCCTGGATGAAGGACTTCTATTTTTGTGTCATAAAAAAACCTGGCGATTATCACGATAACATGAACGCGGATGTTTTGAAGAATGGTTTGCAAAAATTCTAACAAAGAGAGAACCTGGATCTGTCGTTATCACGGATAACGCCTTTTACCACAGCCCAATAATGGACTAATTACCAACGAGCCTATGGCAAAAGCGCAAATTTAAGACTGGTTAGATGGTAAAGGTACACCATTCCATCGTACTTCGATTAAAGCCGAATTACCATGATACAAAGAATACAAGGTATGATAGTCAGTTCGCCAAATTCGGTCCGATTGGCGCAAGATGTCACGCGGTGATAGCGGGATTTTAAATTACATAGGATTTTCCTCATGATACAAAGATATCATGGATTTGCCTAATCTCATTAGAATTTTGAATAAATAGGGATTCTTAGTGTTCTTAGTACCCATCGTTCTTTATAAATGAGCTTTATCTCCGCATAAACACGTTTTAAACATATTGTCACTTTTACATGAAGCCAATGCACAACGCATTTTTATAACTAAAGGCTATTGCAAGAACACTAAAATAAGTAAAATAATCCAAAAAACAACTTCCACAGACGTCGCGTCGGCAAACTCACTTTTATGAATTAAGCGGATAGAAAATTATCACCGCGTGACGAAGCAACTGTCGATTTGGCTCCGCCCACATGCGCAATGTCATACCTTGTATTCTTTGTATCATGCCGAATTACTAACCCTAGCGAAACAGCATTTGCCGGGATATAAGAAATATATCGTGGATGAAATGGCTAAAGCTGGAGATATTGACGTATAGAACTGCCGCCTTACCACTGTAAACTGAACTCCATTGAGCTAATTTGATCTGTCGTAAGGGGTGATGTTGCGATAAAATAGAACCTCTAAATTATCCCAAACAGCACGTCCAATTGTAATTACGTCTCTACAAGATATACACATGAGAAACAAAATATGTTAAGAGGCAATTTGCTCTACACTCGTAGGGTATTGTCCTCCGCGGGGTTAAGAGACGAAGAACATTCCACAAATTCCAGTAAAAACCGCCTTCGGCCAGGTGCCTGGCTGTTTTCTACAATATTGCAATACGCTCAAAGGGAAGTTCAGGTCCGTACTACATAAATTGTACAATGCTAATACACGCACTTCTGCTCTTTCCACCTCCTTGTCTCTTTTCACTATTGTGTATTGTCTCCTATTATTCTCCAATAATATATTTCCTATTTTGCTTAACAGGCCAATCTAAACATATTATTGCTGCTCATTGCTCAATTTTACTTCCACATCCAGTGGTATAACGACAAAATTTTTTAAAAATTTTTATTGTTCATATAGGCTTAGAATGTCATGAAACGCCGAGATTTTAAGTTTGAGCAAAAAAAATTCTGTCTGTAACTTTTTTGTGCGCACGATTACTCTGGAACCGTTTAAGATATTGACTTGAAATTTGGTATACGTATGTACTTTAACGAGATCTGGGACTAGATATTTTCGTCTTATTCCATTGAAAAGTTGGAGGGTAAATTGGGGTAAATAGGTAAATCTAGCAGGCAGGTAAGAGTCCATAAAATTGGTATTCAGTTATATATAGTTATATATAAAAGTAGTTTTTTGGCATTAGCCACCACCATTAATAATAGGGTGGGGTCCCACCCCCTTATTAAAGAGGTGAAAAAAATTAAATTGTAATTTAGCATGCATACAAGATCATAAGGCCTCAAAAATTTTTTTTTAATTCACCCACCATTCAAGATGCCAGACGTTTTGCCATTCATGGTCCGATTCGACTCAAAATCGGTAACTCGAGGTTTTCGAGGTCACAGATTACGAATTTTTTGTCAAAACAAAAATTCAAAATTGCGGATTAATTACCCAGGTAGCAAAGGCACGTGAAAATGACGTAAAAAAATGGTCAGGAGTGACGAGAAATGACGAGTTAGATGACGTAAATGAAACGTGAAAATGACTTCCTAATGTCTCAGACGAATGACGTCTTATGCTAGACGTTAATTTGACGTCTTTTTCAGGTTATATTTGGTAATCCCCCCACAGGTTTTTAGTAATAAGAACATATAAAACTACATACTAGTTAGTAGTCTACTTAATAAAAATAAAGTAATTAATGCATAAATAAGTATTGTCCTATGAATTTGTTTGTTAGCCATCCCTATATTTTATTTACATTAACATATCTAATATTGTTTACCATCACTCCAACTTTTTCTCACAAGGGTTGCCTGCAAATTATAATGTTTATTAAGTTATTAAATTCATTTTTACTTACCTTTACCAATTGCGGTCGGTAGGAATCGAACCTACATGTCTCCGTTGTCCGTATTACAGTACTGATTCTTCCACCAACTGAGCTATCTTAGTGACCGTTATTTCGGATGCTAAAAGCAGTATTTATGGTGATGTGTATGAAGTCTTTATTCTTTATTATGTGAAATTGAATTTCTAGCCTTATTTAAAATATATGAAAATCTTTCAGGTTCTCTTTTTTTTTTCTATCTTTTTACGTGTTCCTAAACCTGAATTATTGTTCGAGTTACTAGTATTTTTATTTATTTATAATTATTAAGAAGAACTTATTTAATTTAATTAAACTGTCACCAGTGTCACCTGAGAAGTACGAGTACTTGTTGAACAACGTAATTATTAGTATTATTACATTAATTCCGTGGCGGTTCGTTAAAAAAAAATGCTTTCCCCAGATCTCGAAATTGGAGAGCAGAGGAAGAAATCAGAAAAAAAAAATTTCCTAATCTAAAATTTGATGAGCGGTGAGGGGGAATTCAGGAGTCAACTATTTTAAGAATTTAAGTTTTAAGGTTTTTTTTAGGTCTTAAAGTACTTATACAAACCTGGGAAACGTGTTGGAGAAAAAACGGTAAAGGTATAATATCATCTACAACATAAATAGAATATTTACTGGTCTAAAACAGACCTAAAATTGAAAAGAAGTATATTCGTACATCGGCTTTATAAACAATTATTACCTTAAAAAAAAACAACTAAAATTTTTTTCGCAATTATTTTAACAAAAAAAAAAAAAAAACGGAATGAGCAGGGGTCGAACCAAAATCAAATTCAATACAAGTTTATTGTTTTTTAATGCATTTTAATATAATTTTATTATTAAAAGAACTCGATATCTTCACAAGTAAACTCCCGAATCTTTGCAAACTCTTTCGAATATAAATTATTTTGGATATTGTTAAAAAACATTATCCTCGAATAAAAACGCCAATACTTATCACTCACGACACGGTTTATTTTTTTAAACTTTACACTCGGCTTACGATAGCAAAATGCCGTCAGCGAGTTTTAATGTTTGTAATACGATAAAATATAAATAAATTTAACACCGAAAAAAGACGACAATATGACGTGATGTGTAGCACGTCATTTTAATGTCATTTATGTCGTTATGTCGTCGATTCTTAATGCACTGACGTCTTTTTGACCAGAATCACCAGAGTTTGACGTCATTATAACGTACCCTTGCTACCTGGGTATCTATGGTCTCAAAATCGGTATCAAAGGAGTTTTCGAAATTTTTTGTCAAAATTTGAAAAAATCTAAGAGATGGCGGTGCAACTATACACCTACTATATGACTAAAAAGAAAGTAATAAATTTATATAAAAAAAATATTTTAGAAACAGCTTTTATTCAAATGTACCAAAAAGGAATAAATAAAATAAACAAGCTAAAAGCGTAGGTACTCTTCGCCAATTTACTGAGTTTTTTATATAATTGTTACACATTCTATAGGATTCTCTTCGCAGTTTTCTTGTAAATAATGTTAGTTTTGGACATCTAAAATTTTGTGATACCATCTTTGTTGTGAAAAAAATTATATGAAAAAAAAAAATGAAAAATAAATATCCAACCTGTGTGGGATTCGAACACACGGTCTTTGGATTGCAAGGCAAAATTTTAGCCACTGCACCATCACATATTGCTACGAAAATTGTTAAGTACAAGCGACAAAAATTAAGAGAATATTTTTTTTTAAATTAAATAATTAATAACTTTTTTATTTATTGATCGATTTTCTTCAAAAACAATAGGGTTCTTCCTCTAGCTAACACTAACTTACTTTCCAAATTTCAATACAATCGGACTTTTCTTTCTTAAGTTATCGTGCTTACAAGAAACGTGACGGACGGACGGACAGACGGACATTTTGAAAGTGGTTCAGAATTCGTTCACTAACACAATTATATGAAAATTTTTTCTCTAGGAGCGATATTTACGATTTTAGAAATGTGCCGATCAAATACAATATACTCTTCGTTTTTGCGAAGAGTATAATAATAATTTCATTAGACATAATATGACCAACCAAAGTTAATTTTTTCGAAAAATTTATAAGCTTTCATTTAATGTGTTTTAATATTTGGAAATAGAAATTCAAATATTAAATTGATTACAAAACTTTGAAAGAGTAAAAAGAATGAAATAAAATATTTTAAAAAACTTTTTAAATATTTTATTAAAAAAGCTCTAAAAAGTAAAAAATAAAGCCTTTAGCTATTATAACATTTATCTCGATGTACACACTAAAAAGTTCCATCCAAGACATCTGACTTCATGAATGCCCCACGCTTTTATTTTAGTCGCTCACATATAAGTTTCAAGATGCTATATATGATAGCTAAAAACATTATTTTATACTTTTGTATCTGAATCTATATCCAATGATTTTTTTATCCGTATAAACATATCAAAAAATAAATGATAGATGAAACCACTATAACAACGAAACAATATTATATTGTAAAATATTACAAACTATTCTAAAATTAATATTGATATTAGAAAAATGAAACGAACAAAGCTAAATTGAAAAAGAAACTAAAAAATAATGTAATCAGTTCAATGTTTTTTTTTGCATGTTTAGATTTAGCATTTTGAGCATTTATAATGTAATCTGGTTCTCTGATTTTCATATTTCTGGTATGTCTGGGATCAATGATTTCAGGCAATAAACAATTGTAATAAAATTGATTAAATTTCGGAACTATTTTTGTCTCAAAGAATGTGAATATTCAACGTAACAAAACAGTAACAAGAAACAAAAGAAATAAATATTTTTAAAAACAAACTTAATTAAAATGCACTAAATAGGAAATTGCAAAATTTTTATTTTTTTATTTGTTTTACTTTAATAACATAAACTGAAGCTATACCTTTATAAGAAAACATTAACACAGTCCATGTACAGGGTGAGGTAAAAAAATATTCAAAGGAATCAAATTTTCTTTCTTAACAATGTTTTCAAAACATTTTTTTTCAATCACTCTGTATGCATGTTTAAAGGCTTTAAAAATGTCTACAATTTGATGTGCCCAACATGGTCATCGCTTCAAAAATAAAAAAGTTGCAAGTCTGGGGAGTTTTAAGTGGCGCACCCTATGTATGTATTAATATGGTTTAATTTTTGAGGTCTAGAAATGACTGAGAAATTAATATTTTATTGACTACTTCTTATGCGACCAATAGCGCATCTTCTTATTAGGAAATTGAGAGACATTTATCATCCAGGCATCCTACTTAGTACAGAAAATATTAATAAAATTATGAGTAAGTACGTAATAATTCACATAGGTGAGTTAACATACTGAAAGAACTGAATCTGAAAGAACAACATTGTTGTGGTGGTTAGCCCATGTAAATAATCCACTTGGGGGAGCAGTAGAAAATAAGAATGAACTTGGGGGAGCAGTAGAAAATAAGAATCCACTTACAAAGTTGTATCTCAGCAAATTTTTATCATATAGAATCAAAAAAATAATGAATTTCTATTTTCAAATATTACAACACGAAGCTTTTGTTTTTATCAAAAAAAACCGCTGCCCAAGGAATCACTATTTCCACATCCACATTTTTTATCCAAGTCACTCAACGAAAAAATTTTGTATGTGGAAATAATTTTGCATGTGGAAATAATTTATGGAACTTTAATAATATAATATTTGAAATCCTCTACCCCAAAAACCCATAAAACGATACCCCACATCGGTAACGGGGTGGGGGTGGTGATAGGGGGTGGATGAAGTAAAAAAACGTTTAGAGGTTAGAGGTGCCTGGTTCTTGTACACATACTAAATCACATTTTTTTCATCCCCTTTAATAATGGGGGTGGGGGTGGTAATAGGGGGTGGCTAATGCCAAATTTTTTTTTTGAGACCTTAGCTTTTCTTGTATACACTAAATATTAATTTTATGGACTCTTACCTGTTTGATTTACCTATTTTCCCCAAATTTACCCCAATTTACCACCCAACCCTTCGACGGAACAGGATGAAAATATAATCTAGTTCTAGATCTCATTAAAGTACATATGTGTACCAAATTTCAAGTCAATATCTCAAACGTTTCCAGAGTAAACGTGCGCACAAAAAAAAGTTAGAGACAGACCGACAGACCGACAGACAGAAATTTTTTTCTCTCAAACTTAAAATGTCGACGTTTCGTGACATTCTAAGCCTATTTGAACAATAAAAATTTTTTTGTCGTTACTATACTTCCACTGGATGTGGAAGTAATTAACGTTGGAATATCATATTACATCTAACGAAACCATTATTTATTTTATAATTAATTCCTTCTTAGTACATTTTATTATATTTGAATAAAATATTGTTTTTAAAACAGACAAAGCTAGCCAGGGAATTTCTAAATAAATACACTGCTGTCGGTCGTTACAAAATAGATATTATTTATTACCTACCTGTTGAATTTAATGATGTTTGACGGTTTTTTCCTTTTAGCGGACAACCGTAGTTTACATTTTTTGTCGCATCGATAGTCCATGATTGGGTGAAATGTTCCTATGAGAACAAGTAAATCGTAAATGCGAAAAATGGGTATAAGCCGCTCCTGCATTCGATCGCAATACCTAAATACTAACAAATATGAGTAAGCGTTAAGTTGCTCAATACTTCAACGATGGCACCACTTGACAATGATAGAATAACTCATACAGTGCGTGTAATTTCCCGTTAGGCATGTACATCCACGTAGCGTGATAGATTTGACAACATAGCTGCAGTAAATTCCACCGTCGAGCGGAGCATTCCAGTCTGTTATTTCATTTCAGCCAGCTGGCACGCGCGATGTTGTAATTTTACTCCCTATGCCTAGCGTTCGGCTACACACACGGTATCTTCTAGCAACAAGGCTATACAATTATATATAGATTTACAAAATATAAAATTTTTTTTGCCAAAATATATTTTTTTTTAATTACACAGGGCATCGATTTAGCTCTGTCTTGTGACAGAATTAATTTATTTTGTCATTAAATATATGTTTTGAAGCGTACAAAAACGGCCATAATCCCTATTTTCCCTAACTTTCAGCATATAAAATAACCAACAACTGCATAATATTAAAAATGTATCACAAAAGAGATGTGAAGGGATCTTTTCTCTTTCGAATACATTTTTGTTTGAAATTTCTATCTCATTTATTTTCATAGAAGTTTACTATATTCTGATACATGTCCATACATCGTGTGAACGGGGCAAATGTCCTCTTAAGGTGGATCTAATTGTTAAACTAGTACTGACGTACACTTATATTTATATTGACAGAATTATGTGATACAATGTTTAATAATTGTATACCGTATGCACTCAAGATTCTAAACATTTTTATATAACCTAAAGAAGGATCATTAGAATGTTGAAATTTGACGTCCGTACAAGATGCCTACAAGGTTTAAGTCATATGTAAGTGTGATGCTTTATATAATACTTGTGCCTACTGCATACACCACATAAAAGTGCGATATATACCAGTGGCGGCTCGTCAGGGGAGGCAGGGGAGGCTGAGCCTCCCTATGGAAGAAGCAGCATAGCTTCCAATCTACAAAATTAATTACTTTTACTTGTAGAAATGTCTGTAATTGTCTTTCAAAATATCAAGCCTCCTCTGCAGACAATATGACGAGCCGCCACTGATATATACACATGATACAAATAACTATATATAAACTTTTTAGTTGTATCTTGTCGTGTCTACATTCGGCTATTCGAGCATGGAACAGTGTGCGCGCGCAAAGCGTCAGCGTGAGCATACCGGCCATGTGTATCTCATGTGTCCTCTTTCCTCTATAAGAGTGGTCATAGCCACACATATAGCAGGCATTTTTATGTTTTTTAACAATATCCAAAATAATTTATATTTGAAAGAGTTTGCAAAGATTCGGCAGTTTATTTGTGAAGATATCGAGTTCTTTTAATATTAAAATTAGATTAAAATACATTAAAAAGCAAAATCTAGCCATTGCGTGTTCCACTATAAAGTCTTTAAGCAAGTATTCAAACAGAGGTTAGTCGTCGAGTGAATTAAGCGTCGTCTTGCAAGTGAGTTTCAAGGAGGACTTGCGTCAACGTGGATCAAGATTCGGTGAAGCTACAGAAAATAAGTTTTCTTAAACAACAAACTAAGTCTACGGACCACAAGATCAAACAGAGAAACCGATCAACATCAAAGAAACATACTGATAAAGATACTAAACCAGAAAATGCGCATGCAGGTGCATCTGCAACCGAAAATATGATAGAGTGTAAAACAGATATATCAAATAGCGAGAGTGACAAAGACACAACCTTAACCCGTGAAAAAGACAGTGATAAAGACACAAAATTAATTTAGAGGGAACCTGATAGAGACAGAATCATAATAAGTGGTGGGGTTAAAAGCGTTCAATTCGACACAGATGAAGAAGTAGATAAGGACAGTGCCCCAGCAAAGAAGAGTAAGCAGGACAGAAGTATCTACATAAAGTCCATTCAAATCAAAAAACCAAAGGTAGATAAGTTTACAAATATTAAGCCCAGAATATATGTTATATCGTATAAAATCACAATAATATTAAGATTTAACCTTGACTTAATTATTTAGCATTCATTAAGATAAGAAGTTCTTTATATTCATTATGCATTATCCATTCATAAAGCAAAGACGCTTACCAAGCTCAATCAGCATAAAATCTGCAAACCATGTAACCTTCAAATTAAAATACCTCTTTGTTAGAAAAAGTAATAAGTAGGGCTAGAATTGTATCGAGCCATCATTCTAAGATTATCATTCTAATTAAATCATTCCTAAAATACATTCTAATTTCAAATTCTTATTATAACTCTACGACATTATTGTAATTTTAATAAAAAACATTGTACAAAATGTAAAAACTTCGAACAAAATAAAAAATCATTTTTTAAAAACCCACCGTTCTTGTTACGGCTATAACAAGTGGCGCAGTCGTCCAGATTTTTCGACAAAGTAGGCGAGAACAAACGACCCTCTTTGGTGGATTTCAATCCTTTGCGAAAAAGAACCGAAAATCCCGAAGAACAAGAAGAAAAATCAATCAACGAAGAAAAATCAATCAACGAAGAAAAATCAATCAACGAAGAAAAATCAATCCCAAAACAACTAGGCAATCCAAGGCAAAAAACGGTACGAGTGGAAGGAAGATCCAATCACACCCCTGGCTCGCACATTTTTTGAAGAACTTTGTGGAAGGAAGATCTGATCACACCCCTGGCAAAGTGCTCCTGGAATCCTGTTGAAAACAAGGAATCAACCCCAATCGCTGGTACACACATCCCGCAACTCAACAAGAGCAACTCATCCCCGTACACATGCAACTTTACCTCAAGACAACACTCTTGTAAGTACAAAGTTTTTTCATTGAAAAAGTAGCATTGTATTTTGTGTTCTTTCAAAAAAAAAACCAATCGAAAATGAGTAGAGAAAATTTAAATGAAAATGAAAATGAAAATGAAAATGAAAATGAAAATGAAAATGAAAATGAAAATGAAAATGAAAATGAAAATGAAAATGAAAATGAAAATGAAAATGAAAATGAAAATGAAAATGAAAATGAAAATGAAAATGAAAATGAAAATGAAAATGAAAATGAAAATGAAAATGAAAATGAAAATGAAAATGAAAATGAAAATGAAAATGAAAATGAAAATGAAAATGAAAATGAAAATGAAAATGAAAATGAAAATGAAAATGAAAATGAAAATGAAAATGAAAATGAAAATGAAAATGAAAATGAAAATGAAAATGAAAATGAAAATGAAAATGAAAATGAAAATGAAAATGAAAATGAAAATGAAAATGAAAATGAAAATGAAAATGAAAATGAAAATGAAAATGAAAATGAAAATGAAAATGAAAATGAAAATGAAAATGAAAATGAAAATGAAAATGAAAATGAAAATGAAAATGAAAATGAAAATGAAAATGAAAATGAAAATGAAAATGAAAATGAAAATGAAAATGAAAATGAAAATGAAAATGAAAATGAAAATGAAAATGAAAATGAAAATGAAAATGAAAATGAAAATGAAAATGAAAATGAAAATGAAAATGAAAATGAAAATGAAAATGAAAATGAAAATGAAAATGAAAATGAAAATGAAAATGAAAATGAAAATGAAAATGAAAATGAAAATGAAAATGAAAATGAAAATGAAAATGAAAATGAAAATGAAAATGAAAATGAAAATGAAAATGAAAATGAAAATGAAAATGAAAATGAAAATGAAAATGAAAATGAAAATGAAAATGAAAATGAAAATGAAAATGAAAATGAAAATGAAAATGAAAATGAAAATGAAAATGAAAATGAAAATGAAAATGAAAATGAAAATGAAAATGAAAATGAAAATGAAAATGAAAATGAAAATGAAAATGAAAATGAAAATGAAAATGAAAATGAAAATGAAAATGAAAATGAAAATGAAAATGAAAATGAAAATGAAAATGAAAATGAAAATGAAAATGAAAATGAAAATGAAAATGAAAATGAAAATGAAAATGAAAATGAAAATGAAAATGAAAATGAAAATGAAAATGAAAATGAAAATGAAAATGAAAATGAAAATGAAAATGAAAATGAAAATGAAAATGAAAATGAAAATGAAAATGAAAATGAAAATGAAAATGAAAATGAAAATGAAAATGAAAATGAAAATGAAAATGAAAATGAAAATGAAAATGAAAATGAAAATGAAAATGAAAATGAAAATGAAAATGAAAATGAAAATGAAAATGAAAATGAAAATGAAAATGAAAATGAAAATGAAAATGAAAATGAAAATGAAAATGAAAATGAAAATGAAAATGAAAATGAAAATGAAAATGAAAATGAAAATGAAAATGAAAATGAAAATGAAAATGAAAATGAAAATGAAAATGAAAATGAAAATGAAAATGAAAATGAAAATGAAAATGAAAATGAAAATGAAAATGAAAATGAAAATGAAAATGAAAATGAAAATGAAAATGAAAATGAAAATGAAAATGAAAATGAAAATGAAAATGAAAATGAAAATGAAAATGAAAATGAAAATGAAAATGAAAATGAAAATGAAAATGAAAATGAAAATGAAAACGAAATTGAAAACGGAGTCGACGATTTACCCTCATTCAAGTTAAACGAATTATTTTCATTAATCCCAGAATACGATGGAGATCAAATACTCCTTGAATCATTTTTAAGTTCATGTCAAGCCGCCTTACACATTTCAAATGTTGAACAAAAAGTATTAGTAATCATTCACATTAAAAACAAACTCAGAGGCAAAGCTTCACAACTTGTAAATTCAAAATTTACGAATGATTGGACGGAAATAAAAAACTTATTAATATCAAACTTTGGTGAAACAAGAAATCTTCCCAGTTTAATACATGACTTGCAATACATGAAACAAGGCAAAGATTCTGCTCTCACTTTTGTCCACAAAATTCAGACTCACAACGCAAAATTGCACTCAGCAATAAACAGACAAAAATTAAAAAATAACGAAAAGAAATCTCCAACCCCGTTAATTGACAACATGTGTCTCGACACACTATTAACTGGTTTAGACTCAAAATTAGGTGCAATAATAAGGGCCTCAAACCCTGAAACAATTTTAGATGCAGCACAAAGAATACGCCGAGAAAATCAGTTAGGTTACCTAGAAAGTCAACGACAAAATTTAAAACCAAATTTTACAAACAGACCACCACAGTTTCAAACAAATCAGTCACAAAACAAAAACCAAAAATTTTGTAACTATTGCAAAAAACCAGGTCATTTAATAACCGAATGCAGAAAAAGAAATTTCAACAACAATCAAACACAATTCAACCCGAATCAAATATTTTCAAATCAACAAAATTTCCAAAGATTTCCACAACAAAACAATTCATTTTAAAGATTTTCAAATCAGCAACCAAGCACATCTTTTCAAAATTCAAACTTTCAACAAAATCAGAGACCTTCGGTAATTCAAAGAAATCCGAATTTCCAAAGACCTAACACAAACAACGCGAACACACATTCAAATCAAAATCAAACCCAAAATTTCCAAAGACAAACACATCATTTAAACGAGCAAACGAGCGAAGAAATGACTGGAACTTTTGCTCATTTCCCTCAGACCAGTCAACAACAACAACACCAACAACAACAACAAATAGATCAACTTTCACACCGTGTACAAAACTTATAAATTCGACACGATCTGAAAATCTCTATTACATTACTTCACAAAGCAAAACTTGTAAATTTTTAATTGATACAGGCGCAGGCATATCAATTATAAAACCACAAATTGTCCCCCCAAATTTAATTCAACCCACAGAAAAAATAAATGTTCAAGGTATAACGAATGAGTTAATTCCAATTTCAACCTGTGTAAACTACACATTTTTTACTGAAAACAGTAACGATCCATTAAAGTATTACGCATCAAACATCAACATTGATTTCGACGGATTATTAGGCGCAGATTTTCTTGATCATTATGAATGCGTAATTGATTTAAAAAATCGCAAACTAATCACCAAATACAAAACACTTGACCTTCACAAAACCGGAGAAGAACCCCAAAATGCTCATCTACACGAAAAAAACATTCAACAAAATTTTCATGAAGAAAAAAATCAACAAATCACTCAAGAAAAATTTCAACAAGAAAGAAAAATTGAAAACAAAATCAAAATTGAACCAAGAACAGAACAAGTTTACAAACTCAAATGCGACAAACCAAACAAAGAACTGATTTTATTATCAGATGAAAAAGAAGAAGTAATTATCCCAAATGCACTAGTCAAAACGAATGAAAAAGGTGAATTTTTCACAACAATTTTAAACAAGTCAGAAAAAGAAAAGGAAATAAATTGGAACAATCTACAATTTGAAGAAATTCCAACATTGCACTCAAACGAAACAAACAACAAAAAATTGAATTACACTCAAGTCAACAACACAGACAGACAGGCAGAAATTGAAAAACAACTTCGACTAGAACACCTAAACGAAGAAGAAAAAGAAAAAATCATAAACACATGTTTAGATTTTCTATCTAGAAGGAGATCAATTAACTTTCACGAATGAAATCAAACATTCAATCAACACGAACGACGCAAAACCCATTTTCACCAAATCTTACAGGTATCCGCACATACACAAGCAAGAAGTGAAAACCCAAATTACAAAAATGTTAGACCAAGGAATCATCCAACCCTCAATATCACCATGGTCATCACCAGTATGGGTTGTCCCGAAAAAGTTAGACGCAAGTGGAAAACAAAAATGGCGTGTGGTAATCGACTATAGGAAATTAAATGAAGTTACCGTAGACGATAAATACCCATTTCCAAATATCACAGACTTACTTGATCAGTTAGGAAAATGTCAGTATTTCACAACACTCGAGCTAGCATCTGGATTCCACCAGATTGAGTTAAATCCAAAAGATGTTGAAAAAACAGCATTTTCAGTGGAAAACGGACACTATGAATACAAAAGAATGCCATTTGGACTCAAAAATGCCCCCTCGACATTCCAACGTGTCATGGACAATATACTAGTAGGAATTCAAAACGAACGATGCTTAGTATATATGGATGACATCATCATTTATTCAACAACTCTTGACGAACACATCAACAGATTAAACGAAATTTTCACCAGACTCTCAGAAGCAAATTTAAAAATTCAGCCAGACAAATGTGAATTTTTAAGAAAAGAAGTAGCCTACCTAGGACATTTAATAACGAAAGACGGAGTAAAGCCGAACCCAGAAAAGATATCAGCAGTTCAAAACTTTCCAACCCCAAACAATCCAAAGGACATCAAATCATTTTTAGGATTAGCAGGTTACTACAGAAGATTCATACCCAACTTTGCAAAAATTGTCAAACCTTTAACATCTTTACTACACAAAAACACAGAACAACTTTTATTTCACGTAATTTACGAAAACAAAAACGATCTATTAGAAAATTCAACTTATTATTTAGAAGAAACAAAAGAAATACCTTTACTTGAAATTTTATCATACGTATTTTCAGACGATGAAATCGAATTCATCACGTGTAACAAAGAAATAATAACTCCAATAGAAGATGAAAGACCAATTATAATCGATCAATTTCATTCAGGTAAAGCAAATCTACACAGAGGCATAAACGAAACGATCAATCGTATAAAACAAAAATACAACTGGCCAAATCTCAACAAACAAGTCGAACATTTCATCAAAAATTGTGAAACTTGTAACAAAATAAAAACTTGCAGAAAAAATTTAAGCAATCCCCTTGTAATAACCGAAACACCAAAAACCCCATTTGAAAGAATAAATTTAGACATTTTAAAGGTCCCAGAAAACAATCTCATTTTAACAATACGAGACGAATTAACAAAATTCACTCAAGCTTATCCTTTACAAGACAAATCAGCAAAACAAGTAGTAAACACTTTACTTTTATATTTCCATCATTACGGAACCCCTTTACGTATACATTGCGACAGAGGAGGAGAATTTGATAATCACCTATTAAAAGACCTTTGCACATTGTATGACATAAAATTAACTTATTCTTCAGTAAATCACCCCCAATCAAACGGATCACTCGAAAGATTCCATGCAACCTTATTAGAAATGATAAGAGCGACAGTAACAGACAATCCCAGAGATCACCCACTAACATGTTTACCTTACGCGATAATATGTTACAACAACTCAAAAAATCAAACACATGGATTCACCCCGTATGAATTGATATTCGGACATACAAACTCGAGACCCCCCGAAAAAAACGTATAATCAAGAAGAACTCATTACAAAATATGTACGCGATCTAAATAACAAAATTTCTTATTTTTACGAAGTAGCGCGAGAAAGAACATTTGAGAAAAAAGCAAAAGCAAGATATGACTGGAATTTTCAACCAAAAGAAAAACAATTTAATGTTATTTTATTAAAGAATCTCAAAGAAAATCAAAGTTATCAAATAAATCAAACGGACCTTTTGAAATAATTAAAGTTTTAGAAAATAATGCATTAAAAGTAAAAGACCCTGTAACAAACAGAGAATTTATTATTAACTCAGACATGATAAGTTCAAAACTAGAATAAAACACTTTCTTTATTTTCAGGTTATCATTCGCGATAACAAGAGTAAGTACACACACAATGAACTATGACTTAAAACTATTAAACAACACCATCGGAATTTATTATCATCCTGAAGCTGAAATGAAAATTGCAAACGACAAATGGACAATATTAACTTACAAAAACATATCTTTATTAAACCAGGTTTACAATCAAAATGTCGATTTAATAAACAATATAAACACGAGACTATTTTACGAAAACTCTCCAAGATTAAAATTCTTTTACACAGAAGTACAACCACACATAAGTTTAATTAACAAACAATTAAAATCTATTGAAAACAAATTAACGGAAATTAAATATGATATCCCAAATAATCGTTACAAAAGAGGAATATTAAACGGTATAGGATTAATATGGAAAGCAATAACAGGAAACTTAGACGCATCAGATGGCGAATATTACACAGATTGTATTAACAAATTAAAAGACGACGAACATCAAATCGAAAATCTTTTAAAAAATCAAATTTCAGTAACCACTTCAACAATCAAAAATTTTAATTACACAATAAGAAAATTACAAATAGACGAAGAGACATTTAACGAAGACATTGTAAAAATTCAAAATACTTTGTTAGATATCTCAGATAACGAAAATTATTATGAAGCGAGATTTCAGTTTATCGAAATTTGAGAACAAATCACAGAATCAAATATAATTATTGAGAATGAATTAGATGACATAATTGAAAGCATAACTTTTGCAAGATTAAATACTTTACATCCCTCAATAATTCAACCAAACGAACTAGTAAACGAATTACGAAAAATTTCTCAAAAATTACAAAGAAGTTATTTACCCCTTTTACCAGATTTATCAAACGTAGCATCTTATTTTGATATTATAAGCCTCAAAGCATTTCAAACTCGAGGAGAAATCGTATTTGTATTAGACATACCAATCGTTGAACCTTACAATTTTAAACTGTTTCATTTATACTCTATTCCAATCAAAGATAATCGAACACAACTTTTCCATTTAATTTTACCAACTTCAAAATACATTGCACTTTCAGATGACAAGACATTGTACATTCATATGGATAATTTTGAAAATTGTAAACAAATTGAATTTAAATTATGTAAATATTTATTACCAAACCCTGTAGATTTAAATGCAAACTGCGAAGCACAACTTCTATTACACCCATTGAAATTACCAGAAAATTGTGTAACAACATTACTTTATTCTGAAGACTACAAAGTACAATTAATTTCACAAAATACTTGGCTTGTAGCAATTACAAATTCAGTACCTTTTGTAATAAATTGTCTAGGACAATCTGAAACAAAAATTGTAGAACAAAATGTAATTCTAAATTTGAACCCACATTGTACAGCATATATAGGATCAACAAGAATATATGCAATTTATGAAAAAAAGACATCAATTGAAGAAACAATTCAAATTCCTGAAATTAAATTTAATTGTTGTTCTCATTTACCAAAGGAAGTACCAAAATTAAAACCATTAAAAATCTCAAAACTAAATCTTGACGAATTAAATATTGCCGAACATAAATTAAATGAATATAATAAAGATCTTGACAAGCTAATAAATGAACCTTTTATTCAGAAACATATTTCATGGTTCACTTATTTTACAATAGCTTTGGTCATAATACTTATAATTTTAATTATACTATGTAAATGTAGAAAAAGGTATCCAAAAATAGGAATAGCCTTAGGAAACACCCCTAGACCAGATTACCCTGATGATAACCCTAGAAATTTCTTAACGAAATTTAGAAGACATGTAACCCCATTAAGAAGACAGCCGATCAGAAGAAATTTTGGCGATCCAACCGCAGAAGAAGAAATTGAATTAAATCCTAATTCACAAAAATTAGTTTCAAGACAAACTTGACCCATAATTTTTAATCTTCGTAGGGAGGAATTGTTATATCGTATAAAATCACAATAATATTAAGATTTAACCTTGACTTAATTATTTAGCATTCATTAAGATAAGAAGTTCTTTATATTCATTATGCATTATCCATTCATAAAGCAAAGACGCTTACCAAGCTCAATCAGCATAAAATCTGCAAACCATGTAACCTTCAAATTAAAATACCTCTTTGTTAGAAAAAGTAATAAGTAGGGCTAGAATTGTATCGAGCCATCATTCTAAGATTATCATTCTAATTAAATCATTCCTAAAATACATTCTAATTTCAAATTCTTATTATAACTCTACGACATTATTGTAATTTTAATAAAAAACATTGTACAAAGTGTAAAAACTTCGAACAAAATAAAAAATCATTTTTTAAAAACCCACCGTTCTTGTTACGACTATAACATATATACTACCAACAAAAATATCAGTAAAAACATCGAGCTGATAAAGGCCAACAAAACACTAATTCCTCGAAAAGAATTCGAAGCATCTAAAGAATTTCCATCGTCACGGCACTCGGAGCACGAAACATCGCGCAGAAGCGAATGTGACACACCCCCTCGTGGAAAATATACCTGAAATACGCCCTCCTACCTCCTACACAATGAAAACGCAAGAAGACTATGATTTACCAAAAAAAACCCTGAAATAACTATTACCTCCATCGAGACGCAACGGAAAGCCCTCGAAGAGCAACAATAAAGCGCTTGCAAGTCACGAGGTCCGCGGTTCATTCCGTTTTTTTTTTTTTGTTAAAATAATTGCGAAAAAAATTTTAGTTGTTTTTTTAAGGTAATAATTACTTATAAAACCGATGTACGAATATACTTCTTTTCAATTTTAGATCCGATTTAGATCATTAAATATTCTATTTATGTTGTTGATGATATTATACCTTTACCTTTTTTTTTTCCAACACTTTTCCCAGGTAAGTACTTCAACTTAAAACTTAAATTCTTAAAATAGTTGACTCCTGACTTCCCCCCACCGCTCATCAAATTTGAGATGAGGAACATTTTTTTTTCGGATTGCTCCCTCTGCTCTTCAATTTCGAGATCTGGGGAAAACATTTTTTATTAACGAACCGCCACTGAATTAATGTAATAATTACGTTGTTCAACAAGTACTCGTACTTCTCAGGTGACACTGGTGACAGTTTAATTAAATTAAATAAGAAAAAAAAAATAGAAAAAAAAAGAGAACAGGAAATATTTTCATATATTTTAAATGAGGCTAGAAATTCAAGTTCACATAATAAAGACTTCATACACATCACCATAAATACTGCTTTTAGCATCCGAAATAACGGTCACTAAGATAGCTCAGTTGGTAGAAGAGTCAGTACTGTAATACGGACAACGCAGCCATGTAGGTTCGACCACTACGGGCCGCAATTGGTAAAGGTAAGTAAAAATGAATTTAATAACTTAATGAACATTTGAACAATTTGCAGGCAACCTTTGTGAGAAAAAATTGGAGTGATTGTAAACATATTAGATATGTTAATATAAATAAAATATACGGATGGCTAACAAACAAATTCATAGGACAAAACTTATTTATGCATTAATTACTTTATTTTTATCAAATAGACTACTAACTAATGTGTAGTTTTTATATGTTCCTATTACTAGAAACCTGTGGGGGGGATTACCAAATATAACCTGAAAAATACGTCAAATTAACGTCTAGCATAAGACATCATTCGTCTGAGACATTAGGAAGTCAATCACTGTGCATCCGATAGCACACTGTGGATCGCATTATTTGTGTATATGTAAATGGTATGCTGTGGCTACATTGTGAGGCGGACGTTTAACCTTTGTGCATACGTGTGTGCCTACAATGTGTAAACGTAGCACATTTACATCGTAGAATTGTGTAACCTTGTGTCTGCATCTAGATACATCGTCACAATGCGAACACATCGTAATCGTTATTTGGTGTGCTGTATGGGATGTTATGAAGTATGATTGCTAGTCGGCCGTTGCCGATAGCGAATACCTATCTGATTAACATTTTGCTCGAACACGTCACAATTGACGTGGTGCCACTGAGATTAAGAACACAGTAAATGTCTTCTATTGTTCAAATAGGTATTTGCAGTTGACAACTCCCGACTGCCACTTTCATTCATTCGTAATATGCTCATTAAACATAAACATTTAAGGTAAATTAAAATATATCACATATCTGTTTATTAAAGTTTGTTAAACTGTTAGACACACTGATTGTGATTATTACAGTTTCAATACTTTGTACATCTTCGTATTTCTATGTCTTATAAAATACCTTAATGCTGTAAAGGACCTGGCACATTCTATATGGGAAATTACTTTTGGTCAAATTGGCGGAATTTTTAATATATTGTAGATTTCGACTTTCTAATCAAAACCTCTTGTGGGCCCAACTCGATCCTATGTCAAGGTAACCTCTTGTACATTTAAAAAATTTTCGAATTCATGTTTTATTCATATATTTTATATTGTGATGGGTTCTAATAGCCGTTTATAATATCTTGCACTGAAAATATTAGTCTTAATAAAAATAGTGCATTAAATCAATAGAATCGCTCTCGCACTTTACTCAGCGTTTTGTTATCGCCAAAGTGTCCGACGGACGTTCCATTATGCATTTCTCAGAGTACTTCTGGTACGCGACACCTGGGAATCACTACACGCATGGCAGCCTCCTTTCCATCCGGGCTTTCCCATGCTCTCTTCAACAGACCATCTAACACTTCCAGTGACCATACTTATGACTTGTGACCATAAAGCCTTCAATCCTACTCCTTTATTTGAAACATCCTTCCATTCTGGTCGGGTTCCTTTTTCCTTTGCTCGCAATATAGAACCAATTTCTGCATCACTCAGTTGCTCTTATCTTAAAACTTCCTTTGTCCAATTATCTAGAATTTCTTTCCTTTCCTTTACCCAGTCTTGTGATGGTAGACTACTCGGGATTATTAGAAGCTGGCAAACTTTTATTTCTCTGGCATTTCTCTCGCATCGCTTTCTCCACCCGCAACCACCTCAGTGGCATGTACCCTCTCAGGGCTCCACCGTTGACAATCTCGTCTAACATGGCCCAGATTTCGGTAGCTATAATATCAAATACCCCCACTTGGCTTTCCACTACTTGGTTGTTTTTCCAGAGAATCCAGTTTGGCCAATAATTTACTGAACATTTCATGTACGTTTATAGTGTTCAGGTACTTCTTGTCCCAATACGACTCTTCCACAATTGCGGCATTTACCTCTTCAATATGCCCTAATTTACCGCACTGATAACAACGGATGCTTCCGTTCGATTTTGCTCCTCCTTGTTGTTTGTCCTGTTTCCCCAGAGAATCTGGTTTGGCCAATAATTTACTGAACATTTCAAGCATGTCCATAATGTACAGCTTCTTTTTATCTGAACGTGCCTCTTCGACTGTCACAGCACGCACTTCTGACTGCGGAGTGTCTTTAAAGGCAGCCTCCATTTCAAGGGCGCACACCAAAGCCTCGCTAATACTTGGACGCCGCGATATTCTAAAAACTTGCCTGACCTCTTCGTCCCTTAGGCCCCCACGGCTAATTGTTCTTGAAATTCTCTTGGGGCACTCGGATATGCCAGGGGTGCCAGTCTCTCCAGCGCAGCTTCAAATTCTTGTAAGCTTTCCCCAGCCTTTTGTGTCCGTGGTTTTACTTGAGCCTGGTATACCTGAGCGAGGTGTTGGTCGCCATACCTCAAGTCCAATGCAGCTTCAAAAACTTTAAAGTTCTTTTGTTTCTCCATTGGGGTAGTCTGCAGTAATTCTGAGGCTTGGCCCCTTAACTCTAGAACTAATGCCATAGCCTTTTCCTCGTTATCCCAGCTATTTGCAGGCGCAGCTGCCTCTACCGAAATAATGAATGACCGCCATTAAATAAATGATTTGGGTGTCCTTAATCTTATTTTTGGTTGGATTTATAAATGCTGTTCTGTTATATAATTCAATAATTTTTAGTTCTAACTAGAAGAGTAGTTGTTTGTTGTTTGGACCGAATCTCAACAAGCGTTTTTTTAAAGTATTGTTTTTGTTGTCTCTATTTAATTGTATGTTAGCAATTTTATTTTAAATATGTAAAGTCTGAAAGGGTGCATTTGTATAATACCCGTGTAATTAATAATATTTCTTTTATAATAAATAGCAAATTATTCAAAACAATTGTTTAACTATCCTTTAACTTTACTGACCTTTTCTTGAAATAACAGGCACTCCTCCAATAGTTGCACTGTAAGCTAAAGCTCAATCCGTAATCACTGGAATTAAAAAAAAGTTTGTAGTAGAACGCTAAATATAGGCAATACCGAATTGTCGAGTAGTAGGTATGTGATTCCGAATAACCACAATCTATTCTCAGCTAGTGCGTATGACTGTAACTTTCGATCTTTTTAGACGTAGGTATTGTATTGTTCGATAAAAAAATAGTCTTAATATTTAATCACAATTCCTCATCTGCCACTTGTGGATCTTATATCTTATAAACAGACAGATAGATGGAAATTATGTTACCAGACAAAGAAAGAAATCAAAATCGCATTACATTCCGTGTCACTGGACCGTCACTTTCTATTTGTTACAATGTATATTTGAATAGCTTTGATCTGAAAGAATTACTGTAAAAATAAACAGTTTTAAAATAATTTATCTTCGTTTCAACCCTGAAAAGATATTTGCTATTTATGTCTTACGTAATTTAATGGAAACTATATTTAACCACGGTTTATGAATGTTCAAACAAATTTCAAGTGCACGCTGTGTTTCTTTAAACAAACAAATACTTCAATCAAGTGTAATGAGTCGAATTTTATTTCGTTTCGGTAACTATAATGTTAATTTTATTTTGACCACTATTTGGCAACTGCTGAATATATTACTCAAATAATAATAGAACTAATATACTATAATTGTTTTTCTACCCGCACTATGTTCAAACCAGTTCCTAATAGAATGAACGAAATAAAATGAGTACTAAAGAGAATTTTTGCATGAAGGTATCATGTTAAAATACGTATCATTTTATATATAGGGTGAATCGAAATTACTATGATAATTGAAGGTAAGACCTGGTAACTGAGGAGTCCAACTTACAAAAGCTAATGTTAAATGTTTCAAAAAGCAATGAAAATATACCATGCATTTCTTTATAATCGACTTCATACGCCATGCGATATTAACACAATGCGCTTTTGGTGGTGAAATTCGAGATTTTTTTCTTTATTACTACTTTAGACTTAGAATGCCATGAAATGTCGAAATTTTAAGTTTGAGAGAAAAAAAAATGTCTGTCTGTCTATCGGTCTGTTTGTCTGTCTGTCTGTCTGTAACTTTTTGTGCGCACGTTTACTCTGGAACCATTTCAGATATTGACTTGAAATTTGGTACACATATCCCTAATAGCACATGGATATCCTATGGATGTCCAATGGACGTCCCCACGGGACATTCGGGACGTCCTATGGACATCCATTTTTTGTACAGTTGGACGTCCTATGGACGTCCCAGGGACGCCCAAATGTCACAACTTTGAATAATTTATGGAAGTCCCATGTTGGACCTTAAACGGTGGTCCATGATGGACATTATTTGGACCAATTAAATTAACATACATTTTCTGTACAAATGCCCTCCAGTGTTGGACCTTAAATGATGGTCCATGGTGGACATTATTTGGACCAATAAAAATTGTCCTTATTTGGACCAATAATGGGTGTCTCTAAAGTCTCAAGCCATTTTGGAAAAAAATATATTAGTGAACAAACACGAAATCTATAAAGCATTTTAATATAAATAATCTTATCTTGGAAACTGTGACATTAGTTTGCTGTAACATGCAATGGCCCTAATGTCCACGCGACAATATTGCATTGCAATGTCACATATCGCAAGGAAAAAATCGCAGGAACAAATAATTTATTTTCATGTAATATTCAATTATTTACTTACTGAATTATTCTAATGAAGCTTATCTTCGTGTTACAAATATAACTCCTACAGGGTCTGCCAAAAAATCTGTATGGGAATCTCTCCTGTTATTGACTTTCTGAAGATTTTTATTTCTTTTATTTTTAATAAAAGTTAGCGCATGTCCTCAAGTGAAAAAGTGACTGCAAAAATTTGTGTTAGTCCTGGTGCTTAAGTTGGAAAATTAAATTTTTTGAAATTGCCTCATTAGTAGTACACCACCCTTATTTTTATAAATATCGAAAAATTTTATTTTAAGAAGTTATTTTTAATGTACATTGGATTCTTCTAGTTTAAAAATAAAAATTATTCACTCTTTTATGATTAATTACTGAAAAAGTTAAAATTGGAAAAGGGAGAACAACTTCGCAAAATACAGCGTTTTTTTTTCAAAATATTTATTTTTTAAAAAAGTACTCTTAAAATTTCTTTAAAGGTCCATTACTTAATCTGAAACTATTAAAGAGATAGAATTATTGGTGACAAAAAAATATCAAAATAGTTCAGAAATTATGCGTAAAAAAGTAGGAAACTTTTATTTTTAAAATAGAACAGCCAAATTTGATATTTTAGCTATAACTTCATATTGTAAGCAACTTCTTGAAATAACATTTTTCGATATCTTCAAAAATAAAGGTAGTTTACTCTTGAGCCAATTACCAAAAAAGTAATTTTCCGACATAAACGCCAGGACTAACGCAAATTTTTGCATCCACCTTTTCGTTTGAGAATATTCACTAACTTTTATCAAAAGTGAAATTTTTCAGAAAGTCAACAACAACAGAGTTTCTCATATGGTGTAGACTTGGTGCACTGTATAAACAGAGGTTATAAACTTTTCCTCGTAAATTCTCTATAAGTTTACTATAAGATGATCTTTGAAAAAAATATGAGAAAAGATCTTCACTAGTGCCATCACTGTTTTACCATATGTACAGATCGAAACAGTTATATTATTATGTATGTCACTTCATAATGAGATAGAAAAAAAGGATAGAATAAAGTTTTTACTGTCTCCGACGTGTTTAACATGAAAGAACTTAGGACATTAATAGTTTTATTGGCTGTCCCCTTTTCTATTTCAAAGTATTATATAGGTATTGTTTCTTATTTGTATATATAGAAAAATGGCGATTGGCCTATAGCGGAGACCTTATCGACATTTTTTTTTAAAACAGTTTTATAGCAAACTCCTAGTACTGTATATTTAAATTTTTACCTATTGATATTAAGTTTAGTATAGTAAACGTAGCATATCTAATTTATAAAATAAAATACGAACGCTTTATGTATTAAAAAATATTTATTTATCAAATAATAATAAAATAGAAGGCTATTTTATTAACTTATTAGAACTACTTATTCAATAATAAAAAATATCATTTGGTAATTAGGTATCTTCTAATTTTCAACCAAAAATCAATGTTTGCCTTTCATATGCCCGTTTTACCGTTATTACACTAACTCTTTTTGTTATTTTTGTCAATTTTTGTTCTTTTGTGCCTTTCTGTTCTTCTTCCAAATCCCCTTTTGACCAATAACCTCTAGTAAATCCAAACTTTCTAAAATTACAACCTCCTCCCACCCCACCTTTCCAGAGGCAGGTAGACCGCTGGACGAATCTCGTGACTAGCTCGAACGGGTTTTTTCATTGAGTTTTTCCCGTATAACAACAACGTTATCTTCGTTAAAATTTAGTGCGCGTGCGCGACAGTGCGCGGGTGCTAAAAATCCCAACTCATTCTATTTTAGCTTTAAGTAGTTCTAATTATTTTAAAATCTATGTTCTCTGATTATTCGTTAAATAAATTGTTAGGTTTAAGTTTTAATTAAGATAATATCTTAAGAACAGGAGACCTAACTCCACCATCTTATCTGTTGCCATAGCCAAAGCTGAACCCACCTCACCCGATCACCTATCTACCGCGTCGTTGCACGCCGCGGTGGGGTGATCGGCTCTAGACCGGGCCCCCAGCCGAGGCGCATACATGTCCCCCCTAACATAAATAAATCTTTTTTGAATTTGAATTTGGTGATTTTGGTAAATAGATAGGGTCATTGTGTGTCGTACTCACACTTGCTCGAGTTACAGACTGCTATATGCAACAAAATAAAGTGCAATGATCAACTTCTCCCTTCAAATATACCTACAACAGGTAACATTGTGTCGCACTTATGTTGGGATAATTTCGACCTAAATGAAGAAACTCCATCGGGTAGTGGGACAACTCATTCAACACATGGGATTATGGTTCAAGAGAGAAGTACTGATATGCAATTATTGATTAGTGGCACTGATGTACCAAGAACTAAACAACGTTCTGCCAATATGTAACTAATCATTTTATTTTCCAGATATTTTCCCGGAAACCCAAGGAAACCTGAGGAAAGAATTTTTGCATAAAATATTGGTCATCTTTAACTTAAAATTGAAATGAAATGGGAATGAATTAAAAAAGTCATTGTCTCCATATCTCTGTGGTTTTCTGAGCTCTTCCGGGATATGCTGTAATTGACGAAGGGCAAACAACTAAAACCTTAAACTAGATACCAACAAAAAAATATGTGAGTCATAAAGGTGTGAAGCATGAAGTTCGAGTAGACGTACTGTGTGGATCTCCGTGAATATCTTTCATTTACAACGCATCAATTTGAAGTTGTAATATAGGCCTGTTGAGTAAAACAAGTAGAAGTGTGTGAGTAAACTGCATAAGTATTTTATATTCACTTTGAGTTTCTCAAGATTGTCTTGGTATATAAAATTATATCTTACCAGATGCACAAAACAAGGCAGCAGCAGTCTCAGGTTGACACCATAATTAATGAATATTTAATCACAAAAATATGCAGACAACAATCTGAAATGATTTCTAAGCAAATCGAGGAGAAATTTAGCAAAATAGAGCAATCTATGAAAGTAATGGTTAGTGAAATGAAAAGCAATACTGAGAAATTAGAGCACTTACAACAAAAATTTGATGAACTGGAGCAATTCAATAAGATGAATAACTTAATAGTTTATGGTATGCAAGAAAATGAGAACGAAAACCCAGAAGTAATAGAAGAAAATCTAATTCAATTATTTAAAAATAAGCTAAATATATCTATTTTGTCCTCTGGTATTGAAAAATGTCATAGGATTGGGAAACATCAGAAAGAGAAACCTCTGCCCATAGTAGTAAGATTTTTATCTCGTAAAACTAAATTTAACATCTATAATAACAAGAAATTGTTGAAAAAATCGGGAATCGTCATTAACGAGGATTTAACTAAAAGTAATGCCCAATTGATGAAGAATGCTGTTGCCAAATATGGTCTTTCGAATGTCTGGAGTCAAAATGGAAAATGTATACTCTGCAGAATAATGTTAAACGTATGTTACGAAATATTGAAAATTTTGCAATCTAATTCATTTATTACAGTTTATCGATATGGTAGAACTATTATTTCTGTATAAAATTTTTTCTTAGTTTTTAATTTAGATTATCTACTTACCTTACTTTCTACGCTTATCTACATGATAAATTTAAATTAATTTTTTTTTTCTTTCGGGGCTAACGCACGGTTTGCCTTCGTGATTTCTTTGCTTACCTTTGTTATTATTATTTTTTCTTTGGTTTCTTTTGTATTATACCAATTTATAATATTTTCACTGTACATATATATTTATAATTTAAATCCCTTATTATACAATGCAAAATGGGCATAGTCTTTTAAAAGTCTGTCACTTAAATATTCGTTCGCTAACTGCCCACTACATAGAATTTCTTGATTATATAACTTCTAATGAATATGACGTGATAGCAGTTAGTGAAACATGGCTGACTCAAAATGTCTTAAATGTATCTGTGGAAATTAATGGCTATAACTTTGTAAGAAGAGACAGGAATGCTGGCGGGAGAGGGTCTGGGGTAGGTATATATTTAAAATATACCTAGTCTACATTTTGAATAGTGATAATTTTGAGGACTTGTGGCTTTGTATTAGGTATAATACATTAAATACTGCAATTAGCTGTGTGCATAGAATGCCTAATCTTAGTGATCTTAATTCTCAATGTGAATAATTTTATGTCTGATTTTGAAAATACTCTGCTTGGTGTTCTACCTAAAGTAGACGAAATTATTTGTCTCGGTGATTTTAATATCGACCTATTTAATTTAAATAATAGTTCAACTAAATTCCTTGATATTTTACACAGCGTTGCGTTGGTTTAAAAAATATCATTAATGAGCCTACGAGAATTACATTAAACTGTGTCTCATTATTAGATTTTATTATAGCATCGGAAAACTGTAATCTTTCTTCATCTGTTAATAATATTTGAGATCATGAATTAGTTTATGCGAGTTTGTGTTATAACAAAAAGAGTAGGTACTAGCTATACCAACTACATACAGAGACATTAAAAATGTTAATTTAGAATCACTTTATTATGAGCATGTACAGTCTATTCCGTGGAAAAATATTTATGACATTGACAACATTGATGGCGAAGTTACATTTTTTAATTATAATATTAAAATATTAATGGATATACATGCACTCTTAAGGACATGTACTTTTAAAAAGCAGAACAAACCCTGGATAACTTAAGTTATTAATTACGCTGAAATATAAAGCTCTTGCTAAATTTAAAAGAACCAAAAATCCTATTCATTGGGAAGAATACAAAAGTTTAGAACTTTTCAACTATGCTGCGGGAGCTAAGTGGCTTTTTCGGACATTCATCGTTACAACCATTTTCTATGCGCTGATTAATTCTATCGAACTTAAATAATGACAAAATAGACTTCTGGCATATGTCAGCCCGTCGAGTTGGCCATGGTTCAAGATATAAAAATCAGTGAAATAATATCATCGTTACAAAGCCAATTTTTTTTTGTGTGTACACATTTTATGTTTAGAATTAATAAAATAAGATCGCCAGAAAGTGTGGGCCATCAGGAGCGCAACCAGAAAGGTCAAAGAGGTAAAAAAAACGGAGTTATATAACATTATCGTTACAAACTTTTTTAAGGTTGAGCATGTTTATTTAAATGTTTTGAACACAGAAAAAAATTCCCAAAAAGAAACTGCGTCAGTAAGGCTAGCCAGAAAGAAAATGTTTAGGATTTTTGAAGAAAATTGGATTATTTTTCGCATATTTCATCTCAGAACTCTAAACTCATCGTTGCAAGTTCTGGCTCATCTTTAAAACGTAAATATAAGTTCCTTCAACAATAGAATAGTCTCCCCGTAAAGTTCTTAGTGTCAACAAAAGTACCATAGGCTCTTAAATACAGGAATTTAACACTTTCGGCTAACTTGACTCCGTACCGTGCCTTAGATGTATTGTATCATTATTACCTTTCTGGCTGCGCCTCCTGACGGCCCACACTTTCTGGCGATCTTATTTTATTCATTCTAAACATAAAATGTGTACACACAAAAAAATGAGCCTTGTAACGATGACATGATTTCACTAATTTTTAAACAGTGTTCGTGACGCTCCTGACAGGAGGTGCCCCGCCAGACGATGAGCCGAAAAAGCCACCTAGCTCCCACTCTACTAGCCCAATTAGAAGAGAAAAAAGCTTATTTACAGCATTTTTTAAATAGGTACCTACTGATAAAAAATCTGTTCGGAAATCATTGAAGATTAATACTAAAACAAAAAAAAGAATATTCCTGCACATCTTTCAAATGTAAACTCAATTAATCATAATTTTTTAAATTCTATATACCTCATACTGCACCTAATAATAATATTTTAAACTATTATAGTAATGTAAAAGAATCTCTACTCTAAACTCGATTCTTACTTTCAAAACAGTCACGGACGCAGAAATTAGTAAACTCTTATTTTCGATAAAAACCAGTGCAGCCGGTGAGGATGGAATTCATATAAATTTTATTATAGTTTGTTGTCCTTATATTTTAGAATTCATATGTCATATTGTAAATTTCTGCAGTCGTCACTCTGTATTTCCTACCGACTGGAAAAAAGCCCACATTTTACCACTTCCTAAAATAAATTTACCTCTAAACTACAATGATTTAAGACCGATTAGTATTTTGCCAGTAATGTCAAAAATATTAGAATACATTATTAAAGCACAGGTTATTGAACATCTGGACATTAATAATATTTTGCCTGATACTCAGTCCGGATTTAGGAAAGGCCATAGCTGTGCTACTGCCATCTTAAATATCACAGACCACATTTTAACGGCAACAGATGCTGAGAAATGCAGAGTGTTGGTACTGCTGGATTACTCCAAAGCGTTCGACACTCTGGACCACAATGTTTTATTAATGATTTTGCAATATATTGGCCTAGATGATGCATCGCTATTATTTTTTAAAAATTATATGTTTGCTCGAAAGCAAAAAGTCGTACTGGGTGATCGGTCTTCTGATTTTGTTGATGTGTCAAAGGGGGTTCCGCAAGGATCAGTACTAGGACCTATTTTATATACTATATACACGTCATCACTACCTAACTTTGTTAAATATTGTAAATTACGCCGATGATACACAGGTACTTTATTCCTTTTTCCCCAATGAAATACAGCGTAGTTGTGACATTGTAAATTCGGACTTGGAAATAATTTACAAGGTTTCATCGGAGCATTGTTTACATTTAAATCCTAACAAATGTATTGCCATGTTTTTTGGAAGGGCTGCTCATAAAGAATTATCTGCACATGTAAGGTAATCGATAAATGCTACTCAATTGCCGCTGAAAGATGAGGCAAAAGATTTAGGCTTAATCATTGATACATCCCTCAGATTTGATAAACATATCTCATGTTGTATTAAAAGAGTTAAAAGAGCTAAAAATACTCTATAATGCTCGTCACATTTTAAACACTGAAATAAGAATTTTGCTTTGTGATACCCTTATTCTATCAATTTTCAATTACTATGACAGTCTATGGGCCCTGCTTATCTGCGGCTACTGCACAGCGCATCCAAAAAATACAAAATTGTTACTTACGCTTCATTTACGGAATCAGAAGACGTCACCCAGTGAGTCACAAGCTACGAGATTGTAAATGGTTAAACATGAAACAGAGACGAACACTTCATTCCGGTACTTTGTATCATAAAGTCATCGTTGCAAGTAACCCAAGTTATTTATATAGGAAGATTACACTTCGCACAGATGTACACAATTTAAATTTAAGATATAAAGGAACATTATCCCCACCTATGCATAAAACAGCCCTCTATGAACGTTCGTTTGCGTTTTGTATTTATAAATTATATAACCCCCTCTCCCCTCATCTAAAGTCATGCAGTATACTCTCTTTTGCTAAAGTTTTTAAAAAGAGTCTTTTCGTTTAGCTAAAGTGTTCATTTTGCCATATTGCTTTTATATTTATTACGTTTTTTATCGTCTTTTTAATGGAATTTATTTATGTTTTTTATTTTTGTATGTACATATGTAGGTATATAATGACGTACTTATCAAAAAATATGTAATGTACATACATATGTGTATATATTAATTTTTGTCAAATTCATACATATCTGCACCATGCGGGTTGAGTGTAAGAACAGCTGACATTGGCAATCCGTCAATTTCAGCTGAACTCCGTCCATTCATTTTTTGTCAATTATATTTATATTTGGATTCATATTATGTAATTTTCGTATTTGAATAAAATGTATTATTATTTTTTTTTTTTTTTTACTCCGTTCTTCGGGTAATAGGACGAATGCAACGGGTCAAAGACCAAGCTTCAATTCGCCTCAGATGTGCCTCTCAGGAAAGATCTTACAATGTTCGCAGTTTGCAACAGTGTAGCCTTTTGCATCAACAGGTAAGTATGTTCTGGCAAGTTTAAAATTTTTAGGTTTTTCTTTAATGTTTTAGGGACGAGTCCAGTAGAAGAAATTATTAGAGGAACTACATTAACAGCTTCAAGATTCCATAGATGTTCCATTTCGCGGGCTAGGGCCTC
This sequence comes from Rutpela maculata, assembly GCA_936432065.2. Taxonomy (NCBI): domain Eukaryota; kingdom Metazoa; phylum Arthropoda; class Insecta; order Coleoptera; family Cerambycidae; genus Rutpela; species Rutpela maculata. The sequence goes on along the minus strand of OW386286.2, from coordinate 69,341,265 downwards.
ATACTTCTCCATCTTTTCTTCATATTTGCGGCATAGATTGTGGTTGTTGGGAATAGATATGTCAATCAGGTAAGCTTTCTTTTTAGTTTTATCTATAAGTGTTATATTGGGTCTATTGTGTGTGATGGTCCTGTCTGTCAGTATACCTTTGTCCCAGTATATCTTATAATTATCGTTTTCCTCAACTGGGTTTGGTACGTGCCGGTAATACTCAGATACATCACTCCCAGGTATATATTTTTTAAGAAGTTGTAGATGGATCACATTTGCAACCTGATTGTGTCTATCGATGTACTTCGTTTTTGCAAGTTTTTCGCAGCCTGATGTTATATGATCAATGTTTTCAACTTGCACGTGACACTTTCTACATTTATCCGTGGGAATATGTTCTTGGAGAACATATTTTTGGTAATTACGAGTTTTTATCACTTGATCTTGAATGGCAACCATAAAACCCTCGGTCTCTGGGTTTAAGTTCCCTTGGATCAACCAGGAAACTGAGGCTTGGACATCGATGTTTTCATTATGGAGTGCATTGTAGAATCTTCCATGTATTTCTTTTCTCTTCCTTATTATTATTATTATTATTATTATTATTATTATTATTATTATTATTATTATTATTATTATTATTATTATTATTATTATTATTATTATTATTATTATTATTATTATTATTATTATTATTATAAATTCCCACGGGGGGGAGGGTTTCATATTGGCAGCTCATGGTCTATTTGTGACATTTTTATAAATTGATTTTCAATTTGACATTTGTTGAATTTTAATCTGACATTTGAACATATTATGTGTGCCTTGCCTGATAACACCACGTGTATGCGTGTTATCGCTGCAATTTTTTACTGATTGGATGAATTTTGACTCATGAGATGAAATGCAAAATTTTGATTGGTTAATAAATTTAGTAAAACATTATCAACACAATCGTAGAAAAAGATTATTAAAGTTTTAAAAACATCACGTATGTCTTAATCCAATTCAATCTGTCGTGCAAATGTCAATCTGTCATACACACTTTGATTTCTTTAAATTTTAAAATTATTATCAGTTTTTCTTAATAATGCACAAGTTTGTTGTGGAAAAATGATTTCAAGCGATGAGTAGCTAGTTGTAGAAGAAGTGTAATATTCTATTAGAGTATAATGGCTATTATCCACTCGTTAAATAATATACTATTACAGGATTTTTAAGAATGCGAATAGGTAACTTATAATATGTAAATAAAAGAAGCGATAAATAGATTTTGAAAAAAATGTTGCCATTTTTACTCCATCCTAATGTTTACACCGATTATTTTCCTTATATTATACTTCTATATAAGAAATAAAACAAAACAATCTTAGATTGATCCATTTGCTGTTAACTTCTATCTTGTCTTCTTCTCTTGCTTCAGTCTGGAATTATCATTTCTAAAGAATCACACTTGCGCGAGCCATTATCTTTATATTTGAATTTAATGTTATATTCTTCTGGATAACTAATTCTAAATCTCTCATTAGAAATAGTCATATATGCTTTGCCTTTAGAAGTTTGAGATAATGATACACTAGCCCTCAATTTTTGATTTTTTATTTCCTGCTCTTCCCGCATTTTCTTCTCTGCCATGCAAAATAGATTCTTCAGCATTTCTCGTTTCCTTAATAATTTTCTGTAGCAAAAAATAATAATGTTAGCATATGTGAAATAATGCTAAACGTGATCCATAACTAAAAATTATGAAGATTATCTTACCGTGATATGTGTGTTGATTTCTTTGCCACAAATGTAAGTGTAGCCTTCATCAATAGCGCTAACATCAGTTTAAGAAGAAAAACTTGCATTTTCATCACTTTTTTTAGGTCTACAGCTAACCCATACCGTTGATTTGATGCCATTATAACACTTTCAAGTTTTTAGTTTTTTAAATATAGATATCTAATTTTGCATTATGCGATTAGCAACACCTATCATAATTTTGAAACTCCAAACGAAATCTGTCGTAAAATAGTATTCATCATGTTTGCATACAATAAGTCAGTTGTCACAAATATGTCAATTACCAGGATTTACGTAGACCAATTGGATTGTCGCATTAAGTTAAAATTTTATTAGTAGAATACCATTTCTTCATAAAACATCGATAGAGACATGTAAAAGTTGAAAATAGAAGCATATAATATTACAATGTCAATTATTAAAACACATGCATTTCAAACGGAGATGACATCAATACGGTAGCAGAGAACTTATACCACAGAGAAGCGATAATATCGGCGGTTCCTTTGATATTTTGTGGTCCGATTCTAATGACATTGAACATGTAATGAGTGAAACACAACCTCTTACACTGAGAGAACTTTAAAGTTTAATGTACACTGAATGTAATTCAGAATAGTATGTTACTATACCACATATTAAATATAATTAAATAATAGTTCATGTTTTAAATACTATTAGTTTCTAAAAAAGGCTAAAAAAACGTAAAAAAATGTAAAACGCCTCTCATATATTGAATATCAAACATTTACATTCACATATAATAAATAGAATGTATTGTATAGGTATACGTTATCAAAACATATTTTGGAATAATATATTGTACATAATATTACAATTTATTCTATTATAATATTTTTTTGTATAAAATTTTAAAAATTAAACCAACATGTTTTTTTTACAAAAAAGATTTTTATTTATAAATGTGACAAAATTTTAACTTTTCTGTTTACTTTTTTGTCGGTTTTAGTAGTTTTAAAATCCCGATTTGTGTATTTAATGGAATAAAAAATCTTCATTCTTATAAACAACTTTTTAACATATACTTTGGGGAATCCTAAACATGAATGAATAACATCTGTGTTGTTCATTATGTTAAATAACATATTAAAAACTGCTCGTGCTTAATCACTCAGATTCGTTCTTGAAATATTCAAAAAAATCTTTAGAAATGGCTAGATATATTAGGCCAGTCATATAATACATTAAAATCGCAAACTAACGGCTAGTTCTGATTTTTTAATATAATAATAATAATAATAATAATATTGTCTTTATTAAGCAACTAGCAATTACAATAAGGCTATAAAAAATAGTGTAGACAAACAAATTGGTATATTACGCTAGTTAGCTTAAGAGGCGAAGTTCAGTTCTTCGCAGCTTGCTAAGCTACGAAATCCTGCTCTTCCACTTAACCTCGAGCCAGATTACAGCAAGTTGCCGTAATCTGGGTTGACCTATCCTAGAACTTAACCTAAAGTAACAATATTGAAACACCTCTTTTATAAAGAAACAATATCTGAAAATAACAAAACAGACACACTGAAGCACAAAAATAGACTCACACTAATATAAAAGGTACTAAGAAGTTACATTTTGCAGGAACATAAAATCTATATAGCTTTTCAGGTATAGTAAACGATTTACTTCTTATTTTTTTCCTTCTATTTATTTTTTGTATATTATATATATATTTTTTAATTAATTAACTTATTTTTCTTTTTTTTTTTTATTTATGCCAAATCTAACCTAGGGAAAAAGAGGACAAAAAATTGTTCAAAGTAGCAGTACACTATAAAAATTTTTAACGAACTCGCTTTTAATTGATGATATATAACAGAAACAATATGTATTATGTTTATAAAAAGAATACTAAATGCAATAAATACACATATATACATATATAAACATATACACACATACATATAAACAAACATATTACACATATTATGTATGTATATATAGAAAAATAATAATGTAGAAGTTGTGGGAAAAATGTTTTCATAGGATATTTCTAAATATTATGATCACCAGAAATTAATCGTTGAAATAACTCCTTTTTGAATTTATAATACGATACTTTAGTTATTTCAAGGTTTAGTGAATTAACAGAGTTAGCAACATTGTAAGAGAAAGATTTTTTGAAAAACAATTTATGTTTCGGTATTTGTAACTTATATCTACCTCTTGTGTTAACGGAGTGAATATCAGATAAATGATTTATTTTATTGTAGAGATAAACTGGAGTTTTCTGATTAATAATTTTATGGTACAAGCACGCACGGTGCTTCATATTCAGCCAGTTAATTTCTTTCAGGACAGGTGTTACATGAGAGAAGCGTGTTAACCCAAAGATCAATCTAATACACGAGTTTTGGACCCGTTGAATGCGAGTTGCATCCCAAGATGTCAGACAAGGACCATACACAACATCGGCAAAATTAAAATGTGATAGTACCAGTGTTTCACACAGTAAAATTTTGGATTTTCTGTCTAATATTTTCCGACAACCGTACAATAATTTAATATTACTGAATGATCGTTTTATCATAAAGTTGACGTGATAGTTAAAACGTAGATTAAAATTAACATGGAGTCCTAAATTTTTCGCATGATTTGCAATTTCCAGAACTGAATTCTCTACCTTAATATTTAACTGATTTACTGCCTTAGCTCGATCTTTTAAGGGACCAAATAGGAGAACTGTAGATTTAGTTGGATTAATTTTCAAACAATGGTTTTGTGATGCGGTAACAAGATTCTCTATATCATTATTTATCAGTTGAACGGCATTGTCAAGTTCGGATAGTTTAAAAGGGTAATAAATTTGCGTATCATCCGCATAAAAGTGGGAGGAGCAATGTCTAAGACTGTTTTTTAAAAAAGAAGAGTATATAGAAAACAATAATGGGCCTAATATAGAGCCTTGAGGTACTCCGCTGTTAATATTTAAAGGATCAGATAATGATTGGTTAATTTTAACAATTTGACAACGGTCATTGAGATAACTGGATAACAATAATAATGAATTTCCGCTAAATCCTATATAATGTAAAATTGCAGACATCATGTGAGAAGTTTATAGTGTCAAAAGCCTTTGTATAATCGAGTAACACAAGAGCCACTAAATTACCCGAATCTAAGGATCTCAGTACGTCATCACAAACATGTAATAATGCAGTGGCGCACCCATGATTTGCTCTAAACCCGGATTGTGTGCTAGGTATAATATTACATTTATTTACATGCTTTGAAATCTGTATATACATAACCTTTTCAAAAATTTTTGACAGCACACTTAATATGCTAATGGGTCGCAAGTCTTTAGCTTCTTCTGGAGCTTCTTTTTTAGGTATCGGTAACACATATGAGATTTTCCATTGGTTTGGAAAAATATTATCTAATAAACAAGAATTAATTATGTGTGTTATGTAACTTATTATAAAAGGACAGCAATACAGTAATAACTTTAAATTAAGACCATCGGCACCAGTAGCATTAGTTTTGACTGTGTTAAGAATTTTTACTATTTCCTCATTATTAGTAAGCGTAAATTTAAAATCTTGAATTCCTTCTTTTTTGTTATTATTATAGAAATTCAACAATTCAACATCAGGTGCATTCATTATGTTTGACGTAGTGAAATATTGATTTAAGGCATTTCCATCGTTCAAATGATCAGGTATTGTTTTATTTCCTTTATTTTTTGAATATATATTTAAATCTTCTAAGTCCTTCCAAAGTGATTATTATTTGCAATTTTAAATTGCAAATATGCCTTTTTCTCAGAATCAACAGCAGAATTGACATAGTTTCTAAGCTGTTTGTAGTACTCCCAGTCATATACATTTCTAGTTCTTTTGAATTTGTTATAAGCCTTATTCCGTAAATTTATAATAAATTTCAAATTATCGGTTAACCAAGGCGCTTTTCTTTTTGTAATCCTTACAGTTTTGATAGGCGCATGAACATCAAACAAATCAAGTAATAGATTATTAAAAATGCTTACTTTGTCGTGCACATTATCTGCGTATAATATCAAGTTGAACGGTAAATTACATAAATCAGAGTAAAATTGCTGCAAATTAAAATTATTGAAACATCGGTAAGTGTAAAGGAGTGGTTTATTAGAAGTTTTCTTTGAGCCAATTCTACAAGAGGTTACACTGTGATCAGAGAAATGTATGTTATCAATAAGGCAATCGGAAAACGGCAAAGTATCAGAACAAATAATTAAATCAAGCAGTGATATTGAAGTTGCAGTGATTCGTGTAGGTTGGTCTACTATTTGCTTAAGCCCAAAGCTATTGAGTATTGATAATAGCTTATCGGTGGCGCTATGATCTAAATCAGAACAGTTTATATTAAAATCACCTGCGCAAACAATATTTTGATGTTCCGGTATTACTTCTGAGAGACATTCTTACAAAATATTTAGGAAATTGCTAACTGAATATGAAGGCGATCTGTAAATTGCACCGACACAGAATTTCTCTTTGTTTTTATTAAATGATATCCATAACTGTTCCGTATCATGAATTGGTAAATTATTAATTATTTTAAATTGAAATGTGTTTTTAATATAGATTACAATACCTCCACCACGAAACTCTCTATCTTTTCTAACAGCAGTATAACCATTTAAATTTATGACATCGTCACTTATATTTGAATTTAACCATGATTCAGTAATTATAATAATGTCATAATCTTTATTTTTTACAAAATTCCTAAGATGTGCAATTTTAGGTACCACAGACCGAATGTTCAAGTGCATAAGTTTTATAGACATATTTAAATTTATTTATGGATGCAGATTCAATTGTTTTATACATACAAAATATATTTGTACAAATTACAACATAGAGTGGTGAAATAATAAATAAAAGAAAATTATATTGTACAGACTGTGCAGTTAGACAAAACTTACATAGAAGGTGAAACAATAGTTTTAATAAAAAGTAATGGAGTCAATATACCATGACAATATTAATACTAAAAATAGTTAATGCAAATATGAAAATTATACAATTATGGACTAAATTTAATTTTGTCTTGTAAACACATAGAGTATTATCTACATTATTGCACTATTTTTTTAACCACTGGCACACCACTGTAAAATCTTATAAATACATTTTCTCCATTTAGTTTACGCTTGTCAATTTCTTCTTTAATAAATTTGAAATAGTTGCACTGATTAACCGTTTGATCAAAGGCTTGTTTAATTATACCTCTGTTTATAAACAAATTAACTGCATTCTCCTTACTTTTTAAGTAAACTTTAATAGGCCGACGTTTATTATTGATGTCTTTACCAAGTCTTTCTACTTTCAGATCGGTGGTGTCTAAATCTTTGTTAGCAGTGTTGATTAATTTAGCCACATTAGCAATATCTGAAACTCCTTCTTCTTCTTCGCAATTATAAATTATTATGTTTGATGCACGTTTTTCACGTTCGGCAATTTCCGTAATTACTTTCTGGATAACAACTGACTCATTACCAAGTGTAACTTTATTTTCTTTAAGTTGATTAACTTCATCTGTTAAGGTTGCTACAGTTTGTTTTAACTCCTGAATTAATTTTATTAAACTGGGCAATTTTTTACATTCATTACAGGAGAATTTTAAACTACGGTCCTGTGTTTTCAGTAAAGTAAGTTCTGTTCTAGTTAAACTGGTACAATCTGGATGATAAATTTCTTTACAATCATCACATTTTACTTGCTTGCTAATATGTACTTCTTTTTTGCAAGAAAAACAGTTCGAAGACATTGATAAGAGGTGTATACTTTTTACAGACAAAAACTTAATGACTTGATAACGATGAACCTTATTTTATGTATAATTATTCAGTTTTGGGTGGATATGAACTAATTATATTTAAAATATTAACTTACATCTGCACTTGAAAAAGCAAACTATATTGTGTTGCAATTGGTATATTTAATTTCGTAGATAAACCCACGAAAAATATATAAAAAGTATCAAGACACTTTATATGGACTTCACTCGACTACTGACTCGACTACTCGAGATGTTGTTAGGATCACTACCAGTAATGTATATCCAAGTTTGCAGCTTCGAAAGACCTGTGCTAACTTCGTAGCACTCGAAAAACCGAGAAATTTTCGCACTTGTTTCGGTTTTTTCACTATATCTCCTAAACTATGCGCTTTTTCATAAAACATGTTATTTACGTTTTTAAAGTAGATTAAATTTGAGATCAGAACCAGCTCTTTAGGTTCAATAGTTACCAAGATACAGCCCTCCAAAAATCGACAATTTTTTTCGTAAAAGTGAAACCCATGTACATCCACAAGAAATATATATTTAGCCTATTAATAATATATTTACAATGTAATTAATTCAACATTTTTATTTATTGATATATATGTATATGTATATTTACAGGAGATATTGTTGGGTTGGAATAGTTCATTTTGCCCGCTTCGTGGGTGGTTCGAAATCGTCCGATTCAGCTTGAAAAATGGGTAGTGGATAGTCGACGTCGTCGTCGTCGTCTTCTCCTCCTTCGGAAATCTGAATTACGGCGACGTTTTGGCAAGACAAACCGGAGCCAAATTTGCAAAGTGCCGAGCACTTGAGGCCTGCTTTTAGGCAGGTACAGACGCCTTCGCTACAGTCATTCTTGCACCCGCATAAGGTAGAGGGGGTGCCACTTCGCTCATCATTGTTGTTGGAATGAGCCCCTGATCTGCCTTCTTCCATTCACATTGAGTGGCATGTTTTTCCACCCCCAACTACTTCTGAACTTGGTGGTAAGTTCGGTAGACGTGGAATGTTGCATCGTCTTCCGTTGGAGGCAAGCGCGGAGGCGGCTGTTTTCAAAAAAAATTTATAGCGCAGCCCTGTCAAAAAATTTTCAAACGTATAGATAATTATAAATTTTTTATGGGTAATCATAAGAGCCTCTCTGGTTTATAAGGTTTTATACAGTACATTAATTTTGCCATGTAGAAATTATATTGGGATGAATAAGTATCTAAAGGAGTCTTAATTGAGTTGGAATATCCATGTTGTTATTGGTATGTTTCCATAAGTGTTTATACTAAAAACAGTTTTTATATGGCATTACAACTTTTAATTTGATAAGTTCTCATGGGATCTGAATAGTGTTGAAAGTGAAAAGGTTTCATCAGTAAAATCAAATACGAGTTCTGTAATCTTTTATAAGAAACAAATAGTATATGGTTTTTGTAAGATCTGAGAGGATGTTATCAGTTTAGTTTATACCTATAATAATTTAATGAGCATTCATTACGTATTAAAAAGTGTTAATAAGGTATTACATCGAATATTTTTGTGGCTTTATATGGGATTTGAAGAGTAATGAAATTGAAAAGATATACTAAGGAGTCCCTAGTAGACATTTTATACATTTTTATAAGGATATATTTGTATTTATTTTTATAAGACTTCATGGGTACATATCAGTTTAGTTTATATAAGAATTTAATGGAAACATGTAAAGATGCATGTTAAAAAGTATGAATAAGGTATTATCGTTATCGAATATTTCGTAAGTTTTTTTGGAATATGAAGAGTAATGAAATTGAAAAGATATACCAAGGAGTTCCTAGTAGGCATTTTATACATTTTTATAAGGTTATATTTGTACTTATTTTTATAAGACTTCATGGGTCCACATCAGTTTAGTTTATATAAGAATTTAATAAGGATTTATAGGGACATCTATTAAAAAGTATTAATAATGATTTACAACTATTAATTTGATAAGTGTTCATGGGGTTCCAATAGTGGTAAAACTAATAATGTTTCATCAGGAGACCAGAGATGAATGTTATAACATTTAACAAGAAATAATTAGTGTATGGTTTTTATAAGATTTGAAGAGTTATTATTAGTTTAGTATTATATAAGAATTTATAATAAGGATTTAGTATTATTTACAACTATTAATTTGAAAAGTTTTCATGGGATTTCAATATTAGTCAACCTAAAAAAGTTACAATACTTACTAAACTAAACTTACTAATACAATAGATTTCATATAATTTACATTAAAGTCCAATGTAAGATTAAAATCCATACACATTGTATTTTATAAAACCCTCTTATTAACATAAAAGCATAAAAGTCTTACAATAGACCTCAAGCGAGGAATATACATTAAAAACTCACAGAATCTATAAAATTTTCGTGTTTCGAACGCCATAAAAACTTATGAATACTTATAGGCCTCGTACTGAGAATTTACATTAATATCTTTCACATTCATATAAAAACCTATAAAACTTCGGAATTTAATTACCATAAATACTTATAAATATACTGATAGACTTCATTCAGGGATTTTATTTTAAAACCCCATTGCATATCCTCATAGAATTTTATAAAAACTTCGTGTTTATTATTAAAACGTGCAAGTGTTGATAGATTTCAGGCAAGGAATTTACATTCAAAACACATTTCAAATACTTCAAAACTTAGACACATCAGAACCTATAAAATCTTCGTATTTAACACCATATAAGAACTTACAAATACTTATAGGCCTCGTATGGAGAATTTTCATTAAAAATACTTTTCAGATACATGTAAAATATTTATAACACTTCATATTTCAATTGCCGTGAAAACGTATAACTACTGATAGACTCCATATAGTGAATTTACATAAAAAACTCATTGTACACAGCAAATCTTATAAAAACTTCGTATTTCCTATTAATATATGCAAATGCTGATAGACCTCAGGCAAGGAATTTACATTAAAAACATCTCGAATAGCCACATCAAACCACATTCAGAACTTATAAAAAACTTTGTATTTCAAATACTATAAAAACTTAAATATACTAATACATATAACCACTGATAGACTCCATTTAGGTAATTTACATTAAAAACCCATTGTACGCAGCAAATATTATAAAAACTTCGCATTTCCTATTAATATATGCAAATGCTGATAGACCTCAGCCAAGGAATTTACATTAAAAACACATTTCAAATAGCCGCACATCAGACCACATTTAGAACTTATAAAAAAACTTTGTATTTCAAATTCTATAAAAACAAGTAAAACAATCTCTTTTACTGCTAATTTATTAACTGCGTTTAGGCTAGAACGCTAGAGGAAACAAGGACTTTTGCAGTATTTACTGTTTACCACTATATTACTATTGATATTTGAAATATTAATAGTAAGTAAATAATATTTACTTACCTATATAAGTTTGTGAGATTTGGAATTAAAAATATATTTCAAATACCCAACAAAAATCTGTAAAAAAACCTGTCAATACTAATAGAATTTCTATGGGAAATTTACATTCAGAACACTATACAAACCTATAAAAACCTATAGAAACTTTTAATTACATGTACTATAAAAACTCATCAATACTAATAGAAATCATATGGGAATTTACATTCAAAACACTATAAAAACCTATAAAAACTTTTAATTACATATACTATAAAAACTCATCAATACTGGTAGATACCATATGAGAATTTACAATTAAAACACATTTCAAATACACACATCAAAAATTATAAAAACTTTTTTATAAGTTTTTATAAGGATTTTTTGATAGGGAGGCTCTGGAGGGTATCCTCATTGTAGCTTCCTCCCGAGGAACCCTTCAGCTGTGGTGATGAGTTGAGGGTATGTCTGGAGGGCTGTATCTTGGTAACTATTGGACCTAAAGTGCTGGTTCCAAATGTAGCAAATTTAATCTACTTTAAAAACGTAAATAACATGTTTTTTGAAAAAACGTATAGTTTAGGAGATATAGTGAAAAAACCGAAACAAGTGCGAAAATTTCAGAGCAGGGGACACACCACTGGTGCTCTGTTCTCTAACCCAGAGAATTAGACCAATGGTGGTTGGGTCGTCTTTGACGCAATGTAAACATGTGGAACTGACGACTACACAACCTATTTGGCACATGCCAGGGTACACGCGGGAAGCCTTGCTGTCGCTTCTCTGTGGTATAAGTTCTCTGACGGCAGTCTGCAGAGGGTTGCTAATTTAAAAATTCGTTGACAGCGATGGAGAAAATAGAGGATAACGTCAAATTCAATCGACGCTTATAGCTTAAAATTCAGTATAGTTTAGCAGCATTCAGTTATGCATATGGTATTTTTTGTTGTACTGTGTATATAATACCACCAAATCACCAGAAAAACTTTTGTGCATTTTTGAATGGTCGGATCGTATTCGTGTACGAATTTTTTCGTGTGAATTACGTCGAATGGTCTGGGGGTAATCGAATTTGATTTCCTGACTTGACAGGTATTTTTGTTGACATTAATTTAACCTCAAGAAAGACCATTTTAGGTCACGTGACTTTGACGCCGCTGTCTGGAGGACACACAAAACCTCATTCAATAACAGGCAATGCAAATGAAAACAATTAGAAATGAGTTGCTATTTAACAAAACCTATCATTTTATAACTGTTATTGTAAATACCATTAAGAGACTGTTATTTCTGTCCGAAAATAATAGCAGTAGCCAAGATACCAAGATACTATTTTCGGTTGACGCCACGCTGTTGTCGGCGCCATATTGCGTGGAGGGCAGACAACTCATTGTTTTCATTTGCATTCCTTTGTTATAAAAGTGTGATTGATATAATAGCCGCTGTTTTCATTTGCAATAGTTACGAAAATGCCTTTGTTCTGTTCAGTAGTGAATTGTGGTAATAGAGGAGAAAGAGACAACGTTAGTTTCTTTAGACTTCCTGCTATTTTAAAGGACCGTGGAGAAAATAACAACAAACGAGATATTATTGTAAAAAAAAACACTTTACTTGAAACACTAAAGTAAACCCGAAACACACTCTGAAAACCACAATAATAAACAAACAGTAAATGAGGTGTTGTATGCCCTTCAGACAGCTGCGTCCAATTCACGTGACCGAAAAATTTGCATACTACAAACTGCGCACTGCGATATGCGAATGCCAGTACTTCTCAGCGATCTGTTATTTTTAAACTGATATTTCAAAACAGCAGAAGCAGTTTAAACCTGTTATTAAAAAATAACAGCTTGTACCCATCTCTTGAAAACAAAATAGTGAGTTATGTGCCCTCCACGCCGACAGCGTGACGTCATCCTAAAATGGTCTATTAAGGTACTTGTATACTGATAAGAGCGAATCTAGCGGTGGATTTGATCAATTAAAGCGCGAGAGAGATAGAGTAAAAGGATTTGGCAACATTGTATAAATACGATTGTCATAACTGTCATATACTAATCTGCTACATTTAATGAGGCTATATTTCGTTCGTGCCGAGCCGAATTTTCCAATTTCGATGTGCAATTTACGATGAGGTTTAATTGAAAGTCTTCCTCTTTACGTCGCGACATCGTACGGCCGTCCCGCTGGTGTTTTTAGAAAAATATGAACGTGTCAAGATCGCATGTTTTTGTAATTTTTGATGAAATAGCACATGTGGGCTTGCAACTTTAGAGAAAGAATTATAGAATTCAACCTCAAAAATATATATTTCTTAAGATCCACAAGTATTACGTAGCTATTATTAAAATTTCTGCCTGGTTCCCGCACTTTCGACCAAAATCTAGTTCAATGTAATGTTTATGCAATTTTAAATAATTTGTTCTAATAAAATAAAACGCTTTTTGCAGGTTAGAAATCTAACCTACAATTAACAATTAGGCGATCCAAACCACGTGACTTCCAACATGGCGCTGAGGGCAAACATCCGGCAATCCTTTATTTCCATTCGTTAAATGAGTTTTTTTTCGGTTGCCTTGGCTACGTTTCCGCGAGTTAATTAAAATAAACCCCATGTTTGCCCTCAGCGCCATATTGAAAAATAATTTTGACAGGTCGTTGGATTGCCTAATCTATTTTTATTAATCATTGGAATCGTTGCTGTCAAATTATTTTGGCAATATGACGTGGTGGGCAAACACGGGATTTATAGGTCGCGTGCGCCGACGTCACAGATTCTGAGACCTTAGGAAAACAAACAGTTGTCATCGAGTGACGTGCCGATTGAATGTGTTGTTTTAAAGTATGTTTTGCCGTTTTTCTGATATTTTGAAACTTAATTTTGGATTATTTAACATCCACAACTATCCTTAATTATTTCGTGTGGTGAATTTTGTTCGTTAATATGGAGATAACTTTATATTTTACAAAATCCTCTCATGATGTAGAGGTTAGGTACATGGAAAAAGTTGGTGTCATCGAATTAAATCCTTTATATTTTGAGAAATGATGACTTCAGTACAAATATTGGTGTATTTCATAATATTTCACACAGGGATATTGTGAATTACTTGGTTTTTGTAAGTAATGCATATACAAAACGATGAGTTCAAGGCATTCAAAAATCTTGAAGCTATTTATCGTTGGGTGAAAGAAGTACTCTCCAAGAAATTTACAGGATAAAAGCTTTTTGCAAAGGTAAGAATTAGTTGTCGATGATCAACCCTTTTTTTCAATATATGCTTACCTAATTAAATGCTGCTTAATGAGTAATTGCTAACATACAAATTCATTTTTCAGGTTATGAACTCTTAACTTACCATCTTCAACAAAAGCCATTGACTACTTGGACTATTACTGATCCAGATGATCCTTCAGTACTCACTGTGACTGTGTTACTAGTCTAGACAAAATTTGTTCACTACCCAGTCTTTCCTTTCAATTTTTAGCAGTAAACGGTGGCTATGGTCGAAGGGTTAACTGTTATGAATTTTATGAAAAATACCATATAAATTAAAGATGAAGGACTGAAGTACTATGAACTACTTGAAATATGTAAACAGATGTACATAATTTCTTCCAGTGTACCTATGATATACCTATAGATTGAACTATACAAACCATTGTAATTTGTGCAAGAACTTTTTCTTATCGTGTCTTATTATATAATATGTCTAACATGTATTTTATTGTTTCATGTAGACAGGTCAATTGTTAAATATTTATTGTATTTTATTAAACACGTATATTCAATTTTTTCACTCTTATTATTGTTAGCAGTGAATTGAAATAGTCGATTATGTCGAACCTATATATACACGTGCATCTTTGCATCTAACTGAAAGTAAAACAAAATATACTTACTAAATATCAAATTCTTTATTATCCAAGGTTCCATATGTTCCATTAGTATTTGTAAGAAGAATCAACAAGAAACTTAACAGGAGATACAAAGAAAGATCTATATTGCAATAAAAAAATAAATGATTATATTATACACTTATAGGTACGAAGTATTTAAGTAGTAACATTGTAATTACATAATTTAAAGAACATTTATAGTTACAATTTGACAGTTTCAACGCCCATTTGGACTTTATTTATGTGTTCACTCACTTCAGATCACTTTGTCTTAGTTTCATAGTTTTTGAATGTTAAAAATCCAACACTGGGTTTTTGAGCACTACACAATATATAATTTAAAAGGACGTTTAGTTGCCAGATCAATCAATGACAGCAATACTTGGAATTTCCTTAACTTATGCACTTCATCAGATATCTTAATGTAGCCTGTGTATTTTCCTCTTGAGGTGTACAACAATTTCTGCTATTACACTTCTCTCTCCCTTAGCATCAGTTCTCACGCAACTAAAATTTAAACACAAGAACTGATTATTAAAAATGCTGACAAATCAATATAAACTGTTATTTTTTTACCATGAATTGTTTCTTGTTTGGTTTAGCAGTAGTTATTATTATCACAAGCACTTTTAGTTTCACATTTGAGTTTTAAGTTATATCCCATATTAACAGAGAACACCTAACTGGATGGATCATCGTGGTCTTGAATTACGGCTGTCTTTCCTACAACATAAATCTACAATAAAAATCAAATTCTTAAATTAATAAGCAACAACTTACCATTAATAAAATGCTTGGAATACCCCAGTAAAATAATTCCTTTTAATTGCTTGGAATCTTTTAATCCTAACCTCTTCTGGCTGTAAATCGACGTTATTTTATAAAAACTGATGTTGTCTCGGTATTGCCACACTTCCACAACTAATAATACAAGAAAAACTTGCCATTTTGTACGATATAATGTCCATAAAAACTCCAATATTATGAAAAATTAAATTCTTAGGTTCAGTCAGTCGTCATTTGACAGCAATGACAGCGGTTTGTTTTCCTAAGGTCTCAGCTCTGTGACGTCACGCGCACACGACCTATTTTAATTATCTGGCGGAAACGTAGCCAAGGCAACCAAAAACAAACTTTTTAACAAACGTTTAACTAATGAAAACAAACCTTTGCCGGATGTTTGCCCACCACGCCATGTTAAAAGTTACGTGGTTTGGATTGCTTAATTGTTGTGCTCCCCTTGTGATACACTTTGCTTAGTGTAAAAGTAACTTTAAAAATCAGATTCTGTCATCATTAGTTAACTATATTACTTCATAATACGTTGGATATTTTACTGAAACTATTTCTTTCAACATTAGTGGAGTCAATAGAGACTCTCATTTCGGAAAATTCCGGGAAGCGGTAACTTTTGAGAATACATCCTTGAACATGTCAGGAACAACATACCAAAAGTTAACAACAATGGTCCTTGAGCGTAATTTGTTATTAAACAAATTAGTTGCAAAATGCCGGTCTTTGTCAAATATATCTTAAAATATTTTTTTTCTTTCAAAAAGTAATTACGCCATTCGAAAGTACGGAAAATTTCACACCAAAAATGTACATGAAGTACTTATGTATGATACAAAAATGTAGGCTCCAGATTTTTTTCTTTAACGCACTAAAATGGAACGCGGAGACACGTAAGTAGGGTGCGCGAGGCGCGCTACACTAAATTTGCTGTAACTTTTGAACTAATCAATGAAACTGACCTCACAAAAGCTTAAATGAAAGAAGAAACATGTAGCCATTGGATTATTATATTTTCAAATATGAATGATTGTATGTAGGAATAGTACATATCTGAAGTCGGAACATAAAGAGGTTTTCAATGAAATAGGTAAAAATTTAAAGATAAAAACTTGGGTCTTTCACATTTTACTCTTGAAGTAATGTATAAAAAGATCCGATGAGTGAAAAAAATCTCAAAAATTTATTTTTGAAGATGTACACTTCTGTGCAGTAAAATCCCGTACACTTGAAAAATCAAGTAATTCAGTTGTTATTAATATTAAGTGATGTGAATCAGTCTTTTTGCAATTTAGCTTTTTTATTATCATATAGGTTATAAATAAGTGACATTGATTGTAAAACGTCATAAGTAAGGCATTTGGAAAAATGTTAATGATTTAATGATTTCGATTTATAACAAATGTGAAAACTGACGTTGAAAAATTGTGTCCCGACATTGCGCATGTGGGCGGAGCCAAGTTGATAGTTGCTTCGTCACGCGGTGATAATTTTCTACCCGCTTCCTTCGTATAGTCGACGTTTATATTTTTAAAACTATAATTTAATGCTTTTCACTTTTACCTTAACTCAATAATAAGAAATGAATACGTGTTTTATTTGTGGACAAGCTAATATTCAATATATACACAAAGTCTTTTAAAACGTATTTATGTGGAGATAAAGCTCATTTATAAAGAACGATGCTTACTAAAAACACTAAGAATCTCTTTTCGTTCAGGCAAATCCATGATACAAATTCTTTATATCATGAGGTAAATCCTATGTAATTTAAAATCCCGATATCACCGCGTGACGTCATTACGCCAACCTGGCCGAATTTGGCGCACGGTCAATCATATCTTGTATTCTTTGTATCATGCACCAGGGCCATACACGCTTATCCACCCCCAAACATTAACAGAAAATCGCCCGGACCTGTTCCGCGGAGACACGTAGCGTTCGTGAAACCTGGTATTTGCAGGACGGTACACCCGAATATGTCCGTCATTATAAGACTGAAAAACTTTTTATCGGTAAACACAACATTGTTCCAAAACTGCAACGGGCGATAGACATAATTTAAACAAAACAGAATGCGGGCTTGCTTATGTTCTTCTATTAATATGGTCTTTTTGGCACTTACACAGTTTTTTAATTCTGAGTTTCCTATCCTTCGGCTAGCTGTTGACCTCGACGAGGGAAAATTTGTCATGGACGTCTACTGCTGTTTGAAATGGATTTTCCCTCAAATAGCCAAGTAGAGCTTCATCTTGAGCGAGGTTTGAACTTCTCGGTCAGTCTGAACTGTCTTTTTTCTCTTTATGATACCTTCCTCCTCCCACCTTTTCTTCACACTCACAACGGTACTTTTATTTAAGTGATAATAGTTAGCAACTGCTCTGATAGGGCATCTCTCTTCAATTTTAGAGAGAATTAGAATTTTTTCATGTTCAGTTAATTTCGGCATTTCGAAAATATGACACTGACACTGACCAATAAATAAAGAATGATTTAATATAGCGAAAAATAAGTGTACGGGATTTTATTGCACAGAAGTGTATATACAGACACTTCCAAAATTTCAAAATTATGAGAAAATGATAAAATTTTATATATATAACTGACTTTAACCACTTATTTTTCTAGTTTAAATCGCGTTATTAGATCTCTGTAGGTGCGATTTTTAAACCTTGAAATGTGTACTATAAGATGCTTCAAGTTAAGTTAACCCCCATTTTTTTTTTACGGAAATAAAAACAAAATTTTGTTTGCTCTAAAATTCGTGAAATGATGGGTAAAATAAACGTTAATAACTTTTATAAAAAAAATTATTTAGCCTACCTATGCAGCATACGTTTATAGTAGGACCTCAAAATAAGGAAATTTGATGATAAAAAAATTTTGGAACGTATATAAACCTATACTTTTCACGGAAAATCAAGTATTTTCGGTAAATCGACTCAATGTTGATTGTTTCTACAATTTTTATCCTGTTTAAAATATCGAAAACATATTAAAACATTCACGTGGTACAGGGCCATGAGTCAAATAATGCTTGAATAATGGAAAGAGATTGAAAGTAAAACATCTTCCCGGCAAGCAAAACGCATCACCTGCACGCTGCGCTGTGTGCCCGCAGAGCATGGTAACAGTAGTTTGCGCACTTTTTCACAGATCATCTTGTAATACTATGTAAATATCACGTTTTCTCAGCTTCTTTTTAGGTTTTTAGTGTAATATTAATTAGTTATAGGTCTATGTGGACACGTATTATTCCTTTTAATTTAGTTTTAAGTCTTCCTAAGGCAGGCAGGAGCTCTAACCGCAAACCATTGCCCTTAAGCCAAACCGGACCTGCCCCGCCCAACCTTACTCCCACCACGGCGCTGCGCACTGTGGTCGTCTGGCTGGCTCCGGGCCAGGTTTAGGCGAGGCACATTACATGATGATGCATTACATGTACGTAATTATTATTATTGTTGTTGTTGTTGTTGTTGTTGATACTCCAAGTGAAGCAACGTGCAGCGCGGTTAGTACTTGAATGGGTGACCCACTCATCTTGGGACACATAGCGATCTCGTCCCTCCTTCTAGCGTCTTGTATATCAGTGTATACGGGGAAGCTATGTAATTTCAGAGGATTACGTAGTGGATATACCATCCTTTGGAGGGGATGTAAAGCAGGCGGTCCCTTGTCTATTAAATGTTAGACAAGTAAAAGATCCCTACTCTTCTTACGAGAAGAAATTTCCAGGTAGGGGATAGCTCGTCTCCGGGCGTCGGTGATAGGCCCTGGTAGCGGAAATAGGCCGACGTTAAATAAATAGATAAAAAAAAAAACATTAATATACAAATATAAAAATAAGTATAAAATGCAAAAAGATGTAGAGTATCAGAGCATTCTGTAAATATGAGCATTTATACTCGAGGGTGTCCTAAAAAATTCGTCAACCGAGTAAAAACAGTACTTTAGAATGAAATTGTTTACATTCTGTTTAAAGGACAGTAAGTTTAGTTGCTTTATATGACATGGTAAATGATTATACAAATTTAGGTTGGGGGAATTTTTAGTGCTTAGAGTTAACCTGTAGCGAGGTACTCTAAGAAGTAAAGCGGCACGCGTGCTGTGCTGATGGTAATCAGACAGAAATAAGTGTTTTTTAAGATGTCGAATTTGAGAATGCCAAAACAGCTCCCGGAGGTTGCAAACCATCCCTCGCTGAATGACAAAACATTCCGAAAATACTATGAAAGGGCTGAAGAACGGTATAGCGACTATAGCGACTCACTCACTTCCAAAAGCGAGAAGTTTCCATGGAGTCGCTAAGAAACAAAAAGGAAAACTCGATCCATAATGGAGAAGTTTCCATGGAGTCGCTAAGAAAAATAAAAAACATTCGATATATAAATATAATATCAATATACTTAAAAATACTCAAATCATATAAAATATGAACATGTATTAATAACAAATATACGTATATTAACTTCCATTTTAATTTTATTTATAGCGATAACGCTATAAATTTGGTGACCCCGACGTGATCATTTTATGTCCAACGTGATAAATATATGCCAGACGTGAAAATTTTATGTCCAACGTCATAAATATAAGCCAGAAGTGAAAATTTTATGTCCAACGTGATAAATATATACCAGAAGAGATTCAATATATCAACTACCGTTATAAATTGACCATTTTATGAAGAGAAGAATTTTCCGATGAATTTTGAATAGAGGTTCCAAATTTGAATAGATGTTCCTATAATTTATGGTAATTTCCTAATTCAATCAACTGAAGTTGTACATTACAAGTACTGTCATCTGTCGGTGAGTGAGTTAAAGTACATTCCTTTTTTATCTAAGAGAGTAATCAATCAATCAATCAATCACAATCGATTAGTTATGCAAAGACAACCTTCAGACGAGGATTTTCCTCAAACCCATTATGTCACCTCTGTCAAATTACCCCCATTCTGGAAATCAAAACCAGAAATTTGGTTTACCCAGATTGAATCACAGTTTTCTGTTGCAAAAATTGTCAATGATAAGAAAAAGTATGATCAGGTTATAGCTAATTTGCCATTAGATGTGATAGATAATATATACGATATAATATCTAATCCCCCGGAAACGGATCTCTATATAAATTTAAAGAAAGTTTTAATTTCACGTTTATCATCGAGTGAGGAAAAACGTCTGAATGATCTGTTATCAGGTTCCCAAATGGGCGATCTGAAATCTTCAGATTTCTATAGATCCATGCTGAATATGGTTGGAGGATTCAGCATGGTTAGTCAAGATTTATTGATAAAGCTATGGAAAAGACGTTTACCTCAAACAGTATATATTGCCATTACAGCTTCAGGGAAAACAGACACAAAAGAGATTCTAGATATTGCAGATCAGATCTGGGAGTCCTGTCAAAATTCAATGGTTGCATCGTACTCCAAAAATCCTCTTGACTCTGAGTCAACCCCGTTATCAGATTTAACTACCACTATCAAAAATTTTTCAATCACTTTCCATGATTCAATTAATCAAGTATTACAAAAACAAGAAATTTTTAATTCTCGATTAAACTCTTTAGAATCCAGACTTTCCAATCAATCCTTCGAGCCTCAACCTTCTACTTCATGCTGCAACAATTGCAAAAGTAGAAGCAATTCACAAACTCGTACCACTAATCGCAATCGTTCACCCAGCCGTAATAATGTTTCCAATAAATTTGATCGTACAGACAATACTATTTGTTACTACCATCAACTTTATGGTGCCAATGCCTATCTATCGTTGTGGAGGTGAATGGTGCAAATTCAGTAAGAATTGTAAAAAATCTGATAATTCTCCAAGATGACTGAAGTTTGATAATTTTATGACGTCTGATTTTGACATTTCTAACAGTCCTTTAGACAATTGTAGATTAGATACACTTAAATTATTTCCTTTGACAGATAAATATAACAAATTACTTTTACAATTTCCTAATCTAATTAGTTCACCAGATTACAATTTACCTATTAAACATTCTATTGTACATCATATAGTTACTGAAGGTCATTTACCTTTTTCACGACCTCGTAGATTAGACAGTCTTAAATTTAAAATAGCTCAAACAGAATTTAATAACATGGTAGAATTAGGTATCTGCAAACCATCATCTTCTCAAGTTTCCTCTCCACTCCATCTAGTGGCGAAAAAAGATAAGAATGACTGGAGACCTTGTGGAGATTATCGACAACTAAATACGGTTACCATTCCAGACAGATATCCATTACCTCATATCCACGACTTTAGCTCTCAGTTGCACGGCTGCACTATTTTCTCCAAGGTTGATTTAGTGCGAGCGTACCATCAGATACCTGTCGCTGAAAATGACGTTTATAAGACAGCTATAACAACTCCATTCGGACTGTTTGAATTTTCCCGCATGCCTTTTGGTCTACGCAATGCCGGTCAAACTTTCCAACGTTTTATGAATGAAGTACTTGTCAATTTACCTTTCGTTTTCGTCTATTTGGATGATATATTAATCGCAAGTCAATCAGATGTACAACATTTGGAACATTTGGAAAAGGTTTTCAAGAGATTAGACACATACGGAATTAACATTAAACCATCTAAATGTATCTTAGGAGTTGACAATTTAACCTTTTTAGGTCATCACATCTCTTCATCAGGTATTTTACCATCAACTGAGAGAGTCGAAGTCATTAATAATTTCCCTTTACCGACAACTCTCAAACAACTACAACGTTTCATAGGTATGGTGAATTTTTATCATCGTTTCATACCTCATTTTGCTGAAATATTACTTCCCCTATATTCTCTTTGTAACAGTTTATCTCATGATAAAATTACAAAGATAAATAGTTGGCCTGATCAATGTTTAGACGGATTTTCGAAAGCCAAAGACGCAATAAGTAATGCAGTAGTTTTAGCTCATCCTTGCAATAATGACGATACTATCTTATCTCTCTCAGTCGATTGTTCTAACCTTGCCATGGGTGCAGTTTTAGAGCAAAAAGATAATAAGGGATTTCTTGCTCCTTTAGCATTCTTTTCCCGTAAATTAACCACAGCACAAACCAATTATTCGGTTTTTGACAAAGAACTTTTAGCATTATATACTGCAATTAAACATTTTAAGTTTATACTTGAAGGTCGAAAGTTTAATTGTTTTACAGATCACAAACCTTTAATCAACGCTTTATTCACAAAAGCAGAAAGATCTCCTCGTCAAATACGTCATTTAGAATACATAGCTCAATTTTCTTGTAAAATACAACATGTTAAAGGAAAACATAATGTAATAGCTGACAGCTTGTCACGTATTTACGACACTTCTTCCTTAAAACAAGATATTTTACCACTTCAACTTAAAAATTCTCCCTTCCTTAATGTTAACTTTGACCTAAAGTTGCTTAGTTAAGCTCAGGAGAAAGATTCAAATCTCAACTATTTATTGTCAGATAAATCATCACTAACTAAAACCAATTTCATTTTAAAAAAGATACAAATTCCAGATTCAAATGATTTTATTTGGTGTGATGTTTCTCATGCAAAAGTCAGACCTTTTGTTCCACTTGTTTACAGACGAACGATATTCGATATTTTTCACAACTTATCTCATCCTGGTATTAAAGCCACTAGACTGTTGATTTCAAATAACTATTTTTGGCCGAAAATGAACACAGATTGCAATTTATGGTCAAAATCGTGCATTAACTGTCAAGCTGTCAAAGTCAGTCGACATACGCGAAGTGCTCTCGGGAACTTTTCCATTCCGAAAATCAGATTCGACCACATCCACATAGATTTGGTAGGACCATTACCTCCATCCAAAGGTAACTCTTACATTCTTACGGTGATTGAACGATTCACTAGGTGGCCGGAAGCGTACCCTCTTCGCGACATCACAGCAGAAACAGTTGCGCGTACTTTATTTCAAAACTTTGTTTGTCGATTCGGTGTTCCCTTGTCAGTAACGACTGATCAAGGAGTACAATTCGAGTCAAGATTATTTAATGAATTTGCAAAGTTTTTAGGTTTTCATAGAATACGGACAACTGCATATCACCCCCAGAGCAGCTCTTTAATTGAAAGATTTCATCGCTCACTTAAAACTTCCTTGTTAGCTAGAGCCAATACATCACATTGGACAGATGAATTACCCATCATTTTATTAGCATTTAGGACAACTCCCAAGGAAGATCTGCAATGTTCACCTGCTGAACTCATATATGGTCAAACCCTTCGTTTACCTGGCAAATTTTTCGTCGAATCGTATAATTCCCCAGATATTCCTTATTTCATTGACAAATTACGCATTTATTTTAATAATTTAAAATTTGTTCCTCCAACTTCGCATGGCAATTACAAAACTTTTGTTAGTTCAGATCTTGCCTCTTGCGATTTTATTTTCGTTCGCATTGAACGTTTAAAACGTTCATTTACTCCTTTATATGAAGGACCGTTTAAAGTTTTATCTCGTTCAGATAAGTTATTTACCTTTAAGAAAGGAGACAAAGTCATAACTGTCAATATTGATAGGGTTAAACCGGCTTTTGTATTAGTTGACAGATGTGACACTTTGCCTACCCCGATTAAAAAAGTACGTTTTGCAATCGACACGTTGATTGATTGACTATTTTCTTTTTTAACGAGGGGGTGTATATAGCGACTATAGCGACTCACTCACTTCCAAAAGCGAGAAGTTTCCATGGAGTCGCTAAGAAACAAAAAGGAAAACTCGATCCATAATGGAGAAGTTTCCATGGAGTCGCTAAGAAAAATAAAAAACATTCGATATATAAATATAATATCAATATACTTAAAAATACTCAAATCATATAAAATATGAACATGTATTAATAACAAATATACGTATATTAACTTCCATTTTAATTTTATTTATAGCGATAACGCTATAAACGGTATCCTCCAGTATTCGAGGGCGAGTAAAACGATAATCTTTCATTTCAACGCGTGTCGTTCTCTTCGATTCAATAGCCATTTAATCCCGAATTTAGGGATGCAATGTCAATTTGCGAAAAACTGAGCAGTGAAACGTATATTTTTGACGTGATATTTGGAATTAGCGGCTCAAAAAACATAGGTGTCTTTCACCTTTGGAAAATAAAATTTATTTTTTTGTGTGCCTCTGTTATTAATTTAACGTATACGACGCACAGTGGCGAGAAATGCCAGTGTTCCACCCAAATTACTCTAGAGGTCGTAAATTTTAAGTTATTGAGACATTCTTTTTTTTTAAATGTTCGTCTTGAATTTACCTATCAATCCCTCTAGCCAGATTTTGAAATTTCATTTTTAGTTTTTTTTAATTTTTAATAGAAAATCATATTTTTACAAAAAAATACTGTTTTTTCTATTAAATTTATTCTAACGGGCCGTAAATTTGAGTTTTCGTAACAATTTTTTTTTAAATCTTCGTCTTTTAATCAGCTATTGATCTGTCTGGATGAATTTTTGATTTAGTTGTTGACAACTGTCAAAATTACTGTCAAATATAAAAAAATACGATTTTTAGATAAATAATTCATACAATAACCAACCTGTTATTGTTCAGAAAAATATAGTGTTTTCAATGTACCTGGTTCCGAAGTTGTCAGGAAAATATGTATTTCTAAATTTGGCAGCTGCCATAATTGTTGTCAAATTCCCAAAGATAGATGGAAGAGCTTATTAATTTTAAAAATACCCTGTAAATGTATAGAAAAATAGATATATATTGTTTTTGATCTGTTTGATTTAGTAATTGACAGGAAAATATGAGTTTTAAATTTGGCAGCTATCATAATTGCTGTCAATTTTCAAAATATAGAAGTAACACCTCATTAATTTTAAAAATGCACTATAAATGTATAGAAAAATAGACATATATTGTTTTTAAACTGCCAGATTTAGTAGTTGACAGGGAAATATGGTTTTTAAATTTGGCAGCTGCCATAATTGCTGTCAAATTTCAAAAAATAGAAGTTAGAGCTTATTAACTTTAAAAATACCTTGTGAATATATAGCAAGACGAATACAAATTGTCTTTAATGTACCTGGTTCCGAAGTTAACAGGAAAATATGATTTCTAAATTTGGCAGCTGCCAAATTTAGAAATAATATTTTCCTGTCAATTTATAAATCAGGAAGATAAAAAATAATATATATCTATTTGTCTATACATTCAAAGGGTACTTTTGAAATTAATAACTTCTAATCTGCACACCTTAAAACTTGACAGCAATGATGGCAGCTGCCAAATTTAAAAATTATATATTCCTATTACTTACGAAATCAGATAGATCAAAAATAATATACATCAATTTTTCTATACATTTATAAGATATTTTTAAAATGAATAAGCTCTTACCTCTATATTTTGAAATTTGACAGCAATTATGTCAGCTGCCAAATTTAAAAATGATATTTTCCTATCAGTTACGAAATCAGACAGATCAAAAATAATATATATCTATTTTTCTATACATTTATGGGATGTTTTTAAAATTTATAAGCTCTTACCTCATATTTTGAAATGAGACAGCAATTATGACAGCTGCCAAATTTAGAAATCATATTTTCCTGTCAACTTCGGAACCAGGTACATTAAAAACAATTTGTATCCGTTTTGCTATATATTCACAGGGTATTTTTAAAGTTAATAAGCTCTAACTTCTATTTTTTGAAATTTGACAGCAATTATGGCAGCTGCCAAATTTAAAAACCATATTTCACTGTCAACTACTAAATCTGGCAGTTTAAAAACAATATATATCTATTTCTCTATATATTTATAGTGCATTTTTAAAATTAATAAGGTGTTACCTCTATATTTTGAAAATTGACAGCAATTATGAGAGCTGCCAAATTTAAAACTCATATTTTCCTGTCAATTACTAAATCAAACAGATCAAAAACAATATATATCTCTTTTTCTATACATTTACAGGGTATTTCTAAAATTAAAAAGCTCTTCCATCTTTGGAAATTTGACAACAATTATGGCAGCTGCCAAGGACCCCGGAACAAAACCCATGAAAATGTTGATTCGGTGGAATCGGCTGAAATTTTGATATTTTGTAGTTCAAGTCATGCTGATCAAAAGTTTTTATCACATCAAGCCAATCCTATGGACAGTTCTTGAGATACAGCTTGTCAAAGTTAGGTAATTTGCGTCATTTTATACATTCAAGAGCTTTTTAATCCTAAACTATTAACTTTAGCAAAAAGTTGCAAGGGTCGAAATATTTATGTTCAACTCCAATGGAGCTCAAGAATTTTTTTTTTCAGAATTTTTTAATCAATTTTTAGGTTAGGTAAAATATATATATATCATATTCCGGCATGCTTAGGTGGGATTGGCTGAAGCTTTGCTGTCTTGTAGTTAAAGTCATTCTGATCAAAAATTCCCATTGCACTGAGTCTATCCTATGAGTGGTTTTCGCTCCAGGAGTGCCTGAAGGTCTTAACAACGACGTAACGGGTAATCTATATGTACGTGTTTATGAATGGCTTCCAGCGTGTTTGTGTACTGTGCGTATGCGTTTGTGTATGTATGTGCCAGTGTATACAAAGTTCTCCGGAAATATCGATGACAAACTTCTGGTGCAGATTCTACATGCAAAAATATGTTCACAAATACCTTGAGCTACGGCCCTTTGAAAATGGCACCCAAAAATTTATTATTATATTTATTATTATTATTATTATATTTCAGAAACTTTTTGATTTACAAGGACGCGACTTTATACGCATATTGAACAATAATACAAGCTTATTTTTATAGTATTTTTTAAAAATATTTTTTACCGTAAGTGGGTGATATTGAGGGGGGCTGTTGATATTTTGCATTAATTTCTTGTCTTTTATTTTTTTTTCACTTTGGTACACGAATTTCATTCACTAATTAATTAAAAATACACAAAAAATGCCCTCTTTCATTTCAGTCGTAGGACTAGTGTAAGAAAAATCGTTCTAATGAGTTTGATGCGGAACCGCTGAAAACACAAGCGTATTATGGTTTTTGGGGTACGCACGTCATGAAAATCACATAAAATATCCACCAATGATTCTTCTTCGAACGATTCATGATGCTGGAAACGGAGCACTTGTTCCTGAAAATCCTATGGATGTTCTCAATATTTAAAAACTAAAAAGAACATATTTTAAAACAACAAAAAGTAAAAATACACAGATAGAAAGTGAATCCAAAAAAATGGGATCACCCTGGTTGGCAATGAGAACACTCTCATAAGAAACATAGTGCCGGTAAGAGCAGGTTCTTTGATAAAAAATAATCACACACGCATGCACGCACGTACACAAACACGCTGGAGGCCATTCATAAACACGTACATATAGATTACCCGTTACCTCGTTGTAAGACCTTCAGGCACTCCTGGAGCGAAAACCACTCATAGGATAGATTCAGTGCAATAGGAATTTTTGCTCAGCATGACTCTAACTACAAAATAGCAAAATTTCAGCCAATCCCACCGAAGCATGCCGAAATATGTCATATATATATTTTACCTAACCTAAAAATTGATAAAAAAATTCTGAAAAAAATTTTTGGGCTTTATTGGACTAGAACAAAAATATTTCGACCCTTGCAATTTTTTGCTAAAGTTAATAGTTTAGGAGTAAAAAGTTCTTGAATGTCTAAAATGACGCAAATTACCTAACTTTGACAAGCTGTATCTCAAAAACTGTCCATAGGATTGGCTTGATGTGATAAGAACTTTTGATCAGCATGACTTGAACTACAAAATACCAAAATTTCACCGATCACGCACCGATTCCACCGGATCAACATTTTCATGGGTTTTGTTCCGGGGTCCTTTAGAAATACATATTTTCCTGTCAAGTTCGGAACTAGGTACATTGAAAACACTATATATATTTTTCTGAACAATAACAGGTTGGTTACTGTATGAATTGAAAAAATGTTGAATGTAAAAAGGATCACCTCCTCGTGGTGCATCCTGGCGAACACAATAAGTGGCCAAATGATCCTTCTTTGCAAGTAGTATCCATTTACATATTTACTGTACTCTTTTCTCCAATAAGTGAAGCTTACCCAGAAGTACCTTTACATTGAATAATATAACAGAGAATAAACTAATATCATTTTCAACCCCTTACAGTGATTAACTATCTTCAACGTCTATCTATTAAATGCAGACATAAGAACCAATAGAAACCTTTCATTTTATTTTAATTCGCTCTGCAAATATTCTGTACTAGATGCTGTTCTAACATCTCTAAATAACGGCAGTTTTTCTTTATAGGGATACTATTAGGTAATCAGTATAAGTGTTGCTGTAATATTTTCATATGATTCTATATATTTCATAAATTGATAATCTTTTTTTTTTTCTAATATTAGTTATCTATAGTGCCTGTCATTCCTAAACTGGAGTTGATGTTGATTCATTTTAATCACTTATTATTTTTTAGTATTTGTAGCGGTGAATACGATTCTACCACCTGAGTAGGGTAGTTTGGTTGTTTTCGAGGTTGCTAAATAACTCGCTATTTGTTCTTTATTAAAAAAATGTGTTGACTAAAATCATAAAGATCTATTGTAATATTACGTGCGGTAAATATTTTTCATATTGATATAGAGGTAATTTTACTTCCACGTCCAGTGGAAGTATAGTAACGACAAAAAAATTTTTAAAAATTTTTATTGTCCAAATAGGCTTAAAACGTCATGAAACGTCGAGATTTTAACTTTGAGCGAAAAAAAAATTTCTGTCTGTCTGTCGGTCTGTCTGTAACTTTTTTTTGTGCGCACGTTTACTCTGGAACCGTTTAAGATATTGACTTGAAATTTGGTACACATATGTACTTTAACGAGATCTAGAACTAGATTATATTTTCATCTCGTTCCGTCGAAGGGTTGGGGGGTAAATTGGGGTAAATTTGGGGTAAATAGGTCAATCAAGCAGGTAAGAGTCCATAAAATTGGTATTTAGTATATACAAGAGAAGCTAAGGTCTCAAAAAAATTTTTGGCATTAGCCACCCCCATTACCACACCCACCCCCTTATTAAAGGGAAAGAAAAAAAAAGTGATTTTGTGTATGTACAGGAACCTGAAACCTCAAAATATTTTTTTACTTCATCCACCCCCCACTATCACCCCCCTATCACCCCCACCCCACTACCGATGTGGGGTATCGTTTTATGGGTTTTTGGGGTAGAGGATTTCAAATATTATATTATTAAAGTTCCATAAACAATTATTTTCATATACAAAGTTTTTTCATTGTGAGTGACTTGGATAGAGAATCTGGATGTGGAAGTAGTGATTCCTTGGGCAGCGGTTTTTCGTAATAAGAATACTCACGTTGAGACAAAGTGAATGTCTGTCCCTTTTACTAGTATAAAATAATTTGGTGCATTACTAAGTGCCAAGGCATTTTTTTAGTATCCGATACTGTGAATAGGATTGCACCCCGAATAGGGTAGTTTGGTGGTTTCCAGGGCCGCTAACTAAAGCGCTTTTTTGTAATAATACTTGCTGTGAATAATATTTCATACCCTTATAGGGGTTGTTTTTGATGCTGAGGTCAGGAACAGTTGAAGATCTGGCTAAACTAATATTAAAAAATCATTTTGTACATTTTTAATCACCTTGGTACCTATTTTCTTAATATTAGATGCTGTGTATCTCGTTCCATCCCCCGAATAGGGTGTGAATTACCTTTTTTGTTATCTCTATTGAATCGATACCTAATAGTTATCATAAAAAAATATAATTTTCACATTCACTATAAGCTATTATTTTATAGCATTTTAGTGGTTGTTTTTATGTTTTTGGGGGTGAAATAAAATTTTCCCCAGGCTTTTGGTACCACGAAGATGTATTTTTATTAATCTTGAGTCTTTTCCAACCATTTTCTCTGGGTTTTATGCGTTCCGGGATAGGGGCCAAAAATCAGCTATTCTTAACATTGTCCTTTGTTTACGACTTTTGGGCAACCCCCACCCCTCTAACTTTCTCATTTTTGGAGGTAATGCAGGAGTCAATGCTGATGAATGTTCCTGGGGGTCTAGGGAATACGTGAAAATAGGAAATTTTCAAATCGGTGCTGTTGCACCACTTTTCCACATTTTACAATTTTTTTGTGGGTATTTACTGGATTAGTAGTGTATTTTTCAGTATTAACGTTATTGTGAATAATGTAACTATAGATTTTGTGATACCTTTGAAACTATGTAAACATAGTAAAACTGACGACACATCTTGAAAGTGATGTGAAACGCTTGATACTATTTATAAGGTCCATTAACAGAGCGACTGGAAGAAATTTCATAATTATAGTGACCTTTTTTTAAGACGCTTAATTTTTGTATATTCATTTTAAATCTTTTAGAGGAAACAGGTGGATAACTGCCGACATGGCTTGCAGAACCTTCTTCTGAACATCAAGATGCATTTTAATGAATGTTCTTTTTAAAACTTGTTTGTAGACGTTCTTTTCCAAGAACTGGCGGAGGATCCGGTGACACTTAAAACACTAAATATTTCTTACTCCTTTTTTCTGCATAACCCTCTACTCTGTGGTCGTGATGATGTCCATCAGATTAGTGTGCACCGCATTCAAATCGGCCAGTAGTTACGAGGCCATACATTCATGCATACTTTCATATATATGGACAAAGACAAAAGCAGAGATGGACAAACTATTCATTTAAACTACTTCAGTTATCAAGTACCATATAGTTGGGGTACTTGTTGCATCAAGTATCAATTACTTTTCAAAAAGCAGAAAACTTCAAATGTGAAGTACTTCGAGGTAGTACTTGCAATGTTGGGTGTAAGTACTACTGGTACTACTTCAATTAGTCATTTAATTCTAATAAGTACATTTAAATACTTCAAGTATTTTCTTGTTGTATCAAGTATCAAGTACTGTTTAAAAGTACTTACTACTAAAACACTTACAAGTACATTTAACCACTTCAAGTACTAATTTTTTTATTTTTATCTAAACCAATGTTTATGTGTAAATATTTCTGTACATTGACATGTTTTTTTATATTTAGGGTATATTATAATAATTATACAGTTTTTTGAATTTATTTCCATTTATTTACAAATAAGAAAATTTTGCTCCTAAGAAACATAATATTCATTAATGTATTTTAAAGTAAAGTAAAGATAAAGTAAAATTTTTTCAGATTTGACAAAAATTCTTGAATATTATAATTTAGGATATATGGGGCCTAAATATTTTTCTGAGTATTTTATCTTATGTGAGTAGACCTCTCCCCCTGCCCGTTTTGGCGCTAGCTTCCCAAGAAAATATTCAATTGTGGAACAGAGTATAACCCTTTGGGGCTTGGTGCTAGTTGAAGAGGGTATGTTGCCTGTCAACATTCGATATATGCCAACATTTTTTCTCCGTGCAATTGGCAGCACTGGGGACATCAATTATGGCCAAAATTGGAACGTATAGTATAACACTTTCTGACCAGGCGGAAAATTTTCATTGTCAATGCTCATTGCTGGAAAACCATATGCCAACATTTTCTGCTTGCCCATTTTCCAGATTTTTTGCCAAAAATTGGACTTTTGGCCAAAACAAGCCAAAACTTTCCACCTTCTCAAACTTGTAGTTTCTGTACCAAAGAATAGTCTCTGTGAGTGCCAGCATTTTTTTTCTCAATGTAACCTCCCCCCCCCCCAAACCATCCCAAAAACTTTAAAATATTATTGTTATGTTAAAGAGGATAATTTCTCGGTCATTACTCACTAAATGTGACATTTTTGTATCCTTTTTGACATAATAATCTGTATTTGAATGTTTGGGGGATTTGGGGTGGCAGTCTCTGCAGGTTTCAACTGGATTGTAACTTACTTGCAGTACCTAAGGTACTTGAAGTAGTGATCAAGTACTTTAAATACTTGAAGTAAATTGTAAAGTACTTTAAGTACTGTAATTTCGTTTAACAAGTACTAAGTACTATTCTGAAATATCTGCAAGTATCAAGTACCAAGTACTCATTTCTTTGGGTATTTGAAATAAAATGCTTCAAGTAATAAAAAGTAATTGAAGTACAATTTGTACTACTTTTACTTGAAGTAGTGCCCATTTCAGGACCAAAGCGTATTGAGAGCTTTTGAAGCTGGTTAAAAACAAGATTACTCTCTTGTACCTGTGCCGACGTCTTGTCAACTTAATTTAATTTTCTATGTGTAATTTTATATAAAATGTATTAAACTGGATATCAACTATACAGGATGTTTTAGGTATACAGTAATTAGTTCTTAAAGGTGATTCTATGCCAAAAAATATTTTTAAAAATTCCTATAAATAATGGCCCAGAAATCCCTAGTAAGTATTATTAGAGCCTTCTGAAGTGGGCATCCAAAATTGGAATGTTACTTAATATCTCCTTTGAACTACCTTAACCAGTTTTGCACGTGATCTGATAATGAAGGTCATTATTTTATGTTATTCATCAACAGTAAATTTAATTATGGGAGAGCAAAATTGGAAGAGGCTTCTTTCTCCCTCCTCCAAATATTTTTTATGTGTATTTTTGTGGCTGGCTCATCGGAATATAATTCCTTGGTAAAAAGTACACAAGAGAGCTTGTCTCGTTGTAAGAGCATAGGACCAATCGTTTTCTAGAAATATGACCCTAAAGAAACACGTACAATGTGCATTCCCCAACGTGAATTAAAGAAGTCTCGCTTTCCCATGTAATTTGTGAAAACTTATTTCAGCACTGAACAACCTATTAGGTAATGATCATCATTTTTTAAATTGCTGATATCTGATATATTTTTCTTTCTCTTGGTTTACTTTAGAAGACTCTTAGCTCCCTTAATAACAGGAATTTCTGGAACCATGTTTATGTAACATTTTTTAAATGTTTTTTTCACACAGAATCTAAATATTAATGACTTCCTGCTTGACACCCTGTATTATGATGAATGAGAGACGTAGGTCACAAGACCAAAATAAAGCGAACTATTTGGTGAGCTATAAGTATACTCTTTGAACATGAACACGTTGCCATGGTTTCAGGAAATTGTCGATGTGGTGTGCTCAGTTTATCACGATTCAGTCGTTATCAGGCCACGGCATTATTGTCGTGGCTTCAAATATTACTTGTGTAGGACTACAGGTTATTGAACTTATGTACTTTTTAAAATTATACCGGGCTAATGGCTTCGCGGAACCCGTTTTTAAGAAAACTATGATAAATCTGTCCATAATGGTAACTACATATTAGAAGTTTGTATGGGAATCAGCCACCCACACAGCAAAATCATTGAACGTTCCCACTATTAGTCGAATAAACCTATGCTTTTTTCATGAATTGCTTAGGGAAGGGTAATATTTTGTGGAAATGCAATGTGCATGTTTTCAAAAGGATACAATGAAGTTTGACCAATCTGGAAGGTGAATTTTTTTGGGAAATTAAGTTACAATTTTAAAAAACGTGTTATTTTTTCGTATTTTTTAATGCTCATTGGATCAGGCCAATAAATAGCGAAATATTTGTAAACAAATTATTAATCAAACTGCATAGGTCCAAATCGAATCTATCATTTTGTATTTTTAGAAAAAATAACCATGAAAATTTCTAATTTTACATAAACTGAAATTACTAAAAAAAAATTATAATTAAAAAAAACTTTTTAAGAACAAGCTTTTAAAAAATAACTGGTCCGCCATCTTTGGGAGGCCGCCATATTGGATGTAGAATAACATCACTTAGCTAACCATGCATTGTCATCCAAACTAAACGTGTATGCAAAATTTCAACTCAATCGGTTGGGGATAACTGTTTTAAAATTCAGTTGCAAGATTTGACCCAAGGCAAGTTAAATAAATGCTTGTAAAAAATAACAAATCTCTTTTAATTAAAATTAACGAAATTACAGAAATTATAGATTATATTATGAATATAAACTATTGTAGAAAATTACAAATAGGAATATTTATTAATTTCTCTAAAAACGAGATTTTCGGAAAATCTTTGGAGCCTTACGCCATTTAGTCACACTAAGTCTTCCTTTTAACTGTGGGATTTTGAACGTGCTAGTGAATAGTGATAGTACAAATCAATTGTTTCTATTATTTTAAAGCTGGGTTTCGATTTTTACAATATGCAATTTTAGGAATGCATTTTTTTATTAAAGTTAAGTTTTTGGCTGCATGCATTTTTTTAATAAAAAAATGCATGCAGCCAAAAACTTTTTAATCATATGTTAAAAGATCTTGAAACAAAGAACAATTGGAAAAAATAGACCCTTCTATATTAATTAGACGCTGAAAGTTAAAAAAAATTAAAAACCCTCGTATGTGATGTGATGTGATTTAAGCAGCGGATTTTCGCATGGAAATTATCACTTTAACTACTTGGTTATGGCCGTTAGCCCAATCGTTGAAGGTATTTACCTCCAAAAAGTTACAAAATTAATAATCCATTGTTTAATGAATTCGTGAAAGTGTGTAGAATAATATTCTGAAAAGTCTACATCTCGTTTGGATGCAGAACATTGAAAATAAAAAATGATAATTTTTTTGTATAAATCTTTGCAAAATTTTGAAATTAAATCAATGTAGGAAAAAAAAAAGATACACGTTTTTATGAACAAAAAATGCGCAGGTGGTTTTGCATTTGTAGGAGGCGAATGCTTTCCTGGTCATAATTAGATCCTAATTTGTTCTATCCTTGAGTAAAGTTTGATTCAAATTGGAAAAAAAATAAAAAAGTGTTTAGGGTGTTTACATCTTACACACTGTATTACAAAAATTCATGAAATGAATATAAAAAAAACTGATTTTTATCACCATTGTAAAGCATGTTCAAAAAGTTACAATTAAAAAAATGTTACCAAATGACATTTTTCTTATGAAGCTTCAGATTTTTCGGAAATCTCGTTTTTTTAGAGAAAATAATAAATATTTTTTCTACGACTATTAAATAACTCATCATTACAAATACATTTTTGATCAAGTAATGGGTCTAACTACTTACGGCAGTAATAACTCATTAGTCAATGGGTTAGAACCAATCACAACCAATCACATTCATTACTATATTGTTTAAAAATTCACCCTGGGCCCAAAAACAAAAATCCAATCTTCTGTCTGTATCACCATCTTCTAGTGTAGGTATGTACAAATTTTGACCCATCTATGGGTCATGCCTTATGTTTTCCGTAAGTCCTGTGCCCCATAATTGCCTCACATTTAGGTTTTATTTCATATTAGATTCTAAGACGGACTGTCGACGAATAGGCAGGCTATCTACAGGGACTTCCTTGTATAACAAGATTACTGTACAAAGCATACGTATGAACCAAATTTGGAGCATGGACATATATTAAACCATTGGTTACTACATATCTCATTGGACCGCTACGCATGTAATTTTCTAATTACAGAGTTCCAACGACCCAAATATGGCATATGGTTTTTTATACGGGGACTTCTTGCGTATGGTTTATGGCTGACCACTGGGACAGCGAACGTGTTAAAACTGGAACACACTGTATATGCAACATTTTTTTAATGCTCATTGCGTGATAGCGTATTTTCTTTTCATAGAATCACGGTACTCTTATTTGCACGGAATTCTCGGCGCGCGAGTATTACTCATACTTCACCTTTTTTTTTTTTTTTTTACTTATTCTGTTAACATAAAGACAAACAATTGCAGTTTATTGAAGTTAAAGCTTGCCTATGAATAAGAAATATTTAATATAAGCTGCTTATTGAATCACATTTGAATTGAATCCTTCCATTCCGATAATTTTGCCATCCGTTATGTTCTTTTGTGAATAAAGTGTCATTTCCTTGTAATTAAAGGGAAAGAATATAAAGATTAATGGAAAAGTAATTTAATTTTAAAAGTCTATACCGCATTAAAATCAATATGTCTCTTAAAAGTGTGTTAAAGCGAAAAGAGTTTTTGACAGAATGAGTCTATTATATTTATATATGATTCAGTTTATAGTGGATCTCTTTAACGACAAAAGAGTGTCCTATTTTTGTGAATATTGAATATGAAGTAGTTTTTTATAAAGACGTGAATAGAGGAAAGATATTCAGTTTCATCTATGTTATATATTGTATGCTGTTTACAATTTTTTTATTTTTTTAAATTGAAACAATAGGATAAACTTAAGGAGAGTTGCGGTCGAAGATTTAATACCGTAAATATGTTTCCTTGCTATAAGATGTGATAGTCTATACTAGAATCATAAAGTTTTGACAGTAGACCCAAGTGCAAATTTACGAGCTTCGCAAATTCCATAATTTAAGATGTTATTTATCTTGTAACATATTATATTTAATAAAAAGCCCTACCAGTTTTAAGAATCTAAGACCGATAAGTATTTTACTTGTTCTAAGGAAAATGACTAATTTAACGAATGGCATCTACTTCAAAATAACACAGCCACACAAAAAAAAAGTTCTGTGCAGTGGACCAAATTATACAGATTTGGTGTATTTTTTGTCGCTGAATCCGAATCTGTAGTCCAAATAGGATCTATTGTGTCAGTTTTGTTTTTTAATCAAAAACATTCCTTAAAATTGTGTAAAATCATAGAAATAATGTAATAACTCTTAATGAAGCATGAAAAATGATAAATGTTTTGTAGTCGAAAGTAGAAAATATAAATTCGAGCCACAGTCAGCTATTTCTATAAATTAAACCGAAATCCGCCTTATGGGGGGGGGGGGGGTGAAAACTACCGCTAAAACGCAAAAGACGCAGGTGAGTGCAAATAACATGTACAAATGCCAAATTTTTGTATCTCTTAGTGCAAAATATTTGACTGGTGCGACAACCAGCCATTACTCTCAAAGGGTAGAGATTCACCCCCCCCCCCGTTCAAAACGGGGGGGGGGGGGGGTAGTAAAAACTACCGGCACATACGGACGGAAATAGATAGACGGAAATTTATTTAATTTAGGTATATAGCTTACATAGATAGAAACAAATGGTCACTGAAGAGATAATAGGATATATCTATGACTAAAAAAAAGGAAAAGAAAACCATGGAAAAGATATTTTGAAGATAACAGAGAAAAATCATAAGAAAAGAAAGTATTTGGATTAATGGTAGAAAGTATATTATAAATAGGAAAACAGAATAGCTTTACACAGATTAAAAGATATATAAGTTGATAAATATCAAGAATAATAGTTGACGGAATGGTATAATAAATAAAATTAATATTAATGCTTAATGTATGAATTTACTCCATATCTGACTACCCTGCCTAAAACTATAAATGCCTGAATTTTTGTTCCAGGATATTAGAAGTAATGAAATCCGTCCGTCTGTGGGGGCAGTTTTTACCCCCCCCCCCCCCCCCCCTTAATACGGGTAATTTTCAATCTTATTAAGATTGGGTTGTTTTCGTACCAGATTTGTATATTTGGCACGATGAGCTACAAGTATTTGAGAATTTCGAACTTTCAATAGCACCTATATGTATCATTTGAGCATGGGGGTAGCTCTTACTAACGGTAGACTTTAGTCATGTGTCGGTGGTTGGAACGAATTCACTCCATATTTGTTCACCCTGCCTAAAAGTACAAAAGCCTCAATTATTCTCGTTTTTAAACCTATGGGGGTAGTTTTAATCATACATGGGGTTGAGTCTCTACCCTTTGAGAGTAATGACTGGTTGTCGCACCAGAGTCAAATATTTTGCACTGAGATATACAAAAATTTGGCCTTTGCACATGTTATTCACATTCTCCTGCGTCTTTTGAGTTTTAGCGGTAGTTTTCACCCCCCATAAGGGCAGATTTCGGTTTAATTTATAGAAATAGCTCCCTGTGGCTCGAATTTATATTCTCTACTATCGACTACAAAACATCTACCATTTTTCACACTTTATTAAGAGTTCGACTACTAGATATGCAGTCAGATAGAATCAGCACAAGCCACAACTTCACAAAGACCTTCAGGGTATACATACCCGATAGGGAAGAGGAAGGAACAAGGCAACTGCGAAGACATCCAAATGATACCATATGGTATACTGACGGATCGAAAACGTCAAGAAGTACTGGAGCAGGTGTTACGGGGGACCAACCAGGGACAGACATCAGTCTGAACCTGGGCAGTACCGCAACGGTGTTCCAAGCAGAAGTCACAGCCATAGAAATCTGTGCACAAGAAATGATCCGGAGGTCATATACTGACAAAAGAATCCGCATCATCACTGACAGTCAAGCAGCTATCAAAGCTCTGAATGCAGTAGAGATACGTTCCAAAACGGTAAAAGACTGCCTTGAATCCCTGGCGAAACTGGCGGAACACAACAGTATACAACTGGAGTGGACGCGAGGACACCAGGGCAATGAAGGCAACGAAAAAGCAGATAAGCTGGCCAAAGAAGGTGCAAAAACAGCCTTGATGGGATCGGAGCCATCCTGCGGGATATCATACAATACCGCAAGAGGAATGGTAAAGGAACTATTGAGTCAGCAACATATCTTGTATTGGACTGGCGCGCCGGGGATGAGACAGTCACGTATGTTCATCACCGGCGGGCCATCCAAGACAAAGACTAACGAATTGCTAAAGCTGAGCAGAAAACAGCTGAAGTGTGCAGTGGGAATTCTAACAGGACACTGCACACTGAACAGACACCTAACCAACATAGGTGTGAAGGACAATCCAGAATGCAGGATGTGTGGTGAGGATGAAGAAACTCCTCACCACATACTATGTGAATGCCCAGCCTTGGTGGCTGGGAGGTTTTCATACTTCGGGGGACTAACCGTGACCCCGGAAGAAATAGCCAGAGCTCCCATTGACCGTATACTCTCCTTTTGGAGAGGAACGGGATTAATGGGATAACGAGACTATGGGGTACAATAAGCTTAAGCTTCAGTACGGCGGGCTCCGCACCGCAACCCATAAGGAAAAAAAAAAAAAAAAGAGTTATTACATTATTTCTATGATTTTACACCATTTTAAGGGATGTTTTTGAATAAAAAACAAAACTGACAGGATAGATCCTTTTTTGGACTACGGATTCGGATTCATATAATTTGGTCCTCTGTACAGATCTTTTTTTTTGAGTGGCTGTATTAATATTATACCTATGCTGTATTTATGCTGCTCGATTTTACTTTTTGTATATACGCAATATACAATAATATACATATTATACCAAAATACTCAACGAGACAACACTGCATCATTCCAAAAGTCTTGCTACCAGCTATTAAGTATTTTTTACCAGCAGCCCATCAAAGCGATATCTACATACATTCGCCATATTTGGTTAATTGTAGGATTAATCTCTTATAAGCGGCAAAACCGTAATAGTCTTAAATATAGGCCTGCGATAGAACGTGGTTAACGACGGTATCACTTCAGGTATAGTTGGCGTAATAGATATAATATATTTCCTCTCAGTAAATATCAAAAGCGCCGAGTATGCCGACAAAGGAATTATCCGGCGCGTACAAAGGGTTTTGCGTCTTACGTCTCACCCGTCGATCTACTAATGCGACTTCGACTACTATACCTACATTTATCTGCTATTTCTTTTGATTAAAATACCACTCATTTTTTGCTCTACTGTCCACACTTTTTGCTCAGACTATAGTACCATTATTTAAAAAATAACGGAATGCTCGAAGAAAACAATACAGAGCTGAAAATTATACAACAATTTTCATATTTTGGTTAAAAGTTCGAAAAATCCCAACCCTTCCATTGACTATCGAAATAATGAATGACCGACATTCAATAAATGATTTGAGTGTTCTTAGTTTGATTTAAAAATGCAGTTCTGTTATATAATTCAATATTTCTTAATATTAACTAGAAGAGTAGTTGCTTGTTGTTTTGACTGAATATCAACTAACGTGTTTTTTTAAATATTTATAGAGTGTTTATGTTGTCTTTATCTAATTGTATGTTAGCATGCCTGGATTAAGCCAACAATAGGTAAAAAAAAACAGCAATTTTATTTTAAATATAAGGGTGTCTTTTATAATACGCGAGTAATTAATATTTCTCATAGATCGCAAATGATTAAAAACAATTGTTTAACTATCCATTAACTTTACTGACCTTTTCTTGAAATAACAGGCACTCCTCCAATAGTTGCACTGTAAAGCTTAATCCATAATCACTGCAATTAAAAAAAGTTTGTAATAGAACGCTAAATATAGGCAATACTGAATTGTCTAGTAGTTGGTATGGTGTGACTTCGAATAACCACAATCTATTCTCACCTAGTGCTGACTGTAACTTTCGAGATTTTTAGACGTATGTATTGTAAATTGTTCGGTAATAAAAAACAGTCTTAATACCTAATCACAATTGCTCATCTGCCACTTGTGCATCGTACTTCTTAAAGATAGAGAGAAAGATAGAACTTATATTACCAAACAAAGAAAAAATTCAAAATCCCATTACATTCCATATCACTGGAACGTCACTTTTCTATTTGTTACAATGTATATTTGAAAAGCTTTGATCTAAAAGAATTACTGTAAAAATAAACAGTTTTAAAATAATTTATCTTCCTTTCAACCCTGGAAAGACATTTACTATTTTTATCTTACGTAATTTAATGGAAACTATATTTAACCATGTTCAAACAAATTTCAAGTGCACGTTGTGTTTCTTTAAACAAACAAATACTTCAATCAAGTGTAATGAATCGAATTTTATTTCCTTTTGCTTCTAACTATAATGTTAATTTTATTTTGACCATTATTTGGCAACTGCTGCATATATTACTCAAATATTAATAGAACTAATATTTTATAATTGTTTTTCTACCCGCACTATGTTCAAACTAACTCCTAATAAAAAGAGCGAAATAAAATAAATGAAGAGCTAAGTGGATAAAGGTGTTATTTCACACTTTTAAAGTTTTGAGTAAATTATATAAAACGGTTTTGAGTTGGAACTTATTTATTTTGTCTTCGATTCAAATAAATAATACCTCATAAAATAGGTAATTTTGGATTATGTTCTTTTGTTTACACTAATATTAAAGAACAATATCAAGCTGTTATGAAACTAGATTTTTCTATCCAAAACTGTGTACATCCACTAAAATTACTGGTTGTATGTATGACATGGCGCCTTTATAATTAAAAAGTTTCTATAAAACATTACAAATTTAGAATTCACCGTTTATTGGGTGTTAAATCTATATCAGGGGTGTTCAAAAATTGCATAAAGCAATTTTTTTTAAAAATACGACATAAAACCTTTATCCACTTAGGTCTTCAAATATTAAAGAGAATTTTTGCATAAAGGTATTGTGTTAAAATACGCATTTTTTATATACAGCGTGAATCGAAATTACTGTGACAATTGAGGGTGTCAGAGGTAAGACCTGGTAACTGAAAATATCAAATTATGCAAAAACTAACGTTAAATGTTTCAAAAGGTAATTAAAATATACCATGCATTCCTTCATAAAATTTAAGAAACAAGGAGGTTCTCTATTTGACCCATACGTATGTTTTTGTATATGTTCAATCATTACTCTGAGTTGGTGTAACCGATTTCTCTGAAATCTTTCTTGAATTGCAAAGTATATGGCTCGGCTGTGGTCCCATAATATTTTTATTACGCTACGTCTAGTGTAAGGTAGCAAGAATTGGAAACAAGATTTTTTAAGTTTTTTAGTCAGAATTTGGCGAAGTCGCTAGAATAAAAATTTAATTTTGTGATAAAAAATTTAATTTTGTGATAAAAAATTCAAATTTCCTCGGACTTGCATTAAAATTGGTAGTTAGGTATTTTAGTAGAAGCCGATAACGAATTTGATGTCAAAAGTTAAGAATTCAAAATTGTAAATTCAATATGGCTATATAAATGCAATATTTTATAATTTCAAGGTTCTCTGATAAGAGTCTGATGGTAAAGCTTGAAAAGTCCAAACGATGGATATTTTACTGTGTAGAAGCTTAATAAAGAGGCCGCTAAAAAGGGTGATATAGCGACTATAGCGACTCACTCACTGGAAATCGAGAAGTTCCAAAAGAGGAAAGTGTTGTACTTCGGTAATTATATCTGAGATATTCTTCTATCTTTTGAAGTGGAAATGATTTCATCTCTCCTTCAAATTAATTAAATAACGTAGATTTCATCATGTAAGTTATAGGATAACTTCGGACATATATATCGATCACTTCTGGTATATATTTATCACGTTGGACATAAAATTTTCACTTCTGGCATATATTTATGACGTTGGACATAAAATTTTCACCTCTGGCATATATTTATCACGTTGGACATAAAATTATCACGTCGGGCATATATTTATCACGTTGGACATAAAATTATCACGTCGGGGTCACCAAATTTATAGCGTTATCGCTATAAATAAAATTAAAATCGAAGTTAATGTACGTATATTTGTTTTTAATACATGTTCATATTTTATGTGATTTTGGTATTTTAAAGTATATTGATATTATATTATTATATCGAATGTTTTTATTTTTCTTAGCGACTCCATGGAAACTTCTCCATTATGGATCGAGTTTTCCTTTTTGTTTCTTAGCGACTCCATGGAAACTTCTCGCTTTTGGAACTTCTCGATTTCCAGTGAGTGAGTCGCTATAGTCGCTATATACGAGGGGGTGTATATAGCGACTATAGCGACTCACTCACTGGAAATCGAGAAGTTCCAAAAGCGAGAAGTTTCCATGGAGTCGCTAAGAAACAAAAAGGAAAACTCGATCCATAATGGAGAAGTTTCCATGGAGTCGCTAAGAAAAATAAAAACATTCGATATAATAATATAATATCAATATACTTTAATATACCAAAATCACATAAAATATGAACATGTATTAAAAACAAATATACGTATATTAACTTCGATTTTAATTTTATTTATAGCGATAACGCTATAAATCGAGAAGTTCCAAAAGCGAGAAGTTTCCAGTGAGTGAGTCGCTATAGTCGCTATAGGTGACATTTTTTATCAAATAAATTGAACCTCCTTCGAAAAAGTCGGTAAAAATTATTAAATAAAATTTCACCATCTCTCAGTTAATTGAATTTTATTAACGAATATCGATATTGGGGTCGGCGTAAAAATAGACAAAATTTATTTCATAATTTTTGTGACCTGTTTTGAAGGCGGTTCATTTTTTTTTCTCATTGACAAAGTAAAAGGAACAAAGTGTATGTGAACAAGTAAAAAAATAGACAACAAAAATTACATAGAAAGTAGGAATAATACAATAAAAAACAATTTAAAAAAATATATACATATAAATAAAATATTACTTTATAGCAGAATAAAACTAGATTTATTTTATTCGTTATAGCTAAAGGACCTTTCAAAAAGAGAAGTACTGTGTCAAGCAATGTATAAGGAGTTGTTTCTAGTTGGGCGGTTGAGTAGGTCTCTCGTTTTTATTAATTTATCATGTAGATATTATTCTATTGCAATTTTGATTGTGTAGTTTTTTTTACAATTACCCACGAGGAAGCCCGGGGCCCCATGTCACTAGGCAATGGTTGTTAGATACCATCTGAACCAACGTTTTCCATGCAGGAAGATGGGGTGCGGAGGGCCAATAGCCTAGCCTTTAAAGTTCCCGGTCTTAAATCCGGTTGACTTTTTCATTTGGGTACATCGAATGAAAAAATCATTTCCGAAAATCAAGGAGAAATTTTTTAGTCGTATGTGCATTGCCTCTAGAGATCGCCATTTCGAACAACAAACCCAAGTAGCACAAGTAGTTGTAGCTTGGTCATCATCATGTCACAGTAGCTAAAAATGATGGCTATTTGGTTGTAGTGGCGATTATTCAAACTGAATTATTACGTTCTGAAGACGTACTGGTGACGAAAATGGAGAATCATATCTTGGTCATCAAAACGCAACTGGAGCCAAATGGCCATAACCCATAAGGCATGCGCAACTCACTTGGCTCTCTTTTTGACTTTTGTGGCTGCATTATTACTAGTTATGAAATGGCTCTTATGGCGAAAGAGGTGATGTATCTACTTCACCGTGACTAAATCATGACTTTTAGGCCTAAAATAAAACAAGAACACTATTATGGTCATTTTTTGGCTTTAAGCAGGTGCTGTTAAATAAAATGGACGCCATCATACTTATAGTTTGTTCATCTTTAAAATTATAT
Organism: Rutpela maculata; assembly: GCA_936432065.2. NCBI lineage: Eukaryota > Metazoa > Arthropoda > Insecta > Coleoptera > Cerambycidae > Rutpela > Rutpela maculata. The sequence goes on along the minus strand of OW386286.2, from coordinate 69,296,458 downwards.
GAACATCATAATTGCATATATGGTCAATCAAGAGGGTTAAATTTTATCAACGCACAAATTTTTTCTGTATATATTTTATATATTACTTATATAAAATACTCATAAAAACAAAGGGGCCTCCAGAAATCTCTAAATTTTAGGTATAATTAAATTAATTTGAAATATTTACATATAAACATTTTGTAATTTCAAGAAGCACAATCGATGGTAAGGTTATTAAAACTTCGAATTAGTAAATCAAGACGTTATTTTATAGGTATAATTAATAAAGTATAGAAAATGAACGTAATGGCCGTCGTTCGGGTTCTTCTTGATTGATAGAAAACATGGCGGCAAGTTGTCATCATTTAGTATATGCTTTCGCTAATGATGCTAGAAATAAGCCAGAATATGACTGTAAAAGATCTAGTAAACGTTTTTCGTCAAATAGCAAATTTAACCGATCATATTGACCAAACTATTACCAGAAAATTGGTTGAAGTGGTTAGCGAGTTTTCGCGTCAAAGTACGGCTAAACTGTGAAAGACATAACCTCTCGTTTTACTTCCACATCCAGTGGAAGTATAGTAACGACAAAAAAAATTTTAAAAATGTCATGAAACGTCGAGTTTTAAGTTTCTGTCTGTCTGTCGGTCTGTCTGTAACTTTTTTGTGTGCACGTTTACTCTGGAACCGTTTAAGATATTGACTTGAAATTTAGTACACATATGTACTTTAACGAGATCTGGAACTAGATTATATTTTCATCTTGTTTTGTCGAAGAGTTGGGGGGTAAATTGGGGTAAATTTGGGGTAAATGGGTAAATCAAGCAGGCAAGAGTCCATAAAATTGGTATTTAGTATATACAAGAGAAGCTAAGGTCTCAAAAAAAATTTGGCATTAGCCACCCCCGTTACCACCCCCACCCCATTATTAAAGGGATGAAAAAAAAATTGTGATTTAGTGTATGTACAAGAACCAGAAACCTCAAAATATTTTTTTACTTCATCCACCACCCCTACCACCCCCCTATCATCATCCCCCACCCCACTACCGATGTGGGACATCGTATTATGGGTTTTTGGGGTAGAGGATTTCAAATATTATATTATTAACGTTCCATAAATAATGATTTCCACATACAAAGTTTTTTCGTTGTGAGTGACTTGGATAGAGAATCTGGATGTGGAAGTAGTGATTCCTTTTCGGTTTTTACGTTTATTTTGACTGCCTTTGTGTGGAACGGGTTACTTTATATTTTACCTTTGTTGCTCCAACGTTTTTACATTTCCTTTCTCCGACCAAATTAAAATTTGTTACTAATGTTTCTGAAAATGTATTGCGTGGACGAAACCATCGAGGAGCAAATTTGCCTTAGTAGAATTCTTTCAAGTTGGGTAGGTAGTCAATAGCCAACTGTACTGGTCAAATACAAAAGCATACATACATTTTTTACTAATCCGCAATCAAAATCAGACACAAAATACTCCCAGCAGCCGTGTACGATAAAAAGGAATAATAGTAAAATGTTAATAATGACTAGAGCCATAGAAAATGGAATGTCAGTATTCTTGGACACTGATGCAGAAGATAGGTTGACACTTTCACTTTAATAATCTAAATATTTAAACCTATTAATGCATAAGCTTTTGTAGACACAAACGTTAACGAAAAATGTGAAAAATGTTATGCCGTTATATAAGTTCCTACTATTTGAAGTTATTTTTAGGCGACATTCCTTTTCCAATAATATATGGAATTCTGCCTATATTTTCTTTTACATTTCATTCTTATTTTTCTGTTACAACTTATTTGCGTATGTATAAAGTTTTCAACATTATTAATACTTGTTCTTAGGTTATATTTTTATCTTGCCGTTTGACCTCAATTTAAATTTTAATGTGTACAAAATTACTTCTAAAATAGTCATTTAATAAGGATATTTTTTCATTATTGTTTCAGTCATGATTCGGTAATAACAGCTAAGAAACCGCCAGAATAAAACCTAATTAATATAGTCATGCTAATGGCTAATTTCTTAGTAATAGTTTGGATATCAACACTACCCTGTGAAAAAATCCTATTTCAAACTTATAGATAATTATAAATTTCTAATGGGTAATCATAAGAGCCTATCTGGTTTATAAGGTTTTATACAGTACATTAATTTTGCCATATAGAAATTATATTGGGATTAATAGGTACCTAAAGGAGTCTTAATTGAGTTGGAAAACCCATGTTGTTATTGGTATGTTTCCATAAGTGTTTATACTAAAAACAGTTTTTATATGGCATTACAACTTTTAATTTGATAAGTTCTCATAGGATCTGAATAGTGTTGAAACTGAAAAGGTTTCATCAGTAAAATCAAATACGAGTTCTGTAATCTTTTATAAGGAACAATTAGTATATGGTTTTTGTAAGATCTGAGGGGTTGTTTTAGTTTACATAATAATTTAATGAGGATTTATAAGGATACGTATTAAAAAGTATTAATAAGGAATTACATCGAATAATTTTGTGACTTTTTTGGGATCTGTAGAGTAATGAAATTGAAAAGATATACTAAGGAGTTCCTTGTAGACATTTTATACAATTTTATAAGGATATATTTGTACTTATTTTTATAAGACTTCATGGGTACATATCTGTTTAGTTTATATAAGAATTTAATGGAAACGTGTAAGGATGCATGTAAAAAGTATGAATAAGGTATTATCGAATACTTTTCTGAAATTGAAAAGATATACCAAGGAGTTCCTAGTAGGCATTTTATACATTTTTATAAGGATATATTTGTACTTATTTTTATAAGACTTCATGGGTCTATATCAGTTTAGTTTATATAAGAATTTAATAAGGATTTATAGGGACAAGTATTAATAATGATTTACAACTATTAATTTGATAAGTGTTCATGGGGTTCCAATAGTGGTAAAACTAATAATGTTTCATCAGGAAATCAGGGATGAATTTTATAACATAAGAGATAATTATTAGTATATGGTTTTTATAAGATTTGAAGGGTTATTAATTAGTAGTTTAGTTTTATATAAGAATTTAATAAGGATTTTTCATTGAAAAGTATTATTTACAATTATTAATTTGAAAAGTTTTCATGGGATTTCAATAGTAGTCGACCTAAAAACTAAACTAAACTTACTAATACAATAGATTTCATATAATCTCCATTAAAATCCATTGTAAGATTAAAATCCATTGTAAGTATATACACATTGTATTTTAGAAAACCCTCTTATTCCTATAAAAGCATAATAAGCGAGGAATATACATTAAAAACTCACAGAATCTATAAAATTTTCGTGTTTCAAACACCATAAAAACTTTTATATACTTATAGGCCTCGTACTGAGAATTTACATTAATATCTTTCAAATTCATATAAAAACCTATAAAACTTCGCAATTTAATTACCATAAATACTTATAAATATACTGATAGACTTCATTCAGGGAATTTACTTTAAAACCCCGTTGCATATCCTCATAGAATTTTATAAAAACTTCGTGTTTATTATTAAAACGTGCAAGTGTTGATAGACTTCAGGCAAGGAATTTACATTCAAAACACATTTCAAATACTTCAAAAACTTAGACACATCTGAACCTATAAAATCTTCGTATTTTAAACACCATATAAGAACTTACAAATACTGATAGGCCTCGTATGGAGAATTTTCATTAAAAATACTTTTAAAATACATATAAAATAGCACTTCATATTTCAGTTACCGTGAAAACGTATAACTACTGATAGACTTCATATAGGGCATTTACATTAAAAACCCATTGTACTCAGCAAATCTTATAAAAACTTCGTATTTCCAATTAATATATGCAAATGCTGATAGACCTCAAGCAAGGAATTTATATTAAAAACACATCTCAAATAGCTACATCAAACCACATTCAGAACTTATAAAAAACTTTGTATTTCAAACACTATAAAAACTTAAATATACTAATACATATAACTACTGAGATAGACTCCATATAGGTAATTTACATTAAAAACCCATTGTACGCAGCAAATGTTATAAAAACTTCGCATTTCCTATTAATATATGCAAATGCTGATGGACCTCAGGTAAGGAATTCACATTAAAAACACATTTCAAATAGCCGCACATCATACCAAATTTAGAACTTATAAGAAAAACTTTGTATTTCAAATACTATAAAAACTTACATATCTAATAGGTTTCATACGAGGAATGTACATTTAAAACACACACACACATAATTAAAACTTATGAAAGTTTAGTGTTACATACTGCAGCCTCCAGTAGAGGGAGCTGTTTTACATGTCGCTAATTCATATCTAATCTAATATGACCTAAGAAACTAGCTTGGGCTTGTTAAATTAAAAGTAAATCAGTCTCTTTTGCTGCTAACTTATTAACAGCTACTCTAGAATGCTAGAGGAAACAAGGACTTTTGCAGTATTTAGTGTTTACCACTATATTACTATTGATATTTGAAATATTAATAGTAAGTAAATAATATTTACTTACCTATGTAAGTTTATGGGATTTGGTATTAAAAATGTATTTCAAATACACAACCAAAATTTGTAAAAAGACCTTATCAATGCTAATAGAATTTCTATGGGAAATTTACATACAGAACACTATACAAACCTATAAAGACCTATAGAAACTTTTAATTACGCGTACTATAAAAACTCATCAATACTAATAGATATCATATGGGAATTTACATCCAAAACACTATAAAAACTTATCAATACTAGTAGATACCATATGACAATTTACAATTAAAACACATTTCAAATGCACACATCAAAAATTATAAAAACTTATACATTTTTTTTATATAAGTTTTTATAAGGATTTTTTGACAGGGTATATTAATAACAAAAACTATGTCAACATATTCTAGCCATTTTATAGCTGGCAGTATTAGGATTTAACATTGTTGCTATTTAATTACTTGCTCATATATGACCAGTATATAACTAAAAAGAGATCATCATGACTATTTCGTTTTTAAATTTTACGCTAAACTATGACTAAAATAAAATGACCAAAATATAACTAAACAAAAGCCGTTGAAACGTTTTAGTGGCTGCATTTTATTTATCTCAGCTGAATAGCATATTTGTGCTACTTGAGAATGTAATGAAAGAAATAAACGTTTATTAACTGCGGGTACGAACGACACCCACAACAACATATCTGACCTATTGAGGTCCTCTATCATACTGCGTCGACTGGCCTGTCTTCAGTGGAACACCCTGAGTATAAACAGCATAGCAAGATATTTCCTACTGATACTGGGTCTTATCCGTAGTATAGAGCGATCGTCAAAGGAGTAAAAACTGTCATTATTTGTATAAATCATTCCTTATTATAATATTTTAGCAAAATATTTTTGATTAAGCTTACAAAAATATGACGATGAACAAGACATCGAAACTGTTGTGTTTTTCAGCTTTGACCGAACTTTACGTTGAGTAGGTGATATATCAATTTTACTCTAAAATGTTATTAATGAATTTTTAAGGGTTATTACGAAATCAGCCGAAATCAGTTAAAGTTGCGTTTCGACTTTGCCGATTGCTAATACCTACTTGAATAATAAAGTAGCAGCATCTAAAAATGTTAATCAAACAATTATTCACAGTTGTTCACGCCCATCTGCTTGTTCAATGTCGCTTGTATTATAATTGTTACATTTTTACTATTACTGATTATTTTTATACATTTCTCTGTACTTGCAATTACCTGCTAGACAATAAAAATTTTTATGATTATTATTCATTGTGATTTTAGGATGAAAAAATAATAAAATACTATGTGCCAATTTGACAATAAAAAGTTTTATTAGCTTTACAATAAAAACTCAAACAAATGCAGTCATTATTCGCAATTTTATTTACGCAATAAAAATGTTAACGCGTGTAAGTATACGTATACCTAATTTCAGTTTACTAAATAAGAATGTCCATTATCCTCACAACAAAGTGTATTTTTACAAAGTATTTGATTATAGTAACATTCTGCGCGATTGTATGCTTAGTTGATATTTGTTTTCAGGAACGGAAAAAAAAAGTCGTGAACCTGGAACAAATGTATGTATTTTTGTGCGCTGAATCCGAATCTGCAATCAGATTTGGCCTATGTCATCGTAATTTTGTTCTACATTCGATGAGACACGTTTTTCTTGAAAACTGAGGATGTAGATAGGAAAAAGGATTTTCATGGCGAAAATTTCTAAACGTTAACAATACCAGTATGGAAACATATTTGTGTATGTATTCCTGGGCGCTAAATTTGAATCTGGCATCAGGCTTGACCTATTTTTTTTTTAAATATATTTCTTCATAACGTCAATCTTCAATTCCCTAAAATATAAGCACAAAATACACGATTTCTTACGTAGTATTATGTGCTATGCTTTATATTATGATTTTTTTGGTGTTTAAGTAATTCTTTCTTACAGTCAGTCCCTAGTTGATACTGGAATTATTGAAAGAAAAGATGTTCATCACAAAAATTTTTAGACTTCTCAGAGACTATAGTTTCACCAGCTAAATATTCTGCTATCGTATTATGTTGGGACGATGTCAACTGTCTCGAAGAGGATGTGTCAAATGATTCGAAGTATCTATCACATGTGTAACGGAACTTCTGTCGAAATAACGTTACAGCTCCCTTTAACATTGTATTTTATTAATATTTAGTATTTTTTTGCTGTTTTGCGATAAGGGGAATTTTAATAGTTTGACGGTAGCATCGGGGCGAAAATTCATCATATTTAATCCGACTTAATCCGATATTTTAAGCTTGGGAGTGGACATATTTTTTTGAGAATAGAATAATTTTGTTAAACTATGTATTTTGTTTTAAAAGGTTAAACACATGTTTACCTATTTGTTCGATAATAATTATTTAACGTAGATGTTAATTAATTATTATTATCGGCCCATTTGGCATTATCTTTATGTACCTTGATTATTTAATAGTGATTAAATAATTATTATCGACTCACTTGGCAACTTATCTTTTATCTCTGATTGCGTAACGTAAGAGTTAAACAATCATAGATTGACCCGTGGTGGTCATTATATTCTCTTTTGTGGTTCCTAGATATTTTTCTGCTGTTTGATGCGTTTTCTAGGTGAACTACATCTGGTGTGGATGCACTAGAGAATATATTTTGCATAGGCACATGATGTTGGTTCAGGAATTCAGGGTGGACCTTTTGGAGTTAAATGGTACCTAGGCTGGAACCAGGCTCAAAGCCGAATTTGTCGATTGTCCGCTACTGGAACATATCTGGAGGGCGTAAGGTGAGTGTTTTTCTATCTTTCATTTTATTATCTTCTGATTAAATCTGTAGAGATTTAAAGCACTCACCTAGCGTACGTCCAGAGAGTCCTAGAATTTGGAGTTTCTGAACTAACAAACCATTTTCTTTTCTTCTTGTCTTTTGTGTAGCTTCATTAATGGATTAATTATATCGCTACCTTTTTCTTACCTAAATTAGTCATTAATGTAGTGTCGGTTTATTATCTTATTCCGGTTAACTGCTGGTAAATAAAAATATACCTAAATGTCTATACCTAGTAAATTGTTGTTACTTATGTCTATCTGTCCATCCAAGTTTAAAATATGATTATTGAGTGATTTAAATGTCACAGAATTCGTACAAGTAGTCGTCACTTCACTATTGCTATAATTTTGTCTAACTTCTTAGAGTCAATTTGAGAAATATTAGTTTTTTGAAAAGCCGCCAGTAAAATGATTATCTTTTATCTTTTCGGCATTTGGTCATATTTTTAAGTAACGTAATTTTTTTTTTATCTTTTTGGCTAATTTTTTTATATTAAAGTAACGTAAAAAATATCTTTTTGGCAGTATTTTTAAAGTAGATTACCTTTTTTTTTATATCTTATTTTATCTCGAGTAAATTTTCTTGACCTTTAACTTAAAATTTTATACTGTAATTTTTTCCTGTTTTTTCCTTATTATGCTAATTATATAATAAGTGATATTAGTCCGGTGATATTAGGAAAATGTCTCGGAAAGTTTTGTAAACATAATGAATTTTGCAACTTACTTGTTTGCTTATATCTTCGCTTCTAAAGGTCATAGAAAAACGTTCGCCATGGGTTCCCCTATAAGGTAGGTATATGCAAAGAACTAATCTTTGATTGTTAATAACATTTTATGGCAAAAAACTGAAAAAATTGGATTATTCGATCCTCGAACTTTGAAGTACTGTAGAAACAAATATAAAATCTGCATGTTAACGATATTATGAGAAATAGTACATATTTTTACCCTTAATGAAATACACTTTGTTCCGTTGCAAAATATTAATTATTTTTTTTGCAATTAATTTATAAAAAAAAAAAAATTCAAACTGTTATACTAAAAGATCATATTAATATTTTACAGCTCTGTTTCGGTAAAAACATTGTATTTGACGTACATTTACATAATCAAAAAGAATATTGCAAAAAAATTTTAATTTGCGACTTTTTATGCAAAAAAACAATTTTGCAACTTAAACAAATGTAAATATCTCAGTGGATTTTGCATAAAATTTATTGCAACTAACGGCATTTTAATTGTCATAAAAAAACACGAATTTAAGAAAAAAAATGTTGCTCCGATGCTTTGGAGCCGAGATATGAAGATTTCACGTTTTTTGTGATTACGGCGAAATTTGATAATATTTTTACTTGAAAATTTAACTGAATATACCTCTGAGTGTGTGCTATTACTTACAGAAAGTGCCATGTCTATATATCTAGATGGACCATAGAAAAAAAATCGAGAAAATTGCATCCTTGACGCTCGCGCTCACACTAGAAGCCAGATCCCCCCTCCCTCTTTACTGCTAGTGACGTACTTGAACAGTTTTACCGCGGCGGCAGCTTCATTTCTCTTTTTCTCGGCTTCAGGAGTGGCTAGATGGACGTTTTTTTTTAATTCAACTTATTTTTTTTCTCTCAGCTTTCCGATTATTCGATTATTTTTCAATCATTCAATTACGTTGCTTCATAAAATAAATATGTAAAGATTACATACAATTTATTTGATAAGACATTGATGAGTGACTAGTTTTTACTCTTATTGTGGATAAAAAAGTATACATTTTGTATTTAAAAATTAATTTATTGAATGTACAAACTAAAGCTTATTTTTCTGTCCTCGTTTTTTTTTTGGGTGATTTCCTGTGTCGGACTCGCATTTCTGCGTACAGACAATCATTGTTATCATCGTGATTATTTATATCAACATTTCCAATAACTTCCTCATTTTCTTGCATTTCATTTAACTTAAACTGACAGACATCAATATTGATATAATTTGTTTTAAACAGCGAAATAAACATCTAATTCATAACATAACAATAATGCGCGATTGCTTAAATTATAGAATGTTTGTAAAATTGTAAAAAAACGCTGCCCAAGGAATCACTACTTCCACATCCAGATTTTCTATCCAAGTCAGTATACACACTAAATCACAATTTTCTTTTTATAATGGGGTGGGGGTGGTAATGGGGGTGGCTAATACCAAAACATTTTTTGGGACCTTAGCTTCTCTTATTTATACTAAATACCAATTTTATGGACTCTTACTTGCTTAATTTACCCATTTACCCCCGTTTCCCCTACCCTTCAACGGAATAAGATCAAAATATAATCTTCCAGATCTCGTTAAAATACATACATGTAGCAAATTTCAAGTCAATATATTAAACGGTTCCAGAGTAATCGTGCGCACAAAAAAGTTACAGACGGTACCGACCGACAAAGCGACAGACTTTTTTGCTCAAATTTAAAATCTCGACATTTCATAACATTCTAAGTCTATTTAAAAAATAAAAAATTTTACAATTTTGTTTTTGCGTTATTATACTTCCACTGGATGTGGAAATAATTATAAGATGTTTGATTATAAACTACTGAAATTATTTTATCTATAATGATAAAATAATAAAGCCGCTGTATTACAAATTCTTTTTGCGGAGCAACATAATTGAATAATTGAAAAATAATCGAATAATCGGAAAGCTGAGAAAAAAATAAGTTGAATTAAAAAAAAACGTCCATCTAGCCACTCTTGAAGCCGAGAAATAGAGAAATAAAGCTGCCGCCGGGGTAAGACTGTCCAAGTACAACATTAGCAGTGAAGGGGGAGGGGAATCTGGCGTCTAGCGTGAACGCGAGCGTCAAGGATGCAATTTTCTCGATTTTTTTTCCATCATGGTCCATCTAGATATATAGACATGGCACTTTTTGTAAGTGATAACATACACTCTGAGGTATATTAAGTTAAATTTTCAAGTAAGAATATTTTCAAATTTCGCCGTAATCACAAAAAACGTGAAATCTTCATATCTCGGCTCCAAAGCATCGGAGCAAAAATTTTTTTTTCTCAAATTCGTGTTTTTTTATGACAATTAAAATGCCGTTAGTTGCAATAAATTTTATTCAAAATCCACTGAAATATTTACATTTGTTTAAGTTGCAAAATTGATTTTTTGCGTAAAAAAATCGCAAATTAAAATTTTTTTGAAATATTCTTTTTGATTATGTAAATGTACATCAAATACAATGTTTCTACCGAAACAGAACTGTAAAATATTAATATGATCTTTTAGCATAACAGTTTAAATTTTTTTTTTTTTAATAAATTAATTGCAAAAAAAAAATTAATATTTTGCAACGGGACAAAGTGCATTTCATTAAGGGTAAAAATATGTACTACTTCTCATAATATCGTTAACATTCTGATTTTATATTTGTTTCTACAGTACTTCAAAGTTCGAGGATCGAGAAATTCAATTTTTTTTTAGTTTCTTGTCATAAAATGTTATTAACAATCAAAAATTCGTTCTTTGCATACACCTTCCTTATAGGGGAACCCGTAGCGAAGAAATTGACGGGTCGAACGTTTTTCTACGACCTTTAGAAGCGAAAATATAAGCGAACAAGTAAGCTGTAAAATTCATTTTGTTTACAAAAAGTTGAATAACAATTAAAGCCGCCATTTTGAGTGGTCAACACTATTTTTTTCGGATTCCTGAGGAAATTCTGTAGAAATCGTTATTTTTGAATCTAAAATCATATTTGGTACAGATTCACTTTGTCTAATTTTTGATTGATAATTTCCTTGTCGATTTTCGTGTAAATTTCATGCTCAATTTTTTAACACGGAAATATTAATTTTTTTGTAGTAAAACTTATCATACCAAAAATATGGTTTATTTAATTTAATATTGTCTAGTAATTTTGCAGAGTATTTTTATCGTAATTTTTGTCATAAACATTTTTTCCTTAACGTAAGATCTGGCTATCTTAATTTTTGTTTTTTTTTTTTTCATAACTTAAAATTTCTACTTAGTTTAGTGTGGTAAGGATTTTGTAGTTGATCAATTAGTTTTATCGGAATTTTGTACCAGAGTACATTCTACTTATTATCGAATTTTTTTATCGTAATTTCATTTTTCTATCTTCCCTGATTGGTTTTAACAATTTATTTTCCCATTTTTATGTAAAAATACCTGGACCAAGTGAAGAGGAGTGACCCAGTACAAATCTACATCCATCCGTCTTATGAAAGGAATTTGGTGGTTTTGGAAAGCGTCCTCGTTGAGAGTGGACAGAGCTTATACTCCAAGCTAGAAGAAGATTCATTTTGGGATCCCAGCTCAACTGTACGTCCCTCATATACCGAAATTTCGGCAGCTTCCAGCCCCATAGTCCTGCTGCAACCACTCAGTTACGTGAGAATTTGAAAATTTGTACTGTCATTGCAAACGTTTTGGTCAGAAGCAATAATGTAAAAAAACAGTCTTTGTAATTTTTTTAAACATTTATTTAACTTAAAAATTTTTGTTATCATTTCACATTTCTTTATCTTTGAATTTAAATTATCAATTTTTATTACATGTAATCTATCTTATAGTTAAGTTTTATTCATCTTTTGTAAAGAAATTGTAAATATCTTTAAAAAATTGTTTTGAAATATATTGTTTAAATTTTAATTATTCTGTGTTATTATTCTTACTCATCATTATATTCAAGAATATATTATCTCTCATATTTTTTTGGTTTTGTGTAACAAGTATTTCTTTAAAAATATGCTGGCGTCCTTAAGGCCTAATGCAACTTAGAAATTTAACTTCACAAAAAAAACTCACCGACCTGCACTGAGCTAGCAGCAGCTAAGTTAACGCACCTCTTGTGCGAAGCCAGCGAAGACGCGTTGCCTTGCAGGAGGCCATTAGAGTGTGAGAATGAGTTGACGTTGACCTCAACAAACTTAGAAAGCTTCCATGCTTAACTCTGGAGAGGCACGAACTTACCTTCAGGATGATGGACTCGCCTGCGATCAGGACAGTATCTCTAATATGTGGGTTTAATATACTTCTTATGGACAATAATACTCAAAAAAATATTTCTCATGACTGTGTGCAAAATGTCGACAGATTTTGCTATACTTGCGGCAAATACGAAATTCCAAAAAATTGCAAAAAATCACTGAAGCAATCAAAGTTATAAACAAAGACTGATTGATGTAGAAGAATCAGAGTCAGGTTGGGTACCAAATATAGTTTGCGCATCTTGTTGCTCAACACTACAAAGATATAAGAAGAGCAGTAATAAACAAATAATAAAATTCACTAGGCCATCAAAGTGGAAAAAACTGAGAAAAAAGAAGATTGCTATTTTTGTATGACAAACGCAAGTAAATTCAACAGTAATATAACAAGTCTGGAATAACTTATCCAAACATCTCATCGTTTCAAAAGCCATCGTATGATGATTCTGCTAGAAAAATCGAACCTGTTGCGTCTAGTTCGACTATAGCAGTGGACGTTGATGATGAAGAAAGCGAATTATGAGTACGAAAATCAGTCTAGCACAGAAAGTGATGCGAGCGACGAAGACTACAGTCCAAAGAAAGAGAAAGCTTCTGAGAAATGGTTGCAATCTAAATTAATTAACTTCATAAGGGATTAAAGATGGTGCAGAATATTTAGCTCATGTTCTAAAGAAGAATAATAACTTGGCAAAGGGAGTAAAAACGAAATTTACCGAAAATATTTCTCCAGAGACCAGAAGCATGATATAACATTCTGTACTGATGGTAAAGGATTGATGGACGAAGATGACGAACATATGAAGATGGAAGTTAGAGACTATTCATTGACTCTGTCAAACAGTCTGAAGGCGGTTTTACTCCACTCCATAATACAAATCACTTTGCATCCATTCCAGTTAGTCATTCCACGGTTAGGAAGGAGTCTTTAGTTTTCATTAAAATTATTATTATTTTTTGTTATTTATTTTGTGTATTACTTCCACATCCAGTGGAAGTATAGTGATGCAAAAAAAAATTTGAAAATATTTAGTGATCAAATAGGCTTAGAATGTCATGAAACGTCGAGATTTTAAGTTGAGCAAAAAAAAATTCTGTCTGTCGGTCGGTCTGTCTGTAACTTTTTTTGTACGTACGATTACTCTGGAGCTGTTGAAGATATTTCCTTGAAATTTGATGTACATATGTATTTTAACGAGATCTGGAACAAGATTATATTTTGATCTTAATCCGTTGAAGGCTTGAAGGGTAAATTGGGGTAAATAAGGGTAAATATGTAAATTAAGCAAGTAAGAGTCCATAAAATTGGTATTTAGTATATATAAGAGAAGCTGTCTCAAAAAATTTTTTGGTATTAGCCACCCCCTGACCACCCCCTCACCTCGTTATTAAAGGAGGTGGAAAAAATAAAATTGTTATTTAGTGTGTATACAAGAACCAAAGGCCTCAAAAATTGTTTTTACTTCATCCACCCTCACTATCACCCCCTTCCACCACCCCCACTACCGATGTGGCATATCGTTTTATGGGTTCAAATATTATATTATTAAGGTTCCATAAGCAATTATTTCTACATACAAATTTTGTTCGTTGTGAGAGACTTGGATAGAAAATCTGGATGTGGAAGTACGGAAGTAGTGATTCCCTGGGCAGCGGTTTTTTTTAAATAAATATGAATATATATTTAAGCATTCTTCAAATTACATTTATGCCATAGTCTTATCAACAAATTTATTTTTAAATTGCTCACATGTCACTTAACATTAACGCGCATGTAATTTCGAAATATTTTCGATAAAAAAAACCAGAGCCTTGTAGTTGCTTTGCTGTATAAATCAGTCGCTCCGCATTTTGAGAATATTGTCATTTAATCTTAATAAATATCCGCAACCACATACTGTAATCTTCTTTTTGTACATTGTGACGTACATTATAAACTTCCATAAGTGTATCCAACAAAAGTAAATATTCTGCCCTCTAAAAGCATACCTACTAACTGTGTCCATGTCAGGGCTACTGCTTTTGTACGTATCTTTACTCTCACGTAACGCTAAGTTGATGTCTACAATAACGTTTATCTAAATATTTCATTAAGGAATTATACCTAGTGTTACTGAGAAACAGGTGCTTTTGCACGTATCTTTATTCTCAAGTAGCGTTAAGCTTGAAAGCTGATTTCTTATTATCTAGTGTTAACTTGTTAATGCTGCAGCATTATGAATTAACTTGTCTCACCGTGTGTATATTTTTGCCTGATCATTTTTCTAAATTTTATGATTTCCCTTTACACTGTCATATAGTCACTACTTATATCTTTGGCCTAGAACTTAATTATACCAGTGTGTAAATATCAAATATTTTTATCCTTAGTTAAACTTATAGCTACGAATAACCTTTCTCAATATTTAGATTTTCAGTTTTTGCTTACTAACCCAGTATTGGAAATATTGTGGAGTAGTTAAACTAATGTGTAATTGTACAGTTTACACATAAATTTTATTTATACAAAATCCTTTTACCGTAATATATTGTCTAACTTGGATTGTTAACTTGTCTTTATCATTTACTTTTCTATCTTTTTCTACTCTTCTTACTTCTGATTATACTAGACAATCTGGCGCCCACTCTCAAACTCACACCCTGCTCTCCTCAATAACAACTGGTAAAACATCTCACAAGATTAGCTGAATGTTACCTCCCTTTTCTTAGGACATTTAAATAACGAATTAGGTTGTTTTAAGATTATAATCACCGAAGTATTACTTATGCTATAACATCTACAGCATGTAATGGAGATTAGCCGCTAGATGGAGCCTGCCATTTTTGTCGTGGTTTTATAAATCTCGTCATGTACCAAGAGTGAACAAGAGCCTTGTTCCAGCCATCTCAGACCTACCTTGCACTGACGAGAGCCGATAGCTCGAAACTACAGTCTGCAGTCTGGTGTAGTGTGACTGGCACGAGAGTTCCTTTGAGCAGGAATAAGTCTTTCGACTGGTGTCTGTTGCAATAGAAACTTTAGCGTTTTGTGGCAATATATAGTTATTGCACTTAACGCGACCAGCTTCTAACTCGTAATTCAGCGCTCGGCGGGGCATTAGTCCGGAGAATAGATGTTGGTTGAAGTCTGGTTTTATTCCTTAAATATTTAAGGAAACAAATAGAGGAGTTCGACAAAATATTTCATTAGTAAATGACATTGACTTTGTTGGAATGTTTGCAAAATAAGCAATTGCAATTAATATAAATTAAATAATAAAAACAAATGAAGGCTTCTTGTTTTTGGTTCCACGAGAGTGAGTGTCGAAGTTCCTCCGTTCAGGAGATCAATTAGTTAAGAGTTAAGTGTAGCCGAAGTGACAACTCTTTCTCAAGAATGAATAGTTGGTAAGGCCTTTTGAATTTATTGTTTTCATTATCATGTGTATGTCCAAGCAATATTATGGCCAAGTACCAACAATAAATGTTATATTGTTTTTATCTGCCTAGTTTGATTCGCGACAACTCAACCTCTTCGAAAAACCCAGTGGCCCCTGTTATGATCATTCTGGCTATCGTAACATATGGTGGAGGCGCAGGGCAATGTATTCTATAAGTGTGCTCTTGTACTGCTTTTTCTGTTGGTGGTAATGTCGAAATGTTGAATTTGCTGTTTCTAGTTAATTTCGTGATAATACCTATTTTTAATGTAAGACTTGCCATTGACGCGAAAGAAGAGAAAAACATTTTTCATTCCATTAATTCTTACCTTTCTCGCGCTATAAATTGTAAAGTATTATAGAGAGTTTCAAGCTCTACAAAACTATGCTTGTATTTTTTCATAACTGTGACAGGAAGAGAGATATTTAAAAAATATATATGTTCCATAAGTGTACTGTTGTACTGCTTCTTCTGTTGGTGGTAGTGTCGAAATGCTGAATTTGCCGTTTGTAGTTGATTTCGTGATAATACCTATTTTTAATGTAAGACTTGCCTTGCCATTGACGCGAAACAAGAGAGAAACATTTTTCAGTCCATTCATTCTTACCTTTCTCGCACTATAAATCGTAAAATATTAATCCTACGAAAAAAAAAATAACAATCAAAATTATAAAGTTTCAAGCTCTACAAAACTATGCTTGTAGTTTTTCATAACTGGGATAGGAAACGAGATATTTAAAAAAAAACGAAACTCAAACTTTTTCAAGATGGCGGCGTCTCCACCGAGACACTAAAGGTCAGAAATTTGTACACACACTCACAGAATGGCATGAAGTTAAATTCATTTTCATTGAAAAAACTGCTACAGATTGTATTTTAATGGTTCGGACAGATGACGGAAATTAAACAGAACTCCCCCAACTATTCATCATGATCCTGGAACAAGTGACACAAATCAAGATAAAGGAAACGCCAAATTTTAACATAGACACAGAAACATTAAGAAAACTCCGATCGTACTAGCGTACGCCGATAATTTTCAAGCCTCGCTTCAAACCATCACGGAAAAAGAGCACATTAAACATGCACAAACACATTAAACCATGCAATCTAGACACACTTTGACTGAAAATAAAAATAATATTTTAAAACTGTTTTAAAATGCGTTTTAACCGCCCCTTCCATGTTACCTTAAAAGTCACCTCCGTCATTTCTTAAGTCTAAGAGATCTAAATTTGTCTAAGAAAGGAGACGGGGCCCTACAGTTTATAGTGGAATCCGAACCACTTCTTGGGGAAAATTGACTATGAAAATTTTTTTTCGCTGTGGGGTCTCTTTGCTAGGTACGCTCAAATTGCAAGCAATTCTAACCTAATTAAATAAAAGTCTAAAGAATTTAAATAACTAAAGGGCAGTCTACAATTCGTCGAGAAAGTAAACCACCATAGAGCCTAATTAAGGGAATATACACGGTTACCATTCTGCCATCGATACATACGGCGTTAAAAACGCGGAAGCAACAGAAACCAAGAGAAGAAATTTGAGAAAAGCTGAAAGGGACTTGCAAAAACTATAGGACCAAAGGAACGACAGAAAACGTCAACTTGAATGAGAGAGAAAGAAAACAATAACAAAAACATGGATATACCATCCTTCGGAGGGGATGTAAAGCAGGCGGTCCCTTGTCTATTAAATGTTAGGCAAGTAAAAGATCCCTACTCTTCTTAAGGGAAGAGGTTCAGCAAAATTTCCAGGTTGGGGGTAGCTCGTCTCTTGGCGACGGTGATAGGCCCTGGTAGCGGAAATAGGGCGACATTAAATAGTTAAAAAAAAAATAATAACAAAAACAGAAACGTTCCCAATGAAATGAGTTTCCGGAATCAAAAACGGAAGAAACAGAAGATTTAGAAGAAGAGCAGCACTATAAACAGAAACATTCCAAATTATGGCACAATGCCGTAACAGGTCTCACAAACACCGAAACTTTCCATCCTATACCATGAACCATGTGGCTCTGGCTACTGGGAATATGTATGACAGTCCAACTCAGCGTAGGCGTAGTTAGCCAGCGAGGCGGTGTATTTTCTCGGAGTGGCATCAATGCCCACCGTACAATGATATAGTTGAGGAAATACACATAGCAGAACGGAGGAGAAAGGATAGTAGCGGCACTTTGTCGATAGCTTTTATCAGCTTTGGCTTGTTTGTCAGCAATCTTCTCAACGAGCCGCCTTACCTCTGGCCCCTACAGAATATCTCTTTCCTCAACTATAAATGAAATCAAATCAACTATATCACACCAGTGGAAAAAAGAAAAACCAGCTTCAAACAAGGCACGTGCAGGAGGAGCGGCTATGCCAGGCCGCTAAATTTTTAAAATTTATAAATTTTGGAACCAGATATTTGCGAAAATTTATTTTTGAATTCTGAACAAAGAAATTAGTATAAGAAATAATATTTGTTATTTTTCAAGACATATCTTGAAAGCAGACACACTACCACATTGAATGCTATGATCGACTTCGGGTGTACCCCAGGGTTCAGTGTTAGGTCCGTTATTCCTCAAGATTTTCATTAATGACATTACAGTAGAATTGGGTGTCAATTGTCTCTTATATGCAGATGATATGAAGTTATACAATAAAGGTAAATGATGTTAATGATTGAGTGGCATTACAAACTGACCTTGATAAAATCATTAAATAGTGTAATTTAAACAAACTACGGTTGAACATAAGAAAGTGCAATGATATAACTATTATGTTTTAGTATAGCAACAAATATCAATTTATCGAATTTAATTATTATTTAGAAGATTCAGTGCTTACACGTTCATCGACATTCCGTAATCTCGGCGTAACATTAGACAGAAAACTATCCTTTAGTTATCATATACACACCATCATCGGAAGTTGCAGAACACGGAATTATAAGTAACGACGTTATAAGGCGTTCTCATAATTTTAATGACATTAACACACTGAAACTACTAATCAATCTTTTGTTTGATCCAAATTGGAATATTATCCAATTATCTGGCCTTCTCATTGTAACATACTCAATATACACATATAACACATAGAGAGCATTCAGAGGCGTTTCTTAAAGACTTTAAGTCACAAGGAAGATGATGCCTATCCGGCTACTGGTCTTTCTTAGGCTGTTCTTTTAAATAGATTTTCACTTTCAAGTCTGGATGGTCACAGAACTAAATCACAACAAATATTTATTTTTAAAGAAATACATAATATAATAGATTGTGGTGCTATCTTAAATTTATTATTTTATCTACCGACCCCCAGAACTAATAACGTTCAGATTGCCACCATTATACAAAATGGATGAGAACTATAATCATATATCTATTAATAACCATGATACTATGAAAGAGAGATAAGCTCTCACGCAGAACTCTCCTTATCTCAATCTCAGCTGTTACGTCACGTAAGAATCAACTAGTTCACTGGTCAATTTTTATTTTAGATGTGCAGTAAAATTATCTTAACCAAAGTGTTTAGAAGCGCTCTCGATGAAATAAAAACTTGAGACTCTTTGGGTTGGTCGAGACAAAAATGTGAGATAATTGCAAAAGAATGGATTATATGAATTATATTTCGAACGTTGAACCGAGTGGGCGTGTTAGTCCGTTAATCTGCAAAGTGTGTTTAATAGTTTTCAATTATCACAAATAACAAAGTTTAAATTTGTAAATTAATCATAATATTGCAACGTTGGTGCAAATTGATATGAAAACCGAATAAAAACGTGATAACGTGGTTTTTTCAGTGATAACGTGAATTTATCAAGATAGCGGCATAGTCTGTTTTCACCAAAGAGGTAGTAAATTAATTTCCAGTTAATCTATCTATATGACTCTCAATAATCATGGATGACCAAAATTGCTTCAAGTGCAAGGAAAAAAATAAAGAACATATTATTAAATGCTCCGGAAAATGCAATTTACAATTTCATTTAAAATGTATAGATATATCATATACCGATTTTCAAGTTACTCAGAATTGCAAAGGTATGAAATGGTTTTGTGACGTATGTTTAGAAGCCCTAGAAAGTATGTGGGGTGTTAAAAATGAGATATCTGACTTTCAAAAGCAGGTTTCATATGAAATCAGTGAACTAAAAAATATAATAAATAAAATTCAGAATAATGATAAGAACAATAACTCCTATACATGTGAGAAAAAATCATATGCAAAAGTAGCCAGTGAAGTAGTTATTATTAAGCCAAAGAATACAGGCCAGGAAAGTAAGAAAACATTAGAGATGGTTCAAAAACATGTTAATCCTACTGCACTCGAGGTTGGTATCACCGAAGTTAGAGCCGTCAAAGAAGGTGGTGTGGTAATCAAATGCAACAGCAAAGAGGAAATCAACAAAATTAAAACTGCTGCTGAAAAGAAATTGGGAAAAAATTATAAAATAAATACACCTGACCAAAAAAATCCTAATATTAAAATTGTAGATATTCCAAGGGAAATGGAAAGTGAGGAACTCATTGAGACCATAAAAAAGCAAAATGTGATGTTAAATAGTGACTCAGTTTTAAACGTTAAAGTAATAAAGAAGATGAAAACCAGGTGGATGGCTATACTTGAATGTGATTCCGAGTCATTTAAAAAAATTTTGCAAAAAAATGGTATATACATCGATTGGTCCAGATGTCGAGTTTACGAATACGTAAATGTTTTCCGATGTTTTAAGTGTGGAGGTTATGGTCATAAATCGAGCAGCTGTAACAGTAGTTCATCTAGATGCCTATGATGTGCTAAGCCGGTGAGTGAACATGCAAGTGAAAAACAGTGTGATTGTGAAACCCCAAAATGTGTCAATTGTATTGATGCAAATGCGGCTTTGCAAACAAATTTTGACGTAAATCATTCTTCTTTTGATATTACTTGCCCTATTTTACTCAAGAAAATAGAAATTCAAAGGCAAAAAATTCGATATAACGTAGATAGTGATTAGCAATTAGACAATATAAATAGGGATAATATTAATGTAAGTAAATTTAGAATTTATCACCAAAACATACAATCTATAAAAAATAAAATTGAACAATTAGAAACTGAACTTACCCTACATAACATAGACATAGTATGTCTTACAGAATCCTGGCTCCAACCATGGGAATTGGATAGTATTCACATAGATGGTTACACACGTAAAACAGCATATTGTAGAAGTGCACAAAAAAACGGAGGCGTTATAATCTTCCACAAATCCTCACTTAATTTGAGCATAGATGAAATTCATGGATTAAATCGAATATCAAAGGAAAAAGATTTAGAAGCTGCAGGTATCGAAATAAAAATAAATATGTCCATTAAAATAAAAATAGTTACCATATACAGATCACCGTCTGGAGATATAAAAATATTTTTTACCTTATTGAGAGAGTTAATAAATAATTTATTAAATGGCAACTCTATGCTTGTATTATGTGGTGATTTTAACATCGACTTATTAACTAAAAGTAGAGCATGTAATCAGCTGTGTGATATTCTTAAGTCTTATAATGTGGATTGTCTTATTAAAGAACCCACAAGAATAGGTGTAAATTCAGTTTCAAGTATAGACTATATGTGTAGTAATTTTTTGCAAAATGAAAGCAACTTTAGTTGTCAAATATGTCCAAATGGGCTGTCTGACCATACAGCGCAAGTTCTATGTTGTGACATTCCAATTATTCGTCAAAGATCAAACAAAAAAACTGTAAGATTATTAAATGATAATAATTATCAAACTTTTATTCAGCATGTTAGTAGAGAACACTGGTGTAATGTATACAGCGCGACAACTGTAAGTGATGGATTTAAAGAGTTTATTTCAAATCTTGATTATTATATCGAAGTAAGTTTTCCATATACTACTGTCACAGATAACTGCAACAAAAAATCATGGATTACTAGAGGTATAAAAATTTCTTGTCATAAACTGAAATTGCTGTATGAAATAATGATCCAAACAAAAAGACCTGAAGACAGGAATTATTATAGATCTTATAAAAAAATATATGATAAAGTTATTAAAGCCGCAAAACGTTTATATAACGACAATTTGTATAATAATGCCTCTAATAAATCTAAAGCAGTTTGGTCTATAATACATAAAGATTTAGGAACACATAAAAATAGAACAAACGAAATAAATGAAATTAGAACAACTGAAGAAACAATAAATAATTTAGAAGAAATAGTACAAATTTTTAATAATTATTATGTTGACCTACCTACATCATTAGCGAATAAATTTTCAGGTGTGAAATTGAATAATATTGGTACAAAGAAATTATATCCCACCATATTTGTTGAACCTATAGAAGAAAATAAAATATTTAATATTATCATGCAAATGAAAAAATCAAATTCTTCTGGTATTGACAAAATAAGCACGAACATGTTAAAATCAGTTGTTAATTATATAGTAAAGCCCTTAACATTTTTGGTAAACTGGTCTCTGTCAGAAGGTGTATTTCCCGAAGAATTTAAAATCGCCAAAGTAGTTCCATTATTCAAAAAGGGACAAAAAGAATCTATCGAAAATTACAGGCCTATTTCTTTATTATCATGTGTTTCAAAAATTTTAGAAAGAGTGGTATTCAACAGAATAATTAAATTTTGTACTATTAATAAAATATTAAGTGATGAGCAGCACGGTTTTCGAAAAGGCAGGTCAACTCAGTCGGCAATACTGAGCTTTCTTAGTGAACTATATAATGGCTTAAATAACAACAAGAAATGTCTTAGTGTTTTTATGGATCTGAGTAAAGCATTCGATCTGGTAGATCACGCTTTACTTCTGCAAAAGTTAAATAAATATGGTTTACGTGGAAAGCTTGGTGATTGGTTGAGTTCATATCTGACAAATCGTAAACAACTTGTGGAAATAAATGGCATCAAATCAGACAAACTATGTATATCTAGTGGTGTGCCCCAGGGTTCTGTACTGGGGCCACTTCTGTTTATCCTTTTTGTAAATGATCTGCCTGATATTGTCAATGAATCTTCATTATTTATGTTCGCTGATGATAATTCACTTTTAAATTCAAATAACCACCTGCAAAACTTAATTCAAGATACACAATTCAAATTAGATCAATTTGTATCTAAATTTAAAAGTGAAAAATTGTTACTAAATGAAAATAAAACTGTCTTCATCCAGTTCACTCCAAGACATCAGAGTTATAAAGAATCTCATCTACTGAGAGTAAATGGAAAATCCTTGGAACAAGTTTCCACAACGAAATTTCTAGGTATTTACGTTGATAATGCTTTGAATTGGGAAACTCACATTAGCGAACTTTGTAAAAAGTTGTCTCCTATATGTTTTGCGCTGTATAGACTAAGAAATAGCACAAATAAGAGTGTTCTGTTGTCTTATTATTACGCAAAATTTTTTTCAAGAGTTCGGTATGGCATAATTTTTTGGGGATGTTCTCATCACACAGATAGAGTTTTTAAATTACAAAAGCACGCAATTAGGAATATAGTTGGAATTTCACGGCACACCTCTTGCAGACAGTATTTTAGAGAACTACATATATTACCTATAGCATGTATATATATCTATGAAATAATATTATTCGCTAGATTGAACTTAGATACGTTTTTGCCGAATAACTTTAATCATAGTTATGACACTCGTACACAAAATAATTTATTAATTCCTATACATAATTTGTCGATTTATGAGAGGAATCCGAAGTATATGGGAATAAAACTGTATAATAAATTACCGAATACTATGCGACAAATTAACAATTTTAATAGATTTAAAAGTTATTTGCGTACATTTTTAATAGATAATATGTTTTACAGTATAGAGGAATTTTTAGAATATATATTTTAAACTGTTTATAGAACATTTGTCTTTTCTCTATTAATATTTTCTGTACTTAGTATTTTATTTATTTTGATTTTACACTCGTTTGGTTTTAACTTATTTATTTTATCCATATTCCACTTAGAATTAAATATAAGTACTGTATTTGTCTTATATCTATACTTCTAGTATTTTTTTAACATTTACTTTTATGTTTGTACAAAAGAGTTTTTGCTCCATACATGTTTCTATGTTTTATACTGTTACTTATTTACATTTCAGTTATTTTATATCTCGACACATGTAAACTTAAAATTACGAATAATTACTATTATGCTATTTTATATTTATGTAACTATTTGTATAAGGTTTACCATTTTGTCTGCTCTCTGACGAGTCCCATACCATTGTAATTTGGTCTAACGGACAATAAAGATATTATTATTATTATTATTATTATTATTATACAATTATTTTTTCGTGTAACGCGCTCTAACTCAAAAATTATTAATATCAAATTATTATGTGTTAATATGAAGGTCAAATTTTAATAAGTGTGGAAAATATAATTTTTTTTAAGCTATATGTCGATAAACTGTGAAAATGTACAGATGCGAATATAACAAGCGAGAAATTGTTTCATCTTTCGAAATGGATACCAGGTGTATTGAGGGCATATGGAGATAAAGGATGGCGCAAACTTTTTATTTGAAACTTTTTTCTAGGATTAACAGTTTTCGAAAAAATTGCAATTAAGTATCCGGAACGCCCTCGCGGATGATATAGCGCAGAGAATGCAGTGTAAAAACTATGTGCGTTAGTGTTGTTTAATGAAATCGAAATCACATTTTCTTGCAGGGCCAAAAATGCATGAGACTTTTGAGCAAATCAAAGGAGAGTCATTAAATATTTCTATTACGTAAGAGGCACATTGTTATGTCCCGCGCCATTGAATTAAGTCATACTGCGAAAACGCTACTTTGCAGATTTAAAACGTATTTTCATAATAGAAATATTAAAGTATCCGAAAATTTATCTCGAAAAAAAAAATTGTCAAAATTATTAAATAGCAGAATGAATATTTTTCATTATTGGCTGTTTGTCTATGTTCCTGAATAACGTGAGATAAATGCACTGTTTCATAACTGAATTAAATAAAGTAGTATATTATTTACTACTACTATTTATTGTATTTAATTAAATGAATTAAAATTTGATAGTAAATTAAAACAAGATAAATAGCAATTAATATACTAATAGCTTATAACACGTCGAAAAATCAACGGTGCAATAGATCATACGTGCTTACATCAATTATTTTGGTATTTTCACCAATATTTAAACCCATGGCGGCATTTTTGCAAAATGAAAAAACGCTGACAAATTCAGTCTTTGAATTCTATTTTTTTTTTTTTAACTATTTAACGTCGGCCTATTTCCGCTACCAGGGCCTATCACCGACGCCAGGAGACGAGCTACCCCCAACCTGGAAATTTTGCCGAACCTCTTCCCTTAAGAAGAGTAGGGATCTTTTACTTGCCTAACATTTAATAGACAAGGGACCGCCTGCTTTACATCCCCTCCGAAGGATGGTATATCCACTACGTAATCCTCGTCTGAAATTACGTAACTTCCGAGTATACACTGATATACAAGCCTAGAAGGTGGGACGAGAACGCTGTATTTCCCAAGATGGGAGCCCATCCATGAATTCTATATAAAAAGTAAAATATCTGTCTGAAAATTTCAGCTTTCTAGGTCTTACGGTTTTCGATGTATTTTTAGGCAGACATCAGAAACGCGGCTGCCGCAGGCTCGATTTGAAAGTGACTAGCGAGTGACGCTATGCGCACAGCAGGTCAAAAGCTGGTACTCGTATCCGAACGTATCTCCTATTTCATAGTATCATGATTAATAACTAACTATAATAGTCCTCAAGACCAGTTTGATATCTGAAATGTAGCTGCGATAAAGAGATTAACTGCATAAATTAAAATTTTGTTTTATTTTTGTTATTGTTTTATCTGTTTAGAGAATATTATTTAGGTATTATGCAAATCACAACGTACACACTTTTTATTTATTATGAAAATACCTACTTTCTGTATATTGTTGCCCTAATCTGGGCACGCTAATATACTAGTTAGGTAAATACTTTAAAACACTTATTATTGGAGAACCAATCAAAACAACTACTCTCCTAGCTAATACTGACGAAGTATTGAATTACATGATAGGATTCTTAGCATTTTAAAGAAAAAAATATTGAAAATACTTAAATCATTTATTTACATTTAGTCATTCACACTTTTTTTATTTAATATGAAATTATCTACTTTCTGTATATTGGTACCTTAACCGGGTCACGCTAATATACTACTTAGGAAAACACTTTAAAACACTCATTATTGGAAAACCAATCAAAACAACTACTCTTCTAGCTAATACTGACGAAGTATTGAATTACATGATAGGATTCCTGGGATTTTAAGGCAAAAAAAAAATATATTGAAAATACTCAAATTATTTATTGAAATTCAGTCATTCACAACAATTATTATTGAACCTTACATTCTATTTCAACTCTAGAAAAGTTGTACAAGTTTTTTCGAACTCGTTAGTTCTCATCAGTAGAGTATAGAAACATTCATTCATTATTTACAAGCCTATTCTTGATTTATTTTTTACAATTAATTATTTTTTATTTATTTGCTTTTATCATGATTAGAGAATATTATTTAGGTATTATGCAAATCACAACGTACACACTTTTTATTTATTATGAAAATACCTACTTTCTGTATATTGTTGCCCTAATCTGGGCACGCTAATATACTAGTTAGGTAAATACTTTAAAACACTTATTATTGGAGAACCAATCAAAACAACTACTCTCCTAGCTAATACTGACGAAGTATTGAATTACATGATAGGATTCTTAGCATTTTAAAGAAAAAAATATTGAAAATACTTAAATCATTTATTTACATTTAGTCATTCACACTTTTTTTAATAATAAGTGTTTTAAAGTATTTACCTAACTAGTATATTAGCGTGCCCAGATTAGGGCAACAATATACAGAAAGTAGGTATTTTCATAATAAATAAAAAGTGTGTACGTTGTGATTTGCATAATACCTAAATAATATTCTCTAATCATGATAAAAGCAAATAAATAAAAAATAATTAATTGTAAAAAATAAATCAAGAATAGGCTTGTAAATAATGAATGAATGTTTCTATACTCTACTGATGAGAACTAACGAGTTCGAAAAAACTTGTACAACTTTTCTAGAGTTGAAATAGAATGTAAGGTTCAATAATAATTGTTGTGAATGACTGAATTTCAATAAATAATTTGAGTATTTTCAATATATTTTTTTTTGCCTTAAAATCCCAGGAATCCTATCATGTAATTCAATACTTCGTCAGTATTAGCTAGAAGAGTAGTTGTTTTGATTGGTTTTCCAATAATGAGTGTTTTAAAGTGTTTTCCTAAGTAGTATATTAGCGTGACCCGGTTAAGGTACCAATATACAGAAAGTAGATAATTTCATATTAAATAAAAAAAGTGTGAATGACTAAATGTAAATAAATGATTTAAGTATTTTCAATATTTTTTTCTTTAAAATGCTAAGAATCCTATCATGTAATTCAATACTTCGTCAGTATTAGCTAGGAGAGTAGTTGTTTTGATTGGTTCTCCAATAATAAGTGTTTTAAAGTATTTACCTAACTAGTATATTAGCGTGCCCAGATTAGGGCAACAATATACAGAAAGTAGGTATTTTCATAATAAATAAAAAGTGTGTACGTTGTGATTTGCATAATACCTAAATAATATTCTCTAATCATGATAAAAGCAAATAAATAAAAAATAATTTTATCTGTTTATTTTACATTTTTATCTTTCTACATTTCTTTTTATATATTTGTAAGTATATTTATTCTCTGTTGGGCAGTGTATTGTTAAGTAAATTAAATGTAAAAAAACTTTTAAAAAACAAGCTTTTATTAATATTAAACGAAAAAAATAAGTTATGTTGAATTAATTGTCATAAAAGCTTGTCGCGCTCGAGAAGTTTATACAGGGATTCATTTTGTTTGACAAAGATTATAAGTACCTAAGTAACTATTTACGCGACAAGCTTTTAAGACAATTAATTCAACATAACTTATTTTTTTCGTTTTAGAACACCTATGTGGGGCGAGCGTAGAGGCGACTTCAATGTGAATGTCAGTCGATATTCCGTTGAAGCAACGTCGAGCGCGGTTAGTACTTGGATGGGTGACCCATCTTAGGAAATACAGCGTTCTCGTCCCACCTTCTAGCGGCTTGTATATCAGTGTATACGCGGAAGTTACGTAATTTCAGACGAGGATTACGTAGTGGATATACCATCCTTCGGAGGGGATGTAAAGCAGTCGGTCTCTTGTCTATTAAATGTTAGGCAAGTAAAAGATCCCTACTCTTCTTAAGAGAAGAGGTTCGGCAAAATTTCCAGGTTGGGGGTAGCTCGTCTCCTGGCGTCGGTGATAGGCCGTGGTAGAGGAAATAGGCCGACGTTAAATAGTTAAAAAAAATTAAAAAAAACCTATGTAATAATAAAAAATTGTTTTTAAAAAGTTTTTTTTAGTTTAATTTCATTTTTAATTTTTAGATACGTCTTAATTAGTTTTATATTCATTGCTTCGTCCTTATTTAAAATTAGAAGTGTCGGATCTTTCGCCATTTTTTCTTAGAATACAACATTTGAGTGAATATACTAGCCGATCAAATTATAGTGTTAAAATCAAAAAAACTCACTTTTTGGTACCATATTATCGTATCGTCACCAGAGGTGAGGTATGGTACCAGTTTCAGTGACTGGCGAAGTTAAGCACGGCCGGGCGAGTCCGTTACTTGGATTGGTGACCGTATCTCATCTCGCCGTCCTGGTTAAGTGGTAGAGTAGCATTAGCTAAACTTCGCCAGGACGTTAAAATAAATAAGGCACAAAAAAAAACTACACGTGTATGCAACATTTCAACTCAACTGAACGTCATTAAGTGGTTCAAAATTAACTTGCAAGATTTGAACTAACTATACTAACATACTAACAAACTAATTAACTAACATACATACAGGGTATTTCAGTTAACATTCCCACAGCCGATATTTCGGAAACTAAGAAATATACTTTTATTCTGTAAACGGTAATAGATTTATATGGCTAATGGCTTCTTCAGGAAGTACAATTTACTATTATAACATTATCACCAGAGATGGCGTTGCAGTTTAAAAACATTTTTCGACCAAGGAATGTTTGAAACATGTGCCATTCGATTAAGAATTAAATTTTAAACAAAATTGTTCATATTCCAAAAAGTCAGATCTGCAGTAGTTTTTGAGTTATTTTAATTTTATTGTCTAACTTTGAAGTGTTGTATTTTTTTTTTTAAATTGCTGTAACTTTTTTAATCTTGGTTTTCGGATATACGTTCTTAGTAACTTTTTGCCTGCTATAAGAGAATTATTTACTGGAGGGAATTTTTTTTAATAGCACTTCCGATTTTACCGGACATTTCTTTAAATTGAGAAATTTAAATTAAAATGATTGAATAATTTGTAACTGTTTATTTATTAACTATCAGAAGTTTAATTCTGATAGTTAATAAATGCGTGTGTCATTTTACGAATAGGTTTGTAAAATTTGTCTAAAATATGGCCCACACCAATGTTGACAAAGTTAATATGTTATTAATTTATGAAAAATGTATCTGGCTGGCTCCGGGCCAGATTCCGGGGGGGGGGGCATATACATGTACCCTTAATGTTAATAAACTTGTTATTGCTTGCATTGCTTGCGTCTAGCTTGCACTCTGAGCGTACCTAGCGAAGTGGGTTCGAGCCCCACACAGCGAAAAAATTTTTCATAGGAAATTTTCCCCAAGAAGTGGTTCGGATTCCACCATAAACTGTAGGGCCCCGTCTCCTTTACTCAGACAAATCTAGATCTTCTATACTTAAGAGGGTCATTGAGGTGACATGGAAGGCGGTCAAAACACATTTTCTTTTTTTTTTAACTTTAATAATATAATATTTGAAATCGTCTACCCCAAAAATCCATAAAACGATATCCCACATCGGTAGTGGTGTGTGGATATTAATAGGGGGGTGGTAGTGGGGATGGACGAAGTAATATTTTGAGGCCTTTGGTTCTTGCACACACACTAAATTACATTTTTTTTTCACCTCCTTTTATAATGGGGGTGGCTAATGCCAACAATTTTTTTGAGACATTAGCTTTTATTGTATATATTAAATACCAATTTTATGGACTCTTACCTGATTGATTTACCTATTTACCCATATTTACTCCAATTCACCCCCGAACCTTTCAACGAAATAAGATGAAAATATAATCTAGTTCCAAATGTCGTTGAAATACATACGTGTACCAAATTTCAAATCAATATCTGAAACGGTTCCAGAGTAATCGTGCGCACAAAAGAAGTTACAGACAGACATATAGAATTTTTTTGCTCAAACTTAAAATATCGATGTTTCATGACATTCTAAGCCTATTTAAAAAATAAAAAATTAAGAATTTTTTTTGTCATTACTATACTTCCACTGGATGTGAAAGTAATAAGCACATTTTCTGTGCGCAGGAATACAATTCCACTGAAATTTCGCCTCTGTATTTAATTTATTTTTAGAAATACATTTTTGAACTTTGGTACAGAGGTAGAACATCACTTCATTTCTTAGAGTACTCAACTCAAATGCCAGATCTAACCCCAGCGACTTCGTGAATAGAGCCAGTTGTCGATATTTTGTGTCGCTTTAGAGATATCGAAAAAAGTTATTAGAAAAAGTTGTTCAGAATCTTATCTTAATCTTAGATACCCAAGTTTTAAGACATAATTCGAATTTTTAAATTTTACTAATGTTCACTCGAAGTCCGAAATTTGTATGTCTTCACTAGCAAGACATGGAAACAAAATTGTTAATATCAAATAAAAATACAACATAATTCTAACAAGGATTCAAACAAAAAATTGTTATTTCAAAATTCGAATTATGTCGATTAAAATAAGATTCTGCATAACTTTTTCTAGTAACTTTTGTTAATATCTCTAAAGCGACGCAAAATATCAAGAACTGGACCTATTCACGAAGTCCAAGTAGGCTGGGGTTAGATCTGACATTTGAGTTGATTACTCTAAGAAATGAAGCTCGTGATGTTCTACCTCTGTAGCAAAATTCAAACCTCTATTTCTAAAAATAAATTAAATACAAGGGTGTCTTCATCCTAAGTGTGTCACACTGTATATAAATGATAGCATCCAGTACATTCCTTCAGATCTTTCGGTTTTGTAATACGAAATGCTCGTGAATTTAATAATCTAAATACCACCAAACTATATTCTGACCTTATCAGACTCTCCGTGAGTATGCCTCTATTACGTAGTGTCTCCACTACAAAATTTATGAGCACAACAAAGAGAGAATCCAGAGATGTTTCTTAGAGTCTTAAAGTATCTTAGTTATCGGAATAAAAATCGCTATGTCACTACCCAACTTATATTTTAACCGATTTAAAGAGATTTTAAAAGGAGGAGGTTCTCACTTCGATCCGTATGTATGTTTTTTTATACTTGTTCAATCATCTCTGGATTTGCTTAATCGATTATTATGATAAATTTTGAGAAATGATTTAGTAAGATATAAAAACATTGCAAAAAAGGTAATTTTACTATAATTTACAGAAAAAAAAAATCCAAAAGAGTGGAAAAGTTGTAAATCTGTTTTTTTGTGGTATATCCCACAAATATTGAGAATTGCTGAGAATTTGGGAATGGCAACATATACATTTTTCAAAAATTAATGTTTTTGTTAATAACCCGAAGACAAAAATCTCAAAAGTGCAGCAAACTGCTATGAAAGTCTCAATTATTGCCTCTAACAGCTTCGTAAACGCTAAATTTTCTGTTGCACGAAACATAATTTTACATATAATTATCTTTACAGTGCAATCTTTGCATTGTTCACTTTATCTCTGTCCCAAAAATTACAAAAATTTAAAAATTGGTTGTTAGATACAAATTACTATATCTAACATGAAACGGAACCTTGCAAAATTAATAATAATAGTGATTTCGAGATCGACTATTAGGCAACTTTTCATCAGCAAATTCGCAGTTGTCGCAGTTAGCTCGATATATAGGATGTTTGTTATTCAATAGCCAAATTTCAAATTTCTCACTTTTAGACTGGCCCTGCATAAAAGTCGGTTAGGTTTACTAAAAAGGTAAAGTCATTCGATTAAGGAACAGAAGATACTAAATGAGGAAGAAACAAGAAAAGTTATTCTTTAATAGTGCTTCTATACATTATTGAGTTCAAGCCCGTATTTGAAAGTGAATTGACGCTTTTTACAAGTGGCCAGGAAAACGTGAAAAAACCTAAATAGGTCAAAATTACCTTAGTTATTGAGTAAAAAATTCTACACATGGTGGTGGTGTCAACATAACAACAATTAAGTGATAAGTGCCAATAATTAATAAATACGTGATTAAACTCTTCAGTGTTGTGCAATAAAAAAGCTGACAAAGATCCAGTATTCGAACGAAAGGACGGACCATAAAGGAAACCGTAAATCAGCTAAGTATCAAATTACCACTTATAAACTAGTAACATTTTGTAAACAACTTAAAGAATTTCATAAACAGGTCGGGCAATAAATTAGATAAGTCAATAAACAATTTCTCGTCCAGGTACACTTATATGACTAAGCACCAGGGGCGTACCATCAGAGTAACAGTACATCGCGCCTAACTATATTAATTAAAAAATAACAAAAATTTTGGATAAAATTGTTGCTCATTGGCTTGGTTTCAGGGCCTAAAATTCTCATGCATGCTCTAAAAACATACTGACTGTTTACATTCCACGCCTGGTACGGCTCTGGTAAGGCTAAGGAATTTTATTTTATTAAAAAGTTTAGGTCAAGAATAAGCAAAAGTAAGCAAGAAATAACAACTCTCCAGAAAACACAAAAACAATGTATCCACTACAGAACGTAAGAACGAAGACACATCAATTACTGGTACAAAAAATCGACGGCGACGGAAACTGTTTGTATGGAACACTAAGCCATCAGTTAGAAGGAGAAAACATAACAACCCCGGCACACACCAACGCCATGAAAAATCTACGGAAACAAGTAGCGGATTATATACAAAACAACATAGATTATTTCACCCCGTTCATGCTAGCATCCATCAACGAACCCGTTACAATCAACACAGCACCAACAAAGAAAATATAGAGGCGTTCATTGGAGATCTGAGAAAAGATGGTTTCTGGGGTGGGCAGGAGATGATAGCACCAACAGCAAACTTGAAGAGGAGGACAATAATAATACACCAAGAGGAGGGCGAAATTATAACTTTTCACCCCAACAACTAACAAGAAGACGACAACATGCCAATTGAGATTGTGTACAGGAAGCAGGGAAACAACAGAATTCACTACGACAGCGTAATCACTACGCAGAAAAGAAACGAACTAGAACGATTACAGAAAACAAACCCCCCCAAGCATGGCTATAACCCCCCGCCCAGAATGGGAGGAAACGACGATTATCAACAGATACCAAATATCGCAAAGAACGGAAATCACCAGATGACTGGATAACCCTGGCAACATGGAACGTCAGAGGATGCATACAAAGAGCTAAAATGGAAAAAAATCGACGAGGCCTTGCAAGCAGAAAACATCGACGTTGCATGTATACAAGAAACACACATGATAGACGGAACAACAATCACACAAAATTACAAATGGCAACTAAGCGGGGGGGCAAGAAAAGACCAGCAGAGGAGTTGCATGGGTAACCAGACGGGGAGAGGCCCATCATCGAAATAAGGACGTAAAATATAAACGAAAACATAGTCACGGCAATCATACAAAATGGAAAGGACAACATCTGCATGATGGGAGTCCACGTACCCTCAGACAAGAGAGCAGGAAGGGTATTCAGGCAGCTAACTCAAGAAACCAGAAGAAACGAAAAAAGAAAAATGCCCATCATAATATTAGGAGACTTCAACGCGAATATAGGGAAAGACGATCAGACGGAGGAGGATAAAAGCATCATAGGAAAAACATTACTCCACACATGGTCAAATCAAAACGGAAACGCGTTGAAAAATGTAGCACACATGTTTGACCTAACACTAAGAAACACATGGGCCAAAAGCCAAACCTGCATTGACATCTGGAGCAATGGAAGATCAACTCACAAGTAGATCATATCCTGGTAAGCAGAGAGATAAGAACATTAAAGCAAAAAGGGCAGCAGAAATCAGTACAGACCACAAAATTCTATACGGAAAATTGGAAATAAAAGAAGGAGAAACAAGTCAAGGAAACAACAAGACACTACACAGTACCTGCAATATTTCTCTACTACAGCACGAAGACTTTCAGAAGAAATACGGTGAAGAAATAGAAAACCAACTGACAGGAGAAGAATTAGACTGGACGTCAATGGGCGCAAAAATAAAAATTGCAGCAAGAAAAACGCTAAAAAGGGACAGATCACCTATGAGCCCGACAAGAAAGGGAAAAAAAATAACAAGTACGAACAGCTAAAACAGATGAAGGCCACAGGCGAACAACACCCGACGGGGAATATAAACGAAAAATTAAAAGAAGCACTGAGGGAAAAAAGAGAGGCGGGGAGAAACCAAGACGAGGAAAAGTGGAGATCATTCTTCGAAAACATAGAAACACTTCCAACAGGACAACGATTAAACCAAACCTTCAGATATCTGAAAAAATATAGAAGAAACAACAGTACCCACAGGAGAAGATACATACCAAAGCAACATTGGACCAAGAAGCTGGAGGAAGAAGAGAAAGTAACTAAAGAACGGACAAAACTAATAAAAGAAACAGACCACTGGCCCTTGTACAAGCCACCATCAAAAGACCAACTGCTAGAAATAATAGCCAGAGCTAGAAGAAACACCACACCTGGAGTAGATAAAATAAACAACGAGTTAATACACTACGGCACGGAAAAGCTAAAGGAGCAAACCCTAGAAATCATCACCAGAGTATGGACAGAAAACACACCTCTGCCTACGGAATGAATCAAGACTATACAAATACCCCTCCCAAAAACCAACTCGCCACAGACCATAGAAGACTACAGAAGAATAACACTCTGCTCGAGCAACTAGAGAAGTACATTGGAAGACCGCCAGACTACCAGACAGCATTCATCAAAGGCAGATCAACGGACGACCACATGTACACCACTAGAAGAATACTGAAAGAAAAATGGAGAGAAGGGACAAAACTGCACATAGCCGCTATAGATCTCCAAAAGGCAATCGATACCATCAGTCACGAAACCATAGTCAACACTCTGTATAACAAAGGAGTGTCGCAATATCTAATAAACAAGATAATAAAGGCCTGCCTTCATGAAACAACTGCCATACAATGGTTCGGACAAATGACGGAAACCAGGCAAAAGAACAGATGAGTCAAACAAGGATGCCCCCTATCCCCCCGACTATTCACCACAGTCCTAGATCAAGCGATACAAAACACAATAAGGGAAACACCAAATTTTAACGAAGACACGGAAACACTGAGAACCCCAATCGTATTAGCTTACGCCGATGACCTCCTAATCGCCGCAGAAGAGCAACAAATTCTCAACTTTCTAGAAAACATGAAACCGCATTTGGACACATCTCTGGGCTGAAAATAAATTTCAAGAAAAGTCTAATAATGGAGCGAGACCCATCAACAAAAGAGAGTCGGATCAGTGGAGAAGAATACAAAATAGATGACTACTCCCTAAGAATAACGAACAAACTGAAATACCTAGGAACATATCTGACGAACCAACTGAAAAGGAGAGAAACAGTGAAGGAGAGAATAAAAACAGCATACAGAGTCACAAGAGCAATTATACCGTTCATTGAGAAAACAAACTATCATGGGCCCTGGCCACAATGACATATGGAATTAAAAACGCGGCAACAACAAAAGCCAACAGAAGAAGTTTGAGAAGAGCTAAAAGAGACACAATCCAATTACTCAGAAAAACAACAGGGCAAAAACAACGACATAAAACATCAACACTACTAGAAGGGAAGACAATCACAAAAAGGATAGAAATGTACGCAATGAAGTACTGGGGACACGTCCAAAGAAGGGAACCAACACACCTACTGAAGAAAACACTGAACAGCAGCCAACTAAAAATTGGGAGACCATGTTACACGTGGAAAACAACAATCGAGAGGATCATGAACAAACTGGGAAAGGACCAAACATATTGGGAAAGGAAAGCGAGGGGAAAAAATGAATTCCACAAAGAAATCAGAGCGATATATACTCTACCAGAATCAGAAACGGAGGAATCAGAAGCCTCAGAAGAAGAAGAAGAAGACTTGTAGAAACAGAAGTACAAAAATAGGAGCACAAACAGCAGCGACATAACGCGGCAATATATCTCACAAGAAGACCCAGAATAGGCAGAAGCCCAGAACCAAAAATACAAAAAAAGAGGGGGCCTAAACGCTCCCTCGCGACACAATGCGGTAACGCATTTCACAAATACCTACAGCTCCCATCCCACACTCCTTTACCATGCGCCATGTGGCTCTCGCTGCTGGCAACAAGCATGACCTTAGTCCAACCCAGCGTGGACGTAGCAGGCCCAGCTGTATAACTTGGGAGTGACAGCAATGCCTACCGCACGCTGTTAAATCAATCAATCAATCAATCAATAGTGCTTCTATACGTTATTCGGTTACTGTACGTAGGTGCCTTAATGAAAATTTTTAAAACAAATGGATTGGGTGGAATAACTTTTCTTTTTTCTTCCTCATTTAGTAACATTAAAATCAGTTACTTCATTTCTATCACCTACTAATCCATGTTTTCAAATTCTGTAATCATTAATGCACGAATAATTTACATTTAAATTTGAAAGTATGGATAAGGCTGCAGTGGTAGATCTAGGGGGGGCACGGAGGCACGTGCCCCCCCCCCAGAATTGTGAAATATACTGTGTTAAGGTGGCCATGTCCAAGAAAGAGACATCCATAACAAGAGCATTACTATGAATTTTCTTCCGGTGACCCCCTAGAAGTCAATCTTGTATCCGCCCCTGTAAGGCTAGCTTGTAGAAAAAGTGAATTTAGAAAGAAAATGAAGAATTTTTTTTTTTTTTCGAAATACAATTCATATCAAAGTTATTAATTATTTTTTAATACCTGAAAAATATAATTTTCGGGGGCCTAATTCGAGTCTCATAAATCAAAACGTCTTTAAATTTTGGATATAGGGGTTTCTAAGCATTCTGATCAATAATATTCGTTTTTCAATAAAAAAAAAACAACGGGCCCGCATTATACACAGGCCGGCGTCAAGATCCGTAAAATGTACAGGTTACCTCGTAATTTCGATGAGAAAAACGGTAGAGGAGAATACTGACCACATTTCTGTGCTTACTCTGCAGACTGCGCTTATTAATTTCCGTATCTTAGTCAATATCAATTAGTGCTTCGGTCTCGGCGAGACGAGACCGAGACTGGGACAGTCTCGTATAGGGCTCGGGACCGCGCGTAAAGTATCGGTCTCGTTATCGATCTCGTACCCGAGACTCTCGGGTCTCGGTGCCCCATTAAACATCGCATATACTCGGCAACAGTGCAACGGTGTCGCAGTATCAAACCGCAAATCCAAACAAACAATTTGTGCAATAATTTTAAGTGTCTTTTTTAATTGATCAAACCAAGAATATTAAGATGCCGAAACGCAAAAGCTGTAAAGTCTTAAAATGCGTAAGCCCACAAGAGAGTGACGTGGAAATAAGTTCACCAAAAACGCCAGAAAGCGAAAACGACGATGAAGTTGAGGTTATAGTGTTGGATGTTGAGAATGAAGTGCCAGTGGTGGATCATAACAATGTTGACAGGGATACCTCGAGCGGTAAAACAAACAAATTAGACTATAAAAAATATTTTAAATATGAAAAAATCGAGGGTGATAAACATGGAAAATGTTTAACATGTGAACAAAATAAAAAAATTAAATATATTAAAATGAAAGACCAAAATACATCTGGCCTAAAAAAACATCTCAGGAGTTGTCATAAATCCTTGTTTTCGCAAGAATTTGGCGAATCAAGCCTTCTTCCAACTCAAAGGACTATCCAAGAGGCATTTACACAGCAGGTAAAATTGTTGTAATTACTTCCACGTCCAGTGGAAGTATAGTAACGACAAAAAAATTTTTAAAAATTTTTATTGTCCAAATAGGCTTAAAATGTCATGAAACGTCGAGATTTTAAGTTTGAGCGAAAAAAAAATTTCTGTCTGTCTGTCGGTCTGTCTGTCTGTCTGTCGGTCTGTCTGTCTGTCTGTAACTTTTTTTTGTGCGCACGTTTACTCTGGAACCGTTTAAGATATTGACTTGAAATTTGGTACACATATGTACTTTAACGAGATCTAGAACTAGATTATATTTTCATCTTGTTCCGTCGAAGGGTTGGGGGGTAAATTGGGGTAAATTTGGGATAAATTGGTAAATCAAGCAGGTAAGAGTCCATGAAATTGGTATTTGGTATATACAAGAGAAGCTAAGGTCTCAAAAAAATTTTTGGCATTAGCCACCCCCATTACCACCCCCACCTCCTTATTAAAGGGGATGAAAAAAAAATGTGATTTAGTTTATGTACAGGAACCAGAAACCTCAAAATATTTTTTACTTCATCCACCCCCCACTACCACCCCCCTATCACCACCCCCACCCCACTACCGATGTGGGGTATCGTTTTATGGGTTTTTGGGGTAGAGGATTTCAAATATTATATTATTAAAGTTCCATAAACAATTATTTTCACATACAAAGTTTTTTCGTTGTGAGTGACTTGGATAGAGAATCTGGATGTGGAAGTAGTGATTCCTTGGGAAGCGGTTTTTTATGGTAAGAAAGCTTATAAACGTTTCATATTATTAATAACTCTCAAAAGTCCGTCTGTCCCGTTCCATGAAAAATATTTTAAGAATCGAAAGTTTGATGGTTTTTAAATTTGGACAGTGAGTCAGTATTGGCTAGAGGAAAAACCTTATTGTTTTTTAAAAAAGTCGGCCTGTAAATTTATTTAACATTTTAATTCAATAAATAAAGAGGATTTCAAGTTCAAATAAGATTTAAAAAAAGTATAATACAGCATATTAATCAGATTAAACTTTAAAAAAAACCTAAACCTTACCTTATTTTTAAAATATGCGAAGAGTATCCTATAAAATGTGCAACAATTATATGTAAATATTAATAAAACTGCGAAGAGTATAATTTACATGTAGTTTTTAAACTGATTTAGTAGCAGATATTAAACTTTTTTGTTTTATTATTTCAGAGGAATGGATCAAGCGGCATTAACAGTAGTATTGTAAACTCAAATGAACTTGACAAGTTGATTGTCAGATGGGTGGCCATAAAATACTTACCCTTCACTTTTTTTGACCACAGTGAAACACAAGAGTTCTTTGCAGCTTTAAACAGTGAGATATCTGCAAAAAAGGATTCGTTGCGGAATAAGGTGCTTAGTCAATTTGAGACCACCAAGGCAAAAGTCAGAGATATTTTACAGACCAATTCTTCGAAAATTTCATTTACGATGGATGGCTTGACGTCTGTGGCCAATAAATCTTTTTATGGCATCACAGCACATTTCGTGGATGAAAATTGGGATCTACAATCAGTTGTTTTGAATTTTGTTCCATCACATGGCAACCATACCGGCAAGGACATTGCTGCAATATTTTTTAACGTGCTTATTGACTTTGGGATAGAAAAGAAAATCCAAGGAATAACAGTTGACAATGTTTCTTCTAACACTACGTTTATGATAGAACTGGGAAAACTGACGAAGGAAAACAATATTGAATTTGATCCAGTTTCACAACATTTTCGTTGTTTTGGTCATATCATTAATTTGGGCGTACAAGACGTTTTAAAACTTTTGCGTTTAGAAGATTTGGCAGATAATCTTGATATTGTTGACAGCGAAAGTGAAATCCAAGATGAAGAATATCTACTAAGTGAAGAAAATGACGATCGAAATAGCGATGGCACAAATGAAATCAACCAATCTGAACGGATACTACAGGAAGTTGATGCGATTGTGAATACTAGCGAAAGAGATTGTGTTAAAAAATTCAGGATTATTTTCAAAAAAGTACGAAAGTCTGAACAGTGTAAAAATAGGTTAATCAACTGTTGTCAAATAACAAATACCAAATATAAATCTCCGCCAGTTGATGTTTCCACACGCTGGAATAGTACCAGCCATATGCTGGAAACTGGTCTCCATTTGAAAGGTGCCCTTAATACAACGTGTACAATTAGTAAAGACTTGTTTAAAAATTGATGAAAAGGACTGGGTATTAATCAGTAAAATTTGTAAGTTCCTCAAGAATTTTAAGAAAGTTTCAACGGCCCTTGGAGGTGATAAATATGCAACTTTGCCACTTGTAATTGTATACTTCAATATGTTGATTGACAAAGTCGAATGCCAAATTTTTGAGTTAGATGTAAACAGGATAGAGATTCTGTTGACTAAGCACTTTTATTAGCCTTCCAGGCAGGAAGGAACAAAATGTTAAAACCAAATGACTAATTGGGTACACTGTGCCTCTTTAATATTAGATCCTCGTCATAAAGTAGACACTTTTGATATGACCGATTGGGGAAAGGAAATGAAATCTAAATCTCTGCAAACTTTTCATGAAATTCTCAAAAAATACATAGGTGATGATGATATCACAAAAACAATTAAGAAAAAAAATACGGAAAGCAAAGAGGACAGGAAAAATACGCAAATAGTGTCGAAAACATGGATTCATCAGATGATGATAACATCATATCCCTTGATTTACTGTACGGAAACAATAAAAAATTTACATATGCTGAACAATTTGAGGCATACACAACTGGACCTAGAGCTGAAAAAGAAACAGATATACTGTTATGGTGGAGAGTGCACCAAACAAATTTTCCTCATATGTCTAAGATCGCACGAGATATTTTCAGCGTAACAGCTACGTCAGTATCTTCAGAGAGATTATTCTCCAAAGCAGCCTTAGTAGTACGGAAACACCGAAACTGTTTAAATAAAGATTCTGCCAGAAGTCTTCTCTGTTTGAATTCATGGACAACTTGTGTACTTACAGAAAAGCTTTAATTTTTTTTATAATATATTTTGTTATTACGTACTAAAATTATTTACGTATTAGATATATTATTTTTTGTTTTTATTTTATAACTACGAGTATTAATAAACTCTTTTATTTATTTTAAGTTCTCTTCCATAATTCACCTATAAAAAATTATTTAATGGACATGTTATCCGTTAAAGATATGTTCTTACAATGCAATGTGAAAAACACTGTAAACATCTTCCTCTATATTTATTTTAATTTAACACTATATTGTTAGGAAAATATATTTTAAAAAAATGCACCGAGACCGATATTAAACGAGACTCTCGGGGGACCGGTGTCGGTCTCGCTCTCTGTCTCGGCCGCAAGATCTCGGTCTTGCTCTCGGGCTCGGGGCTCGTTACGAGACCGAGAGCGAGACCGAAAAAATCTCGGTATCGTCAGAAGCACTAATATCAATAAATACTAATAACCGAAATGTCCGAAATCCCTTGAGTGCAAATGGTAGGAGCTATTGTAATTTAGATTAAATTAAAAATTATTGAAATCTAGTGTTAACACGTTCACGACACAGTGTACCACAGGTGCACAGTGTGAAATTAATGAGTTTTCATTTTCCAAATTCCACTCCACGCTCAATTTTTGATCAATTGGGATAAAACTAGGTGCAAAATGTTTGTGAAAGCTGGCTTTTTATCAGATAACTGCGGGTTTTACAATTAAGGTATTATGTGCCAACTGTCAGCTGCCAAGACCCCGCAAAAATTATAAAATTTTTTATAATTTGTGTACTGTAAGCTTTTTTAAACGGATTTTTATGACTTATATGAATGTTTTTTAGGTCGCTGATTACGAATTTCGGAGTCGAATAGCCTGGACATGTGCGCAGCACCCTCAAATTAGCAAGAAACACCTGTTTTCGCAATAATCTTACTGTGAGTCTTAAATTATCACATACACATATTTTTTGACTAGTAATTTGAAAATTCATTAGGTTTGATTATAATTTAGCAAAATTTTAATATAAGGGTTAATTACAAGCGGTAAAAGTTATCCCTAAATAAAAAAAAAAGATGAAAATTACATGATAAAATTTTTTTTAACTTTTTGCCCTCAAACCAATGAAATGAAATTTTGACGCATTTTCACTGAAGAAAAGTTTATTCACCTCCTTAGAGTGTAACTACCCTCAAGTAACAATTAACTTGAAAAATAAGTTGCAGAACGGGTTTTCAGTATTATTTTATGATTTTGTATGAGTTAGCTTACAAAAACTTTAGAAACAGAATTTCACCCTACCAAGGATTGAAACCACCCTTAGTTGAGCGTAAACATTTATAGGAAGGATATCTAGGGAGGGTTAAAACTACCTCTAAATAAAAAAAAATGAAAAAAACATGATATAATTTTTTTTTGTCTGTTTGTTTTTGAATTGACTAACGAATAATATTTTTATTTAAAAAAAATATTTTCACATCCTTAGGGATAATAATTATTATTATCTAAGATGGTATTATGGTTAAGACTTATACATTTGTATCTTTTTAATCTCTGAAAATAATGCAAATCAGCCCCTTGTTCTTTGTAACATTGAGTACTACAGTATCTAGAGTACTACCTTCAAAATTACCTAGTCCAAAGATAAAGAACAAATATTTTTGTCCCAATTAGTAATTTACCATCATTTAGTCTAAATGAAGAATGTAGATTATACGTTTAATTGAGAAAACTGACAATATTTCATAATTGGAGGAATTTAGACCAACATTACTACTGCATTTATAGACTGCGACCTAAAAAACATAAAATCACGTACCTATCATGAAGATAAATATATTTTGTTCGCCATAAAACAATTGAAAACTATAAAAAATCGACAAAAATAGTAATTAATTCAAAATTTGATCAACTAAGATTAAAATGACCACTATATAGATATAAATATTTTTTATTAGAAATAAATCCATTAAAGCTACTAAAAATGGCCAGTATCTTGAACTTATTCTACTTGAGACCAAAATGACGATTACATTAGTATTCTACGACCAAAAAAACATAAAACCTTGAACATTTCATCCATATCAATAATATTTATTAAAAATAAATCCATTAAAACCACTAATAGGACCAAAAATGGCCAATATCTTGAACTTGCACAACTCTAGATCAAAACGATCATTACATTAGTAATTTGCGACCAAGAAAAGATAAAATTATTTGCATTTTATTAATATAAATATGTTTTATTTGAATTAATTCAATTAAAACCACTAAAAGTAATCTTGATGTTGGACCTCTTTAGACCAAAATTACCAAACTTCGATCCCTTTTGGCTAAAATAAATATTGGATTCGTAATCAGCGACCCAAAAAAACATTCATATATATCATCAAAATCAGTTTAAAAAAGCTTAGAGTACACAAATTATGAAAAATTTTAAAATTTTAATAATTTTCGCGGGGTTTTGGCAGCTGACAGTTGGCATATAATACCTTAATTGTAAAACCCGCCGTTATCTGATAAAAAGCCAGCTTTCATAAACATGTTGCACCTAGTTTCATCCAAATTGATCAAAAATTGAGCGTGGAGTGGAATTTTGAAAATAAAATCTCATTAATTTCACACTGTGCGGTGGTACACGGCTCATCTCACGTTGCATTGCATATAATTTAATTTATTTAAAAAATATCTTGTATTTCTGCTTACATTATTGTTAAAAAATATTATTTTGGGCATTCAGCAGATAACTTTCGAAGAAACCATTTGTTTTTTTTTTAGCAATTTAATTTATTGGTACAGTTGCAACAAAGTTACAAATCTAGGCTAGGGAAAATGACAGCGAAAACCATGCATATCGTGAACGTGTTGATTTTCAAAAATAAATTAGTTTTTTTTTTGTTAGATGCCAGGGCCGTGCGCTATGCGCTGAACCCTAACATGTAGCATAGAGAGTTCGAATCCTGAAAATATCAAACATTTCTTTAATAAATAATTGTTTTTTTCTTTTTTTTTAACTTTTTTACTTTTACATTTTTTGTACGTGTAATAATAATAACATTAAACGTCGTGATTAGAGAATATTATTTAGGTATTATCGTTGAGTGAAGAGTCCTTATAGAGATGCAGCCGTGTACTTAATATCATAGCGCGGGCAGGGTCTGTGGTATAGTTAGGCGCCACCGACTAAGGGTCTAGCAATCTCGTCAATCTCAGTCCCTCAGTCGGCTGATAGCACTCGCATGGTTCGTGTCATTTGTTGTATTAGTGCACCGTAAAACGAGGAAAAAGTAGCTCCGTTCTTGAAAAAAAATTTTTGAAGGTACAACCACATGGGACCTTCACAGCATGATAGATTAGGTCCTTGGCCATCTGTAATGTCCAATTACAATATTTTTTGGGAGGTCAAACTATTTTTATGACGAAAAATGTTATAAATCTGTCAAAATTAATTTTTCTTACATTTTCACACATCCCTCGTGATATCTCCGGAACCAATTGAGATAATTATACGTATTTTTTTTTAATTGATGGAGGAAATGTGGGCGAAGGTCACTGCTTAATTTTGTTTTTATGGAAAATCTAATTTTTCTGTAAAACGAGGTAAAACTTGAACATTTACTTCCCTTGCAGCGCTTTTTTCAGTAAGCGAAAAACTTTTTTATTTTAAGGAATTTTGACATACCATCTGCGTATGAAATAAAGTCTACACCTCAAGGAAGTTTTTAAAACAAAAATCAGGTCTCTACGACTTATAGTTTTCGAAATTTTGTTATTTAAAGCTGAGTTTTTCGATCCTAGAGGCCTAGATGTCCGGCAAGTGTGGACTATTTAATACAAGTAATCTTATATTATATTATGCCAGTTAGAAACAAACTTTTCTTTATATAATGTGAATGCAAATGAGTATTAGTTATTTTTATTGAATTATTACATATTATT
Organism: Rutpela maculata; assembly: GCA_936432065.2. Taxonomy (NCBI): domain Eukaryota; kingdom Metazoa; phylum Arthropoda; class Insecta; order Coleoptera; family Cerambycidae; genus Rutpela; species Rutpela maculata. The sequence continues at coordinate 69,251,645 of OW386286.2, read as the reverse complement.
TAGTGCTTAACAATGGAATGTTTATTCTGTGGACAAACTTTGAAAGATAATGACAAATTAGTGAGACAAAATCCTAGATTGCAAGGAGTAAAAACAATTATATATGCCACGGTAACAAAGGCGAGACATTTGTGTCGAAAAGATTTTGCAACAAGAGGAAAATATTTTAAGTGGAAAAGTCAAAGTGAAATTTCATATAGCCTGCAAACAAACCTATATTAGTTTGTAAAATCTTAAAAATCTTTCCCAATTCAGTGAAATTGAAAATGTATCTTCGTCTTCGGTAAGATGCAATAAATTTAATATTCGGACAATGTGTTTAATATGTAATACATCGAGAAAGAAAGGCGTAATATGGTATACGATAATTCTCTGTAGACGTGATTTATCTTTATATTTCTTTGCCACCTTATTATCAGTCTAGTCGATACATTGTTGACAAGGGGCCGACGTGACATTTTTATTGTTAATGATGGGATTTTGGAGAATGAGAGGGGAGTATGCGTTTATTTTCGATTTATCGCAAATATTTGAGAAACCAAACATAGTATAATTTTTCACATCCAGTGGAAGTATAGTAACAAAAAATTTTTTTTAAATTTTTATTGTTCAAATAGGCTTAGAATATCACGAAACATCGAGATTTTAAGTTTGAGCGAAAAAAAAAATTCTGCCTGCCTGCCTGTCTGTTTATTTTCATAACAATTAAATATAAAAACCCAATGAGCTGCTGGCAACATAAAACATTTTTTTTCCCAGTAAAATAAACCATTTTGATATAATATTAAATAATACATAACAAAGAAAAAACCGCTGCCCAAGGAATCACTACTTCCACATCCAGATTCTCTATCCAAGTCACTCACAACGAAAAAACTTTATATGTGAAAATAATTGTTTATGGAACTTTAATAATATAATATTTGAAAGTCTCTACCCCAAAAACCCATAAAACGATACCCCACATCGGTAGTGGGGTGGGGGGTGGTGATAGGGGGGTGATAGTGGGGGGTGGATGAAGTAAAAAAATATTTTGAGGTTTCTGGTTCCTGTACAAACACTAAATCACAATTTTTTTTTCATCCCCTTTAATAAGGGGGTTAGGGTGGTAATGGGGGGTGGCTAATGCCAAACATTTTTTTGAGACCTTAGCTTCTCTTGTATATACTAAATACCAATTTTATGGACTCTTACCTGCTTGATTGACCTATTTACCCCAAATTTACCCCAATTTACCCCCAACCCTTCGACAGAACTAGATCAAAATATAATCTAGTTCCAGATCTCGTTAAAGTACATACGTGTACCAAATTTCAAGTCAATATCTCAAACGGTTCCAGAGTAAACGTGCGCACAAAAAAAAGTTACAGACCGACAGACAGAATTTTTTTTCGCTCAAACTTAAAATCTCGACGTTTCACGACATTCTAAGCCTATTTGAACAATAAAATTTTTTTTTAATTTTTTTGTCGTTACTATACTTCCACTGGATGTGGAAGTAATTAACTTAATTTGAATATCTGCGGAAAGACTGGTTAATTTTTTTTTTATTACAAGTAGGTATTACTTTTTCGAGAGCATAGTTTTCGAGGCGATAAAGTATCGCACAAATGGTACACAATGCACTTTTTATAAAGCATCGAATTTTGTACAAAAAAGTCCCTGAGAGCATATTTTTATCTATTATGGCTCACATGCCAAAGGCGCCCGCGCGCAAACCTCAAAGTAACTGTTTTTCGCGCTGTTCTCCAAGCAGCCCGTTAAAGTAGTTAAATATTATTTGTCCAATGAGAATTTGTGGTCGATTTTTTTATTTATGAATTTCTGATCGCTCTGCACGATGGCGTCCTTCATTTTTCTTAAATATGCGTTTTTTAATGCAAAAAACATTAAAAAAATCGTACATTTGAACTTTTCCACCTTGTAGGAAGTAATTTTCTTTATTAAAAAAATGTATCTATTATTGACATATCATTTTGTTTTTATTTATCACATATAAACAATTCATATTACGGCCGAAAAGTGTAATTTTTCATTTTCATCGATTTCTATATAACTGGAACTTGCCGCATATTTTTATTAATTAGTGTTTTTTTCTGTACAATTGTACATACATTTCAATAACACAAAGAATATTTAACTATTTTTTTATTTTATTTCAACATTTTTTTAATACTTGTAACTCCATTATTAATATTATGCATCGAATAAAAAACAGTTTTAAACAGAAGTTACTCATTGTTTTGTGTAATTTAAATTTGACTATTAACATCGCCGTTTTCTTAATTTTTTTGTTTGTTAATTAAGTCGCCAGTGCCACTTGCAGAGTAGCGTAAAAAACAGTCATTTTTATGCTTACACGTGAGCACCTGTAGCTCGAAAACTATAGTAGATAAGAATATGCCCTCGCGGACTTGTTTGTAGAAAATTCCATGTTGTACAAAAAAAAGTGCGGTGCATTTTCGTATTTATTACCGTTCTCGCTACGCAAGCGCTGAAAGATCAAAAACACCATCCTCGACATTTGCATACTCTTTTTTCTAATTATTTTAAAAAATTGGGAGGTCTTAAACGTACTCATAAATACTATTCCATGAAGCTGAACCGAATAGCAAAATAAAATATTTTTAATTTATCACATTTTTATAAATTTCAGAAATTCAAAATTGAACAAAAATCTCAAAAAAACATTTTTTGAACCCCAAATGGGTCTCGAGGACAAGGAACAATTGCAATTTCGAACAAAACACGATTGTTACAGCGCACAACGTGGCGACTTAAAAGATGAAATGCGACAATAATTGATAGTTAAAGGTTTCTCTTGTTTTTGAATTTTAAGTGAAACTAGTGAAAGAATTATTTATCTGAGATTTTTGTTTGTAAGTTTTTATTAATAAATTTGTCCTAACAGTAGTAACTTGTAAATGTTTTTTATCAGGGCGGCAAGCAACTGTTTGCTACAGGTGCCAAATGCCCTGACGCCGGCACTGATTGCGCCGGTCTACAACCTGCCTGGAGAATTATAACTTAATTAATATATTATGTACCCTCGTTCGCTGGATATCAACGTCCAGTATTTCTATTCGCGGTTCGCGCAAAATAACACCGCGCGGTGGCACCACAAGTCAACGAACAATATGTGGATAGGGACGTGTGGGGGAAGCGTGATGAGCGAGGAACGGTTTTGGCCGTATAGTTGCGTATCTTATAGACTCTTCAATCAACGGTATTATGCAAATCATAACTTACACACTTTTTTTATTTATTATGAAAATACCTACTTTCTGTATATTGTTGCCCTAATCTGGGCACGCTAATATACTAGTTAGGTAAATACTTTAAAACACTTATTATTGGAGAACCAATCAAAACAACTACTCTCCTAGCTAATACTGACGAAGTATTGAATTACATGATAGGATTCTTAGCATTTAAAATAAAATATTGAAAATACTTAAATCATTTATTTTTATTTAGTCATTCACACTTTTTTTATTTAATAAGAAATTATCTACTTTCTGTATATTGGTACCTTAACCGGGTCACGCTAATATACTACTTAGGAAAACACTTTAAAACACTCATTATTGGAAAACCAATCAAAACAACTACTCTTCTAGCTAATTCTGACGAAGTATTGAATTACATGATAGGATTCCTGGCATTTTAAGGCAAAAAAATATATTGAAAATACTTAAATTATTTATTGAAATTCAGTCATTCACAACAATTATTATTGAACTTTATATTCTATTTCAACTCTAGTATTTTCAATATATCTTTTTGCCTTGAAATGCCAGTAATCCTATCATGTAATTCAATACTTCGTCAGTATTAGCTAGAAGAGTAGTTGTTTTGATTGGTTTTCCAATAATGAGTGTTTTAAAGTGTTTTCCTAAGTAGTATATTAGCGTGACCCGGTTAAGGTACCAATATACAGAAAGTAGATAATTTCATATTAAATAAAAAAAAGTGTGAATGACTAAATGTAAATAAATGATTTAAGTATTTTCAATATTTTTTTTCTTTAAAATGCTAAAAATCCTATCATGTAATTCAATACTTCGTCAGTATTAGCTAGGAGAGTAGTTGTTTTGATTGGTTCTCCAATAATAAGTGTTTTAAAGTACTTACCTAACTAGTATATTAGCGTGCCCAGATTAGGGCAACAATATACAGAAAGTAGGTATTTTCATAATAAATAAAAAAGTGTATAAGTTATGATTTGCGTAATACCTAAATAAAATTCTCTAATCATGATAAAATCAAATAAATAAAAAATAATTAATTGTAAAAAATAAATCAAGAATAGGCTTGTAAATAATGAATGAATGTTTCTATACTACTAATGAGAACTATCGAGTTCGAAAAAACTTGTACAACTTTTCTAGAGTTGAAATAGAATGTAAGGTTCAATAATAATTGTTGTGAATGACTGAATTTCAATGAATAATTTAAGTATTTTCAATATATTTTTTTACCTTAAAATGCCAGGAATCCTATCATGTATTCAATACTTCGTCAGTATTAGCTAGAAGAGTAGTTGTTTTGATTGGTTTTTCAATAATGAGTGTTTTAAAGTGTTTTCCGAAGTAGTATATTAGCGTGACCCGGTTAAGGTACCAATATACAGAAAGTGGATAATTTCATATTAAATAAAAAAAGTGTGAATGACTAAATGTAAATAAATGATGTAAGTATTTTCAATATTTTTTTTGCTTTAAAATGCTAAGAATCCTATAATGTAATTCAATACTTCGTCAGGGAGTAGTTGTTTTGATTGGTTCTCCAATAATAAGTGTTTTAAAGTATTTATCTAACTAGTATATTAGCATGCTCAGATTAGGGCAACAATATACAGAAAGTAGGTATTTTCATAATAAATAAAAAAGTGTGTAAGTTATGATTTGCATAGTACCTAAATAATATTCTCTAATCATGATAAAAGCAAATAAATAAAAAATAATTAATTGTAAACAATAAACGTCTTTACCAAAAAGATAAATTAAAATCTTCACAAAGATGACGTCATGCGGTTTGGGACGACAGTTACAAGATAACCTACTTCTTGGGTCGGCGTGCCTCCAAGGAGGTGGCGTCATATTACTAGCCTCTACACTGGGAACGTTTCTTAGCCTCGCTGCATTGGGTCATTTCTAGTTCGACAGCAAACTAATTTGTGTAACGCGTGTCGTCGTCGAATGCGGCTGGCGATTTCAGAGGCGGGTCGATTTTCTCGAAAATCGGGTATAGCAGGTATAGTGCACTTATTTCAATTAATGCCTAAGCGGGCAATTTTAGTCTTGTTCTATTGTTAAAATAGTAAACATACATTCTGGTGAATTTCTAAATCCGCAATCACAGCATTTTGAATTTGTTGGAATATTTTCAAAAGGAAAATGAAAAGTGGGTGAGGCCTTAAAAATCGATGAAAGAACTGTAAGAAAAATAGCTAAAAACGACAAAAAAAATGTGGAACCTCAAACTTCGGTTGAACGGAATCGTAAAATGTCCAAAACGATGCTGTAAAATATGAAAAAAAAAAGTTATTTACGATATGGTGTCTGATCATAAACATTGGCTATCCTTTTAGAACAGCTAAAATCTAGAGCAATACTTGATATTGGCCGTACCAGTTTATATAAAGTGTGAAAACTACTGTGTGAAGGACCACAAATTTATCTAAAACGGCTAGAGTTTTTACGCAAATGTATATCATATTTTTTAATTAAAACCAAAACAATTCAATACCCAGATAGCATTTATTATTCCACGAATATACATTTTGCATTCCCAATGTTCTAATTGCATTCTGTACTTGCCATGTATGTTCCCTCAACATTCCCATATAAATAATATTTTCACATATACAATATGATTATACATACGATATAAATGGAATATACAGAAAAGTTTATGTTCACAGTCGCATATACTGTGTACACGTATCAGGGAACGTTCTTCGTATATGTGTTCATGTACATCGTATGGACATTCGTCAATGATTTTATCTGTATAATACAGGTATATTTTTTGTAGAAATATTTGCATCGCCCGAGCGCCGCGCCGATAGTAATATCATCAAAAGTTCAGCACTTTTAACTCGAACGCTGATATTGGTTCGATTTTTGAACTAATAGAAATAAACCTGCATCACAACTGATGAGACAGCAATGCTAGTTTTATAGTACCTATCTGCCTACCTACAAAAATAATTATGATGTTTCTCTATCTATATAGATCTGGTTTAAATACATTTATAATCATCCCCTGTGTGGTGTATGACGTTTTATAAATTTTAAATCGTTCATCAATATTGTATATATGAAATATGTTTTAAATTTTGAATCCAGACTTTAGATTTATGATCGAATATTAAATAATAATGAATATGAAATATTAAACAATAGTGAATGAAAAATTAAATAATAATGAATAATAATCCGTTTTTAATTTATGTACTGTGTTCAATTAATTAGTAACTATCTCGGTAACTATCGGCATTTCTTAAGCAGGTAGTTCAGACTTAGAATGGTTATTTAATTACATTTTATCTTTCATATTTAGATTTCCGTTTTCCATGTCATTACAATCCCCTTGTAGAATTTTTTAAATGCGCGCCACGGTCCTTAGATTAGTGCGCATGCTCATCGTACTCTAGCAGACACGTCACGCTTCTGCTTTCTGCTGTCAAATGCATCAAATGTTGATTTCATTTTGTGTTTTGTTTTTTGTTTTCCCGTGATTTATTAATTAGTCCAAGTATACATTAATTGTATTGCAGTAAGTATTTTACAATTATTGTATACAATATAACTACCACATAGTTTTGTTGTCATTTGCAGATATTTTATATTTAGACACTAAAGTTTAATGTTTAATGTGTATCCCTTTGTACATATTATACTAAGCATACCACCTATATTAGTTATAATAATTACGGCGTTTGTAGGTATCGATTTTTTGGAAAAAAAACTGAGGTGGTCTTTGTAATGGTCTCGGTCCACGAAAAGGAAGCTTGGTGGTCACCATTCAAACGGAAACAATTTGACTGATCATTGAAAAACAGGAGAAAACCCCCCAGAAACGTGGACACTTTACGGGGTGTTTAAATCTTATTTTCAAGAAGGTAGGTTCGATCTATTTCAATATTAAGGAGCTTTCGTTTATTTAAATCACAATCATTGGATTTGATTACAACGTACGAGTTGTGATAGGTATTTATTTGTAGTAATTTGCTTTATACCTATTTCAGAGGATTATAGAAGAGCTGAAATTAATTGAAAAGGACAGAGATCACATCTGATGTAAGAGTGAACAAAAACAAATCAAAGGACTATGTACAAAAAACACATTATTCCTCCCGTCAGATGAACATAATGATATCGAAGATCATATTGGAAGCCGTCGACTTCCCAAGAAATTTTGTCCATACTAGAAGTTGAAAGAAGATATGTTCTTTTAATAACTCTGGTAGGCATTTAAAATCAAGTACTTACCTAAAATTTCGAATGTTAACTCGAACGAATTTCATAGGTATGAAAAAGAAAAATTAATAAAAGCCACACTTCCATTTAGGTGTAAAAACTTAAGTATTGTGGATATTTATTGTCAGCAAATGTGGCAATGAAGTGTTTATGCCTAAATCGATGTGTGGTTTTTATTAACTTTTCTTTTTCATCTAAAATTCATTCAAGTGAACGTTCGAAACTTCAGGTACATTTAAAATCACAAGCATAAATATTTCCGAATTCCAAACAAATATCTATGTTTTGTAGGTAAAGGACACCGCATGAAACAAATGAAAAAGAGGGCACAGTCAAATGGGCTGAAAATGCAGAATGTCTGAAAATGGCCAGTTTGAAAGGTCAAAGATCAGGAAGATCGGTACCCACTAATGTCATAGTTGAGAGTATTATGTGACGAATTGTTTAATGTTGTTTTTCATATTCATAAGACCGGAAATGCCGCAGGTTTCATGAATGAGGTGGTGATTTTTTTTAAGTTCCTATGCTTACTTTAAAGTGAGGGTGTGTATGTGTGTAGTGGGGGGGAGGGTTGGTTAGCGTGCGTGAGAGAGTGAAAGTGTGTTCCTATCAAAGAGTTGTAATGTATGAGCAGTGGACAGCGCGCAAACGGTGTGAGCATTCTCAGCCTTCTCACACAGTTCGTTCTCTCTTTGTCGCACAGTACATGAGGGGCTGTGTTGCTTTGTAAAACAGAGTGGAGAGCAAAGGAGAGGGTACGAGGTGTGCGACAAGGACAAGGATGCTCGCGCCGTCCAGCAAATCAACGGCTTATTTCCTCTAGTCAGACTCTTTGGTTCATATGTGCAAATACATTAGAATAACAACATTAAACAAATCCTCGTCATAATATGATACTCTCAACTATGACAGCGGGTACTGATATTCCTGATCTTTGACCTTTCATATCTCAAAAACTGGCGATTTTCAGATATTGTGCCCATGAAAACTTTTGATCAGGATATTATGAAGTACAACTTACTACATTTTCAGCCCATTTGACTTTACCTTCTTTTCCATTTATTTTGTGCCTGCCGTGTCCTTTATGATAATATCAATTTGTTTAATTTATGTTTGATCAGTTTTATTTTTTCTGTAAGATCTTTGTAAGATGTTTTTATATTTTTCAACTTTATCATGGCCAGTTTTTAAAGAGAAATAAGTACCTATTCAAATATAATACAATGTATTTTCTTTTGTAGTTGGACTAGCACGTGTATCTCCTCCGCTGGACAGGAAGGAAATACCTTCGCCTAAAAATTGGAAAAGCCAAAAGAAAGTATTCAGCCAGTAGGATCAGTCACAGATGATGTGTTGTGAATGAAAAGTGGACTTTCGCAATTACAAGTATCACCATCGGCAACACCTGGACACTGGTTTTGAAAATGTAAGCCCTCCAATTTTTACTATTTTTTATTTATTGACAAAAAAATTCGTTATAGTAAAATATGACAGTTCATAAGTTGCAAAGAAAATTTTTTTGTTAAAAAAAATCTCAATTGAAATTTTTGTCACAATTGTTTTTTATTATTGCAATTCATTTTTGTAACAAAAAATAAAAATATATTTAAAGTAACAACTGTTTTATTTATACCTCTTCCTAAATAAAATCATGTTTTGTTCTTGGCAATTTAAAACACGATTTGAAATAGATAAAACTTTGAGGTAATGTAATATAATCATTAGATTTTTGCATAAATAACACGTTAAATATGATTTTTAAGCTGATGTTTTAGAGTGATAAATGTTTGATCCATTTTAAAATGGTTTTTAACAGATTTTATTAACGTAAAACTATTTTTTTTTACATATATTCTTGGACTTTTGTAAAGTATTGTTATAGCAAATAGAGTTTTATTTAAGTTTATTTAGCATTTGTATGCTCCATTCAATAAAATTTAATGAATAAAACATTTGACTTTAGTTGAAAACTAATGGTAAAAACAAATTTTCTGTGCATATATTTCACATCTACTTACATAATATTCTTCACAAGGAATGTGAAAGTGGAAAATTAGAATAAGTACCTAATAATTGACTGTAACAATTAAACTTTAAAATTAGGTATTGGATTTATTATATGCAAGTACTTCACTCATATCGTGTATTCTCTTGAGTTTAATTATTATAATAATTTATTATTTGCTGTAATCATAGATGAGTCGCTGCGTCATACTGAACATATTCAGAATGAAGCAGCGACTCATCAATGATTACAATAAGTAATAAATTATTATAATAATTAAACTCTGAAGAAAATACTTGGCATGAGTGAAGTACTTATAGCTGCCACTGATACATAATGTTCATTCCTACAATATACATGCATCATAGATTTATGATCCATGTGTAACATACCAGGCACCTACGGTTTAATTCCTACGAAGGTAGTACTCATATACCGTGAACATGCAGTGTACATTGTGAATGTAGGATGGACCTTCCTCCTTTATACCTCATGTATCTATCAGTATATCAATATACGTTTCTGGTTCATATCAAGTTCCGTTTTGGTCTATGGGTACGTTGTAGGAATCTTACTCGTATATCGAGAGGCGGTCATCTGTACGTCTCTCTGACATTCAGATTTTCTACATGGAATACAAAATGAATATTCATTCTTAGTTCCATGGGTACATAAAGTACATTCCGAGCACATGCTCTGAATGTAAAAATGCTATCTGGGTATAATTTATTTATTTAACTTAAATTACTATAAATTTACAATAGATGTATTATATATGTTTATAATTCAATTTCCTTTAAATGAATGTAATTAAATGCATCAAGTAAAATATAAAACAAAGCGACGCCACTGTGCATACGAAAACACCAACGAGCCTACGGCATCTTAGTTCAGACGTTCGTGACGTCACACCGGGACTCTATCAGCTAACAGATTTTACGAATAATTGGCAAAATAAAAGTATACATTGTTACCGTAGTTTATAATATCGATAAATCCATAATTTCCAATTGAAATTAAAATTTTGTGGACATGCCAATTATATTTCCCAGAAACTTTATTTTTGGTTGAGACGATATAGAATGGAAATGTAAGTTTATGATTATACTCTGTTTTTTTTTTGTTTTGTTGTAAAATGAATGAAAACTGTTTTAACATAACTACAAATGACGTGTCATCAACATACATGTAAACATTTGCAGAGTTTATGTGATGTGGTAAATCACTCACATATAGCGGGGATATAAGAGGGCCCAGCACACTACCCTGGGTGTCCCAATGTTTAGCTCTTGTTCATATGAGAGATAGTTTTTGACTCTGACTTTCCTATCAGGGATCCAATTCTTGAAATCGTAGGAATTAATTCTATTGCAAAAATTTTCTCATGCTGTAATTCTCATGCGAATCGACACATCAAGAGAATTGCTATTCTTGAATCTTGTAGGAATCAAATTCTTATGAGAACAACAGTGGGACGAATGTCAAATTGTGTATTTGTACAGCCAATGAACAGATTGAATTTTCAGTAATTTTCGTTTATCTATTATTGGCGACACTGATGGCACTATTATTTTTTTGATGTTTATGTTTTGGTCTGCAAGTTAATATTCTTTGTATTTAAATTTATTATAAGAATTTATTACTTATGGTTTTTGGTTGATTTTTTATTACTAATATAGATATGAAATTTAAATTCCTTTATTATGGTTTTTCAGTTGATCTCGAAAAATATTTTACGTGAATAATATTTTAGTCATCGATATAACACAGCTTTCTTCGTACGGTGAAATTGTGTCATAATTTTTTATTTTAAATTTTTGGAGCTATTGTTAAAAATGTTACTTGGTGCTTATTCCGTTGGTTAAAATCTCTCTGAAAAGAGTGGGATTATATTTCTAACATAACTTAGCAGATTTTTAAAACTGTTCAAAGTAAGTTATTTAAATATCAGCAAATGATTTACAATAGACACATAATAAACACATATATTTTTTTAAATGTTGGCTCCCCCCCATTTTGAGATACTAGCGGTTAAAGTGCATTGCAACTTATTACACTTCTATGACCACCAAACTGTTATAAACTAACAGCGAATTTTGTTTTTCAATTCAGGCCTTATACTACATATCACTCGCTTATATTAATAATGAAAAAATGTCCTCGATATACACTTTTTCAATGCCGCTACTGAAAAATCCATGCGATCTCGAGAAAATATTTGTTTATACTAGATATTTTATCTTTGGTACAATTTTATGTATGGCAATTGATTCAGTACGTTTCAGAATATATGTGTCCAAATTTTCGAGTGGAGTCAATGGTTAGAAACAAAGTTATGAGATGGGAAATGTAAAATATTGTTACGTGTTTACGCCCTTTTTGTAAACACCCTGTATCGTGGATCCGGAAATTGTAATACTAGGATAACACTAAACACTAATTTATTAACTTACGTATAGTCCACTCAAATTAGGAAAAATAACGCCGTTTTTCAGAAAATTTTTGAACAGCAGTTTCTTTGCGTAAATAGTAAATACTCAACTTTCAGAACAATTTTTTGCTTATGCGCAGAAAAAAAAGACATGATTTTTGAGATATATACATAGGTATATATATGTTTTTTCGTGTTTTTATTCATTTAGACGTATATATCTCGAAAAGTACGCGTTATCCCATTGGCTTTTCCGGAAAAGCGACTTGAAAAATATATATATGTGTTTTTTCGTGTTTTTTTTTTTAATTTAAATGCCAATATCTCGAAAAGCACGCGATTTTAGGGTTAAATGAACATAAATAAACTTGTTCAGAATGAGATTTTCTACAAAAAAGCTCCTATACATTTTTCGATTATCCCATTGGTTTTTTCGGAAAAGCTCTTTGAAAAATATATATATTTGCTTTTTCGTGTTTTTTTTTTCCATTTGGACATATATATTTCGGAAAGTACGCATTTTTAATGCTAAATGAACATTAGTAAACTTGTTCAGAATGTGATTTCCTACAGAAAAGGTTGTATCCCAGGTAGCAGGGTGACGTCATTATAACGTCTTTTAAAGGTGATTTTTCGTCGCCGACGTCATTGTCCCAATAAATGACGTACCAGAGCCGTGATATTTATAACGTACTTCTGACGTCATCATGAAGACGTCAAATACACGTTTCTTTTAGGTCATTATTTTGACGTCATTAATAAATGACGTACCAGAAACGTGATATTTAATACGTACTTTTAACGTCATCATGAAGACGTCAAATATACGTTTCTTTTAGATCATTATTTTGACGTCATTAAAATGACGTGAAATAAATCATTATAAAATAAAAATAAATAGAAGTATTTAGTGACTAGTTTAGTTTTTGCCACATAGTAATAATAAATTTATTTTACTATTTCTAACTAGGTATACAGCTTTTAAACATATTTAAATAAAGATGTTCAATGGTTCAGTGAGTGAAGTGTTAGGTTGCGGTTCGATCCCTGCACATTCCGGTTTTTTTTTCGTCAAAAACTTTATTAATAATTGTGGAAAAATATTATAATGAGAGGCTTGCATCCCTTATAGCAAAATTCAATGATTAACCAATACGTCATATGTATGACGTCACTGGGCTGTGACATTGTGCCGTCTTTTTCACGTCATTTTTACGTCATGCTGAAGGTGAAATTGACGTAATTAATGCCGAAAAAATGACGTCATAATGACGGCACCTTGCTGCCTGGGCTATATTTGAGAGATATATACGTCAAAATGAAAAAAAAACAAAAAAGTAAATATATATATTTTTCAAGAAGCTTTCCCGGAAAAACCAATGGGTAATCGGAAAAATGTATAGGCGCTTTTTTGTGGAAAATCTCATTCTTAACAAGTTTACTTATGTTCATTTCGCCCTAAAATCGCACATTTTTCGAGATATTTGCATTCAAAATAAAAAAACACGAAAAAACACACACACACACACACATATATATATATATATATATATATATATATATATATATATATATATATATATATATATATATATATATATATATATATATATACGTACGGTACGCATGAAACGAAGCCCACCACACACTACAGGGTACCAGAAGCCCAGCCTTATTTGTAATTTAAATAGTGTGTACAACTGTTAATAATGTTTTAAGTGGGAATAATAACGCGAGCAAGATGAGAGGGGGGAACTTTTTTGGAAATACAAATTAAAAACAACACGACATGTCATACGAAGCCTTTTATAATTATGGTACATTACGAAGCCCGTTGTATAAAATGTATAGATGTTTCAGATTACACGAAGCCATACATAGTTGCCACTTCTCTTCTAATTCTTTAACTAAATGATATAACTGTGTGCGACAATATAATTGCGTAGTCGATGTGTTAATAATATAATTGCTTTGTTGTAGGTCACGGCCGCATGGCACCAAAGGGGCCGCCCTAATATAAATAATTATGTTTAGGGTATGCATGTTAAAAGTATTTTCATTGATATAATTTATAATATAAATAATTATGTTTAGGGTATGCATATTAAAAGTATTTCCATTGATATAATTTATATTTATTATAATGCAAAATAGGTAACAGATATAAGGTATTCATTCCATTATTGACGTTTGACTAAAATAGGTTTTTTTGTACAAACATGAAGCCTCAAAATAAAGCCCAAAGTAGCATATTCCTCGCTTACTTGAAGTCCACACCCTGCCTATGCTTGTTACTACATTTTGAAAAAAAGATGTAGTATAGGTTTTGCATTTTTCCGGTGGACCATCGAAACCCGAAAAAAACGTCGGATCGAAATGAAAGTCATATCTATCGACTTGAGAGCGAATTTAGAAAATTCCGTCCGTCGGATTTCGATGAAACTTGGGTGGTTGATAGGAGGCCTTCAGAAGACCTTAACGCTGGAAGCTTGGCTCAATTCGGAAACCGGAAATACCCGATACAGACGTTTCAAGTTTTTCGGGAAAAATTGAATAACTCTGTAATGGGCAGTCAGATCGAGATATTTCAAAATGGTGCCGCTGACAACGGTCTACAGATAAGTATACCGGAGACTATATCGAAAAATAAATGGAAATTGAATTTTTTTGCAAAAAACTGGTTTTCTCGAAATCGGGCTAGGAAGCACGATAACTGTCCAGGATATTGATTGATTTCGATAAGACTTGGTGGGATCGAAGGTACACAGCCACAAATGAAGCCTATTGCTTGAGGCTCGAATCCGTTGACCGTAAGTATTTTTTCCAAGGCCGAGTATGATTTTCCAAAGAAATTAATAACTGCCGAAACGAAGGTCCGATTTTGATTTTCAAAAATGGCGATTGTAGGGCTCGATTAAGTCTATTAGGTGACGTTTGTGAGAAATTTGACAAAACAAAAGCGAATCTACAAATCCTGAAAAACTTTATTTTTTTGATAAATTCTACAAATACCGAACAGTTTTCTAATAAAAATCGAAAATTAAATATTCCGTCGATCAATCTCTATAACCAGTATAAGGCATGGATCTTTTTGTACAAAAAATTTGAAATGGAGTTTTTTCGAAAAATTAAAAATAAACGAGTTATTTACAAAGATGGGCATGTTCACGCCCGGTATATCAGAGTAGCAGTCCGCCCGAAAATAAAATTGTAAGTCCGAAATCACTCCCTTCTCGAAAAAGTCTCTATTTTGATAATACACGAAATTATCTATAGGTGTCCAAACCCAAAAAAAATAAAGATCATAACGGGGAAAATCCTATCTTTATAAATATTTGACCGATTTTCATTTACTAAATAACAATATAAACGATGTCCTTTCTGTATTTCAAAATGTAGTTAGCCTTTACTTTAGTCAATACAAAAAGAAAAAAAAAAGAAAAATGAAACATGTCAAAATGTACTGAGTCATCCTACGACCCTCTGCTAAAAAGGTACTGAATCATCCCAACAGGGATAAAAAGCATATCAAAATGTAGTTTTTAGCTTGTCTATAAACATTTTTCATTTTATGAGGATTATTAAATTAATTATTTTATGTACTTGTTCTTTTAGACAAGTTCACACGTTCAAACACATGTTAATTCTTGATAAAGCTCTTAAAAATATGAGTGAGGTCTCATTGGATTTAGAATGACGTCTAGAAAAATGTGCAAAAGTTTCAAACCCGCACATAAACCATTGCAAAATTTATAAACAAATTCAAATTGAAAAATTGTTTTTTTGCAAATAACTCGAATACTATTAATATATAAGAAATTAAAAAAAAGGATTCTTAAAGAGGAAGAAATTTCCAATAGAGAACTCCTGACTCCCGGAACTCTATCTCTATTATTAATAATTTTAATTTGATGTTGAAAATAGGGCTCCGCGCGGAGAACGCAAAGCCGTTGTGATGCTCTGAAACCGACCTTGGCAAGTAAAAACATTTTTTTATGTTATTAAATATATTTTTTTTACATGTTTATGTATAAGGTAGTTTTCGTTTTTTTTTCTATCAAAAAACATATAAACACGTTCAGCGATTGTTAATAACAAATTGTTTATTAATAAATAAACAAATAAATTAACAACGAAAAAATTTTTTCCCTTGTAGAGAATTGCAAATAATAAATTTTAAGAATCATTTTTTTTATATGTTTAAATAATGAAAAAAGGAAAAAATTGATTATAAGTTAAAAAAAATTTTAAATCACCTAATATTTTATAACAAATAAAATGGCAAAAAATGTTTTTTAAAAATACGTAATTTATCTATTTGTCTATAAAATTTGTTTAAGCAAATAGCACTAAAAATTTAAAGTTTATGTAATCTTATAGTATTTTTGAATTTAATAACAGTAATAATAATTAAAATTAATAAAAACTCCTCTCTTTTTCATTTTTTAGTTTTTTGTTACCTTAAATAATGAATAACTAATAAACCATAACAATTAAAATCATCGCAATGTCATAGTCTCATAAAGTATAGTTGACATAAGGTCTCCACGAAGCGAAACAGTTTTAGTGGCTTTTGTTTAACAATTATCCGACTTGAAATATAAACGCAAACTCTAAAAAAATTTATTAATTAACAATATGCTCATTTTATGAAAAATCGGCGAAAAATTTTTTTTCCAACGAGATATTGTTCCTTTAAGTGTCTAAATAATACCATATTTTTTTTTAATTTCTAAATTAATATTTAAAAATATAAAAAAATGTTTCTACTTGCTACGGTCGGTTTCAGAGCATTGGAGCTCTATTTTCAACATTAAATTAAAATTATTAATAATAGAGATAGTGTTCCGGGTGTCAGGAGTTTTTATTGGAAATTTCTTCCTCTTTAAGAATCTTTTTTTTAATTTCTTAAATATTAATAGTTTTCGAGTTATTTGCAAAAAACGAATCTCGTTATTTTTTCAATCTTAATTTGTTTTAAACTTTTGCAATTGTTTATGTGCGGGTTTGAAACTTTTGCACATTTTTCTAGACGTCATTCCGAATTCAATGAACCCTCACTCATATTTTTACGAGCTTTATCAAGAATTAACACGGGTTTGAACTTGTGAACTAGACTGTTTGAGAAGTTTGAAAATAGAACAATGTTATATAAAACATTGAAGAATTAATGTAACTGTTCTTTTTTCTATTGGAACTACCCACATGATAAAAGTCAAAGTCAATAGAAAGCAAAAATAAATAACTGAATGTAAATATTGTTCGCCAGTTTACTAAAGTTTTTATATAACTGTTAAACATTATATATGACCTTCTACAGTTTGTTGAAAATAAGTTGATTTTTCTAGATATAATTGCTATATTTGTAATTCTAATCGTCTCCTGATGATGCCAGCTTGGTTGGCAAAGAGCTTCTAGCTAAATTCTATAGAATTTTTGTTATTGTCAGACCTTATCAAGAGTTACAACAGTTTATATTTGCATTTTTTGCTTGAGATGTCTTAACTGTTGTATTTGCAGATTGGAATTTTTTTAATAACAACGTGGCTCTTCCTCTAGCTAATTTTAACTTATTGTCCAAATTTAAATACGATCGGACTCTTGGTCCTTCAGTTATCGTGCTTACAAAGCATATGGTGGTTTCGTAAATAGTCCAGTAAATGTCAAAAGAACTGTTGGCAATGGTAAAGCTACACCTCTTTGAAGCAAGGCAGTACTTAGTCATAAATCTATCTAAAAAATTAATTGTCCTATTATTATGACGAAAAAAATGTATAAATAGAGCAGAAAAATTATTTTATAATTCGTTAAAATTAATAACCAAAACATTAGGATATGAGAAATACATAATACTGCGTATTACAACAAATTACCTGATCAGCTGGAAACTTAAAATAACATGAAAGTCATTGTTTATAAGAATGTTTTAGAGCAGAAAAAGTAATTCTCAATTACGTAAAAATACATACTTTACGAAAAAAAATTGTTTGTAGATGATACAGTTATCTTCAATTTTTATTTTCTTTATTATTTGAATAGACGCACGATATTTTTAACTTATTATTATTATATTATTTTATCAAAAAAAAGTAAGTAAACATAACTTGAAAAATAAATCAATAAATGGCATAAATTTACCCCAGTTATACAAAGAGGGCAATTTTTAATGTCTATTTTTATTCAAAATTAGTTTTTTTATTATTTGCGATATGAAGACTAAGACCATAATAAGAAATATAGCAGAAATTTAATATTGCTACATAAATTGTTTAAATTTTTATGAAGCAACCAAAACTGCAGTCTTGTGTTGATGACTCATCGATTTTGTGCGTCGGCCTTGTCTATAGGTGGTGTTGACAGAAGACGCTGTAATTAGGGTAAATGAAATCGGTTGGTCCCAGTTGAAAGGTAATTGAATAAACTTTATTTTCCAACAAAAATTTCTAATATTTTGTTTCATTATAAATGGATAAAATGTTGTTTTGCAATAAGGTTGGATTTTTTAGGTTATAAATTATTTTTAAGGAAAATAATGTAGGCATCTATACTATTTAATTAATCATTTAAAAAGCTAAAAAAAAAAAACTTTAAATGAACTTTTTTATTAGAACGCAATTTAAAGGAGAACCGAGAGGAAAACATTTTCGCAAAATTCGATTTTCATGTAAACAAATTTTTGGACAAAGATAACTTATAGAAATTGTAGAGAATTAAAATATCTTTCAACATTGTGGTCAACGTTCTTCTCCTCAAGCGTTAATTACTTCCACATAAGTATAGTAACGACAAAAAAAAATTTGAAAATTTTTATTGTTCAAATAGACTTAGAATGTCATGAAACGTCGAGATTTTAAGTTTGAGCGAAAAAATTTTCTGTCTGTCGGTTCGTCTGTAACTTTTTTGTGCGCACGATTACTCTGGAACTGTTTAAGATATTGACTTAGACGGTACACGTATGCATTTTAACGAGATCTGGAAATAAATTATATTTTTATCCTCTTCCGTCGAAGGGTTGGGTGGTAAATTGGGGTAAATGGGGGATAAATAGGTAAATCGAACAGGTAAGAGTCCATAAAATTTATATTTAGTATATGTAAGAGAAGCTAAGGTCTCTAAAAACTTTTTGGCATTAGTCACCCCCATTACCACCCCCAACCCATTATTAAAGAGGATAAAAAATTTGTGATTTAGTGTGTGTACAAGAACCAAAAATCTCAAAATATTTTTTACTTCATCCAGCTCTATTATCATTCCCCTATCACCACCCCCATCCCACTACCGATGTGGGATATCGTTTTATGGGTTTTTGGGGTAGACAATTTCAAATATTATATTATTAAAGTTCCATAAACAATTATTCCCACATACAAAATTTTTTCGTTGTGAGAAACTTGGTTAGAAAATCTGGATGTGGAAGTATTGATTCCTTGGGCAACGGTTTTTTTGAGTTAATCGCGAAAAACGAGCGTCGAAATTTGACTTTTGAAGGGCAGCAAAAAAACACTAAACCTTAAAAAAAATCACTTCTCGGTCAATTTTTTACCATATTGGAACGGACTAAAATTTTCTTCCCCCTTTGATTGACATCCTTTATTTATGAATTATTTTTTTCTGTTGGATGACGACCCTGCATATTTTTCTTATAAAAACTATATCAGATTTTTTCCTGGCAATAGCGACTGACAACTACATTTCAAATATCATTTTACTGTGTCGTTTCTTATTTTTTAAAGTGGCCACCCTGTAAATTTTTCATATTTTTCTTCTTTGACAGTTATGTTACCTACATGCGAAATCTCCGCCACATCTTCTTTCATTATTTTTTTTAGGTGACAACCCTGTATATTTTCATATTTTTCTTACTTGGTAGTTGTGTTGTGATATCTGCATGCGAAATAATATCGTCCTTCATCTCATTTTTTATTATTATTTTTGGGGCGACCACCCTATATATTTTTTCATATTTTTCTTTGACAGTTGTGTTAACTATATGAGAAACATTATTGTCCGCAATCCATTTTTTCATTATTTTCTTAGAGTGAACACACCCTGTACATTTTTCATATTTTTCCCCTGACAGTTGTGTTAACTACACACAAAATATAACTGTCTTTTGTCACATTTTTTCCTCATTATTTTTTCAGGTGTCCACTGTTCTTCTTTGACAGTAGCGACAATTAACGACCAAATATTTTTCTTCTGCGTCAAATGGTTTTGTAATATTTTCCCCACAATACATATCTTATAAACTACAATAATTGCTATGTGTACACATGTATTGTTAGAAATAGATAAGTACTTCTGGCTCTTGTAGATATAGTTGTAGATATAGCGCCAACAGACAGACACCAGACCGACAGACAGAGAGACTGATGGAATTAAATGGCTTTAATTTTCGTAATCTGCATAGTCTGAAACGCGAAAATCCGAAGAAATCTCGGAGGGTAATTTTTTTGCGATTACAATACCCTACTTCCCTTCGGTTAGCGAGGGAAGTAAAAAACGAAATTTGATCCATATGGCAATATTTCTAAATGCTTTAATAGTGGATTTTAACATTCCGTAAACAAGTGGCACTGACCATTTACAGGTACCTAAATTTAGCGGGAATTGGATAGAGAGTGTCGACCTACCCCAACATCTGTGGGTCAGACACAACAATGGGCTGTTATAGTTAGTAATTTTAAATATGTGACTTATACTTTCTCAATTTGCTGTAATGTACAGTATTATAAATTTTTCACGTTCTGACTTTTTAGTTATTTAATTTAGTTTTTAAATATGTTAACATTTTAAATCACATAAAGTGAAGTCAAATTAAGTAAGAAAATAGGTGAATAAGGAATTCTCTGGCTGCAGCAATTTTATTATTTTAATTTGTCGTAGATATAATAAGTGCCACCGAGAAGTTTTTAATTAAATCGGTCCAGCGTAAAAATTTTTTAACAATTTATTTTTCAACGCTGAAATTTTCTGCTCTTTTCCTATTATCTTCTTCGGTCCTAATAATCGTATCGCAAAAATAAAAATAGCGAGTGGCTATGAAAATACTTTCTGATAATTTGTTAATTTGTAAGAAAATAAAAACCACCAAAAATTGCTTTTTTGACAATTTAAGAAATATAACGTAATAATGCATCCATTTTAACGAAAGTTGGAGAAACTGTGCACTTTATTGAACTAAACCTTCGTGCCAAATTTTAGCATAAAATATTTATTCAAACGGCTAAAAATAAAAAAAGATTTCGAAATTTTAATCGCTTATTGTTTAAGTGCATCGATTCGTAGAACATTTTTTTTTCAAAATGTAGGTTTTTTACATCTATTTTACAATGATATTATCTTCATTTAAACCTTTTTTAAATATTTCATAATTTTCAAAATTATAGGTATAAACATATTCAGATAACTGGATTTTTTTATCAAACCAAGAACAGGTAACGAATTATGAAAACAGATGAAATATTTCTTAAAAAAATAATGATCTATTTGCATTTGGGGCCGAGATCCGTCAGTGTTTGCGCCTCAGTCGCTTATAAATAAGCAAATTGATATATGTTCTTAAAATTTGGACTGGTTATTCTTCAATAATATTAGTCTCACCTAGTTAAGAACAATCCAGAAGCACAATTGTTAAAAAAGATAGAGGCCCGATAGTCGGGCTTTTAGCGATTATGTTAGAGATCCAAAAATCGCCAAATAGTCTAAATGTGATATTATGGTTTTACAGATCATACTTCACTCGTAAGATAATTCAGTGTGTAAGGCGACCAACACTTTTTTTTTGGATGCAACGTCTCTGGTTCAAATCCTAACTGCGATTTTTTTTTATTGTATCAGTAAAATTAAAAGTTACAAAGCTGTGTACATAGACATAAGAATAACTGTTCAGGTTAGGTTTGTTTTCCCTTCCGCGACAAAAATGAATAAGAAAGTAAAAAAAAATTGACTAAGTGTGTTATAATCTCAAAGCCGCTTTATTCGATGTAATTTTAAAAAACCGCTGCCCAAGGAATCACTACTTCCACATCCAGATTTTCTATCCAAGTCACTCACAACGAAAAATTTTGTATGTGGAAATAATTGTTTATGGAACTCTGATAATATAATATTTGAAATCCTCTACCCCAAAAACCCATAAAACGATACCCCACATCGGTAGTGGGGTGGGGGTGGTGATAGGGGGTAGTAGTGGGGGTGGATAAAGTACGAAAATATTTTGAGGTTTCTGGTTCTTGTACACACACTAAATTGCAATTTTTTTTTCATCCCCTTTAATAATGGGGTGGGGGTGGTAATGGGGGTGGCTAACGCCAAAGTTTTTTTTGAGACCTTAGCTTCTCTTGTATATACTAAATAACAATTTTATGAGCTCTTACCTGCTTGATTTACCTATTTACCCCAAATTTACCCCAATTTACCCCCCAACCCTTCGACGGAACAAGATGAAAATATAATCTAGTTCTAGATCTCGTTAAAGTACGTATGTGTACCAAACTTCAAGTCAATATCTCGAAAGTTACAGACCGACAGACAGAAATTTTTTTTCCGCTCAAACTTAAAATCTCGACGTTTCATAACATTCTAAGCCTATTTCAACAATCCACTGGATGTGGAAGTAATTGTAGTTTTGACTCATTTTCAAACAGCGGAGACAAAAATATAAGCATCGAAAAACACCAAACACCAAATTTCTAGAAAAAATATCGACTTGTTTATTTATAAGTGACCTAAACACAAAAATTGACGTTTCACGGCCCCAAATGCAAATAGATCATTAATTTCTTTAGAAAAATGTTAGATATTTCGTCTATTTTCATAATTCGTTTCCCGCTTTTGGTTTCATAAAAATCCAGAGTTATTTGAATTTGTTTACAACTGTAACTTTGAAAATAATAAATAAATTTCAAGCAAAAACCGTTTAAGTGAGTATTCTTTTTTCTTAACACTGTTGGAAAATACATGTAAAAACCTACATTTTCAACAAAAATTTACCGCACACGAGTCACTGCACTTAAACAACAAGCGATAAAAATTTCGAAATTATTATTGGTTTTTAGCCGTTTGAGTTTTGTTCAAAAATATTTATTTTGCGCTAAAATTTAGCACAGGTTTAGTTCAATAAAAAGCTTAGTTCCACGGACTTTCGTTAAAATTGATGCATTATTATGTTATATTTTTATTAAATTATTATCAAAAAAGGCAATTTTTGGTGTTTTTTATTTTTTTTACTAATTAACAAACTATCATCTAGTTTTTGCGCATAGGCCTAGTCTTATTCAAGATTTTATTGCGAATAATTCGCTATTTTTATTTTTACGATACGATTACTAGGACCGGAGATATTAATGAAAATAACAGCAAATTTCAGTGTTTAAAAATAGGTAAATTGTTAAAATATTACAAGAAGCAATGGACCGATTTAATCCAAAACAGCTCATAGCACTTGTTATTATTCATAAAACAAAAATTACTGCAGCCAAACAGTTTCATTCAAAATTTATTTTCACTCCACTAATAGTGGAAAAAAGTTATTAGAAAATCGATTGGATTTGAATGAATTTCCCTGAAAACTTTTTTAATGGCTTTCTAGAATCAAATATGAAGTTTTCTACCACTTTTCCTTGTCCGCAATAAATATAAAATAAATATTGTCAATTTCCTTTCAAATAGAATTTTTTTTCAAATAAACTTAATTAAAAATTTAAAAATAAAATAAGTACATGTTCTATTTTGCTATTTGTTCTCACCTCACTCCACCATATATCTAGAGACAATACACACCTATAAGATAATAGTTATTTAACAAACAAGTATGTTAATGAGAGCGATTGATAAATTGAGACATTTTAACGTGCGAGCGCTAGCGAGCGCATTATTTGTCGAGATTATTAATCGCCGATTAACACACGAGTAAGTTACAAAAATTTTCCGTTGATTGTATCTAGGAAAAAAAACCGCTGCCCAAGGAATCACTACTTCCACATCCAGATTTTCTATCCAAGTCACTCACAACGAAAAAATTTTGTATGTGGAAATAATTATTTATGGTACTTTAATAATATAATATTTGAAATCCTCTACCCCAAAAACCCATAAAACGATACCCCACATCGGTAGTGGGGCGGGGGTGGCGATAGGGGGTGGTAGTGGGGATGAAGTAAAAAATATTTTGAGGTTTCTGGTTCTTGTACACACACTAAATCACAATTTTTTTTCAACTTCTTTAATAATGGGGTGGGGGTGGTAATGGGGGTGGCTAATGTCAAAATTTTTTTTGAGACCTTAGCTTCTCTTATATATACTAAATACCAATTTTATGGACTCCTGCCTGCTTGATTTACCTATTTACCCCAAATTTACCCCAATTTACCCGACGGGACAAGATGAAAATATAATCTGGTTCTAGATCTCGTTAAAGTACATATGTGTACCAAATTTCAAGTCAATATCTCAAACGGTCTCTGAGTAAACGTGCGCACAAAAAAAAGTTACAGACAGACAGACAGACCGACAGACAGACAGACAGAAATTTTTTTTTGAACAACAAAAATTTTTTTAAAAATTTTTGTCGTTACTATACTTTCACTGGATGTGGAAGTAATAGGAAAAAAATCTAATTTTATTTTATGACACAAAATTGAATTCTAAGTGTTACTTTATTTATTTAATTATGGTAACACGTATGGAATTTAAAAAATATCAAAAATACAATTACAAATTCATTAGGCCTGTTTTTGTAACATCGGAGAAATATGCCAATAGCACCGATTCCGAATAGCGCGATACCTGCTTCTCTTTTATTAATTATAAAAGTTTCATATGCGTTTTATACGTTTGACAATTAGAGTTTTGACATTAATTGACATATTAACTGTTTTCAATTATGTCCTTAGTTACCTAAACTAAAATCGTATATTAATAGAAAATCATTTATTAATGGGGGTTATTAATGAACGATTTTTTATATATTTATCAAAGCTACAAATACACGATGAACGGAAAAAGTAATAAATAAAATAGGTAGGTATAATTTATTAATTATTTGGAAACACGCGATAATAATTGTTTATGTAACTAAGCACTAAAGTTAAACATTTTATCACGATGTAGAATTTAGTTAAATAAACCACATAAATGATAAAAAGAAACTTTAGTGCCAAGGTGCATAACTAAGTTTTTCTTGAAATTGTGAAATTAAGGTTAATCAACTCTATTTAATGAATAATTTTAAGTGACATTAAGAAATGTCAATTATTTAAATTTCAAATCTCAATAATTTTTTGTAATGTAATTATGTCACAAGCAATGGACAATTTATGTTGACGTTTACCTGTCACCTCCTCCAACTACAAGAAATCGTACAATGTTTGATTACTTTAGTGACTATCTCTAACACTTCAATGACAATTTTGAGGTTTTTTCCGATTTCAAAAAAATCTATTTTTTGTACGATCGGGCTTATTTGTTTATTTACAATATCTGTTGCCAAGACGTCAGGTTATATTTACTGATTGCTAAGTCGGTAAGTAATTTCCTTACCGGTAAGTGAAATTAATATAATATATATTACCGATATTTCACAAAAATAAGTACAAAAGATAAGGTCATTTCTATGTATTAAAAAAAAAATAACATTATTTTCTGCACGATTGTTTTTAATTACACTTCAATTATAGTTATTAAGGTACCAAGGGTGTTATAAGGATAATAACGCACCGAGGTCGGCAGTGTACAATCCCGAGGGCCTCTGGCCCGAGGGAGTGTACGTCGACCGAGGGCGTCATTATCCTATAACACCCGTGGTGCCTTCAACGTTTAATGTCCTGCAAGTCTGTTATTTAATTCAAATTTTTTTTTTTGACATTTACGATTTATTATTTTGACATCTATTATGTTCAGAACGATTTGATTTAAAAGAGAGTAAAAATCAAAATTGTTTGTAAACGCCGCCGTTGCATAGCAACGCATTTTGTTTGTCAATAACGCTATCATAATTTGCTTGTTTTGGGTTGTATTATAATTTTATAATGCCCTAGGGCGTTATAGATATTCATAACGCCCTAGGGCGTTATTTTTCATTTAACGTATCTCAAAATAGGGTGGTTATTGTAAAATAACAGACTTGTAGGACATTAAAATAATTTAATTTCTAGTAAATAAACGAAATGTCAAAATACAAATATCTTATTTGACAAGTTGTACTTGCCACGAAATATAAACGTGACTTTTGACTTTTCGTTTATTTAGTAGAAATTAAATTATTTTAATTGAAGTGCAATTTAATACGATTGTACAAAAACAGTATAAGCATCGCGAACCTTATAATCTCCGGCGGTAAACGTCCGTTACCGTTCTGATGATACTTAATATACTATTATTTCCACACTACGGAATAATATATATCTACCATATATTAAGTAAGTAACTAGATTACTTGACAAAAATAAAGTCGGATCTTTCATATGAAGTTTTTTAAAATTAGCTTTTCCTGAATAATTACGCCCTTCTGTAAAGCGTGCATTAAAATAATGTTTGAAATATTTTTTTCAGACTCATTATAGTGCAAGCTTTTATCAATAGTTTTTACTCAATATGATATTTATGCAAAAGTCTTTTCATCCTCCGTGGCATCCCTTAAATGTATCAAATAAACCACCCTTTATGACTTTTCAACAGTTATTAACGGTTGAAACTTAGCTTATAACTTCATCAGAAAATTTTAAAACTTTTTGCTTCTTGCTTAAAAAAAAATAAAATACCCTGACATGCATAAAAAAACCGCTGCCCAAGGAATCACTACTTCCACATCCAGATTCTCTTTCCAAGTCACTCACAACGAAAAAACTTTGTATGTGGAAATAATTGTTTATGGAACTTTAATAATATAATATTTGAAATCCTCTATCCCAAAAACCCATAAAACGATACCCCACATCGGGGTTGGTAGTGGGGGGTGGATCAAGTAAAAAAATATTTTGAGGTTTCTGGTTCCTGTACATGCACTAAATCACATTTTTTTTTCATCCCCTTTAATTAGGAGTTGGGGGTGGTAATGGGGGTGGTTAATGCCAAAAATTTTTTTGAGACCTCAGCTTCTCTTATATATACTTAATACCAATTTCATGGACTCTTACCTGCTTGATTTACCCATTTACCCCAAATTTACCCCAATTTACCTCCCAACCCTTCGACGTAACAAGATGAAAATATAATCTAGTTCTAGATCTCGTTAAAGTTCATATGTGTTCCAAATTTCAAGTCAATATCTTAAACGGTTCCAGAGTAAACGTGCGCACAAAAAAAAGTTACAGACAGACAGACCGACAGACAGACAGAATTTTTTTTTCGCTCAAATTTAAAATCTCGACGTTTCATGACATTTTAAGCCTATTTGGACAATAAAAATTTTTAAAAATTTTTTTGTCGTTACTATACTTCCACTGGACGTGGAAGTAATAAGCCGTTTTCTTCCATATGTATTTAATACCCTTCTCTCAAAATTATTCAGATTAAAAGTAATGTAAACTAAATGAACGGAAATAACAAAGAAGGTGGGAAATATTTAACAAATATAAAGTAGAGGAGAGTTGGACTCGCCCCTTTAAAAGGGGGTAGCTTTCCAGGGAGGGTTAATTTTGGAAAAGTTAATACTAGAAACTTTCCTTAATTTTTGCCAAGGAATCTACTTAGAAATATCCTCAACATTTTAGTTAATACCCTGTATAGGTGTACTTAAAATCACAAATTAATTATATTTATAATTACGATTTTTGCTGCTGAACGCACGGAAAAGAAAGACAGTCTATATAATCTTAGTGAAGTAAAAAAGTAAAATGTATCAATAGATTTTTTGTTAAATAACAACAGTTTTTTTGTCATCTTATAGCAGATATAAATATTATTTAGTTACGAGTCCGGTTCTAAGCCAGCCATTAGATAAACACAATTAACATAAAATATTTAATTATCATAGCCAAAAATTATCATTGCCACAGCAAAAATATTGCAGATACAGACATATTAGTTGGCTGCATAATATTTACCAAGCAGATGTACAGTGTTGCCAAGACTTAGGGATTCGTATAATGCATCAAATAAAATAGGGCATTGCAAAATGCGTCAAATATATTCACTGTATATATCGCTTATACACCGACAACTGTAGCGCCATCTGAACATCAATTCGTTGAACTACATCGCGTATGTTTTGAGAGAAAGGAGGTGCAATTTGATGCCCGGGCGAAATTTTGCCAATTGGCGGGATTTGTTGAGAATAACATAGTCTAGGTTTTATACACGCTTATTTTTACGAAGCCCGAAGGCGGGCTTCGTATGTGTGTTGTGGGCTTCGAGTAAGCGGCAGAATATACTGTTTTGGGCTTCGTATTGAGGCTTCATATGTCTATATATATATATATATATATATATATATATATATATATATATATATATATATATATATATATATATATATATATATATATATATATATATATATATATATATATATATATATATATATATATATATATATATATATATTTTCAAGTAGCTTTTCTAAAAAAGCTAACGGGATAAACGGAAAAATGTATAGAACCTTTTTTGTAGGAAGTCGTATTCTGAACACGTTTACCTATGTTCGCTTAGCTTTAAAAACGCCTACTTTTCGAGATATATACGTCTAAATGAAGAAAAACACGAAAAACGTATATATATGTATATATCTCAAAAATCATTTCTTTTTTTTTCTGCGCATAAGCAAAATCTTGTTCTAAAAGTTGAATACTTACTTCCTATGCAGAGAAACTGCTGTTCAGAATTTTTCTCCGCTTTTTTCCTAATTTGAGTGGACTAG
Organism: Rutpela maculata; assembly: GCA_936432065.2. Classification (NCBI taxonomy): domain Eukaryota; kingdom Metazoa; phylum Arthropoda; class Insecta; order Coleoptera; family Cerambycidae; genus Rutpela; species Rutpela maculata. The sequence goes on along the minus strand of OW386286.2, from coordinate 69,222,864 downwards.
TACTAATTACAACAATTCATTACTTCACTAATATGACACTGAGTACTACAGTTCAATAATTCAGTGACTTGATCACCTATTTGCTTACTTGCCCTTGATCTTTCTGAACATACTATCTGAACTAAACTGTACTGTCTACCAGGCCCCCGTATGGGGGGGGTACTGAGTTTAGGGGCCCATAGTTGGGGCCTGCCAAAGATTTTGGCAATTTTTTTCAAATTTCTCCCTCCCCCCTCTCGCTCCTCCATTATTAAGCACGGGGGTCCGTTGGCTTTGGAAGGGCTCGTAGCGGGGGCTCGCCAGAGACTTTGGCAAATTATTTTTTTTTCAAATCCCCCCCCCCTCCGCTCATCAGTTATTAAGCACGGGGGGGCGTTGGCTTTGGAAGGGCCCGCCAGAGACTTTAACAAAAAAAATCTTTCCCGCTCATCAATTATTAGGCGAGGGTGCCCGCCAGTGAATTTAGTACCGGGGCACATGATTTGATGCGGGGGACCTGCTGTCTACCTCTATTCATACTCCGGAGTAATTGATTCTAAATCTTTCTACCACATTCTACAATGTTTCGGATATATGTCAGTAGCTTCTAGATGTCGACACCGCTCGCCATCTCTGAGACGATTGCCGAAATAACTAACCAACTTAATTTTCTATTACTTATCCATGGAACTTAGAAGGAATTCTTATAGGTGGGGTAGAAAACTACAACAATATTGTATTTCCGATATATTTCATAAAAAAGGTGGAATAGTGCGATTTCTCCGATTTCGCAATTCCGAATCGAAGCGCGACCACCACAATCGGAGTCGGCATAACAATATGATTTCAGATTTTGTATGTTCGCAAGTTGCATAGGCCACTTTTATTTTGCATATTTCAGCAATCTCGTTTTCTGGCTATATTCATATCTAGCCCTTTCGACTTTAAACTATTAATACAATACATTCCTGTACTAATTGAAACATTATTGATTTAAATCAATCCTGTAGCCCTATAAAAATCTCACTGCAACTAGATTTCCTAAAAATCCAGACAACGAAGTTCAAAAAAGGACGATTAGGGGACATAATTCGTGTAGTGGTCAATTTTCTTATTAGTTCAGTCAATGAATGGTTTCTAGAGGGAAATACTGAGATCACAATTTTTGACTAGAGGGCTGTGTTTGGACTATTTAGGAGGTAAACATACCAAAAGTCTCCGAAAGTAGGAGGTGGGGGGGATGCAGGGGGGCAAGAAGAAGGTCCTGGTTTTTGGTTTTTCGCTCATATCTCGAAAACGGTTAGCCCTAACCAAAATTAAAGCTGACTAAATTTTCTACAATAATGTTTCTATTATTTTTTTTCGTATCTGCTATGGTTCAGTAATGAATTGTATATCTTTTGACTGTATTCTAACTATATTATAAATTTATGATAAATTAAAAATAAATTTTAATAATCATCGTAGAAAAAAATTTCTTGTACAGATATCCGTTTCACAACAGACTGAACTGAAATATCGAATAAAAAATGTCTTCATGTCGTACATGGTGATAACCAGAGGCCTACAATTCTCACTTCATAATAATATTATTAAAAATACCATGTTTTATATTTTAGGATAACACTGATATATCATCTAATTTAAATAAAGTTGGTTTGCCTAACATACACCCGGTATATTGCGGTTTAGAAATCTTATACATCTTCTTATTTTTGTATGCTAGTAATATTTTACTCTGACATTAAAATAAAACGTATTTTACGTATGAGAGTTTGTAGGCTTCTGGTTATCACCATGTATTACAGATATGGCCCAATTTCAATAGGGATTATGGTAATATGCTGTTTTATATATGTTTCAAATTGAAATCAAATATTTTAAGTCAAACAGAAGTTATCGTTTTTACAAGAAACGGTATACACATAGATATATACGCGCACACACACACACAGACGCAAAGACATTTTTTATTCGATATTTCAGTTCAGTCTGCTGTGGAAGGGATATCTGTACAAGAATTTTTTTTTCTACGATGATTATTACAATTTGTTTTCAATTTATAACAAATTTATAATAAAGTTAGAATACAGTCAAAAGATATACAATTCATTACTGAACCATAACAGATATGAAAAAAATTAATAGAAACATTATTGTAGAAAATTAAGTCAGCTTTAATTTTGCATATAGCCACTTTTTGATTAGGGCTAACCGTTTTCGAGATATGAGCGAAAAACCAAAAACCGGGACCTTCTTCGTGCCCCCCTGTATCCCTCCCACCTCCTACGTTCGGGGACTTTTGGTATGTTTACCTCCTAAATAATTTAAACACAGCCCTCAAGTCAAAAATTGTGATCTCGGCATTTCCCTCTAGACCCCCTTATTGAACGTTCATTGACTGGGCTACATAGTTGTCGGGGCGAGTGTCCTGAATAACATACTAAAAGTCCTGACCGGTGGAGGGTGTGCGGGGGGGGGGGGTAGTTTAACGGTTCCCTTTCCACTTCTTTCTTGAATAACTCGAAAACTACGACCTCTAGCGAAAAAGTCCTTATACAAAATTAAACTAGATAAGACTTTCTACAATTAAGTTCCTATTCATTTTTTATGTAAGATCAATACTTTTCGAAATGGTGGTCGTGGAAAAATCGGGAATTTTTAAAAATCATGTTTTAATAACGGTATGAAATGAAAGTTCGACGTTAAATGAAAGCCGATTGGGGGAAATAATTCATGTAGTGGCCAATTTTTGTACAGTTGTCGGGGGCAGGGGGGGGTCATGAATAACATACTAAAAGTCCTGACTGGTGGGGGGGTGGTGGTAGTTTAAAGGTCCCCTTTTCACGTCTTTATTTATTTTCCGCTTCACTGCATAAAATGGAATGAAAAGATGTTTTTAGCGATCTACCAAGCGACTGCAGATGAGATATGCTGCGTTCCTAAAATCATCCACCAAGCCAAAACCTGATCTAGCCACACTGCCATGCGTAACAACGCTCTTCCAGAGTTTATTTGCAGGTATATTAACTGTTTTGTACAACATTTCTTGTTACTTACAGCAGTTCGCTTACTTACTTACAGATACATCAATGACTCAACAACCCCCTATCCCCGAACCGGTTGGGATGGAACCGAAGAGAAAATGGATCGCCAACCCCGATTACCACCAAAGAACCAGTAGCTCCTGAAGCGATCTTGAACTTCATCTTTTGCCGATGTTCTACTGGGTGTGGGCCACACTGTGGTTGCCAAAAAGCCGCCATTCCATGCTCAGTGGTGTGCGGCACTTGCCATGGTACGTGTACGAATGGTGCACCATTGGACGATCATTTGGAGGACGACGACGATGATGATGACTTTGCTGACTTAAAATGTTTAGATTTAAGATAATGTTCGTTTATTATTAATAATATAGTTTTCTGTTAGTTTTAAATTTATTTAGTATTAAAATTTCATCGAAAGCCCTCCCTAGCTGTCCGTGCCCCCCTCCCCCGATCCTTGGGGACAATGTTTTTCATCAAGATTAAAGCCTAAGGAACAATTTAAGACATGTCCTAAAAAACTGGCTGTACTTTCAAAATGGCGGCCATTTGTTAAAAAAACTGTTGCCAATGTTGTTTTTGTCATTTAACACAAAAACTGAAAAAGATGGAAAAAACTTTTTTGACAAAAAACAACGTACATAAAATTTTCTACAAGTTTGTTCCTATACAATATTTTTATAGGAGTCACCATTTTCCAGATAAATGAGTCCAAACTTAAGAAAACATGGAAATTCATATATTGGTAAATCACTTAGAGGAAATAACTGTGACAATTATTGTAAGACGTATAATATAACTTTATATTATTAACATAACAAAAAATAAAATAAACTGAAAATAATTAATAATAATAACAATAATATTATAATTTGCGGGCATTTATCTCGAAAACGGTAACAATGGGTTATGAACAGATTAGGGTTAAAAGTGTTGATAGTGACATCTTTTGGATTCTGCTGGCTCATTCCAATACAATTAAATGTAAATTACTCTTTGATACCGGATTTGGCAATAAAAGAAGTCTTATTAACATATCCGCATTAGCAGAAGAGTATGGACCTCAAAAATGTTCGGCGTTACTGGGCCTTCATTCATTTACTAATTGCCATTAGACAGAAATGTGGTGACAAAGACTTGTTTTTATCAATTGACACTAAAGTTGATTTTTCTTCGATTCCACCATCAAAAGCTTGCCTTATCCAGCATATTAAAAGGAGCGTTTACCAAACGCGTATTTGGCGATTATCCGACGAAGTTATTCACAATATTCCAAAGCCTTGGAATGATTATGGATAGCAAGAAAATGGAGAACCTCTTTGGTGTTCAGCAGATAAAATACTGCCTCAATCGCTTTTTATACTCTTCGCAAAAACGAAGAGTATTGTATTTGATCGGCACATTTCTAAATCAGTAAATATCGCTCGTAGAGAAAAAATTTTTATATCGTTATGCTAGTGAACGAATTCTGAACAACTTTCAAAATGTCCGTCTGTCCGTCCGTCACGTTTCTTGTAAGCACGATAACTCAAGAAAGAAAAATCCGATTGTATTGAAATTTGGACAGTAAGTTAGCGTTAGCTATTGTTTTTTAACAAAATAGATTGGTAAATAAAAAAGTTATTAGTAATTTAAAATTTAAAAAAATATTTTTTACATTTTTTTATGGTTTGTAATACATAGAAATCTTGCGAAATGTTATTTCCTATCACTATTTTTTTTTATACATTTTACTAACGTGTGTTTCCTAATAATCACAATAAATTTACCAATAGTATATATTACACCCATTAACAATTTTAGTAATAAGATATGGCGGTGTAGCGGCAAGAGATTCGTCTCGCACAAAAGATAAGGTATCATACCATAAAACTCCTAAAATACTACAAACTGTGGAAGGTTACAATCAACCATTCGAAATCGGAAATTGTGACCTTCCACAGAAAATTTACTAATACCAAAACTATAACAAATCTCAAACTAGACAACCACGACATCACCGAACGAAAAACAGTTAACCTACTAGGAGTCACACTCGACACAAGACTATCATTTGCACCTCATGTAACTGAAGTTATCAATAAAGCCTATGTAGCACTTAGCACATTATATCCGCTGGTTAATAGACGCAGCAAATTATCCATTGATAACAAAATTTGCTTGCGTCTGCGTCAATTTCAGGTCACCAAACTTTTGTTCGTGTGCTGCTTCCAAGACCTGCTGTCGTAGTTTAGAGGGTATGTTATGGCTGGAATGACTTATATTGGCTTACTGAGGTATCCCAACGGTCATGAAATACCCCTTGCTTCAATTTAAGGGTAACTTCGTCTCGTTCAGAGCAACTTTTTATAGTAGGTAGTGAAATGGCATTTGGTCTTGAATAACTCACTATTTGGTTGACAGCACCGTCATCGAAGAATTTAGTCATGTTTGTAGGATATGGTAGCTTGGACAGGGGGTCGGCTATGTTAGATTTACCTGGACGGTAGACTACCTTATAACTGTAGGACTGCAGTCTTAAAACCCATCTTTCAATGCGTGCACATGTTTTGGATTTTGGTCCAAATATGGTTTCCAATGTTTTGTGATCCGTCACAAGCTCAAATTCGTTTTTCCATACCGGTACATTTTAAAGTGTTCGACTGCCCAGACTAACGTCAATGCTTACTTTTCCGTCTGGCAATATCTTTTTTCGCAGTCTGTGAGGCTCTTGTTTCCATATGCTATTATTCTTGGACCCGACGCATCAAATTGAATCAGGACAGATCCTAATGTTACGGGACTCGCATCAGCAATTACTTGAGTTCTGTCAGCTGGATTGTAATACCCCAGCGTTTTGATTGCCGATAATAAATCCTTAAATTTTTTAAATGAGGTTTGTTGTTCAACCTACTAGAATTTTTCTGTTTGCCTGCTTTGCTAGTTTCATCAGTAATTGTTTCCTGAAAGACTCCGTATGGGTGGCTAAGTTTCGGATCCATTTTCCAATGTAATTTACCAAACCCAGAAAGCTTTGAATTTCTACCAGAACATTTTTGAATTTAGGGAATGCTGTCATTGTGGAGTTGACCGAGGAGAGGCCGATTTTCAAAACTTCCAACGCGATAGCAGTCTTTTTACCCAGGAGGTCCCTGTTGCCATTTTTTATCACGTAGAACGTCGCTGTCATTGTTTTCTCACCAACGGTTATTTTGCATTCAAATCACCCTAAAACAGTTAACGGCTCCTTGCTGCCATATGCCGAAAACAATTTATCCGGGTTCTTGTCTTGATTGAAGACTTGGATCTTTTGGAGTTTTAGGTCTCCCCAGGTTTTATCACTTATTAGGTTACTCTTGCTACCTGAATCAATGAGCATGTCTATCTCAACTCCCCCTAGATTGCAGGTTACTGTTTCATCGTCATCGATGTGGAAGACATAGTTTGTTTCTTCTTCATCTGTGTCTTCTTGTATGGAATGCACGTTCGTCCCTTTCTTCTTCTTAAATTTTCTCGGTGGCTCTGCATATTGTTGATCATTTCTCACACGTTTCCTTCTTTCTGCATGTGTCTTACATTGAACCTTGAAGTGTCCTTTAAATACACATGTATGGCATTCCTGATTTTTCACTTGACGAAGAATCTCCGTGACTGCCGCACCGACCACAAGCCTTCGGTGGATAGCGAGTCGTAGTTGCTTTTCGTTGTATTTGGTTGACTTCCTGGGAAGGTCTTTGATTACCATGAAATTCTCAAAGTTGTCTCGAGCCAATCTGACAATTCTGACTTCGGATTCGGTTTCAGCGGGTCCAAGTACATACGGATACTCTGGTCTAGTCCGCCGGACAGACTACTTTTTTTTTTGTGGGGCTGTGTTATTGTTCACTTGATTTAACATTTTCTCTGGACCCATTGGCCCTCGTGCCCGATTCGAACAATTCCCGTGTTGCTTTCTCACTTAGTTTTGGACCTAAGTCCTTTGTTTATGACTTGAGTCCATTGTTTTGGACCTGAGTAACTTGTTTCGGACCTGAGTCCCTTGTTTTGGACCTGCGTCCCGTTTTGCGGCGTGCGTTTGATGCATCTTATGAAATTCAGTGTTTGTACCAATTGTTGTGGGCTCCTTTAATACTAATAACGCCAGCACCAACAATTTATTGGTGCTAATAATACCAAAATATTCCACACCAACGTGATCTACCAGGACATGCGGAAAATTTAACAGTAGGTTGTCCCCACCGAAAGGAGTAAAAGAAATGAAAATTTTTTAAAAAATGACCAAAAAAATTACCTTATTTTTTTTGTAGGAATGCGCCGCCAATGACTTCAACTAATCTAACGTAACGTGGTACAACCATATCACTTTATCAGACTTGGGATTGACACTACTGACAGCAAAGCTGGATAATAAGATAGAAGTGACTTTTTGGTTTTAATCAAATCACACTACAAAAATACCGAAATAAATCGAAATAAATCGAAGACATTGATCTCATGCTCAAATGACAAGCAGATATACGAGATATTTCGTTAAACCAGTCAATGACACGGTCGTGTAACTATTGTTCGACCGGAAGCAAAAAACGCGGCTCTCTAGGGGTCTACACACGATCCAGCGGCACGGAGCCAGCCTTGTCGGCATGCTTTGAACTCATTCGTAAAAGTGAATTAGTCCGCTGGAATTCCAATTATCTTCAAAGCGTACCAACAATGTTGACTACCTGCCACTGGATCGTGTGTAGACCTCTTTTTTTGATCTCGCCGGCCGGCTTCACTTTTTATGCCAATTAAGGAAATGTAAACAACTCGAATACGTTCTTTCACCAGTAAGTTCGTCGACCTCTTCAGAATTAAGTCAGGACTTACACAACATCAGTAGTGTATCTTCGCAAATCGACTAATAATTTAATATACTAAATTACCTCAGAATCCTCTAAAATTTTGCAGGGGCTTTCCCACATTGAAGACTAGCACACCATTTTATTTTCCGCATTTCTTGGTAGATCACATTGTATAAGGTCATATTCAGACCTATTCTTACATATGTCTGCGCATCTTGGAATATAATTTCAGATGCGCAGTGCTTACGTCTGCAAAGGACGCAAAATAAATTGCTGCGTCTATTAACTAATTCACCTAGGTACATAACCATTGCGGAACTGCATAGGCTAACAAGGGTGCAAATGATAAGAGAATACATTGACGAAACTGCCCAACAATTCTTTATGTACAAAATATCCAACTCCCAACTTACACAAAAATAACAAACATAAGACGAAGACACAACGTACAGCACACACATAAATACATTTACGAAAGACTTCCAATTTACGATACCCCACTGGCTGACTGACGTAATCCCAACCCTTAAATCTCACCATCCATATAAAAACCACATCCCCTAAAACCCAACATACCTAAAACCTTTCCTTACCCCCCTTGATCCCTCGTTGAATTCTATAATCCATCTAATAATTTGCTTCACACGAAGTAAATAATTATTATTTTTTTTAACTATTGACAGCGGAAACAGTGTTTTTTTCTTTCTTTTCCCTGTGTCAATAAAAATATTACTCTAATTTCTATAGAAAATAAATACCCAAATCCAATCTTGAAATCGAAAGATATATCTCATTAGCTTACGGTTTAACTTGACAGAGACCGCTTAATACATATTTAAAATACAGAGTCAAAAAGTCGTTAGCCAGAACAGCCGGCCGTTACGTCACTCGTGCGCTCAGACACGTACTTGTTACGTATCGTTAATTATATTGATTATAAAATGAACATAAATGAAATGATAAAAAAATTACCTGTAAACCACATTTAAACAAAATAAAAACAATGTAAATTGGCAATTGGCAATCCAAGGGTCCTGGGTTCGATCCTTCAATGGTGATTTTTTTTTCATATATTTTTTTTTCACAAAGTTGGTATCACAAAATTTAGAAGGTCCAAAAACTAACACTATTTACAAGAAAAATGCGAAGAGTATCCTATAGAATGTGTAACAATTATATAAAAAGCTCAGTAAATCGGCGAAGAGTATAATGCTTCCACTAGTTTAGTTTTTGTGTTTAATGACAAGAACAATATTTGCAATTTTTTTTTAACAGACGCCATTTTGAAAGTACAGTCAGTCTTTTTCTTTTAGGACATGTCTTAAATTGTTCCTTAGGCTTTAATCTTTATGAAAAACATTGTCCCCAAGGATCGGGGGGGTGCACGCACAGTTAGGGTGGGCTCTCGTAGTATTACGTTTTAAGTATATTGAATTTTATATTTTATTTTAAGAGCTAAATCATTTATCTGGAAAATTGTAACTCCTATCCAAATATTGTATAGGAACAAAATTTTGTGAACTTTTTTTTGTGCAGAAAGTTTTTTTCCATCTTTTTTAGTTTTTGTGTTAAATGGCAAAAACAATATTTGCAATTTTTTTTTAAACGGACGCCATTTTGAATGTACAGCTAGATTTTTTTTTAGGACATGTCTTAAATTGTTCCTTAGGCTTTAATTTTTATGAAAAACAAAGTCCCCAAAGATCGGGGGGGGATGCACGGTCAGTTAGGGTGGGCTCCCGTAGTATAAAATAATAGCATAATTATCAGTTGGTTTATTATTAATTAAGATCTGCATTTATTTGTTTTTTGTTCAAATCGAAATATTCTTTTACAAAGATGTAGCTATAGACTCAGTAGGGGAAAGTAACAAGGAACTGTTACCTATTCTATTATCTAATATCAATTTTAATTCGATATAAAACTTACTAATTAAATAACAAAACGTATTTTTGATTTACAGATAATTTTGAATTTATATTATCAAAACCGCAGCTCCATGTAAATATATTAAGCATAATAGCTACATTAGCTTGAATATATTTGTTGGCATCTAATATTTAACGCAATTGATACATTATATTATATATAGTACAGTAACTTCGGAATAATGTCATATTGATATTGAACGGATTTCGTTCATTTCTGACAGTATAATAGTAAATGCTTCACAGAAAAGTTTCTATATTGTGCGGGGGCTTGATAATTTTTAAGTGGTGGATGCCACCCCCTCTCAGGTGGTGGCACTTAAAAATTATATATATTTGTATGAGCTGAAATAGAATCAGATTTTAAGAAGAAAAGGTTCTATGCAATGTTTCACATAAATTGATAGTTTTTAAGTTATAACGACTTCATAATTGCGATTTTAGCTTAAAAAAGATGTATTTCCAAACGACTTTCATCAAGTATCTCGAAAAGTATTACTTTATCGAAAAAATGTTACAAACCAATTACAGAAAGTACAAACTGGGAATTAATTATATTTTTTGTTTATTGATGTAGGATTAATAATTTCGGAGATATTTAAGTTTATTTTTGGTGTCCAAGTGTTTCGAAATTACCTTTAAAGTTTAAAATTCATTTTTTTCTAAAGCAAGTGCTTTAAATCAGCAAAAAAGCACTAGGTAATGCTACATCTTAACGAAAAACTGTATTTGAGATATTTTTTTTAAATTACTGGCTAATTAGAGTAACAAAATGGCGACCTTTTGATATAAAAAAATATAAATACGCACATTTCTCCGTCATAACTTCTTTATTTCTTATGCTACAGGAACGAGTAAAAAATAATTTGAAAACGCAAATAATTATCTTTCATTTCATTTCTTAGCATGCGTGACGTAGGTGTCACAATTTCTGAGATATTTAACATTTAAAGTGCATTTTTCGTCTTATAAACGTTCGGACGCCATTTGTAAACTTTCATATCTCCGAAATTATTAAATCTATGTAAATAAATAAACAAGCGAAATTCATTACCAGTTTATGAGCTTTATTTTTGGTCTCTCAGTAAAACTAATATTTATTGAGATATTTGGAAAAGGAAAAAAAATTACGTTTTATCGAAAATACCTTTATAGTTAAACTGTATTTTTTTCTAAAGCAAGTGCTGTATACAAACCAAAAAATTTGAACATCTACGTCATGCTATATATTAATGAGAAACAGTGTTTGAAATTCCTTTTTTTAATTACTGGCTAATTACAATAACAAAATGGCGACGTTTTATATTAAAAAATGTGTAGACGCATATTGTTTCGGTCATAACTTCTTTGTTTTTTATGCTACAGAAACAAAAAAAAAACAGTTGAAAGCTTAATTAATAACCTATTATTCTACCTATTAGCATTCTGGACCTAGGTGTCACGGTTTCTGAGATATTTAACTCTCACTCTAAATTATCTTATGAACTCTTGGATGCCAAATGTAAACTTAAATATCTCCGAAATTATTAATCCTACATCAATAAAAAAATATATAATTAATTCCCAGTTTGCACTTTCTGTAATTGGTCTGTAACATTTTTTCGAAATACTTGTCGAAAGCCGTTTGGAAATACATTTTTTTAAGCTAAAATCGCAATTTTGAAGTCGTTATAACTTAAAAACTATCAATTTATATGAAAAATTGTATAGAACCTTTTCTTCTTAAAATTTGATTCTACTTCAGCTCCAATAAATATATATATTTTTTAAGTGCCACCCCCTGAGAGGAGGTGACATCCACCCCCTATAAATTAGCAAGCCCCCGCACAATATAGAAACTTTTCTGTGAAGCATTTACTATTATACTGCCAAAAATTAACGAAATCCGTTCAATATGACATTATTCCGAAGTTTTGTATATTTTTTACTTCTAGGTACTGTACTATTAAGGTTAATGATTATAATAAATGACATTAATCAGTTGGAAGTTAAGTTAATTATTATTACCTTATTAACATGAGAGTGACAAGTATTGTGTAAATCACTTTTAGCACCACTAAAGAAAGAACGCTAAGTTAAATTTTACATCTGATAAGATAAGAAATAAACATAATAGTAATTATATTGTACATTAATATTGCACAAAGACTTGAGGTTTATTAATGGCAACATAATTGAATGATAAAATGTTACGTTTTAATTCAATATTACGTAGTACATGCTATTTTCTTAATATGAGTATGAGTATTGAGCATAGTTTAAAATACTCTAGAGCAAATTACATAAATGTTGTTCTCAACGTATGTATTTTTGATTATTATATTAACATCAATTTGAATTACATTAATTTGCTAGCGGCTTTAAACAATACATTTACGAAAGTAAACGGAAAATGAACAGTATAATAAAATTTGTTGACATTACCAGTGAAATTAATCATTCTGGACGAGAGAACATGGAACTCACCGTAGCAAATTAGGATTCTGGATCAATGGGAAGCTGGCATAGCTTATCGGAGTTGATCGGCGTTAACACTATGAATAAAACACTTGTCACTAATTAGAAATGGGTCGTTATCAGGAAGACGGCGGCTTTCGGCAGCGTCCTGACGGTCGAGCAGTCTAAGGGAGTCTAGACGTCAGGCGTCTATCGACACACCCGCATGCGCGCAACAAGTACCTACTCACGGATCCACGAGAATTATTAAAACTACCCTTTCCCTGTACCGTACCCCTCATTCATTTTTAAGTTGCGTGCAATACTACAAACAATAGATTCGTAATTTGTTAATGTAATAGTCTTGTTGATCTCGAAATGAGTTTATTACTCAGTCGCGTGGAAGGATGAAATTTTCTTTGGTGTGATAAGAATTAATTGAGATAGTAATTCAATAACACGTGCTCGAATGTATTTATTTACTTCTGTCAGTTTGTCTAGTGAAATAGCAAAGTTCTTCATTATTTTTTATTGCTTCAGACTTTTGCGTGTTATAGACCAGGAGCTAATAAGAAATTTGTTTGAGTCATTTCATTAACTTTGTAAAGCTGTTTTTCGTAGTATACCGGGTGGCCACGAGTCAATATACGCCCCCAATATTTTGGTTGTTTTTTAATTTAATAATTTCGTTTTTGGTACACATTTATCTCTTACATAGAATTACTATATTTTTTTGATGATTTCTAATTAAGGGTAAAATTCTAAATGCAGCAGTTACTTTCCGATTTAAAAAATTTCAAAAAATCAGTGAGATACGAACAATTTTTAATTTTTTCAAAATAACCGCGTTAGATGAACGAAAGTTACTAAGTAGGCTATGGAAATTATTATTAGTAAGGTTGTATACCTGTCTATAAAGAACAAAATAGTTATTTGAATTACTGATAGGTACGACTATTTTTCTCAAAAGACAATATAATTTTCATTTTCATTTCCGTAGGGTTCGATGGAAAATTTCTTAATGCGACCGTGCTACTTTCTTGTATTAATCAGAAATAATAATTCATAAACTTTAAAAATGTTTGCCATTAATCATTCCTTAACGATATCCTTCGTAATAATACAAGTATTTTTAAATGGTAAGCGCCAACAGATCATTTTAATAAGGTATACTTCTGTGCAATAAAATCCCATACACTTGAAAAATCAAGTAATCCAGTTTTCACTAATATATTAAGTGGTATGAATCAGTCTTTTTGGAATTTAGATTTTTTTATTATCAGATATAGGTTATAAAAAACTGACAGGAGACGGTAATGTAATTGAATAATGTTAATACAAAAGAAAAACATACGTATTTTTGTTTTTTTTTTACTTTTTTACCCCATTCGATGGGAATGATTTCGATTTATAACAAATGTAAAAATTCACGTTGAAAAATTCACAGATACGGCTGCACAAAACTGCGTTTGTATTTATTGTGTAAATAATGTAACCTAATATTTTGTACATATGTCGCCGTCATTACAAGACAAAAACTTTTTCATCGGTAAACATAATATTGTTCCAAAAATCCCCCTGGCGATAGACACAATTTAAACAATAATGCGGGCTTACATAAACACACACAAACACTTGCTTCTGTTCTTCTGTTAATATGGTCTTCTTGGCACTAGTATAGTTTTTGCTTCCGATTTTCCTATCCATTGGCTAGCTGTTGTCCTCGATGCTGGAAAACTTGTCATTAACACAGCGTCTCCTGCTGTTTGAAACGGATTTTTCCTCAAATAGCCAAGGAGTGCTTCATCTTGAACGAGATTTGAACTTCTAGATCGGCCTGAACCGTCTTTTCTCTTTACTCTACCTTCTTCTTCCCACTTTTCTTCACACTCAAAACAGTACTTTTATTCAATTGATAATGGTTAGCAACTGCTCTGACAGACCATCTCTCTTCAATTTTAAAAAGAATTAAAATTTTTTCATGTTTAATTAATTTTGGCATTGCGAAAATATCACACTGACACTGACAAATAAATAAAGAATGATATAATATAGCGAAAAATAGGTGTACGGGATTTTATTGCACAGAAGTGTACCTACCTACATTTAAATCCAAAATTGCAAATAGCCATGAAAATGACAGATATTCGCAGCATCTGAATTATTCTTGACATTACTCATTGATTATCTAAAGTAAGTGTATTGAATTTGTTATAAACAAGTAAATCAGGTAATATGAAATGAGAAATATTCAAAAGATGAGAAAGTTGACATGTTGATTACTTATGGAGAGACTCAACGTAGTGCAACCAGAGCACAAACTCTGCACAGACAGAGATATCCAGAAAGAAGACAAATACTACGGGAGCCCACCCTAACTGTCCGTGAACCTCCCCCCCCCCCCCGATCCTTGGAGACAATGTTTTTCATAAAGATTAAAGCCTAAAGAACAATTTAAGACATGTCCTAAAAAAAATTGGCTGTACTTTCAAAATGGTATCCGTTTAAAAAAAAATTTGCAAATACCCAGTAAGCATTAATGTAACTTTACCTCTCTGAGAAGTAAAATTAAGAGAACGTTTGTATATAAAATATTTATGTAAAATATACATAAATGATACGTAAGGAATAAGTTCTATTTTAACATAATTCGTAAATGTATATTTTACATAATTTTACGTATCTTGTATATAAGTTAATACCTAAAATTTTATGTAAAATATGTTACATAACATATACTTAAAATAATATCATATTTAAGTCAACATATTAACTTAATTACTTATACACAAGTTTACATATTTTTTACATAATTTTACGTATAAATGTTTACCTACTTCATTTAGTTCATTTTACCACATGAACGCGTCACCCACCATGTCGTCAGTTTGCTTGTTTTGATGTAAAATCTAACGTTTGTGTTTTTTGTGAAAATAACTTGGATGCAGAACTGTGAACTGTAAAGCGTTGTGACTTTTTTAAATATTATTTTATTTGGACGTTTTATTAGCGTAGAGGTTAGGTGCAAACATAAACATGCCCGAAAAACGGTGTCTTGTTTTTGGTGTACCTACATGAGTTGGACGTGCACCATTTTCCAGTGAATGACCCAAGAAGTAAGTTTGTATGGTACGGGTTTTATAAAGATATTTAAATGAAATGTAATCTTTTTGTTAGGTTATGTTAATTATTTCACGTGCAATCATTATTCTCGACAGACAAATACATCATTACATGGATCTTGTAACACAAAAGCTGTATGTTGGTGCTGTTCCCACATTATTAAGTTCAACTGAATCCAGCGTAAGAAGTTGCAATTCAAGAAAACCTAGATCTTAATAGTGACCAAAAGCTTTTGCAAAGTACTATGCATAGGTACGGTTATTGTTTACCGACTTCTTATAGCATCTACTTTGTTTTCGTTATTTTATTTGTATTTTACATACATTGCAAGGTTTTGTATGTGTAAAGTAGGCTAATATTTTCTTGCAATTTTTTTGTGTCCAAAATTGGCTTTTCAGCGCGTCAAAATCTTCAGAAAGTTAGATCAGAACCTTACAACAAAACCTTTTTTTGCACTTTTTAGAGGACAAAAGGGTAAAAGGGACAAAAGGGTAAAAGGGACAAAAGGGTAACCAAAAACTGATAGATTTTTTTTTAATATCAGAATCGGTTTCAGCATGTTAAAAAACAGGATTAGCCCTTTTTTTTGTTGACCTGTGATTAATGATGAAGATATTGCTTGTATCGCCATTAAAAAAATTAAGTTGATCACTATCACGAAGAAAACTAGAATTGTCTGAACCTTTTTGGTTAATTTTGTTGCAGTAAATTAAGAAAATTAAGATTTGCCATTATTAAAAAATATGCTTCTGGTAGAGGTAAATCATCTTGGCAAAGGACTCCGCACATTTTCTTTCATATAAAATGGCTCTCGGTGAATGTAATAATATAATATAATTTAATATTTATAAAAAAGCTTAAGAAACAGTAACAAGTTCGAAAATTGAATCGTTGATTGTTTACTTTTCAGTGGCGTTAATTAACAATTTGTTTATATGACTGTTAAACAAACCGTACTTTTGTCATGGGATTCTCACAAGATTGATGTACTCGTCTACAGCTTATGCACGAAAAAAAGTACTGCTTTATACACTTGTTGCATAAATAAGTATTTTAAAATTATTTAAAACCATTTTTTGGCAGTTATTTAACAAAATACATTTTTTTCACGCTTCACGGCTCCCAATTGGCGTAGTTTTTTAATTGTTTTTTTTTGTGATCTTTTGAAGCATTCTAATTATTTTTAATTGTGTTTAATTTTGGGTAAAAAAATTCTTTATAAAAAATTTAATATGATTTTAAATAGTTTGAAAAAATTGTGTTAACACCACTGAAGAGTAGGAAAAATCTACATTCTAAAAAAAATTGTTCTATGACTTGATGGACTTAAACAGTCAACGGTTCAATTTTCGACTTTCTTATTGTTTTTTGGCGTTGTTTAAACATTTCCACTTGAAATTTGGTGTGATGATTTAATGGGCTTATTTAGCATATTTTTTTATTACATTTTGCAAAAAATCTCTTAATTTTAAAGTGAAATTCAAAAAAACAGAATATTCTAAGATCTTTAGAAGCTTTAAAATTAATCAAGAATATCTAGACGCTGTGTGAAGTCATTCACTCCTAGTTGCATTTTCATTCCCCTTTTTTCGGCACTTATATATACTGCATACTTTTTGTTAAAATACTCCAATAGTCCCCAAATCACCATCTCTGGCAGATTAGACAAATCTGATTTTAAATAACTGGGTTTTAACAGTGTAAACTCAACTTCGAGACAGACTTTCGGATTGAATGACAGCACTTTGAGCACATCGGTTCATGTTTAAAGCAGTATACTTCTGAAGCTACTTATCGGATTGACCTCAAATTTTCAGTGTTATAATTATTCAACGATTACTTTGCATAAACATAATAAAAAGTGAATTATGACTAAGTGTCCCCATTCCATTGGAAGCATGTTTTTCTAAAGTTTTGTTAAAATATATACATTATTAATTAAGCTATCATAACTTAACAAATTGATCAAAATAGTTTGCATAGGTCTAGTTTTCTTCACAATTTGGTAAAGAATAATCAGTTTTTCTTTATTGAGATACAGACTATATAACCAGATTTTCTACACTATGTACAGTGTGTCCCTGGATTGTGTTTGCGATAGGTGTAATATACCAAAAAAAAATTAGTACGGCTTTCATTTTCTACAGTCTCGGTCTGCTTGACGTAAAATATATTTTTACCAAATTTCAGTTAACACGTTCGCTGTTGATGGGATTTTGGTTAGTATTGCCAGATGCTGAGTAGGTTTTTGATAATGGAATATACATAGAATCAGATCGCCATATGGTGACACCAACATTGCGCAATATACTACTGCGTCGCCATATGGCGACATCAGCAGTGAACGTATTAAAATGGGATCTAACTTGCTGAGTTAATCTAAGTAGAAAATAAAAGAAAATAAACCATTGCAGGTAAACTGGTCTTCCTGTTAATTTCACGGAAAAATTCTATTTGGATAAAAATATTTGGCATTGAAAGTTAGAGCCATATGCCAACTTCCATTGCATTTGAACAAAAAAAAAAGAAACTACTTAAACTAAATAGCTTTTTATTTTTTAACACAATTAACAATTTCAACGAATTCAACTAAAAACCTATTCAAATAAATTACTACATTCTTCTAATTCTTAGTAACTTCTTCTAATTTATTCAAGGTATCCTTCTTATTATTATTATTATTATTATTATTTGGTCAAATACAATGAAAGTTGGCATATAGCTCTAACTTTCAGTGCAAAATATATTATCCAAATAGAATTTTTCCATAAAATTAACAGAAAGACCAATTTACCTACAATAATTTATTTTCTTTTATTTTCTTCTTAGAATTAACTCCATGAGTTAGATCCCATTTTAACTGAAATTTGGTAGAAATCCATTTTATGTCAAACAGACTGAGACTGCAGAAAATGAAAGCTGTACAAATGTTTTTTTTTTTGGTATATTACACCTATCGCCAGTAAAATCCGGGGACACACTGTATGAAATGGACTAATATTTGAATTTTTTTCACAGGTTGTGTAACTGATGTTCAAGTAGCAAATGTCAGAGTGACGAAGGATGACCAAAGAACGGGTAAAACAGAAACGACCCAAGAAATGCTTAACACTTATTGTAGATACTTAGTTAACTTGAATATAGATTAGTTACACAAAAGGCACTAGTATTAATGGGATCCCTCTCCTAAATCAACAGTTAATAAAATATATTAAATGAAATTTGAGCTCTACATGGAATGCAAGGTGAGGTAGATAGGTGGGTATAAATTATTGGAGAAGGAAAAATATCATATAGCTGCTTTCTAAAGTACATATAGATGACAACGTCGAGGACAACGCCTAATGTCTGGTTTACCTACTGGGATATGCAGAGACTAAGATGGAATTGAAGGTCTTTACTTTGTTGATACTAATTAACTTAGTTTAAACTGTCATTCAATTCAATTGTATTGACTCAGGAAATATTAGAGAATCTTTACTAAGCTAATATATGTTGACAAATCAGACAACCATATCTTGCATTATACACTTTTTATCTCTTTTTGATGTAGCATGTATTTATTTTATATACCTACCATAATGTTCGAAATAGCACCCTTTAGTACTTTTTGAATATTGATACTAGAAAACTGGATTGTTGGAGTTACATATGTGAATATAAATTCCTCATAAATTGTCCAGAAAAATTGATCTTTAGGAAATAACCGGAGGAGACATCAACTTTTATTTTTAAGTAGAATACCTCTGAACATTTTTGG
Organism: Rutpela maculata; assembly: GCA_936432065.2. NCBI lineage: Eukaryota > Metazoa > Arthropoda > Insecta > Coleoptera > Cerambycidae > Rutpela > Rutpela maculata. The sequence continues at coordinate 69,203,774 of OW386286.2, read as the reverse complement.
AAAGTTAGATAGTTTTATATTTTAAATATAACCATTTTTTATAAAAAAAAATTGTTATTGAAAATATAGAACTACTCGGCTCTCTAAATAAGGTGACATACTTAAAAATAAAACTTGGTGTCAACTTCGGTAATTTTCTATAGAAATATTTTTTTTCTGCATAATTTATAAGGAACTTATATTCATATATATATATATACATATATATATATATATATATCTAAATTCAAAAATCCAATTGTGTAGTATCAATATTTAAAAAGTGCTGGGATATGCTATTTTGAACATACGGTAGGTAGATAAAATAAATACATGCTACATCATAAAAAGATAAAATTAGTTACGTATGCTTTATATAGCATAAGGTCATTATTAAGTGGCTGAATATACATATACGCTACGTCATAAGGAGATAAAAAAATATACATATCAATTACATACATATTTTACGTACCGTGAGGTCACAGTGCTACCTCTTTACTATATAAAAATCATATGCACATGTTGCTGACATTTCGCAGAGTATGCATATATAATTATGCGTCACATTTTACATAGCACGTTACCTCTGCGAAACTTAGTTTACGTAGCATTTACGTATGTGCTATATATTTATGTTTGCTGGGTATTGTTTTTGTCATTTAACACAAAGACTAAAAAATATGGAGAAAAACTTTCTGCACAAAAAACAAAGTGCATACAATTTTCTACAATTTCGTTCCTATATAATATTTGGATAGGCGTTACTATTTTTTCAGATACCCCCCCCCCCCCGATCCTTGGGGGCAATGTTTTTCATAAAGATTAAATCCTAAGGAACAATTCAAGACATGTCCTAAAAAAAATTGGCTATACTTTCAAAATGGCGTCCGTTTAAAAAAAATTGCAAATATATTGTTTTTGACATTTAACACAAAAAATAAAAAAGCGATTGAGGCAGTCTGCTGAACACCAAAGAGGTTCTCCATTTTCTTGCCATCCATAATCATTCCAAGGCTTTGGAATATTGTGAATAACTTCGTCGGATATGCTCGACAAAGCAAGCCCTTGATGGCGGAATGGAAGAAAAATCAACTTTAGTGTCGATTGATAAAGACAAATCTTTGTCACCACATTTCTGTCTAATGGCAATTAGTAACACTGGATGTGGAAGTAAAAATGAAGGCCCAGTAATGCTGAGCATTTTTCCATACTCTTCTGCTAATGCGGATATGTTAATAAACCTTTCATTGCCAAATCCGGTATCAAAGAGTAATTTACATTTAATTTTATTGGAATGAGCCAGCAGAATCCAAAAGATGTCATTATCAACACTAATCTGTTCATAACCGTTTTCGAGATAAATGTCTGCAAATTATAATATTATTATTATTAATTTTTTTCAGTTTATTTTATTACTTCCACATCCAATGGAAGTATAGTAACGACAAAAAATTTTTGTTATTCAAATAGGCTTAAAATGTCATGAAACGTCGAGATTTTAAGTTTGAGCGAAAAAAAATTTTCTGTCTGTCTGTCTGTCTGTAACTTTTTTGTGCTCACGTTTACTCTGGAACCGTTTGAGATATTGACTTGAAATTTGGTACACATATGTACTTTAATGAGATCTAGAACTAGATTATATTTTCATATTGTTCCGTCGAAGGGTTGGGGGGTAAATTGGGGTAAATTTGGGGTAAATAGCTGTATCAAGCAGGTAAGAGTCCATAAAATTGGTATTTAGTATATACAAAAGAAACTAAGGTCTCAAAAAAAATTTTGGCATTAGCCACCCTCATTACCACCCCCACACCAATATTAAAGGGGATGAAAAAAAATGTGATTTAGTGTATCTAACTGGACTAAGGTATCTAGAATTTCTACAAAATGTAATAATCACAGTTTGTTCAAATTCTCAGTTCCAATATTGACGAGGTTTACTTTCAACAAGGCGGGGCTGGACCACACAATGCTATTAACGCTAGGGATTACCTAAATGACTTGTTCGTTGGATTGGGACTCGCATTGTCCAGTCAGATGGCCTCTAAGGTCTTCTGACTTAACCCAGTCGGTTTTTTTTTACTTGGGCGCATTTGAAAAATAAAGTCCACGCGACTGCTCAAATCACAAGGCAAAACATGTAAGAGAGAGTTAGACACGAAATTGCACAAATAACACCTCAACAACTAGAGAATATTAGACGTGCAACAATAAGTCGCGTTACTCTGTGTATTAATCAAAACGGTAAACAGTTTAAACAATTTTTATAACGGTTTATTATAATTTAGGTTTTTAATAATTTTGTTATTTTATTTATTCATGGTTGTTATGTTTTATTAAAATTATTTCTTGTTTAATTTGTGTTTACTTTTTAAAAATACTTTTATTATTACGAAGGATATCGTTAAGAAATGACTAATGGCAAAAAAATTAAAGTTTATGAAATTACTTCTGATTTATGAAAGAAAATAGCAAAGTCGCATTAAAAATTTTTCCTACGGAAATGAAAATGAAAATTAAATTCCGTCTTTTGAGAAAAACCTAAAAATAGTCGTATCAGTAATTCAAATAGTTTAGGAAAAAATTGCTAATATGATCTTTTAAAGTACATTTGATTATGTTTCGTTTATTGTCTTTAAAAATATAAAAGTTATGATGAATTGTTTATGAAAAGTCAGGTGCCTGAAAATCGGTAAACATAAATAAAATAATATATGTGACTTTTTTACTTTGCATTAAAAGACTGTCAAAGGTAAATAAAAATTTTAAAATTTCGAATTAGCCCTTTTTAGCTAGAACAATTATTATGACAATTTTTTTGGTAATTTGTGGTCCTTTTTTGGGCATAATATTGTTTAAATAATGAAATGTCAACACTTGTCAATTTGACATAAGAATACATTAGCTTCAAAATGTCGCCCGAAATGATTATCTTTAACCCATCGTTCTTTGTAACCACTTAAACAGTTAAGAATTTTTATGAAACATATAATATTGTCAATTTCTGAGCCGTAAATTATTATTATATGTTTTATTTTCATATACCGTAGCACATTTATGTTCTAATTACTTCAATTTTTTATCGCGATTAGCTTGAAAAATGTTTCTTGTACTGTGTACTTATTATTATTTTATTTCCAATATCATTATCGAGGCGCAAGTTCACACCTCGAGGGGTGCAAATTCAATCGAAAAAAGAAACGTATTTGCAAATTTAAAAAAAAAAATGAAAATTACACCACCAAAACGCTGAGAGAATTTCCTTTACTATCAATCATATACACCGTTATCAGAATAACCCAATTATAACTTTTTTTTACAAAAAACAATGTTCACGTTCTAGGCGTAATATATGTACTGGATACCTGTACAATTTTTCAGATTTTTTCATAGTATTTTTAAGTGGCGTAGCCAGCCTTTTAGGGCGGAGGGGGCAGTAGTTTAAAATGCGGTGTAAAGAAGTTGCAAATAAGAATAAAATACGGATTATTAACTCAGTAGGGGCACCACATCATGAGCAGGTACCCCCTAGCCCCCCCTCCCTGGCTACTCCGCTGATTTTTAATGGTAATACTCCTTTGGTAGTTTTTCATGTAATTTAACTTTTCAAATTTCAAGTCAAACATGCGATTGAAATACGATTTTTCCAATGATTTTCAGATGTAACAAGCGTAGTGTATATCCCAAGTAGCAAGATGTTGTCATTATGACGTCGTTTTAAGATGATGTGCCGTCAGTAGACGTCATTAGACGTAATAATGACGTAACATATTAGAGTCGTCATATTGGCGTAATAAATGCTGTCATCTAGATGTCATTTTTAAGGTGTAGCTGTGGTAGGGTAATATGGTGACGCCAATTACACGTCATTTTTAAGTGATGCAAGTCCATATTACAAATTAATTAAGTAGTGAACATAAATATTACACCTTGGGATTGCAAAAAAAAATGTCGAATATAACTAACAGTTTTTTAGGAAATTGAAATATAACTGTTCAATGGTTCAGTGAGTTAAGCGTGGCGTTGCGAGTCAAAAGGTCGGTAGTTCGATCTCTGCGCATTCTGTTTTTTTTGTTTCGTTAAAAATTTTATTAATAATGTAATGAAGCGTATTTTCAACCCGAATAAACCACTTATATTTTCCATAAATAGATATGTTTCTGTTGAATTATTTAATAAAAGTTACCAGGCTGTAAAAAATAATTATATCACCGCATAAACTAATAGGCCCCACCAGGCCCAGCCGAAACTGAAAATGCATACTAAACCGTGATCTCCGCAGAAAGCATTCAGTTGCTACCAGTGAACGACAGCGAGCAGAAGTGCCTTCTCCAGGGAACCCGCCAGCAGACGTAACGCCGTCCACACAGTAGCGGCAGGTTTTCTGCTTTCCGAAATTCGGAACCGATCGGCGCTTATTGCCTGCTTTTGAAGCGAACACAGTAAATGCAGGTAGAGGCAGGCGAATTTGTCAGTTCATTCAACTCATCACTCATTTCCCTCCAATATTTATCCAACACATTTCTATTAAACAGGGTTCGGAGTCTTATGGAAAATCTGAAGAAACTGGAAAATTCGAGGAATTTTAAAAACCCTAAAAAAATCATGGAAATCTCCGGGAAATTTAAATATTTCGCTAAAATCATGGAATTTTGAGTCACGATATGGAAAACAATAAACTACTTAGGAGCTCCCACTGTTATTTTAAATTATTTTTAACTGCAACCTTCGTTCATCCAGTTAATGTCGATTTTATACCGCAAATTATTATTTTTTATCAAATTGAAAATTAAAGTAAAAATTATTTGATTACCTACCTAAAATTACGTTTAACATAAAGATAATAATTATTTGCCACCGAAGAACATTTTTTTTTGTCATGGAAAACCTGTAAAATTCAGGGAATTTTTTTAGCTATGTAAAGTCTGAATCCTGTTAAAGTGAAATCTATGTGTTTTATCCCATATAGGATCTCTTACAAATACGGCAGCAATTAATCTTTCCATATCCATAATCAATAGAAAACCAGCGCGTGCAGCCGGTAAGAAAGAACTAAATAATCATTCCGGTAAAATGGTCGGTACCGACTACCAGCGCCGACTAATCGGAACCTGCATCTACTGTGCTACTGCCAATTTAAATGCATGCAATCATTCTCAAAGCTTATAAGCGCGGGTCGGCGCCGACTACCTGAAAACAGGTAACCGGCGTTCACTGTGTTCGTGGCGTAAGGTACAATATTTGAATTATATTTCCGCGACACTGTACTAAGTTGCGCCTACGTCAATCAATATCCACGCGCACCGTTCCCCCGTCATTACCGCGAATAGAGGGGATAGTGGACTAGATACCCGAGGCACTGAGAGCAGACAGCTCAGTTCCTCACGAGCTCCAACAGCGACCAGACGTGCCCACTGCAGCCAGCTCCGGAAATAAGAGTAAGTGAAATTTTTCTAAGACCGGGAGACAGAAAATTATGGTAAAGTCCGCGATTTCTGACTTGTAAAATATTTTTCATTTAACCGTTTCACCTGAAAATAATACAAGTATTCATTTACCGCTACGCACCGTGTCTGCACATTCTCCCACTCTACCGGCTTGTTGAAAGAGGAAACTCTTTATTAAAACTCGTGATATCAAACAATCGTGGTCGGCCGCTCCACGACTCTAGACGCGTCCAGCAGTAAGCAGGAGCCCCGCCAACTGTGCAAGTACCGATCCTTAAAGATTGCTCCTACCACGACTACGTCATTACTGCACGCAGTAAATATAGAGTTCCCCACTCTAACCGTGAATCTTCTGTTATAGTCACCGCTGAGAAGACCGGAACGAGGAGTGCGACTCGAGACCGTTACTAGACCGGACGTGGGCCAGGACGAAAAGTGAGTAGGTTCATAAATAATAGGTACAGGTAACGACTTGGCTGATATTAGGGATTCATATCTTTCTGTTCTTTGTTTTGGTAAGATCTGTGTTCTCGGGGTACCAGAAGGTCTAGCCGTTTCCCTGAAGGTACGTCGTGGGCATAGGTTGGGCGCACCAACGACTCTGGGGTCTAGACGTTCTTTTCAGAGGCTGTTGGTGCGTTTGCCGCTTCAATAATTCTTTGTTGCCTATAACACTGTTACTGGTAAAGTTCTGTGTTCTCGGGGTGCCCGAGGGTCTAGCCGTTTCCCTGAAGGTACGTCGTGGGCATGGAACCCACACACTAACGACTCTGGGGTCTAGTCGTTCTTTTCAGAGAACGTTGGTGTGTGTACCACCTTAATCATACATTTATTTCAGGCCAGGAGGACGAGAGCATCTGCTGGGTTGCCGCTTCCAGGATTCTTTTAGTTAGGTAGAGTTCTGTGTTCTCGGGGTACCCGAGGGTCTCGCCGCTTCCCTGAAGGTACGTCGTGGGCATAGGATTAGCACACTAACCACTCTGGGGTCTAGCCGCTCTTCCCAGAGACCGTTGGTGTGCATACCACTCTAATCATACCTTGTTACAGGCCAGGAGTTGCAGAATGCCGCTTGACTAATCATTCCTCTCTTCCAGCTTTGAGATTTCTGGTATTAGCCAAGTTTGACCCTTAAAATAATTAATTTTGCTGCTTTGTTTGGTAACTGCTTGTTTCTTCCTGGTATTTAATGACAACCCGTAACCTGATTAACTCGGCAATTCACTCCTTTAGCCTGTCATTGTCTGTCAAACTGTACGTCACCGCTATTTTTACCGTCATATCGCTGCTTCACTCCTGCTTACCTTAGTAACGTCACCGTATCGCATGGTAGCACTTACCGTAATCATCAGCACGTCACAGCCTGGGTTTGCTCTTTTGTGCGTTATGAATGTACTGTATATATTAAACTAGTTAAGCTGTAAATAGTTTCGTTATCACTGTAACTTATAGGAAATAAATAGATATTTTGTTTTACCGAATTCTGTGTTTTACTGCTGTTTGTGTAACAGTCCAATTTTCCCAAATTGACCCACTGGAAGTTACTGTTTTCTCCACTGTAGCTATCCCAGCCCTACTGTAACAGGCTGTGTTAAGAGGCTAGTGTGGGACCTTTGCCCCACGAAAAAAATTGTAAAGGTGGCGCCCGAGTAACCGAACCGTTGCTAAGGTGCCAAAAGTGACCACTTTCCGGCCTCACCGGAAAGTATACGTCACAATAATTGTGGAAAAATATTATAATGAAAGGTTTGCATCCCTTATCGCAAAACACACTGATTACCAATACGGCATATTGACGTCACATGTATGACTGTCAGTGGGCTGTGACATTGTCCGTCAGTTTTACGTCGTTTTTACGTCACGTTTAAAGTGAAATTGACGTAATGGATGCCGAAAAAGCGGAGTCAAAATGACGGTAACCTTCTCCTTTTAATCGGTGAATGGCGAGTCTGCCATGCGACAATCAGGACAAGACACGACAGCAGTGACTGATGAGAATTAATGAGTTAATATATTCTCTGAATAAGTATATTAAGATAAATTAAGCAGTTTGACTTAAAGGGGTCTATACACGATCCAACTTGCTGGAGCCAACCTTGTCGGTATGCTTTACCGTGCCAACTCGCAAAAGTGAGTTGGCATGGCAATTTTCGACTCTCCCGCATGCGCGCAGCAAGTACATACTCACGGATCGACGAAAGTTATTGAAACTATCCTTTCCTTGTACTCATTCATTTTTAAGTTGCGTGCAATACGACGAACACTAGACTGGTAATTTGTTACTGTAATAGTCTTGGAAAGAGGAATGAGTTTATTACTCAAGTAACAATTTAAATGCCTTTTAGATTTATTTAGGTTTTATCAGTGTTTTATAATGGCCCCCTCATAAACCAGTGATTTATGCCAGATTTATTAAATGTCAAGTGCACTTAAGATAGTTTTGCCTATAAAAAAGTTTTTAAAAGGCGTTCAGAATTTTCATTATAACTAAATTATCTTTTAGTCTTTACTGGTGTATGACTGTCTCATCAAGGTATTTGTCAAGCCTTCAATAAAACTCTCTAGCTATTAAGTCCAACTTAGGAGGGTCGAGTTTTATTGGAGAATTTTGGAAATGTAATTTTATAATTGATTTATAAAATTATTTTGAGGTGGTTATTAATGCTGGTCTATAAATCTAATATGCTTTGAGATTACCAAGTTTACAGTCGAACCTTCACAACTACAACTACTTGTTAGAGTTTTACTTAAGGGGACAAAAACATGTAATAAATGTAATAAATCAGTCCTAAACATAAAAGCATTTGATTTCTCTTTGTCAAGACTATAGTATATTAAAACAGGTAGTTTTAAAGCTATCGTAAGAAATATTCGTTGGTATCTCATGTATTTGTGGATGACGTGCGTATATGGATGAATAAATATAAACACAACACACATACTAGACAACCTCCAGATCCAAAGCCAATGCTGTCCGGAAGAAGCGCAGACAATATTCATCTACTACCGACATTGCTAGTGTTGGAGACAGGGAATGAAACTAGTACGCGACAGTGTGAGCACGCTCGCCAGTAACACGCTTAAGTCAGCAGCACTAAAGAAATGTTTTTTAGAAACATTTTTAACATTGTACCATATTATTTACTTTTAAGTCAGCGAAAATAAAAATTAATTATCCATATATTTTTTTAAATTTGTTTTTAAAGAGCGCACGAATTTTTAAGAACTATCTAACAATGTTTTATAGTAAACTTGGCAAATATTTTTTTTGTTAATCCCACATATGAATTTTTTATTGGTTTTACTGTTTACAAAAGATGAGTGTCCATAACATAAGAACATTCCTCTGAAAATAAATCAATCGTGCCCCCATTGTCATTAATATATGTTATGTGTTATTAATTGATCAATAAAATATTGTGATGTGTTGCAACCCCTTAAATTAATTCTGATGTATTTGCACCTACTCGAGAAAGAACCTACCAATAGTAGTTCTAGAGTGATGACATCTGGAATTATCTAGAGAATGGTGGCGTCATCACAGAACAATCGAGATCTGTCATTTTTAGGTATAAAAGACCGACCGCATTCTCGGCGAGTAGTTCAGAAAGTACAGAAAGTTTTGAAGTCTTGGATTTGACAAGTGAGAAGTGAGGTTAAGACTCCAATGTGAAAAACAAAGTGATAAACATTGTTATTTTTAGTCAGTAAAGTTCATTCAAGTTAATAATCAGTATTGTGAAGTATACAGTAAATTATTTAATAAAGTGTGTTAGTGGACATCTCTTGTTATAATTTTTGGAACCCACGGAATTTGCAAGGATGGTTTCCTAGGGGTGGAAACACGTTACAAATTGGTGTCAGAAAGCGGAATTTTATGACAAGAGGAGCTCTGAAGTTGTGTTGGAGTGTTCGAGAAGTATTCTCGAGGGTTAGTGCTAACACAGAGGACTAATTTACTGGACATTGTTCGAGGGTTACTTTCGAACAGGAAAATAGTATTAAGTGCATTTTTGAGACATTGTAGAACATTTTAATTAGGACATTAGTGTAATAATTAAATCCTTTAAACTGAGTAGTGATAGAGATACTGAAAAAACTCATTTGTGTTAGTGCGTGAAAAATTTCTAGAACTTTTCTATTTGAACATTAGTGGAGATTATTAAATACTCTGAACTGGATAGTGACAATACTCTGGATAAGACTTTTTTGTGCTGTTTCGAGATTTTTCTGGAAAGTTCCATTACCGATATTGACGTGGCAGTTAAATTTATTTTATTTTTAACATAATCGTATGTCCATTACAACAAGAAGCATGGCTATGGAGAAACAAATGAAGGACCTACTTGCGTAATTTACGAGGATGATGGCAGAGCAGCGCCAGAAGGAGGAAAAACGGCGTCAAGAAGAAAAGGAAGAGCAAGAAAGAAGACGCCAGAAAGAAAAAGAGGATGAAGAAAGGAAACATCAAGAGGAAAGGGACGAATTTAAGAAAATAATGGAAGAACAGGAAATAAGACGCCAGGAAGAAAAAGAAGAACAAGAAAGAAGACGCCAGGAAGAAAAAGAAGAACAGGAAGGAGACGTCAGGAAGACAAAGAAGAACAAGAAAAAAGACGTCAAGAGGAAGAAAGACGACGCCAAGAGGAGAAGGAAAAACAAGAAAAGCGACGTCAAGAAGAAAAAGAAGAGCAAGAAAGAAGACGTCAAGAAGAAAAAGAAGAACAAGAAAAACGCCAGGAAGAATTAAGGGAAATTCTGAGCGATCAAATAAAAACACAACAGGACGCAATCATTTCTGCCAATGAAGAACTAAAGAGTGAAATCAAGGAGGAAGTAAGCGAAGTCAAAGGGGAGGTAAATGAAGTTAAAGAAAAAGTAAACAAGTTCGAAGAAGAAGTCAAAGGAGAAATAAACCGGCTTAAACGACAGTTGAGAGATAGAGGAAACCAGCAGGTGGTATCATCAGGTCAGCGACTAAAACCTCCTTCTTTTGACGGCCAAAGTTCCTGGACGACGTACAAGAGGCAGTTTGAGGCAGCAGCGTGTGCGAACAACTGGGATAACGAGGAAAAGGCCATGGCATTAGTTCTCGCGTTAAGGGGCCAGGCCTCAGAGTTGCTTCAGACTATCCCAGTGGATAAACAAAGGGACTTCAAAGTCTTGGAAGCTGCATTGGATTTGAGATATGGCGACCAACATCTCGCCCAAGTATACCAGGCCCAGCTAAAATCACGGACACAAAAGGCTGGAGAAAGTTTACAAGAATTCGAGGCTGCCATAGAGAGACTGGCACACCTGGCGTATCCGAGTGCACCTAGAGAATTTCAGGAACAATTAGCCGTGGGGGCCTTTTTAGATGGTATAAGGGACGAAGAAGTCAGGCGAGTTCTGAGGCTGACGAGACACCAAAGTAGTAGCAAAGCTTTGGTGCGTGCACTTGAAGTAGAAGCCACCTACAGTGATACTCCAAGGTCGAGAGTGCGAGCTGTGACTCTCGAAGAATCGCAACCAGAAATGAACCAGAACCCCATGTTGACTGAGATGCAGAAAATGTTCACCAAATTATTCGACAAATTGGATGAACCTGGAAAGCAGAAAAAACAGCTAAATAAAGGAAAGCCGAGTGGTGGTATTAAATGTTACAACTGCGACAAGGTAGGACATATGAAACGAGACTGTCAACAGCAGAACTCGGAGAATCGAATAAATGCTGCGAATCTTGAAGAGAAGCAGGAAAACTACGCCAGGGGGGTTGTTCTGGCTAGGGAATGCAGTGACCCCAGAGAAATAAAGATTTCCCAGCTTCGAGAAATTTTGAATAGTCTGCTATTACAAGGCTATGTGAATGGAAGAAAATGTTTATTTACCATCGACACAGGTACTACGTCATCAATAGTACGTCCAGGATTTATATCGGGTATAAAGATTAACAAGAGGCAAAATGAGGTGATCGTCCGGACAGATACGGGGGACAGGGCTACGGTTCATGGAGAAGTAGACCTGGGTTTGCAGATTGGACATTTAAGGTTCGACCACATAGTCATCGTGGCTGACATCACGGATGACTTCATTTTGGGACTGGACATTATGGAACAGTATGGATTTATTATTGACGTAGGAATGCGAGTGTTAAGGATTGGGAACGAACAACTTAGTTTGTCAAAAGTGAACGACCAATGCTAGAAAACCAGGCTGTTGACAACGCAGGCAGTCAAAACTCCTGCATTATACAGAAAAACAGACAAGGAAGATTGCAAGCGCTACCCTCAGGTGAGAAAATTGCCGAACATGGTTGAAGTCAACACTGTCAAGGTTGATCTTCCAGACAGTTGGTCAAAGAAAATTCTGAGGCAAGAGCAATTGCGCGATGTAGAAATCGGACCCATGTTGCGAGCAAAAGAAGAGGGAACGCGTCCAGCAGGGAAGGATGTTTCCGACAAAGAAGTGGGGCTGAAGGCTTTATGGTCACAATGGGATTCACTTACGGTCGTAGACGGGCTTTTGAGGAGAGCATGGGAAAGCCCAGATGGGAAGCAGGTTGCCATGCGTCTAGTGATTCCTAGGTGTCGTGTACCAGAAGTGCTCCAGGAAGCGCATAATGAAACGTCCAGCAGGCACTTCGGCATAAACAAGACATTGAATAGAGCACGGGAACAGTTCTATTGGGTTAATAGTCGCCAGGATGTGGAGGCTTGGTGTCGCAAGTGTAAGAATTGTGCTGCCCGTGGGGAACCATTTTCTATGAGCAACTACAGAAATGGAAGCCGAGAACAGCCGAAGAATGACCGAGAGCAGATGAACAAAACTAGTAACCGATTGAAGGCTCGTTATGATCAGAGTGCCGGTACAGGGGGATTCAAGGTGGGAGATCTGGTTTGGTTGTACAACCCACAGCGGAAGGAATGGAGACCCCCAAAACTTCAACCTCCTTGGGATGGACCGTATACTGTTATTACCCGAATAAATGATGTCGTTTATCGGATTCAACGAAGCAAAAAGTCCAAGATGAAGATCGTATATTTGGATAGACTGGTAAAATACACCGATGATTCCAAATTGCCTGACCGGGACGATCAGGCTTAAGGAGGGGGCAGTGTGATGTGTTGCAACTCCTTAAATTAATTCAGATGTATTTGCACCTACTCGAGAAAGAACCTACCAGTAGTAGTTCTAGAGTGATGACATCTGGAATTATCTAGAGAATGGTGGCGTCATCACAGAACAATCGAGATCTGTCATTTTTAGGTATAAAAGACCGACCGCATTCTCGGCGAGTAGTTCAGAGAGTACAGAAAGTTTTGAAGTCTTGGATTTGACAAGTGAGAAGTGAGGTTAAGACTCCAATGTGAAAAACAAAGTGATAAACATTGTTATTTTTAGTCAGTAAAGTTCATTCAAGTTAATAATCAGTATTGTGAAGTATACAGTAAATTATTTAATAAAGTGTGTTAGTGGACATCTCTTGTTATAATTTTTGGAACACACGGAATTTGCAAGGGTGGTTTCCTAGGGGTGGAAACACGTTACAATATGTAAATATAAGAGTGCATCATAGTTAAAACATGACGACAATAACGAGAAATCGACGATTTCTCGTTATTTCTCGTCATTCTCGTCATACTTTAACTATGAGCGCAACATACACTTTTATATTTACACACCACGGAGGTGTAACAAAATTGCCCCTTATCCAGACAGGATTTTCTTTTCATAGTAAAACCGTCGTTGCGTGTAAAATTACACCCAATTGTAATGTAACTTTACCCACAAAAAGAGTGTAGAATTTCTATTTGGCACCTTATATTTTGGGTAATTCTCCCTGGTAAATTGAATTTTACACTCTCCTTGCGGGTAAAGTTACCTATATTAAAATTTTACAAGCAACCCTCATTTTTTACAGTGTATATAATCCTTACTCCTCAGAAACTGTTTTCTGCCATACTCATTTTAGCTAAGGAGCTGGTGTTTATGCGTTATTTTGCAATTTAATTTATTTTATTAATTTATGATATTATACTAAAAAAACCCCAAGGAATCACTACTTCCACATCCAGATTTTCAATCCAAGTCACTCACAACGAATAAATTTTGTATGGAAATAATTGTTTATGGAACTTTAATAATACAATATTTGAAATCCTCTACCCCAAAAACCCATACAACGATACCCCAACGATATATCGGTAGTGGGATGGGGATGGTGTTACCGGGTGGTAGTGGGGGTGGATGAAGTAAAAATATATTTTGAGGTTTCTGGTTCTTGTACACACACTAAATCACAATTTTCATTCATCCCCTTTAATAATGGGGTGGGGGTGGTAACGGAGGTGGCTAATACCAATTTTTTTTGAGACCTTAGCTATAATAACAATATTAATAATAATAATAATAATAATAATAATAATAATAATAATATGTATCCAGACCATACTGTTAAGATAGTGGTACTGATTATAGGAGCCCTCGGTGGAACGAGACACACACTGCTTTCGGAACTTAAGATCATACCGGCATGCCGAAACTCGGCAGAGGTCTTAGCCGGCAGAATGCAGAAGGCCGTTATTCTCGGTTCATTACGTCTGCTCAGGGCACACGATTCACGGACCCAGTAGTCACTCACCCCACGGGCGTGGGGAGTGGCTACCGGTACTACCAGCTCCCCTCTGTGAGGGTCGGAGCCACAGAGAAGGGTGACTGGTTTTTAGCTAGCTAAAAAAAAAAAAAAATAATAATAATAATAATAATAATAATAATAATAATAATAATAATAATAATAATAATAATAATAATAATAATAATAATAATAATAATAATAATAATAATAATAATAATAATAATAATAATAATAATAATAATAATAATAATAATAATAATAATAATAATAATACGGACCCAGTAGTCACTCACCCCACGGGCGTGGGGAGTGGCTACCGGTACTACCAGCTCCCCTCTGTGAGGGTCGGAGCCACAGAGAAGGGTGACTGGTTTTTAACTAGATAATAATAATAATAATAATAATAATAATAATAATAATAATAATAATAATAATAATAACTCAATGGGGCAGTGCTGCAAACCAACAAACAGCACTGCCTCGACAGGATACGGATGCTAGTGTCTTGTAAGAAGTCACTAGTGAGGCGGGCGAGGGGGCTAGCGGAAAATCAACTTTTTCGCAAAAAGCCCTCGCGCCTTTTCGAACCGCCCCAGCGTGTTGCTGAAAATCCGCCGACTGCAGATCAGGTGGAAAACTTCTGGAAAACGTTGTACGAACAGAAGCTTCCACTCAACAGAGACTCTCCAGCCCTGGCACACTTTGAAACCTTTTGTCAAAGGTTTCAGCAAGCACAACAGGTGTGCCAACCGATAACCCCAGAAGAGGTTCGAAGAGCTCTTGAGGGCTCTAAGAACTTTGCTGCTCCAGGTCCCGACGGAATCAATAACTTTTGGTGGAAAAAATTATCCAGTACCCACCACCATTTAGCCAGAATTTTCAATTCATGGCTAAATGGGGAGCAGCAAATTCCTTCTTGGGCTGTCGAGGGGCGGACAGTGCTGATCCCGAAGAACGGAGATTTGTCTAATCCAAAGAACTACCGCCCGATAACCTGTTTAAACGCATGTTACAAGGTGTTTACACGCATCTTGTACATGCGAGTGCTCCACGCAGTTGAACCGGTTTACGAGCGGATATATGAGCAACGAGGGATCGACTACCGCAAGGCATTTGACATGACATCGCACGAGCTTATTGTACACTTGCTCCGATGTCTTGCGGTACCTGGTCCCGTAGTGAGATGCATCGAAGAACTGATGCCGCTCTGGAGGACTCGCTTTACCATTACATCGGGTAATGATAGAGTCCAGACGGAGTCGGTAACATTCAGAAGGGGAGTATTTCAGGGAGACTCCCTCAGCCCCCTTCTATTTTGCATCTCACTACTGCCATTATCCGTTTCGCTCCGGAGAACCCGTGGATACAACTGCGGTACCCCTGTCGATAGGAGGCATAAGGTCACCCATCTGTTTTATATGGATGACCTTAAACTTTATGCCTCCGGAGAGAGGGACCTACACCAGTCCCTCAGGGTGGTACAGGAGTACACGCAGGCTGTCGGCATGGAGTTCGGGTTAGACAAATGTGCACTGGTCCATCTCAAGAGAGGACGATGCGAGAACTACGGAGAGGACGCGCAGCTCGTGGACGGAAGCATCTTACATTATCTAGATGCCGGAGAGTCGTACACTTACTTGGGTGTCGAGCAACGCTCCACCCAAGAAGTGAGTGTAGTGAAAAACGCTCTCCGCTGCAAGTATCAGCACCGACTCCGACAGATCTGGTCTTCAGAGCTGTCGGGGAAGAACAAGGTGTCTGCTACCAACATGCTTGCCGTTCCGATCCTTCTCTACTCCTTTGGAGTAGTGAAATGGACTCAAGTAGAGTTGCGTCAACTCGACGTAGGAACCCGCAAGAAGATGCATCTCAATAGGAGTTTGCATCCTAAATCGTCCGTTCCACGGCTATACCTCCCACGACATCGGGGAGGCCGTGGACTCTTGAGTTTGGAGAGTCTCCATAATAGGATGGTTCTGGATGGAGCCTGTCAGGTCATCAGGAGTTCGGATCCCCTCCTCTGCGTGGTCCGAGACCATGAAAATGCAGGGGTAGGAGCCTTTCTGTTTAAGGCAGCACAGAGAGCAGCCGATGAACTTGGTCTCTCCTTCGACGTCGAGCGGGTAAATCGCGACTCTGTCACCGAGTTGGAACCTGCTCGGCAAAAAGCCCAAATTAAAGCTGCAGAACACAACAACTTTCTGCAGCTTCACACGGATAAGCCAATGCATGGAGTTTTCTATAAAAATATAGAAAACCTTGGCTTATCCGAAAGGCTGACCTTTGCCTTCTTAAGGTCAGCCGGGCTGAAGTCTGAGACCGAGGGATTCATAATGGCTTGCCAGGATGGTGTATTTAACACCCTCGTCTATCGTAGTCGTGTCATGGGTATAGAGGTCCCTGATGTCAGCTGCAGGGCCTGCCGCAGGGCGCCAGAGACTCTTATGCACTTGCTGTCGGCTTGCCCGACATATGCAGTCTCGGCCTATATCCAAAGGCACGACGGAGCATTACGAGTGCTTTATTACCATTTAAGGCACTCGTATGGGATAGACGAAACACCAGTGCTGCCTTACGCTCCGGGGGATATTGAGTCCGTTGTGGGAAATGAGAAGTGTCTAATTTATTGGAACTACTCTTTTCCCACCGTCAGGCAAATACAAGCCAACAAGCCTGACGTAGTACTCCTCGACCATCAACTCAAGACAATGTTCGTCGTGGAGTTCTCGGCTCCCGCGGAGAACAACATTATCTTGAAGGAGGAGGAAAAACGGACAAAATATCGAGATCTGCTCTTCGAACTCCGCATCAGACTCTATCCAGACCATACTGTTAAGATAGTGGTACTGATTATAGGAGCCCTCGGTGGAACGAGACACACACTGCTTTCGGAACTCAAGATCATACCGGCATGCCGAAATTCGGCAGAGATCTTAGCCGGCAGAATGCAGAAGGCCGTCATTCTCGGTTCATTACGTCTGCTCAGGGCACACGATTCCCGGACCCAGTAGTCACTTACCCCACGGACGTGGGGAGTGGCTACCGGTACTACCAGCTCCCCTCTGTGAGGGTCGGAGCCACAGAGAAGGGTGACTGGATTTTAGCTCGATAATAATAATAATATTTATTTATAACCAATTAGGATACAATAATATAATGGCATTAACAATTTAGTAGGTATACATATACATAAATATTCGAAAAACCCACAAGGAAAATTCCGCGCGTGGGTAACTCTTTACATTAATACATGTAATAAAATTATAATGAAATACAATTTTATACAATTCATACCTTAAGAATAAATAAGTAGTAAGTTGTATTTGAAGTGTCCAAAGCGAAGTTGCTTGCCACGAGATGCCATCAATAGCCACATGTGCACGTTGCTCTTAATAGTGCAGGAACGGCCCATTTTGACCACAGTTGGCTGTGGGAAATTTTTGGGAAACAGAGCGCCGATATAGTGCTCAGGATACTAAAATAATCTATACTAATCCAGTCATATAAGGTATAAAAAAGGAAAAAATTCGGAATGAAAGATAATAAGCTGTAAACTTATATAAATCTTCGTTTTGGAATTTTATAAGTTGGCTCAAAAGTCTCATAGAACCACGTGTACGCGAGTCAAGATATTCATGGTCAAAGATGGCAAGAATCAGTTTTTTGTAAATATCTCGTTTTCTATGCTCTAAATGACGTTTTGATTTATTACAATAAATTATTTTTATTTATTTGCTTTTATCATGATTAGAGAATATTATTTAGGTATTATGCAAATCACAGCTTACACACTTTTTTATTTTTTATGAAAATACCTACTTTCTGTATATTGTTGCCCTAATCTGGGCACGCTAATATACTAGTTAGGTAAATACTTTAAAACACTCATTATTGGAGAATCAATCAAAACAACTACTCTTCTAGCTAATACTGACGAAGTAATGAATTACATGATAGGATTCTTAGCATTTTAAAGAAAAAAAATATATTGAAAATACTTAAATCATTTATTTACATTTAGTCATTCACACTTTTTTATTTAATATGAAATTATCTACTTTCTGTATATTGGTACCTTAATCGGGTCACGCTAATATACTACTTAGGAAAACACTTTAAAACACTCATTATTGGAAAACCAATCAAAACAACTACTCTTCTAGCTAATACTGACGAAGTATTGAATTACATGATAAGATATCTGGCGTTTTAAGGCAAAAAAAATATATTGAAGATACTTAAATTATTTATTGATATTCAGTCATTCACAAGAATTATTGAACCTTACATTCTATTTCAACTCTAGAAAAGTTGTACAAGTTTTATCGAACTCGTTAGTTCTCATCAGTAGAGTATAGAAACATCCATTCATTATTTACAAGCCTATTCTTGATTTATTTTTTACAATACTAAACTAAAAGTTCCTCCATAATAATTGTTAAGGAATATTATGGATAATTTTTAGAGATTTTTAGCACATAAAGCTTCTGACACTAATTGAAAGTAGACAACTAACTCTGTTTGATAATTTCATCAGCTGTTTTTTATGGCAAACTTATAGAAAATTAAGAAAGAAGAATGGAATGTTCGGAAGCCTGGGGAGAAAAGTCAACAACATACATTTTTTTAAGAAAACATTAGGTGTTCGGTAATGAATGTCATTTGTCATCAACCAACTGGTCTCATCCTAGTTCTTGAGAATCCTAATGGGGTCATAAAGCGGTTGAGACAATATTCACACAATTTAAACATTTATATTTTGACTGATTAGTGATATTTTTGTCAATTGTTTTTCATATTTATTCCATGACTTACTTTTTTTGGAATAATAAATTAGTAATAATATTATTGTTCTTAATTTATCTTTAACATGTTTTTGTATTTAGATTTTTTCAAATCGCAGTAGGCCTTGATTGCTGTAAATAAAATGTAACATTTTGTGATAAATTAGTTTTCAGAGTTTTTTTTTACCTTTAAAAAAACCAGGTCGACATCAAGCAAAAAAACCGCTGCCCAAGGAATCACTACTTCCACATCCAGATTCTCTATCCAAGTCACTCACAACGAAAAAACTTTGTATGTGAAAATAATTGTTTATGGAACTTTAATAATATAATATTTGAAATCCTCTACCCCAAAAACCCATAAAACGATACCCCACATTGGTAGTGGGGTGGAGGGTGGTGATAGGGGGGTGATAGTGGGGGGGTGGATGAAGTAAAAGAATATTTTGAGGTTTATGGTTACTGTACATATACTAAATCACAATTTGTTTTCATCCCCTTTAATAAGGGGGTGGGGGTGGTAATGGGGGTGGCTAATGCCAAACATTTTTTTGAGACCTTAGCTTCTCTTGTATATACTAAATACCAATTTTATGGATTCTTACCTGCTTGATTGACCTATTTACCCTAAATTTACCCCAATTTACCCCCTCAACCCTTCGACGGAACAAGATGAAAATATAATCTTGTTCTAGATCTCGTTAAAGTACATATGTGTACCAAATTTCAAGTCAATATCTTAAACGGTTCCAGAGTAAACGTGCGTACAAAAAAAAGTTACAGACAGACAGACCGACAGACAGACAGAAATTTTTTTTCGCTCAAACTTAAAATCTCGACGTTTCATGACATTTTAAGCCTATTTGGACAATCAAAATTTTTTAAAATTTTTTTGTCGTTACTATACTTCCACTGGACGTGGAAGTAATAAAACTTTTATCAAGGTGTTCAAGTTTGAAATGGGGCATATTGTATAAACCTTATAAATCACACATAGAGCACATATCTAATACCTTTGAATCTTATTTTTGCACAGAGGAAATATGACACACATATCTTATAGTCGAGAAAGTCTCGATTTGTTAAATTTCTCTTAATACCAGATCAATAACACCGGCACACAAAAAACAAAAATTTTCAGTCGCAGACAAGGGACCGCTTGTTTCCCATGTATTTTTGATCGCTGAAATCGAATTTAATGTCAGAATCGGCTGACTGACTCTTTTTTCTTCAAAAATTGCTTTGTGTGCCGGTGTAATATTATTACCATTATTTTAGAATTTTTGGCGAATGCGCCGCGCCAGTCATTTAAATAAAACTTAGTTTTCGATTTACTTGAAAGAGTAGCTTGTCGAGGACGTTTTTAGCGAGGTTTCATCGCAGTAGACATTAAGAGAGCTGCATATCATCAATAAAGAGTCAATTGAGTTGTTGCATTAAGTTAAAATTTCAGTAGAACCTGTGTTAAACAATAACATTTCCTCATAAAGAAATCATGTAAAAGTTGTTTTAATTTGTTGTAGATATAATAGCCAGAGAGAGAGCGACCTTTTGGAGCTAGTGATTTCATTAAGGCTGATTTTCACATATGTAGTAGTTTATTGTGTGTACATACAGGAAACGGTTGTCAGCTGGGGCACCCGCGATGGGGGAAGCTGGTGTTCGAATAAATGAAAAAAATTTCACGTTTTCCTAGGAAATGCATGTAAATCTTAAAAAAATAATTTTTCCCAGAAACCTTTATTTTGAAGGGCCGGGGATTAATGGAACATCTAGGTAATACATGATATTAAGTGGACATCGTATATGAGATCAATTTAATTTAAATACCGATTAATTACGGTGACAAAGTGGCGAAATTTTCTCGAAAAAAAGAAAGTCCGAACTTCCGCGTCCTCCAGTTTCCTTATTTTTGCCGCAATTCACAAAGTAAAAAAAAATACTTTTAGCAAATTTAATTCTATTTAAATTCGTAAGAGTAGTCTTTTGGCCTAGGAGCCAAGATCGAGAAGTTGCCGGCATTTCAGTAAATATCTCCGAAACGAAAAAACATATCGAAATTCTGATTGGTGCAAAAGATTCGTAATGACCTTATTTTTTATTTCGAGTTAGCTCTTACCGTTTCTGCGAAAAATATTAAAAAAACAGCTCGCATTTCGATCCGAAGAAATGCGATCTGGACACGTTCATATTTTTCGAAAAACACCAGCGGGACGGCCATACGATGTCGTGACGTAAAGAGGAAGACTTCCAGTTAAACCTAAGCGTAAATTGCACGGCGAAATCCGAAAATTCGGCTTGGCACGAACGAATCAAAAGTAGCATTTTGTGACCCTTCAGAACATCATATCTCTACAAATTTAGCTGACAGCATTTTCCGGAAAGAAAATCTCCACTTTGACCGCTCCTAGCTCATTAATTTTTGGATTATGACAATAATTTAAAAAAAGACTTTTAGATAATTCAATTCTTTACACATTCGTTAGGGCGTAGTTTTACTTCCACATCCCGTGGAAGTATAGTAACGACAAAAAAATTTTTGAAAATTTGTATTGTTCAAATAGGCTTAAAATGTCATGAAACGTCAAGATTTTAAGTTTGAGCGAAAAAAAAAATTTCTGTCTGTCTGTAACTTTTTTTTGGGCGCACGTTTACTCTGGAACTGTTTAAGATATTGACTTGAAATTTGGTACACGTATGTACTTTAACGAGATATGGAACTAGATTATATTTTCATGTTGTTCCGACAAAGGGTTGGGGGGTAAATTGGGGTACATTTGGGGTAAATGGGTAAATCAAGCAGGTAAGAGTTGATAAAATTGGTATTTAGTATATACAAGAGAAGCTAGGGTCTCAAAAAAATTCTTGGCATTAGCCACCCCCATTACCACCCCCACCCCCTTATTAAAGGGGATGAAAAAAAATTGTGATTTAGTGTAGAAACCTCAGAAACCTCAAAATATTTTTTTACTTCATCCACCCACACTACCACCCCCTTTCACCACTCCCACCCCACTACCGATGTGGGGTATCGTTTTATGGGTTTTTGGGGTAGAGGATTTCAAATATTATATTATTAAAGTTCCATAAACAATTATTTCCACATACAAAGTTTTTTCGTTGTGAGTGACATGGATAGAGAATCCGGATGTGGAAGTAGTGATTCCTTGGGCAGCGGTTTTTTGCCTAGGTACCACCATTTAGAAGTTATGTAAGTCTTAAGCAAAAAATGTCCAATTTATTTAACAAACCTATACAAACTTATACAAACCTGGGAAACGTGTAGGACAAAAAACGGTAAAGGTATAATATCATATCAGACCTAAAATTGAAAAAAAGTACATTTGTACATCGGTTTTATAAGCAATTATTACCTTAAAAATAAACAACTAAAAAAAAAACTTGATGAATGTGGGATCGAACTGCCGACCTTCTGATTTATAACTCAACAACAACAACACAAAACAAAGGACCCCGGAACAAAACCCATGAAAATGTTGATTCGATGGAATCGGCTAAAATTTTGGTATTTTGTAGTTCAAGTCATGCTGATCAAAAGTTCTTATCACATCAAGCCAATCCTATGAACAGTTTTTGAGATACAGCTTGTCAAAGTTAGGTAATTTGCGTCATTTTAGACATTCAAGAACTGTTTACTCCTAAACTATTAACTTTAGCAAAAAATTGCAAGGATCGAAATATTTTTGTTCTAGGCCAATAAAGCTCAAGAATTTTTTTATCAATTTTTAGGTTAGGTGAAATATATATATGACATATTTCGGCATGCTTCGGTGGGATTGGCTGAAACGTTGCTATTTTGTAGTTAAAGTCATGCTGATCAAAAACTCCTATTGCACTAAATCTATCCTATGAGTAGTTTTCGCTCCAGGAGTGCCTGAAGGTCTAACAACAGTGCAATGGGCATTTTTGATCAGAATGACTTTAACTACAAAATAGCAAAGCTTCAGCCAATCCCACCGAAGCATGCCGGAATATGACATGTATATATTTTACCTAACCTAAAAATCAATTAAAAAATTCTGAAAAAATTCTTGAGCTCCATTAGAGTCGAACAAAAATATTTCGACCCTTGAAACTTTTTGCTAAAGTTAATAGTTTAAGAGTAAAAAGTTCTTGAATGTATAAAATGACGCAAATTACCTAACTTTGACAAGCTGTATCTCAAGACCTGTTCATAGGATTGGCTCGATGTGATAAGAACTTTTGATCAGCATGACTTTAACTACAAAATATCAAAATTTCAGCCGATTCCACCGAATCAACATTTTCATGGGTTTTGTTCCGGGGTCCTTTATTTGGTATTTAACGATTTAAGAATGCGCCTCGCCGGATCCCGGCCCGGAGCCAGCCCGACAATCACGGCGTGCAGCGCTGCTGCGTCGTGGTAAATGTGGGTCTGGGTGGGGTGGTTCCGGTTCGGCTTAATGGTAATTAAATTTGGTTACTAGAAACTGTCTGCCGCAGGCAGACTTAAGAACTAATTAAAAATTAAAAACATGTGCCCACATGGGCCTAAAACTAATTGAAAAACACTATAAATAACTAAAAACTCACTAGGCAAATGCACTTTTGGAAAATTTTGATTGTTGATACGGGAAAACAGAGTTAAACGAAAAAACTCGTTCGAACAAATGACAACCTCGTGGTCTGATCGTCGTCGAGGAAGGTAGAGCAGGTTAAAAGTTATATGATTTAAAAAGTTTCGATTTATAGGATGTTATCGGCCTAGAGGAGATTTGGAAAGAAAAAAAGAGGACAAAAAGAACAAAAAGGATAAAGGAACAAAATTGTACAGACATAATAAAGAGGGGGAAGGGAGTTAAAGATGTAAAGTTGGTGAAAGATAAAGGGTAGGGTAGAGATAGGTTATGGCAGAGGGAAGGTGTGGCTAGGGAGGTTGCCGGAAGATAGGCAACGTCTGGTATGGTAGGGTGTGTCTTATATCGAAAAGTATTGCGTTATGCTGGCTGATTCGGGTAATGTTGCGGGTTAACGGATTACCGTCCAGTTTGAACTGATAGAATTTTTGCCATGTTTCTTGGACGTAGTCCGCTAGTGGGATTATGTCGTGGTAACGTGCATAGAGATCTCTGACCAGAGTCTCAAATGAGGCGCATAAATTTGTGTTCTAATACTCTCAATTTCCGCATTGTCGTGGCCGGGATGCTGCACCACACCGGCGCCGCGTATGTAATGGCCGGTCTGATTACCATCGTGTACAACAACTTTTTATTAGTCCTGTTGAGTCCGCTACCCCATGCCAGGAGCGGTTACAGACTCCTGGACATGGAGTAGTCTTGCGTATCGTCTCGTTAATGTGTGTATTAAACGTCAGTCTTTTGTCTAGGTTCGCCCGCAAATACTTAACCGCTTAATTGGAATTTCTCTACCCCCGATCGAAAGTGGCGTTAGCAGAATCCGGTATTCTGTGAAGCGGCGCATGCAGAGAATCGTTTCTGACTTCTCGGCGTTGATCCAAATTTTCCGCTTGTCGTAATATGCCGTGGCACGGGCCATGTGCGTTTTCAGCAGCATGTTAACCGCCTGTGCGTTATGAGAATGCACGTACATGGCTGTGTCGTCGGCGTACTTGGCAAGGTTCGAATTCGGGAACCCCGGGAAGTCGGAGACGTACAAGTTGTACAACTTTGGAGACAGGCACGACACCTGGGGGACGCCCGCGCAAATGTCCCGCCGAGTTGATAGTTTATTATTCACCTTGACCTGTAACGATCTACCAGACAGGAAGGAGTGAATAAGTTTTGTGATGTGGGTTGGGAAGTCCAATGAGTTTAGTTTGTAGAGTAACCCCGGGATCCATACGGCGTCGAAGGCTTTCTCAATATCGAGGAGCACCATAACGGTGCTCTTCCCGAGGTTGTATTGCACCTTGACGTCATTCACGATCCTGTCGACCTGCTGCACAGTGCTCCTGCCCGCCTGAAGCCGAACTGACACTCGTCATCGATGTGAAGTTCATCCTGAGCGGCATCTAGTCTGATCAGGATGACCTTCTCCACCAACTTGGAGATCGCCGACAGCAACGAGATCGGTCGATAACTACCGACGAGCTTTGCGTTCTTGTTCGGCTTGAGGATTGGCCCGACCACGGCACATTTCCACTGACTAGGCCAGTGCTGCAGTCGCAGGATCGCATTGACAATATACGTTAATTGCACAATACCTTTCTTCGGGAGATATTTAAGCAGTCTATATTCGATGCCGTCCGAACCCGGAGCTTTGTCGTTTGGTAAAGTCCGGACAATACCCGCAATTTCCGAGGACATGACCATGACTTTTAGAAATTCGCGTCTCGTCAATTGGATGTCATGGCCAATCTGTTCGTTTACGTCATTTTCGATGCGGTCGTGTTCCGGATTGTTTGGTATTTGTATGTTATGTATATTTTAGAATTGGTCAGCTAAGTAGTTTGCTTTTCGAGAGTCTGTCATCAACGTCTGTCCCTTTGGTGTTGTTATGGCGGGTATGGCCTCCCGCATATTTTTCATGGCCCTCGACAGCTTCCACAGCGAGTTGTCTTGAGGATTCAACGCTTCCAGCCTATCCCGCTATTTCCGGTTTTTTGCGGTATTAACGGCGGTCCTGATCTGCCGTTGCAGCCTACCCATCTCGACCTTAGCGTCAACATCGCGATTTTGCTACCAAAGCCATCTTAGTCGATTTTTCTCGCGTATGTCTTGTATGACCGCTGCGTTGAGTCGGTTCTTGTGCAGATTAATCGTTGTGGTTGTGGCAACTCTCTGTTTGGCGTCCTGCAGTACCCTTGTGAACTCGCCCACTACATTTTCCAGTTCGGCGACTGTGTTTGAAAGTGTAGGTGAGTGTTTATGTGTGTCTTATAGAGACACCGACTGGCGACATGTTATCCAATCCTAATAGAATTGGATTGTGGTCGGATGCGAGTTCCTCCAGTGCTCGGGTGGCGTGGAGTTGAGTTTCCCACACCACTATGTCGAGGGAGAAAGGTGTACCGTTATCCGGAAAATGTGTGGGATTGTCCGGATACTGCAACACGACGTTACGATTACTCACGTGATCGTAGAGTATTGCCGTTTGCATTATTGCGATTGTAGTTCCATGCATGATGTCGCGCGTTATGGTCACACACACGCTCTCCACGGAAGTATTCCGTAGAGTACGGTGCGTGTGCGCAATGTCTGACTTTATGAGTACGGCCACGCCGCCTCCTCTATTGATGTCGGCCCTATCTTTGCGGATTGTCGAATACCCTCTTCAGCTTGTCGCGTCTGTCGAGTTTTGTTTCATTCAGCAGCATAATGTCAGTTTTATGCCTCATTAAATAATTGATCAAAAAACGAATTTTGTTACCTATACACTATTGACGTTCCAAGAAGAGAGTCTAAGTCTAAAAGGCATCTGCGGACAGACCTTGGAAGAAGGCCGTCACCACCTAAAATTTGTCAAAAGCGTCGGTGCAGTTCTTGAGTTGTTTGTTCAATTGCGTCATCCGCATCAATAATTGGTCAATGTTGACCAAAGAGGCCATGATGTCTGTTTGTTCTTTCAGCATCCTCAACTTCGACATGTCGGAGCTCATCATCCCATTGGATGGTTGGCTTCGCTGGCTGGCGGAAGGTTGCGATGACCTCTCTGGTATTCTGGTCAGGGGAGGGGGTGTAGGTCTCTCTTGGGGCTACTGTTGCCTTTGGGTCCATGCAATGGCCTTAGGCAGTGGTGCCGCCACATATTTCATTTGTGGGAGGAGTGGAGTTCTCGTTATTCTCAAGTTGATTTGGTTTATTTTTTGTTTGTGCACCCTACAAGTAACGCTGTTTGCGGGATCAGCCTCTAGACAATTTACACATCTCGCCGGTTCTTCTCTATTCTTCGGGCAATCGGCGCACTTCAAGCAATTGGGGGACGCTCGACAGATCGAGGTGGCGTGCCCCCATTGCTGGCACCGATGGCATTGAATAATTTTTTTATTGTTTATGTGTCTCTCCCATTGGATGGAGGTATAGTCGAGGTATCTCACTTTGCCTTGAAGGTCTTTTAGAGTCACCCCACTGTTTGTGACCACCATGTAAAGTGTATTCCTAGTGCCTTTTAGGGTATATAATTGCTTGACCCTAATATTGTGGCTAGTTTTCAGTTCATCCTTTAGTTCTTGGACTTCCACAGGATGATACAGCCCCCCGGAGGATGAATGCGTGTGTCTTTTCATCTCTGGGGGTGTATGTCTGATACTCTACTTTCCCTTCGTTGAGGTAATCATTTACTATATTTCAGTCAGCGCGATTTGCCAGCTGGAGCGTAGTTGTGTTATTTGAGTGTTTCCACAAATGATTGTCTCTGAGTTTATCTTTAAAGAAGAGAAAGAGAAAGAGTTCTTTTTGTTTGATAAATCTGCCATGAATAACGATGGGAGGCGGTTACTGACTCCGACTCCAGCTGGGGTTGTGGTGGCACCACATCCATATATCTTCGTCAACTCTGGCTTGTCCTTCATGTCTGTTCTTGGTTTTTATCGCTGGGGACAACGGTGGCAGTATCGATTTCTTGGATGACCCTGGGTGTGTGAATCCGGTGTTACCGTCTTCAAGGATCTTCCTAACTTTTGATTGGGTCTTAGATAGATTTATTATGTCCGGGTTTGGTTTGTTCGAAGAGTTGTTGGACCCTGTTTGGGTTTTTGGTTTGGTTGGTGCATTTTTAACGCTGCTTTGGCTACCTTCTGATCCGCTGTCCATTTCAGCCTCTGCATATTTTTGAATCATCGGTTTATCACTTTTTCTTTTTAAAGTTGTTTTCTTTGCGAATGCTCTTCTATCCAATGAGGCACAGGAAGTGTCGCTTTCGTTATCTGACTTACGTGTGGGTGGTAGGGTTGGCTACCCTTTCGACCAACTGCATAGTTTTTGCGCACGGCTTCTCGACCTTCTGCGGACGGTGTCACATCCATGTCACTTTGTCTTATTTTTAAATTATAAATGTCTATGGACCTCGACCGGTTTTATCTGAACCGGTCGAGGGAAGGTGGTCGAATGAAAAAGTGTTGGACCTGGTATCACTTTTGTCAAATTCGGTGTCAAATAAAAATTTAAAAATTTCGGTTGGTAACTGTGGTATTTAGTTCGAAGAAATTTTCAGATTATGTTTTTTGGATGTAGGGTTAGATATCTCGGAAGTGTTTCCGGTGGCGAACCGTAAATGGGAGTAAAGTTTTTAGACTTTTAATGTCACTGTCAAATGATTATTTTTGGTTCAAAAACTCACTTAATATAGCAGGAACGAACCTTGCTTTACTCGTACGGATGCACAATTATTCGCTGGGGCCTTTTGTACTTTCCGTAGCACAGATTTCACACTTCTGGCAAAAAATACTACAAATCACTTTTTGACGTTCAGAAATACGTGGATTTCCAGACGAAACTCTAGCCATAACTCATCGCTTTAACTCATTCGGCTACTGAACTGCGCCCAGACAGCACAAGTATATCCTATGTACGCCCTATGGATATCCGCATTGGACATGAAGGACCTAAAGCGGATATCCTTAAGGATCACATATGGATTACATAGGATATCCTATGGATATTCTTTTGTCACAAATTTGGACGTCCATAAGATATCCATCGTAAATCCTTTCGGATATCCACTGGATATACATAGGACGTATTTGTTATACAGTAAATGGACATAAAACGGATATCCTTATGGATCACATATGGACCACATGGGATATCCAGTGGATATTCTTTTGTCACATCTTTGGATGTCCATAAGATATCCATCGTAAATCATTAGGGATATCCATTATATGTCCATAGACCATACGTTTGTCACAAATTGGGACGTCCATAGGTAACACATTTTGTGTCCGCTTGTGGACATCCACTGGCCATCCCGTGGACGTCCATTAACTGCAGGCCACTCAAAATAGTTTTGTTAATCGGAATTTATTTATTTAGTCAACATCAGCCTTAACAATTAATTTATAGGTTTGGGATTGACTATATATATTTTTTGCCTTTTGCACCAAGTATATAGTCAATTATTCTTTGCTAAATAAATTAATCGTTAAGGCCAATGCTGACTAAATAAACAGATACTCATCAGCAACGCCCTTTTGGTTGACCTCTACATTTAATGGATATATGGATATATCCCACAATATGTGCACTAATTTCATTATTTAAGTATCAAATAGCAAAAGCAATATTTCGTATATGGTGCTAAAGGAGAACTTATGCTTACCATATGCAACATACCAATGCCAACGTTGCTTATAACTTATTTCAAATTGGCTTTAAATCCGTTGCAACTACCACTTTCAAATCATATAAAAATAAATAGATGGATAAATAGATTTAATAAATTTTATGTATTTATAAAAACAATCAATTCAAATAACTGCAATACTTTTGACTGTTGATTAGATGTTGTTATATATTGATATATGTTTGTTAAAATGTAAAAAAGAACTTTTTAATCTAGAATTAAATTATTTATACATCAGTTCCATTATGTTATCATATATATTCTATCCTATTCTATCTTTCCTCATGTTTCGTCTCTCCTTGGCTCAACTTAATCAATTTTTTATTGCATCGACAGTGCCAGCGTTACGATGTATTTCTGCCGCACCTAAAAATTGTAAATTATGTAGGAAAATCTGCTTAATTTCTGCATGATTATACTCATAGACAAAGCTAGATATGTTTTTCAAATAATATCAATTTTTCATTTTTTAAGTTAAATTTATATTTTTTTACATATACAGGGTGAACCAAATTAGAAGGGATTTGGGGTTTTCTCTAAAACTATGGCAGATAGACAAAAACCAATATAGATGTCCTGAGCTCGATTTTCGAGAAACAAACAATGGCGCAAACCGCGATCGTCTATCTTTTTCGACTACTGAGCTACCGAGCGTTTTTGGAAAATTGGCATTTTTGGATGACCTTTATCTCAATTACCAAGTGTCGAATAGAAAATCGAGTAACACATTTTTAAGGCACTTTTTTGAGTAGAATCCGTTGCTGATAAGAAAATTATGCTTGCCGTAGTTTTCGAGATATAGACATAACTTGTGTTTTTTAAATGGAACAAAATTATTTAAAAAACGCAAGTTATGTCCATACCTCGAAAATTGAGGCTAGCATAATTTTCTTCTTATCAGTAACGAATTCTACTCAGGCGCTCTAAGAATGTGTTACTCGATTTTTGATTCGACACTTGGTAATTGAGATTTAGGA
Source organism: Rutpela maculata (assembly GCA_936432065.2). Lineage (NCBI taxonomy): Eukaryota > Metazoa > Arthropoda > Insecta > Coleoptera > Cerambycidae > Rutpela > Rutpela maculata. The sequence continues at coordinate 69,173,689 of OW386286.2, read as the reverse complement.
GTCATCCAAAAATGCCAGTTTTTCAAAAACGCTCTGTAGTTCGGTAGTCGAAAAAGATAGACGATCGCATTTTGCGCCATTGTTTGTTTCTCGAAAATCGAGTTCAGGACTCCCATCTGTCTATTTGCCATATAGTTTTAGAGAAACCCCCAAATCCCATCTAATTTGGTCCACCCTGTACAGGAATGTAAAAGTTATCAATAAGCTACTCCTCGAAATCCCTAAAAAATCATTGCAATTCAAGAGTACTCATGCTAAATGTATCACCAGATTCCATCATGGCATGGCAACATTACCTGCCTAAACGTGGGGATGGTAGTTTCAAAATTATCTAAACACGTACGATTTCTAAAATCTAAAATTTATTTTCTGCAACAAACATTAAGTGTGTCATATGAACTTTTTTGGAGATTTTTATTCTGCTTAATTTTTATTTAAAACAATTTTTGAGGGGGGGGGGTGCATCTAATTGAGGGTGATTTTTCAGGGGTTCATATAGTTCATACTCATAACTGAAAGAAACAATTCATGAAAGGTAACTCCTAATACTTACATAATAAAATTGAATTTGAATTATTGTTTGCTGCAAGCATCGTTGTATTCGAATCGTAAGTTATTCTTCTGCCCGGCTGTATTAAGTCCTTAATCTAAAAATAATTAACATCCAAATAAACATTAACATCAGAATCTAAAAAAATTTAAAAACAAAAAAAAAATTAGAATAAACAAATTAAACTGGTAACTAATTACTTTTTGGAAGAAAGCGAGCTAATTCGCATTATTAGTTAACTGTATGTATTTGCTGTTGGGGGGTCTGATAAAGTTTATGTATCTCGGATTTTGCAAATTTTCTAAAAAGTAATAAATAGTATAAATATGATAGAGCAGCACATTTACGAAAAACAAAAATTATACAATTATGCGAAAAAAAATGAGAAAGTTACGGGACCGGGGAGCGAAAAGGGGTGCTGGGTAGGGTAACAGTAACCTTTCCAACGGTGCATAAATGTGATTTTGCTTAAAAAGTGGGGTTAGCAGGTAAACACTTTCAAAAAATCCTATTTCAAAATTATAAATTTTTTATGGGTAATCATAAGAGCCTATCTGGTTTATAAGGTTTTATACAGTACATTAATTTTGCCATATAGAAATTATATTGGGATGAATAAGTACCTAAAGGAGTCTTAATTGAGTTGGAATACCCATGTTGTTATTGGTATGTTTCCATAAGTGTTTATACTAAAAACAGTTTTTATATGGCATTACAACTTTTAATTTGATAAGTTCTCATGGGATCTGAATAGTGTTGAAACTGAAAAGGTTTCATCAGTAAAATCAAATAGAAGTTATGTAATCTTTTATAAGAAACAATTAGTATATGGTTTTTGTAAGATCTGAGGGGTTGTTATCAGTTTAGTTTATATAATAATTTAATGAGGATTTATAAGGATACGTATTAAAAAGTGGTAATAAGGTATTACATCGAATATTTTTGTGGCTTTTTATGGGATCTGAAGAGTAATGAAATTGAAAAGATATACTAAGGAGTTCCTAGCAGACATTTTATATATTTTTATAAGGATATAATTTTTATAAGACTTCAACTATTAATTTGAAAAGTTTTCATGGGATTTCAATAGTACACCACCTAAAAAGTTACAATACTTACTAAACTAAACTTACTAATACAATAGATTTCATATAATTTACATTAAAATCCATTGTAAGATTAAAATCCATTGTAAGTATATACACATTGTATTTTAGAAAACCCTCTTATTCCCATAAAAGCATAAAAGTTTTACAATAGACCTCAAGCGAGGAATATACATTAAAAACTCACAGAATCTATAAAATTTTCGTGTTTCAAACGCCATAAAAACTTATAAATACTTATAGGCCTCGTACTTAGAGTTTACATTAATATCTTTCAAATTCATATAAAAACCTATAAAACTTCGCAATTTAATTACCATAAATACTTATAAATATACTGATAGACTTCATTCAGAGAATTTACTTTAAAACCCCATTGCATATCCTCATAGAATTTTATAAAAACTTCGTGTTTATTATTGAAACGTGCAAGTGTTGATAGACTTCAGGCAAGGAATTTACATTCAAAACACATTTCAAATACTTCAAGAACTTAGACACATCTGAACCTTTAAAATCTTCGTATTTCAAACACCATATAAGAACTTACAAATACTGATAGGCCTCGTATGGAGAATTTTCATTAAAAATACTTTTCAAATACATATAAAATATCTATAACACTTCATATTTCAATTACCGTGAAAACGTATAACTACTGATAGACTCCATATAAGGAATTTACATTAAAAACCCATTGTACGCAGCAAATCTTATAAAAACTTCGTATTTCCTATTAATATATGCAAATGCTGATAGACCCCAGGTAAGGAATTTACATTAAAAACACATCTCAAATAGCCACCTCAAACCATATTCAGAACTTATAAAAAACTTTGTATTTCAAATACTATAAAAACTTAAATATACTAATACATATAACTACTGATAGATTCCATTTAGGTAATTTACATTAAAAACCCATTGTACGCAGCAAATATTATAAAAACTTCGCATTTCCTATTAATATATGCAAATGCTGATAGACCTCAGGCAAGGAATTCACAAACACATTTCAAATAGCCGCACATCAGACCACAATTAGAACTTATGAAAAAACTTTGTATTTCATATTCTATAAAAACTTACGTATACTAATAGGTTTCATACTAGGAATGTACATTTAAAACACACACACATAATTAAAACTTATGAAAGTTTAGTGTTACATACTCCAGCCTCCAGTAGAGGGAGCTGTTATACATGTCGCTAACTCATATCTAATCTAATGTGACCTAAGAAACTAGCGTGGGCTTGTTAAATTGAAAGTAAAGCAGTCTCTTTTACTGCTAACTTATTAACTGCGTTTAGGCTAGAACGCTAGAGGAAACAAGAGGACTTTTGCAGTATTTTAGTGTTTACCACTATATTACTATTGATATTTGAAATATTTAATAGTAAGTAAATAATATTTACTTACCTATGTAAGTTTATGGGATTTGGCATTAAAAATATATTTCAAATCACAACCAAAATCTGTAAAAAACCTATTGGTACTAATAGAATTTCTATGGGAAATTTACATTCAGAACACTATACAAACCTGTAAAAACCTATAGAAACTTTTAATTACATATACTATAAAAACTCATCAATACTAATAGATCATATGGGAATTTATATTCAAAACACTATAAAAACCTATAAAAACTTTTAATTAAATATACTATAACAACTCATCAATACTGGTAGATACCATATGAGAATTTACAGTTAAAACACATTTCAAATACACACATCAAAAATTATAAAAACTTATACATTTTTTATAAGTTTTTATAAGGATTTTTTGACAGGGATATAAATGTCAAATATAATTTTATATAAATATAAACAGGTTGGAAGGTAACATAGGTAAATATAAACACATTTTCATAGATAAATGGGGATAACAAATTCAACTTACCACCAGTAGATTCAGGTTTTAAACTAGATAAATTGAAATCAAAGCTGCTTCTATTTGTTGAAGCCAAATTTTCAGATGAACTCTCGGTATTTCACCAGAAGTTTGCACTTTTAATGTAGAGATAAAAGCCCTGTACGTGTTCCTTGTACATCACTATTATTATTGTCGTTTAAGCCACCAGATATTCCTATATTATGTAGAACAGAGCTAAACAAGCACTAAGAACTGGAAGCCGCCATTTGCAAACTGGAACGGGACTAACGGGAGAGAAGTCGCTGTTCATTGGTTCAGTTGTGAGTCAGTTGACCAACTTGAGCCAATAACATTATAATTTCCAAGTACAAAGCGCGCGGTTTTTAAACATACGTGAGTTATACAAATACATAAATATGGTAAGAAGCTAATAAATAAATAGCCTTGATTGAAATATTCCAATCAACGGTAAACAGTTTGGCCATTTTGGCCGCGTGAAGAATAGTTAGCATAATATGTGGTAATATTTAAATTTATACTAATTCTTGCAATCCAGATGGACAATGAAACAAATTAATAAAATTGAAATTTGACTGTATTTTAAAAAAATTAATAAAACATATTGTTTCTTCAATTATAAGGTCCAAGTTGCTATATAACTTGTTTAAGTAGGTATGACTTTTTGGTGAACATCCATTGTATGTCCAGTGGATGTCCAAAGAAAAATATCAAAATTAATCCACAAGTGGACATCCAGTGGATATTCGTTTGTGGTACACGGACTTCCAGGACTTCATATGGACTTAATATGGACATCCAATGGGTGTTATGTGCTGTCTGGAATTGACAATTTACGGATATATGTTGATGGATAAAAACGGATATCCAGTAGATATTTCTCAATGGACAAAGTACGGGATATTTGTTGATGGATTAGAAACGAGCATCTAATGTATGTCCCTTAATGGACAATGTACGGATATTCGTTGATGGATAAAAACGGATATACGGTGGATACTTTAGATGGACAATGTACGGATATTTGTAGATGGATCAGAAACGAGCATCCGACGTATATCCCTTAATGGACAATGTATGGATATTCGTTGATGGATAAGAACGGATATCCACTGAATGTCTCTCCATGGACTATATACAGATAGTAGTAAAAGGATCAGAAACAGGCATCCAATATATATATATCCCTTAATGGACGATGAGTATTAGTAAATGGATAATAAATGGACATCTACTGGATATCCCCCCATGGGTAATGTACGGATATCCATGTACGGACATAAAACAGACGTCCATGGGAGTGAATTTTGCGATGAGGGATGCAAACCTCTCATTATAATATTTTTCCACAATTATTAATAAAGTTTTTGACGAAAAAAAAAACGGAATGTGCAGGGATCGAACCGCCGACTCTTGACTCGCAACCTAACAATAAAAATCAATAAACAATTTATTAACAGTTTTATACATTTATGTGCCTCACCGGATCCTAGCCCGGAGCCAGCCAGACAACCACGGCGAACATCGCCGAGGTGGGTGTGAGGCTGGACGGAGTAGGTCCGGTTCGGCTTGGAAGTAAATTCGAGGGGGGGGGGGGGTATTTTTATGTGTCCACATGGACCTAAAAGTAGCTTAAAAATAAATACAACACTGAGAACACTAAAATCGTAGGCGAGCGCACTTCGTAATTTTAATTGTTGATACGGGCAACACAACTAAACGAAAAAACCCGTTCGAACAAATGACGACCTTGTGGTCTGATCGCCGACAAGGAAGGTAGGGTGGAAATAAAATTGTGGTTTAAAAAATTAGGATTTAGGTAAGTTTTCGGCCTAGAGGGGATTTCGAGAGACAAAAAGGGAACAAAAACAACAAAAAAGATAAAAGAACAAAATTGTACAAATATAAATGGGGAGAAAGAGGGATTGGAAATATGTAAAGTTAAGGAAAGATAAAAGTAAGGGGGTAGGGGTAAGTTATCGTTGAAGGAAGTGTGGCTAGGGGAGCTGCCGGAAGATAGGCAACGCCTGGTATGGTAGGGGGTGTCTTATATCGAAAAGTATGGCATTATGCTGTCTGATTCGGGTAATGTTGCGGGTAAGCGGGCTACCGTCTAGTTTAAACTGGTAGAATTTTTGTGAGGTTTCTTGGACGTAGTCCGCTAGTGGGGTTATGTCGTGGCAACGTGCATAAAGATCTCTGAGGGAGGTGTACCTACTGGAGTCTGAAATGAGGCGCATAAATTTGTGTTCTAATACTCTCAACTTCCGCATTGCCGTGGCCGGGATGCTGCACCACACCGGCGCCACGTATGTGATGGCCGGCCTGATTACCATTGTGTAAAACAACTTTTTATTAGTCCTGTTGAGTCCGCTACCTCTTGCCAGGAGCAGATACAGACTCCTGGACATGAAGTAGACCTTGCGTACCGTCTCGTTAACGTGTGTATTAAACGTCAGTCGTTTGTCTAAGTTCACCCCCAAATATTTCACGCACCGTTTGATTGGAATTTCTCTACCCCCGATCGAAAGTGGTGTTGAAATCCGATTTTCAGTGAAGCGGCGCGTGAATAGAATCGATTCCGACTTCTCGGCGTTGATCCAAATCTTCCACTTATCGTAATAAGCCGTGGCACGGGCCAAGTGTGCCTTCAGCAGCATATTAGCCGCTTGCACGTTGTGTGAGTGCACGTACATAGCCGTGTCGTCAGAGTACTTGGCAAGGTTCGAATTCGGAAACTCCGGGAAGTCGGAGATGTATAAGTTGTACAACTTTGGCGACAGGCACGACCCCTGGGGGACGCCCGCGCGAATGTCCCGCCGAGTTGATAGTTTATTATTCACTCTGACCTGCAGCGATCTATCTGACAGGAAAGAGTGAATAAGTTTGGTAATGAGCGTCGGAAAGTCCAGCGAATTTGGACAATGTATGGATATTCGTTGATGGATGAGAACGGATATCCACTGAATGTCTCTCCATGGACTATATACAGATAGTAGTAAAATGATCAGGCATCCAATATATATCCCTTAATGGACGATGAATAGGAATATTAGTAAATGGATAATAAATGGACATCTACTGGATATCCCCCCATGGATAATGTACGAATATCCATGTACGGACATAAAACAGACGTCCATAGGATATCCGTACTATGTCCTTGGACATGCGACACGATATGGACAAGAAATTGATGCCGTATGGATATCCTCACAGGTAGCAAGGTGCCGTCATTATGACGTCGTTTTTTCGGCATTAATTACGTCAATTTCACCTTCAGCATGACGTAAAAATGACGTGAAAAAGACGGCACAATGTTTCAGCCCAATGACGTCATACATATGACGCCAATATGACGTATTGATAATCAGTGAATTTTGCGATGAGGGATGCAAACCTCTCATTATAATATTTTTCCACAATCATTAATAAAGTTTTTGACGAAAAAAAAAACCGAATGTGCAGGGATCGAACCGCCGACTCTTGACTCGCAACCTAACACTTAACTCACTGAACCATTGAACATCTTTATTTGAATATGTTTAAAAGCTGTATACCTAGTTAGAAATAGTAAAACAAAATTATTATTACTATGTGGCAAAAATTGAACTAGTTACTAAATACTTCTATTTATTTTTATTTTATAATGATTTATTTCACGTCATTTTAATGACGTCAAAATAATGACCTAAAAGAAACGTGTATTTGACGTCTTCATGATGACGTCAGAAGTACGTATTAAATATCACGTCTCTGGTACGTCATTTATTAGTGACGTCAAAATAATGACCTAAAATAAACGTGTATTTGACGTCTTCATGATGACGTCAGAAGTACGTTATAAATATCACGCCTCTGGTACGTCATTTATTGGGACAATGACGTCGGCGACGAAAAGTCACCTTTAAAAGACGTCATAATGACGTCACCCTGCTACAGGGTGTATTAAATAGGTGGTCCGACGAACGGCACTTTCCTATTATAATAATGGCTTCATAAGTGCATGCTTACTATTTACTTTAGTAGATGGCGCCAGCAATAAGGTCCTACAATTACCTGGGCATGTGCATCGTATAACTAACATAACCACAAATTTTAAGGTTTTTTCATTTATTCTCATGTTTAATGTTTGTATAGGCATTTTTCGCTTGGAGCCAAACTGGCTCCAGGCAAATATTTAAAATTCACGCAAATAATTTTTCAATATTGTTGATTAATAAAGATAGACTACTAATTATAGGTTAGATTCTTAACCTGCGAAAAGTGTTTTATTTTATTGTGACAAACTATTTAAAACTTCATACACCTTGCGTTGAACTTGATTTTGGTTGAAAGTACAGGAACTAGGTAGAAATTTTAATAATAGCTACGTAATACTTGTAAATCTTAAGAAATATATATTTTTGAGGTTAGCTGTGGCGACACGTGCAATGCTGCATGTAGTGTTGCATATATTCTTTCAATGTTTTAATTTAGCTACTTAATGTCAGATGTCACTGGACTCTTGTTTCACTAAACAAAAAACAAAAGGCCGGGAATGTATGCAACACTGTATGCACGTATGCACAGAACCTGTAAAATTATCTATCTATGCGTAAGTAATGAGAGAATTTATTGGTCCTGCCATCTATTACATTATGTACAAAGTAAGCACTTATGAAGCCACTGTGAGAGTTGTCGTCGCACCACCTATTTAATACACCCTGCCCTGCTACCAGAGCTGTGCTGTCTGGGCGGTTTACCAATAATTGCTTAAATACTATATAGATGGCTGTAATTTGTTATGTTATTATTAACCTTTCATTTTAATCTAATTTTATTAAAAGAACTCGATACCTGCACAAATAAGCTGCCGGATCTTAGACTAATGTAGCTATTTATTTCAAAATGTAGAAAGTATTTGAATGTTTAATAAATGTTCAGTCTCAAATAATATTAATAACTTACAAGAAACGTTAAAATTAAGTTATTAATGACAAATTACAAATTACTATAAAAAATAAACTACAAATTTTACAGAAATAACTGTCAGAAGTCAGATTACACAAATTTTAACGCACACTCCAAGCATAGAACGAAAATGCAAATGGCGGATGCTGCTCGGTGAAGCCTTGAAAGATTTTTCTCAATGCGCATGCGCGTAATCATTTAAAATATTAGCCTGCATATTACCATAATAGTACCATCAATGTATATACTGAAGCAGCATTTTTCATGGTTGTACCCTAATTGACCATTTCTGTTTATTATGTGGCAATTCATAACAAAATGAAGTTACGGTACGCCCGCATATAATTTATTATGGGCCACAAAAGTTTAGCCTATTCCATAAGAAAGCCATTGATCGCTACAATGGCCCATTTAAGGGCCGCAATTTTTATGTTTGCTGGGGACGGCCGACGTGAACCGTTGATATGTTGGAAAATAAAATGTACAAGGAAATTATTTATTTATTGTTTGATTATTTTATTTTGATAAAACTAACGAATTTATTACATCAGTCTATTATTATATTTAATGTTTATGTTTAGTTCAGAGGAAAATATCTGCCATTATTTAATAATAAAACATTTTATTTATAGGTATTTTATATTTTTATAACTTGCGCCCACGAACCTACTTTTCGAAAGATATATAATTAATTTTAAATCAAATTTCTAACTATTAATTTGAGGCCGCTTGACCTTGAAAAATTCAAAATTTTCGAATGCGGCGCATTTTATTGCAACCCCCCCTAATAGCACACGATGTCCGCCGGACGTCCGTTTTATGTCCATTTAATGTACTGACGTCCGTGACATAAACTGGACGGCTACCGGACGTTTATCATCGGATTTACTTAAAATTGTACGGAATGGACGTCCTTTTCGCGTCCGTTGATTTAAATATTATATTTTTGCAATAAATGATAATATCTCCATACCGCTTTCTCTCCAACACGTTTCCGAAATATGCATACATACCAGCGAATAACACACTGAACGTCCAACACATGTGCCGCAACGGACGTCCTTCGGCAAGTACACAGAGTACACGCATTTTAGGTCCCTATAGGGACAGCAGCAGGACGTCTATTTAATATATCAACAAAAATTTTTTAACAAAACTGGTTTTTCAATTTTACAATGTTTTTGTTTACATTTGACCGTTATTTCTGTAAAATTTGTGGTTTATTTTTTATAGTAATTTATCATTAATAATTTAATTTTAATATTTTTGTAAATTATTAATGATATTATTTGATACCAAACATTGATTAGTCAAATACTTTCTACATTTGAAATAAATAGTTGTATTAGTCAACTGTACAGTCTTTAAGTAGATACCAATAAGATGGGTTTGTGGCCGAGTGAAAGAACATCGAGTTACAAAGGACGAGATCGACGGTTCGATCCCTCCTCATTCCGGTTTTTTTTCTAAATTATTGGAATGTACAAATATTGTCCAAAGTTGTGACATTTGCACGTCCCTCGGCTGCCCGTCGGATGCACTTTGGACCAAAAATGAACGTCCATCGGATGTCCTGTATGTCCGTCGCGGACGTCCTTCAGATGTCCACAGGACAATGTTGTGCTATTAGGGCCGTGCTCTCGCCAATGAATAAGAAGGCGCAAATATTTCATATAGCCTAGGGGCATGCCAATCTTTAATCCAACCCTGGACATATAAGCGCATTCGAGTTGTGATCCGGGCAGGGCCGGTTCTAGACATTTTTCAAGTGCAAGCGGACGATCGGACGATATTTTGGCGCCCCCCATCTCATTGACAATAAAACTGTAGGAACTTGTAATGGAGAAAAATTCTGCAAATAATTGTTACAATTGCAAATTTCTTCAATACCCATAGTTTCCCCAAGTGTTTGGCGCCTTTCTCTTTCCCTGTTTGGCGCCTCTTTCAGTTGGCGCCTCCTGATGCGACCGCGTAGTTCGCAGGATTCAAGATCCGGCCCTGAATCCGGGACAAAGCATTAAAAATCGGAAATGTCCTGTCAAAATCGGGACGGGTGGCAAAGGTTGTTATCTAAATCACGAATTTTTGGAAACATGCCGCTTCCAGTCAAGATTTGTAGAGTATAAGGTTCTCTCGTATTCAGCTTTTAGGCGAGAAGTGAGTGCGGCGATGAACAGTCAGACTATCCTTGTTTTTCGAACGCGTAGTAGTGACGCAGTTATCTCTTTCTAGAAGGACGGTCCGTACTGGCCCGAAATATGGCCAGAAGTATACTATGATCTGTAGTGTTATATTCTACAACTTATCCCAATTACCACCATGCAAAACGGTGACTCAAAATACGAGGTAATTACCCCCTACCTCAGGCGGGCCATTGCGAGATCGTTCCAGTTACGAGTTTTTTGCTTCATTATTAACATTACTCAAATTCTTACAATACCTACTTTGAATCAGGCTCTGCATCTGGTGTGATTTTACACCAGCTGCTCATTAGCTAATGACATTTTTTGGTGGGGATCGGAAGCAACCTTATACTCTAAAAATCTTCCAGTAGCTGCCCATTTTTTATTTAGCAGAGACACAAATTGAATGTGGTTTATTGCACTCAAAGTAGTACTCTTAGTTCAGCTACCACCTCATAGGTGACCTACGAAAATAAAGTGGGATGTATAAATTCAAGGTAGTTAACTACATCCCACACAGCACAAGATGGCCACGGGATATCCTAAAATGATCCCGTATATCCGATAAACGGATTGTTCAATTGGGATGTTGATAGGAAGTCCACTGGTTATCCTTTAATTGATATCCATTGGATAACCTACATGACTATCTATAGGATAGCCTTTGGGGTCATTGATGTCCCATTTAAAACCTATATAGGTATAAACAAAGGCTATCCCTAGGGCCATCCATAGGTCCACTTGTTGGGCTAATGTAGGTCCCAAATTCATGATAATTGATAAATTCACCTAAAGTCACAAATGAAATTTTTTTTATTTAGTTTATATTTGTATTATATTTTCATTGTGACGAATGCATTTTATTGACGGAAGACATTACTTATAAAATATGGTCCTAAAAACAGCCAGAATAGGGATATCCATTGGATAACCTATATGACAATCTATAGGATAGCCCTTTTAGGGTCATTTAAAACCTATATAGGGATAACCAAAGTCTATCCCTAGGGCCATCCATAGGTCAACTTGTTGGGCTAATGTAGGTCCAAAATTCATGATAATTGATAAATTCACCTAAAGTACAAATGAGAATTTTTTTATTTAGTTTATATTTGCATTATACTTTCATTGTGACGAATGAATTTTATTGACGGAAGATATTACTTATAAAATATGGTCCTAATAACAAGCCAAGAAGGGGATATTTGCTAGCTCGCTCTTAGCGCTAGTTTCAATAATTCATGTTAGATGGCTCTTCTTGCAAGGTGCAAATTACTTCTGTTGCGATACTCACCTAGTAAGCCTGAAACTACAGGTTGTGTAATCTATCCACTACACAGGAAATTCACATATCTTGCAAATGCCTCTTTTACGAGAGTTAATTTTTTTGCAATATGAGATTTATTTATTACGCAAGGAGGGTGAGTATACCCCAAATTTTAAATTGTCTACAGTAATCACGATTTTACACAAGATCAATTTTGATCCTGTGTAGAGGTAGATACTATAGTTAACCAGATGCAACTATGTGTGGATGTCTGTGGTTGTCCAGATTTTAACCCAAATTGGTCTCTTTTTCTTCCTATGGACAACCACGGGCTATCCTATTGTGGACATCTGTAGGTTTTCCTGATTTCAACCCAAATTGGTCCCTTTTTCTTCCTATGGACGACTATGGGCTATCTCATTGAAGATATCCATGGGCAAACCCGATTTGCACCAAAAGGATATCCACAGGAGGTCCGAAATCGGGATTAAGCTAGTTTACGATGTCCCCAAGACGTCCCGCTTATCCTCCAAGTATGACCAGTGGTTGTCCTAAGACTATCGAGTGCTGTCTGGAACGTACCTTGCTAAATTTCGTGTATTTGAAAGAGGCTTAGTATACATCATGAGTGACATCATGATCCTGTAAGATTTGTAGAGTAGGCGAGAAGTCAGTGCGGAGATGAAAAGTCCGACTATCCTTGTTCTTTGAATGCGCAGTAGTGAAGAACCGTCCGTACTGGCCCGAAATATGGCCTGAAGTATACTATGATCTGTAGTGTTACATTCTACAACTTATCCTCATTACAAGTATGCAGAACAGTGACTCAAAATGTGAGGATGATTACCTCCAACCTCAAAAGCGGGTCATTACGAGCCTGTTCCAGTTACGAGTTCTTTGCTTAATTAACATTACACAAATTCTTACAATATTTTGAATAAGACCCTGCATCTGATGTGATTTCACACCAGCTGTTCATTGGCTAATGACATTTTTTGGTGGGGATCGTGAGTTATTAAGCAACCTTATACTTACTCTACAAATCTTGGCGTCAACACAGAGTTTGGCATCCTGGGCTACTGTATAAGCTCCACATCGCGGGTTTTCGGATCAAGTCATACACCTCAGACCGACAATTTCGAGTAGTAGTAAACCAGGAGAGCTCTCCTTTACAACCCATCCTATCCAGTATGTCCCAAGGTTCATCCCTTGGCCCCATCCTATTTAACATCTACATGAATGATTTACCACCCCCATTAGACCACCGAACAACCGTATGTCTATTTGCAGACAATACTGCAATTTTGACGACGTTAAAAAAGGCTAATATTATGACTAACCTACTTGAAAAACAGACCAATGCAACTATAGATTTTTATAATAAATGGGGATTAAAAACAAACACCAACAAAACGCAACCCATACTATTCATAAGACATGTAGGTAGACCTACAACAAAAATTAATATCCAGGGTCAATCGTTTGACTGGAGGGATGAGATACTGTACCTTGGACAGGAAAATGCTTTTTAATACGCATATACGTAATACCCTGGGGAAGTGCTGGATGCGCACCTACACCTTATTCTTGCTAATCAAAAACTCTCCACCCAACTAGCTATACTTATATATAAAGCCTATTTGAGACCTATACTTACCTACACGTCACCTGTTTGGTACCCGCTGACAGCCCCTACCCACCAAAATAAAATCCAGATAGCCCAGAACAAATTACTCAGACTAGCCAACAACCTGCCATTATATAACCCCAATCCAACTGCTACATGACCTGACAGGAACCCCAACTATATCTAACTTCATACTTAATAGACTACTCCCCAATTTTGCAAACACCCTAGTCTCCTCCACAAATCCTATCCTAACCAATCCACTTACATACAAATTCTCCACAGCACCCGTTCATCCTTCCATAAACTACATCTACACTCCCTGAAATATTGTAATTGATTTGAGAAAAAAACATACAAAAAAAACTAAAAAATAATAAAAAAAACATACAAAAACAAAGAAAAAAGATCTAAAAAAAATAAAAACAAAAAATAAACCAAAAAAAACACACTACTACTACGTTAAAAATATAAAAAAACAAGATCTGATAACGCACGAAAAGAGCCAAAATAGCATACTACAAACAGAAAATAACAAAAAGAGCCATAACACTGTGCACGCACAGCCCAAAATAGCACAACCAATTCAATCAATAAAACTAACATTAAATACTTAACACCTAAAATTCAACCATAAAGTAAATCGTTAGCCTCAGAGCAAGCCATTCTATAATACTAAAGAACAGACCAGGACAAGCATCGAAAGATGGAAAGTCCATGCATTGGCAAATACTACGAAGCAAATCTTGGTATAAATAAGGAGTCGCCATAAGAAGCAGAATGTGACAGCACATTCCTCATTTTAATATGACAGAAACGTCTACAAAATGCGACATTGTATCTTGGTTTAATATTATAGAAAATAGTGTTTTTCGCCATAGCATGGTTTCGTGTACGCTACGTAGCTGTACAAATCGAGGTAGTATCACTGCAAGATTTGTAAAGTATGAGGTTCCTTAATATACGTGCGTACTGGCCCGAAATATGGTCTGACGTATACTATGATCTGTAGTGTTACATTCTACAACTTATCCTCATTACCATCAGTATGCAGATCAGTGACTCAAAATGCTAGGATATTTACCATATACTTATTACCTATATACTGATAGCCAGCTATAAACCGCCGTGTACGGAATTGAAGCTTGAGAAAGAGATTCTGCTGGGGACTTGGAACCCAACGCGCACGCGCACGCTTTGACCACACAATACAAATGAGTGGGGGGAGCATGCTTACGCTACGGAGGCATGCGCACCATACCCCGAGTACTATGGAAGGATAGAGCGATAAGGTTTTCCTTGGTGTCAAGAGATGAATGAAATTCATCGTATATAGTCAATAGGTATATGATATTTACCCCCGACCTCATTGAGAACCCGTTCCAGTTACGAGTTCTTTGGTTAATTAACATTACACAAATTCTTACAATATTTTGAATAAAGCCCTGCATCTGGTGTGATTTCACACCAGCTGCTCATTGGCTAATGGCATCTTTTGGTGGGGATCGTGAGTTATTAGGCCACCTACTCTACAAACCTTGGTATCACTGAACTTTCTTACTCTATATAAATGGAAGGTCAATATCCATACTAGTCGGGGAGCCCTCCCTAGCTGTACGTACACCCCCCGCCCGATCCTTGGGGACAATGTTTCTCATAAACATTGAAGCCTAAGGAACAATTTAAGACATATTCTAAAAAAAAAACTGGCTGTACTTTCAAAATGGCGGCCATATGTTAAAAAAAAATTGTTGCCAATGTTCTTTTTGTCATTTAACACAAAAACTAAAAAAGATGGACAAAAACTTTCTTCACAAAAAACAACGTGCATAAAATTTTCTACAATTTTGTACCTATACAATATTTTGATAGGAGTTACCATTTTCCAGATAAATGAGTCCAAAATTAAGAAAACATGTAAATTCATATATCGGTAAATCACTTAGAGGAAATAACTGTGACAATTATTGTAAGGCGTATAATATAACTTTATATTATTAACATAAAAATTAAATAAAATAACCTGAAAAAAATTAATAATAATATTATAATTTGCAGGCATTTATCTCGAAAACGGTAACAATGGTATCTGGAAAACGGTAACTCCTATCCAAATATTGTATAGGAACAAAATTGTAGAAAATTTTATGCACTTTGTTTTTTGTACAGAAAGTTTTTCTCCATCTTTTTTAGTTTTTGTGTTAAATGACAAAAACAATGTTTGCATTTTTTTTTAAACGGACGCCATTTTGAAAGTACAGCCAGTTTTTTTTTTTAGGACATGTCCTAAATTGTCCTTAGACTTTAATCTTTATGAAAAACATTGTCCCCAAGGATCGGGGGGTGCACGGACAGTTAGGGTGGGCTTCCGTAGTGTTACGTTTTATATTGAATTTTGTATTTTATAAGAGATTAATCATTTATCTGGAAAATGGTAACTCCAATGCAAATATTGTATAGGAACAAAATTGTAGAAAATTGTATACACTTTATTTTTGGTAAAGAAAGTTTTTCTCCATCTTTTTTATTTTTGTGTTAAATGACAAAAACCATATTTGCAAATTTTGTTTTTATTAACGGACGCCATTTTGAAAGTGTAGCCAATTTTTTTTTTAGGACATGTCTTAAATTGTTCCTTAGGCTTTAATCTTTATGAAAAACATGGTCCTAAAGGACTGGGGGGGGGGGGGGTGCACGGACACTTAGGGTGGGCTCCCGTAGTATACCAATTTTTACGTGAAATTGAACCTCGCGCAAGTATGGCGACCATAAGGCGGAGCGCAATCACACTACAAAATACACCAGAGCCGGTCTTATTGTTACTGCAACTGTTTAAAACCCGGGACTTTGCAACGATTCTTGCAACACAGTACCATACACAAGATTGCACCATATTGTCTCAATTAACTGTTTGTAACAGTCACAAAGTATTACACAAAATAATTTATAACAACTTTACACAAACGACAGAAATAAACAAAGAATAAAATGAGTGACACCGACTCTGGAAATTTCATCTAATCCAAGACTTACGCTACAGGATCTATGGGAAACAAATAAAACACAAACACAGAATTGCGTCAGCGCATAACTCCCGTAGACAGCCCTTTGGTTCAAGCACAGATATCAATTTTTCTGCATCGACGCATGGCTACACTTGTTGAATTCGTAATTACCGTATTTTGTTCACGCATATACTGGCCTTTCATTTATATAGGACAGTTCAGTGGGTAGTATCGATAAGAAGAAATGTGTTCTGGAATCGCTTATCATAGATTAAAACACTCAAAAGAAATTTTTCAAATATTTTGCTCGTCTTTCTAGAAAAAGTAGGTGTCCAAGGGCGGTGTTACGGGGGAGGGGCAATGGTAGTAATTTTCAAAAAAGGCCCGTAGTTTGTCTCCATGGCTCTGCTAGTTACTACCCCCCCCCCCCCCGTGTGCTGGCCATAAGAAATGTGCCCCCAGAACGGAATATGAAAACTAGTATTTTGTTTAATAGGTTATTCATTTATACTACCATTTATATAGTTTTTACTCACCTATCTCAACATTACTGAGTAACACTGAACAGTATTAAAATGTATTTATTAAACTTTTTTTTCTTTGAATCTAATAGAGACAGGAGTGATGAACCAAAAATGTTATACTCCCCTATGAAGAGAATTAAATATATTTTTTCAATTGTTTCGCATAACTATTAATATTTTTATTTAACAAAAAATTTTTCCAAAGGTGATTTTTATAGGGTTTCATCAGAATGGATAACCTATTAAACAAAATAGTAGTTGTCATATTCAACTTCCCCATCACTAATAAAAATGTATTTAAAAAAAAGTGAAAAGGTCTGCTATTAACAAAAACATATTCTGTAAATGAATATTTATCTGACAAATTAGTTAAACTCTTATCCACTTTTGTTTAAATTTTATTGTATATACAGTGTGTGTCCCAGGATAGATGTAACAAGAGGTGTAATGGACCAAAAATTTTGGAATGGTATTTGGGGATTGAGTCCTGCTTGTTGTAAAACTAAAGTATACCAAAAATGACTTGATTTGGTGTTCTACAGGGGGTTTTATAAGCAAAGTTGTAAAAATCACCACTAATAAAGTACCTTTATTTCCCAAAATATGAAAAAATTCCACTAAGAAAAGTTATTTAGAATGCAATTTTATACCTCTATACCAGGGTGTATTAAATAGGTGATGCGACGGCAACCCTCACAGTGGCTTCATAAGTGCTTACTTCGTACATAATGTAATAGATGGCAGGACTAATAAGTTCTCTCATTACTTACGCATAAATAGATAATTTTACAGGTTCTGTGCATACTTGCATACAGTGTTGCATACATTCCCGGCCTTTTGCTTTTGTTTAGTGAAACAAGAGTCCAGTGACATCTGACATTAAGTAGCTAAATTAAAACATTGAAAGAATATATGCAACACTACATGCAGCATTGCACGTGTCACCACAGCTAACCTCAAAAATATATATTTCTTAAGATTTACAAGTATTACATAGCTATTATTAAAATTTCTGCCTGGTTCCTGTACTTTCAACCAAAGTCAAGTTCAACATAATGTGTATGAAGTTTTAAATAGTTTGTCACAATAAAATAAGACACTTTTTGCAGGTTAGGAATTCAACCGATAACTAGCAGTCTATTTTTATTAATCAACAATATTGAAAAATTATTTGCGTGAATTTTTAAATATTTGCTTGGAGCCAGTATGGCTCCAAGATAAAAATGCCTATACAAACATTAAAAATGAGAATAAACGAAAAAAACTTAAAATTTGAGGTTATGTTAGTTATACGATGCACATGCCCAGGTAATTGTAGGACCTTATTGCTCGCGCCATCTACTAAAGTAAATAGAAACCATGCACTTATGAAGCCATTATTATAATAGGAAAGTGCCGTAAGTCGGACCACCTATTTAATACACCGTGCTCTATACCAAATTTCAGGAATATAAAATTATTTTTTTGAAACTTTTTTTGCGAATTAAGAGTTGAATTCATATTTAAAGTTGTGTAGAAGCAAATGTTAATCATCTCAAGAAGTAGGCTATTGGTAAATATAAAATTGAATATACGAGATGTAAGAAGGTATAATGTTAATCAAATTAATTGTAAAACAAGAAACAATTACTAACAGAAGATTAATGAGGTTTAAAAATTATAACAAGTAATAAATGTCACACATTCACAAACAAATTAATTACTGACCAATACAAAACAATGTTTACAATTTTTTTATTATTCGACGTAGCTACCACCCACATCCACACACATTTCGATCCTTTGCCTGAAGTCCTTAAAACTGTTTCGAATATGATCTAACGGTATGGAGTTTACAGCATTTGTAATTCTCTGCTTCAATACTGCTACATCGTTAGGAAGTGGTTCAGCATAAACCAACTGCTTGAGGCGACCCCATAAAAAGAAATCCAATATTGATAGGTCTGGGGATCTCGCCGGCCACTTGATCGGTCCATTCCTGGCAATCCAATTTTCTCCAAAATTTAAATTCAACCACCGATTAACCATTTCTGTGGAGTGGCCAGGGCAACCACCATGTTGAAAATGAACTGAAGGCATATCTCTTAAAATATTTAAATGTTCTCCAGAAAATCTTTCAAGAGGCTGTAAATAAGTGTGCTGGTTTAACCTTCCCTCAATGAAATAAGGTCCAATAACTCCAACGTGATAAGAAACGGCACACCACACATTCACTTTTTTATATTTTCTTCCAAATTTTAATTTGGATTTTCAGAAGCCCAAAACCGACAATTCTGAGATGAAACAACACCATTGGTTGCTTGAATATTAATTCACAAAAAATAATTTCTATGCAGTTTTAATTGAATGGTTCAAAATAAAATACTAATTTATTGAAAAAAACAATTTTATATTCCTGAACTTTGGTATAGAGGTATAAAATTGCATTCTAAATAACTTTTCTTAGTGGAATTTTTTCATATTTTGAAAAATAAAGGGACTTTATTAGTGGTGATTTTTACAACTTTGCTTATAAAACAGCCTGTAGAACACCAAATCAAGTCATTTTTGGTATACTTTAGTTTTACAACAAGCAGGACTCAACCCCCAAATACCATTCCAAAATTCCAAAATTTTTGGTCCAATACACCTCTTGTTACATCTTCCCTGGGACACACTGTATATGTGTTGTTCGTTCTTTACCGTTGTGTTAATAATAATAATAATAACCTTTATTCAATAATACCATAAAACGGTGTAGAACAAGTCAAAAAGAACATGAAGTCTTGGTAAGTAAAAATTGGTATAAACATTACATTACTTTACATACAAAAAAAAGTGTATAAAAAATAGTACATTTAAATTATATAAAATAATAGTTACATTTAAATAAAAACATTACTTTACAATGACGGATCAAAATGATGGGTAAAATATTCTGAAACACAGTAAAATGACTTTTCACATAAATAAGTTTTCAGCTTTACTTTAAAATTTTTTCTTGATAGGTTCTGATATTCTTGTGGTATTTTGTTGTAAACCTTTATCACCTGCGTTACTACATTACGCTGTACTTGGGTGAAATTCGTTTGGGGCTGACGTAACACTGATCTTGCACAACCTCTAGTATTAAACATATGGCTGGTTTCATATCTGCTAAAGAATTCTTGGTAATGTTCTTTGACGAAGCATGCACATTCATATATATACAAACATGGTACGGTAAGTATGTTTTTCTCTTTAAATATTTGACTACAGGTCTCTCTTCTTTTTAGGTGGAAAATACTTCTAACGCAAGATTTTTGGAGTTTGAAAATTCTAGATGAGTCAACAGAGTTTCCCCAAAAAATGATTCCATATTTTATTCTGGAGTTTACATACGAATAATATGCCGATATTGCTGCTGCCTGATTTACAGAATTTGCTATGACACGTAACGCATATGTAAATGAACTTACTTTGCTAGCGAGATAATGTACGTGTTCTTTCCAATTTAATTGTGAGTCAATTTCAATACCTAGGAACTTATTGTGCTGAGTGGTCGTAAGGGTTTGGTTGTCATAAGTTAATGTAAAAGGATCTTCTGCCCTTAAGGTAAATTTCATTAGGTGCATTTTTTCAATATTGTTCTTCAGGTTATTCCCTATATACCAATTATCCATCGTCTTAATTGTACTATTGATTTCTGTTTTTAACTCTTCCTCAGTTTTAGCCCTTATGATGAGCGAGTTATCATCTGCAAAGAGATTTATTACATGACTAACAATATTAGGTAAATCGTTTGTATATAATAAAAATAAAATTGGACCCAGAATTTATATTATATAGTTTTTCTCTCTTGACTAATTAACTTTTTATTTACAAATTAATATATACACTATTCTCTTTGTATTTGACTTGTCCTAGACCGCCAGGTAATTACAGAATAAATACTTACTTACTTTCACTGCAAAACAATGCCACCGCTATGTGTTTATGTGTACTGTGAGGGAACGAGGCACGGCGGGCAACAGTCAGGCATGGTGATGTGATGTCACAGTAGCCCTCGCTGCTAGTATTGATTGTGAAATTCAATCGAGAATATGTCTGTAACTATTTATCCGGTCTCAAATTTTCAGAAGATTTTGATTACTGCTAATACATTAAAATTTGGTATAAATGGCAAAAATTTAAATTTCATGAAATAAGTCTATTACAGGGTTCCTTCTCGAATTTCACAAACATGTAAGTGTGTTGTAGAAGATTAATCGCGGTATACTAAGTATCGTAGCACTTATCGGATGAGTAAAATCTGTTCTTTTCAATGACATTTATTCAGGCATTTTCTTTTGTGAACAATAATTATATATACTATATACAATATTTTACAAACTTATTACAATAATAAATATTCAATTGCTTCATTAAAATAAATACTATATTAATAAACAGAAAATATACACTTAAAATTTACAAATTATTTCGCGCAGTATTCAAAAACTGTTCAATCACATAATTGCTTATTAATAGTTTCGTAATTAATGTATACAGACGACGGACAAAAGTTATGCCATCACAATGTGAAAGGTTGGGAATATTAACCTCTTCCTATATGTTATGCTCCTTTCAGGGACCTAAAAAAAAAAAAAAAAAATTAGACAAATATACAGTAAAATAATGTTGTATAATTGTATAATCGTCAATCCAGATTTCAGCATTATCTGCCTTGGCAAATACCTCCTGAGCAAGCAAGCTTTGTTAAAGGACGAGGTACCAGAGAAGGCAAGAGAATATTATGTGCCTATGTACCTTTGTTTCGTAGACTACCGTAATGCATTTGGCAATGTGGAATGGGACAAACTATGGGCAGTATTATTGGAGGTGGAGCACCCAACATCAGCAGAGCGGTTGTTATATTAAAATCTGAACGGGCTGTACCTCTTACTCTTTACAAATTTACAATAACAAAGGCTTTTGTCGCGCTCAATTCTCTGGAAGCAGAACGGTATTGACGGATACACAATAAAATTCTTTCTGGTATAGGCTATGTTTCGTCGATTCTATTTAACGATTAACTTCTTAATTACCTAATTAAATTCGTCTTTTTCTGGAAGCATTTTTACGAACCTCACTTTTTATTCACGATGCTCCCTTT
Source organism: Rutpela maculata (assembly GCA_936432065.2). Taxonomy (NCBI): domain Eukaryota; kingdom Metazoa; phylum Arthropoda; class Insecta; order Coleoptera; family Cerambycidae; genus Rutpela; species Rutpela maculata. The sequence continues at coordinate 69,151,464 of OW386286.2, read as the reverse complement.
GTCGTGTCATTGTATTTTGCAATTTTGTTCAAATGTCAAAAAATGACACTTTTCATTCGTTCGTGCCGAGCCGAATTTTTGATTTGCCCTATGCAATTTACGATGCGGATCAACTAGAACTCTTCCTCTTTCCATCGCGACATCGTACGGTCGTCCCGCTGGTGTATTTCGAAAAATAATGAACATTTTAAGATTGCATGTTTTCGCACTTTTTTCGGCTACTTTTTTTTCGCCGTTTTTCGTTTATATCTCGGAAAGGGCTGCACCTAGCTCAAAAATAAATTTCACAAGGGTCCAGATAATTTCTTGAGGAATCGCCCAGTTCTATCAGAATTGCCCTAAATACTTTCGTTTCAGAGAGATCGACCCAAATGTGTGGCGATGCACGACTCAAAATGGCACATTTTTCGCTTAAAACCTCCATAACTCCTAAATGATGGCTCCTTGGCCAAAAAACTCCGCCCCAACGAATTTGTACAGAATTAAGTTATCTAAGTCTTTTTTTTTAATTGGTATACTCCAAAAATTAACGAGCTAGGAGCGGTCAAAGTAGAGGCTTTTTAAAAAATTTTTTTCATCCCGGCCGTGCCTACGTCATAGCTAAATATCGATCTTCTGAAACGTCCAATCAGATTCGTCCACTGCTGTCAATCTGCGAGACGATAAAAAGTCATATACAGGGCGATTTGTCTAAATTGACATTTGTTTCGTGTTTTTGAGCGATGCAGATTGAAACCAAGGACAATTGTATAAACTGTCGATCGCTGATAACTTGGGAACGGTTGTAGATATCGAATTGAAATTTGAAACGTAGGTGGAAATGTTGAAGACTGACGGAATACAAGTGAATTAAAAATACACCTACGTCTACGTGACATCACAATGAAGAAGAATTCTTACAACACAGGAAAAGGTGGAGACATCGACTTGATATTTGAAACGTAGGTGGAACTATTGAAGAAAAAACAAATCCGAGTGAATAAAAAATACACCTACTTCACAAAAATGAAAAATTCTAACAGACGAACGGATACAGATATCGACTTGATATTTGAAACGTAGGTGGAACTATTGAAGAAAAAACAAATCCGAGTGAATCAAAAATACACCTACGTCACAAAAATGAAAAACTCTTACAACAGACGAACGGATACAGATATCGACTTGATATTTGAAACGTAGGTGGAACTACTGAAGAAAAAACAAATCCGAGTGAATCAAAAATACACCTGTCACAAAAATGAAAAATTCTAACAGACGAACGGATACAGATATCGACTTGATATTTGAAACGTAGGTGGAACTACTGAAGAAAAAACAAATCCGAGTGAATAAAAAATACACCTACTTCACAAAAATGAAAAATTCTAACAGACGAACGGATACAGATATCGACTTGATATTTGAAACGTAGGTGGAACTACTGAAGAAAAAACAAATCCGAGTGAATCAAAAATACACCTATGTCACAAAAATGAAAAATTCTAACAGACTAACGGATACAGATATTGACTTGATATTTGAAATGTAGGTGGAACTATTGAAGAAAAAACAAATCCGAGTGAATCAAAAATACACCTACGTCACAAAAATGAAAAACTTACAACAGACGAACGGATACAGATATCGACTTGATATTTGAAACGTAGGTGGAACTACTGAAGAAAAAACAAATCCGAGTGAATAAAAAATACACCTACTTCACAAAAATGAAAAATTCTAACAGACGAACGGATACAGATATCGACTTGATATTTGAAACGTAGGTGGAACTACTGAAGAAAAAACAAATCCGAGTGAATCAAAAATACACCTATGTCACAAAAATGAAAAATTCTAACAGACGAACGGATACAGATATTGACTTGATATTTGAAATGTAGGTGGAACTATTGAAGAAAAAACAAATCCGAGTGAATCAAAAATACACCTACGTCACAAAAATGAAAAACTTACAACAGACGAACGGATACAGATATCGACTTGATATTTGAAACGTAGGTGGAACTACTGAAGAAAAAACAAATCCGAGTGAATAAAAAATACACCTACTTCACAAAAATGAAAAATTCTAACAGACGAACGGATACAGATATCGACTTGATATTTGAAACGTAGGTGGAACTATTGAAGAAAAAACAAATCCGAGTGAATAAAAAATACACCTACTTCACAAAAATGAAAAATTCTAACAGACGAACGGATACAGATATCGACTTGATATTTGAAACGTAGGTGGAACTATTGAAGAAAAAACAAATCCGAGTGAATCAAAAATACACCTACGTCACAAAAATGAAAAACTCTTACAACAGACGAACGGATACAGATATCGACTTGATATTTGAAACGTAGGTGGAACTACTGAAGAAAAAACAAATCCGAGTGAATCAAAAATACACCTGTCACAAAAATGAAAAATTCTAACAGACGAACGGATACAGATATCGACTTGATATTTGAAACGTAGGTGGAACTACTGAAGAAAAAACAAATCCGAGTGAATAAAAAATACACCTACTTCACAAAAATGAAAAATTCTAACAGACGAACGGATACAGATATCGACTTGATATTTGAAACGTAGGTGGAACTACTGAAGAAAAAACAAATCCGAGTGAATCAAAAATACACCTATGTCACAAAAATGAAAAATTCTAACAGACGAACGGATACAGATATTGACTTGATATTTGAAATGTAGGTGGAACTATCGAAGAAAAAACAAATCCGAGTGAATCAAAAATACACCTACGTCACAAAAATGAAAAACTTACAACAGACGAACGGATACAGATATCGACTTGATATTTGAAACGTAGGTGGAACTACTGAAGAAAAAACAAATCCGAGTGAATAAAAAATACACCTACTTCACAAAAATGAAAAATTCTAACAGACGAACGGATACAGATATCGACTTGATATTTGAAACGTAGGTGGAACTACTGAAGAAAAAACAAATCCGAGTGAATCAAAAATACACCTATGTCACAAAAATGAAAAATTCTAACAGACGAACGGATACAGATATTGACTTGATATTTGAAATGTAGGTGGAACTATTGAAGAAAAAACAAATCCGAGTGAATCAAAAATACACCTACGTCACAAAAATGAAAAACTTACAACAGACGAACGGATACAGATATCGACTTGATATTTGAAACGTAGGTGGAACTACTGAAGAAAAAACAAATCCGAGTGAATAAAAAATACACCTACTTCACAAAAATGAAAAATTCTAACAGACGAACGGATACAGATATCGACTTGATATTTGAAACGTAGGTGGAACTATTGAAGAAAAAACAAAACCGAGTGAATCAAAAATACACCTACGTCACAAAAATAATTTTCGGAGAAATGTCACTTTTCAAAAATTGCCCAATTTTCAGAAAGATAACAAATTTTTATGAAACTTTTGAAAAGACGGAATCCGGAAAAATTTAAAATTTTCAAAAAATGTCAAATTTTCAGAAAAATGTCAAATTTTCAAAAATGAACAAATTTTTTAAAAAATGTAATATTTCTAAAAAATGTCAAATTTTCAAAAAAAACGTCAAATTTTCGGGAAAAATCTCCAGAATCTGCAGAAAATGTAAAACTTTTTAAAAAATGTCAAATTTTCTAAAAAAATCAAATATTCAGAAATATATATAATTTTCAAGTCAAATTTTCAAAAATTTTTAAAAATGTCGGATTAAAAAAAATCTATAGATTGTCCAGTTTTCAAAAATAATCAAATTTTCGGAAAAATGTCAACTTTCAAAAATTGCCAAATTTTAAAAAATGTCTAATTTCAAAAAATGTAAAATTTCTAATGTCAAATTTTTAAAAAATATAGTTATTAAAAAATGTTAAATTTTCGGAAAAATGTCAAATTTTCAAGAAATTTCAAATATACGAAAAAAAATCAAATTTTCATAACTCTTAAATTGATTGAAACGTTAAATTGAGTACGAAGCACTCAAAATTCAGCGCGAAGCGCTCATTTGAGTGGGAAGTACTCAAGCCCTCCGCTAGGAGATAGAATGGGCTTTAGCCCATTCTAGTCTGATATTTATTATCCGCCGACTGTATGAAGAAAACTCTGCATTGGTGAAAGTAGACAACACTAACTTCGATAAATGTAAAGTCACCAAAGGCGTCAGACAGGATTGTGGTCTGTCAACAATATTCTTTAACATCTATAGTGAACACCTGATGCGACATGTGCTGGGAGACATTTTTAAAGCCTTTAAACATGCATGCAGTGATTAAAAAATTGTTTTTTTTTGAAAAAATTTTTAAGGGAACTTAATTTCTTTGAATATTTTTTTACCTCACCCTGTACATGAACTGTTTTAATGTTTTCTTATAAAGGTTTTAATTAGCTCCCAGCTATGTTATTAAAATAAAAATTTTGTAATTTCCTATTTACTTAGTACATTTTAATATAAGTTTGTTTTTAAAAATATTTATTTCTTTTGTTTCTTGTTACTGTTCTGTTACGTTGAATATTGTTTGTGATATGTCTTTTACAAATAAAGCATAAAATTATTATTTACATTCGTTTCAAAGTTATTTAAAAAAAAATCAGTATGGAATCGGAAAGAGTGTTTTTAATTTTATTCTCTAAAACAAAAAAGAATTTCGAATATGACATAATAACATAAACTGAAGCTAATTAAAATCTTTATAAGAAGACATTAACGCAGTTCATGTACAGGGTGAGGTAAAAAAATATTCAGTTTTCACATGTTTAAATGCCTTAAAAATATCTACAATTTGATGTGCCCAACACAGTCGTTGCTTAAAAAATAAGAAAGTTACAAGCTTGGGGAGTTTTAAGTGGCGCACCCAGTATATTATAAAATAGAGATGCTCCAAAGCGACTTCGGCCAATACCGAATATTTATCCTAAATTTCGCCGATGCACGAAGCTTCGGCCGAATCATATACCAAAAAAGGAACATCTTGCTCCAGGTTCAAACACGAAATGAGACATCCTAATATATTTTTATTTCTAACTGCACGTAGCTAATTTGCGAGGTATTTTCCTGTTGCATGCTTCGGCCGAAGCCGTCTATTTTTCGAAGAATACACAGAAAAAGCGGGTTGCAATGCACTTTAGCATATTTAGAGTGTAGATTAAAAATGTTATTTAATTAGTTTACTTAATTGTATTAATTTGTTTTATTTATAACAATTTGTATTTTTAATAAAATTACATAAAATTACATATTACCATTTTTAATCCACCATTTTTTTTTATATAAATTTAGACCTCAATCATATTCAGCGACCTAAAAATCATAAGTACATGGATTTTCGTGAATTTATTTGTAACATTAGAATTACTAATTTTTCAGTATTTAAGGATGATTTCGACCCTTAATATTTTCGTCTCATAAGTTTTGATCTCACAGTCATATTCAGCGACCTGAAAAACACAAGTCTATGGATTTTCGTTAATTTATTCGTAAAATCATAAGAGTAATTAATTTTTCAGTTTTTAGGGTTGGTTTTCACCCTTAAAAATAAAAAGCTGGTAATGCGACAATACAGATTTTAAAAATTACATATCAAAGTTTAATTTTTTACAAATTCTTTATAAATAACCTCGAAAACTATAACAATCCTTATTTTCTTAAAGAAATATTTAAAAATTCCGATAATAGTATTTTTTGTTGATATTTCTAAAAATTAATTTTTTTTTTTTAATTTATGGATTTTCGAAATTGCGGTAGTTTTCAATGGGTAAACTTAGTTTATGGCATTTGAAATCCAACAAAAAAAAAATCATTCAAATCCATTCACTATAGCTGGGTTCCGAGGTATAAACCTAATTGCATTGGGCTAATTATCTATAATAACTACTGAAGTGTTTAAAGAGTATAAACTTACTCGGCTTAGGGAAAAATTGAGGAGTTGATGCACTGCTGCCTAATAAATATGAATCAGGCAGACGCTTAGTGAATTTGTCAATCCATGAGTATTCGCCTTCGTCCTTACTCTCCTCAAGGGGGCGTAGTGGATCCAGAATTTTAACTTGACAGCTATGTATAAGTGCCTCCATCTTCTCCTGAGACAGTCTCGTGTTTCGTTTAGCATATGGACCTGAAGTTTGATAAGAAGCTACATCGGAGGGATCCACATTCTGGTTTCCTTGTGGGTTAGTGGAATTTGAGTAGTACAGTGCTGACACATTCGAGGACCTAGGCGATAAATAAATTATGTTAAAATTATTACCTATAACCATGGATTCGGCAGATATTATTTATCGTTCTTTTCATATCATCCATATTCTTATTATTTGGCAAATAGCTATTCAACAGATAGCACGTACTTATAAAGCTAATCTGTTAAGTATCTCCAATGTATTTTTTTTTTGCCTTAAAATGCCAGGAATCCTATCATGTAATTCAATACTTCGTCAGTATTAGCTAGAAGAGTAGTTGTTTTGATTGGTTTTCCAATAATGAGTGTTTTAAAGTGTTTTCCTAAGTAGTATATTAGCGTGACCCGATTAGGGTACCAATATACAGAAAGTAGATAATTTCATATTAAATAAAAAAAGGTGTGAATGACTAAATGTAAATGTAAATGAATGATTTAAGTATTTTCAACATATTTTTTTCTTTAAAATGCTAAGAATCCTATCATGTAATTCATGTATCATGTAATTCAATACTTCGTCAATTAAAAGTAAAAATGACTATGTTTTCTTCACGAGAAAAATCGACAAATTGAGGTCAAAATGGCTTTTTTTGGAAAATTGTACCATTTTTTAAATATATCTAGTTTTTTTAGACATGAGCGCATTTTTTTAGCAGTTTAATTTTTGTATTTTTATATTTGTTGACGTCTAAAGAACAACATGTAAAAAAATCACTATGCTAAAAAAAATGCGCTCATGTCTAAAAAAACTCGATATAGTAAAAATTTTCCAAAAAAAAAAAAAAACCATTTTGACCTCAGTTTGTCGATTTTTCTCATGAAGAAAACATAGTCGTTTTTACTTTTAATTTATTGTAGCGTTAAGTTAGTGTCCTGTATTTTACTAAAATAATGAGAAATATAAAAAAAAATATAGTTAGACTTTTTGTCATATATTGGGGTCAATTTTCTTAGCTCCTCCTTTTGGTATGTATTTAAAATGTTATTCATTTAAACATACGTCAAATAGGCCTAGGCCAGATAGGCTTATCAACAATCAGCAAAACAACTCCTACTAATTTAAATCCTATAAGAGGTATTAAGAAAATTCTATGTACAGGGTGGTCGCGATAACGTTAGAACCTTATTTAATTTCGTTGTTTTTGGAGTTACGTAAAAAAGTACAAAAATAAAACTTATAGAAAATCACATGTATTTTCCAAGAATTATTCCAGAATAGCTTCTTCTTCTTCTTCTTTTAGCGGGGCGACTGAGAGTCGCCGCACTCAGGCCTTGTGGCCCATTGTGCTACCGCTACGAATTTATTGAATTCCCCCATTCAGGCCGGATTCTAACCCAAAGGCCAAAACCCTTCCTATAGGGGCATTCCTTATTTCCTTCGGCACCGGAAAGCCAATGCCGAAGTGTTTGTGCCTCAAGTACATAAGACTAGGGCAGGAAGTAAGGACGTGGATGGAAGTCTCCTCCTCGTCTCCGCAGAACCTGCAGTCGGGGTTGTCAACCACCCCCATAGTGTGCAGGTGTTTTCTGAAAGAGCCGTGTCCAGTCAAAAGACCTACCACGGTTCTGACCTGTTTCCTGTTTAGTCGCAGGATTTGTTCCGCTCGCTTCGGCAAGGGCCCCGAGATCAGGAGCCTCGCTTGCCGGAGTCCTGGGTAGGAGGCCCAGAAGTCAAAGAACTGAGACCGTGTCCAGTCTTCTACTGACTTCTTGGCATTTGATCTAGGGTAACCAAGAGCCGGCTCCGGACCCAGTAGGGGCCTCTGAGAGCCCCCTCTGGCCAGAGCGTCTGCCCGCTCGTTACCCTCGATGTTGCTGTGTTCTGGCACCCAGAGAAGCTTGACCCAGTTGGATGAGCCAAGTTCACAGAGAGCTTGTCTACAGTTTTGAACCAGGATTGACTTGGTCCGGACTGATGCAAGGGCCTTGAGGGCCGCTTGACTGTCGCTACATATATATATGTGCCTGTTGGAATATTTCCTTCGGATATTCTCCTGTGCGCAGACCAAAATAGCAAAAATTTCGGTCTGGAATACCGTGGCGAATTTGCCCAAAGCATAAGAAGCTTCAGCCCTGGGCCTTTCACCATATATCCTCGCTCCAGCACTTTCCTCAAACCTCGATCCGTCTGTAAACCAGACGATATCAGCGGGCTTGAGTATGTCCTCGAGTGGGTTCCAGTCTTCCCTTTTGGGGATAACAACCTCAAATGGTTCTGAGAAGGAGAAGGAAGGCACCATATCATCCAGTGGCGGCTGGTGAAATTTCAATATTTTTTTTCTCGTCTGTGGCGCATGGGACCCATACGAAACTTGGGAAATAACATCTAGAGAAGCACTTCTCTAATGACCCCTAAAAAATTTTGAAAAAGCAGTTTGCGAAAAAATTTTTGAAAATTCGCTAGCCTCCCCTGGGTCTAGGGACCCCTGTTTACTTTTATTTTTTTTTGTCATATGCATTTGACTTTTCATAAAAATGCATCGACAGATTTTGGAGTTTGTGAAAATATTTTCATTACTAACTGAGATACAACGAATTGAAATATTGTAATTTGTTAAATTGTAAATTACAAAATTTCAGTTCATTGTATTTCAGTTAGTAATGAAAATATTTTCACAAACTCTAAAATCTGTCGATGCATTTTTATGAAAAGTCAAATGCATATGACAAAAAAAAATAAAAGTAAACAGGGGTCCCTAGACCCAGGGGAGGCTAGCAAATTTTCAAAAATTTTTTCGCAAACTGCTTTTTCAAAATTTTTTAGGGGTCATTAGAGAAGTGCTTCTCTAGATGTTATTTCCCAAATTTCGTATGGGTCCCATGCGCTACAGACGAGAAAAAAAATATTGAAATTTCACCAGCCGCCGCTGATATCATCACTCCTGGCCTGCAGAAATGAGTGAGTCCCTATCGCGTTGGAAAGGGCTCTAGTGTGTCCTAATTGTTCTCCTCCGGCCTTCCACTGACCACCGCACGTCAGCCTGTAGGCCGCTTTCCGAGCCTCGGCCTCAATCACCAAGTGAAGGTCGAGAAGGACCTCCAGAGCTGCTGTGGTGGTTGTGCGTATTGCTCCTGTGACTCCCAAACAGGCGAGTCTTTGGAGTTGTCTCAGCTTCTGTTGAATGTAAAGCCTGGTTACAGCAGGCCACCACACAACAGAAGCATAAGTGATCATTGGTCTTACTATCACAGTATAGTACCACATTGTTACCCTGGGGTTTAACCCCCATGTTTTTCCAAAGGTCCTTCTACATACCCACAGGGTTGTAGTGGCCCTTTGTATTTGTCTCTCTATGTGATCTTTCCAGGTCAGCTTAGAGTCCAGGATAACACCCAGATACTTCACCGTCCTGGAGATCGTTAGAGTCGTGTCATTCCAGAATAGCAATTGAAAGCCGCATTTCGGAGATATGAACTTTACTTTGTTTTTTTTAAATGGAACACTCCCTATATATTTACACTATTTGAAAGGCCATAAAAACAGCTTTTTAATTATATATAATACATCTTAAAAAAAAATTGTCTAATTTACTATAAATTTACAATTTATCAAATTAGCCATGGAAAGAAAACAAAAGTATGTAAATTAAAATAAACAATATGTTAGTTCTGTCAAAATACCTGTTAGTATCTAATTTCACTTTATTTTAAATAACATGGAGAATTTCAATAATTGATATATAATTTTCGGACTACCATGACTTAATTTAAGAAAATATAAAACTTAATATCTACTGTAGTTTTTAAGAAAAATACTGTGTCATACATCATTGAAAAGGTTTTTCTATGGCCCTTCAAATGGTGTAAAAATATATGGCGCATTCCATTTAAAAAAAAAAACAAAGTAAAACTCATATCTCTGAAATTCGACTTTTAATTGTTTTTCTGAAATGATTTTTGGAAAACACATGTAATTTCTCATCACTTTTAACGAAGTTAAATGAGGTTCTAACGTTTGCGCGACCACCCTGTACAGTTGACTATAATAAGGAACTCTAGTCTAGTTAAAATAAAAAACACGTTCTCAAATAAATTAAAAATGTTCTGATAGTGCATACTAATAATAATTTTTTTTTGTTTCTATATGCCTTTGGTATTTTTCAAAAAATTTGCCGCCACTGGATTTTGCCGCCCTTTGATTTTGTATAGCCCCCCCCCCTCCAAATCCGCCACTGGTTGCACATACTAACACTGACACAAATTGCTATTAAGATCTAAATTATATTAGAAATGACTGTTCAAGAAGGTTTAATTTTAAAATCATAAGAAAATCTCGATAGGATGTTTCATCACAACTAGGTCAAATGGTAGACTAGTCTGGCATGTGTAAGAGACCACCTGCAAAATATCCTGTAATCTGAGCTTATTAACTCTGTATTTTTATGTCGTAACACCCAATGTAACTATGTTTGAGAAAAATAAAAAGACATATATCCTTTGCTTTGATTAAATCTCGGAATATGATATCAAATATATGGAAATACCCTATTACTGTTTGTCAACCCTGACAAGTAAGCAACCTTAAGTTGGTATTAGAGTCAAATACAAAATAACTAAATTAACTTACCTAGAAGTTGATGGTTGTGAACTACTAGATGATTGTGCTGAAGTGGACGGGTAGTCTAACTGATGTCCCCCTCTTGTTCTGGTGTGATCAGATTGGTGACCCTCTGTTCTTCTGCTACGATCAGACTGCTGACCTCTCCCTCTACTGTGAGTAGATGGGAGACCCTCTTTTGCTTTGCTGTGCTCAGATCGAAGACCTTCTCTTCCTCTGCTGTGATCAGACTGATGACCTTCCCTTCCTCTATTATATCCGGAATGGCGTGTTTCTCTTCCTCTATTCAGAATATGATCAGAACTATATCCTTCTTGTACTCGATGCATATCAACTGCACTGTCTCTTCCAGAAGTTCTGTTGATAGGATAAGGTGGTTGATAATGGTTATGCGATCTTCTAGATTCAGGTCTCTTTTCCTGCACTTCATTTTTATCTCTTCTAGTACCTCCTGACCTATCATAAACTGGGTGGACAGAACTGCTTGAATTATTTGAGTCCCTTTGATTATGTTCTTTATTTTTACTATACGATTTCGTTACTAATGGACTACCCCTTCTTTCTAACCTTAAATTGATACTTTCTCTTTCATTCTGTTCTTTATTACTAGAAGGTTTTGTCATTAATGGACTATTTCTCTTCTCCGGTTTTAATTTGCCATCATCTCTTTCATTATGTTCTTTATTATGCGATTTTAATAATGGACTATTTTTCCTCTCTGTTGATAATGGACTATTTTTCCTTTCAGTTGGCAATGGACTATTTCTCTTTTCTGTTGATAATGGGCTACTTCGCCTTTCTGTTAACAATGGACTACTTCGCCTTTCTGGTTTCAACTTATTATCTTCCGTTACTATGAGAGAAATCAATCTATTTACATTTCCTTGCTGGCGGAGTTCATCGAAAGTTGCATCTCTGCTACTCGAAGCTTGCTGTGCTCCATCACTGTCTGGTCTTCTTTGCTTTTTATTGTCAACTTTTCCAGTTTCTCTTTCATCTTCTGTAGTTGATGAGCCTCTCTTTACACCACGATTCTTTGATTGTCTGTAATCTTTAACTGCATTTTCACATTTAGGATTGTTTGCATATGATTTAGGATCTTTGCTTAAAATACTATCCACTGAATGATTATACTTACTGGTTGTGTTTTTAGGTGGCTCTGCTGGAATAGTGGGTGGGATGATCGGTTTTTTAGGCAAAAGGTCACATTTCAAGTGATCTATAGATTTGGTTAACTTATCTGTATTATCTAACACATCTTGTATATTTTTCTGAATATTAGACCGGGTTTGACATGAAGACTTTCCTTTACCTTCCAGTTCAGCTAATGGTTTTGTCAAATTAGGTAATGAACCTCTAACCGGGCTTTTCTGAATATGCAGATGGTTTTGAGGCGATACTTTTTTACATTCCTGTGCAGGTTGAAATAAATCAACCTTAGATCTAGTTTCATTAACAATATTACTGAATACTCCATCTTCCAACCGTGACTTATCCACTGATGTTGATTTTGTTGGTTTCACAGTTTCTGTTGGTTTTGTATTGGTTTCTCTTGGTGCAGCGACAGTTGGTGGTGAATAACTATTAGAATACTTATTAGTAGCTGCTCTTTTGCTTGTCTTTACAAGTTCAACAATAGACAGCACTGTTGGAACTTTAACAGCATTAACAACTGTAGGCTGCAACAAATTCTCAAGCCGAGGACTCTTTTTACTCTCGGAACATTTCTGTTGCAAATTTCCTTTCTCTGAAAGATCTTTCGATAAACATGGAATGGTTTGATTCTGCTTGGTTGTTGCCGATTGTTTATCTAACGTATCTCTTACTGGGCTTAAATGGCTCTGTAATGGCGATTTTCTTTTACTTTCATATTGAGGTACTATTAAATCTTCCATTGGTCTTGTATTAAAAGCAGTGCCATTTGATGCTTTGGGAATCTTCTCTGGGTTGGCTTGAATGAACTTATTAAGTTCTAGTAAACATGTGTCATCTTCCAACTTGGATTTTTTGGATGATATTGCAGTGATGTTTTTTGCCCCTAATGGTGGAGTCATTTCATGTAACAACATACTGGAAGTGCCAACCTCTGAGACATTTGCAGTTTCTAACGTTACTTCTTTTTTAGGTCCTTTAACGGATGTCGGTGCATTTTTCACTTTAGGTCTTAACACTGTTCTACTATATCTTCTTTTTATAATAAAATCATTTAGAGTATTATCATTTTGAGCAGGTAGTTCAGATACATTCTTTCTGTTTCTTCTTAAGCTTGCTTTACTCGTACTTGCTGTCATTTTCGGTAGCTCTGCTTTGGATGTTTCCTGTGGTAGACAGATTCCACCGACAGAAGGTGAAATGGATCCAGCAGTTTCTAAAATTTTATCACCACTTTCTACAATTTTATCTCTAATTGATTCAATCAATTCATTTTCTGTAATTGTAAGGCATTGTTCGTTTGGTAATACCACCACTTTTTGGTTAGGATTTTCATTAGCTATAAATTCAGCCCAAGGATTTGTATCGCTAGGTATATTTTGTGTTTCCTGTTTTATAGGGCTAACTGTTGAATCTAAATATTCCTCGTTGTTAGTATTTTCTTCTGAATTAGATATACTGTAATCAATGAGATTGATTCTCTTGATGTCAGCCATGTTATAATTTGTTAATGGAAAAGCATTTATATCTGTTGAGGATTGGCTTCCTAATATTACCAAATTTTTTACAGCATACTCATTGTCTAAATTTAGTTTATAAGTATCATCACTAAATTCAAACTCTTGTAACTGAGTATCGTTTAGAGAAAATTCATTTGGTGAATCATCCAAGGGTTTATTATTTATTATTATATTAGTTGTAGGGGATATATCCTTTTTGTCCTGTCCAGGTCTTCCATTTAACAACGGTCCACCTGAAATTTGTATTATTATATTGTTATAATTGTCTGTAATGAACTAATTATGTATTTCCCTATATAGTCCAGTAAAATTAAAAGTTGACCCGGAACAAATTTGTAACAAGCTGATTTCTTCAGGATTATATTTTAGTCTTTAACTGAAAATCCCAAAAAATCCGCCGTGCAGAAATAAAGAAAAAATGCGCCGCCATGTTGAAATTAGGCACTTTAGGAAAAAAAGTAAAGAGACAAAATTTTGAGAGAAAGAGCTAAGTTTTAATGTGATGTGCAATCGGTTAAATATTAGCAAAGTTATGGTTGTCGAAATGACAGATTTGTATATGTTAGCAAAACCAATAAATCTATCAGCTACCGAGAACTTAAGATAAACAACAATAAACATTAGAGATGAAGGCAGCTAGTAGTCAAGAGTGGGGACAACGGTGCAGAGACCGAGGGTAGGAGGGCCTGGCACTGTTGTTACCCCAGGCTGAACGGGAAGGGTCGCCTTGAGTACCGAACTGCCTAAGTCGTTTTATATACGCACCGATTACTTTAAATTATTTTAATCATTGTTTTGACTTTTTGTTTATATTATTGTGTAATTAAAACTAACATATATAAAAAAAATACTTCTTGTATTTTAATACCATAAAATGCAACAAAAGGCAACAACAATTATTACTGGTAATACTAATTGATTAAAGCAATACGTTCGTAAAATAAAATTCATTCTAAAAACAAAAGAACGTAACAACAAACACAATAACAGAACTCATAAATAGTGAAAAATAAACTATAAACTCTTTAAAAAGCATGAATAAATTAAATAAGCATAAAAAAACTCTCAAATACGAGCTTTAACTAAAAACTAGCCTCATTCTCAGAAAGTAACACCTCTGACGCATTGTCACAGTCCTGTCCAATGCAATTTACACAGCTGGTACTGCCTTTAAAGCTATATTTTTTACATTTTCAAGACTGTTTGTAATTTTTCTGGCAACCACAGAATAAAATATTTAAAATGAAATCAGGGACACACTTTTGTACTGTTTTTATTGATTCCAGATAACCGCTGTTTCTCCAACCCCAGTTCTCTGGATTAAGATTGTCGCCTAACCAGACTTGAATTTGCCAATAGACTCGTAAGTATGATATTTAGTGGCATCGGATGTTGGCGGAAGAACTGTTAGATCGAAGTGCTGGAAAATATTTTGCCTAGCAAAAATCTGATTATTCCTAACGAACCTGTAATCATTTAAACTATTGAGACGCCCCGCCTCTAGGTCGTCTATTTGTGAAAGAATTCCCTAATCTATTAATCAAATTTACTTATTTTTGGATATTAAATAAAACTAAATTACCGCCTAATAATTGGAAACCATTTCGCTTTATCATTTTTTGCTATAAAACTTCAGTTCTATTAAATATGCTAATTACAGTTCCATAATATTTAAAATAATTTTATTCCTGTATAGAAATCGTTTTGAATATTTCTTTTAAACGCAGTTTCGTGCCTCGAAACTCACAGATTTTATGGTGTTAAAATAAACACATTAAAGTAATGGACTGATCACGTTGCATCACGGTAACAAGAACAAAGAACGGGCCGTATCAGCACTCCGGCGATAGTACCTAACTCACTTACTCGTTCATATCAAATAGATATGTTCTCTTACACGACCCTTGTATAAAAAGCCACCACAAATTGGTCTCTTGGTCAGTTCGATCAAACCAAGCAATTAAGCTAGAACCATCTACTTAAGCTTAACCTGGTCCTAACTGTCAAACTTTTTGCACCCAACAAGAAACTTAGTCTTTATAGACCTATTTTTCTGTTGAGCGCTAGAAAATAGACACTTAGTTTTTATAGACCTATTTTTCAATTGAGCACTAGAAACTTAGTCTAGGAGCACGCTTCGGCGTCTTCATAGACCTATTTTTCTGCAATACACCAGGACTTAATCTGTAGGAGTACGCTTCGGCGTCTACCTAACCTTACTTATAATGGACACCGCACACTTTGAAGCCGGGGAAGTTAACCTCACACGATACCAAGCAATAGGTAAAATAACTTAACTATTTGCGTACAATTGCCATGTTTGCCATCTTTTGGGTTCCAATATTTCAATATAACTTTCTAAATTATTGGGCAGAACATGGCAATTCGCACACTAGTTATCCAATTCACGACTCTATATTCCTAACTACGAATTGGCTTATAATTCTCCTGTGGTACTTGAAATGTTAGAGCAATTTGCGTTGCTAATATTAGATTTAGTTTCATTTTTACAATAATATTATAATATTTGAGTGGATCAGTTTTTCAATATGATTTAGTAAATCTAGAAAATAATAGTACAAACTAAACTAAATTCTTTTTATAGGGCAATAACCTTATAACAGTTGTCAGTTGTTAAGCCCTTGAGCTATCACGCACTATCCCGGAGGCCACATTCAGACTACCTGTCTTAATGGTTTGTTGGGATGTTGTGTGGAATCGAGAGTGACGACCGATTTATGTTTCACACGATAAGGTTTGACACGTGCTCTTTTGTTTCATAAATTCGGTGATTACCGATTGGCAGATATAGACTTTCATTCCCTTTAATAATGTGGTGGGGTGGTAATGGGGGGTGGTTAATGCCAAAATTTTTTTTGAGACCTTAGCCTCTTTTGTATATACTAAATACCAATTTTATGAACTCTTACCTGCTTGATTTACCTATTTACCCCAAATTTACCCCCCAACCTTCGACGGAATAAGATGAAAATATAATCTAGTTCTAGACCTCGTTAAGGTACATACGTGTACCAAATTTCAAGTCAATAACTCAAACGGTTCTAGAGTAAACGTGCGCACAAAAAAAAAGTTAGACAGACAGAATTTTTTTTCGCTCAAACTTAAAACCTCGACGTTTCATGACATTCTAAGCCTATTTGAACAATAAAAATTTTTTTGTCGTTACTATACTTCCACTGGATGTGGAAGTAATAGACGATCATGTAAAAGCTAGAACTGTTATATTTTTCCTTTTTATCGAAAAGGGGAAAAATATACAAGACCTAGATATAAACCTCTTCACTATTAGTTTTTTTACTGCCATACCATCTTAAAATAAATTCTTCCCCAATTACTGCAAGCTAATTTGCTTCAGCAAAACTTTTGAAAATTAATAGGCTGTTACTTAGTTTAGTATTATTTTCTAAAACTGAAAATACTGTTTTTTGCCATTTTTATAGAATGCAGAGGTGGTATTTTTTGTTTTGCAATGCTCAATAAGTAACGTTATTAAGTCTGTATCTTGACCAACAACTATTACAACTATTACATATCAGCTGAGCAATCAATAGCAGCTTTTACAATTAGATAATCTGTAATGAAGTATACGCCATATATAATAGACTATACATTCATTACGGTCAACATTTCTCGTAACGGACTATACATCCTTTCTAGTTTAATCTCCTGTCATTTAATAATGTAACTGCACGTGATTGAAATACCGAGTATGGGGACAATTTAACTAAATGGGAGCCAGAACTTTTGTATAAAAAGCCAGCCGGAATCATTCACAAATCAGAGTTTAATTGACTTTCATACTAGGGGGAACGAAATAAATTTAACTTCTCATACGACGTCACGGACGCTAACCAGATACCCGCTATTTTATAAATAGAGGATTATTCCCGTTTGTGTCCGTCTCGCCGTCCACCGTCGATTCGAACCTGCATACACGACGTTATAAAAGAGATATACATTACACTCACTCCGTTTCTCTCTTTCTTATTTGTATTTGATTATATAATATAAAGTCGCAAAAGATACGACAACCTGATGTTTGTACATATTTTGGAAACTACGTTATTTGTTAATAAATGATTTTATTTGGATTTGGTTTCTAATTTCTAGTATAAATGATGAACCCTGGGCAAATCTCCAAACCTGCTACCCAAATGGAGAAAACACCACTACAAATCAGCATCTGCCTCCGCACATTTGACTGTGATATTGTTTTGATTGAAATTTTATGTTAGAAGTTTATAATTAACTGATCTTTATTTGACACTGATGCTAAAAATTTGTTTTGAAATATCCCTACTACTTTTTTATGGGTCAATATTAATTTCTTTCTGAAATGCATTTTTAGCTCTTCTTTGATATTCTGCAAATTTAACGGAAGTGCTTTCATTAGAATAGCCATTGAAAATAATAAAATTTAAACCATAATGATAACGAACAAATGAAACACACTCTTTACATTAAGCCAGGCGTTGCCACACAACTTTTCTAAGGAGAAACCCCCCGTCTATTACAAATTGTTTAGCACTTTTAGGAAAAGTTGGACTTGGTGTAAGTTTTTTATAAAAATAAGAAAAAAAAGAGATGATTTTGTTGTTTTTCGAAACGAAATATCGTCAAATAAACTAACCGGTATGTTTTATTTCATATTTAAATAAACCATGTTAAATTAGTATTACCAACAAAAGTTTTTGTTGACTATTGTTATATTCTTACGATGTTAAAATACAAAAAAAATACCCTTTTTTGAAAAGAATCTGTCATTTTAACAATCATAATGACAATCATTTGTTAATATTTAACCGTTTTATACCAAATTGAAGCTTAGCTCTTTCTTTCAAAATTTTGCCTCTTTACTTTTTTTTCCTAAAGTGTCATCCGTGTGGGCTAGTACCGATAAAAAAAGTGCCTAATTTCAACAT
This sequence comes from Rutpela maculata, assembly GCA_936432065.2. Lineage (NCBI taxonomy): Eukaryota > Metazoa > Arthropoda > Insecta > Coleoptera > Cerambycidae > Rutpela > Rutpela maculata. Next base: position 69,133,129 of record OW386286.2, on the reverse strand, counting down.
GGCGGAGCATTTTTTCTTTATTTCTACACAGCGGATTTTTTGGGATTTTCAGTCAGACTCCTGGATAGCCATAGAACACAATTCCAAAGAAATTAGCCTGTTACAAATTTGTTCCAAATTTAATTTAATTTTACAAAATGTATGTTCATGAGTATCATGGCTGAGACTCCCGCGACAAGTTACCATACCCAGCATAACTATGCTGAGCAGTAACGGATCAAAGAAAAAAGAACGATGTTGAGAAGAAAAATCGGTCAGTATTGAGGCTGTAACTAGGACGGAAGTTTACCGTGACGTTACTGGTAATAACTGGTCTGTCTGTCAATTGAGCTGCTAAGTTTCACAGGCAGGTTGCCCCATAAAAATGCAAGAAAGACATAACATTAAGTCACAGATTAAAACAAACCAGATGTTGCACTTATGACGTATCATGGTTTAGGTAATAAATCAACTCCAGGTAGGTACCAATTTTTGCGGTGATCTGCGCATTATACCAATGTCTTAATTTGAACATTTGTGAGTGTGTTTAGGCTCCGTGATAGTATATGATTTCAACATTTTTAATATTTTCTGAGTTGGACTGTATTTACACATTTTTAAATGACTTTGAAGTGTTTTTTAGTTCGGTTTTAGTGACTATCTGAAGTAACTCTTGAGCTGAAGCCAACTCTGTTTATGATTTCTGCGCAGAATCCTGGAAGGTAACGTGACATAACAAAAATGAAACTGGTTACATAGGGAATACTGTTAAGGGCCGTTACTTTCGGTCCCGATTAAACCCGATTAAACGTTAACGGTGGGTCAAACCAATTCAGTTACCATGGAAACAATTGTACTTTCAATGATTTGGCCGACGGTTAAAGTTTAATCACGTTTAACGTTGACAGAAAGTAACGGCCCTAAGTGAAACATCTGGTTTGTTTTAATCTGTGATTAAGTACCTGTCACTTACCTCTCATTGGTGTATAAGATATGACAACAAGTAAACATCATAGTGACAGTTTTTATCATAACTTGAGTGGAAGAATAGACCTTTTAGAATAAACTACACAAACTTTAGAGTGCAATTTATTGAGTGGTATATTTGCAGAGTGCTTACCTTGATACCAGAACTGTAATTTGTTGTAAAAAGTGCATCTTTAATAATTGTGTTCAACCAGGGTGTATACCAATTCACAATTTTGAAATTCCCTGACTTTTCCAGGTTTTCTAGGACTTTTCGATAAAAATTCCAGAATTTTTTCTGTTCGAAAATGAAAATTGATGAGTTGGGGAGGGGAAATGGAAAACATTTTTTTGATGAGTCGGGGAGCCAATATGGGAACAACTTTAGATATAAGTAGTTTTAATAAATTTTCCCTGACTTTTTATAAATTTATAAACATTGGCGCAACTAGAGGGGGGGCAGGGTGGGCCGAGCCCACCCCAAACTAGCCACGGCCCACCCCAGAGGAAAGAATAAAAATTAGCAAAAATAAATTAAATTTATCGACTAATGTATCATTAAACAAGCTAAAAACGTACTCTTCGCCTGTTCACAGAACTTATTATATAATTGTAACACATTCTATAGGATACGCTTCGCAGTTTTCTTGTAAATAAAGTTAGTTTTTAGACATCCTAAATTTTGTGATACCATCTTTGTTGTGAAAAAAATTATATGAAAAAAAAAATGAAAAAAAAATACTCAACCTGTGCGGGATTCGAACACGGGACCTTTGATTGCAACGCAAAACTCTAGCCGCTGCGCCACCATATATTGCTACGAAAATTGACTGTCTGTGATACATATATCTTTCAACAATCATACATATTTCAACTCCCATTTCTATGAAATATATTAGTAAAATCCATAAACAAAAAAAAATATATTATGGAAATAATATTTCGTAAGATTTCCATTTTAGTACAAGCGACAAAAATTAAGAGAATATGTATTTTTTTAATTAAATAATCAATAACTTTTTTATTTACCGATCGATTTTCTTCAAAAACAATAGGGTTCTTCCTCTAGCTAACACTAACTTACTTTCCAAATTTCAATACAATCGGACTTTTCTTTCTTAAGTTATCGTGCTTACAAGAAAATACTCAACCTGTGCGGGATTCGAACACGGGACCTTTGATTGCAACGCAAAACTCTAGCCGCTGCGCCACCATATATTGCTACGAAAATTGACTGTCTGTGATACATATATCTTTCAACAATCATACATATTTCAACTCCCATTTCTATGAAATATATTAGTAAAATCCATAAACAAAAAAAAATATATTATGGAAATAATATTTCGTAAGATTTCCATTTTAGTACAAGCGACAAAAATTAAGAGAATATGTATTTTTTTAATTAAATAATCAATAACTTTTTTATTTACCGATCGATTTTCTTCAAAAACAATAGGGTTCTTCCTCTAGCTAACACTAACTTACTTTCCAAATTTCAATACAATCGGACTTTTCTTTCTTAAGTTATCGTGCTTACAAGAAACGTGACGGACGGACAGACGGACATCTTGAAAGTTGTTCAGAATTCGTTCACTAACACAATGATATGAAAATTTTTTCTCTACGAGCGATATTTACGATTTTAGAAATGTGCCGATCAAATACAATATACTCTTCGTTTTTGCGAAGAGTATAATTATTCGGAATCCATAAATTTAAATATCTAAACATTTTGTTTTAATGTTTTTGTTCATTAGTTCATTGATTTAGGATTTAGATGTCAGTTTCTTGTGAATTTTATTAATAAAAATTGAAAGTCTGAAGCGTATGTGTTTCGCAATATGTTCCTAATATTAAATCTCTTACTTTTAAGCGTCGTATGGTGTCAACATCACGATAAAACCATTCGAAACCAATAATATTTACATCTTTGTATAGTTTTTTCATTTTATAATTTGACTGAAAGTGAAAAGTAGTTTTATGCATAATGTGTATGGCCGTGTCGATGAAATAGCTAAAATAGGATTTCCCATCTAGGTATAAAGGTAATTCAGAGGCGGTTTCTTCATAAGTGCTGCAGAGCTGCAGAACTACCAAAAATTCTGACCATAATTATTATACTCTTCGCAAATAAGAAAACGAAGAGTATATTGCATTTGATCGGCACATTTCTAAAACCGTATATATCGCTCGCAGACAAAAAATTTTCATATCATTGTGTTAGTGAACGAATTCTGAACAACTTTCAAAATATCCGTCTGTCCGTCCGTCCGTCCGTCACGTTTCTTGCAAGCACGATGACTTAAGAAAGAAAAATCCGATTGTACTGAAATTCGGAAAGTAAGTTAGTGTTAGCTAGAGGAAGAACACTATTGTTTTTGAACAAAATCGATCGGTATATAAAAATGTTATTAGGTAATGATTTAAATTTGAAAACAATTTTTTTTTTTGATTTTTATGTTTTTGTAATTGAATAGGATGGAGGAATGATACTTCATTTTAATATCTAAATAATTATATATTTTACAAATATACATTTCATAATGCAATATACAACCGTGGAAATATGATTTTAGCTCGTGTCTTATAATGTAAAAATTTACATCTTTTTACGTGTAAAGTGGTGGTGTAGTTCTTACGCTTTTGACTCGGAATCCAAGGGTCCCGGGTTCGAAACCCAAATAGGGTATGGTATAGTTTTTTTTATTTTCACTTTATTTTACACTGAGTCTTTTACCAACTAAGTTCGTACTAGAAAATTAAAAATGTCTAAAACTAACATTATTTACAAAAAACTGCGAATATTAACCTATAGAATGTGTAACAATTATATAAAAAGTTCAGTGAACAAGCGAAGAGTACGTTTTTAGCTTGTTAATAATTATGTTTAAATTATTTTAATTCCAGGGGGGTGGCTCCGAGCATCGAAAGTTCAATGTTAACATTGATTTCAAAATGTTACTATACACCAAAGGCGGCCGGCTCGCCTTTTGGTCAGCGTTGCCAGAGCACGATGACTTCTTTTGTCAAGGTCAAGGTCATTAAACGACCTTGAAATGACAAAAAATTTTCGCTTGCGGCGCTTTTGCCTACGACGCTATCACTAACCGCCGCTTGTACACATATATATGTACAGAACTCCCAAGTATCTTATGTAAGAGCCGCCATTGAACTTTGCGTTTTAAACACAAGGGTCCTGGTCACCCCCAGAACAATTCTCTAGTTGCGCCAATGTTTATAAATTCCTCGACTTTTCCAGGTTTTTCCGGTTTTCCAGAAAGTATACACCCTGGTTCAACAAACAACTCTTTTTTGTACACCAGGGAATAAAAACTTATCTACAACTTGGACTATGAAAAACTTTATCTTCAGGTAGAGAATTAAACAGGACTGGCCTGAAGTATTTTTAAGCAATGTCTTGCTCTAAATGCAAAACTGTGGAAACAAAAGATGAACCAACGGCAACATGTGACAAGTGTAACGGCAAGTTATGCCAGTCATGTGCCAAACTTTCTAGTATCGAATATAGAGCAGTTAGTCTCAAGTCTGTCAGAACACTGATATATTTGTGTTCAAACTGCAGCGGCAAAATTCTAACTAGTTATTTACAGTATTTTTAGGTATCATTATTATTCGAGATAATGGCCCGGGGACTTTTAACTGAAACACTCTGTATACTATGCTATAAATATTTTTCCATTCTATAAACACACACACACACAATAATAAGATGTTTTGTCTCCTTTGTTGAAAAATTTAAAATCAGGTCGCACAAAGCAAAAATATGAACGGATCTTTACAGCTATATGTAGTGTGCCCCCTGGGTAGATGCAACAAGAGGTGTAATGGACAAAACAAATTAAAAATATTTGAAAGGCACTTGGTGATCCAGTCCTGCTTGGTATAAAACTAGGGTATTTCAAAAATTATTTGAATTGGTGGTATACAGGGTGTTTTATAAGCTTTGTAAAACTCATCAAGCAGGGCTGAATCCTCAAATGCCATTCCAAAATTCGAAAATTTTCCATCCACATCTAGTATATTACTTCGCTTACAATATTCTTAATTGGGGGTATTGCTTGATATGCACACTTATTTTTAATGTTTAAAAAATAACAAACAAAATTATCCAATGGTTTATAATAAAACATGTTAATCTTAAATCAAAATGACATAAACTTACCCAATGTGTAGTTGTGATCATCAGGTTCATTAGAACATGTGATTTCAGTCATGATATTCCCGATTTCGTTGTCAATTGGTACATCATTCGAGAAATTATTGTTGCGAGATGTTTGCACCATAGAAAGAGTTTCTGGAGATATCAAGTCCAAAGACTGTGTACTACCAATGGGAATGTCACTGAAAGGAACATCCTGCAAATTTAAAGGGAGACCCGGGGAAGATAATGTTCGGGCAGTGGAGTTGTCAATTTGTTCACTAAAAGAAAACACACAACTTTCATGAAGAGCTTCTGTTTTCCCTGTTGATGAGTTAGTATCATCAAGGAAGTCACTGTTTGTTGAAACTTCATTCAAGGGAATGAACTCTTCCTTTATGTCAGCTTCTGAGGTAACTGGAAATGTGAATAATTCAATGGTCCCTGGAGAACTTGAACAAGGCAGCTTATTCTCTGATGAGCTAATAGTGGTCGAAATAATATTAGGAAACATACAGACAGCTTCAGGTGAAACAGCTATTTCTTCCGTATTAGTTACAGTCGGTATAGAATCTACATGCATTATTAAATCACCCAGATTAAGTAAATTAGGGCCCGCTCCAGAGAGACTAGTTGAGGAAGAATCTAAGGATCCTATTACACTATTTTCTATAGAAGGAATATGTAAGGAGTTATCTATAAACGAACTCTCGATGACATTGTTAAGTGAAGTGTCCATAATTTCTTCTTTTTTCGAATCCCTCATATCATGTTTTCTCGGTAATGAATCATTATTGAAAGCATTTGATTGTGGCGTTAAAAACGAGTTTTCAATTTCTTTTGAAGTTATAGTAGACTTTAAATTATCTTCAGCAGTTGAAACTAAAATTCCTGAATCTTTTTCTGGAATGGAAACTCTTGGTTTTTCTTCCATTTCAATATTGTATTCTACCCGAGTTGTTCCAGTAATAGTATTAAACTTTTTGCTCAAATAAGTAATACTATCACCGCCGACTTCCACAATAGGTTCACTTTCTCTTGGAGAATCTGCAATATTCTTTGAGGAATCATGCTCAAAAGTTTCAGCACTTTCACTCTGTAAAATATTAAATGCAGATCCACCTGGTACCCCTTTAGTAATTTCCATATTTTTAGGAATATGTATAAAACTTTCATCTGAGCTATTTCTTCTGCTTTGTACATCTTTTATTGGTGGAGTTGTGCCTTGATCAAAACTTTTTATCTTCTGTAAAAGTTTACTTCTTAACTTATTAACATTTACACCGTCAACTGAAGGAAATTTAAGCTCATTCTTTGTATCAACCTCGCTTGAAACTGAGTTACCAGACTTTTCTTCTTTAAGGTGGGTGATTATAACTTCTATGCTCTTTCTCTCTTTTTTCTTTGGAGAAATAAATAATGGGGAAATTTGCGCAGGATTATTATTGTTCAATTGAGTTTCACAAGGTACATCATTTATTTCTTCTAATCTTGCCTTTTTATTGGACAAATCGGAGACTGGGATATTTTCCTTAGTAACAGAAACATGTTTCAATTCTAAAACATCACTTTTTCTTTTTTTATTAACCAATCGGTCATTTCGCTCAGAGACAGTTCTAGTGTGAGTTGGTATATCTTGTACTTCTGTTATTGAGATAGCTATATCAATTTTATTTTCAGTTTCTTCATTTTCCTTAGGTTTGGTAGGTAGATATTGCTCGAAAGCCTTTTCTATATTTTTTTGCTTTACTTCTCTTCCATACACTTTCTTATGTTTTACATCTGGAATATATTGTGATGTATGACTATCTGCATAATTTGATAATGGTCCTGGTTTTATGTCTTTACTTTGCTTATTTTCTGCCACATTAGGAACAGATATTTCTGTTTCATCCTGTAGTTCTTTCTCTTGTGTCAATGCTTTATCACATCCTGAATCAGCTACTGCTTGTCTAACAAGGCCAGTATATTCTTCTTGCAGTTGTGCAATCGCATTAACAGGCATATTTCTCTCCATTTTATTTTTATCAAATTTGGATTTTAATGATTTTGCTACCATACATTGACCTTCTTTGTTCTGCTGCATACAATAATCAGGTATTTGTTTTATATCTTGCGGTTTCTCAGTTTGTTTCATTATTTCATTCTTCAGCTTGACAGTTTCTGCAACATTGCAACAGGACTTCTCATGTTTTGTTACTTTATCATTTCTTGAATCAGATATTTCGTCTATAGAAAGGTTAGTACTTTCCCTATCTTCTACTCGCAATTGTGGAGCTGTTTTTTCAGGAATATCTTCTGCTGTTTGATTTTCACGTTTGAGTTTTGAAGACGAAGGTGCTACTACACACACGTCATCACCATTTTGTTTTGTACCACATTCAGATATTTGTTTGGTTCCTTGCAATTCCCTATTTTGTGTCATCACTTTTTCATTTTCCAGCTGAGCAGTTTCAGTTGTCACATTGCTGTCAATAAGTTCACTTTTATTTTCTAGTTCGGTAGCGTGGTCTGTTACTTTATTTAAATCTTCAGTTCCTAAATTTTTATTTAATGCATTTTCACAAAAATTAAAATCATTCACTTGCAATATCGCATTATTTACAACTGATTCTATATTTTTCTCCTGTAACTCACAAAGATGTTTTTCTGAATTGGTCTCATTCAATTCTCCATGTAATAATTCTAGGTTTGCTAAATTTTTTGCTGCTTCCTCTGAACTTTTTATTTGTGAGACTTCACTTAGGTTATTGTCGTTCGTCCCCTGCTCAATTTTATCATTTTCATTGGCTGCTGGTTCTGAGTCTTGGTCTAATTTGGAATAAGTATTTTCAGAATCCTTATTACCCTCAACTACATTTGATAATTCTAATTTTGTGTAGTCTTTTGTTATTTCTATTGAATTTTCTGCTTCCAAAACTTGAATTACCTCATTATTCACACTAAGATCAGCCCGTTCTGAAATTTGACTGTTTTTATTATCCTCAGAGCTATGTTTAAATTCGCTCTTATTTGTTTCTGTTTTCACTGACTCTGAATTTGTGACATCTATTTCTTCTAAACCCTTTACTTCTGACACTTCATTTAAATCGTCATCATTTAGACAAATGGTATTTGGCTGTACTATTTTACTTTTCTCAATTTTCTCCGAGGTTTGCTTTAATTCAGAAGCTTGTTCAGCATTGCTTTTATGTACTTCTGCATTCACTGATTCCAAATTTGTAGAATTCTTTGTTATTTCTTCTACACAAATGACATTCGTCTGTACGATTTTACTTTTCTCCATTTCCTCTGAGCTTTGCTCTAATTCGGAAACTCGTTTGGCATTGCCTTCACGTACTTCTGCATTCAATGATTCCGAATTTGTGGAGTCTTTTGTTATCTCTTCCACACATTTTAATGCTGACACTTTACTTAAATTATCAGTTAAATGAATGGTATTTTCCTCTTCAATTTCGTCGGAGTTTTTTTGCTCTTCTACAGCACCTTTTTTATCAATTTTATTATTCGATTTTTCAAAGTTTAAAGATGCTAACTTTGTGTTCGTTTTTGTTACTTCTTCCGAACTTGTTGCTTCTAAGATGTTAGTTGAATCATCATAGCCCACGTTAAAATTGTGTACTTCTGCAGTTTCACTGTTTTTGGCTTCCTCTAAATTTTTCTCCAATTTAGGAGCTTTTCTATTTACTTTTGTATTTACTGATTCGGAGTAGGTAAAGTCTGTTACTAGTTCTTCTAAACATTTTTTTTCTGGTGCGTTACTTAAATTATCAAGTAGACTGACAGTATTTATTGGAATTTCTTCAAAGTTCTGGTTCAATTTAGAAGAAATTTTTTCATCCTTAAGTTTGTCAATGTTTAATGACTCCACACGTGAGATGTCTTTTGTTGTCCCTTCCGGATGTTCTGCTTCTACGCTATTATGTAACTCATCATTGTTCAACAGAACATCATTAATTTGTGTTACTTCAGAGTCAATCATTTGCTTAGAGTTTCGTTCTAGTCCATTGACACTTATTTCATTCCATTTCTCTACATTCAATGATTCTAATTTTGCAGGTTCCTCTACTACTTTTTTAAAATTATCATTATGACTTATTCTTTCCACTTGTGATAGATCATCTGTTTCAGGTGATTCTACGGATTTTACAGCATTTCTGTCTATCTGTATATCTTTAACAATCAATAACTTTGAATCTGAGTTGTCACATTCGACTCTTTCTGAGATAGTTGCTTCCAAGACTTTACTATCATCAGACTGGTTAAGGATATTCCCTTGAGATATCTCAAATTTTTTGTCTGTTTCTAAGTTTTGTTGAAATTTAGGAATATTTTTATCAATTTCTACACCTTTGACTGGTACTGAATTTGACCTGTGCTTTGTAATTTCTTCTTTAATTATTTTTGAGTTTTCCTCTAATTTAGGAGATTCTGAGTTTTGTTTGGTCAACACAAGCCCTTCGACTATTGCAAATTCTTGAGAATTTTTAGCTTTTTCTAAACCTGGTTTCAATTGTGTAATTTCATTTTGTAAAGTTCCATGGTATATCGTAAAGATATCTTCATTTTCTACCGATTTATTAATATTTTTCATTTCAGCTGCAAAATCTTTGATTTGATTGCTACTGTTTAATTTGCCTGATATGCACTCTGTTAATAACTTCACGTTCTCTTCAGTGTTCATTTCTGGCTGTTTAATTTCTTGTTTTAATATTTTTCTTTCACTGCTAATTTTTGAATCGCCTGTAGCATCTTCTATTGCTTTAATACCAAAGTCAGTTTCACACGATCCTGGCCGTTTAATTTCTGGTTTTGATATTTCTCTGTCATTGCTAATTTTTAAATCTTCTGTAGCATTTTCAGTTGTTATAATATCCGACTCTCTACTTTCTTCAGTGATAGACAGTTTTGGTTGTTTTGACATTTTCCTGTTACTGCTGATTTTTGAATCGCTTGTAGTATCTTCTGTTGATTTAATATCAAAGTTTCTACTTTCTTCAGTTTCAGAGAGTCCTGGCTGTTTAATTTTCAGTTTTGATATTTTTCTGTCATTGCTAATTTTTAAATCTTCTGCATCAATTTCAGTTGCGTTAATATCGGACTCTCTGCTTTCGTTAGTGATAAACAGTTCTGGTTGTTTAATTTTTGGTTTTGATATTTTCCTACTGCTAATTTTTGACTCACCTGTAGCATCTGCTGTTGCTTTAATATCATAGTCTCTATTTTCTTCAGTTTCAAACGATCCTGGCTGTTTAATTTTTGGTTTTGATATTTTTCTGTCACTGCAAATGTTTAAATCATCTGTAGCATTTTCAGTTGCTTTAATATCAGACTCTCTACTTTCTTCAGCGATAGACAGTTCTGGTTGATTAATCTTTCGTTTTGACATTTTCCTGTTACTACTGATTTTTGAATCGCTTGTAGTATCTTCTGTTGCTTTAATATCAAAGTTTCTACTTTCCTCAGTTTCCGAGAGTCCTGGCTGTTTAATTTTCAGTTTTGATATTTTTCTGTCATTGCTAATTTTTAAATCTTCTGCATCAATTTCAGTTGCGTTAATATCGGACTCTCTACTTTCTTTAGTGATAGACAGTTCTGGCTGTTCAATTTTTGGTTTTGATATTTTTCTGTCATTGCAAATGTTTAAATCTTCTGTAGCATTTTCAGTTGCTTTAATATCAGACTCTCTAGTTTCTTCAGTGATAGACAGTTCTGGCTGCTTAATTTTTGGTTTTGATATTTGTCTGTCACTGATAATTGTTGAATCGCCTGTAGCATCTTCTGTTGCTTTAATATCAGAATTTCTACTTTCTTCAGTTTCAAACAATCCTGGTTGTTTAATTTTTAGTTTTGATATTTTTCTGTTACTGCTAATTTTTAAATCTTCTGTTGTAATTTCAGTTGCTTTAATATTAGACTCTCTACTTTCTTTAGTGATAGACAGCTCTGAATGTTTAATTTTTGGTTTTGATATTTTCCTACTGCTAATTTTTGAATCACCTGTAGCATCTGCTGTTGCTTTAATATCAGAGTCTCTACTTGCTTCAGTTTCAAAAGATCCTGGTTGTTTAATTTTTGGTTTTGATATCTTTCTGTCAGTGCAAATGTTTAAATCTTCTGTAGCATTTTCTGTCGCTTTAATATCAGACTTTCTACTTTCTTCAGTGTTGGACAGTTGTTCTGGTTGCTTAATTTTTGGTTTTAATATTTTCCTGTTCCTGCTAATTTTTGAATCACCTGTAGCATCTGCCGGTACTTCAATATCAGAGTCTCTACTTTCTTCAGTTTCAGACGATCCTAGCGGTTTAATTTTTGGATTTGATATTTTTCTGTCACTGCTAATTTTTAAATCATCTGTAGCATTTACAATTGCTTTAATATCAGACTCTTTACTTTCTTCAACGTTGGACAATTCTGGTCGTTTAAATTTTGGTTTTGATATTTTTCTGTCACTGCTCTTTTTTGAGTCACCTGTAGTATCTGCTGTTGCCATAATATCAGAACCTCTACTTTCTTCAGTTTCAGATGATCCTTGCTGTTTCATTTTTGGTTTCGATATTTTCATGTCATTGCTAATTTTTAATTCATCTGTAGCATTTTCAGTTGCTTTAATGTCAGATGCTCCACTTTCTTCAGTGCTTGACAATTCTGGTCGTTTAAATTTTGGTTTTGATATTTTCCTCTCACTGCTATTTTTTGAGTCACTTGTAGCATCTGCTGTTGTCATAATATCAGAGCCTCTACTTTCTTCAGTTTCAGATGATCCTTGCTGTTTAATTTTTTGTTTTGATATTTTCCTGTCACTGCTATTTTTTGAGTCACCTGTAGCATCTGCTGTTGCCATAATATCAGAGTCTCTACTTTCTTCAGTTTCAGATGATCCTTGCTGTTTAATTTTTGGTTTTGAAATTTTCCTGTCACTGCTATTTTTTGAGTCACCTGTAGCATCTGCTGTTGCCATAATATCAGAGCCTCTACTTTCTTCAGTTTCAGATGATCCTTGCCGTTTAATTTTTGGTTTTGATATTTTTCTGTCACTGCTATTTTTTGAGTCACCTGTAGCAACTTCTGTTGCTTTAATATCAGAGCCTCTACTTTCTTCAGTTTCAGACAATCCTAGCTGTTTAATTACTGGTTTTGATATTTTTCTGTCACTACTATTTTTTGAGTCACCTGTAGCAACTTCTGTTGCTTTAATATCAGAGCCTCTACTTTCTTCAGTTTCAGACAATCCTAGCTGTTTAATTACTGGTTTTGATATTTTTCTGTCACTGCTAATTTTTAATTCATCTGTAGCATTTTCAGTTGCTTTAATGTCAGACGCTCTACTTTCTTCAATGTTAGACAATTCTGGTCGTTTAATTTTCGGCCTTGATATTTTTATGTTACTGCTAGTTTTTGAATCACCTGCAGCATTTTGTGTTCCTTTAATATCAGATTCTCTACTTCCTTCAGTTTTAGACAGTTCTGGCTGTTTAATTTTTGGTTTTGATATTTTTCTGTTATTGTTAATATTTAAATCACCTGTTGCATTTTCAGTTGCTTTAGTATCAGAATCTCTACTTTCTTCAACTTTAGACAGTTCTGGTCGCTTAACTTTTGGTTTTGATATTTTTCTGTCACTGCTAATTTTTGATACACCTATAGCACTTTCAACATCAGAGTGTCCACTTTTTCCACTTTTAGACTGTTTAATTTTTGGTTTTAATGTTTTTCTCTCACTACTAATTTTTGAATCACCAGTGGCATTTCTAGTTGCTTTAATATCAGAGTCCCCAGCAGTTTCTTCAGTTTTAGACCTCGCTGACAGTTTAATTTTTGGATTTGATATGTTTCTGTTGCTATCAATTTTTGAATCATCTGCAGCATTTTCAATTGCTTTACCATCAGTGTCTCCAGTTTTTCTTCTTTTTGTAGGACTTGGGATATGGCTCTCTTTTGTATATGTATGGGATTTTCTTTTATTTCTTTCTTTTTTTTTATCAATTCTCTTCTTGTCTTCCTTTGACGATGTTTTATTCCCTGTTTTAAAATTATCAGCATCCACTTTTATTTCAGTCTTTTTTGAGGATTTACTTAATTTTTCAGAAATATTACTTGATCTCGGTTCAACTAATTTTGTATCGTCACTATTTTTTTTAGTATTTCCGCCAGAAGTGGAAGTTGTGTTAACTACTGAAGATTGTGAAATTTGGGATGAAGATCTTTTTGACTTCGAATCATCATGCTTAATTTTAGACCTTTCACGATCATGATGTTTTCGTCTTTCTTTTTCTAATGTATCAGAAGTAGCACGTATTGATGAACTTGATGATACACTACCTGATCTATGCTTTGTTTTGTCATGTTTACTTTTTTTATATTTATTAGATAATTCAGAATCCGGTGTTGAAGGTTTAGAGGATGAGTGAGAAGAAACACTGCTAGACCTAGAGTTTGATTTATTGTAATATTTCCTACTTCTATCTTTCTCTTTACTTCTATTACTAATTGATTTTTCAGATGATTTCGTATAATGCTCTTTTCTTTTACTGTCATTAACTGTATTTGAATTCGAACAAGAACCTTTTGATGTAGGTATTGATGGGTCTTTTTTTACTAGATTCATATTTGATGCCTTTATTGGATGAGATTCAACAGTGGTAATATTTTGATAATCATTTTCAAGTGTACTTGAAATACATGTTGATTCTGCCTGTATTAAGGGGGTTCGAGTCTTATCCATGTTTGATTCCCTAGAGTCCTTAATTTTTTTGTATATCTTTGAAGAATCCTCATCCTCTTTGATATCTTCGGAATTGTTAAGTTTTATCGACTTTTTATCTACTTCTATAATTTGTTTCCCCTTCTTTCTTGCACTGTCTGCTTTTATTTTCTCATCTTTATATTCCAAATGGCCTAATTCATCAACACAAGTATTTTTATTTTTGTTGACACTGTTGCCTTCATCAGCAGTCTCTTTAAATCCCTCTGACAATTTCGCATCAGACTTTTGCATTTTTTTATCAAAATTAATTATGTTACTAACCTCTTGTTCATTAGGTGTTGAAGTAATAGGTGAATTTTGCTTATCACTACATCTCCTATTCTTGGAACGTTGAGAATTTTTCTCAGCATTGCTAGAGACTTTATGAAATTTACCTTTATTTTGAACATTCTCGGATAGTTTAATATCTACTTCCTTTTCAATATTAATTTTGCTTTCCATATTTGTATCTGCTTCATGTATTTTTCCATCATTTTGTACTTTAGTTTCCATATCCACAGAGACACCTTTTTTGTTTTTCTTATCTGATCCAAGCTTAGTTTTTTTCTCTGATTTATTAATGCTACCTTGTAGATCTACAAGTTTTAAAGCTCTTTCTAGTAATGGTACATTATCTAAATCATTAACACTATCTTCATGTTGATTAATTGATTTCTTAATCTCTTTATCATAAGATAAATCTGCATTTGAACTACCTTGACAAATCTGGTCAATTTCATCTTGTACTTCTGGGTTAGACAATTTATGGGAAAGATTTTCATTATTCTCAATCTGTTTTACAGATTTGTCCACTTTAATTTCTTTGTCGATCGTTGATGGGTTGAGTGTTAAAGAATCAGCCTTTTCAGGACTTTTTATATTTATTACCATGGACATATTTTCAGCATCTTCTTTAAGAACTACTTCTGATTCTTGGTTGTGGACAGTCAGTTCTAGATTTATTGGCAACATTTCACATCCCACAGTAGATTTCTCATTAACATCCAGCATTTCGTCTGGTTTGTCCATATCTTTACTAAAGTGTTGTGGGACTCCTATTAAAATATTTTCAAGTTCGACCACATCTGATATTTGTTCAATTCTCTTGACCTCCTTTTCTCTGGTGTTTGGTGTTTCATTGGAGTCAGCCATTAGTGGATGTTCATACAATATTTCTGAATGTTCAACAATTTCTTCATTAATCACATTTTGATCATTAATAAAATCATCACGTATCAAATCAAATTGTATGTTTCCTTCAGATATTTTTTCATTTGATGTACTGATCAGATTATCATAATTTGAGTTATTATTTTGATATGTTGCTGTTGTAGTACTTTCGCCTTCAATTTTTACTGAAGCCTTTGATATATTCCTACTTTTATCCTGTTTTGATCTACCCTTAGAAACCACATCCCTTTCTATTAAGTGATTATCACATCCTCTATCAGTCCTTTCAACTAATATATTACCCTCTGTACTTTTCGCTGACAAAATTTCTGAATTATTATCGTATAAAATCGCACCACAATTAATTCTATCGATCTCTAGTATCTTTTTTAACTTTTCTACAGTTGGCGAAACTGGATTTTTACTCTTATAAAGTATATCAACTTTATCAGTTGAGGATTTAAATTGTTTCTGTGTTATTTCTTTTGGAGTATCTTTTGTAAAAATGCTTTCATATTCTACGGCTGTTTTCCATCTATGTTTTGGAGCTGTATATTTTTTATCTGCACTAAAGGGTAATTTCTTCTCGTCGTTTGCAGGGCTGCTATTTAAACTTTCTTCAGACAACAGAACATCAACAGAATTTCTTTCAATTCTGTTTAAATTATCCCTAGATATTGAAGACTTTCTCCTTAATTTAGGGGTAGCGTAATACTTCCTATTTGAGTTGACAACTGTATCTTCTTCATTTGTATAGATATTTTTTTCAGGTTTTTTGGGAGTTTTACTAAATGATATCGATTCAATTTCAGATTTAATTATGTTAGTTTGTTTGTGATCAATTTCGAATTTTAATACGGGGCTATCCTTTTGACCTAAACTTACATTACTTGTCATTGCTGAGGAAAATTCTCTTGAATCAGATTTATTTCCAGGATTAGAATCTGTTTCAGGTAATACTTTAAGGTTAGACGTCACATGGCTGCAAACTACATCTTCTGGTTTATCTAATGAAGTTTTCCTTCTTAATCTTGTAGTAACAATAATGCTATCATGTGCTTCAACAATTTCGTCCGTACTTTTTTTTTGTGTTATGCTTTTGTTAATGCCATCTTTTGTTTGATGTTTCTCTACTTTTTGACGAACTACTTTTCCTTTTTTTTTCTTAGTTGACACTCTCTTTTGTCTCCCTTTTGTTTTATTTTGCTTTCTTAACAGTAAAGGAATATCATCAAGACCGCTATCGTGTATTTGTTCTCCGGTGTGACATTCAGTTTCCAAATTCTTTTTTAATTTTGCTAATGGTAAATTATCATCATTAAAATGAGGAATCGAAGAATTTTCCATAATTTGAGAAAATGTTGATTTTATCATCTTAACGAAATTTTTGGGTGCATCTGAGACATGCGCATTTTCTTCATCTTCAATTTTGTGTTTTGGATCACTGATGTCGAGAGTGATAATATTTTTTTCATTTAGGTGTACTTCTTGTTGGCTCCTCACATCCGAACATGATCTTTCAGAGTTTCTAATCATGCTTATATCAAAACTTTTTGATCTAGTTCTTATACATTTTTCTTCTTCTTTCACTTTACAGCAAATATTTAACCTTTCAATACTAACGTAGGGGTTTAATTTAAATTTATCATAATCTTTTCTTTCAGCCATGGTTCGAAATGGCTTGTAGCTGTTTACTCCTAAATTCCTATTTTTTGATGATAATTGATCTAGTGATGGATTGATTTCTTCATTATCCACAATCCCATTTAATGAATAATTCGTTTCTGGTTTTCCCATATATTCTTGATTAGTCAAATCATCAGTTGAACTAAAATCTTTTGTCATATAGGAGTTTGTACTATTACTGACATTTTCATATTTTCTATCTCCTACTTTACCAGTTATGTCACTTAACTTTTTGGAACTGCATAGTTCCATTTCTTCTATCTGTTTTAAAATGTCAAAATTAGCCTGATAATTGTCTGGAATACTTATTAGAACGGTACCTTTGACTTTGGACTCACATGCAAAAGTTATTTCTTCTTCAAAGGTATCTTCGTCATAAGGGCTTAAATTTTTTATTTGAATCATAGTAGCTTCAGTTATTTTATTCTCTTCTTTTATCTCCTTTTGATGTTTACTGGTTTTTATATCAACATCTTCATCAATTAATAAATTTCCTTCGCCGCTGTCATTACTATCTTCACTAGTTACGCTAATGTCAGGAAGTTTTTGTGTATATATATTGTTGTTAGCAGGAGGTGGAATTTCTGAATTACTAATGATGACAAAATCATGAGGTTTGCATTTTTGTTCAAAATCGGTCACAATTTTGACAGCCTGCTTACTTTTCCTAACTGCACCTTTATGTTTATACATGTTTTGTTTCTTCCTTCCTCTTCTAGAGGCCTTCTTCTTCCTTTTAGGTGTCAATAAATCCTGTCGTGGTACTTCTGAGGCAACAGTTGCCAGTAAATCTAATAACGTGTTTTCATTAGGAATTGCACATATTTCTAAATCTTGAACAATTTTTTCAGATTCTACTTTTTTATCATTAGAAGCTATTATCTCAGTCCCAATTTTTTTTAAAGCATCTTTCATTTTCTCAAGCATAGAATTTGGAGCATCCGATGAGACCACTGTAGGAACATTTTGAGAAGTAATATTCAAATCATTTATAAATTCTGCTTCCTTTATACAATCATGAAATTCTTCGTGACTTGCAAAATCTGTAGTTTTGGGCATATTGCCATTTAACCTTTCATCTTCGATGTCTATGTAATTAGATGAAGATTTGGACATAGCACAAACATTTGGATTTTTATCACAAAATATTTCCTTGTTAAAGCCGTCGACCACATTTAATTCTGACAGATTCTTCGAAGTATCTTCATTTTCTAGATTTTCAGCATTATTGCAAATTTTCCCTTCATTAATTGTAACTTCCAGTTCAGAAATTTCAACAGTTTTTTCTTCTTGGTTTAAGATTATTTTACCAATTTCCTCAAGAGAATCAGACACTTTTTTCTTGTCTTCTTTCATTTCGCTCTTAACAAACACCTCTTTATTTTCAGCATTACACACTTCTCTATTACCTAATATATCTGACTTGTCCAATCTCTCTACATCATCCATATTTCTGTCTGATGTTATTGTAGCGTCTTCATTTAAGGCTACCTCCTTAGGACACTGACCTACAGTTATACATTCAGTATTATTACCCTGAACCGATTTTTCCGTTATTTTTATTACATTTTCCTCAATTATTGACTCAATAAATGTTTCCTCAACAGTAGCGTTTTCTGTAACAGCACTTAAATTTTCTCCAACAGAATCGTCAGTCATATCTGTGCTTAATAATTCAGAAGCAACTTTATTCTCATCTGATTTGGCAATTTCACTAATTTTTTCCTGATTTAAATTTATAATATCAACTGATTTTGTATCCATTTCTGTCAAAAACGAAGCCTCCGAGTCTTTGCTAGATATTTTGTATGTTTTTTCTTCATTTTTCAATATTTCTGAATTTTGTTGGCTGTTTACCATTTCAATATCATTTCTAGATATACTTTCGTTTAATGTTACTGTCTCAAGACATTGCTCAGCAGTTACACTTTCGATACTATCTTGAACCGATTTTTCAGTAATATTTTCCTCCTTTTTCTCAATTATTGTTTCAATATCTTTTTCCTCAGTAATAGTATTCTCTATACCAAAAGTTACGTTTTGCTGAATTAACTCATCAGTTATGTCTGTACTTATTAATTCAGAAATTTTGTTTTTATTAAATTCGTCCTTTTGATTATTTATTACATTAACTGATGTTTCAGAGGGTTTAATCAAGTTTTCCTCAAATTTGCAAATATCTCGCCCTACAGTAGTATTTATATCATTAGTAGATTCCTCACATGTTCCCCCTTCATTATTTAAAATTGTTGATTCCTGCGAAATGTCCACTGTTATAATATTTTTTTCTACTATTTTAACTTTTTCAGTCAACGCCAAGCCCTGAAAAGATTCATCAACAGTTACATTTTCAGTACAATCATCCTGATTTGATTTTTCAGTAATTTTATCTCCTTTTTCTTCATCGATAGTTTCAATAAACTTCTCAACAGAGCATTCTTTTGGAACCAGAGCCATATTTTCCATAAGAGATTTTTTCTGATAAAAAATTACTTTATCTGATATTTCAAGGGTATCGTCAGTGGATTTTTCATCTAATTTTTCCATTCCTCTGTCAACAGAAACTTCTGTGTCATCAGAATTTAATATTGCTGACTCTTGTATATTGTCCACATTTTTAGTATTCTCGCCAGTAACATTTTTTTCTTTTTCTTCATCAACCGATTCAATTACTCGTTCCTCAACCGTAGATTTTTCTGTACTAAAAGCTGTATTTTGCACAGTTGATTCCTCAAGATTTATTGGAAGAGAGTCAGGTAAACTGGGAAGAATTTCTATTCCCTGACTACATTCCTGATAATTTTCTGAACCCTTAGTATTCACTTTTCTGGTAAGTTCATTATTTTCCTCTAATTGTAAGTTGTCAATTACTCCATGGAACTGTGGTTTACCTACTAGACTAGCTATACTATTTTGTTCAATAGGTTTTCCATTATCTTCAATAATTGGTTTGTCTAGTTCCACTTGATCATTTAAAATTTCACAAACATCTGTAGATATTTTGGTATGCCCAGAAATATTTCCCCCATGTAAGTCTATATTTTGTGTACTCTGGTGTTTTTCTATTTCTATATCTTTGTCATTTACTTCTTCATTGCATTTTTCTTCTACTTCCATGATTTGAGAAGTTGAGGTATTGCTCAAAATTTTCTCTGTATCTTTGTCATTTACTTCTTCATTACATTTTTCTTCTACTTCTATGATTTGAGAAGTTGGGGTATTGCTCAAAATTTTCTCTGTAATAAAGTCTATTTCCTCATGGGGTCTTGATACATTACATATCTGTTCACACTTTTGAATACTAATACATTGTTCAACTGATTCCTCTGTTATTTCATTACCACATGTTTGGACGAGTTCTATTTCATCGACAGGTTTCTTTATATCAATATTTGTACCAAAATCTTCATTATTTGTTGATATGCTCCTTAATTGTTTGTTTTCAGGAAGTTTTTCTAAGGAAGTAAGTGCTTTTTCAGAATATTGTACGACGGAATCTGTATCTTCCAGAATGTTAGACTTAATGCCTTTTACGTTTGATGAACTAATAATTTCTCTATCGGTAGAAGCTTCAGCTTCATGATCAATCTCTTGATCAGTGGTTTCTTCATGTGGTATTTCCATGTGAATGATTTTTTCTTCAACCATATCATTAATCGTCTCTAGAGTTTCAGCATTTACATCTTCAATAGGTTTTTGGAAACTCAATACAATTTCATTACTTCTGCTGTCACCGTTATGTTCTTTATTCAATACTTCTACAAATTTAGCATTTACCATCGGTTTTTCAGTCAACTTTTCTATGTTATTTATTAACCCTTCATCCACTGAAGAATCAAAATCTTGCATCATATCTTTAGTAGATTTACTTAAAGTTACTATATTAGCAGCGACTATTTCCTGGTTTGGGTTAGAATTCATTATGTGATGTAAGGAATCGTCATCATTAGTAATCACTTTCAGTGGTGGCGGCTGTGTTGATGATATTTCTCCAGCTTCTTTACTATTGTTAATTTCTTTTTCTTCTGAGATTTCTTGAAAAGTTCCTATCTCATCAACATTTTGATCAATTTTGAGTGGTACTTTATCATCTCTTTTACCAAGCCTAATATCATTTGCCACCTGTGTGTAGTTTCCTTCTCTAGAATCATGAGATAGTGAATTATCACATGTTTGTTCTTCAAATTCAATGCTTCTTTTCTGGATGAGTTGCACTTCATTGCCTCTATCTGCTTCTATTTTTTCAACGAAGTTTATCTCAGTAAATTCATTATTTTCATTACGTTCCCTCACTATATTCTTTGTTATATTTGATGCCGTCTCAATCCTACCTGTTTCTATGTCAGACATAGAATTATTGTCTTTCTGTAGATTGTTTTTCACATTCATGTGTTGATGTAGTGCAACTTTGTCGTTATTTGAAGCTTGTAATGTTGATTCTACTTTATTTTGAATCTGTATTGTTTGGTTTTGCAATTCACATGTTGCTGATGTTCTTGATTTATGTGCTTCTATTACGTAATAGGACTCAAAATTATCTAATTCTACATTTTCTTCAGAAAATCCACATCCAGAAAAACTGTCTGCTGAATTATTTTGAAAAAAGATCGGAGAGGTTATTTCAGAAGATATTTTTAATTTTCCTTTCGCTTCATAATAATTTTCATTTTTATTTTCTTTGGCATATAAATTTTCCTCATTAGTACTATCACCTTCAGTCTCACTTAGAATATAATGTGTTTCTTTTACAGGTTCATTTATTGTGTCAGAGTTTTCTACTAATGCAATCACTTGAGGTAAACACGACGATGTATTTGAAACAAGTTTTTGGCTATTACTGGATAACTTTGATTGTTCGACACAATCATCATCTATAACCACTATATCATTTAAAAATGAACGTTCCCTCCTAGTATTACTATTTACATTAAGTAAATTATCACTGCACTTTGTTGTTTTTAGAGTTTCATCTTTAGAACTAAGAGCAAAATCATCCTCCTCTTCTTTTATATTGGCCGTTATTTCACTTGAGTTCAGTTTAATAGGCCTATGATTAGTAAATGCTTTATTCTGTTTCTCTCTTAGAACAAGCTGCTTCTCTTTTTCCTTTTCTTCTCTTTTTGATGATTTATTACTTGTTTTGACTTCGTCTTCCCAATACATCATTATGTCACCGTCGTCATCATCAATATAAACTGTAGGTACTTTTGAAGATTTATTTTGATTTGGTTGTAATCTATTAGATGTTCTAAAAAGATCATCAATCTGCGGCTTAATGTCAACATCAAAATTGTCACTATCATTATTCTGTTCCTCATCATCAATATAAATTATAGGTACTTTTGAATTTTTATCTTGATTTGGTTGGAATCTGTTAGATGCTCTAAAACGATCATCAATCTGTGGCTTAAAGTCAAAATCAAGACTATCATTATTCTGTTCATCATTGTCAATCTGTAACAGAAAAAAAAAAAATTTTTCGAGGAAATAATAATAATAATAAAAAGCTTTTTATTGATATATAATATACAATATACAATATACATAAATATTCATGCACACACATGCATCTTAAAAGGCCATCGACCGAGGTTCTCAGCCTGTCTTTTTTAACAAATAAGTCATTTACAAAGTTGTACTAATTATAAATGCATACTGTAAAAAAAAAGAACTGTTTACATTGGATACTTAAATATAAACAATATTAAGGATTTTCAGATAATGTAATTAATATTTCTTGAATTGTTTTTTCAGGAAATTTGAACTTGAAGGATATCAACTGTCCAAGTCTTGGTCTGGTAATAAACATGTTGCATTATTTCCATATTATGATGAAGCTTGGCAAACTTTAAAGATAGCTCTTTCAATCTTTCGAGAATAGACTGAATATTTGTATTGTTGTAAAGCAATTCGTTTTAAAGATTATGATTTACTTCTTCATAGTTTTTGGTTAAAATTATGGGAGTTTATATTATATGTTTTTTCAAAATGTGTAGTGAATAGGTTGGCTTTTAGAACTAATTTATGTTGCTTACTATTTTCTTCTAAAGGTCATATAAAAAGGCCTTACGAGGAATTAAATCGGGAAGTTTTGAAATCTGGCAGGGTTGTAGATTTAGGTATCTATAACTAAAATCCACATTTTGCACAAAGCAATATCTGCCGCCGACGTACCCATATTGCCAAGATGGCCGCCAAAAACAGTTTTTTTGAAATAATCTCTTTTACCTTGGGTTTTAGAGTTAAAAGACTTATTAGAAAAATGAAAGAGGAGAAATTTCCTACAAATTACGTTATTTATATATGTTCTTTGTAAAATCAATAGTTTAGACACAACAGTCGATTAAAGGTAAACCAGGGTTGGAAAAAAAAACAGTCTTTTTTCATTTTAAACAAAAAAACAGTTTTTTTTGTTTTGAACAGTTTTTTTTGTTTAAAACAGGTTTTTTTTTAAATTTCAAATGGCATGTTTAAAACAGGTTTAAAACTATATTCAACTAAAATTAAATGGTTGTCAGGCACACTATGTCTGCTACTACTAGTTGATGTTAGATGGCGCTCTTAAACGGATTTTACAGCGCTCTACAAATAAAATGCTCAGTTTAGCGCACGTGACCACTATATCGGAATTATTTATCGGAATGGACCATCATCAGCACTTTCCTTGCTTTTCCACAAACTCCAAAATAATACATTTATTTAAAACATTGCACTGTGTTTTAAACTATGTTTTAAACAGTTGTTTAAAACATAGTAATTTGTATTAAATATGTTTTAAACATTTGTTTGAAACACAGTGCGATATTTTAAACATGTTTTAAACACTTTGTTTAAAACATTTTGTTTTAAACATTTTGTTTTAAACATGCCAACCCTGAGGTAAACATATTCATATTACTTTCCCTAACAATATGCTTAAATTTATGAGTTTTAAATGAACATGGAGCTATTGAATTCAATTTGGATTATTGTTTGCAAACCCTTTCAACTGAATTTCTATCTACTTCTTACCTGCGCCGCGTCTACCTGTGATTAAAGTAAACCTTCGCTGGCCGGGCGCCGTCGCTTTTCAGTATTGCTTTGACCATAGTGGCAAGTATAGCAACATTTCGTATCTGTTATTTTTGTTATCATTGCTCTGGGACATATTATTTTGCAGACTGGAATTTACAGAAGAACAATGCCTGGCTATGGAAAACATTCTTTGTAATTTGAACAGATCTACGATCTTTTCAACGGATCACCAAGGTTTGTTTAAAACGATTACTAAAAAATTTGAAGAAGGACTAGCAAAACTGGAAAGTAATGGACCTACCGCTGAACAGTGGGGGCAATATTTTCGCATGGTAACTGTAGTGTATTGGAATTACTTGTACCTAACGTTGACAAGTAATAGTATCATCGAAAGCTAGGTGGCGCTGTGTAGCTGACGGCCGGAGGAGACGGCAGTTGATGTCGGGCAGCGGTGCGAGTGGGTCGGTGGTGTGAAACTAAGTGAAGTGTCTTATTCTGACAGTATAAGCGAAGTGAGACACAATCGGGCATATTACAGTAACTTTGGTGAAGTCTATAGAAGCAGAAAGAATGGGTAATTGGCAGCTTCACCTAGAAACTGCCCAGAAAATGCTGCCTTATTTCCTCGCAAGTGGCCATCATATTTATGCCAAATCGTGTCATTTATATTTGCAAGATATAATATCCTTAAAAGACAAAATGACCCCTGATGAGTACAATAAATTTACAACAGACGGCTTTTTCACAATCAGGCCCACCAATAAGTTTTGGTCTCTCGGTCATATGACCATTGAACAAACGCTAATGAAGACAATTAATGCTATTGGAGGGCTTACTCATGGACGAGGAATCACGGATAGCGTGTTAATAATGTGGACATTGGAAATGGTGTATTTGCATATGCGATGAGATTGAAAAATTTTGCAACGTTTATTTTGCATCTACCGGGTGACACAGGAGATATGTAACACCCCGTAGCATGTTTATTTAAAAAGATATTATTTTGAAATTTGGTAGACTTATATAATGCGTGATTGTACTTTTTTTGGTACAAACAAGAATTTTTTTCCACTTCCGGTTTCACCAGAAGTGACATCTACTTCGTTATTTTAAATGTCACCCTGTATATGTTTTTTCCTATCTGATTCTACTTAAATTTCTCTTTTCAATTATGTATAGCAAGATGACATTAGTTTTTAAAATGGCTGCTGAAAACCATTTAATTGCTCTAAGTCAAGTTGGCTATGGTATGAAATGTGGCGGTAATTAATGCTTAATGTGCTGCAATATCAAAAGAACCCTGGTACACAATTTTGTGTTTCATATTTGTTTTGTTCTAATCAGTAGCCGAAGAGACTTTGTAGAATTTTTATATTAAATAAAAATCTCTAGACTAAATCCCCGAAATCATAAAAACTGAGATAAAAACACTAATTTTAAATTTGACCCATTTGTAAAATATTTATTCATCTTTCACTTTTACCCAATACAATTCATTGTTATGTCTGATTTTGCTTGCTTTTAAATATAATTGTTTTCGAAGAATCTCAAAATGCCGGCCATTATTTTCCCTGCAGCGTCGAATTCTTGTAACAATACCTCTAAGTACATTTTCTAACTGCAATTCAGTAATCTCATTTATTGCTAACCTAACTCTCATTTTTAAATCTTCCCTATTTTGCAGTGGAGTTTTATAAACTATTTCCTTGAAATGGCCCCATATGAAAAAATCAAGTGGCGTAAAATCCGGACACCTCGGGGGCCATCTAATTGGTATCTGTGAAGTATGATTAAATATTCTACAAATGGATAAAATTTAAAATTAGTGTTTCTATCTTAGTTTTTGTAATTTCGTGGATTTAGTTTAGAGATTTTTCTTTAATATAAAAATTGTACAAAGTCTTTTCGGTTACTAATTAGAACAAAACAAATATGAAACACAAAATTGTGTACCACGGTTCTTTTGATTTTGCAGCACACTAAGCATTAATTACCGCTTCATTTCATACCATAGCCAACTTGACTTAATGCAATAAAATGGTTTTCAGTAGCCATTTTAAAAACAAATGCCATCTTGCTATACATAGTTGAAAAGAGGAATTTAAGGAGAATCAGATAGGAAAAAAATATGCACAGAGTGCTATTTAAAATAACAAAGTAGATGTCACCACTTCCGGTGAAGTGGAAAAAATTTCTTGTTTGTACTAAAAAAAAGACAATCAGACATTATATAAGTATATAAAATTTCAAAATTATATCTTTTTAAATAAACACGCTACGGGGTGTTACATATCTCCTGTGTCACCCGGTATAGAACAACATGTGGATATGAGAAGTTCACGTACTAGTCAACCATCCTAGATTGGCAAGTAGCCGTAAGAAGAAATATCGTCACTATTGGACAGAGACAAACAAGCTTGTTTGTCTCCGTCCAACAGTGACGATATTTCTTCTTTCTCTGCGCGGCTACTTGCCAATCTAGGATGGTTGACTAGTATTATTCGAGACAATGATGATATGCAAAAGCTGTTGGCTTGGCTTACGCAACACCCTCCTTTCCCAGACGTAAACGAAATAATGTTTATTTCCTCAGGAGTTATTGGAGATGAAACAAACGCCTTTAGATGAAACTAAATGAACATTCTCAAATTCCCTCGATTGCTGTACCTTAACCGTTGAATTTAGAGAAAACATACATATGACATGTTTTGTAGAAAATTCCCTACTCTTTAATTTTGGTTATAGGTATTTTGACTGTAGAGCGTACGATAACGGAGATATTTGAAAAAAACAGTTTTTGGAGGCCATCTTGCCAATATGGCGGCTCAAGCGGCAGTTATACCAAATATCAAAACTTCCCGAGTTAATTCCACCTAAAACTACCTGACGGATGGACTAGGAATAGAATGTTTGATTTTATATTTTGATTTGCAGATAATAATTTCTTCCCTGAAGTTCATTAATTTTTTGACATAACTCCAACCATTATGTGTTCTGTAATGCTTTATCATTTTGTGAATATTTTTTCGAGGATATAATTTATGTAACTACATAGTAAATGTGGGTAATTTATGAATGTGAAATCTTCAGAAAGCAGATTTACTCCGGTCAGCGACATAATAAAATTGGTGTTTTCGGTGTTTATTTATTTGTAAATTTTTCCTAATTTTTGATTTAAGATGGATAAATTAAATATTTTAAATATTGTTTATAGTGCTGAAATCTGAATCAAACTCTCGTTTTAGTCCTCAAGAATAAATAAATAGTCTGACTGTGAATGACATTACGTCAAACTCGTTTCACCGCTTATGTAAAATTGCCCTACTTCGAATTCAATTTAATGTCAAATTCAACATACTTCAATGAAATTAATAATCAAAACTGTTATTATAATAAAAAGAGATTCTTATTTAATGGATATTAAAATGTGTGTTTGTACCCCACTGAATTGATTTATATTTGCCAACATTTAGTTCCATTAAGTTGTTAATCCACCATATATGCAAACTCTCCAAATCGTATTGAATTTAGAGGAAATCACTTAAAGATGTAAGTTTTATATATTTTTACGTCATCAGCAAAAAGTTACACTTTGGAAAATTTGACATCTTCCTTAATGTCGTTTAAAGTGTTTCATCTATAACTTCATTGTTGCCTGAAAAATTGAGAGATAGTGTCAAATTGAAATCGATTGGTGTCGCGAAAGGCTATATTGTAAACTTCACTGGAATATAAAAAAACATAGCTACAATGATTCTAGGCAAAATAGTCCCTAACAGTCGAGTCAATGAAGCCAAAAAATCGTCAAAACTTCGGAACCCACAACAGAACCAATTTTAAAGAACCATTTTTTAAGATAATTGTTACACTTACATTATTTGAAATCAGAAACATTCTGGCGGTCGGAAAACATTTTTTAAACCCAAATTTTGCATATTTTTTTAAAATTTTGTATGAATTTAATATATTAAGTCCGAT
Organism: Rutpela maculata; assembly: GCA_936432065.2. Classification (NCBI taxonomy): domain Eukaryota; kingdom Metazoa; phylum Arthropoda; class Insecta; order Coleoptera; family Cerambycidae; genus Rutpela; species Rutpela maculata. Next base: position 69,105,428 of record OW386286.2, on the reverse strand, counting down.
TTTCGATGAGAAAATATTGCCTAGGGGGTTTTTTTGGGGTCACTGATTACAAATATGTTGCCAAAATAAGGATTTTCCGGGAATTTTTCAAAAATTTTTACAAATTATATTAGATAAGCATAAATGTTAACACCAAACATTTTTGATCTTCAAAAAAACAGCCGCAAAAGCACCCAGTCGATTGGCGCCACTGGGACTCGAGTAGTAAATTTTTTTTTATCTCACTAGTACAGTAACGAGATTTTGATTTGACATGATTTTTTTTTTTTTTTTGATAATTTGATTGTAAATTCATCAAAGAAACGTTTCTGTATTATGTGGGGGTAGAAGCCACCCCTTTCCAAGGGTCTCATTCAAAGAAAGTAACCATTGCGAGTGAAAGAATCAAATTTTGAGAAAATATAAATAAATTTATATATATTGACCGTTTTTAGGAAATAGGGAAATGTCTCAAAATGGTTTTCATCAAATAACACGAAAAATATCACATCACATTATATCACAAACAGAGAATGTTTATAAACTGGGCACAAATTTGTTCTATTTTTAATTTCTGTAGGAATAATAGTTTCGGAGATACGGAAGAGTAAAATTAGCATCTGAACTTTTATAAGATGAAGTATAACTGTTAATAACTCAGAAAGTGTGGCACTTTCACCAAAAATGTTAAGAAATCAAAATTAAAAGTTAACGATTAAGCTTTCAAATGTTTTTCATTTGTAACATAAAAAACAAAGAAGTTATGACCGCAATGTCTTTAGATTTCTTTAATAAAAATGTCGTCAGTTTATTGCTGTAATTAGCCGGTAATTAAAAAATATTTTTTTTTTTATCAAATACGCTTTGTAACGCCTCCTGCGTGGTTTTGTTACAACTAAGGTCAATTTCAATAAAATCGATCATAAATCATAGCGGTTCCCTGTAAATTTGTTCGAATAATGGAGGTAATTGTCTCCTAGAGGTCGCCGAGACAGTTCATTGAAAATCCACGAGGCTCACGAGGGCCAAATCCTGGAACCGGTTCTTCCTCTCTGATTAGGTGTCGACTTGTTTTTCACGGCGTCTCGTAATATTCTACAATTTGTACAATTTCTTAATTGGAATGAGTGTAAGTAGATCGATTTCTATTTAACTTTCAGAGCTAATTGTGGTGTTATTTTATTCAGTTAACTTAAATTTAGGGCTACAGATTGAACATTAAGACATTAACATTACATTAATGCATAAATGCATTAAACATGGGTACACTAGTACATTAATCCATTAAACATAAATCTAGTACATTAATCTATTACATTAATCATTAATAAGTCACCTAAATGATTTACATTAAGCTGTAATTTACGATTAAACGTTGCATTTGCATTTACATTGTCATGACGGACAAATACATTTCTAGGATTAGTTTGCACTATTTTAATCACGTTATGGTGGGAGCCGTCACAACATTCTTTTGCTGATTTACGTTATTAACTCTGTATATATGGAAGTTTTCTGGTCACTTACGATTTATTAATGCTGAAGTAACTTTTATTTGGACTACGTAATATGGTTGATTATGCTTTTTCTCGATGTTTGTGGATCATGACGGGATTTCTCCAAGAGTAGTAGCAAGGAAGTTGAAGCCGCCATTTTATTGTCACGTAAAACTGCAGAAGCAACGTCATCTAGTTCTGTAAGCTGATTAGCGTCGTAGATAACATGGATTCTAACCTCAAGTTTTAACTGTGCCTCCCTATCAACCTTTTGGATTTGTCGCCTCTACCATACCCAGCTTGCGAGGATTTTGCTACTGATGCCTGGCAGACACAGCTGCTCAAGTTAAGTGTTTTTCTATTATATTTTTTTTGTTCAATTACTACCTCTCCAGCAATTTTTACAAATTTTAATATAGCGAATTACTGCTCAGGCAGGATTTTATTTATTTTTTTAAGTTTGTGAGCTATAAAATCACCCATCTAATCAAAGAGCAAATTTTAGAGAGCCCTATGCACCTTCTAATCTTGTTTAAGTTTTTTCCTGTATTTTAAAAGTACAGGGTGTTTTAGAGACAAGTTGTGGTATAAAGTACCATTGTTGAAAGCTTTCATCAATTTACCGTGGTTAGGGATTTTGTGCCAGGAACTGTCACAAAGTCAAAGATATGGTATTCGCCCTATGCGCCCATCCCCTGTTTTTTTAGTATCCTTTGGTTAATACCGATTTTACCCTTTTATATTTTTGGCCGTGGTGACATATTCAGTAAATTTTACGGTGTGGTTTACGTTGTAGATTAAGTTACTGTCATTATTTATACATTTTAGATTAGTTGTTACTTGTTTTGTCATTAGTAAATTTATTGTAGATTTATAGTTTATCGTGTAATTTCAAGGTATCAAGTAACAAACTGCTTAGATTAGATTATCTACTGGGCTGTTATTTTTATAGTAGTGTTTGTTTTACTCTATATCTAGCTGCATTATTTATCTATAGCTCTTTTGTTAGTGACACTAAGGTAATTAACCTCATTTCTTGTAGCGATATTTTTCATGACCTCCGTTAAACTCTCTACCTAATTTCAGGACAAATTTTATTCACCTGTATGTGAAATTTTGATTATATTCCACCTCACATTTTGTCATTACTTTTGTGGTATAGACTACCTGTTATTCAGTGCTATCGAGTAAATGTGTTTATTTCACTCGTTAACTTAAATTTCAGTCGGTTATTGTAGTAACATTTAATAAATTTTGTCGTGAAGTAAAATAATATTAAATAGATATTGTTTTCCTTGTCACGAATAGTGAGTAATGGTAAAGTTTCAGATTATAGGTAAAATAGTTTCACTTTCACTTTTGCATAAATTTTTTTGTTGTCGAACAATTATCACTAGAGCTTGACTAACTCACATTTTACATTCTAACTTTAAATCTACCATTGTCCAATTTTATATATCGAGTTTGAATCGATGACTTGTACATTTTCATTCGATATTAAATCGATACTATTGTTATGTGTTGCAACTCCTAGAATGTAGGCAACACAGAATTCAATCAGTTCAGATGTTGTCTGAATGTAGAGATTTGCACCTACTAGAGAAAGAACCTACTAGAAGCTCTAGAGTGATGACATCTATTCTGGAACTATCTAGAGAATGGTAACGTCATCACAGAAAATTCGGGATCAGTTATCTTTAGGTATATAAGGCATGGAGTAAACCAGAGTGGACAGTTAAGTTTTTGACAGCAAGTCAGTAAGATCAAAAGAGTAAAGTAAAGTGATCAAGTGTCTAAAATAGTGAGTTATTATAGTATTTAGTAGTAGGTTAGTGAAGTAATTAATTGTAGTAATTAGTATTATAATTAGTAAGTTAATAAATTAGTGTTAGTGTTACCCTGGTGTTATAATTTCCGAACCCACGATACAGGGCGTTTACAAAAACGGTGTAAACACGTAACACTATTATTAGGTACGTTTTTTTATTTTAATATTTGTTTGTGCTGTAAATTTTCCTTTAGGACCTGGCGCCCAAGAAATTTTTGAGTTTTTGTGTATCGAAATTTATATTTTTGGCCATATTATTGAGGCCGTTTAGTAACCCTTATCCACGCCCTTGCCTCCTAAAAAAACTGACTAGCCGAGGTCTAATCTCTTTTGAGGTGGGCCTTAAATTTGTTTGATTACGTAACATCTCAGGTCACCCCAAGTGGATTAGTTTTTTTGGTCCGAAGTAGCCTTTATTATGAGTGTCATGTGTGTGCTATAGTTGTTATATTTTATAGTCATTTAACATTTTTATTTTGAAGTCTATTTCGTGCCATTTATGGTATTTTTTTTAATAAGACGAAGGGACAACCTGACAGCTTTTTCGGGATAGGATTTTGCAGAATGAGAGGGAAATATGCGTTTATTTTCGGTTTATTATAAATATTTAAAAAATCATAAATGATATAATCTTTGAAATAGTTTCAGATACTTCCCATTGCTCTAAGAAATACAACCATATACAGATTTTATCATAAATTTTGTTACCATAATCTAATAATGAAATTAGGAAACATTTTCATTGATAAACTACAATATTCAAGTACAACAGAAATTTACAATAAAAAATATATATGGTTGTATTCGTTAGAAAAATAGAAATTATTTAAAACAGTTTTAAAGATCATATTATGTTTGGTTTTTTAATTATTTATGATAAACCGAAAATAAACGCATATTTCCATCTCACTCTGCAAAATCCTATCCTTAACATAGGGCTCTACGTAGATGTCCAAATTCGTTTGCCCGTTAAGCACTAGCTTAAAAAAAATTGCACTTTAAACTATGAGGGTATTTTCGAAAAAACATAAAATTATTGTTTTCTTTACGATTATCCTGACACATTTGATGATGATGATGTGGAGCAGTTATGTAAAGTGTGCTACTTTAGACTGCCATATACGTTTACATCCCCTATGATAAAACGTACATTGTTGAAAAAACATCAAACATTAATTACGGACGGTGCAGCAAATACGAAGGCGAGTGGGCCAATGTTATAAGGAACATACAATTTCTTAGTTTGTTGGGTATTTTGCCACTGTAAAAATATTTAAAATTTTTGATGAAATAAATCTCTGGCAGAGGCTTATTTCATAAAAATTTTTAAATATTTCTACAGTGGCAAAATACTAAGAAATCATATAATTTGACCAGAGCACAACTAATATCAAGTGGTAGAAACAGTTACAGTTAGGGAGCATTATTACAAAATGGCTACACTGATTTTCAATGTAAATGTGTTAGGTAACTATCCCTAAGCGTGTATGATCCTTTTTAGTACAATCATTTGGTAGTTTTTACCTGGAAAGTTTTGGACAAGTTCTGATTTTGGCTCTTTTATGTTTTTTGGTGTGCTGATTACGAATTTTCACTTTGCCACCTCGAAAAATTTCGGGAAATGTCAAATAAAGCAAAAAAACAAAAAAGCCTTTTTCCTTTTTTTCTTCTTTTGAAAACATTTTTTAAAGTTCTGATTTTTGGTTTTTGTATGTTTTTCGTTGATTACGAATTTGTACTTTCGACAATTTCCGGAAAATATAAAAAAATCTCAAAGAAACCCAAAAAGTTCCTTTTTTGATTTTTTTCCTTGCGACATGAAAACTTATGTACTTTTCGAGAAAAATTAGTACCTGCAAATACAAAATACAGAGTATAAGCAGAGAACATTATTATTAATAATTTTCTTAAATGTGTAGGAATATAACATACAAGAGAAATATGTACTATGTAATAATTAAACAGATTATTAGAATCGTCTTGGCCCTTTAGGTCCGGGCTGTTTGAAGTCCTTGTTCTCTTCATCCTAAGAATTTTGTTTTCCTAGAAAAGACGTAAACAAATGTAATGCTCGGTCAACCTAACTGTATCAAAGCTAAGGTATAAAACCATGGCAATTGGAATATTAAAGAAGATATGTCTAGTTGTGTTCGCAAATTAAATGTATCAATAAAAATACCTTCTTATTGTTTCGCCTGAAAAAGAAGAAAATATGTAGAATAGTTTTGTTAATTCAATGTAATTCTATCATTCTATCAAGGTGTGACTAAGGTATAAATTAATCAGAAGTAGAATATTGAAGAATGCAAAGTTGCGTTCGTAAAAGTAGTATTCAAAATACCTTTGGATTATTCTGCTTCAATTTTTTGATCTCATCCTTGTCCATATCAGCTTTCTCCAAGTTGTCGCAGTTTCCTCACAGTTTAAACAAATTTACGAACAATATAGACCTGCCTTTCTACAGCCACAATTCCCTTGGCAGCCTTTCTTACAATTGCATGAAATGTGATTTAATATTGCTTCTGAAGCGTTTTCCACCCACATTCCTCGGGATTTCTTTCATACACACGAGATGATACTGTCCATCAGCTGTTATTAAGTTAGGAACTGTTTTCCCAACACGTCGTAGTATGGCTCGTCCATATGCATCATTACGTTTTTCAGCGAGTTGTATAACGTTTTCTCTAACTTTTAACTGCCTAACACTATACACAGAATTTCGCTTAGAAGCAGGAAGCCTTTTTTGTTCCTGCATAAACTCTAGTGTTATCAGCATTCCACACAAAAAACAGTGATCTTTGAAGCCAAGACCAGGTACAGACAAGCGTAATTGAAGAGTTTGACCACTCTGTTGTGCTCTCTTCACATGGGCAGCAATTATTTTTTTATTGACGTACTGTTTTCTGCATTTTTCGTGAACTTCAATTGATCTTTTTCCATTCAAATGGACTCATTTTCCATCCTTCCTTTGCTTACTTGCATCACTAAATGTATTTAACCGCTTTTGTTTAACTACAGTCACTTTACTTCCATCTTCTAATACACACTCACAAAACACGGGGGGAGTAAAATGTGGGGGTGAAGGGGGGTCAAATTGTAGGAAATTTTGACTATTGATTTTCTTCATAGTACTTTTATCAAAAAGTGCATGGTTTAAAAAAACAAAAAGATACGTTTTTCTTTTTTTTTTTTGCTTTTTTTGATATTTCCCGAAATTTTTTGAGGTGGCAAAGTGGAAATTCGTAATCAGCACCCCCAAAAAATATAAAAGAACAAAAAATCAAAACTTCTCCAAAACTTTCCAGGTAGAACTGATCTCGACCACTAAATGATTAGACTATTTGTGAAATTCTTCCACACATATTGCGTCCTCCAACCCTCTTCAAATAAATCATAAAAACATTTATTGTTTCATTGTAAAAGAAAAATGGGCTCATTTAGTGATATTTAATTTACAATTTATTTTTGCATTTTCCGTAAAAACAACAACAATATTTTGCACATTTACTAACTATAAGGTGTACTTTCGAAATATGAATTAAAAAAAAAAAAATGATAAATGAGCCTATTGTTCCCTGTCAATTACATTATGTCGCCTGAAAATCCCACGTCAGGTTATAACAGCCAAACCCCAAATAACTATTCAATTTACTGTAAGTTGTAATTGACATATTTACCTCAATGCAATCATCTTCAGTTTTCTGATCGTCGTCTGTTCCATAATCACTAGTTATAATATTTTTACATGTGTCTACTACAGTAGGGTCATGTAAATAGGTATCTAATGGACACGGGATGCATTTTTCCTTGAGTGCCATTACATTTTTCAATTGGCCAAGTTTATTTAATAACTTTCTAAAATAAAATCAATATTAATAATGTAAAATTTTTTACACCAAATGAAAGACTTACTTTGCCATATTCTCTAAAAGCTTATTTTGAATGTCAAATTCTAGTTTCAGTTGAATCAATAGCTTTAAAATAGCTTTGGCAGATTCCTCAAATATTTTTTTTGGCGGTATAGTTTCCAATTTTTCAAAATGTGAATTATATATATTTAGTAAAAGCCTCAAAATCCTTTCTCCAACGACTCTCTCGTATCTGGGAGAGTGAAATTCTCCTCTGTAAAGCACTTTGCATTGTAAGGCAATGAAGTGTAATAACAACTGCTTGAAATTTTTTGTCAGGGGATATTTAAAGGAAACCTAAAACATAAATATATTTTCTCATAATTAAAATAAAATATAGTATATGAAAATGTGATATCTTCCACCTGCATTTTTTTCAATTCAAAGGATCTCCTTAGGGGTTATTCATATACTACGTCACATGATTCTTTATTCCCCCCCATGTCACAATTTGTCTTATAATGATGCTCTACCACTGTGATTTTTAAGCTGGTCCGAGTACAGAGAAATTGTAGTCAAATACCAAGTACCTCCCTTACCTAGCTTTAAGAGTTTTGTCCGCATAGTGGTTTAGGTATATTTAATACATAATTCTTTTGAATTATATATAAAAATGAAATAATGACCTTGTATCACAGTTTGTCACATTTAAAATATCAATAATTTTCCAAAAAGATACAATGTATTTTATATAAAATAATGTTACTTTTCATCTTGTTACAAACTTAAGAGTGACTGAAAATTTTACAACATAATGGAAACATAACTATGTGATGATGTACTGAAACATGTACCTCAAATATTTGAAATTTAACTTGATGGTTCCAATGGTTGCTTCCCTGTCTGAAGAAGCAGGATTGACATACCTGGCAAACTGCTCTGCATTATGTTACAGGGCCTAGGCCCACTTATAAAAGGGGGCCCCAAAGGCTGCTAAATCTCGAACGCCGGGTAGGGTAGTCACCCTGTGCCCTGAACAAAATTTTAATGTTTAACTTGCAGTAACCCCCTGCAATACACTGGTGAGGAAAGGGTCTCATATGGCCGACTAGCGACTAGTCAGATAATTGGGGTGGTGCAGGTGATCAAATGTAAAAGACAACATCGTTCTAATCAAACATTTAATAAAAATAGCAAGGTACGTAGTACAATATATCACAATATTAATCTCAAAAAGTGTACTAATAAGTGGGGCCCACACGCTTAACCTAATATACACAAAATATCTTACCAACTAATAAATATACGAAAAGGTCATATACAAGAAGTATAACAAAAAATAACTACATGTGACCCAAGGTATGGTAAAATATAAATGGCTTAAAATTATTGAAATCTATTTGAAAAATAAGGCAAAACTATTTCGTTTGTGAAGTAACGATACACAAAATATACAAAATATACCGAATATTACTGAAATCTAAAATGTTACTGAAATTTACGTTACGAGCAAAATATTACAAATATTACTGGAAATTTATTTTACTGTCCTGTGGACGATGTGTTGATGTACCGGATCCCTCGTTAAGAGAATATGACTTCGCTTACCTTTGGTAGTGTCTGAATACCTTTTCCCGTCCTACCAGGGTAGCGTAATTCTAGGTGATAACAGTTGCAGGTGGTAGACAATCTACGTGGAGACTAAGGTAACGGGATGAGATCCTCAGTACCATACAGCACAAGCTGACAGGTAATAATCCAAAATCTAGACACCAAAATCTGGACTAGAAGTTGAAACCAGAGTCAGGCTGGAAGTCCCTCGTAAAGTGTAGAACGTGACATAAAAGTTCAAGTAGAAGGCAAGTAAGAGATCCAAATAAAACAGAATAACAGATCCAAGTAAAATCATAAGATGACAAATCCAAATAGCCATAAACTAACAAATAGATCCCAATACTCGTAACTTAACCAACACACAAACAGCCCTGCAATAAAATAAATAACCTAAATTACCAGTCTAATTCAACCTTAAGTGGATTTCAGAGACATACCGGCACGGTAGCTCAATCAGTTAAGGCGTATTGAGTGGCGAATACGCTGATCGACTCTCTACCGCGCTCTGGGTTCGACCCCCAGCCCCGGTATTGACAACACCGGTGGGTGTGGATGTATGTCTGCGTTTTTCCGAATGTGTAACCCCCTTCCGGACAGCCTTGGCTTTGGATTTGGGGGTTGTCTACTATCTGTGGTGTGTTTATGTTTATGTTATGTGATGTGGGCTGAAAGAGGTCCTTTGCTTGTTGAATGGCACTCCGAAATCTTGCCACTGCGTGCTTCGGAAAATTGATTTAATCCATAAATCCGTAGTTGTATCTCCCCAAAAACGATACTCAAATACCAAAATGGAAATACAACTAATTTTGTCATGATTAATACTAAATCCCATAAATGGAGCAAACTTGCTATGCTAAAACGTGTATTCACACGACTCAATTTTCAAGCCAGCAAAAGGAAAAGGAAATAATCAAAAAAATGTCCCTCTATCAAATGTCAGATTCTGGCAGCTTTCGTTGGTACATTCAGAATTTCCACTTCAGAATAGATTTTCCTAACTTTGTTTATATCCACAAATATTATCGTAATATACTCCAGAGGCCGTCCTTTCATAAGTCTACCATTAAAAGAAAGTTTAAGTAACAATATTGAGCTTGTGGAAGATTTACCAAGACGATTTTGCAAAGCGCTCTCTTAAAGAATACCGAACGCACCTTGTTTAGCTGGCTTCCCGTGCCAGCAGCAACGGAATGGCATGAAATAAAACACTGGGTAGAGCTATTACGTCATGTGAGTATTGCTTTGTTCTATGTCCAAAATCTTAATTGCGAGATAAACGCACATCAAACTTTCGTTTTGAATATCTTTTTTGTTTTTTTACATATTGCTATGGGGTTTTTTATAATAATATACTACTTTGCCATTTAACAAGACTTATTAGGCAACCAATGTTAAAAATTAGTTACATTCTCATAATTTGAAATTAATAGCTTTAGAGATAGAACAATAAGCAATATTGGCAGTACTAGTGGATAAACAAACTGGAGATAGAACAAAATTTAAGGAGATGGAATAGAACTATATTGAAATTGTGGATAATAATAAAAGACTAAACCTAAGTATAATGATTGCTTACATACTTAATAAATATTATCGAATATAGAAGCGAGTAAGAAAGTGGTAGTTAATTAAATAGACCAAAAATTTTAAAATTGTAAGTAATTTTAATGATAACTTAACCTCTATCTTTCGATGTAGGTAAAGTACGATAATAAGAGCAAAATAACATAACAATGATTGCTAGTTAAAATTTAAGGTTGCGTGTGGCTTTTTTCTTTTTTATTAATTTTTGGTATGCTTTTATTATTACTTTGACACTGAGTCTCTTTGACCAATTCAGCATTCAAGGCTTTTCGTTTTATGCCTTTTTTGCTTAATGTTTTGCTTGGTTCCGCATTTGGGGCTGTTGTTAATTTTCGGAAACTTTGAAAAACGTTTGCAAATAAAAGTTTTTATCCTCTTCTGGAATTGTATTTAGCATAGATTTTATGGCGCTCATTTCGTATCGCTTAGAGAACTTTTTAAGCCATTGACCGTTGACCATTGACTCCAACAGGGAGTGGAAATACTTGCAACTACACTGTGCACACTATTCAGGGCCAGTCTGGCCCTGGGTTATGTACCAACCGGCTGGCGAAAGATAAAGGTGGTATTCATACCAAAACCAGGGCGTGATACCTACGCCCAGGCCAAATCCTTCCGACCTATTAGTCTAACATCATTTCTCCTGAAAACCCTGGAGAAGCTGGTTAATAGGCATATCAGGGACGATAAACTGAGTACAAAACCTCTATATCGAAACCAGTATGCCTACCAAACAGGAAAAGCTTGTGAGTTAGCAATACATGAGCTTACTCAAAAAATAGAAAGGGCCCTGGACAGCAAAGAAGCTGCCTTAGGAACCTTCTTAGACATAGAGGGTGCTTTTGACAATACCTCATTTGACTCACTAAGTGATGCAGTGAAGAGACGCGGAGTCGAAAAGTCAATAACAAGATGGATCGACTCAGCACTCAGAACTAGGAAAATTCAGTCCACGCTAGGATCCACGACAGAGGAGGTATCCGTGACCAGAGGGTGCCCGCAGAGGGGGGCCTTCTCCTCTCCGGTGGTGCCTGGTCGCGGACGAGCTCCTATCTCGACTGGAACAGCGGGGAATATATGCGCAAGGCTACGCAGATGATATCGCCATCCTGGTAACAGGAAAACACGAGGGCGCTGCATCAGAAAAGATGCAGCGAGCTCTCGTTATGGTAGACAGATGGTGCGCCCAGGAAGGTCTTTCCGTGAATCCAAGGAAGACCACTGTGGTTGCCTTCACAAGAAAGAGAAAACTCAACTTGGGAAAATTATATCTCCAGGGAAACGAATTGCAGGTGAGCAATGAAGTGAAATATTTGGGACTGATTCTAGAGACTAAATTAAACTTCAATGCACATCTAGATAGAGTGACTACCAAAGCTACGCGGGCCTGTCTAGGCATAACGGGAGCAATGTCAACAACGCCTACCGCAGCCATGGAAGCGCTACTTTGCCTGCCCCCACTACAGTTAGTGGTGGAGAGTGAGGCACTGTTGGCGGCGTAAAGGCTGCAAATAAACGGACATGGGACCATTCCAAGAATAGGATACCACACCGAAAAATTCCAACAAATAGGAAAAAATCGACTACTAAATATGCAGTCAGATAGAATCAGCATAAGCCACAACTTCACAAAGACCTTCAGGGTATACATACCCGATAGGGAAGAGGAAGGAACAAGGCAACTGCGAAGAGATCCAAATGATACCATATGGTATACTGACGGATCGAAAACGTCAAGTAGTACTGGAGCAGGTGTTACGGGGGAATCAACCAGGGACAGACATCAGTCTGAACCTGGGCAGTACTGACAAAAGAATCCGTATCATCACTAACAGTCAAGCAGCTCTCAAAGCTCTGAATGCAGTAGAGATACGTTCCAAAACGGTAAAAGACTGCCTTGAATCCCTAGCGAAACTGGCGGAACACAACAGTATACAACTGGAGTGGACGCGAGGACACCAGGGCAAAGAAGTCAACGAAAAAGCAGATAAGCTGGCCAAAGAAGGCACAAAAACAGCCTTGATGTGGGACCTGAGCCATCCTGCGGGATATCATACAATACCGCAAGAGGAATGGTAAAGGAACTATTGAGACAGAAACATATCTTGTATTGGACTGGCGCGCCGGGGATGAGGCAGTCACGCATGTTCATCACCGGCGGGCCATCCATGACAAAGACCAACGAATTGCTAAAGCTGAGCAGAACACAGCTGAGATGTGAAGTGGGAATCCTAACAGGACACTGCACACTGAATAGACACCTAACTAACATGGGTGTGAAAGATAATCCAGAATGCAGGATATGTGGTGAGGATGAAGAAACTCCTCACCACATACTATGTGAATGCCCAGCCTTAGTGGCAGGGAGGTTCTCACACTTCGGGGGACTAGCCGTAACCCCGGAAGAAATAGCCAGAGCTCCCATTGACCGTATACTCTCCTTTTGGAGAGGAACGGGATTAATGGGATAACGAGACTATGGGGTACAATAAGCTCAAGCTTCAGTACAGCGGGGCTTCGGCACCGCAACCCATAAGGAAAAAAAAAAACCATTGACCGTTAATCTTGGAATGACTACAATCTTCAATGGGACTTTCTTGGTTTCCAAGATTAACTTTTTTATTTATTGGTACACTAGTAAATTCGCCAAGAAAACTCTTTTGTTTTTACAACTGATTATTTTTCATTTATAAATAAAAAAGTGTGTCAGTTTTGATTTGCTTAATACCTAAATAATATTCCCTAATCATGATGAAAGCAAATAAATAAAAAATAATCAATTGTAAAAATAAATCAAGAATAGGCTTATAAATAAATAATGAATGATTGTTTCTATACTCTACTGATGAGAGCTAACGAGTTCGAAAAAACTTGTACAACTTTTCTAGAGTTGAAATAGAATGTAAGGTTCAATAATTGTTGTGAATTACTGAATTTCAATAAATGATTTAAGTATTTTCAATACATTTTTTTCTCTAAAAATGCTAGGAATCCTATCATGTAATTCAATACTTCGTCAGTATTAACTAGAAAAGTAGTAATTTTGATTGGTTCTCCAATAATGTTTTAAGGTATTTACCTAACGTATATTAGAGTGCCCAGATTATGCCAAAAATATACAGAAAGTAGGTGATTTCATAATAAATAATAAAAGTGTGTAAGTTGTGATTTGCTTAATACCTAAGTAATATTCTCTAAAAACTCTTTTGTAATATACAATATAAGGTTCGTTTCTGTTATTCTGTAAGTGCTTCACTTGGATGTAAGGCACTTTTTTGTATTGTAGTTGTGAAGCTACTACTTGGTAGTTAAAAGGTATTCTGTGGGCTTCAGCTGCATTATTCCAAAAATCAACTTTTCCGCAGGAATAGATTTTAGTATTTTTATTATACCCAATGGACTATGAATATCCAATGTCTTTACATCCTTTTCTATAACGCTATGTGCGGAACCTATTTCCTGAATATTTTCATGGTCACGTTCACCAAATTTTTCCGCCCTATTGTCTGCAAAGTGATGGTTGAAACTAAGAAGTTCGGAAAAACCAACAACATAAACGAGTTCATATTTTGAGGAACGCAGCCATTCGACCACAATATGATTTATTCAATTAAGTACCATATTGTCTTTTACCACTTCCTTTAAAACCCTGATTACAGTATTCTCTAAATGAACCCTTCCACATATTCCTTCATTCCATATACTGCACTATACTATTTACTGATATTAACAACGTAGAATTAAAAAGAATGATGATGTATTAAATTGTTTTGATCTATCTCCTATTTGAAGCGTTTCATTGGCTAGACTGGATATGTAACAAAGCAATTTTGCACATACATAGGTAGTTGCTATTACTGGAGATAGAACAAGACAGCAAACCCATGGAGATAATACAATCCAATACTGATATTTACACGATATTTCCATCTGTAAATAGAACAAAATATACCCTGGAAGCTAAATATGGACATAGCGCACAACAATTTAGAAGCTTGTATACATTTCTTGGACATAGAATAAGTTAAATTGGTTACAGTTTGTTAATGTCAAGAATGCAATTATGGAGATAGAACAAGCCAATTTTTGCATTCTGAAACTGTAAAAACCTCATAATAGAAAAAAATGGAGATAGAACAATCCAATACTCATATGACAATTAGGCAACCAATTATACACATTTTGGGAGCCGAAGGAAATCTAGTTGCGTATGATATATCTTAGGAAAATCTATGCTCAAATAAACGATAAAATTTCGGAAAATAACGAAAATCAGTACATAAAATTCTGGCAATTACTAAATGAAAAATAGACTCTAACAATTATTGCAATGATTTTGTCAGCAACACATACTAAATTGTATGTGTATTACCAACTTATACACCCACTAATTTAGATTACAGTGAACTCTACCACACAGGTTTGTCACACGACAATATATTCTTCTCACCCCTAACCAGACATAATCAACCTTTCACGTGACATTCTTACATTTATTAGACAATGTAACATTAAATGTATACTAACAACACTAGGAAACAAGCAAAACCAGATTCAAAACCATACAGATTATCTTGATTCTTATATTACTCTTTGATCTCACATGTGCCTTTGGATGTGTGGATACAGAATTTCTGGTGAAAAAATTATACCCGATGGGTATTAGAGGCTGCACGAATGACTGAATTAAGTTTTTTCTGACTGGCCATCAAGTAAGAATTAGCATTGGCCAAGAATTATCGGATTTGAGACTTGAAATATGGTGTACCTCAGGGCAGCGTTCCATTCCCACTTCGTTTTACATAATTTATCGACGACTTGGAAAACATATAGGTAATACAGTCAATATGCAATTATTTTGTATGTGGATGACACCACATTTGCACTATCAGCCTCATCACAACATGAACTCTACAACAATGCGAAAATGCTGCTTCTAAATTCACAATCTGATGCAATAAAAACAAACAAATTCTTAATCCATCAAAAAAAGCTTTACCAGATTTTCTCTAATAGATTTAAAATTCCACTTTAGTTAAAACTCAATGACACTGTTAAAAAAAATAGACAATTGCAAATTCTTGGGTCTTCTTACTTATCTCTCCGAAGCCAAGACATTTTTTTGTAATCAGTAGCAAGGCCAATACACAAGGAAATATAAAATAACCAATAACACTGCAACTCAAAAAATAAAAATACAGAAAATAAATAAATAAAATAAATATATAGAAAATTATAAATGCAGTAGAAGACTTGCGATATTGTTAGTGGTCAAAAATATATAGAAAGACGGAGAGTAAGATGCTGATGGAGAGTTGTTTTTGAGGGAGTGTCATATTGTCATCTATTCAAGGAATTCGTAATAAACGCCTCCACTCTCCAGGTCTACATGTTAAAATAGTCAGCAAGTCTGATATTTGTGCTGTCGCAAAGATATTGTTATGCAGAGGTGACATATTTGAGTACCTTTACTGACACATAGTTACGTTTCCGTTATCAATTAATTAATATCAATCTAAGAACTATGATTTTTTAAACAATATGGAGCTCTAAATCCTATTAAAAACTTGGTTCCCAAAGATTTTTAAAACTGTCATAATATTAAAATAACTAAATTTGTCATACATACCTCAGCAACCTTCAAGTTATACTTGTGTAAAAATAAGATTTTATTTAGTATTTCTTCCACAAAGGCTGGCGTCTCCTTTTTATGTTTTCTCGTTTCTTTAATATATCTGCAAGACCGAAATGTTTATATAACTGTGCAATCTCAAAATCTCAAGTTAAATTTTTCCAAACGTCTCCACCGATTAATATTAAATATACCTAATTGAGATATGTAATAAAATAAAAATAAAAATTTATAATTTACTGGAATAATAGGTGAATTATTAGGTAACTTTATTATTTTAGAAAAAATGTTACTGAAAATATTGCTAGCCAGTTTCATTTATCTAATTCTATCTATCTAGATCTTCTATTTTGGTATTCTTTTCTCTTCTTTCTTCAATAATTCTTCTGTGTTATGTTCTTTTCTTCTATTTCAAATTAAAGTATTAGTATTACTAATCAATAATGAACAGACAGGTATTTCGTCAGTTTTAAAAAACAAAAAAGAAAACTGAAAATGTGTAATTTAATGGAGCAATAGGTTACGTATTAAGTTACTTTATTAACTTAAAGAAACTAAATTACTGAAAATATTGCTAGTTAGTTTCTGCAAAGCGATCTCTGATTCTTTTATTTATTCGGTTTCTTCCATTTTAGCATTCTTTTTTCTTCCTTTTACGTATTCTTCTTTCTTCTTTGGATTTCTTCGGTTCTTCTATTACCAATTAAAATTCTACTGCTATTAATCAATAAAAGATGATAATTGAAATTAAAAAATAAAACCCATTATTGACTGACTTTAAATAATAAATTGACAATTGACAATTTTTGAAAATTAAAAAGATTTTTATTCAGAAATTATTGTTCTCTCTTGTGTCTTCTTTCTATGAATTGGTGAACGGCAGGATTATTATATGTCCTATAAATTTCAGGTAAAAACAATTTCAACAACATTAGTCACTTAAATTAGATTTTTTTTATTTGAATCAAACTTATACCTAAAGTATTAAAAGCTTTACAAATACCTCTCAAAATCATTAGCAATCTGGCTGGAATGGGTGTCACTGAAGTCATAGTCAAAGTAAAGTTTAAGATGGCTCTGTTTTGATATTGTTTTCCTTGAAGCAGAACCTAAAACAAAATCAACAAATCATCAAATCATATTTTTAATCGTTTGATTATCTTGAAAGTGAAAATTGAACGAATAAATTTTAAAAAGAACTTGTGGACGTGGAGTACATTTAAACGAAAAAACTAAGTTGGAGTTATTAGAAAATCGATTGGACTTGAAAGGATCTTTTTAAAAACTCTCTTAATGGCTTTCTATAATTATAAATGAAATGTTCTCTATCCTATCACTGTCCCTTGATCGTTAAGTAGTCGATTTTAAGACCAAAATCATGTCAAATTCTATAAGTAATAAACAAATATTTTATATCAGTTTAATATGTTGAACTCCGGTGTACAAACGATTTTAGGGTTCACCAGACCGGATATTTTTTCAAATACAACTGGAAAGATACATTTTGTGCTATTTTAAAAAATGATCTTGACGTTTTATTGACATTTAAATTTGAGGTCCACTTAAGTACTTTACGGGATGGAATGGCCTTGGACAGGCAAGGCAATCACATGTGCCTCACAGATTTCCTCCTATGTTACATCCAGTGCTATATCCTATGCTATAAATACATGAAACGTTGACGGTAGGAAAACCGCTCAAAACAGATGCCCAGAAACCAAGTAAGTACATATGCTCCGCCTGCAAGATACATTATTATACTCTTCGTAAAAACGAAGAGTATATAAGTGGGTATATAATTTTAATCGAGGTCTGAATACATATAACCTTCTTGAGGGCAGTGCATGTACCTCGTGGTTCACTGAAACTTTTGGGATGCGAGTCAAAATTTTACCAACTCGGGGGCTCAACGTGTTAAATATTATTTTATAGGTGTTTTTATTTCTTTTAAAAACCAAAGTGACGTTAAAAATAACAATACAAGATAGCAAATAAAAATGGCTGATTTAAGATCAAAATCATGATGTTTGAAAATATTATATGAGAGTTTATTAATAAATGACCCCGCAAGGTGGCAATGGAAATTGGTTCTCGGTTAATTTCAGAGAGTATAAAGTCATAGGAGGGAGTGTTTAGTACTGAAATCTCAGAGACGGAAGTCGTCATCAGCTACACCGTCGATGACTAATTATTTTGGAATGTGGTGTACTGTATTTTAGGTTATTGGATAACTTTTCACATGTAAGTTTAATATATATACTATAAACTAATGTATTACTTTATTTAAGAACGTGGGTCAATTTTATAATTATGTAAATTCGTTGCATTGTAATTTTTAGGTATTATTTTTTTATTGTTTTGACAGCAGTGGCGGAGATGCCGTAAAAGAAAGTAACAGGTATTTAATTTCTACTTAACAATGATAGTTTCAGATTTTTACACCACAGTATTGAAACCTAAATTCAGAGAAT
This sequence comes from Rutpela maculata, assembly GCA_936432065.2. Lineage (NCBI taxonomy): Eukaryota > Metazoa > Arthropoda > Insecta > Coleoptera > Cerambycidae > Rutpela > Rutpela maculata. The sequence goes on along the minus strand of OW386286.2, from coordinate 69,086,976 downwards.
ATGGTAGGCGATTCTTTGAAATTTGCGATGCCACTGGAAGAACGTCATGTCCGCCGGCGGCCATCTTGGTACACCATCGCAGTCCCCAAGGTCACGTATATAAGCTCCCTCCTGTGACTTTATACTCTCTGGTTAATTCCACTCAAATTTTAGTATGAGTTCCTTTGACCTCGAATAAAAGTCTCCATGGGCATAACCTTCTAACTCCTTTCCTTTAAGCTACAGAATCCTCAGAAGATTAGTCCATATGAAAATAAAAGTAAAAAAAAAGTGCAAGGGTAGCTACAAAACATGGCTAAGGTCAACACGATGGTGATAGTCACGCGGTCCCTATCCCCCCTCGAACTAAACGCACAAAATCACCTCCTTTTTCCATTCTTCGTTGTCAGGCATGCAAGGACTTGTTAAATCGGATTTTTTTTGAGGAAACTCAATATGTTATGTAACATTTCGCTATCAGACATCCTAACAACCTGCGGAGGTTGAAACCACCCACTCCCTCAATACCGAAACATGCAAAAAACATCCAAACGTGCTGAAAATTGTTTTCTACTCGTGGAACACGATGCTGATACTACTTAGCCGCCCATCCCTAACCAACTACCTCTAAATGCATAAAACCTTTCTCCCATTTTTCATTATCAGGCATGCGAGGACTTGTTGGATCGGGGTTTTTTTGAGGAAACTCAATATGTCCTGTAAAATTTAGCAACCAGACATCCTACCGGCCCCCTGGGGTTGCCACCCCCTAACTCAATCCTGAAGTGTCCCTCAAAGCAAAGGTTTTGAAGGTATCCCCCGTTTTCAAAATTTCTGGATTGTTCGAGAAGGTTTCTATAGTGTTCTTCTCGGGAATTAGTGGTGAAACGGAGAATTGACTTACGGGACATTGTGTAAGGACTATTTTTGAACTGAGAACTGTGTGAAAAGTGCGTTTTCGGGAAAGTTCCAGAACATTCTTTTTGGAAACTAGTGGAAATAATTAACTTTTTTCACTGGAAAGTGATAGAGACACTGAAAAAGACTCATTTGTGTTAGTTCGCAAAAATTTCTAGAACATTCTATTCGGAAACTAGTGTAGATAATCGAATTCTGTCAACTGGAAAGTGATAGAGACACTAAATAAGACTTGTTTGTGTTAGTTTAAGAACATTTCTAGAACATTCTATTTGGAAATTAGTGGAGATAATTAGATTCTTTCAACTGAAAAGTAATATAGACACTAGATAAGACTTGTGTTAATTTAAAAAATTTCTCGAACATTCTATTTGGAAATTACTGGATATAGAGGAATTCTAACTAGGATGTGCTTTTGACCGGATAACCGGATACAGTATATCCGGCCAGTTCAAAATCTGGTCCTGCCGGATAATCCGGCCGGATATCTTGCCTTTTCAAGCAGTCGCTATATCTACGAGCAGGCCGCGATATGTACAATTAAATTCAAGTCGCACCCGTATTGTCCTGTCCTGCCAATCTTGCACACTGCTGCAAGTAATTGTAATTACACGAACTGCGCATGGTACACCAGAACAGAACTAATAATAATTAATAATAAATATTTATGTGTGTATTAGGTTCTATCCACAATTATGGTATTTTTGTATTTATTAATATAATTTTCTAAGGAACTTCATTCTCAGAAGAACCAGCAACCGGCATTGCCTTTTGAAATTACATGCATTTTGTGTAATTACACATCAAATTAAAAAGTAATTTCTCGTGATCTTTAGTAGTTGCTGTCTTTGTCATTAGCAATACAATGGAGAAAAATAGCTATACATACCACTACCACCACTATTGTATTCGCGAAAAATTCGGTCTTAGGTCAGTAATATATTTTCTTGCACCCTAAGTCCAGAGCGAGGTCAAACTACAGGTAAATTCGGGTTCTGAAAATTACCATCCGAGAACTGTCAGGAGTTTGCGCATTTTCCAAATTCGAACATGTCAAAAGCAACTACGCAACTATTTAATAGGTAACGGGTGGTCCACGGGAACCTGACGATTTTTTAATGAGCAATGCAGTTATTTTTTACGTTATAAAATTTTTATTTATATATTTCATTAGCAGTTCAAAGCCAACAGTGATAGAGGTCACACCTATATTTGCTGCTCTTTGAAAGTTTTATATTGTGATTAAAAATGTCATCAGAAAGTGATGGAAGTGAAATGGAGGTTGTAGAGGACACTCAAGGATGGACACAAGCAAAGATAGACCGGAAAAACGCCAAGAGGAAAAGACTAGGGTTTTCACAAGAACAGATTAACAATATTATAATAGGAAATGCTCCACAAACCAGTCAAACAAAAAATGTTGAGATAAATTCTGCCACAAAAAACACAGGAGATAAGAATCCACTGACCCACAAAAACACCAACCCAAACAAAAACCAATCCCCTCATATGAATAAAATATACCACAAAAAATATGAACATTTATTTTTGATAACAGCTGAGAGCAGTTACACAAGATTAGACTTTACAAACATCTGGAGTAAGATCTTTCCTAATATTAAGGACATAATCATACAAACAAAAAAAGGATTTCTACTAAAAACAGATACCCCTGAACAATCTATTACTAACATCTTAAACAAAATGGTAGAAGTGGGAAGAGTTCTTAACTTCCACAAAACATCTCCAAACACCAAAACTCCGGCTGTAAACACACCTGCTGTAAGTCCAAGCTACTCAGTAATCATAGCAAATGTCGAACCTGAAATAGAAGACAAAACGGTCAGTGAAATCTTGAACGAGCAAAAATTGGAACACCGATACTGCAGAAGAATTTTATCACGCACAACTAACAAACCTACTACTTTTATTCGAATAATCACTGGTTCACAAAATACTTTTGAAACTCTTCTCACCGAGGGACTCTTCTTTAACTACCGACATTATCCAGTTTACCCCAGCAAGCCACCACCACCAACACCAAAGCCTTGTAGCAAATGTCTAGCATTTGACCACACAACAGAATCTTGTAACACCCCTGTCAAATGTTCCAAATGTCTGGGAACTCATCCATCTAACAAATGCTCTTCCACATTACCACCTAAATGTACCAGCTGTGGCTCCGAGGAGCACCAAGCATGGTCATACAAATGCCCCAACAGACCGAAAGCACCAATAGATGGCATTCCAAATGTGCAGATAAAATCCCTAAATAAGAAGTCTCATGAAATATCACAAAAAAACAAAAACTTTAGAATCCACGCTCCTGTCACCATACATGACACGATAATAAATACCTATATTAACGAGATAAATGAGCCAAACAACACAAACAGAGAGGAACTGTTGATTAAACTGCGAAAGCGCTTCATAGACAATTTCAATGTAGACACAACAGCAGTGTTCACTGGAAACAGAGTATATATTCTAATATTCGAAATGGACGGACAAGACCCCTACTCTCCCACGGAACCCATAAACCAGCCTAACAATGTACAGCACGATTATGTCAGTAACTAATATCTTGTATGCAAACATCAATAGCTACACATCCAAGAAACATCTAATTAATAATTTCATAGAAAACAATAATATTCAGTGTGCAATGTTCGTGGAGACAAAAACAAAAGAAGACAGCAATACCTCATACAGAGATTGGAGCACCCTTCGACATGACGGTAACCCAATACACAATCATGCAAGAGGCGGAAGCTTAGTACAAACACATCCTGACCTTAAAATGGGAAAAGCAAACCCACCCAGAATCAACAACCCCCTCAATGAATGCTTACATTTTACCATTCCATTCCTAGATGACAACCTTCACATATTTTTGGTTTATATCCACTTACACTCCAGAATCGAAGAAAATGTATTGACCATGAGCACACTATACAAATACTCGTTAATTGTAGGAGATTTCAACGTAAACAATAGAGCAAAAAAGAGACAACTAAATAACTTCATCCAAAATACTGGTTTCTGCAAATATGACACTCCACCTACATTCTTAATGCAACACAACAATGACTCAACTCCCGATATACTGCTACACACTCCCAACATAACCAATAATCTGAAAGTTAAACTTACTCCTGATCTATGCTCGGACCATCTCAGTCTACATATAGCACTAGATAAACAGAGGCCAGTAAATAACAAATTCAAATTCAAATTCAAATTCTTTATTTGCCTTTTCAGTGTAATTACACAATCAGACACGTCAATATAATATACAATGTTTAAAAATTAAAAATTGGTACATACATACATTGAGATATATATAAAACTTAATATAAAACATAAAATCTAGAAAACATGCATAATTACGAACAAAAAATATACGTACTTGGTTACATATTATACAAAAGATACACTGTCATAGCAAATTAAAATTAATAATTTATGTCAGCATTTAAGAACTCATCAAAATTATAAAATGCATTTTCTGTAAGAATTCCTTTTATCTTTTGTTTGAATCTCTTAAAATCTAGATTTATAATTGTCTTTGGTAGTTTATTAAAAAATAAGGGTCCGTAATAATTTTTGGCACCTCGACTGTGGTTTAGTCTTATATAATTTATTTTAATGTGACCATTATTTCTGATATTATGCGAATGTATATCACTTACAAGACTATATTGATTTAAGTTCATTTTAACAAACAAAAGACATTCATAAATATACACAGAGGGCAAAGTTAATATTTTTAAATCCTTAAATTTCTCTCTAACATCCTCTCTAAAACCCATAAAACACATCGATCTAATGGCATGGCGCTGTATAGAAAATATTCGACCAGTATGTGCCGAATGACCCCAAGTAATGATAGCATAACTGATTACCGAATGAAAAAGACTGAAGTAGGCTGTTTTTACTACTTGCATTGGTACGACATGTACAAGATTTCTTATTAAGTATAAAGTCTTATTAAGTTTTTTAACCATAAAATCTATTTGGTGCTCCCAGGTAAGGAGGGGATCTAAGTACACTCCAAGAAATTTAGTATAGTTCGGGTTTTTTACGCCGTCTAAATTACGATATGAAAATACCATGTTTGTTGTTTTTTCATTATTTAGTAGTAGTTTATTTGCTGTAAACCAGTTTTGAAAATCTACTGCTTTATTGGCCATATCATGCAGTAAACACTTTATGTTATTATCTTTAGTGATTATTGTGGTGTCATCGGCATATAATATAGTACTGCAATTTACATTTGCGTAAATTAAGTCGTTAATATAAATAATGAATAACACCGGTCCCAATACAGATCCCTGTGGTACACCGTGATTGATTGGTAAGAGGTCGGAAATTTCTTTATTAAAAAATGTACTCTGTCTTCTATTTGACAAGTAGGATGTTATCAACTTTAAGCTAACAATCGATTAATGAGATACAACTTCGCTAAAACTGACATCAACAAAATTAATTCAACCATGATTGAGTATATAAATGGGAGACAAGGACAGGAAATAAACACAGAGTCAATAACTGAATTTAACACGAAACTTTCACAGTCATTCATTGAAAACACGCCTTTAAAAGAAATAAAATACCACACACACGAGCTGCCACCCTTTATAATGCAATTGATAAGGAGAAAAAGAAAAATGTACCGAGAGTACAGAAATACTAATAATCCTGAAGCCAAAAGGGGAATAAACACTCTGAACAAAAACATACAGGCATTAATCCAACAATTCAGAGCACATAAATGGATCAGCACATGCAGCGAAATAAACAGAAAAAAAGGCAAAAATTACTGGCAAGAAATAAATAAATTATCTAAATACAAAAATAAAGGGGTAGCAAACTCAACCATTGAAGATAACAACCGAAAATATGAAAAACCAGAGGAAAAAACTGTAGTATTTGCAAGACACTTCGAAAAAGCCTATTCAGAAACACAGGATATAAATTTTAATAATAACCACTACCAAAGAGTCCAAGAATGGTACGACACATTTATTGATGAACCTATGCCAACAGAAGAACATTCAATTGAAGAAGCAGACTATTTTGCAGTAGTAAATCATGGCAAAAATACAGCACCAGGGCACGATTATGTCACAAAGAATTTTGTAAAAAAACTCGACTTAATAATACACTTATACATAATTAAAATCTACGAATATTGCCTCAAACACCAATACATCCCAAAGGAATGGAAAACTGGAACGATTATAACGATACCGAAACGTGGCACCGATCACTCCAAAGTGGTTAACTACAGGCCAATTACCTTACTGCCAGTACTAGGAAAAAATTTCGAAAAACTAATAAAAAACAAAATACAACAAAATATTGGCCATCAAATACCAAACTATCAATTTGGATTTAAAACTAACTGCTCTACATCCCATCCTTTATCGATACTAATAAACAATGTTGAAACCTCAACGTTAAATGGAAACAAATCGGTGGCATTGTTCATGGACATCAATAAAGCCTTCGACAGTGTATGGCACAAGGGTCTGCTCTACAAACTACACAAACTAGGATGTTCTAGAGATCTCCTTCTTCTAGTTAACAGCTTCCTTTCCAACCGGAAATTAAGAGTGAAAATCCAGAACGCTACATCTTATGAATTTACTCCAGAACAAGGTCTTCCACAGGGGTCTCCACTTTCACCACTCCTGTACAATATTTATTGTGCAGATATTTACCACAATGATCCACAATATTTTTCACATCAAGCATATGTACTACAATTCGCAGATGATACCACCTTGATCTCACATGATAAAACCATTAATGCCGCTATGGAAAACCTTCAAAATCTCGTCGATGGCACATCTCTTTGGTTCAACAAATGGAGGCTCAAACCCAACCCATCCAAATCACACCTAATGATATTTCACCACACTCCCTCCAGAAATTCGCCTACAGTATATATGTACAATCAGACAATTCAAACAGAAGCATCCACAAAATATCTTGGCATTACCATCGACAATAAAATCAATTTTAACAGCCACACAGCCAACGCCAAACAACAAATAATTTCTAGAGCCAAGCATTTTAGAGGACTGACATACAAAAGAGAAGGAATTAATCTTACCACCATGGGTAAAATTTACAAACTTATTTGCAGACCCATTATAGAATATGGACATGTAATTCTCTCTAATATAAAAAATCCAGCCATCAAAAACCTCAGAGTAGCCGAAACGAGTGCCATCCGGACTATCACGAAACTTCGCCATCCCAACAATCCCCTACATAACCCGCCTAACCAGCTCTTGTATGAACAAACCCACATCCAGCCAATCCAGGAACGACTTTCCTCTCTTACACGCAGATTTTGTCAAAAACATCAAAACAAAAATATAATAGATGAGTATTGTATAAGAAGAAATGGCAGAAGCAGACATATCTATCCTGCAAATACTCTTTGGGAGAAAATCACAATGCTGGGATAATCACCACAAAATATACAGCACACATATATGCATGTTTTTTTTTTTTTTTTATATATTTAAACATTAAATTTTCTTTTTTGTTTTATATAAATACAAATGAACTTATTAATTATATTAACTCATGTATACTTGTTAAATGACATTAAGATGGAAATCGAAACGGGCTGAAGGACCTCGGTCAATTGCCCTTTGAAATGTATTAGCTCACTTCAATAAAGTTCTTTTATTATTATTATTATTATTATTATTTCATTAGCCAATTACATGCCATTTTATTTTTTTTAAATTCGCCCTGGACTCCTTACGAATGCCTCACTCACTATCTCCACGTTTTCGGGGGTCCGTGCCGTACGAGCGGGGCCAGGTGGTTTCTTCTTCATTATGGTTCCAGTTGTTCGAAGGTCGTTGATCCATTTGAGTATAGTGTTGCGGCTTGGCGTTCAATATTGAACTCGCGTCGAAACTCTCGCTGCACTCTTATGGCCGATTCACCATATTTTATAAATGCATCGTACGCAAACATACGATGTCTCATCCCCATGGTGTACACTAAACTGCTCCTTAAGACGATTCGAATGGGACTGTTCGAGCGTCCCTACTCGATCTATATGCCAAGCACCCCTGTTCCAAAATCGTCAGGTTCTCGTGGACCACCCTGTATATTATATATCCATATTATCGATATGTAGGCCTATTGAAGAATTTAAGACTTATTTTTTTTATATTTGTTATTTATTTTGATTGTAGTTTCTAGTTCTTTGTTAGTTTTATAAATATTTTGATATATAACTGACAATTAATAAATAACATTTAAGTTTCATGCATTTTGAACAGTTTTTATTTGGCCGGATGTTGACCGGATATTTATTCATATCCGACCGGAGCCGAATATCCGGTTTGAAAGCCGGATTGGCCGGATGCAGTAGCCGGACCGGATATCCGTCCCATCCCTAATTCTAATAACAAACGGATAGTGACATAGACTCTAAATAAGACTCTTTCGAGAGTTTTCTAGACAGTTCCATTAGAAATATCGACGAGATATCTGGATTTTCTTAACTTTATTGTGCAATAAACTTGGTTAACGTCATCATATGCCCATAACAACAAGAAGTACGGCAGGAGAGAAACAAATACAGGACCTATTTGTGGAGTTTACAAGGATGATGGCGCAGCAACTCCACGAAGACAAAGAACAAGAGAGACATCAAGAAGAAAAAGAACAAAAAAGCGACGTCAAGAAGAAAAAGAGCAAGAAAGAAAACGTCAAGAGGAAGAAAAGCGACGACAAGAAGAAAAAGAAGAGCAAGAAAGAAGACGTCAAGAAGAAAAAGAGAAAGATGCCAGGAAGAATTAAGGGAAATTCTAAACGAACAAATAAAAATACAACAGGACGCTATCATCTCCGCCAATGAAGAACTAGAGAGTGAAATCAAGGAGGATATAGGTGAAGTCAAGACAAGTCAGTCAAGTCAAAGGGGAAGTAAGTGACATCAAAGCAAAAATTAGTAAGGTCAAGGGAGAAGTAGAGCGCCTTAAACGACAGTTGAGAGAGAAAGGAGATCAGCTAGTAGCATCGTAGTCCTCGGTTAAAACCTTCCTCCTTCAATGGCCAAAGCTCATGGGCAACCTACAAGAGAATTCGAGGCAGCTGCATCTGCGAACAACTGGGACAACTAGGAAAATGCTATGGCATAGTTCTAGCGTTAAGGGGCCAAGGCTCAGAGTTACTTCAGACCATCCTAGTGGAGAAACAAAGGGACTTCAAAGTTTTGGAAGCTGCATTAGACTTGAGATATGGTAACCAACATCTCGCGCAAGTATACCAGGCTCAGCTGAAATCCCGGATTCAAAAGGCTGGGGAAAGCTTACAAGAATTCGAAGCTGCGATAGAGAGACTGGCACACCTGGCATATCCGAGTACATCAAGAGAATTTCAGGAACAACTAGCCGTGGGAGCCTTTTTAGATGGCATCAGGGACGAAGAGGTCAGGCGAATTCTTAGAATGTCAAGGCATCAAAGTATTAGCGAGGCTTCGGTGCGTGCCCTCGAAGTAGAAGCTGCCTTTAAAGACACCCCGCGGTCAGAAGTGCGGGCTGTGACAGTTGAAGAGGCACGTTCGGACTAAGAGGACATGATCATGATACTGAAGGATGTGCTTAAAATGATGAGACAGTTATTGGCCAAATCAGATTTTCCGACGACACAGAACAAACAACAAGGCGGAGCAAAACCAAATGGAGGTATCTGGTGTTATCAGTGCGGCAAATTAGGGCATATTAGGTGAGATTGTTGACAGTGGAGCATTGAGAGAGTAAAGGCCACTGGGGCAGTGCTGGCTGACGAACAGGATATCCCCAGAGAAATAAAGATTTCCCAGCTTCGACAAATTACGAATAGTCTGTTACAAGGCTATGTAAATGACAGGAAATGCGTGTTTACCATCGACACAGGTACTACATCATCAATAGTACGGCCAGGATTTATATCGGGCATAAAGATTAACAAGAGGCAAAATGAAGTGATCGTCTGGACAGCTACGGGAGACGGGGCTAGGGTTGGTTCATGGAGAAGTAGACCTGGGTTTACAGATTGGACATTTAAGGTTTGACCATAGGATCAACGTGGCTGACATTACAGATGACTGGACATTATGGAACAGTATGGATTTATTGTTGACGTAGGAAAGCGAGTCTTAAGGATCGGGAACGAACAGTTTATTCTGTCGACAGTAAACAACCAAAGCCAGAAAATAAGGCTATTGACAACGCAGGCAGTCAAAAATCCTGCACTATCAGGAAAACCAGACAAGGAAGATTGCAAGCGCTATTAGAGCATTAACCGATATGATTGTATTTATAACAGATGCACTTGAAGATGAACATATGGTAGCTGCTTCTTGTCTAAAGCTTTTGATTGTGTGTCTCCTGACATATTAATAAAATTAAAGAGTCTTTGTATAAGAGGATCTGCACTTTCTTTCATTAAAAGCTGTTAGACAGACGTCAGTGTGTTAGCAGTAATGGTGAAATCTCTTCCTTAAAGTCCCTCAAGTTTGGCGTTCCTCGGGGGGTCCATATTAGGACCAACGGTATTTATTGTTTATATCAACGACATATCAGATCGCATCTCTAGTAAAATTATTGCTTATGCTGATGATAGTACTCTTCTTTCAGCCCATAATAATATGGATAATCTCACTAATATGTCAGCAGATGCACAACAAGCTGAGCAATACTTTTTTAATGTAAAACTAAGTCTAAACACTCAAAAAACGCGAAATTTAATATTTCATCTAAACACACGAATTCATATTGACAATAATAATCCAGTTAAGTGCTTAGGTGTTACTTTAGATAGCAAATTGACATGGGAAAGCCACATAAATTGCATGTCCAGAAAATTGTCCAGTAGAATATATTTGCTGAAAAAACTTAAAAATCAAATTGATCAAAATATTATCTTGACTGCATATCACGGACTCTTTCATAGCATAATGTGCTATGGAATTTTACTGGGGGGCGGCTCTGCACACACTGTTAAGATTTTAAAATTGCAAAAGAGATCTATCCGAGTTATTACGAATTCAAAATATAACGAAAGCTGTAGACCTTTGTATTCTTTTTGCTAGAAACCCTCTGACTCGTTACCAAACTCAGAATTGCTACAAAACAAGGAATGAATCTGTTGTAGTTCCTTTCTTCCATCTGACTAGAAACATAAAATTCATTTAGATATATATCTGTAAAATTCTACAACCTACTGCCAAATAGCTGGAAAACACTTGAGGATATTGCGTTTGCCAAGAAAGTAAGAAATTTTCTGAAAGAAAATGTCTGTTATGAGATAGATGAATTTTTCACGTACTTTAATTGTTTTTAAATGTAATTGTCTGTATTGTTGATCTTAATTGTTTTATTTCAGTTTATAATTGTCATACTTTTAGACTGATGTTCTTATGCCATTGTTTTTATTTTATTTTAACGTAAGTGTCTATATTAATCTTTGTATCTGACGAGTGTAAACGATATTGTATTGTCACACACAATAAATAAACTACTACTACTACTATTACTATCGTCAGGTGGAAACATTGCCGAACATGGTTGAAGTCAACACTGTCAAGGCAGATCTTCCAGACAATTGGACAATGAAAACTCTGAGGCAAGAGCAACTGAGTGATGTAGAAATTGCACATATGTTGACAGCAAAAGAAGGGGGAACACGTCCAGTATGGAAGGAAGTTTCAGACAAATAAGTGGGGCTGAAGGCTTTATGGTCACAATGGGATTCACTTACAGTCGTAGACGGGCTGTTGAGGAGAGCATGGGAAATCCCGGATGGGAAGCAGGTTGCCATGTGTCTAGTGATTCCCAGGTGTCGTGTACCAGAAGTACCTACTCCAGGAAGCGCATAATGAAACGTCCGGCGGACACCTTGGCGAAAACAAGATGTTAAGTAAAGTGCGGGAACGATTCTATTGGGTTAATAGTCGTCAGGATGTGGAGGCCCGGTGTCGCAAGTGTTAAGAATTGTGCTGGCAATAAGGAACCATTTTCTATAAGCGACAATGAGCATGAAAGTCGAGGACGGTCGAAGAATGTCCAAGAACAGATCACCTAAACTAGTGACCGAATGAAGGCTCGTTATGAACGGAATGCCAGTACAGGAGGATTCAAGGTGGGGGATCTGATTTGGATGTACAACCCACAGCGGAAGAAATGTAGATCCCGAAGCTTCAGCCGCCTTGGGAAGGACCGTACTCTGTCATCACCCGAATCAATGACGTTGTCTATCGGAGGATTCAAAGAAGTGATGAAAATCGTACACTTAGACAGACTGGCTAAGTACATTCAAGAGACTAAGATGCCTGACCGGGACGTTCAGGGTTAAGGAGGGGGCAGTGTGACATTCACACCCCCAGAGAGCCCTTCTTCTAAGTTATGCAAAAGGTAGAAATAACAGAGAACAATTAAATTAGTTAGTTTGGCAATCGGCCCAGAGATGGCGAGCGGTATCTGAATCTGGGGAATTGGAAAGAACTTATCAGAAAATTACAGAATGAGAAAGAGAACATTCTGGAGCTGTCATCTTTGGGTACATAAAGGTATGGATAAACACAGAGTGACAGTTTGAGTTCTAGTTGATGTAGAGTTCAGATGGTCAGAGAGTGAACAGAGTAGACTGAATAATTGAAGTATAGTACTCAGTGCTATATTAGTCATGTAATTAATTGTTGCAATTAGTATGTAAGTTAATAAATTAGTGTTTAGTGTTACCCGGGTGTTATAATTCTCGGATCCACGATACAGGGTGTTTACAAAAAGGGTGTAAACACGTAACAAAATGGTTTGCACGAATCCCGAGTGCTTTACTATACCTCAGTGCTCACAGTTCCTCAAAATTACTGTGCATATGTACCATCAATAGGGAACTGTTGTTGACTGAAATTAAAATACGGCACACAGCACGTATTCAATGTTGGAAAAACCATACGATATTTTTGTATTGCTACTTTTTAAATTTAACAGCTATTTTCATTAGTCTGTTCGCTGATAGAATCCCAGTCGTATAGTGTAAGGAATATCGTCGTCCGGAGCTCTATCCTTCCTTATCTTTATTGAAATATTGTTTGTAACCTAATCTGTAACGTAAGTTTTAATCTTTGTGGTCAAGTTATGACCAACGAGCGACATTTCGATTGTTCGACGGCAAACCAATTTGTGTAACGCGTGTCGTCGTCAAATGCGGCGCTGACGATTTCAGAGGCGGGTCAATTTTCTCGGTAGTCGGGTATAGCAGGTATAGTGCATTTATTTCAATTAGTGCCTAAGAGGGCAATTTTAGTCTTGTTCTATTGTTAAAATAGTAAACATGCATCCTGGTGAATTCTTAAATCCACAATCACAGCAGTTAGTTTTGAATTTGTTGGAATATTTGGAAAAGGAAAAGAGAAATGAAAATGGTGGACCTTTAAAGGGGAGTGGGTTTGGCTTTAAAAATCGATGAAAAGACTAAGAAAAATAGCTAAAAACAAAAAAATGTGGAACCTCAAGCTTCGGTTAAAACAAATCGTAAAAGTCCAAAACAGAGTTACACGTTGCTGTAAAATACGAAATAAAAAATGTTATTTATGATATGGTGTCTGATCATAAACCTATTTCCTTGGCTATCCTTTTAGAAGAGCTAAAATCTAGAGCAATATTGGCCGTACCAGTTTATATAAAGTGAAAAAAACAGGCTTTTCCCTTAAAAAAAAATGAAAATAGAAAAGTACTGTGTGAAAGATCCATTACAACGCTGGTTGAGTTTCTACTGTTAATAGTCTAAAATATTTAGTACACGAACTCCTAAACAAATGTGTTTTCCAAATACCTAGATAGTGTTTTCACTGTTTTCACTGTTTTCCCTTATTTTTTATAGATTAACATCAGTAAATCGCTACATGAGGATCAGACTATTCTGTCCATTTTCAGTAAAAGTGAAGGAGAGTGATTTGAAACTTCAAGCAACTGATACATAGTGAAGGGTGCAATTTTTACATTTAATTGCTTATTTATGTAAGTAATTGTCGAGGGGTAACTCACGAGGCAATATTTCGTCCCTCAACATTGGCAATCTAGTGGTGGTAAAAGGCAATGAGTGGCAATATGTAGTTGTAAAGCGGCAATATTGGTTATACCATGGCAATACGTGGTTGTATACTGGTGATCTGTGGATATCTAGAGGTGATATCTGTGGCTGTAAAGTGGCGATCTGAGGCAGTACGTGGTAATCCCCGACAACATCGTACTAGTTCGTGAACCTTCGACGACAATCGTATCACTTAAGACCCGTGCAACCGCACTTGTTACCCCACCACTCCAGTTCATTGCTTGGGAACAATACAGTGCTGTATGCCAATAAAGAAGTTGCATGATTTTTTTTATAATGAAAATCGATACAGCATCAAAAAAAAGTTATAAAAATGTAAAATTACGATTTTTTGAATGTTAATACAGCGAGAAAATAAATAATTCCATCGGTGAGGAATTTGGATATTTCAAAATGGCAGTTATTTGGCGCCATTAACTGTGACGTTTTCCGTTATGATTTGTCCATCGAAATTAATAACAAACTAGAAGGTGCATTCGACTAGAGAAAGTGACACAGAGAGAGAGACTTGCGTGCACTATTCCATCCTTTTTCTCGGTCTGTGTACAGACGGTTAAGCCAATCGGACATTTTCTTCAACCAATCAGATCTTGTCAGACAAGGACGGAATAGTTTCGTATATCTAAAACAATTTCGATGGGTTTGTCAAATGTCAGTTTATTGTTTACTGTTTACAGTCAGTTTGCCAAGTTCTTGTTTGTGGTGTTATCGTGTTATTATTTGGTTAATGAGCTAGTGAACAACATTGTTATGACTTATGAGTTACAAATAATATTGCATTGTGCCGTGGCCTACGTAAATGATTTTATCAGGCCTACGCATTGGATTTCAATGGCGGCCGTCGGAGTCCTAGCATTCCGGTGCATACTGAAACCCTTAACGCTTTCTTGAATATTTCTAATAAAATTATATGAACTAATACAACAAAGAATGTAAATGTATGCTTAAAAATGATTTACTTTATATAATTAATAATAAAATATATTATAAAAACACAAATAGTTTTCTAAAAATAAATAAATAATATGTAAATGATTAAGAATCAGTATTATTGTACTATTAAATAAAGTATATCTATAAAACTAAAATACACACTTGATAGCTTATTGATTCAGAATAAAATATACACTTCTAATAATAGTTAAAAACAAAACAAAAAATAATTATTTCTTTAATCTCTAACAGCAATAAATTGTGGATAACAAAAATTTAAAATGCCTCTCTAATAATAAGGTACAACAGTTATTGTAATAAATATTAAAAGATCGGTACATACACGAGTATGTACTGTAACATATTTATTTTAAATTTAATTAGTATCACAGAGATTGCAACTTTTCAACTTTTCTTTTACTTCCACAACCAGTGGAAGTATAGTAACGTAAAAAAATTTTAAAAAATTTTTATTGTTCAAATAGGCTTAGAATATCATGAAACGTCGAGATTCTAAGTTTGAGCGAAAAAAAATTTCTGTCTGTCGGTCTGTCTAACTTTTTTTCTGCGCAAATTTACTCTGGAACCATTTAAGATATTGACTTGAAATTTGGTACACATAATATGTACTTTAACGAAATCTGGTACTAGATTATATTTTCATCTTGTTCCGTCGAAGGGTTAAGGGGTAAATTGGGGTAAATTTGGGATAAATAGGTAAATCAAGCAGGTAAGAGTCCATAAAATTGGTATTTAGGATATACAAGAGAAGCTAAGGTTTCAAAAAAAATTTTGGTAATAGCCACCCCCATTACCACCCTCACCCCATTATTAAAGGGGATGAAAAAAAATGTGATTTAGTGTGTGTACAAGGACCAGAAACCTCAAAATATTTCTTTACTTCATCCACCCCCACTACCACCCCCTATCACCATCCCCACCCCCTCTACCGATGTGGGTTATCGTTTTATGGGTTTTTGGGGTAGAGGATTTCAAATATTATATTATTAAAGTTCCATAAACAATTATTTCCACATACAATGTTTTTTCGTTGTGAGTGACTTGGACAAAAAATTTAAATGTGGAAGTAATGATTCCTTGGGCAGCGGTTTCTTTATCAGACTTTATTTTAATCTCTTAATTGCTAGTCATTTTTTTTCTTATTACACCTCATTTTTTTCCTCACCGATACGATTATTTTTCACTTTAAAATAATTGTTCAACAATATATTAGAAAAGTATATCAAGTCTCTCACAACGAAAAAATTTTGTATGTGGAAATAATTGTTTATGGAACTTTAATCAATACTTGAAATCATCTAACTCCAAAAACCCATAAAACGATATCCCACATCGGTAGTGGGGTGGGGGTAGTGAAGGGGGGTGGTATTGGGGATGGATGAAGTAAAAAAATATTTTGAGGTCTTTGGTTCTTGTACACACATTAAATAACAATTTCTGTTCACCTCCTTTTATAATGGGGTGGGGGTAGTAAGGAGGGGGTGTGGCTAATGGCAAATTAGCTTCTCTTATATATACTAAATATCAATTTTTTTGGACTCTTACCTGCTTGATTTACCTCTTTACCCCCATTTACTCAAATTTACCCTTCAACGGAATAAGATGAAACTATAGTCTAGTTCCAGATCTCGTTAAAAAACATACGTGTACCAAATTTTCAGTCAATATCTTAAACGGTTGCAGAGTAATTGTACGCACAAAGAAAGTGACAGACAGAGAGAATTTTTTTGCTCAAACTTAAAATCTCGACGTTTCATGACATTCTAAATCTAAAAATGAACAATAAAATTTTTTTTTAATTTTTTTGTCGTTACGAGACTTTCACTGGATGTAGAAGTAATTGCTTACTAAAGTGATTAACGCAGATTACTGAATTTTTATTCGAGATAAAATGTTTTCGGTGAATGCTGTGAGACCATTTTTTGCCAGGTTCTTGTCCGACGGAAAACGAAACAGTAGTATATCGTTGTTTATTGTAATTTGATTTGCACTGGCACACAACATCGACGCCATCGACGGGGCATTCTTTTAATTGACATTCATTAATTAAGGACGTTTTCATAATGTTCACAGTATAAAGATACAGTAATAAATCAATATCTAATTTCAGTATTAGGAGGCTGAATCATTTATTTGTAGTATTTCTCACGATCTATTTTGTGAATTATTACTGTGTTAGGCACATTAAGTATTTAAGTAATTCCCTTTTCATTCGACTCCAGTACAAATTGAAATCCAATTAGTTGGCACTAATCCATACTCAACTTAATACTAAACAAATTATACGAAGAAATAAAATAATAATCTTGCAAAAGAGCGCTAAATCCACCCGTAGCCGCAGTAACTTTGTAAAGTCGTAGGACTCCTTTCGTGACGTCACACGCGGACTCGAGTGCAATGCGGTGGCCTGATAAAATCATTTACGTAGGCTACGATTGTGCCCAGGGTTGGAAAAAACAGTTTTTTTTCATTTTAAACAAAAAACAGTTTTTTTGTTTAGAACAGGTTTTTTTAAAGTTTTAAATGGTATGCATAAAACAGGTTTAAAATGTTTAAAACTATATTCAACTAAAATTAAATGGTGCCAGGCACACTATGTCTGCTACTACTAGTTGATGTCAGATGGCGCTCTTAAACGAATTTTATAGCACTCAAATAAAATGCTCAGTTTAGTGCACGTGACCACTATATCGGAATTATTTATCGGAATGGACCATTATCAACACTTTTCCTGCTTTTCCCCAAACTCCAAAATAATACATTTATTTAAAACATCGCACTGTGTTTTAAACTATGTTTTAAACAGTTGTTTAAAACATAGCAGTATTATATGTTTTAAATATTTGTTTAAAACACAGTGCGATGTTTTAAACATGCCAACCCTGATTTTGCCTAAATGTATCACTACAAATATGGTAATTTTACATTCAAGATTCTCCAAAATTAGTTCGTAGACAGAAGTCAGCAAGAGGTTAGGACACTGCGTCTACTTTGGACAAATTATCCGACTAACGTCGTTGACTTCACGTCAATAAGAAACCATTTGCAGTCACGTGGTTTTGTTACGGCATAATCTAAATATTAATTTTACGGAAAATAAATTTTATTTTGAATTTCTTTTGTTATAATCGTTTTCTGCGTAATGGAAATTAAGAGCAAATCACTTTTTCAAGCATTTTAAAATTTCATGCATCTTCTCTATGGTGCAATTGGAACCAACAGAGCTAGAATAGGCGCCCTATGCAATTGGTACACTTTACAAGGAAATAGTATCTGCTTAACAAAGGACCCCGGAACAATACCCATGAAAATGGTGTTTCGGTGGAATTGGCTGGAACTTTGCTATTTTGTAGTTCAAGTCATGCTGATCAAAAGTTCCTATCACATCGAGCCGATCCTATGGACAGTTTTTGAGATACAACTTGTCAAAGTTAGGTAATTTGCGTCATTTTAGACATTCAAGAATTTTTTACTCTTAAATTGTTAACTTTAGCAAAACACTGCGAGGGTCAAAATACTTTTGTTCAAGTCCAATAAAGCTCAAGAATTTTTTTCAGAATTTTTTATCAACTTTTAGCTTAAGTAATGCTGAATCCGACTCTAGCCTCAGAATTGGCCTACCACGTCAGGATGTTGAAATATTTGAGGTTAAGTACTTCAAAAATGGCTTTTTTGTCTGCTTTTGAAGTTATATATAGGATTCAAAAATTTTTTCAGCTTATTTCTCATAAATGTATCATTTAGTACTATCCTTCCTCTTTAAAATAAGCTTTCGAATAGTCACCTACATGTTTCATCGCAAAGTTATAGCCATTTTAAGGTGACATGAATTTGAAACCATGATCCCCTATAACTCAACAATGTTGATTCGTTTAGAGTCGTTTGGGTTATCCCCTCTGTTGTGTTAAATCTAGATTCGTTTAAAGTGGTTTGTTTAAGATTGTTGGATTGTATGGGATCATGGTTTCAAATTCATGTCACCTTAAAATGGCCATAACTTTGCGAGGAAACATCGTAGATGACCAATCGAAAGCTTATTTTAAAGAGAAAGGATGGTACTAAATGATGTATTTATTAGAAATAAGCTGAAAACATTTTGAAATCCTATACATACTCTTCAAAAGTAGGCAAAAAAGTCATTTTTGAAGTACTTAACCTCAAATATTTCAAAATCCTGACGTGATGGTCCAATTCTAAGGCCAGATTCGGATTCAGCGCGAAAAATTACTTCCGAAATGAAATTAGGTAATCGCTGGGTGGTGGGGGGGTGATCCAGATGTGGTATTATGGCAGTAAGTGGCGATCTAGTGGAAATATGTGGCGATCCTAGTGGTAATGCATGGTAGTCTGGTGGCATTATTGGCGACCGACTGGTGGTTTGGTGGCAGTATGTGGCGATCAACTGGCGATTCAAGGGAATTCTGTTGCAATTTGGAGTAACAAAGTGGTAATATAAGGCAATATTACCTAAAATGGCTGTATTTCGTACCCCAAATTTCGCGTGAGTTACCCCTCGGTAATTGTCAATAGTAGATTCTAATATATGTATTGATTCTCTAATAGTTTTTCAAAAAAATTGGACATAGAATAATGTTAACCTTATAGCTATTGGTTGCAGGAACATGGTATATATTGACTCGTTGCGGTGTGAATATAAAGGACAGAAGAAATGGTTTGACATACTAGACACGTAAGAATCATAGATAGGAGAAAATCAGTTGGATTGTTAAGTAGCTCTGTGGACATAGAATAACTTCATGTAAAAATCAGAAAATCTGAAAAAAGTGGACATAGGATAGTCTGATCCTCAGGTAGCGAAATGTCAAACTGAACAAACTGACCCAAGCAGCGCATATGCAACAAGCTTATTTCTTATTTTTTAAGTGTGTGATGCATAAATGCCCTAATTTTCCTTACATATTATTTTTTAATGTTATTCTTATTTCTTACTCGTGGCTGCATAAATAGACCTTAACCGATTGACTATGTTTGAATAGTAAAAAACAAATATATGGTAAATAATTTACGTAAAGAAAACATTTAAAATTGGATTATTTAAAACTCGATTTAAGACTAAGGAACACATCTTTAACATTATAATAAAATAACTTACCTGCTTGTGAATGAGATCTACGAAGCTGTATATTCTTACAATCCAGTAATATTGGTGCATATGCATTTTGAGTACTAAACATTGTCTCCTGCAAAAAAAAACGATTATCGGCATTAATTTCTAAAATAATAAACACTTGAGGTTTTAAAAATGAAACATATCATTTGAGAAGACTAGCAGAAAATATATGAGATAACCAAATCCGTGATGGACTGATGGACCAACATTTTCTGACTCACGTTTATTATTATTATGTTAGAGTAAACTAAACGAATGCTGATTATAGTATAACTTACAGTTAGTGTGCTTTTAAATCCATATAAATTTCTGGTCAAATGTTTAAACACAAAAGTTGTTCTTATTTTAACAGCATACAGTCGAATAACTTAACACACCACCATGTTTTTGTTACGATAGCCTTCAATTGAGCCTTCATTAGGCGATAACTTATGTGTTACCAACGACACAATAAAGTTACCAAAATGTTGTCAGTTATATATCGTCTAAATATGAAGATTCTTAAATAAGAAAATTCATTAAAGGTCGAAAGAATATGGAGTTAAAATAAACAAATATTTTTGTGCGATGTATATGTTATTTATTGAACTAATTTAAATAAATAAACTTAATAAATAGGGTATTTATATTCGACCATGTTGGTGTAACTGATATATTCTTACGTCAACCAATGAGACAACGGAAGAAATTAGGAGCATTTGCCTTCAGCTGCGAATTGTTCCCTTATGTGACATGGCGTCTGATAGGAAAGTCAGTTGTTAAACGGGTACAAACGTTATTATTGTTTTTATGACATCATTTGACGAAGCGGCTTACTGTAAAAGCCACAAACATTTTCTAGAGACTTGCATTGATGGTAATGCATGCAAGGAAAACTCAGCGGATGAACGATGGGTAGGCATTACGGTCTTTTGACACAACCTCAAGGCAATAAAATAATTTGCCTTATATATTTTCTTTGTTACTCCTATTTTGTTTTTAACTGTGTTATTAATCTATAAAATTTTCTTTTTATGTTTAGGTACTTCGAGAAGCACCAAGCCCATCCCTATCAGGTAAACAAATTTAGGTTTAAGGAGGGAAATATGTTGTCAAAATATTAAAAAAAAACAAATATTGCAATAGGGTTTTCAACAGTTTTTTACATTTGACAAAAAATTCGTTGAAACCTTCATTGCAACTTCAATTCTATTGTTTGAAACTTATCGTATGTCGATTGAGGGATTGATTTTCCGTGGTATTTATCGTTAAAATCTGAAGGTATTTGCATTTTCAGTGCATTGAAATTGAATGACATGCATTTTTACTTCTGCCCTTTAAAGTTACATATTTTGTTCCAAAAATGTAAATACTTGTCAAAACATAATAATAAACATGGCTACCTTTTACATAGATAATCTAACCTACATTGCCTATTTTTGTAATATTTCATTCTTTAACTTTGTTTTTTTAAGTTTTATGTTTCACATATTGTGCTGAAATTGTGTATTATTAACATTTAACCTACTGCCTCTTGAAATTTTGCACAGCAAAATAGTATTGATTTACATCACATTGACCCTTATAAAAAAATTCAAATATTTTTTTTTAATTTAGAGCTCGAAGTACAGTTCATCGAAGAGTTATGGATCAAGCAGTGATAGGTATGAACGAATTCGTGATTCACCAAATGGAAACTATCGGTCAGATAGCCCAGATTCCCAATCACCCAGAGACCGTGACAGATCTTATCAGTCGAAAAGCTCCTATCTACAGAAAATTCGTGAAAAGGAGAGAGAAAATAGAGACTATAAAATGTCAAGAGACAAGTATTCGGGTAAGATTGATTCATTGGTAATATGTTTACATATAAGTTGATATACCTACTGGTCACTAATAAACATTAGGTTGGAGCAAAAATCGGGGATTCTAAGAACCAGGGGTGGGGTATCAATTTGAAATATATAGTTTGAGTCGGTGGCGATTGTAATAGTTTTAGAAATTCTAATTTGTCTTATTTATTACAAAAATACGAAATTAAAATTTGACAGTCAGCTGTTGAGAAATAAGCCACAACATAACTAAGGTGACATACCCGCCTTTTTTTGTTTATTGTTGGGTAATAACAATCTTAGATTATATTTTATAAGAAATTAAAAAAATGCGTTTAAAACATTAAGAGGGAGCAAGGCGATCAAATCAGAGGGGAGCAAGTGGCAATGAGCCAATGTGAAGAGAGATCTTCGTAATAAACAAATTTTAGCTAAGAACTTTCTTCCATAGAAGTGTAGTATTCATTTACTTACAAGAGTATCTTTTTTTTTCAGTTTAATAACGCCATCCGTTTGGCTAAAAGCTGCTTTTTCCCAGTCAAGATTTTTAATACAGTGCTTTTTAATAGATGGTACAGCATTACAATAGGGCATCTTCATCATGTAACCAACATAACCTTAAATTTTAAGCTTTTCAAGTTTATTCTCATTTTTAATGTTTGTATATGCATTTTTAGCTTGATGCCGTACTGGCTCCAAGCAAATATTTAAAAATTCACATAAATAATTTTTCAATATTCTTGTAAATCAAATAACTTCATAAACATTACACTGAACTAGATTTTAGTTGAAAATACGGGAACCAAGCAGAAAATTTAATAATAGCTGCATAATACTCTTAAATCTAAAGAAACACATATTTTTGACGTTAGCTGTGACGTCAAGTGCAGATGCCCTATAATAGCCACACGCCTACCCTTCGCCCCACTTCAGCTTTACCAATGAAACTTTGTGATTGGTGTTGTCTCCTCTTAAAATAAACGAAATGTACGTAATGTTTAATTCAACTTTAATTAAAACTATAGAACATGAGTTATATGACTTGACCAGAATCAAAATAACGTTCAACATAAAAAATTATTTATAACTTTTTTAGTATTTCAAATAAATTGCTACAAAAATATTTTTTAAAGGCATCTTGATATAATTCAAATCTGTCTTGGTAAACTCATTCTTAAATTTTACATTTTAATAGGATATTTTCACAAAGAATGATACTAGATTTTGGATACTTCATGGAAAAACAAAGGATCCCTGTTTTTTATTTTTCTCCAACATGCAGTAGAAGCCCATAAAAAATTAAAAGTAAATTCAAATTCTTAATGTGACGTACTATCTTAACTAGGCCATTTTATTGGTCAACCCTCACATTTTCTGATTATTTATCATACTGTTGACATGCAAGATATCATGTTACACATAATGACTATCGATTGGTCATCTTAGGTAATCAAAGATCAATGCCAATGACAAATCGTGAAACACAGTGAGTAAACATGGCATCATCATACGTGAAGTAAGCTTGCAATATCAAACAGTAGATGTCAAGTAGTCAAATAATGCATAGAACATAACCTTTTTCGTGTCGTTATTTATTTCAGTACTCATGAAACCAACATTGTTAAAAATTATTTATCAGTAGCATGGAATTTTAAAATGAACTAAAAAGCTTCTTTGTAAATGACGTTTGAGGTAGAATCACCGTTCTGGAATATTTCAGAAGGATCACAAATTTTCTGGAATGTTCCGGAGTACTCTCGAATTTTTGGAATATTCAGAAGTTTAATCATGAAAGTTTGTCCCGTGTGCAGATACGCTTATTGCAGAGATCAAGCTGTATCTCTGGTTCTACTAAACCGATTTTCATAAAACTTGGCTTAGAGTAGGCCAATTTCGATGAAATAAAAACTAAATGTTACTCGAAGCTTAGATAAATTTACCTGCGAAAACAATGTTCAAATTGGTTCAGTAGTTTCTGCGTGAAGCGTATTCCAACAAACAGACAAAAATTCCAAAAACTATCTTACTCATCATCATATATATTATATAAGTTGCCGGTCATATGACCGGCAACAAACCCATAGTAGGGGGTCTTTTCTATTTCTATTTGAAGCATAAAACTTCTTTACTTTACAGTGTCTTAAGTTGGTAACACTTACTTTGGGAAGTATCTAATCTCATACCTATCGGATAGTTAACCGAGGGTATATTTTGAATAAAAGTACGCATGCAATTTATCCTAGATAGCAATCTCCGGTTATCTTCTCTGTTAAATAGTTAGTCTATTATACTTATACTCTATTTGTACTTAAGTGAAAGTACTGGCCCTTAAAGTAGCACAAGACTGGATGTTTCAAAATAGCTACAAAATACTAAACCAATGCCAAAAGTCTCAAACGAAATGACAGTTCACCAAAAAGTGAGGTTATACTTTCTCTCATATGTTAGAACGACTCAGTTCCCTCATAATTCACCAATAGAAGCTAGTTCCCCGATTTTTGTTGCAATGTGCATGCTGCTACAATTACAGAATATGCCATTTTTATTTTCAAGAGAACTCATCCCACTTTCTCATGACAAGCTATCACATGAATACAGAATAGCCGTCCTAGTCTATTGTGCCTGACTTCTAATTATATTTCACACATTTGTTATTAACTCATTTATTATTATTATTTATTTTCTTTTCCATCAACAGAAAAACTTTCTACGTTTTCTTGTAAAATATTCATGTGGCATTCCCATTTTACATTTATATCTAGTAATTCATTATTCACAAAACTCGTCTATATTTTCTAGCTTGTTGTATAATAATAACTTACCTTCCTCAGTGACTTCCTTATTATACTCTTCGCAAAAACGAAGAGTATATTGTATTTGATCGGCACATTTCTAAAATCATAAATATCGCTCGTAGAGAAAAATTTTTTGTATTATTGTGTTAGTGAACGAATTCTGAACAACTTTCAAAATGTCCGTCCGTCTGTCCGTCCGTCACGTTTCTTGTAAGCACGATAACTTAAGAAAGAAAAGTTTGATTGTATTAAAATTTAGAAAGTAGGTTAGTGTTAGCTAGAGGGAGAACCCTATTGTTTTTGACGAAAATCTATCAGTAAATAAAAAAGTTATTAATTATTTAATTAAAAAAAAAAAATTCTCTTAATTTTTGTCGCTTTTACTAAAATGGAAATCTTACGAGATATTATTTCCATAATAATTTTTTTTTTGTTTATGAAGTTTACTAATATATATTTCATAAAAGTGAAATATGTATGAATGTCGAAAGATATATATCACAGACAATCAATTTTTCTAGCAATAGGTGGTGGCGCAGCGGCTAAAGCTTTGCGTTGCAATCCAAAGGTCCCATGTTCGAATCCCACAGGTTGAATATTTTTTTTTTCATTTTTTTTTTAATCAGATTTTTTTCACAATAAAGATGGATGGTATCACAAAATTTAGGATGTCCAAAAACTAACATTATTTAGAAGAAAACTGCGAAGAGTATCCTATAGAATGTGTTACAATTATATATATAAAAAGCTCAGCAAATTGGCGAAGAGTACGTTTTTAGCTTGTTTTAAATGTATCATTGGTTCTTATGTCCTTCGTAACTTTAAATGAAATATTTGTTGCTTTATGGTCTGATAAACCCGGATCAAACATCTTCTCTTTATAATCGCTATAATTTACAAGTGTATTATCGATACAATTTTGTTGTCTTGTATTTTAGTAGAGTGCTCGGCGCTCAGATATATGCATAAAAATAAGTTCTATGGGGGTTTCGTTGTTACAAGCTGATTTTTATATAAAATGGATGATTATACACTGAAGTTTCAAAATCCCAAAGGTCCCGTCAAAAAATATCATGTTCAAAAGGGCATTAAAGTTAAAAAGCGAAAAAGGTAGGTGGTAAGGAAGAGAAAAATTGTAATTTTTTGGTATATTTTTCATGAGGTTTTGTAGAGGAAATGTTTTATAATAATTTTCAAATATTGTTATACATTACGAGAGAACGAAACTTAAAACCGCAATATCTCGGTTTGAAATGCCTCAAAATTTAATTCAATTTAGACAGGAAAAATAACCAACTAATACTTACTCCATATACAACTTTGCTTTTCTACTGGCTTGCTGCTGCCTCGGATGGGACCCTTTATACTAAAGCTAATAACAAAACCATCTTGCTATTCTTACACATGATACTGCCTGTTTTGAGGCGGCAACAAGAGAGAACGAAACCAACAAATTTTTAAATAATACTACAAGAATAAACAATGCCTTTAAAATATGTCTCCAAAATTAAAATAATAACTTGCATATAATAAACACATCCAAAAAAAAAAATAAATAATTTGCTTATTCGACGACAAATTAAATACTGCAACAGTATTCTATATTTACCTAAATTTCAAATGTCAAAGTTATTTATATTTTATATAGTTTAAGTGTTAAATCTTTGTATACGTTTGTTTTGCAATTCAACGCATTAAATCCGTTTGTGATTCCAAATGTTTTTAAATGTTTGATCCTGAATGTTTCTAAATGTTATAATTAAGTGATATTTTAATAATACATTTCTCAACTTGCTGTTTGTATAACCAGATTCCTCTTCGGGGGAAGATGATATATGGACAGCGAGGTACGCACCCACGCATAAGGCTTCGCGCCTTGTGCGTTAGAGGGTTTGCTGTTTATTTACATTACATTCACATTATATTTTTTGTAATCTAATATATAAAAATCTCGTGTCACAGTGTTTGTTATCGAACTCCTCCGAAACGGCTTGACCGATTTTTATGAAATTTTTGGTGTATATTTGGTAGGTCTGAGAATAGATCGTAGGCTATTTTTTATACCCCTAGGTGATAAGGGTGGCCCTATCCAGAAATTTTCTTTTTATTTTTTGGACAAAAATTTATAATTTATATGGCAGCACAACGTTTGCTGGGTCAGCTAGTTTTTTAATAAAATTTCTCTTAATGCAGTAAATAAACTTTATTATTAATGTTTGCGTCTCCATCATATTATCTCCGAAATGAAAGCTCAAATCAAAATTTTGCACTCTTAAGAAAAATTTGCTTTGTCGTATGATTTATAATTTTACTACTAATAATAAATAAGATATACAACTAAATGCAATGCGATGAAAATTTCCTATGATCTGCCTGAAGCCATCTAGCAGACAACCCCACTCCAACAACGCATGTTGCATTTCACTTTTCCTCATAGCTCCGTTACGCTTCCACATTATAAGGCGCAATACTATAATACAGGATGTGATCGGTGTGGCGGTATAAAAATACATAAGTAAAAATGTATGCGTAATGATAGTACATTAGGTGAAATTAAGAACCAATGATAAATTAATTACTGTACTTATTTCCCAATTTTACCAAAGATTTAGATACAGATTATTAAAATTCAGGTGGAAATCAAATTTAATAAGGTATATCTACTAGTACGACACTTAATATAATAAACGGGATGCGCCGAAGCGTGTTTTTTCTCCGTTTTTGCCACAAGAAGTTAAAACTATAAGTTTTTCTGGGAATGAAGTCAGTGTCATCATAATAGGTAAAACATCTCCTTTTTCGTCCAAATACCAACCAAAGTCTTTAATTTGAGGCAACTGCGGACAAGGAACCATAGTATTCAACCACACATTAGTTTGATAATGTACTCTCAAGCAGTGTTGTTTGAGAACACTTGGTGGTAACTTGATAAATGATGTCAAAGCTGCCATAACTCCACGCAAGACATTAATTGACGTGATGTCCAGATGTCTTGAATATGGTTTTAGCACAAAATTGTGCATATTATTGAATAATTTCTCAGAAAAATCATCTACACCCACACCATTTAAATAGTGGTAGTACTCTAGGTAAATTTTCCAACACGATTTTTTTTTCAAGTCCTCCAAGTTGGCTAGTGGTGTCACAACCGGTGAGAGTGTGAAAAGCAGGTAAATTCTTGGAAAGGTCTTCACTTAAGTTTATTTCGTGAATAGGAATGTCTGCCCTTCCTGTTTTCATCCGAAGTAAGATATTTCTTAAAATGAACTAAAAGCAAACACATCAGTATCACAGCATTCAGTAATACATCTGGAATAGCCAGCCATTTTTGCAGATAACACGTGTAAAAAAAAAAAACAGTAAACAGTGATTCAGAAGATGAGACAGCTTCGATGTAATCATGTTCTGATTCGGATTTTTCAAGCTGGGGTATAACAATGATTTATTTGCTTTACTTGATTTAATTATTTCAATTTTTTTTCCAAATTTCTTTAAAGCATCTGTGAAAGTATATTTTGATTTGATTCCTTCTAATGCAATATATTTGTCTTACATAGATGGCATAGCAAAAGCCTTTCCTTTTGAAATACCTTTATCTACCTTATTTATAATATTTTTTAAAGCTTCGTCTTCTTTAACATCGATTCTCAGTGTTGGTACCTGAGATATGATTTCTTAAATTTTCTTTTCGCTCCTAACCTTTTCAATACTTCTGAATTTATAGTAGCTATATTTTTTATATTCTTATCAATATTCATCGACATAACTTGTGAAAAACGTTTTTGACAAATTACACATTTATTTTCGTCAAAGATATTTTTTAATAAGGGGATAAGGCGGTTCGATTCCAGTTTCTTTGTACTGTGCTTGCCTGTTTAAGTTATATCGTAAAACTTCTATATTTTTTTCCTTAAGTAACTTAAATAACATGACTTAGCCGAAGTCAATTTTCCCAGTCTCCATTTTTAATATCAAAATAAGTTTATGAATGTCTGATTCACGTTTTAGTTATGGCTTCCCTAAGTTCTGTAAATCTTATGATTTAAAGACACACCTTTCTGCAAATTCTACTTAAATTTAGTTGATCAAACATAAAAAGAGATGAAGTACTCACAGTTTAAACATTTTATTCACAATAAAAGTAAAATTAAATGGTGTAGACCGAACACAAAAGCTACAAAGACACAAAAACAATATTTCCGTTCCCCTCTTACACACTTTACAAAACTGTAAATGAATCCCTATCAGCATTTATTTTTTTAATTTTAACTTCAAGTAAGAATATACATAATAAAATAAATACATATGATATTCCCTTTATAAAATGCAACGGAGCTATGAGGAAAAGTGAAATGCAAGACACGCTGTTGGAGTGGGGTCTCCTACTAGACGGCTTCATAGGAAATTTGTGTCGCACTGTATTTATTTATTATTAGTTGTAAAATTATAAATCATATGACATTACGTTCGGAAAGTATAAAGCAAATTTTTCTTAAGAGTGCAAAATTTTGATTTGAGCTTTCATTTCGGAGATAATACAATACAAATACAAATAATTTATTGATGTCAATACCCAGTGGGTTTACACAAGTCAATACAGATATTGTAAATTACATCACATGATATGCATTATATAAAGACAAACAATAGTAAAAACACTGAAAAGTAATTTAATATAAAACATCAGACAAAAACTCGTCAAATGAGTAGTATGCTCCATTCAGCAGAATCTTTTTTATTCTAAAATTAAATTTTTTTTCCGGTAACTGCTTGATGTCTGGCGGTAACTTATTAAAAAATTTCGGACCATAATAATTTATTGCATTCTGGCTTTTAACCAATCTGGTGTAGTTTAAACAAACTTGATCTCTGTGTCTGGTATCATGTTCGTGTATATCACTGTGCGAAACATATTTGTCTAGATTTTGTTTAACATACATAAGCGCGGTAAGAATATAATAACTAGGAACTGTTAGAATATTCATCCCTATAAATTTCTGCTTTACATCTTGCCTAAATGTCAATCGTGTTATTATCCTCATAACACGTCTTTGCAGTGAAAATATTCTGTATAAATGAGAGGAGTGTCCCCAGGTAAGAATAGCATAACTTTGAAATAAAGAGAAATAAACTGTTTTTACAACATTTTCAGGCAATTCTGTCATTAAATTTCTTATAAGATATACAACTTTAGAAAGTTTAACACATAGGTAATCAACGTGTTGATCCCAACGTAGATGGGGATCCATGATTACTCCTAAAGATTTTACATTTTCGGGATTGTCGAAATGATCTAAGCACCGGGTTGAAAAAAACATAGTTTGTGTCTTTGAATTATTAAGATATAATTTATTTGATCTGAACCAGTCAGAAGCTTTCAACTGTGAGAGCTGCATATCCTGCAATAAATTGTTTGGATTGCTATTTATATTAATCATGGTGGTGTCATCAGCGAACAATACGAGTGAAGTGTCATTTATATGATTAGGTAGATCGTTGACATATATTATAAATAATAGGGGCCCAAGTACGGAACCTTGAGGAACTCCGAATTTTACTTTTCCTGATGACGATGATATTCCATTATATATAGTTATTTGATCTCTGCCTGTTAGATATGATTTTATGAAATTTACGGCAGAAGTGTTTAGCCCATATTTTTTAAGTTTATTAACCAGGATATCGTGCTGCACACAGTCGAATGCTTTCGACAAATCGCAGAAGATACTTCCAGCAAAGTTTTTATTTTCAAATGCCACTATTATGCTTTCCACCATTTTGTTAAGTGCATCAGTCGTAGATTTTCCAGAGCGAAAACCAAATTGACAATTTGACAGAATATTAATTGATTCAAAAAAAGTAACGAGTTGTCGAAACAGGACTTTCTCTATTATTTTCCCAGCGTAGGTATGATTGAAATGGGTCGATAATTGTTCATGTCATTTACATCGCCTTTCTTAAAAAGTGGAATTACTTTTGAAATTTTTAGACACTGCGGAAAAGTTCCACTATTTATACATAAATTTGCCAACTTTGTAAGAGGAATAATAATAACATCCTGTACATATTTTATAATGTTAATATTTATGTCATATATGTCTTTACTGGGATTATTTTTGATGTTTTTTAAAAGATCGCGCATTTCAATAAAAGAAATCTCTGAAAAAATAAAATCATTTTTATTTGCCATACTTGTGACTAGGCTGATAGGATCAACAGTACTTGATATGTTTTTTGTAGTCTCGAAAGCGATATTTATAAAAAAATTATTAAAGTCATTTGCATTTAAATTACAGTCATTAATGGTACACTTTTTATTTACACGTTTAGAATTGACTATATCCCAAGATGCTTTTGCCATGTTTGTACTACGAGAAATGAAAGACTCGTTGGCATTTTTTTTTGTAATATTCAATTTTCCTCCTATAAAACTGTCTATATTGATTCACTCTATCACATATGCCTGTTAGATTTGGATATTGTTTTTTTAAATAGTAAAGAAAATTTAGATGTTCGCGCATACCTCGAAGCTCGTCATTATACCATTCTATCTTTGTTTTTTCAGGAACTACATTCTTTACTTTAATTGGGAAAGCAACATCAATTTGTTCGACAAGAATATTTAGAAAAATTTGAAATTTTTCATCAATATTCAGTTTTTTGTCATTAACGAAATTCCAATCTACAGTATTTAAATTATTATACAAAATGTTAAGACCTACCTGAGTTACAGGCCTGTACCTTATTTTATTCAATTTTGGTGGTTCATTAATTATATCCAGCTCTAAAACAATGGCTTTATGATCTGATAGGTTTGTGTCAACTGCATAGGACGTGTTATGAAAGGAATGAAAGTTTAGAAAAAAATTATCTAAACAGTTGCTTTTTCGTGTTGGTTCATTAACTAGACAAGTAAAATCAAAAGAGTTGATAAAGTCTGAAAATTTTAAATTTCTTAAAGTGTCCGAATTAAAATGTATGTTAAAGTCGCCAGTAATTACTACTTTTTTATTTAAAACTCTAATTAGTTCAAAAACCTCATGCAATATATTTAAGAATAGATTAAAGTCACCATCAGGTGACCTATACAATGTAATTATAATAATGTCGTATTGGACAATCTTTATGGCAGAAAGTTCACATATCATTTCTTGAGAAAGTTGTACCACTTTCTCAAGGGGCTGAAAATCAATATTATTTTTTATAAGAATCATGGTACCTCCATGTGTCCTTTGTGTTCTGCTGAATGAAGATGCTAAAACATATCCTTGAATTTGAAAAAATTCAATCTCGTTAATTGAGAGCCAGTGCTCGCTAAAACATAAAACATTATAACTGGTTTTAAAAGAATTATACAGATTCAGTAAATAACACTCAATTTCATTTCGTTTATTTCTAATAGACTGAATGTTTTGGTGAAATAGGGACGGGACGCTCACATTGTCTAAATTGAATTATATTTTGAGGCAGTTCAAACCGAGATATTGCGGTTTTAAGTTTCGTTGTCCTGTAAGGTCCTATGTATAATATAATATTTTAAAATTATTTAAAAATATTTCTGGTACAAAACCTCTTATGGAAAATATTTTAAAAAATTGCAATTTTTCTCTTCTTTGCTTAATTCGCTTTTTGATTATAATGCCCTTTTGAACATGACATTTTTTGAC
Organism: Rutpela maculata; assembly: GCA_936432065.2. NCBI lineage: Eukaryota > Metazoa > Arthropoda > Insecta > Coleoptera > Cerambycidae > Rutpela > Rutpela maculata. Next base: position 69,054,584 of record OW386286.2, on the reverse strand, counting down.
GGCTTCGAGATTTTGAAACATCAGTATATCATCATTAATTTTATACAAAATTCAGCTTGTAACAACGAAACACCCACCGAAGTCACAATAAGGCCCGGTACTTTCATCTATAGATAGTGAATTTAATCTGCAGAATAAGGTTTATTCTAGAGATAAGCTAAAATTGGCAATATTACCAACGAGTAGTGATATCTACCAGATAAATATGGCTTATCCCTAGGATAACCTATCCGGCACCTAGACCTTTGGATAACGGTTTTATCTAACAGATAAAAATAGCCACGCCCACACAGTTCCACTGTGATTGACATAATTGATATTTTATCTTCTAACCCAACTTTTTAAAAATTTGGTAAAAAACACATTTATAGAATGATATCAAAGAGTACTTATATTGTAATATACACATTTTAAATACTTGTCTTAACAAAATAATGGTTTTTTTTTTAGGTTAGAAATCTAACCTATAACTAGCAGTCTATTTTATTAATCATCAATATTGAAAAATTATTTGAGTGGATTTTTAAATGTTCGCCTGAAGCCAGTTTGTGGCTACAAGCTAAAAATGCGATACAAACATTAAAAATGAAAATTAACTTAAAAAACTTAAAATTTCAGGTTATGTTAGTTATACGATGCACAACTATTTCAAACAATATGATAAACAATCATGAAAATGACGCAGATGTCATAAACCGACAACAAACCACAGTAGGGGGATCTTTGCTATATCTATTTGAAGCACAAAACTTCCTTACTTTACAGCGTCTTAAGTTGGCAACACTTACTTTGGGAAGTATCTAAAGTCATATCTATCGGATAGTTAACCGATGATATATTTTGAAAATACCCAAAAAAGTTATCCTACAGATAGCAAGTTCCGGTTATCTTATCCGTCAGATAGTTACTCGCCGGATAAAGTCTATTTATACTTAGGTGAAAGTACCGGCCCTAAGCGTATTAATGCACTCTACTCTTTTTGGTGATGACATGCTTGAAAGAAAAGAATCTTTAAAATCATTTGATCTGATGAATAGAGTTTATTTAAATAAATGTTAAAATTTATACAAAAATTGTCGAAGTTTTCCAGAGATGATCTGTATATTGTTAAAATTATTATGAGATATTCAAGTCATGACATTCAAGGGTGACAATTTCACAAAGAAATATCAACGTAAAAGTTAACCAAGAAATATTAATATATCTCAACGAAATAGAACAACAAAAAATAACACATGGGAGAAAAGTTCTAAATGTAATGTACTGCATGGTTGAGCAAAATCTGATCTTTATTAAAAAAATCAGAAATTGATTTAAATAAAAAAGTCAATCATAGAATATTCGAGTATTTTCTTGTTTACATTTTTACCCAACTATTTTGTTAATTTTTCAACTTAATGACGCATTTATTGCTTTAAAATCGTCAATTCTGTTTTGTTCATTAAAAAGCGTAACAAATTATTTATCACAACACAAATATATCAGGTCTGTTCTAATTTTAATTTACATTGATTTTTTCTAGTACCTATGTACTTAAAATTTAAAAGGCTATTTTCATTATATATTTTGTTCATCTTTTGTTCTACGCAGAGCTGGAACAAGGGCAGATTACGCCTTTGGCATGCTTCGTTTTGGCGCATCTCACTGGTTGTTGATCTAGGATTGAAAAATAGATCTTGGTTAGTGAACCAAATTTTACACCCCTCGAAAGCTTGCTTTTGGCGGCCGTCAACTAGCCAACTCCTAGCTCAGAAACACCAGAAATATGTGGGTTATACTCCAAAAAGCAACGGTATGTTTTTCTTGCAATGTGACAAGATGGAACTTGGACTTTTAAAATATTAGACTTGTCTACATGTCTATGAGCCGCCTTCCTTCATTATTTCAACCAGATATTGCATGTCGATATTAGTAAGTGTAAGTACCCGTGAAAAATATTTGGAGTTTTGGAAAATAGAAGATTCAAAGTATTAATGCCTGCCTTGAAAGGATAACAAGCACAATTAACTGTCAAACAAACGAATGCTTCCCGATTTGTAGCCAAAACCCTTTGGGTAGTTGAGTCTGTACACGGAAGAATTAAAAAAAGTTTCAACTTCTGGACAACATTTTAGATAATAAAATTCTGCCAGATGTAAAAAGCTATTACCGCACTGCATCGTTTTTGTTGAACAAATTCGGAAAAAAATTAGTTCCTGATGAAAAAATCTCTGCTGAAATTTTTGATCTTATGATTGCACGAAGAAACGAAAAAAATACATTAACAACTGAAATAGAGCGAAAGAGCTGGTTGCGTAAAAAACTATCTATTCTTCACAGGTACTTACCAATATCGACAAGCAATATCCTATCACAGAAACAGTGTGATAATCTAACTAAACATTAATAATCAAGTATTAACAGCATCAGTGCAGATACTATTAGTTTTTTGGGCATTCAAATCGACGAATGTCTCAATTGGAAAGCCCACTACAATCAACTCATATCGACCATGAGTTCAATTAATTTTTTATTTAAAAATATGAAAGACATTCTTACAAATCAACAATTAATTAATCTATACTACGCTCAAGTAGAGTCACGACTTCGATATGGTGTCTGTTTCTGGGGCGATTCCACCCTATCACAAACCGTTTTTATATCACAAAAACGGATTTTACGTACTATAGCAGGTTCACCCTACATTCACACCTGTCGAGACGCTTTTGTGGAACATAAAGTTCTTACTCTAACAAGTTTGTTTATATTTGAAATGTGTGTTTATATATTTAAAAATAAACATAAGTATGACCTCAACAAAGATATACATGACCCACATACTAGACATAAAAATGATATTCATGTGCCCTTTTCTAAATTGACAATCACCAATAAATCTTCAAACTACTTGGGGCTGAAAATGTTCACTCATTTGCTAAATGAATTGAAACAAAATAATATTGACTTAGTTCATTTAAAAGAAAAAACCGCTGCCCAAGGAATCACTACTTCCACATCCAATTCTCAATCCAAGTCAACTCACAACGAAAAAACTTTGTATGTGGAAATAATTGTTTATGGAACTTTAATAATATAGTATTTGAAATCCTCTACCCCAAAAACCCATAAAACGATACCCCACATCGGTAGTGGGGTGGGGGTTGTGATAGGGGGGTGGTAGTGGGGGTGGATGAAGTAAAAAAATGTTTTGAGGTTTCTGGTTCTTGTACATACACTAAATCATAATTTTTTTTCATCCCCTTTAATAAGGGGGTGGGGGTTGGTAATGGGGGGTGGCTAATGCCAAAATTTTTTTTGAGACCTTAGCTTTTCTTGTATATACTAAATACCAATTTTATGGACTCTTACCTGCTTGATTTACCCATTTACCCCAAATTTACCCCAATTTACCCCTCAACCCTTCGACGGAACAAGATGAAAATATAATCTAGTTCTAGATCTCGTTAAAATACATATGTGTACCAAATTTCAAGTTAATATCTCAAACGGTTCCAGAGTAAACGTGCGCACAAAAAGAAGTTACAGACAGGCCGACAGACAGACAGACAGACAGACAGACCAACAGACAGACAGACCGACAGACAGACAGAATTTTTTTTTCGCTCAAACTCAAAATCTCGACGTTTCATGACATTTTAAGCCTATTTGAACAATAAAAATTTTTTTGTCGTTACTATACTTCCACTGGATGTGGAAGTAAAATGAAACTGTTCTTAGTGGCTAAATGTTTTTATTCGTTGTCTGAGTTTTTTTCATATAGGTTAAGTTAATTTAAGTCACACTTAATTTTATCTTTCTTTTATTTATACTAATTGTAACTGTTTTTACCGCTGATTATTGTTATACAATTTGTAATTGTCCAATAACAAAATAAATGAATTTGAATTTGGCTGAAATGATGAAGGAAGCCGGCTCTATAGACAAGTACTTTGTTAAAGACAAGTCTAGTATTTTAAAAGTCCAAGTTCCATCACGTCACATTTCAAGAAAAACATACCGTTGCTTTTTGGACTATAACCCACATAGCTGGAATCTTAAGATATTATTGCAAATGTCCTAATGGTATGAGAACAGATGGGTGTTGGGTGTTGGCAGCGATCATATATTATTTGTTATGCAAGATATTTATCAAAAATAATAAGACCTGCTGAAACTCTAACTAAAAGTATGATGATGTACCTGTTACTATTGAAGAGGACAGTGACAATGATTAAACAATTATTAAAAATATTTTTTTCTCGGTAAATATCAACAATTAGAAGTTGACATTTAGCATGTCTCAATTTCGCTTAAAAAGCAACCTTTGAGGTGGAAATCAATTAAATCGATGCAAAGGCCGGTTCCCCATAGCTACCCGGTTACGGCCTTTCTGTCTGTTACCTTAGGCAGCGGTTTTTGACTATCATGTAAAGGAATTTTAAAATGCATTTACCCATAAAACTAAAATTATTAAAAATGTTTAAGACCATTTTTGTTATGTTCAATTGCGAGTGGGTTGTTTAGACATGAAGCGCCTCTATTCACCTTGACCTAAAGAGATCTTTTGTGACTTGGTTGTGTAATCTTTTTATTTTGTTTTTAATTTTATAGTGAAAAATTCAAATAGAATATTATTATGAAAAAATAGTTCTTTTTGTTGTTTTTTGGAAATGTTACTATCTTATATCAAATTTTCTAAATTTTTTAAACTTCTTAGGAAAAAAGAAAAGTTTTTTGGTATTCTACAATGTACATATATTATTAAAAGTCTCAGATAGACTGTACTTGAATTGCCAGCAAAATAAATTGGAAAAAATTTGAATTTTTACAGTATATTAGAATCTCGCCGTAGAAAATAAAAATACAAATAAAATAATAATAAAATTGTTTGCGGTTACGTTTAGAGAATATTAGTATATAAATTAGTAAGAAAATAACTTACAAGGTGGTCACTTATAAATGCTATCTTACTCTTTAATAGAAAACCATAAATTTCAAAGCAGGATTCGTAGAGTCCAGATGTTTCAAGAGCACGAGGCAAAGTCAGGGGTTACAAAAAAACTTTCGAAAGTCATGGCAAAGTCAGGTAATACAAATAATAAACTAAAACTTCAAGAATTTTTACTAACTGTGTGGATTTTATTTTATATGTGGATATTTTTGTAAAAATTTTAGAGAAAACGCAATCCAGTATTTGTATTCGATTAAAGTGAAATTATTGGGGACTAAGGTCACCACCAGATATAAAGCGGCGAGGAATGATGGCTAAAAATGCCAAGTTATACCGGAACAGGAATTACGGGGAACCAATCAGGGACAGACCTCAACCTGAACCTGGGTAGTACTACAGCAGTGTTCCAAACAGAAATCACAGTCCATGGATATATGTGCACAGGAAATAATATGGAGGTCTTATATTCAACAAGCATCTCAAAGCTCTGAAAGCAGTAGAGGTATGATCTAATGTGGTTGGAAACTACCTGCAGTATCTGGTGGAACACAATAACATGCATTTGGAGTGGACATGTGAAGACCAGGATACAGGCAATAAGAAAGCAGTCAAGCTGTTCAGCTGCTGACACAAAAACCATCTTGGTGGGAGCGGAATCGAACTGCGGGATATCCTACAGAATCCCAAAAGAGTCGATACAATATCTAGGTCAGAAACAATACTTTTATTGGGTGGGAGCACCGAGAATAAAGCACATGCACGTTTATTGATGACCATCTAAATCAAAAACCAATGAATTGCTAAAGCTGAGCGGAAAACAGCTAAAGATGTGCAGTGGGAATCTGGATGTGTGGTGAAGAGGAAGAAACTCTGATCGTATCTTATGAAAATGCCCAGCCCCAATGGCTAGAATATTTTCACACTTCGGAGGACCATTTGCAATACCGGATGGCCAAAGCTCTCATCGACTCTATACTCGTCTTTATGGGAGGAAACGTTCTATTGAAATAATGAGACTATGAAATATAAAGAACTTATTCAGCTGGTACGCACCATATTACCCGTAAGGAAAAAAATTGTGGGGGTTGACTGCCGTCTCCCTCAAAAGGCTAAAAATAAAACTGTTAAAAGGAGTACGCTCTTTTTGGCACTGACATTGTGGATTCATGTAACTATATCAAGGGTATAAATAAAAATTTAGTTAGGGTGGGCGATGCATGTCGAAACCACAGATTTAAAATAATAGGGAACAGAATGCAAATGTGTTTGCATCAGAACGTTTATGATCAATCTAGTTATTAGGTCTGTGGTCAAAACATATGTCGATGGTTATGTTATAGAATTTAAATTTTAACAGATTATGTTATGAGTTTAGGACATACTTTTTGACATGCTTCACCTACTGTAATAGAATTTTTATTCGTGCACTTGATCTTGATACATTTCTGAAATTAAACGTTTCTTCCTAAAACTTCTGAAAGAACTCACAAAAACATCTAAAGCGAATATAAACGAACCAACGTCTGATTGCAGTGTTGCAATATGTGCCATGGTGATTTTAGTTCCCATTCATATTATGTTTACTTGTTTCGTCAATTTGAGATGATAATGACTTACCTCAAAATCATAAATTTAGTTGAAGACACCAGTTCGTATTCAGGACCTACATCGTGGCGATAAATATTAACTTAAACGAATTTTAAGAATATTAAGCTATAAAATATCCAAATATAAAGTTCAAGCATATTAAAGTTTGCGTTTTTGAAAAATAACATGCCTAACTTATAACCCTGTATCACTAGGGCACGTGCACCATAGGGGATTTGACAGAGATTGGGGAACGTATTTTTACCCCAAAATGTAAAATATTTTGAAATGAAACAACTTTGCAAAGAAAAAAACAGTATATAGAGAGATTAGGAGTATAGACCGATTAGATTCACTCGGACCCTGTTATTCAAGGACATTATAAAAACCAAATACTCAAATCCCCTATGCATGCACACAGTCTATTGGGTATTCCAGAATATGTGATCATGCTGGATGGTGCAGGAACATTTTGTTAGATTTAACCTAATATTCAGTAACAATTTATAAAATATTATAGCATGACAGTATCATACAACTTCTTCATCGTTTAGTTTATATAAAATTTATATATTTATTAAATTAAAGACACGGCCTTCTTTATCCCTGAAGGGACTTTGTTCCCGAGGGTGCTACGCATTTAGGGGCGATGAATACTCGAGCAAAATCCTCACATTTCTGATTAATTTCTTATTCAAATTCTTAAATGAAAATGTGGCACTTCTTAATTTTAGCATATTAAGAATGTATGGGAGAGATATTTTTTAACTCGGAATTGAATGAAATTTGGCTAAAATAAAATTTATATGTTTGTAAGACACCCTGCAAAACATCAGATTTTTCGTCTACATAATTGAAGAAAAAACTAGCTCAGAATTTTTAATAATTTTAACGTGTTCTTATGGGAAATCGTAATATGCCATTTCGTTTTATATAAGGTCTGTTTCTGCAACAATCACGGACTAGTCAGACATAACACAATTGGTTGAAAACAATCCGTAATTGGTCAGATGACCACGTTAGACAGAGCTTATCGGCTCTGACTAATTTGGGATTTTCTGCAGAAACAAACTTATATTTAAAGAACCAAAATTCTGAATGTTTTCATGTTCCATACACATGTAAGTACACTATCAAACTACTTACTCGCAAAACCTGAGCTCGATTGTCTGTTTAATTTCTAAGTTACAATTAACTAAAGGTCGAAAAAGGTGTGTCTCGATCTAACTTGACGAAAAACATATTTTACTTCGATTATTTGATTCGAAATTACCAATGAATATTGATAATGACTTATACCAACAATTCGTGTGGATAATTTTTTCAAAAACAAGCAAATAGTCCTTGCAAAATTTTGCTTCTGACAGTTGCAGACTTGGTACGCTCAGTACCAAAAGGTCAAAATTGACAATGTTTTTGTTATAATAACTGCGAATTCATAAATATTTACAACAAAACCTTTATGAATCATTGTTAATTAATGGCAACTTTATTTTAATACCGCAAACGCCTTTAACATCTGTTTATTTTGAGATCTCGGTGTTTATTGACTTTTGTCAACGAGTTTATCTCCCATACTCCCTTAACTAAATCCAAAGAATATTTGTGGACATTACTCTTTATAATGCTTTTTTGTCAGTATCTTGAAAGCTAAGCGAAATACGACAAAAAACTATACTTAGAGCATAAAATTTTCTAAAATATTCTTGTTTACAATGTCTTAGCAGACGAATTATTCTAGTTGGCCTCCCTTTGCTATATAACACGTCTGACAGCATCAGACTATCTGTCGTGGTTGACAGTGAGACGCACTGTTTCACCAAGGCTTTTTCCCATCAGCCCCTTGGTGATATCAGCCTAACGTTTAGAAGGGTGTCTTCTCTTCAACTAAAATATTGGTTATAAAAAGTGATAGTACCTTTATGACCTTTCTCGGTCATTTAAAGTGCAATTAAAGATCTAAAAAATCTCACACGCCATCTGTGAATTCCAGAAAACACTTTTATTGCATAACAAAGTTTTTTGTCCTTTATTTATATTGTTGCTATTCATATTTAAAAAATGGACTTGGTAATAGTATGGTCATAGTTTCCTGTGGTTTTAGTGTCTTAGAATAATAATAATAATAGTAATAATAACAGTTCTTTATTGATTATATACACATAAATACATCTATAATCAAACCTCCGTCGACCGAGGTCCTTCACCCATTAGTGTTGTTTTTCAGAGTTAAAACTTATTTTAACAATTGTATATATGTAATAGAATTTGTTTTGACTACCCTGTATATAAAAAATAATAATAATAATAACAACCTATATTGATATTGTACATTATACACCATAGCTGAAACAAAGTGGTTAGTTTCAGGCCCTGTTATTAATTCGTAACATTAAAGGTGCTATGAGTTCAAAGTTGTGTGGACGAGTGACACATTTTTTTTGTAAATTTTTTGAGTGATTTTAATTGGAGGCACTTTAACCAAGTTGTACAATAGTGCGTTGGAAGGATTGTATAGCAGGTTGTTTGGATGGTGAATTTTAGTAATGATTTTGAGTGAGGAGGTTTTGTCTACTTGTAAATTTCTTAGTACTGGGTTTCTACAGTTCAAGAATAATGGATGGCTGTATATATAGATTTATAAATTCTTGACGCACTCGCTGTATTAATTCCCTTGTTTTTGAAAGTTAGAGCTCTAGAATGCTTTGCTCTGTTAGTTACATTGCGTTTAGTGATTTTATTTTGGTATGGTAGTTCAAAATTGAATTTGTTGCCAAATGTATTCTCAAATATTTTCCAGCAACTGAGGGTTGTACTTGATGGCTATCTCAGAGATGGATAAAAACCGGGTTTTTATTTTTTGGGGTTTTTACCCGGAAAAAAAAAAACGCTTTTTTTCCCCAGAAAAATATTTTTTTTATCAAAATGAATTGATCATTAAAAGAGGTTAGGTATATTTGATTACATTCATAATATAATGGCTTTAATGTTATTTTTCTTTGATTTAGTTCTAACCTAACTTTTAGTCTAAAATTTAGGTTAAAATTGGCGGCAAATTCAAAAATGAGAAAAAAACGTTTTTTTTTTTTCATTTTAACCCTCCCCAGGAAAACATTTTTGGGGAAATTTCTAACCTAACCTAACTTCTAATCAAAAAGTTATCTCTGGTTATCTATCAATCAATATAGTTGGAGAAGTATGTGATAGGGTATGGTAATATTATACAGATATCGGCAGCCAAGTACGTACACATACAAATGTATGGGTAACTAGACATTTCATATTCACGGGTGCGAAGCAAATTGAATGTGCAACAATACAAAGGAATTTAAATGGTGGGGGGCTTGACCTGCGGTCGGTTGCCCATTTATTTCGCATATAAACCCGGCGCGATGTACTTAATTGCCTGCCATTATCTGTATGCTAGATTTATCTGCATTAGCCCGTAGTCGCCATCTGTTAAGCCATAGTTGGATATTGTTCATCCTGAAGTGTTTCATTGCATTAATTGATTGATGTCTTGTGTACAATCAGTGTTCTATAATTGCATATTGCAGAATGTATGCATTTAATTCGGGTTCACCTTCAAAATGTCGTAACAATATATATTATACAAAAGAATGATCCTTATGGAACTCCTCGTGCTGCAAATTCCTGTGAGTAGGCGTTTTTTATTCTTAATTTTCATTTTTCTGTGTTCCAAAAAAATTTTTTATGAGTGGATTAGGCTGTCCAGTTTTTTTAATTTGAATAAAAGACCTCGATACCAAACATTTTTGATTTCTTAGCGATATCCAATAAAAGTGCACTTGACTTAAAGTTATTTAATTTGGCCATTTGGACGTTGGACACTTAAATGGTAAGTGGGTGCAGGGTTGAATATTTTTCTTTGAAGCCATATTGATATACAGGGTGGACCATTAATAATGGGCCATACTTCAAGAGTAGATTCTTTAGACCAAAATATGAAGATATAACCCAACATGCTTTAGTAAAATGTTGCTGTGGATGGAAAAAGATACAGGGTGTCAAAATTGTAACTTGTTTTTCTTTTTTCTGCAATATCTCAACTATCTCTTGACCGACCTTCTCCCAATTTGGTAAGGAAACATTTTAAGCTAAGAAACAATAATTTTTGTATTACATCACGCAAGCCCATGGAGGGCATCTCATACCTGATGATGAATATTTTTCTCTTTTTTTTTCTACGAAACGTAGTAGCACTTTTGACTAGAAAATCTCATGCGGGCGTCATTTCTACGTAAAAAAGGTACACTTGATAAAACTTGATAATTCCAACTGTTTTCGAGAAAACTGCCGCATAGTTCTCAAAAATTCTTTGAAATCAAACCCAATTCGAAAAGGAAAGATTGCATTTATTGAAAAGTGCTTTGGTGACGTCTTAGTTCTATCACTTACGTACAGTTTCATTAATTTGATATTTTGACAGAACTAAGACGTCACCAAAACACACTTTTCAATAAATACAATTTTTCCTTTTCAAATTGGGTTTGTTTCCAAAGAATTTTTGAGATCTATGCGGCAGTTTTCTCGAAAACGGATGAAATTATCAAGTTCTATCAAGCGTACCTTTTTTACGTAGACTTCCGCATTTTACGGGCTAGCGTGATGTAATACACAAATTATTATTTCTTAGCTTAAAATATGCTTCCTTATCAAATTGGGAGAAGATCGGTCAAGAGGTAGTTGAGATATTGCAAAAAAAAGAAAAATAAATTACAATTTTGTCACCCTGTATCTTTTTCCACAGCAACAATGTACTAAAGCATGTTTGGTTATATCCTCATATTTTAGTCCAAAGCAGTGGCACAGCCAGAAAATTCATCTGGGGGGGGCAATAGAACCGGCCTCCCCAGAGGATGAGTAGTAGATTCCTCTACTGGATAATATTGGCATTAATTATAAAATATTTATTTCAAGGGATAATTTGGATACTGCTTTGTACTGATAGAGATTATGCTTCTTTATTTTTTGGCTCATGGAAGACGGCTTGGGGGAGCCCGTGGTTCCCCCCCCTGGATGCGCCCATGGTCCAAAGAGTCTACCCTTGAATTATGAACTATTATTAATGGTCCACCCTGTATAGGTATTTTATCTATTATTTTTTTCCTAATGATTTTTTTCTAATAATTTGCATATTTCTGGTAGTAATGAAATTTGCCTATTTCTGTAGTTGTTAGCCCTGTGGTCTGAGTTGGATTTCGGAATCAGTATTACTATGCCTTTTTTCCAGATTTCAGGAAAATATTGATTGTTTAAGCAGTACTCAATGATTTTAACAATATATGTGTGTATCTTACAATTAATACTTTTCAAAACTGTCCAGGGAATATTATCTAGCCAGGCGCAGAGTTTTTGTGGTTGCTTAAGATACAGAAGTTGTTCTTCTTTGCCAACCTCAACATCTTCCCTGGCAAGTGATTCTTGAAAATAGTTATCGTACCATCAGTTCACTATGTTGGCGTTTTCTTGGTGGTGTCTTGGATATTATCTTAAATATTCTAAATATTCCTTAGTGCCGAAATGTGAATCCGGGTTTCATTTTATTAGCACTTTCATTGTGAGAATATTCAGCATCAGTGTTGCCAGCATTGTATTAAATTACATCACAGTAACTCTAAACAAAAACAATCTCAACTGACACTACTTATAGTCTTGTTATGTAGTAAATTATGCCTGGGGAAATATTCATACAATTTCCTAAACTGCAGAATGGGCCTTTTCAGCATATTTCTTTTGTTGCGGAATCTTAAATTTTATGAAAAATTAAAATACCCGTATTTTTCCAGTTTTTATTTTAATGCAGATTAGAGCCAGAAAAAAATAATTAAAATCACCTATTTACAAGTCCAGTTTAAACGATTATCCGTAACGCGCACTTAATACGTCAGCAATCCCAAGCAAATAGTGTAAAAGGCGACTCGGCAACGTTGAACAGGATCAGCATTCAATTGACGTTTGTAGTGATGGGTGATATCGCGATTTTTCAGTCACTCATCGGTGACTTATATTTTTCACTTCCGGTGGTTTTAAACTAACGTGATCGCAATCTGCAAGCTGATATGTTTACCATTCGCCATAATTTGTTTGGGTGTATGTATGGCTGCATTAAACAGCACTGGACAAAACGATGTAAATTACACTTTTGTATTAATCTTTAACCTAATCTCAAAATAATTATCTGTTCACAAAGCTAAAATTTTGCAAATCGTTACTTAATTTTGAATGTGTACGCGAGAGTTTTGAAAGCAAGTTAACAAGCAAGCAACATCAATAAAAGGTTCAAACAAGTTGATACTCGCCGTAAATTCTTTATATTTCGGCGCTCTGCACTTAAAAAATCTAAATTGTTCTCGTAATACTCATCAACCATCACCGTGTCCACACATGGTAGGTTATCAGATGACATTTTTTCGTAACCTTGTTCCATAATATTAACAAAATAACTTCACACACACGGCAATAAACTATAAACACTACTTCTATTAAATACAGCTCAAATGAAAGTTTAAGGTTATCCGCTATCCGCACGCTCGGCGATCGCAGTGTTGCTGGTTTGCAAGTTCTCCCGCTGCGTCCTCGAAAATGATTGGTGGGATTACGTGTGCAACCAAGGCGTGTGAAACTACCTGTGAAAGTTGTTGTATTTCGCTAATTTATTTCTCATTGGTCCCTGTTCTAAGACGCCTCATTTTTAGATCAAAAATTATTTTATTTTCCCCAAATGACACCTACCATATTTAAATGTCAAAATTCGAATATACTGTAAAGGCCCATTCGTACTGATCTTAGAAAGTCTCATATACACAGGCTGCGCAAATTCGTCTTATGCACATACTGAAGTACTGGCTGGGCACACATGCACCTTTCCCGCAGTGAAAGCGTTAAGTCCCTGTCAAAAATAAATAGTCTTGACGTCACTACATACCGACTATGGATATCCGTGATGTCAAACTCGTTTGACTGTAAAATTGCACTATTTCCAATTCAATTTCATATCAAATGCAACACATTTCAATGAAATTAATAATCAAAACTGTTATTGTAATAAAGAGATAATCTAATTTTATCTATATTAAAATTTGCGTGTGTTTCCTATTTTTAACTGGAACATTGAAAGAGAATGTTAAACATTGTTTTTTATTTTAGATTGTGCCAGATCGCCGAAAGATAAGCGCAGTAGAGAATCTGAGCACAGAACTAATTCTGATAGAAATGATGAAAAAAGCATCCTGCATCCAATAAAGGTATCTCAGCTGTCATCTAGAGATAGGAAACCAATGCATAACAACTGTGTAGATAAGGTAAAAACATTTATATATTTTTATTCCCTCAGTGAAACCTAGGTGATAATATAACACCTGTGATGTTAGTGTTATCGAATTAAAAAATTCAAAGCACAGACATTTAATGTCTTTAAATAAACAATAAACATTATGTTAATTATTATCAGAGCTCGTATCCATCAGCGAAATTTTAAGTTACTTGTTACTTGTCGAGTCGAGCTCAATACGATAGCAACATTATTTGATATGATAGCTGTTAAGAATTTTAAGTTGCTTTCGAGTAAGTGTTTGGGTATTGTTGGAATTTGTCTAGTGGAATGACGAAATAATAACCAATGTGAGTAATATTAGACATATATTCTAGCAATAAATTAGAAATATAAATATAAACAAATGCTTCATGTATGGAACATCACAATCATAGGCAAATAAACACACTACTAAAGTTAAAATAAAAGACTAGATGAGTATTGAGTGTGTGCTGAGGAAATTTTAAATTCTTTATCTACTCTTATTAGGTTATATACTAATTAATGAACTGCTTTTGATCAATTAATAGTATCCATAAACAAATAGCGTGAGTTATAATACGTGAGTTATTATAACTCACTAGGTACAGAGCCAATCACCTTTATCTTCATGCCTAGCCGGTCCAATCGACGTAACGTGCAACACTAAGGTGGAGCCAGGGAGGTAGTGATAGATTATTCGCGTTAATATCTATAAAGATTTTCTGAAATGTCACAAAATGCTACTTTTGATTCGTTCGTGCCGAGCCGAATTTTCGAATTTCGCCGTGCAATTTACGATCAGGTTTATCTGGAAGACTTCCTCTTTACGTCGCGACATCGTACGGCCGTCCCAATGGTGTTTTTCGAAAAATATGAACGTGCCAAGATTGCATGCGTTTGCTATTTTTTCAACTCCAAAATGTAAGCTGTTTTTTGTTATTTTTCGGAGATATCTCTGAAATGGTGGGAGTTAGCTCGAAATAAAAAACAAGATCAAATGAGTATTTTCCATTATGAATCTTTGGCTACTATCAGAATTTTGATTTTTTTTTTTTTTCGTTTCGGAGATAACTACTGAAATGTTGGCCATGTACGGCAAAAAGTCGCAAATTTTGAGCTTCTACAGTTGGCAACTTTTTAATCTTGGTTCCTACGCCAACTTAAATAGAATTAAATTTGCTAAAACTCTTTTTTTTATTTTTTGAATTCCGACAAAAATTAAGGAATTAGAGTGGGGGGATTTGGGACTTTTTTTCCCGTAAAATTTCTCCATTTTGTCACCGTAATGAATCGGTAATTAACTGAAATCGATCTCATATACGATGTTCACTTAATATAATGTACTACTTTGACGCTCCGTTAATCTTGGCCCAAACAAAGGTTTCTGAGAAAAATTATTTTTTTAAGATTTACATACACTATAGGAAAACATGTAATTCCTCACATTTCCTCGAATATCTCAATAATTATCGTTTTTTTCGAAAAATTTTTAGACAGGTTGTGTAAAGAGAATTGATTGAGCTTTCCGACGCTTTTTTAATTTTTTCTCTAACATAAATAACAAGACTTGACCGAATATGCGCTCCAGGCTATTGCAGTTCGCGGAGAAGTTTTGCATTTTCCGCCGCGTAATATTAATCTACAAAGCTGATTTTTTGTCTACAAGCAGTTTATGCACTATTTCGATTAAAAATCACATTCTTCCACCGATTAAAGGTGGCTAAATCTTTGAAGACAACAAATATAATAGAGTGAACAAAAATTAAATTTTACAGTAATTTTATTAATAAACAAACTGAGTAATTTAAACAAAATTTTCTCAATTTAATATTTATTGTTATAATCGTAGATAAAGTATAGTATTCAACTTGCGGTAATGGTAATAACTCACTTGATGAATTATAGCACTCGCCTACAGCTCGTACTGTAAACTTTCATCTGTGTGAGTTGGGTTGAATAATATACTATTATTTCAAAATAGTAAAATTGAAATCCTGGTAAATAGTCATATTTTTAAAAACCTAGAAATTATTTAAATGAATTAATATTGGAATTAACTAAGAAATTGATGATTTTGAAAAGAAAATTACTGTTTTAGCTAAGTATGAGGTGTTAATATATCTATCAGCCTCCTAATAAGTGATTTTTCTTCGAACGTTTTGTCAATTTTTTGCAAAATTTGTTGGTGAAATATTGTCACCATTCCAAGATAAGAACAAATAGTTTTATTTCAAAATTCATACATGTTGTAACGTGTTTCCACCCTTAGGAAACTACCCCTTGCAAATTCCGTGGGTTCCAAAAATTATAACAAGAGATGTCCACTAACACACTTTATTAAATATTTACTGGATACTTCACAATACTATTATTAATTTAAATACACTTTACTGACTAAAATCACAATGTTTATTACTTTGTTTATCTTTGAACTCTTAACCTCACTTCAATACTTTCTCAACTTTCTGAACTACTCGCCGAGAATGCGATCGGTCTTTTATACCTAAAAATGACAGATCTCGATTGTTCTGTGATGACGCCACCATTCTCTCGATAATTCCAGATGTCACTTTGGAATCTTCTGGTAGGTTCTTTTTCGAGTAGGTGCAAATACACTACATTCATTCAGACATTCGATCTGTTGAAGTCTGCCTACTTTTTAGTAACATAACCTTAAATTTTAAGGGGTGCAACATATTACACTGCCCCCTCCTTAAGCCTGAACGTCCCGGTCAGGCAATTCAGCCTCTTTCACATACTTCGCCAGTCTATCCAAGTGTACGATCTTCATCTTGGACTTTTTGTTTCGTTGAATACGATAGACGACATCATTAATTCGGGTAATAACAGTATAAGGTCCTTCCCAAGGAGGTTGAAGTTTCGGTGACTTCCCTTTCTTCCGCTGTGGGTTGTACAGCCAAACCAGATCTCCTGCCTTACTACCCTTACGGTCGTATCGAGCCTTCATTCGGTCACTGGCTATGGTGATTTGGTCTCTAACCAGCTCATGAACATTTCTTAGCCGTTCACTCATTTCATCCACATAGCTGTTCACAGGAAGCTGTTCTCCGCCTGGTGTTCCGAAAATCAAATCACACGGCAGTCTGATCTCATGTCCAAATACTACATGGGCTGGTGTTTGTTTCGTAGACTCGTGGATAGCAGCTCTGTATGCCATGAGGAAGAACGGTATGTGGAGATCCCAATCGCGTTGATTCTTATGAACCACTTTAGAGAGATGTTCTTTCATGGTCTTGTTATGTCGTTCCACCATTCCATCTGATTGCGGGTGAAGGGCTGTGGTCCGTGTTTTGTGTATCCCCAATAACTTGCAGATTTGCTGAAACACCCCTGACTCAAAGTTCCTCCCTTGATCTGAGTGCAGCTCCAGGGGTACACCAAACCGACATATCAAATTATCTACCAAGACTTTGGCAACAGTGACTGCTTCTTGGTTTGGAATTGCATAGGCCTCTGGCCACTTACTAAAATAGTCCATGGCAACCAGTATATACTTGTTACCGTCCTTGGTTACTGGGAATGGGCCGGTATATCGATCGCAATCCTCTCGAAAGGAGCTCCGACGTTATATTGTTTCATTGCACCCCTACTTCTAGTCTGCGGTCCCTTACTTGCTGCACAAATTTTGCAATTGCGACACCAAGCTTCTACATCCTGACGACTATTTACCCAATAAAATCGTTCTCGTACTTTATTCAGGGTCTTATTAACGCCGAAGTGTCCACCGGATGCTCCATTATGCACTTCCTGAAGTACTTTCGGTACTCGACACCTGGGAATCACTAGACGCATAACAACTTCCTTGCCATCCGGGCTTTCCCAAGCTCTCTTTAGCAGCCCGTTCATAACTTTGAGTGAATCCCATTGGGCCCACAAAGCCTTCAATCCAACTGCCTTATCCGAAACATCCTTCCACGCTGGTCGAATTCCTTTCTCCTTTGCTCTCAATATAGCCCCAATTTCTGTGTCATTCAGTTGTTCTTGTCTCAGGGCTTCGGTTGTCCAATCGTCCGGAACCTCTATTTTAATAGTGTTGACGGCCACCGTACCCTGCAATTTCTCAACGTGGCGGCAGTGCTTGCAATCTTCCTTGCATGGTCTTCTAGATAAAGCGTCTGCGTTCTTATGAGATCTTCCAGGTCGATGTTCTATTTTGAAATCATACTGTTGCAACCGTTCTATCCAACGAGCCAGTTGACCTTCAGGGGTTTTCAACTGCAACAGCCATTTTAATGCAGCATGGTCGGTCCGAATCTTGAAATGTCTTCCATAAAGATATTTATGAAAATGGTCCACTGATTTTACGATGGCCAGTAACTCTTTCCGGGTTACACAATAATTTCTTTCTGGTTTGGACAGCACCTTGCTGAAGTACTCGATCACTCTTTCCTGCCCATTCTGGATTTGAGACAGCACAGATCCGACCGAAGAATTGCTGGCATCAGTGTCTAAAATAAAAAGTCCTTCCCGTTGTGGGTACGCTAGCACAGGATCAGTGCATAGAGCTGCCTTCAATTTTCTCCATGCCGTTTCACATTCCGGTGTCCATTGGTACTGCACTTTCTCTTCTGTCAGCCGGTGTAATGGTTTCGCAATTTCTGCAAACCCTTCCACAAAGCGCCTGTAATAAGTGCAGAGGCCAAGGAAGCTCCGTACTTCATGAACGTTAGATGGTCTTGGCCAATCTCGTACAGCAGAAATTTTGTCGGGGTCTGTTTGTATTCCATCCGAAGACACCACGTGACCAAGAAATTTGACTTCTTTCTGGAATAGCAGGCACTTCTTCGGGTTCAACTTCAGGTGGGCATTCCTGACTCGCCCAAATACTTCTTGAAGATTTTTCAAATGTTCTGTAAAGTCCTGTCCCATAACAAGCACGTCGTCAAGGTAAACCAGGCACGTCCTCCAGGTTAGCCCTCGCAGCACGAACTCCATCAGTCTTTCAAAGGTAGCTGGCGCATTGCAAAGTCCAAAAGGCATCACAGTAAATTGATAAAGACCACTGCCTGCTGAAAACGCTGTCTTCTCCTTATCATCAGGATGAAGCCCCACTTGCCAGTATCCACTCCTAAGGTCTAACGTAGAAAACCATCGTGAGCCTGCCAACGTGCTTAACGTGTCGTCAATTCGTGGTAATGGGTAACTGTCTTTCTTCGTGACATCATTTAATTTTCGATAATCGACACAAAATCTTAATGTTCCGTCCTTCTTGGCAACCAAAACTACTGGCGATGACCAGGGACTCGTCGACTCCTCAATGACTCCATCTTGTAGCATCTTGTCTATCATTGCCGAGGCATCTTCTTGTTTTGCTAATGGAAGCCTCCTAGGTGGTTGTCGAATAGCGGGTGAGTCGCCAGTATTTATCCGATGCTGGACTATGTCTGTTTTTGTAAGGGCCTCTGTATTCTTGGCAAATACTGAACTTTCCTTTTCTAGAAACTTGATTGCCTCCCTTCGTTCATCCTCAGATAAATACTCCAACTGGGTACTCAGCAAGGTCAAAACTTCCTGGTCTATTTTCGTAGACGAACTTCCCTCTGTTTGTTCCTCGCACCTCGCTACCCATGGGACCGGTTCATAGGAGCCAATCGGTTTGCCTTCCTTAATTGTCACCGAGTGGGAATTTAAATTAACGACTCTAATTGGGATTTTGTCTTTAGTCCGGGTTAAAGTTCTCGCCACAATAATATTGGCTAGGGACTTAATCGATTCGTCTTCTTCAACTAGGCCAATACGGTACCCTCCAGGATTTCCTTCTAAGTCAGCATCGATCATTTGTTCTGAATGAGCAGGAATCTTGATCGTCTGTGTTGTTAACAATCTCGCTTTATGGAATTGGTCATCTGCGGTTGCCAGAATAAATTCCTCATTTCCAATTTTTAAGACTCGCTCACCTACGTCAACAATAAATCCCTGCTCTCCCATGATGTCTAGACCCAAAATGAAATCATCCATAATGTCAGCCACAATGACCTTGTAATTTAACCTCAACCGTCCAACCTGCAGTTCCAAGTTGACCTCTCCATGGACCGCAGCCCTGTCCCCCGTGGCTGTCCGAATGATTACTCCATTTTGCTTCTTGTCAATCTGCAAGCCTGATATAAACCCTGGCCGCACTATTGAAGACGTAGCACCGGTGTCAATCGTAAACACGCATTTTCTTCCATTCACATATCCTTGCAACAACAGACTACTTGGAATTCTTTGGAGCTGGGAAATCTTTATTTCTCTGGGGGCACCGCATTCCCTAGCCAGCACAGCCCCCTTGGTGCTGGCTATCCTTAGTTTTCCTGCTTCTCTTCAACATTCACAGCATTTACTCGACTCTCCGAGTTCTGCTGTCGACAGTCTCGTTTCATATGTCCCACCTTGCCGCAGTTGAAACATTTAATACCTCCGCTCGGCTTTCCTTTATTTTGTTGTTTTTCCTGCTTTCCGAGGCCATCCAATTTATCGCATAATTTGGTGAATATTTTCTGCATCTCAGTCAGCAAGGGGTTCTGGTTCATTTCTGGTTGCGATTCTTCGAGAGTCACAGCTCGCACTCTCGACCTTGGAGTATCCCTGTAAGCGGCTTCTATTTCGAGTGCACGCACCAAAGCTTCGCTACTACTTTGGTGTCTCGTCAGCCTCAGAACTCGCCTGACCTCTTCGTCCCTTATACCATCTAAAAAGGCCCCCACGGCTAATTGTTCCTGGAATTCTTTAGGTGCATTTGGATACGCCAGGTGTGCCAGTCTCTCTATCGCAGCTTCAAATTCTTGTAAACTTTCCCCAGCTTTTTGCATCCGAGATTTCAGCTGAGCCTGGTATAATTGGGCAAGGTGTTGATCGCCATACCTCAAGTCTAATGCAGCTTCCAAGACTTTGAAGTCCCTTTGTTTCTCCACCGGGATAGTCTGAAGTAATTCTGAGGCCTGGCCCCTTAACGCCAGAACTAATGCCATGGCCTTTTCCTCGTTATCCCAGTTGTTCGCACATGCTGCTGCCTCAAACTGCCTCTTGTACGTTGTCCAGGAACTTTGGCCGTCAAAAGAAGGAGGTTTTAGTCGCTGACCTGATGATACCACCTGCTGGCTTCCTCTATCTCTCAACTGTCGTTTAAGCCGGTCTATTTCTACTTCAAACTCAGTTACTTTTTCTTCTACCTTATCTACTTTTCCTTCAACCTTATCTACTTTTTCTTCGACCTTGTTTATCTCTTCTTTAACTTCTTCCTTGACAGAAATGATTGCGTCCTGTTGTATTTTTATTTGATCGCTCAGGATTTTCCTTAATTCCTCCTGGCGTCTTTCTTCCAAGTCTTCCATTATTTTTCTGAGTTCGTCTTTTTCCTCTTGACGTTGTCTTTCTTGTTCTTGACGTCTTCTTTCTTCATCCTCTTTTTCTTTCTGACGTCTTGTTTCTTCATCCTCTTTTTCTTTCCGACGTCTTGTTTCTTCATCCTCTTTTTCTTTCCGACGTCTTGTTTCTTCATCCTCTTTTTCTTTCTGACGTCTTATTTCTTGATCTTCCATAATTTTCTTTAATTCGTCCCTTTCTTCTTGACGTCTTCTTTCTTCCTCTTGACGTCTTTTCTCCTGTTCTTCTTTGTCTTCTTGACGCCGTTTTTCCTCCTCCTGGCGCTGCTGTGCCATCATTTTTTGGAATTGTTCAAATAAGTCCTGTATTTGTTTATCGGATGCCATACTTCTTGTTGTTACGGGCATACGATGAAATTAAAATAAAATAAATTTAACTGTCACGTCAATATCGGTAATGGAACTTTCTAGACAAATCTCGAAATAGCACGAAAAAGTCTTATCCAGAGTCTTTTGTCACTATCCAGTTCAGAAAATTTAATAATCTCCACTAATGTCCAAATAGAAAAGTTCTAGAAATTTTCACGCACTAAATGAGTCTTTTTCAGTGTCTCTATCACTTCTCAGTTCAAAGGATTTAATTATCACACTAATGTCCTAATAAAATGTTCTACAATGTCTCAAAAATGCACTTAACACTATTTTCCTGTTCGAAAATAACCCTCGAACAAATGTCCAGTAAATGAATCCTCCGTGTTAGCACTAAACCTCGAGAATACTTCTCGAACACTCCAGCACAACTTGAGAGCTCCTCTTGTCATAAAATTCCGCTTTTTGACACCAATTTGTAACGTGTTTCCACCCTTAGGAAACTACCCCTTGCAAATTCCGTGGGTTCCAAAAATTATAACAAGAGATGTCCACTAACACACTTTATTAAATATTTACTGGATACTTCACAATACTATTATTAATTTAAATACACTTTACTGACTAAAATCACAATGTTTATTACTTTGTTTATCTTTGAACTCTTAACCTCACTTCTATACTTTCTCAACTTTCTGAACTACTCGCCGAGAATGCGATCGGTCTTTTATACCTAAAAATGACAGATCTCGATTGTTCTGTGATGACGCCACCATTCTCTCGATAATTCCAGATGTCACTTTGGAATCTTCTGGTAGGTTCTTTTTCGAGTAGGTGCAAATACACTACATTCATTCAGACATTCGATCTGTTGAAGTCTGCCTACTTTTTAGTAACATAACCTTAAATTTTAAGGGGTGCAACATATTACAATGTATAACCTAAAAAAGGAAAAATATACCTACCTTATGTATTATGAAGTTGTTAATTATTATTGAAAAGAAACTTCATTAGTGTTGGCATAATAATAAAAGTTAATAGGTAAGTGTTGTTCTAAATGTTCAGTCCTCAAATTTTGACGTTTCTTGTCAAAAATCCAAAACTACTCCCGAGTGGATGGATAAGCGAATTGTTTTGTTTTTTGACATACAGGCTTGAATTTTTTGTATGACGACTTTTGTTTTTGTGGAGTCATTGTAGACTTGTAACTCTTTGGCAGTAGACACCTTCTGTGAAAGGATCTTATCACCTGATGAACGGGGGCTTGAAATAGTTGTAAAATTGCTTTTCAGTTGTGGGACGTCATAGCTTAGCAGGCTAACAATTTTGTGTTTTGGCATACAGACTTGGAACTTTTTTACAGGTAGAGGTGCTTCAAACGAGACAGGTGGATGTGCGGACTGATTTTTTTGATATCTTATGCCGTTCACGAGTTGTAAAGACTTGTTGTTTTTGTGACGTGTTGTGGACTTGAAACTTTTTATTAGCAATGATTTGTCACATACAGGGAGTGGTTCAAATCCTTGTGTGTGGTTCAAAGAACGGTAGGGAGGGAGTGCGAAGGTATAGTCCCTGTAATGCCATGTTTCAATTTCCCTCTAAGTTAGGGTCCGTGGTTTGGTAGCCAACGCTTAAGCAAGAAGTTTCCAGGTTTATTATTTATGTACAGGGACCGGAACCAAAATTTATTTTGGTTCGGTTACGGTTAACTGACTCATTTTCGGTTTTCGGTGATGGTTTCGGTTTTCAGAGCAGTGTTAATTTGGTTTTCGGTTTCGGTTTTCAAAGCAGCATCAATTCGGTTTTCGGTTACGGTTTCGGTTTTCCAGAATCTCACATTCCGTAATTACGGTGTGGTTTTCAGTTAGGGTTTCGGTTAAAATTAAATTAATGATTGTAGGGAGCGAAAACGAAATTTTTTACGTCTCGGTTTCATTTACGGTTACCTAACGTACACCATTTTCGGTTTTCGGTTACGATTTAGGTTTTCCAGAATCTCTCATTTCAGTTTTCGGTTTCAGTTAGAAAAAAATCGTAATTACGTTGCGGTTTTCGGTTACGGTTTTCGGTTCGGAACTAAGAAAAATAAATCTGAACAATTCATGTTGTATATAAAGTACCTATCTGGAATTGCAACTTGACATAATACATTCAATCAATGATGAGTATGTAATCAAAGCTATTAAAAGTAATGCAATGGGTCTAGATTGCATTCCGGCCTATGTCTTCAAAGGGGGCATAGAATGCAATGGGTGACATACGAAATTGTACCCATTAAAAATTATTTTTAATATGTGTATTAAGTTTTTGGAGATTTTCAAAACGGAAAGAAGCTAGAGTTTGTCCAATTTATAAATCCGGTGATAGGTCAGATATATCAAACTACATGGCTATTTCTATATTATGTGCTCTGTCTAACATATCATTTATCAAAGCATCTTTGTAGATATAGAAAATAGTACCTCTGTAATTTAACATGATTTCATGCCATCTAGCACAGTTACTAAGGTGAGCAATCTAATGCTATTGTAAATGTGATCAATAATAGGAAACCTGCGTAAAAATTCAATTTGGAAAATAATACTCACAAACGTAAGCTGATGTCATTGAAAAACTCGTAGTTTACAAAAAAAAAAAAATTTACAATTCTTTATATTAAATATAAGCTATTAATCTGGCTGCTGGTTTCCGGATCTTCTTCCGCTTAAAAGCCCATAGCCAGATACATATTCGTTAGAAGAATATCTTCAATATTCTTAGATTTTGAGTGATATTTGTTACTTATATAAGCTTGTGTGGTAATCATTTTAGTTAAAACTATTGAAATAAAAAAAATATATGCAAGATCCCTATTCATCAGTATTGCTTTATGCAGACGATTTGAAATTAATAAGAACTAGAACAAGTAATAGTGACTGAATCACTTCAACTAGACATTCACAGTATTTGTAAATGGACAAACATTAATGCACCAGAACTAAATACTTCCAAATGTTTTGTGCTATCCTTTACAAAAAATATAAACATTATTAATTTTAATTATGTAATCTACAAGTCTGCTTTGGAGCACAGATGTAAAGTAACAGATCTCGGGGTAATTTTCGACTCTGAAATGAGGTTTAATGGCCATATGACAGCTAAAAAACACCGCTATGAAATTCTGGGGTTCATCATTTGGAACACAAAATGCTTTCGGTCAACTAAACCTCTGGATGTATCTTATATGTCACATGTGCGGTCAAAATTAGAGTACGCTTCGGTCATTTGGTTCCGATTTTATGATAAATATGTATATAACCTTGAAAGCATACAAATTAGGTAATCTCAAATATAAGTACTTCATGGAAACTGGAATATACTTGCTGCATGAAAGAATGTTCTTAGAGATTCATTACAAAACTCTAACTTTAGAAAAAACTTAGAATAATAATT
Organism: Rutpela maculata; assembly: GCA_936432065.2. Classification (NCBI taxonomy): domain Eukaryota; kingdom Metazoa; phylum Arthropoda; class Insecta; order Coleoptera; family Cerambycidae; genus Rutpela; species Rutpela maculata. Next base: position 69,029,623 of record OW386286.2, on the reverse strand, counting down.
GGCCTCTTATATTTGCATGGGATAGTGAACCATGTAATTGATAACCTGGAATTTCTTGCGTCGATACCTCCGATTAAAGAACTTATATCTAGATACATAATGGCATTGATTTATTTGTCGCTGAAAGACTCCCATTCTAAGGCACTTCTTCCCATAAGTTGCTGATTGGCCCATCGGCGTATTCGCGGCCGCTCGTGCACGATCGGCTTCAGTTCGATTATCATAATTTTAGTTGACAGTTCGGCCATTAATGTCAATAAAAGTTTTTCGTGTTCTCCGACCAAAAACTGGTCAAAAGTAATTTTATTTTAAGTTGTGATTTGCTTAATACCTAAATAATATTCTCTATTCATATTTACACAGTTTAGTGACAATATATTTTGTGCAAATAAATAGTGAAGTGCTCTGCCGTTTGCAGAAAGCAGTTTAGAAAAGAAGAAAATCGATCGTTCCATAGTCGTAACATGATGAAGTTCAGTTTACAGTTATAAAGTAAATAGCAATTAAATTTTAATATCCTTTCAATACATATTTATCTTACTGTTTTATCTCACTGTAATATCGTATGCCTACATCACGTTATATAAAGAGCTGGCAATGCAGGAATTGCAATAATTCATTTTAATGAAAATATTTATAATTCTACACATTTTCTACACACACAACGCCACTGTTGCCTATGGGATGTGATGTTCATCTATCCATTTTAATGGACATATAATGTGACTATGTTAGGAGCAAACAAGGTATATAGTGAAAAGATAGCCTGTTATGTATCTAGATATAAGTTCTTTAATCGGAGGTCGATACATATTAGAGTCCTCAGATCTATGAGTTGCCGAATAAGTAGTAGTTTTTTGTTTACAATTTCTCGAACTAATATTATGGAAAATTCTCCCTTATATTGGATACTTAGGGCCGGTTTTATAGGTACGGATTAAACCAAAGTTTAACTAGAAGTTTAAACTCAAGTTTTACTGGTAGCATAGTGACAAATTGGCGATTGATGTCATTTTCATTACTGGTGCTTTGACTTTTCGCGAGGGGTGAAAGATCTTTTAATTTCAACGTCAGTGAAATCAAACTATTGAGAATTAGTTAAAAAACGTAAAGATGTAATCGAATGCAAGAAAAGTGATTCGGTTACTTGGAAGGATAAGGCAAATGTTAGTCGAGTTAAATGTGGACTAATATGTTCTAATACTATATGCACACATTCTTTAGATATTTGAAATATATCTATAAATTCTTTGTTATTCCATATCTTGGTCTCTCTCGGAATTTTTATGCACGACGAGGTGCTTCTATTATATTTATAACACCATCTTCATCGCTTGATAAAATGTCCTCAAAAATATTGAAAATGTCCATTTCCTATAACTTTTTATTTAGAGAATATACAATAGGTAATTATTTGTAGGTTAAGTTGAAATTTGAAGTTTGCATTGATGCAACATCCTTCAAAATATTGCTAATTAATCAACGTAAGCGTGCAAAACCTGAGTTTGGAGTTTAAACTTAAGATTGGCAGTTACTGGCAGATATTAAACGTACTTTTTGACAAAACTTACGAGCTCTAATTATTATACACTATGTATTTACTTTGTACAGCTTAAGATGACATTATTTATTTATTATTTTAGAGAGATGATAGAGATAGGGTTGTTAGGGTAGGTGATTGGTCAGAACATGTCAGTTCATCTGGCAAAAAGTATTATTACAATTGTAAAACTGAAGTGTCACAATGGGAAAAGCCACGAGAATGGATAGAAAGAGAACGTGACCGCTTTAGGAGTAGAGACAGAGATCGTGATAGGGATTCTGAAAGAAGTTACAGCAGCTCAAGCCGCTCGGGTATGCGTAAGTACAAGAATTATTTTAAAATAGCATTTCTTTTTTCCATTGTTAAAAACATTTTCTAAAGTTTGTTTATATTTAGAACTATCAATTTGTATAAATTTTTATTTGATCATTCTTTGGGTACAGATATTTTAACAATAGTCCGTTAGATGCAAAATTTTATAAATTTCAAATGTCTGTCCCATTTTATTATTATTACATATTTAATAATTAAATTAACTTATTTAAAGTGAACTGTTTTTTCTCGAATGTAAATCATAATTATCAGCAATTATTTTTGCTCTTACTAGAACAGCTTTTTAAAATTTGGTGTGTATTATTAAGCAAGGAATACATTCTTTAGTACCATTCATGTTCTTCAAGGATATGACTGTGATAGTTAACAGTCCCAACTAAGCACCAAAGTAACAGTAACGGAGATAGAAACCTTGAATAAGTAAGCATTACGTAACCACCACCAAATATACTACTTTGATGTATACATAACTTCATTTGACAGTCGCTGCTTCATAGTTTTTACACTAATGATTACCTTATAGTTATGTGATATGTGGCTTTCTCGGTACATGGGGAAGTCATAGTTACCAGTACGGCGAGTTTTTAGAACTTGAAGGTGACAAACAATGCTAACAGCGACTAACTCATAATCTGACTTCAATGTTCCAATCATTTTAAGTAGCTTTGATAGTTCACTACAGATATGTGCAGAGGAAACTTTCCATATTTGATAAAAGTGTAAAAGTCATGTAAATAATATAATTATATGCGCTTATTTGGTATCAAAATGAAGCTTACATCATCACGAATCAGATTTCACCATAAAATAGGCTATCAATATACCCAATGGAAAGGTGGAAGGAAAACTTCCTGGAAACTTTCGGAGTTTTCAAAACGGAAAGTTTCCAGGAAGTTTTCTCTTTCTTTTTTTTTCTTTTCTCTTTGGAATTTCCCGATTCCAAAGACTCAAAAAAATTCTCCAGCCATTCATTTAATATCGAATTAATGAATACTTTAATTTGCCCAACAAATGCCAACATCCCACCCAAAAGAGTATTCCCTACAATCTACGAGTCCCTCATATTTTGACGTAATCAGTAGTATAAACGCAAACAAAATGTCATATAGGTAGACCACTATATAAGTGTGCCACTCGCTTTTAAAATTAGAATAATTAATTGATTATTTTTTTTTTTAACTTTTTAGTGCGCTACTCATAAAATCGTGTTTTTTAGTTTTTTAAACTATAACTAGATCGTTTAAAATTTGGGTTGGGTTTTAAGTTTATGATAATTGAAACCTGGAAGGCGGGACATACCCTGTTCTTAACATGTCAATTGCCTTCTGAACTTCTCTGTTCAGTGGACTTAAAAGAACAATTTGTTGCAAAAATGGCTTTGGCAACTGTTTGTCTAATTCTTTCTTTTTGTCTTGACATGTTCTTATAGTTGACTTCGGATTTATTCTGCAAGTAAAAAATATCGGCGTGTTTGATGGGTGCAGTAAAGATCAAAGGCGCCGACATTTTTTTAGTGCAGATTAAATCTAAAGACAACTATACAACAAAGGAGCTTAAACTGGTGTTACTCTAACTACTACCACTCAAATTCCCGCTTGCTGTTTGTTGGAAATTTTCACTTGACTGATTTTTACAGGTTTCCAAGTGGTGTTTAAGCCTGTCGACAAGCCCTTGAATTTCTTTATTACATTTTTTACATATATTGCTCGGCATCCAAGTTTTCCCATAACTTTTTTGTTGACAAAATCTTGCCAAATGCTATCTTCTTTCCTGCCTCGACTAAACATTTATTTTTAGTATATGTCGCGCATCAACGTTCATTTAGTACTGAATATTAAATGAAGATGAAAATCCTCTCCTTTTCTTATATAGTTGATCGGAACTTGCAAGTTTCAACGAGTTCCAACAAGCTCGCGAGCGGCTTCTTGACTTGCGGAGCCAAATCGAAACAGTTTTTAAACCTTAACATAATTTTGTAGAGATTTTTTTATTATTTATTAAGAAAATACAATAGGGAAAGTTAAGAAGTCAAATAAACATTTAATCATGATTTAGATAAATAAATCAGCGATTTTTCATTTTTTTTTTTATCATGATTTTTATCAACACTGTTTAGAGGACTGATATTCGGAAAAGGTGCATTTTTTTTTTGTGAGAATCTCAATATATTCAAAGGACATTATTAAATTCCACTAAGAGAGAATACCGTACTGTATCTTGGTTTTCCTCTCCTTGAATTTACAAACTTTTGCATTTAATGGACTCATAAACGACAGTTCAATTTGTGTTGGTAACTAAGAAATCATTACATTTTTCTTGTTTCAGGACATGAAAAACATTCCAACTCTAGAGGGGCGAATAGCAGCAGTAGCAAAGATCACATAAGGGAAAGTGCAACAGGTAGCCGCCATTGGAGCAGCAGTAGTAGTAGGGATGACAGTGACGTACCCTCTAAGGAGTCGCGGTCGTCTCGAAAACATTCTGAGGAAAATGCACAGTCAACACAGGATATGGATATATCTCCCGGTGATAGCACTCCTACTTCAGAGGTTTCCTACGGTAATAATACGTCACAACCAACCAATGAACAAAATACTATGGGACCTGTACTTCTTGCAAACGCATTGCCAAGGCTAATATCACACCCAATTCATGTACCGTCGACACCAGTAGGTAGGCCGGAGACGTCACCTCAGAGCACACCTTCAATGATGCCAGTGACGTCAACGATTACAACCTCAAATGCACCAGGACCTCCGAACACCTTGACAACTTTGCCACGAATGATGTCACAAACCACACCCACAGATAATGCAGACAAGAACTTACATGGTCTGCAAAGACCTGGGGATAGTGCAGTGCATACTTCTTTAAGTGTAGACACTAATCATTCAGGAACTGTTGTAGAAGGTCCCCCAACTCCTACACATTCGGAGACTCCAGACTGTGTAAAGGGTGAGTGTCCTTATTTCTTTTAAAATGTGTAAATAAGTGAGGTGCATATTCTCTTTGAGCTTCAAGGGTGAGTGGAAAATTATTTTTTAACCTTCTATTTTTTTTAATAAACTCGAGAAAATAGTTGAGAATCTGAGCCTAAATTTTAGGCTTAGTTTTTGAAACCTAAGTACTGTCGTGAGCAAAAAAAAAATACGACAACTATTTTTTTCTAATGTAAATCTGACTCTATTTGCACACTTGCAATGAATTTTGACAAAAAACTGACAATGTCACAAAAATTAAAGTTAGATGTACACAACTAGATTTTAGCAAAAATACGTTATAAGACTTGTCCCATTTTTTTTGCGCACGACAGTACCTGTCAGACATATAGCTGGAAAATGTCCTATTGGATGTAAAATCGTCTGCTTAATCCGAATCCGGAGAGCGCATCAAAATCAGAGATTGCCTTCAACCCTTAATCCGCGAATTTCCCTTATCTCAGAAATTGTGAAAAACTGAATTTTTAAAATAAAACTTGTTTTCTTCCACAAGCTAAAAATTTTTTTTTTTAATTTTAGCTCACTATATTCAATTTAACAGTTTAGTCAAAAAATCTAATATTTATAGAAATTGAAGAAACAAATATCGCCTGAAAATCATTTGATTAAAATCATGATTTTAATCAAGAGATTTTCATTATAAAAAATCGTAATTTTTTCTTTTCAAGTTTAAATATTATAAAGAAAAAATTCACATTATTAGTAAAAATTTTTATTTGCAAAAATAAATCTTTAAAAAGCCTTTAATTGACAGGCTGAAAACAGTAACTTAGCAAACATATGAACATATAAAAATAAATTATGTATACAGTGTGTCCCATTTGTTTTGGAGTCACCTTGTAAAATCTTTATTTATTAAGCGATTTGAATCAAATTTTACTGAAGTATAGAACAAATTAGGATCTAATTTCGACCCAAAAGACATGCGCCTCCTACAAACGCAAAGCCACATGCGGTGCCAAAATATGCAGAGGAAATCAAAAAATCATATTAGGCATTTTTTATCGGAAAATTTTGTTAATGAAACTTGTTCAGAATTGTCCAAAAACCATAAGTCCAAAATTTAGTCGAAATTAAAAAATGTTGAAATTTTGATTAAAATAATGTCCAAGTCCTAAAATATCATTTTAATGGGTTTTTTTGTATAGAAAACTGTACTATGATGGTTTTGGTTGAAATTAAACCCAAGCTGCCAGGTAGTTGTCAATTTTTCTTCATAAGAATGAGTAGGCATGCCCTTCTTAACACACTAGACACGGAATGGAACGTCTGGCACCCAGACACAGCCGGGTTTAGTAACCAATTCAAATTTAATTTTTTTTTTCCATTTCCAACCTAAAAATTACTAAGAGTGACGCAGGCATTCTTATGACTGCTTGAATAACGTAAGTAAATCCGTTGCTGGCTCTTAGTCTAAAGTTACAGCAAAGTTTTGTCCTTTCTAGGAGGTGAACATTTCTTGAAAATTAAGTTTTAATTTTGAAAAACGTGTTTTTGTCGCTTTTATTTTTAATATCTCGGGTCTGTTCATTGAATCAGGCCAAAAATAATTTATGAAAACTGCATAAATCCAAGTCCTGTGTCATTCTATTTTTTTGCAAAAAAAAAACAAAAACTAAGACAATTTTAATTTTACATCAACCGAAATTACTAAAAAAGTAACTAATTTTTTTGGTCTTGTAGGTGTAAACTATTATTAAGAATTACAAATAAAAATATTTATGATTTTCCCTGAAGAACAAGATTTCTGAAAAAATTTTGAAACTTTTTAAAAAAACTGCCATTTGGTCACACTAAGACTTTTTTTTTCTCTTAAATTGCTGTTTTTTTGAACATGCTTTACAACGGTGATAAAAATTAATTTTTTATATCATTTTGGAAATTAAAAAAAAACTATCTGTTCAAGATTTGAACCGTTGAGATATGGCCTTGAAACATCTGCACATTCGATGAAATATGGCAGGGAAAGCAAGACATGTAATTTTTAAATGATCAGATCTTCATTACACAAGGCCGTACAGTATCGATTTTGAAAGAGCAAGAATGGAATTTAAGTTTATTATCATTTTTAATGATTATATCCGCATTTCTCATTTGAAACCAGTATGGTTCCAAGCAAACATTTAAAAATTGACGCATATGATGTCTCAATATTGTTGATTACTAAAAATGGGTGCTAATTATAGGTTGCATTTCCAACCTACAAGAATCGACTTATTTTATTGGGAGAAGATATTTAAAATTTTATGAACATTACATTGAACAAGATTTTAGTTGAAAATACGAGAACCAAGCGGAAATTTTCATAATAGTGACATATTACTCGGAAATTTTTAAAAGATATGTATTTAAGCCAATGTAATTCAACTTATATAGGAGTTATATGTTACAACAGGATAAAAAGTATCTTAGACTTTGATAATGTAAATTTATTTAAAAAAGAATTACATGCTTTTCTAGTAAATGAGTCATTCTATTCTGTGGATGAATACCTTAAAAAAAATTTTTCTAAAGAAAAATAATATATTTTTTTTATGTAATTTATTTATTCACGTTTTTATGTATTTTATTAAATCACATCTTATGTATTTTACCATATCTTTTATCTTGTATGTCTTGAATTTCAATTTTAAATTTAATGTATATTCTGTTAGTGATTTGTCTTTTAGTTTTAAGCTTTTGTTTGACTAGTCCGATAATTGATGCTGTACATTGTATCAATTTTGTGATGAATAAAGATTTCTGATTTTAGAGGTTAGGTGTTTATGGCCGATGACATCAACAATATAGCTTAGTGTTTTGGGCGGTAAAATTTTAATTCAAATTTAAAAATGCTTTTTCTTGAATATTACTCAACTGGTTGAAATTCAAATGTTTTTAGTTATAATTAAGTATTACCTTCACAGTCTCAGTCAGTGAGATTTTAAAATTTGTGAAAATACCGAATTTGAAATTTCGACACTTTCAAACGTGTGATTTTACTTTTGTATCTTCCAAATCTTTGTAAAGCAAATTCAGTTTCAGTCCCTGGTTTTTACTTGCCTTTTACCTCCTATAATCTTTATAATGGACGAATCGATTTAGATATGGTTTTCACGTTACAATTTGATATTTCTACATCACAGTTTAAGATTTGAATCTTTGATTTCAGCCGTATTTTTTGTACTTTATTCACAATTCAAATGTGAGCAAATTCACATACGCAATCTATTATACTTTAGGTTTCGGTTTCCTGAGAATTTTAATTTCAGTTTGGGTTTTGGTTTCGGTTTACTAGAAATCCTCATTCTAATTTTCGGTTTCGATTTAATAGAACCTGCCACTCCGGTTTTCAGTTTCGGTTACGGTTAGAAAAAATTCGTAATTGCGTAACTAAAACCTAGAAGGCAGGACATACCCTGGTTTTAACGTGTCAGTCACTTCCCGAACGTCTCTATGTTCAGTAGACTTAAAAGGACAATTTGTTTGCAAAAATGGCCGTTGCTGTCTGTTTGTCTAATTCTTTCTTTTTGTCTTGACACGTTCTTACAACAAAGGTGCTTAAATAGTGCTACTGCAACTACTAGCACTCAAATTGCCACTTGCTGTTCATTGGACTTATACTGGCTTGGCACTCATTAATTTTTTCATTTTACTTGACTGATTTTTACAGGTTTCCCAGTGGTTGTTATGCCTATCAACAAGCCTTTTAATTTCCTTATTTAATTTTTTACATATTTCACAGCATCCAAGTTTGCCCTTAACTTTCTTTTGACAAAATTTTTCCTAACACTTCTTTCCTGCCTCCTCTAGACATTTATTTTTAGTATACATCACACGTCAACATTCAATATAGTCGACCGGGATTTGCAAGTTTCAACAAATTTCAACAAACTCGCAAGCAACTTCTTGACTTGAGGAAACAAATTGATACAGTTTTTGAGCCAATTTTCATATATATATTTTTTTAATCGTCTTATTTATTTTAACAATTATGTATAGAGATTTTGTTATTATTTATTAAGGAAATACAATACGGATAGTTAAAAAGTCAAATAAACATGTTTATTTAAAATAAAAAACATGATTCTTTTAATATTGTCACCAATTTTTTATTTTTTTTTAAATCATGATTTTTATCAACACTGCACATCTGAACATCTGAACGTCTACAGTGTCGGCGCATTGAAAAATGTTACCTGGGATTATACAACAACGAAATCCTCAAGGCCAAAAGAGACTCATGGAGGAGGTTTTGCGAAGAGGTCAGTGATGGCCCTGCAGCCTCCAAAATCCATAGGGTCTTGGCCAAGGATGGTTGTACTGCAAATGAAGTAGGCTTCCTCAAGAGAAAGGATGAAACCTACACGGAAACACTAACAGCATCAAAGTGCTCATAGAGGCACACTTTCCGGGCTCATTGATATTGCGGGGTTCGAGGGCCGTGCAGTTCCCAGATCAAAAGCCGGAGTGGCCCAGACCTGCGGATTGGAGGCTGGCCAATGAGGTAGTAAAACTCTACAAAATCAGATGGCCAATTAGCAATTTCCAACCATTCAAGTCTCCTGGGATGGAAGGAATTTACCCAATTCTGCTCCAAAAGGGGCAGAATATACTAATACCACATTTGTGTAAAATATTCAGAGCCTGTCTGGCCTGGAAGTACATACCAGACATATGGCGGAAGGTCACCTAGCTACCAAAGATAGGTAGGATATCAGACCAAACGCCCAAGTCATATAGACTACTTACGTTGGAAAGACTATTGGACATCAGAGACGAAATACTAAGGGAAAACCCCCTTAGTGAGCGTCAATATGCATACCAGCCGGAAAAGTCAACAGACCTCGGTCTGGATGATTTAAATAGGCTTCTGACAAAGTCATTAGATGACAAAGAAATGGCAGTGGCAATATTTCTAGATATAGAAGGAGCGCTCAATAACGTGACAACGCAATCTTTAACGAATGCTTTGTTAAATAGAGGAGTCCCAACAGTACTCTGCCAGTGGATTAAAGCGAGCCTAGAAAAGAGGATAATAGTATCCAATCTAGGCAAGGTTACCCTCAAGGAGGTATATTATCTCCACTGCTGTGGGCAACCGTTGTTGATGAACTCTTCCAAAAGATTTCCTCAGAAGGCTTTTACTGCCTAGGATATGCTGACGATCTAGCGATAGTAGTCAAGGGGCGATCTGGGAACACGATATCAGAGCGTTCACAAAGAGCCTTAAACATTGTCGACAGGCGGTGTAGTCGTCACCTTTACACGGAAGAGAGCCTTGGGAGACCTAAAACCCTTGAGGCTCAATGGAGTGGAAGTTCCATTTGCCAGCGAGGTTAAATACCTAGGAGTCATTTTTGACCAAGAGCTGACATGGAATTCCCATATCCAGAAAGTCACACAGAAAGCAACCATTGCCCTGGGAAGGTGCAGGCAGATGTGCGGAAAAACTGGGGGTTAAACCCCCAAGATGACCCTATGGTTATACACTAGACCCATGATAACCTATGGATCGGTGGTATGGTGAACCAAGACACTGCAGCTTGGAGCAATAAGGCTATTAAGTGGTGTACAAAGACTTTCTTGCTTGTCCGTCACTGGGGCCATAAAAACTGCTCCCACAGCTGCATTCGAAGTCCTTTTAGACCTGACACTACTACACATATTTATCCAAGGGGAAGCTCGTTCAGTGGTACACAGGCTAATGCAAGGCACAACGCCCATAAGGCAACAAGCAACAACAACACGGAACAGAGCACCAAAAGTTATACTCAGACCTGAAGGTGGATCCCATTTTGGGAATGCCCAAGGACACTATGGTCCCAAAGTATAACTTCTACAAAAATTTTCAAATCAAAATACCAGACAGAGAGGACTGGACAAACGGTCCTCCAATATCGGCGCAAACGATCTGGTACGGACGGCTCCAAGGCAGAACAGGGAGTCGGTGCTGGGATTTACGGGATAAGGTCGAAAACGAAAATCTCAATAAGTCTAGGAATACACGCCACAATATTTCAGGCTGAAGTGGCCGCCATACAGTGGTGCGTAAAGGAAATAATGAGGCAAGGAACTGTAAACCAGTCAATTGCCATTTTTTTCCGATAGTCAAGCAGCGCTAAAGGCACTTGATTCCATGCAGGTCGATTCAAGACTTGTATGGGATTGTATAAATGCCCTTACAGGCCTAGGAAGTCAGAACAAAGTGACTGTGGCATGGACACGAGGGACACAGGAGAAATGAGAAGGCTGATGAACTGGCCCGTGAAGGTGCATCTAATGCCCTAGTAGGACTCTTTTGCGGTGTGGCTAAGCCACGCATACGAACATCCATTAATGAATGGATGCAAAATAAATCTCTAGAGTGGTGGAACAATTTCCCACAACAGAGGCAGGCCAAAAAGTTTGATCGGCCAAATTCACGAAAGACCTACTACGTCAAAATAGAAAGGCCATTAGGATAATGGTAGGTCTTCTAACTAGACATTGTAGGCTTAATAGACATATGAGTCTAATGGGCCTGGCAGAGGATGCGACATTCAGATTCTGTCGAGAGGAAGAGGAAACCTCAGTACATGTGCTGTGCCATTGCGAAGGCCTAGCCAGACTGAGGTTCCAAGTACTTAGCGAAGAGAAACCAAGGGCAGATAGCTATACCTATACCTTATCAAGATAGATAGATAGATAATAGTATATTACGTAATGAGTGTTGTAAGAAGCATATTACGCACGAATGGAAAAGTTACGCACAATGCCGCGTAGCGGCGAGTGCGTATTTCCATGAGTGCGTAATTGCCTTACAACTCGAATTATGTACTATACTTTACCTACGATCATATTTATTTAGTTATTTAGTGAAATCTGGATTTAGTTTACTAGTCAACAATATTATTCAACAAATATTATGTCAGTTTTGACAGCGTTTGAAAATTAAGTAGGCGCATTTGTTCTTTGAAACCCCGCGACAGCGAAATAAGCCACCTATAACTGCGTGTGTCCCGTGCATTTTGTTTACCGTGCGATTTGTTTACAGTGCGTTTTGTTTATAATACGTAAAATTCAACTTACATAGATGGCAGGTAGTGTGTTTTTTACTATTTACAGTAGTGATCGTAGGTAAATATATTTATTTTCAACAGATATACACATACATTATAAAAATAATATACATACATATTTGAAGAAGTACGTCAATTAAATAGAAAGTATAAAATAAAAACAGGTTGATATAAAATAGACAGTACAAATTACATACTACAATAGATAATACAAATAACATATTAAAATAAACATTACAAATGGCATACTGAGTAGAAAAGAATTCATTCAATGTATAGCAGTTTTTTTCTAACAGATATTTTTTAAGTTTTTTTTTTGAAAATGTAGTTTGTCGATTTTCTTATTTCTTGTAGTAAGTAATTAAATAATTTGCAGGCATTATATTGAATGTGTCTGATACAAAAGACAAAGCTGGATAAGGAGCTCTAAGAAAAATTAGACAAATTAGACAAGTAGTGCGACAATAGATCCACAGGGGTCGCGGTGGCCAAGGCCAGTCAGCCTGCTTATTATTAGGTACTGTATTAGTAGGTGGAATATTCCTGTATTCGGTTTTACCGGCTTGATTTTGTTTAAAGGATATAGTTACTAATATAGTAGTGTAAAATGCCTTAGGTTTAATTTTACATCTTCATATCTTTAGAAACATTTAAATAGATGCCTGTATAGTGTTGCAGGGGCCTGGGCCCACTTTAAAAGGGGGCCCCAAAGGCTGCTAAACCTCGAACGCAGGGTAGGGTGGTCACCCTGTGCCCTGAACAAAATTTTAATATTTTACGTGCAGTACCCCCTCTGCAATAAGCTAGTGAGGAGGAAGTCTCACACGGCCGACTACTCAGGTCCTTGGGGGTGGCTTCGATAATTGGGGTGGTGTAGGTGGTCAGATATAAAAGACAACGTCGTTCTAATTTAACATTTAATACAATATCAGGGTACGTAGTACAAAATCTTTCACAATTATCACCGATAACTCGGTACGCAGTACAAGTGTCACAATATATTCTAATAAGTGGGGCCCACACGCTTAACCTAATATACACAAAATATCTTACAAAATAATAAATCCTTTAAAAATGTACAAAAGGTCATATGCCAGAAGCGTGACAAAACTACAATTGACCCAAGGTACGTTAAAACATAAAATTACTTAAAATTATTGACATCTATTTGTGAAATAAGGCAATGCTATTAAGTGAGTGAAGTAACGATACACAAAATATACCAAATATTACTGAAATCTAATGTGTTACTGAGATTTACGTTACAAGCAAAATATTATCAATATTCCTTGAAAATGGACGTGGACGTTGAGTAGATGTACCGGATCCCTCGTTATAGAGAATATGATTCCGCTTACCTTTGGTAGTGTCTGAATACCTTTTCCCGTCCTACCAGGGTAGCGTAATTCAGGGTGATAACAGCCGCAGGTGGTAGACCATCTACGTAGAGTCTAAGGTAACGTGCCGAGATCCCCAGTACCATACATACACAACACGTCAGTCAATCATCCACCATCTAGACACCAAAATCTGGACTAGAAGTTGAAACTAAGGTCAGGCTGGAAGTCCCTCGTAAAGTGTAGGATGTGACATAAAAGCTCAAGTGGAATACCAGTAACAGGTCCAAGTAAAATCATAAGGTATCCATCCAAATAGCCATAAACCAACAATTAGATCCCAATACTTGTAATATACTCAACAATGAACAACTAACGAACGAACAAATCAACAGACAAACAAACAAACAGCCCTGCAATAAAATAAATAACCTAAATTACAAATCTATTTCAACCTTAAGTGGGTTTTCAGAGACGTACCTGAGATGTGATGTGGGCTGAAAGAGGTCCTTTGCCGTCAAAATGGCACTCCAAAATCTTGCATTCAGACGATGCCACGTGCTTTGAAAATTGACTTTATCCGGAAAATCCGTAGCTGCATTTCCCAAAACGATACTCCAAACCAAATGAAAATACAACTAATCTTGTCGTGATGAATACTTAATCCCATAAATGGAGCAAAACTTACAATATTGCTAAAACTCGTATTCAGACGACTCAATCTTCAAGCAGCAAAAGGAAAAATGACCAAGAAGAAAATGTCCTCTATCAAAATGTCAAGTTCTTGTCTTCCGTCTCGGTACGTTCAGAATTTCTACTCCACGGCGCACCCCACAACTAGAATAGATTTTCCTAACTTCGTTTATATCCACAAATATTATCATAATATACTCTGAAAGCCGTCCCCTCATAAATCTACCCACCAAAGAAGGTTTAATCAACAATACTGGCCATTGTAGAAGCTTTACAAGGGCGTTTTTGCAATGCACTCTCTTAATGAATATCTGAACGCACTCACCCATACTACCTGTATCAGAGTATATTAAATGACCAAAGTAAGCCATTAGGTACTGCTATTATGCAACCAGTTATACTCTATTAATTCGCGAGAGACGGTATCAATAGGCTCAAATGTACAATAAAATTTGGGAAAATAACGAAAATTAGTACATAAATTTCTGGCCATTATTAAATGTGAAAATCGACCGTAACAATAGATGAAAATGTATTTAAATATAATAGATATGAATGTACTGATATCAGCTAAGCGAAATACATTACGACTAATAATTAGATATAATTATAAGTTTTCATCAGTTTTTCATTACTCCAGCACTCTCACTTTGTGGCATGCTCCGTCCCTGGATAGCCAAATTAAATAAAGTCATGTCACTGTTTCATGCAAGGTATGAATCAATCACTAAAAATAATTTTGGTCTTTTCTTATAATTTAAAATGATCTAGTTTTTGTTCAATTTCCCAAAATAAAGAAAATTCTCGCAGGTTACATTTTTACTTTTTGTGCCTTTTTGGGACAAAAATCTGTTTACTCAACAAATCTTAACGGTTTCGAGATTTTTTTTTTTATACACGAGGTATAACTTTAGACTACTACCAAAATTGAACATAACTTTATAATAATAGGACAAAATACATTGAACTTGAAATTTCAATACTAAAAAAAAAAAAATAACCACTCAAAAAAAATACCTAAAAGTTATGAAATAAAATTTTACCGTTGCCCAGTTAATTGAACCTTCTTACCTAATATTGATATTGAAGTCGGCTAAAAATACATTTGATTTTATTATTTGCTCATTTTTATATCGACCTCAATATCGATATAGGTAATTCAATTAACTGGGCGACGATGAAATTTTATTTTAAAATTTTTAGGTATCTTTTTTGAAAGTGGTTCAAATTTTTTTTTTTTTTTTTCATTGAAACATTTTTGGTGGCCTCTTTATTTAGCTTTTACACAGCAAAATACCCTTCATTGTGACTTTCTAAGCTTTAACATTAGGCTCGTTATCAGAGAATCCTGATATCACTATATACATGGATATATGAAAAACAGAAACACCGATTCAGCTGTAACCAACTTTGTTTTTGAAATCTTTAAAGCAATTGATAGCAAATGACCTACCTTGGGACTCTTTATAGATTTCAGTAAAGCTTTCGATAATGTCAACCATGAACTATTGCTCGCAAAATTATTTAGATATGGTATTAGAGGTGTAACTTTAAATTTGATTAAAACATATCTTCAGGGATGTACACAAAAAGTTCAATTGTCAAATGGAAAAATTAGCTCTGCATGCGACATATTAGCTGGTGTACCTCAGGGCTCAATCCTGGGCCCCACATTTTTTGTAATTTTCGCAAATGATCTGAATTTCTATCTAAGAAATATATCTACAACAACTATACAATATGCTGATGATACTAACATCTTGATAACAGCTGAAAGTGTAGACATTCTTATGGCAGTTTCATGTAGAATGTATGATATGATTACAACGTGGGCTCAGAAAAACTATTTACTTATAAACCAACAAAAAACTCAGTGTGTACTGTTTAAATCACAAAGATCCGCGTTTTCTTTGAGCAATAACTTTCCTTTGCAAACTACAAATAATGTTAAGATGTTAGGTATCACTTTAGACTGTCACTTGCAGTGGAGGTTACACATTCAAACTCTATGTGGAAAATTAAGTAAATCTTGTTATGCATTACGTTTTCTAAAAAATTTTTGTAGTATTCACATCCTCAAAACCCTGTACTTTTCCTCATTTCACTCGCATTTAAGAAACGGCATTATAAACTGGGGAAGCAGCTCGCAGACCCAGCGTATATTCATTTTGCAGAAAGTTGCCATAAGAATATTAGCAGATTTAGGGTTTCGTGATTCTTGCAGAGATACTTTTCGCCGTCTTCAAATACTAACAGTTGTTGGCACTTATATTTATGAAGTCTGTTCCTTTGTTTTTAAAAACAGATCCATATTTTCACAAAATGCTGTCTTACATGATCATAACACGCCATAAATTGGATCTTCAACCTGACACCCATGCTACCTCCTTATACCAAAAAAGTATTCAATATAATGGCTGCAAATTATTTAATTACTTACCGCAAGAAATAAGAGAATCGACAAACCACTATATTTTCAAAAAAAAACTTAAAAAATATCTGTTAGAAAAAAACTGCTATACATTGAATGAAT
Organism: Rutpela maculata; assembly: GCA_936432065.2. NCBI lineage: Eukaryota > Metazoa > Arthropoda > Insecta > Coleoptera > Cerambycidae > Rutpela > Rutpela maculata. The sequence goes on along the minus strand of OW386286.2, from coordinate 69,013,145 downwards.
TTTTTTCTACTTAGTATGTCATTTGTAATGTTTATTTTAATATGTTATTTGTATTACCTATTGTAGTATGTAATTTGTACTGTCTATTTTATATCAACCTGTTTCTATTTTATACTTTTTTTTGATTGACGTACTTCTTCAAATATGTATGTATATTGTTTTTATAATGTATGTGTATATCTGTTGAAAATAAATATATCTATCTATCTATTAGAGATGGGCGCGTGAGTCGATTTTGACTCACGCTCATGCACGCTCACGACTTTAAACCTTTAGCTCACGCACACTCACGCACGACTGATATATGTTAAGGCAAACTCACGCACACTCACGAAATCTTCCGTGATTTGGTACCTTAAATGTACACGCTCACGTCGTGACACGCCGTGACACGGTGAAATTCACGTCACGTGCCCATCTCTACTATGTATCAAATTTAAGGTTTCTGATTTCCCAACTTTTTCATTCCTAGGAATCGTGAAATAAAAATTGATGTTCCCGGGAATCCCAAGAAACAATAAATTTTATTATATTTTCCAAAAAACACAATTTCTCTAATTCAAAATGTTTGTTAATCTTGTCATCCAAATGTAGAATTTTTTTTAAATGTTTTTCTTTTTTGGCCAAAAAAAATTTCAGACTGTTTTATGTTTATTTATGATTAAAAATAAACAACACAACAGGAAAGAACATAAAAAGTCTTACGAACAAAAATAAAAATAATTATTTAAAAAATATATATAAAAATTATAATTATTATGTATTTAATATTCTTAGGACGTCTTTTTATTCTCGCGTGTCTGGGAAATCCCGACTTATTTCCTGGGAACGGAACCTATAAAAACTGACATTTCCCGGGATTCCCGAGACAGAAGCCCTAATCAAATTTCATGTAAATCTGTAAAAATAATGCAATTGTAGTCATATTGAATTCGCCATTTTGAATACTTAACTTTTGACATCAGATTCGTTATCAGCTACTCCTAAAATACCCAATTACCAATTTTAATGCAATTCCGACAGAATTTGAATGAAATTAACAATGGCAATTTTGCCATAATCTCGAATATTCTCTACTAAAAAAATTTTCGTTCCAATTTTTGCTCACCTTATACTAGACGTAGCTTAACAAAATTAATATGGGACCACCACTGAGCCTTTACAGTTTGAGAAGTTCATAGAAATCTCTTAAGCGAATCTATAAATAATGATTGTACAGACATAAAGAAAAAACATATGGGTCAAATTAAATTTTGTGAAGTCTGTTAAAAACTGGAAAATATCCAATAATTCTGAAACTTTTAGCCTGGTAACCCTAAAGTCCTTGCTTAAACCTATGACTGGAAATTAAAAAAAAAACGAAAAAAAAATTGAAAAGGTCGAGAAACAATTTTTTTTTTTTTCGATTTTTTTTTAATTTCTTTATTTATTTTTAGTTATGGATTTAAGTAAAGATTTAAAGGTTGGCAGGCTAGCAGTTTCAGAATTCTTGGATATTTTCTGGTTTTACTATTGAAATTTTCGGGTTCAATGTATTTCGCCCATTTTTTAAAGTTATTATTAATGTTCCGAAATTTTTGCAGTTAAAGTATAATACTGTTTATAATTCATTATTTGTGGCATATTCATGATTTCTTATATTTATTGAGTATTTTGCCACTGTAAAAATATTTAATAATTTTGGTGAAATAAACCTCTGCACAGTGGGTCAGGTTTAACGTTTTTTGGCCAAAACTCTGAAACTTCGGGAAACACCCCAAAATCAGCTGGCGTTGAAAGGAAAAATAATGAAAAAAATCCCATCTATAAATAGGGGTGGGTTTCAGGGGTGGAAATTAAAATAATTGAATAAAATTGTGAAACTGTGGATTTGAATAGAATATTGCCTCCAAATTCTTGAAAAAATGGTTAAAAAATTCCACCGATATATAAGGGTGGGTTTCAGGGGGTGGAAACTGAAATAATTGGATAAAATGGTGAAACTTTGTTTCTTGACTAGAATATTGCTTCCAAATTCTAGGAAAAATGGTGAAAAAATTCCATTGAACGATTTCATGAATTGAAATAAATCAGTCATTGCAAAATCAGTAATTATATTACTCCTAAAATTGGGTATTTTTAACCTGCATTAACGTATTCAAAACGCCTTTACTCAAAAAAACGGCAGCTAGGGGCAGCTGCAATTCACAGAACATGTAGAGAACACTGTATTCAATATCATAAAAAAAATTATAGGGCTAAAGTTTGCAAAAGTGAAGTGTAACAAAAATGAAAAGTTTCATTTTAATCAAAATTTACGGCTGAAACCGCTCACTCGTTAAATGGTTATAATTCGGATACCAAGTAGCAAATAAAGTCAACTAACTGCTTACAATAAAGCTCTTGCCTTGTTCTATGCCAGACATGGCCGATTCGTTCAATTGAAGAGAAGAAAACCAAAAATTCACAGTCGTATAAACGCTGAATTTTCACTGCACAATTTTAAAGTTGAACACGTGTTTAGTTCTCGAGCTGTAGAACGCAAATGGGGCAGGTATAGAAATTAAGGCCTTTTGTTCCCCCAAGAATACCATCCACCCTTACCAAAAAGCATGTTTATTACTCATTTCTCGGAAGTTGGTGAAATTTGGTTCATATGAGTTTTGGCCAGAAATCTCAAAATAACCCACTGTGCTCTGCGCCAAAATGATCAGACAGAGGCTGGTTTTAATACCTCTCATACCTAAAAATATATAAACTGAAACAAAAATGTTAAATGATAATGACAAAAATTAAATCAAAGGCAGTTAACGTTTCAGAAAATATTTCTTTTTCCATTATCAAAACTTTCACTTTTAATCATGTCAAACATGACAGTTTGTTGTTTATATATTTCCATAGAAAAAAGAAAGTATGATACCTCGTGAGTACTTAAAACAAAAAATTCTCAAATCCATTAAGATTTGTGGAGTGGGCAGATTTTTGTCCCAAAAAGGTCCAAAAAATAACATTGTGTGCTGGTGGTGTGGTGGTTCGCGCAATATTTTTTTCTAAAGTTTATAAATGTCATATGTTTTAACTAAACTGTTAAATTTAATACACTGTGACGTGAGCTACAATTTAAAAACAGTAGATTTTTAGCTTATGTTTTGTGGGAGAAAATGCGAGTTATTTTAAAAATTCAGTTTGTCACAATTTCCGAAGTAAGAGGAAATTCGCGGTTTAAGGGCAATCGTCAATTTTTATGTGCTCTCTGGATTCGAATTGAGCAAGTATGTCTGACTTACTTAGGACTGAAAGATAAACGTCTCCAGAACCTAAACTATATGCTTTGTAAATTAAATTATAGCCTTTTAGTAGAGGTTCAGAATTTGAAAAAATCGTCTAGTAACGTGTCCCATGGAACATTGAAAGGTAAAAATGTGCTTATTACATTATTATATACTTAGTACTTACATGTATATCCCCCCCCCCCCCCCCCTCAATTCGTCTAGCGATATCAGTGACCAAACAACCCCAGGGGTGAAAAACAAAAAAAAAACAGAAAATGGTGAATGATCCACACAGGGTTGCCACAGACCTGGAAAGTCAGGAAATTTAGTTTTCGTCAGGAAAAGTCAGGGGAGATTTGAGATTTAAGCCGAAAGTTAGGGAAAACAACAAAAAAATCTAAGAAACTCAGGGAATAGTATATTATATTACTAGGAGTAGAACGCACACAAAAAAAGGCGTTCTACTCCGTGTAATATATACTATTTTTTCTTCAAGCGTATTAAAATGCAAAAATTCATTTATTTATCGTAAATGTACAAATATTCAAACTACAGTCTTACATGTTGACACAATATGACAAGTGGCTAGTGGATAGCGCGCCACCGGTGGCTTTCGGTATTAACATTATGTTACTAGTAAAACAATACCCACTGCGGTGGCGCTTTCGGAACTAACATTATGTTACTAGTAAAACAATGTCCACTAGGGTGGCGTTCGGTACTAACATTATGTTACTAGTAAAACAATGTCCTACTTCTACTTCTGTTTTTTGTGACATAATTTAAACATTTTAATACGCTTGAAGAAAAAAATTATTTTATAAACATTCGCCCGCGAAAAGTTGTGCAACTGTGATTGTCGAAGATTGTTTTTTTTTTTTTTTTTTTTTTTTTTTTTTTAAGTTTTAACACATTCACTGCTGGAGCTCATTAGTGACGATTGATCGCGTGCCACCTATTTTCTTTTGCAATTTGTTAATTTAATGTTTGTATTAGCTAGTGGACACTACTAACTTTAAATTTTCCAAATTTTTTGCTAAAAAACGAAATTAGTTTTTTTTTTTCTTTTCGTTTTTTCTTTTTTTTTTTTGTTTAATTAATTACAATTTAGTGCAACCCTGTATATAGAAGAACGCCTCTCGGGCGGTCACGGCCTTTTTATCAAAATCGGATGAAAGCCTCTCGGGCGGTGCCGACAGTGAATGTGTTAAAAACCTAACCTAACCTAACCTAACCTAACTTTAAATTTTCCAAATTTTTTGCTAAAAAACGAAATTAGTTTTTTTTTTTTTCTTTTCGTTTTTTCTTTTTTTTTTTGTTTAATTAATTACAATTTAGTGCAACCCTGTATATAGAAGAACGCCTCTCGGGCGGTCACGGCCTTTTTATCAAAATCGGATGAACGCCTCTCGGGCGGTGCCGACAGTGAATGTCTTAAAGAAGTTGATTTGTTGCAGTGAGGATTAGATTATATAGGTCTTTATTTTTTAGGTTAGTAATTTTAATTTGTATATACTTCTAATTTTGAAATAAAAAGAATAAAAACAAAAAGAAGACATAAGGACGGCCTATGGGGATGGTGGAGGCCATATCCTGGTACCTTTTTAAGTCAGTAGTCTGGGAAATTTTTGAAAATTGGTCAGGGAAATTGAAACTGAAAGGATCCCACACCATTAACGTTGAAAAAATCAGTTCGGTGGAATTTTCTTCAAACTTTGGGAATAGATAGTTCAAGGGCTTCCGAACAAAAAATGTCATGAAAAAATTGATTTAGTGCATAAATGATTTTTAATTTTTTAAATTTTTTTCGAAGATTTTTAAGTCACTGTAATTCTGCAAGGAAGGCATTAAATCAATTTTTTCATGTAACATTTTTTGTTCATAAGCCCTTGAACTACCTATTCCCAAAGTTTGAAGAAAATTCCACCGAAATAATTTTTTAAAATTTTTTCAAAGATTTTTAACTTCCAGTCACTGTAATTCTGCAGGGAAGGCATTCAATTAATTTTTTCATATGACATTTTTTTATTCGGTAGCCCTTGAACTACCTATTCCCAAAGTTTGAAGAAAATTCCACCGAAATGATTTTTCCATTGCTAATGGTGCGGGTCCTTTCTGTGGCAACCCTACCATAGCTATTCATATACAATATGTATTGTTTAAAACCTAAAATATTTCCTGAAACCTTGCGTGACTCTTTTAAATGAATATTTATTTTATTTTCGCAAATTCGGTCCACTCGTGATTGTAGACAGACCAACGAAAATTTTAAAAATTCAATAAGAATAAAAGTTGTAGCGTATACTATCAAGATTCAGTTACTTTTTTCAGTTTTAAATTTCGATAATAAATAAGCGAGTCATGAATTAAATAGTTAGTTGTTGTCTAAATTATGCCTCAACCATTTTTGCATCTGTCTCAGCTTCCACGTTTCTCGTCGCACTCTAAGATGCCTCCCCGCTTTTCACGCGGCCCGTGAAGCTCTATATACTCACGCGTGAATGCATATAATACTGGCAAGTAAAAAATTGTTAATTACATGTTTTTAGTGTCTTTTTGATTAAGTACTTTTATATATTTATACACTTATTGTAAAATATCTAGTCTTCATCTAGCAATACAGACTAAACGTCAAAAAGTTTATATATTAAATTGTATAATTTGTAACTAAACTGGTAAATTATGTGAAAGTACTGGCTAAAAGTGTTTAATAATAATTTTAGTAAACAATGTGGACAGTCCAAAATGTTTGCCATTGAATATTCAAAAGTAATGTGGCATAAAACTCATCTTTCACAAACAAAAAAATATTTCTCTTTGAAATAATAGGATGATGGAGCACCTTCCTATTATTATATTAGAGAGACTGAAATCAGAACCAGGGGGGAAAAATTATGGAATTATTATAAACCAGATAAAAATACCATAAATCGAGTCAAATATATTTTTTAAGTAAACATAATTTCAGGGCGCTGACAGTTCAAATTTGTAGTGAAAAGAAAGCATGTTTGAGCAAAATCTGTTGAACACGTGCTTCCTAAACTATAAATTTTATTTCCATGTATGAACCTCCATAAGATCCTTTTATAGGGTTCTAGAAATGACCGTAAGGGCAAAAACAGAGTATCATGTATTTTTTATTTTTGTTTATTTGTGTTTTTTTTTTTTTGTACAACCTACTATTAATTAGTGAAATTTGAGTTTTTCTTAACATTTTCAAGAATTTCAAATTGTTTAAACAACTATATTTTACTGTACATTAAATTTATAGCAAAATAAAATTGTTTAAATGAATTATCATTGTTTGAGCAATATCATAAACATTAAAATATTATATATTTTATTTATATTTAAGTCCTGGTGAAGTTTAACATGGCTACTCTACCACTCAACCAGGAAATTTGCAATACTCTATTCGTGAACTTATGGGACATCTTTGGGATCCTGTAAAAGATTCTTATGGGATTTAAATTTGAAGAGGGATAGTTAATTTCTATTTTCTGAGCAGTTTTGAGGTGCAATTTTTATTTCGCTACACTTTCACAATTCTCTTGTAAACTCATGAAAAAATATTTTTTCTCATAAGAAATACTTATACGGAAAAAAATTCTCAGAGGCACGTGTTTATATTAACCAATTGTGCTCAAATTAGGAGTTTTAGTTTTTGAGATTTCGAATAAATCTGGTGGTAAGACAGAAAAAATGGAACCTATTTTTCTCTGGCATAAATTTATTTGAATTCCCCTATTGCACATCCTGAAATGATATTTATTTAAAAAAATGTAGTTGAATCGATTATCTGCTTTACAATTCCTTAATTTTTTCCACTGGTTCTGATTGCCCCATCGTAGATTTACAGACCACCTTCCCATTATTTAAAAGAGAAATATTTTTTTACTTGTGAAAAAAGAGTAAAAGGTTTTATGCACATTACCTTTGAGTTTACTAAAATTATTATTTTTAAATAGTTTTAGTCAGTACTTTCACATAATTTACCAGTTTAGTTACAAATTATTAAATTATACAATTTGGTTTATAAATATTTGACGTTTATTCCCTATTGCTAGATAAAGATTTTACAATAATTGTGTAAATATATGATAATCAAAAAACACCTAAAAAGATATAATTAACAATTTTCTACATGTCAGTATTATATGTATTCACGCATGATAGCGGAGAGCGGATCTGGTTTTGAAATGAAACCAACTTTTTTAATTTTTTTTTTTTTTGACAATTCAAGTTAGTTCAGCTTAATCACACGAGGTGGGGCAGGAACTTTGTTATTATTGACTTTACGAAAAAAAAAGTTAAAATAAAGATAGAAGACCTCGCAGAAGCGCATAATCTGGTAAAATTTTCTTCAAATCGGACGGTAAATTTTCGTGAAACTTTTTTTTAAATACACGTTTTTTTTGCCGTAACACTAATATACAAAAAAATGATTCCTTAATTTTTTCACGAAAAAAAGAAGTTAGGGGGCTGAGATTTTTTTGAGGTAGGTGAAATAGGTAAGAATTGATGGAGCCGAAGGATGGGGGTGGTGGGCCAATTAGGGGAGGGGGGGGAGGTAGGGAAAAGACAATTATTCAACCCCCCCGAACTTTTTTCCCTGTCGTGTGATTTTGAAAAATCAAAATGGAATTTGTTCGCTGTTATCTCTAGTATTTGACTAATTAATTTTTTTTATTTTTTTCTAATAAACAAAGTTGTGGGAGGGGAAAAAAGTTTGCATTTTTTTTTCAAATGCGTTTTTATTTATGTAAGAAAGGGTTCAGAGGAGAAACTTTTTTTACAGGTAAGTGAGGATCCGGATCTGGATTGTTTGCCGGGTGGTGAGCTTACGCTCACGTGCACTCAGGCCTCATAAGTGGGCCCATTGTGCTGCCCCCGTAAGTGGTGGCATGTCCACCGAGCCTCTCATTCCTCAAGCCAACCAACACTTGTGATGTATTTGAGGAGAAGACCAGGTGAGAAGCCACCTATACTGGCCATACTGGGCCAGAAGTCCCCCAGTATGGATCCTCTTTTCGTTGAGAGAGCAGGGCAGTGACAGAGCACATGCTCGGCGGTCTCGTCATCCAGGTTACACCCCCTACACTTGGGGTTGTCTATAACTCCCAGTGTATGAAAGTGTTTGTTTAGTCTGCAGTGTCCTGTTAGCAATCCTACATAAATGCGCAGATTACTCCTGGACATCTGGAGACAGTGTTTGCCTAGCTTACGACTGAGTGTGGCCAAAGCCATTCTGCTATGTCTGCAGCTGCTCAGACCACTCCAATAGTCCGCATGGCGTTTGAGTGTATAGTTCTTTAGCAGGGAACTGTGGACTGAATCTGAGAGCGCTATTGCAGGTTCTGGACCATGCAGGGCGCTCTCAGATCCCTTGCGGGCTAAAGCGTCCGCTTCTTCGTTACCCTGAATTCCGTCATGTTCTTTCACCCAACGGAGCTGGACACTATTGTTTTGAGCGAGCACATCTAGGGCCTTTCTAATTTCCAGAACCAGCCCCGAGCCTGTCCTACAATTGTTTAGGGCAAGCAGGGCTGCTCTGCTGTCCGTTGATATGCGCACCGTTTTACCACTGACGTTTGCCTTCGTGGTTTCTATTACCGCTTGCAGGATCCCTACTAGTTCTGCCTGGAAGATAGTGGCATGTGTGCCTAGCGGTATTATCGAATGTAGATCTAGGTCTTCTGAGTAAACCCCAGCTCCTGATCCACAGTCCATTTTTGAACCATCGGTGTAGATTGATATGTCCGGCTCGTCATTACCGGACACATTCAAACTCACCCTAAAGTTCTTGTTGAAGTTATATATAGGGGGGATACGGTCAGTTCCCATTCCCAGAAGAGGAATTTGTTTTGTAGCCTCCTCTAGGATGCGGGCATGTTTCGTAGCCGTGTCCTTAATATACCATTGGCCTACAGATTGCAATCTCAGAGCAGTCCTCAACGCCACCTCCTCTATGTACAGATTTAGAGGGGGGATGCAGAGTATAGTCTCCATTGCAGCTGTAGGCATCGTTTTCATCGCACCAGTAACGCAGAGACATGCCAGTCTTTGAACATGCTCCAGTTGAGATGCTGCATAACAAAGCATGGGTCTTATCACAGCAGTGTACAGCCAGAGGGAGATTCTGGGTGAGAAACCCCAAGACCTACCGACCGCCCTGCGACACTGCCAGAATGCCGCACATGCGTTGTTTATCTTAACTTCCAAATGTCTCTTCCAATTCAGAGTGCGATCAAGTATGACCCCCAGGTACTTGACCTCACTCACTAAGTGGAGTTGACTGTCCGATAATTTGGGCATTTTCATATTTGGTAGTTTCCTTTTCTTGGTGAATAGTACTAGCTCAGTTTTCTGGGGTTTAACTGAGAGAAAGTGTTCTGTGCACCAATTATCGACCAACTTGAGGGCTGTTTGCATAAGTTCGCATAGCAAGCCCTCAAAGTTTCCATTTAGCAAGATGGTAATGTCATCTGCATAACCTATTGTGAAGAAACCAGAGTTATTGAGGCGGTCGCAGTAGGGGTGATAGGACGCCTTCGACCTGTGGACAGTCTCTATTGACCATGCCTCTAGTCTCTATGTTCCCCACATTTATTCGGATGGCTCTCCATTTGAGCATGTTTATTAACCATTCACTAAGTGTGTTGGGAACACCATGCATTCGAAGGTTGTTTTATCAAAAGCACCTTCGATATCAATAAACGCTCCCAGGGTAGACATTTTCATATCCGCCGATCTCTAGATACGAGATACCACGGAGTGAAGTGCCGATTCTGTTGATTTCCCTGAGATGTAAGCGTGTTGATTTGGATGCAGTGGATGTAAAACTAACACTGTATCTCTAATTTCCTCGATCCCACAGTCTCTCCAGACCTTTCAATAGGAAGGAGGAGAGGCTGATGGACCGATATGATTTTGGTAGGGAGTGTATTTAAAAGCAATACACGCCCGGTAAATATGCACCAAGTGGTGGTGTATGTATTCCAGCCCCCACTGGAGTAGAGCTGAAAAGACACCGTCCATACCTGGTGATTTGAAGGGGAGGAAGGTGTTGATCGCCCAGACTACTTTTGCATCGTCCACTGTCCCATTCGTGACCTCCCAGTCAGCTGCAGTAGCGACCGGGTGAGGTACGTTGGGCCAGTCCATACAGGACGACACAGTGCTGCCTGGAAACATTGTTTTTAGCAGGAGTTCAGAAGTTTCAGAGAGGTTGGTTGTAAAGGAGCCATCCTCTCGTTTCATGAGTCCTGGTTGTTGTTGGGGATCTTTGGAGAGTATCTTATTGAGCCGAGCTGCTGAGGCAGTAGATGCAACCCCGCTACAGAAAGATCTCCATGACGCTCTTCGACTTTCGCGAATGGTCTTTTTGTACAGCCTTTGACTGTTCTTGTATGCCTCCCAGTCTTCGGCACTTTTGGACTCCATCGCTTTATTGACCAGTTTTCTTGTCTTCTTTCTCAGCCGGTCGAGTTCTTTGCTCGACCAGGGTGTTGCATGCCCCGTTCCGACTTCTCTTAAGGGACAAGAGTCCTCATAACTTGAAAAGAGGGCTTCCTGTAACTTAATCACGTTACTATCAATATCCTCTATCGTTTCTATGTTATTTGTGTTGAGGGGCCCCAGGCGGCTAATAAGAAGTTCTTGGAACTGTGTCTTATTTGTCCGCCTAGGATTCCGGTAGAGGGTTCTTTCTACCAACCCCCCTTCCAAATTAAATTGAATCCAGTGAGGATCTTTTTTATCTTTATTTTAAAAAAAAAATTGTTGCAATCCAAGCAATAGGAAGGGAGGGAGGGGTCGTAATGTGTTTGCAGGAATAAAGGAATAAGGAATATAAATCTTTAAGCATTTTTAATGATATAACTCCAAAAAATAAATGTCTTGTATTTCTGCTTACATCATTGTTATAAAATATTATTTTGGGTATTCAGCAGATAACTTTCAAAGAAATCATTCGTTCCTTTCATATATTATTGATCTAAATCTGATCAAGCTAGAATATCAACGAGTAGTCCTCTTACAAACAAACTTGTCAATTTCTTTATACATTTACTATGTCTAACATTCAATATGAAAAACAAGAAAATAACCATTCTTTCTATATATTGAAGATCCAAGTCTGATCATGCCAATATATTGTCAGAAATCCACCCTTAAGAGGAAATCTTTCAAGCATCTCTAGCCCTACCTAGAGGATACTCCATTCATTACGATAAACAAGAAAATAACCATTCTTTCTATATATTGAAGATCTAAGACTGATCATGCCAATATATTATCAGAAATCCACCCTTGCGAGGAAATCTTTCAAGCATCTCTAGAATACCCAAAATAATATTTTATAACAATGATGTAAGCAGAAATACAAGACATTTATTTTTTAAAAAACTACACGAGCTATGGGGCTCTAAAAAAAGAGTGATTCTTTTTTATTTTTGATATGTGTCAACTAAATGAATATTTCCTGTCATTTTTTACAAGAAAATATTTTCCTATTTTTTTTATAGTAATTATGTTTTTGAATTGAACATATATCTCTGCTGATGAGTTCTAAAGAGAATGAAAAAGGTTGCGCAATTTTTACAGAGTTTTGGTCAATCAAACATTGATTGAAATATTTTATTTATTATGACATGTAAGTGAAATTTTATTCATATATTTCATTGTGCTTTTCAGTAGTTCTTGGCTTTGAAATGTAACTAATGTTTGTTTGTGATGTAGTATCCTCTAGGTAGGGCTAGAGATGCTTGAAAGATTTCCTCGCAAGGGTGGATTTCTGATAATATATTGGCATGATCAGTCTTAGATCTTCAATATATAGAAAGAATGGTTATTTTCTTGTTTATCGTAATGAATGGAGTATCCTCTAGGTAGGGCTAGAGATGCTTGAAAGATTTCCTCTTAAGGGTGGATTTCTGACAATATATTGGCATGATCAGACTTGGATCTTCAATATATAGAAAGAATGGTTATTTTCTTGTTTTTCATATTGAATGTTAGACATAGTAAATGTATAAAGAAATTGACAAGTTTGTTTGTAAGAGGACTACTCGTTGATATTCTAGCTTGATCAGATTTAGATCAATAATATATGAAAGGAACGAATGATTTCTTTGAAAGTTATCTGCTGAATACCCAAAATAATATTTTATATAACTCCAACTTAGTTGCTAAAGTACTCGTCCGAATCTAAGGTTTGTGCAATGTGTACACTATAGTAATAGCGCAATTTATATATAAACTGCCGTTTCGGGTACATTGACAAAATATTAAGATGGAAAAAAGATTTATATTGCCGAATATCAAGGTCAGAAGTCCCTAACCCTTTTCCTTAACACTTTTTTCCCGCAAACGCATTATGCCTCCTCCCTCCCTTTCTATTGCTTGGATTGTAATAATATTTTTTTAAAATAAAGATCCTCACTTACACCTGTAAAATAGAACCCTTTCCTACGTAAATAAAAATGCATTTGAAAAAAAATGCATAAAGTTTTTCCCCTTCCACAACTTTGTTTATTTGAAAAAAAATTTAAAAAATGAATCAGTCAAATACTAGAGAACAAATTCCATTTTGGTTTTTCAAAATCACACGACAGGGAAAAAAGTTCGGGGGGGGTTAAATAATTGTCCTTTCCCTACCTCCTCCCTCTCCCCTGATTGGCCCACCACCCCCATCCTCCGGCCCATCAAATCTTACCTATTTCACCTACCTCCAAAAAATCTCAGCCTCCTTTTTTCGTGAAAAATTAAGGAATTACTTTTTTGTATATTAGTGTTACGGCAAAAAAACGTGTATTTTAAAAAAAAGTTTCACGAAAAGTTACCGTCCGATTTGAAAAAATGTTTACCAAAATATGCACTTTCGTGAGGTTTTCAAATTGTCATTTAACTTTTTTTTTGTCAAGTCAATAATAACAAAGTTATCGTGAAAAAACACGTTTTTGCGAATTTTAAATGTGAATTTCTGCCCCACCTCGTGTGATTAAGCTGAACTAACTTGATAACATGGTAAAAGAGAACATGATTGTGTAATCGAACTGTCAAAAAAAAAAAATTAAAAAAAGTTGGAACTCTTCTTTTTCTCACCAGATCCGCTCCAGTATGATTATATAGAGCAGTGGTTCCCAACAAGATTTTTTCAAGGACCCCCTCATCGGTCGCTATACTGACAAGGACCATGAAGATTATGTAGAATCTACCACTGCGAGTCAAATAAAATACAAAACAATTGAATATCTCAGTGACATTTCACGGACCCCTAGGACATCGTCCGCGGACCCCCTGTTGGGAATCCCTGATATAGAGATTCGCGGGCCGCGTGACGAGTGGGGAGGCATCTTAGAGTGCGACAGGAAATGTAGAAGCTGAAACAGATGCAACTAGGTTTGAGGCATAATTTTGACAACTAACTATTTAATTCATAACTCGCTTATCTATGACTGAAAATTTTTCAAATAAATATTCACATAAGAGAGCTACTCATGGTTTTAAGAAATATTTTACACTTTAAACAATACATTTCTTTTGAATATAAATAGCCATAACTTTGTTATTATGGAGAATTCGTCAAAAATTAAAAAAACTGCTAGAAAGATGAGGCAAACATCTAATTTTCCGGTTTTTTTTTTTTCGGGTTTTCACCTGAGGGTTACATGTCGTATATCTTTGTTGTATATTATGTTTCTGTAGATATATAGAGAATTACTGACTTGTCACATGTACAAAATCATGTATTACTTTTTAGTGACCAATAAATATCAAATTCAAAATTCAAATTCTTTATTCAACTTTATAGCCATAACAATAATGGATTAGTTTTGTCAGTGAAAAGAGAAACAGGAGTGAACTATACAGACATTAGTATGGGTACATTATTTTGTCAAAATTAACACACAGTGAAAAAATGTATTTTTAGTTGTTAAAAAAGTTTAAATAAATAAATAAATAAATAAAATATAAAAGGATTAAAATTTTACAATAAAAAACCATTTACGTTAAATAAAAAAGAACATTTACAATATGTGTAAAAAAGTTTGTAATTATGACGTACGTACATATAATATGTACATGTTCACGAATATTATGCATTTCTGAAATATTCCTCAAATTCTTTTAAATTATAAAAGCATTTTTCCAATAGTAATTTTTTTACTTGTTTTCTAAATATTGGCAATGATTTAATATTTTTTAATTCAGGAGATAGCATATTATAGTACGTGTAACCGGCAAAGTATGGAGATTTTTTGTAAAAGCTATGTTTAAATTTATCGATGTAGATATTATTTTTATTTCTAGTAGAGTATGTATGGACATCTGCATGTTTTTTGTGGCAATCATTGTTTTGGTGAATGAATGTTACTAATTTTAATAAATAAATACATGTAAGAGTTAACAGTTTCTTTGTGATAAATGTATCCCTACAAGATTCAGTTTGTGTCAGACCAAAAATTAGACGTATTATTCTTTTTTGAATAATAAATACACGTGAGTGCTCAGTTGCTTGCCCCCAGATTATTATGTTATTTGACATCGCTGGATATACAGAGCCTTAGTAAAAATTTAGTAGTGAGTCTTCAGTTAAGGTATTTTTTAGAGTTTTTAGTGCGAAAAAGTAACTGTTTAATTTTGCACAGACGTGATCAATCTGCTCGTTCCAGTTTAGGGATCCATCTAAAAGAGTACCCAGTAATTTTGTTGAATTGTTTGATATTATTTGTTCAGTGGGACCATTTAAATGTAAATTTAGTGATTTTTTGAACATACCTGTAAACTCTAGATACACTGTCTTGTTTGGATTAATTATTAGGTGGTTTGCGGTACACCAATCTACAAATTGTTGAGATACTGCATCGAGTTTGTTAATTATCTCTTGCCTTGTTCTTCCCGAGACTAAGACAGTAGTATCATCTGCATACATGATCTATCTATCTGCCAAGTATTAGGTAATGGCGTAATCAGCACATTTTTACCTTTCAATGTTCCACGGAACTCAACAAAGATCTTGTTTTCAACTCTACTATTTGTTTATTAATAGATATGCTAAGGGGATGAATTACAGGTACAATCAGAGCATCCTGCATGGGTTTAATAAGGAAATACTCTCAAAATAGAAATAATGCATTTATTTGTCACAAACACGGATCGACTTTCCATTTGAAATTTAACAATATAGCAGCATACAAATTTGTGTGTTAAACAATTTTAAAATTTTACATTACTCGTTATTTATACATATTACAGCTGTTGCAGTACCTGTAAGTAGTCCTCCTGGTAGTTTACCGACACTTCAAGGAATGTCTAGTTCTTTACAAGCGTTACGCCCCCAAGGACCCACAATTACACCTTCATTAGCAAATCACTATAGAGATGATCTAGTAAATCATGTAAGGGGTTGGCCTGCTGAAATCATAGAGAAACAGGTGATGTTCTTTCATTTCATGATTTATCATTTTTTCTATAATTATGCTTTTAGGCGCAGAAATTAGCAGAAGAAGCACATATTATGGGAAGTATACAATGTTCTAAAGTTTCTGCAGAACTCAAATCTGCTAGGTCAATAGTTCGTCTTACTGAAATTCAAGCAACTTTACAAGAACAGAGGTAAATATTTTATATTTCTCCTTCTCAGTTAAAGTCTACTAATTAATTTTGTTGTTTAGATTCTGGGACATTAATATGATCATAAATATTTAATCTTACATAGATTTTTTTTCTAGGCTAGAAATGAAATATTATCTTAATGTATTAATTGAACTAAAGTGGATCAGATTTTGTTTATCTAATAATGTTAAATGTAGCAGTTATGAGAGTTTAAAAGAAGGATTAGCGTATTTTGAAAAACGTGGAAAATATATAGATAGGTATACCATGTTTTCTGGTCAAAAAGTGATATTTTTCTTCTACACCTAAAAATGTTTTTTATTGAGGTAAAATTTACTAGGACTGAATGATTTTATAATTCAATTGTCTTCAGGGACATAGGAAATAAGTTATTTCTTAATGTTCTTACATGATAGTGCAATATGCCTTGGAATTTTTTTTTGCGATTAATTAGCTCAATGTATAATAAACAGAGCTCGGGAATTTTATCTCTGTGGCGTCAAAATCAGGGTTGGCTCTAGCGTGGAAAGATTTTTATGCAAATATGACAAATATATCTTGTTGAAGTAATCGTATTAGTTGTGGTGAGAGGCAAGGGTAATAAAAAAGGCGGTAACTCATCTCCCGTATTTACTCCACTTTTACATTAAGTGAGAGAGAAGATAGCGGCCATTCGATGTCAGCTATCTGTCCTGGGTTTGTGGGTGTAAACTTATGAGTGTGTTGTTTAACTCAGGACCGCAGCTAGGACATCGCAGTCGAGCTTATAGTGTCCATAATTACTTTATATTTCTTTATTTGGTAATGTGTTTTTGAAAATAATTTTAGTAAGTTTTGTTGCCAATTCGTAGCAGTGCTTTGGGGAATATTGTAAATGTAATATTATAAATTATCATTATAATATATCTGCGTTCTGCACTCCTTGCCTCTCAAAGTCGCTCACAAATGCGATTGCTTCAACTATACATTTATTTCGTACCAACTTTTAACTAAAATTTGTATCCGAAATAAGGTTTGTAGAGCTGAAACACTATACATTATACTTTGTACCCAAAAGGTGTCAAATTCGAAACTAAATTGGACTAGTTTTATGGCAGGTAATTTGAATTTCTGAAAAATTATATAGGTAAAGAGAAATGAAATATTGAAATAAAATAGCTACTTTATTAAAATAACATTAAAATTTTGTTAAATAATAGCACACCAATACAACAATAAAAACTAAAAGATTTGTATAACATATCATTTTTTTCGAATCTTTATTGGGTGCTTTAAGAGCCTAGAAGTGTTTAATAAAGTAATATTACAGTTACATTAACAAAAACAACGTTTTAGTCTTTCCATTTCATGTTCTTCATCTAGGCGCAAATATTTTTTATTTTGAAACTCTACCTTTATTTTTTTCAAATGAGCAAATGTCCATCTTATAAGAACAAATACACTTGAAGCCTAAAAGATTTTAATAATAACATCAATGAAGCAGAGTCCAAACACACATTTGGAAAAACGCAGTCGTACATCCATACCCTCTGACATTGTCGGTGCCCGTGCCGTGGTTCGGACCCATTACAAGGTAGACAGTTCAACCAGCATATTTGCCACACAATACACCTTAGCTGACTGAACTATCATGCCAAGTTTTTGTGAATATTACTTCTTTGGTACTAAATTTTTTATGTAAAAAAAATACAAGGTGCCAGCTTTAATTTCTTATGCCACCTTTTTGGTCGAAAATCTAATATTTCCGGAGATGTGGCAACATATTTTTTAATCTGTTATAATAGTATATCATGGGAAGATAAATTCGGACTCAGGGTATTTTTGACATTTCATTTATATTATAACTAAAAGAACGTGTACAAGATTCCTCTGGAACTTCTTCCGAGGCAGATATGGATTTTTGAACATAGTAGATGAATTATAATATAATCGGTTGACAGCATATACACTAGGGTGGTCCTTATTTTGCGACATTGGATTTTTTTTCAGTCTCGCCCCATAAATTTTTTCCAATTATTTTAAAAATGAAGTATACAAAATTTTAACTCGATCGGATAACGCTAATCCGTGCCTCAGGGCCATTAAAAATCACTGGAATGCGCAATTTTCATCGATAGTTTTTTTCACAATTTTTTCAGCCTCCAATGGTTCCAATTTTTAAAAAATGAAGTGTATAACATTTTAACTCGATAAAGTTATCCCGTGCCACAAGGCCATTAAAAGTCATTAAAATACACAATTTTCACCTATTTTCAAAAATATTTCGTTACCGGTTGATCACATCGAAATTTCCTACATTTTTAATAGAATGAAACTTTCATTTTCTAAAACTTCGTTTATTTGTATTTTTCTCGTACAATTAATACGTTTCGAAATAATGGAGTTTTGATTGGCGTAAACAGTTACTAGAACATTCATATTCTCGCTATTGAGGTCTTAGCGGATGTTTTAGATCCTATGAATTATTCGAATTGGCTTCTCAATAATACCTTACAATCGAAATTTTTTACTACTGGCCATATAAAATGGGCCTTTCAAATTTTCATAGTGTAATTTTGGCTTTAAATATTATTTGCTCTTTTTCTACGTCGTTTCCAAACGACCTCAAACTGATCTTCTCAAATTTGTATTGCTTGAAATAATAAAAAATCTGTTTCCAGATATTTAGATCAAATCTAATTCTGAAGTATTACGCACAAACTCGCACACCCCATATAACTAGACAACCCCCAAATCCAAAACCAAGGCTGTCCGCAGATATACATCTAAACCCACCGGCATTGTCAGTGCCGCACAACCTTTCCAAAGCTTTTCCCATCAGCTCCTTGCTGATATCAGCACAACGTTCAGCAGATGGGTCTCTTCACTTTTTGCTATCTAGTTTTCCTGAAATATCAACCTGTTTTATATTGTCCACTCTTCGGTTGATGTGACCAAAAAATGAGAGTTTATCACATTTTCCTCAAAAGTTCTCTTCTTTTTTAGCTAGACATCTCTAGCTCGAATATAAGGTTCCACCTCTGGACAATGTTGTTTATTATACGTTAATATCCAGACTTTTTGCCAAAATATTAATATCTTGCAAATAATATGTAAAACGCTTTTACAAATTGTCATTCTAACTTCTCTGAAATTGAAATAAACTCACTTAAAACTTGTCTGCTAAATGGCAATTTACTGCCGATAATTTGAAACATAAAACGGTTAATGGTTCATGATCATGGAAAATCAGATGGCAAATGGTGAAAGAAACTTAACTGACTCAGTGGTTCAGTGCTTACGTGTTAGCATTGAGACCACAGATTTCCTGGTTCGAGTATGGATGTTTGGATCTTTAGATGTTTAGTGCCGTTTTTAGCTAGTTAACGAAACTGTAGCAATGGCCTAGACCCGATTGAGTGAAACAACCTGATTAGTCACTGTTATCTCTACTGTGTTCGAGCCTCAGCTGCAGCAGATGGCAATATCGCAGGGAATCGTTGTCGTTAAAAAACGACCAATGAAAAAGAGTTTGTTGAGGTCGTACACCTAGCAGACAACCGCGACAGATACTGTGTTGCTATAAGACATCCCTACAATAAAGGGAAGCTAATTCGATTAATTCATGGGACACAAAACGTGTATCCTGCATGTCAACGAGAACATGGATGTTCTGGTGCTTGTTTATGCCAACCGAAGCTTCATCATTCCTATTCAACCATTAAGTATATGAGAAAAATGCAATGAAATTACATTTTATAAAAATAAATTTTCTTCCAATTATGTATGTATAACATTTCTATGTAATCAACAGTTCACGAGATACTATTGAAAATAGATGAAATTTGCATATTTTAGTGACTTAATGGCCTTGAGGCACGGGTTAGCGTTATCCGATTGAGTTAAAATTTTGTATACTTCATTTTTAAAATAATTGAAAAAACTAGGGGGCGAGACCGAAAAAAAAAACACTATCGCAAAATAAGGACCACCCTAATGTACACTATGTACAGACTATACTAAAAGTTTTGATGCAGCATTTCATCACAAGCAAACAGAATAAATTTTCGTTAGGACTGTAACAACAGAACATGTAACGTTTAAATTTTCATGTGACCCTGAACGAACATTAATTCTACAATTCAATCCTGGGAAATTTCTTCACTAATATAATATGTTTAACACTTGAATATTATTAATAAGGTTATTTGTTTCCAGAATATTATTTTTACGTCAGCAAATAAAAGAATTGGAAGAATTGAAGTCACAAAATTCGTTTATGTCTGATGATTCTTAGTGGTTGAATATCACAAGATTAGTGTTTATATGGCTAATTTTTTATCTTCAGTGAAAAAGATGCATTATAATTTTAATAATTTATATTTTCAGCCGGTGTATATTTATATTTTCTACGTAATTTTTCCTACAAGATGTCCTTGTTAGGGCCTATTTGGCATTTTAATTTGATAGATACTAAAGACTATCTCTCTTCTAGCTAGAGTTATAACGTGACCTTGTATTTGTATTATATTGGTTTTATGTTTTAGATTTAGATAAATTAATATAACATAGACCTAATTTTTTTTTTCTATCATTGTGTATATTTTCATTTGTTATTTTTGTAATTTATAAAATTATGTATTTAATTATTAATAATTGTTAAGTAATATTTGTATAAATCAGAAATTATTTTTTGTCATTGTAATTATTTTAAATGTTAAATATATTTTTTTTTCTATATAATTGGTATTATTTAATATTTATTAACATATTTCGTAAAAAGTTGCTTTTGCGGCAAAAAAATGTGTTGGTGTTATATTGATTGTGAGTAAATCGTATAGTTGCGTATATAAAAGAAAACATCAAATGAAAATATACACGCAGAGTGAAGCAATTCAATTGCTCCTTTTTTTGTTCTCCAAATATCTAGAAAGCTACAAAATATCTTGTGATATGAACACTGTTACATGTTTCTGTTCTGTTGCTTAAATATAAGGAAAATTTTAAATACGTTTGTCATATTTAAGACAGTGCAATTGATTAATTTCCTAAGTTTAGATTAATTAATTTTATATATTTTTTGAAAGTGTTTTGAATATGACAATTGTTTGTTTTATACGATTGCTTTATTTACAATTTTGTAATTTATTTTTAGTTCCAATTATAAAAGAAAAACTATTTAAGAAAGTACAAGTCTCTTATGCAAAATTTTTTAAACTAATTTTCACAGGATTTCATGCCTATTTAGCACTGTTGTTTCATTTGGCTGAGGAAATACTTGTATAGTTGTCTCCATGTATTTGAGTGTATGTCTGTTATATATAATCTTATAAAATTGAAATGTTCCAAATAAGTAACATTAAAATCTTTTTAATCTAATTGACATTTTATTTATATGTACAATTCTAATTTCAAATCTAAAGAATAATTGCAACAACACATTTCATACGACGTATTAAAAATTGAACTATACCTGCGGCCAAATGTTTTCATGTAAAAACAAACTTTGTACTTTAAACACCAATACAGGGTGTTTTTGAAATATATCCATGTTCCGATCTATGGAGACTTGCACCTTCCTGGTATATGCAAAAATACTTATTTTGTATACAGGGTGGGGCAATAGTGCATCGGACTTTGATAGCTCGAGTTCTGTGATAGAAATTTAAAATATATATATTAGTAAACTAGATAAAAAAGTCTATACCTACTTTGAAATTATTTTTGATTCTACAGGGCGAGCCAAAACAATTCTACAAGATCAAGTGCCCTTTTTTTTAATGGAATGCCTCTTTTTAGACTTTCTTTCAATCCTATATTATTATTGACATCTCCCAACCACTTGGATGTAATGAATCTTTTTGTTGAAATAATGCCATCTGCAGATGCATATTGAAAAAATCATTAGTCAATGGGATATTTTCAATTTTTTTTTAAATTCAGTTTTGGTGATATATATCAAGTAATATTATTTTAACAATTACTACATAATCAATTTAAACCAGAACAATAATTTCTTAAATAAAAATACGAAATAAGAATACGCCCGTCTAGACACAGATTTCAAATGATTTTATTTGGCGGGAAATAGTTTAACCAGCTTTCGCTTAGACTGTAACCGTCTTATATGAATGCCAAATTGTGTATTTACTTTACATTATTTTACCTGTAACACTTCTATTTTGCTCAATATCTTAAAAATCAATAAATATTATATATATATATATATATTTAGAAGGAATTAAAAGTTATTTATGTTTGTTATTATTTAGAAGTTATTTTAATGTAAACAAAACTCGTGGCGAGGATTATGTGGCAACATTGTATAAAAACTTTTCCTTTTCCAACTTTGCTTGCATGATGTCAATTGTTTATGTGACGTTTGATTTTGTTATTTTATATTTTATCAATAAACTTTAAGATGGAATTGAATTTTGTGAAAGGAGATTCATCCAATTTGCGCAAAGTTGATTATGACATGATATATTCTTTCTATAAACAAAATTTGGATTTTTGAAGAGATGGGATCAGAAATGTTGGAAGTGGCACTAAGAGCTGTTTCTTTCGTGTTGAACAAAGTGAATACAATCAGTAAGTAACCAATAGAGATTAAGGATTTCAAAAATATCTCAATTTGATTGGCTGTTTAGTGATTGCAATCAGTTCGAAAGAAAGCAGCTAAGTTCTTTGAATATCCATATTTTTCGCAGCAGTTAAAAAAATTTTTTCCGGAGTGCATTTGTTTCCACAATTTTTAAAAAAACACCTTTTAAATGACATTAAGTATCTATTATTTGTAAATTACAGCAAATACCTGGATAAAAGAAAGTGAGATTCTTCAAATCAACACGACGCACAATGCTGGAAAATGGAAACAATTCTACCCTCGGGACAATTTTAATCGTACAGCCATAATTTTTTTTTATTCTCTTTGAAATTTGATTTATTTTATTGTAGAAGTGCGAAAAGTTAGATATTTATTTATGTGTTTTCATAAATGGGCAACTTAGCCGACTATTGCAGCATAGAGCCTACCTAAAATACGGGGTTACCATTTCTAGAAAATTATACACCTTGGAAATTGGTGGTTTTTCCAAGTTTCAGCGGTTCCATCCCTCATATTAAAGGAGTTCAAGATCTCAATTTTTGAAATAATAAATCTGGAGATAAACTTATGGTTATTCAAGATTCTTATTCAGATAGCTGCAAAAACCCCTTAAAAGGGGTAATTTTCCTAGTTTCGGGATTCCATTCGTATTTTGAGGGTTCGGAATACCAATTTTTGGAATCAGCAACCCATAAATTCTAATTTAAGAATTTCCAAGGTGTATATTTTCTAGAAATGGTAACCCCGTATTTTAGGTAGACTGTATGCTGCAATAGTCGGCTAAGTTGCCCATTTATGAAAACACCTAATTAAATATGTAACTTTTCGCACTTCTACAATAAAATACATCAAATTTCAAAGAGAATACAAAAAAATTTATGGCTGTACGATTAAAATTGCCCCGAGGATCGAATTGTTTCCATTTTCCAGCACTGTGCGACGCATTAAATCACATCTGACATTTGACTATCCGTTGACATTCCATATATTGCTAAATACGTTTTTAAAAATCTAGTCGGCATTAAAAATTATTTAAAGTATTTAATAATTCACATCTATTATTATTTTTACTTCCACATCCAGTGGAAGTATAGTAACGACAAAAAAATTTTTAAAAATTTTTATTGTTCAAATAGGCTTAGAATGTCATGAAACGTCGAGATTTCAAGTTTGAGCGAAAAAAAAATTTCGGTCTGTCGGTCTGTAACTTTTTTTTGTGCACACGTTTACTCTGGAACCGTTTGAGATATTGACTTAAAATTTGGTACACATATGTACTTTAACGAGATCTAGAATTAGATTATATTTTCATCCTGTTCTGTCGAAGGGTTGGGAGGTAAATTGGGGTAAATTTGGAGTAAATAGGTAAATCAAGCAGGTAAGAGTTCATAAAATTGATATTTAGAATAGACAAGAGAAGCTAGGGTCTCAAAAAAAATTTTGGTATTAGCCACCCCCATTACCACCCCCACCCCATTATTAATGGGGATGAAAAAAAATGTAATTTAGTGTATGTACAAGAACCAGAAACCTCAAAATATTTTTTTACTTTATCTACGAATGTATTGAAATTTAGAAATTAAGTTAGTGTTAGCTAGAGTTGAAGAAAATCGATCAATAAATAAAAAAGTTATTAATTATTTAATTTAAAAAAAATATATTCTCTTAATTTTTGTCGCTTGTACTGAAATGGAAATCCTGCGAAATATTATTTCCATAATATATTTTACTAATATATATTTCAAAGAAGTACGAGTTGAAATATGTATAAACGTCGAAAGATATATATCACGCACAAGCAATTCTCACAGCAATAGCTGGTGGCGCAGCGGCTAAAGCTTTGCGTTTGCAATCCAAAGGTCCCGTGTTCGAATCCAGCACAGGTTTGAGTTTTTTTTTTTCATATAATTTTTTTTCACAACAAAGATGGTATCACAAAATTTAGGATGTCCAAAAACTAACATTATTTACAAGAAAACTGCGAAGAGTATCCTATAGAATGTGTAACAATTATATATAAAAAGCTCGAGTGCGTTTTTAGCCTGTTTTAACTTCTGTTTTCTCAAAAAATTGATAATTATTTTCGCGGAAATCTGTACTGGAAGGCTTGTTTGTACATATTCTATGATATTATTCAATAAAAAAAAAAAAAAAAAAAAAAAAAACGGAAAATACCCCTTGATGGGTTTTAAGAAAAAATTATGTGAGTACTAGTTGCGAGACATCTAATTAATGCTTTTGAGTCATTTTCACTTCTAAAAAATAAACAGAGTGGCCAAAAATGATTTTTCAATTTATTGTCTGTTCACCAAGCTCTAAGACCTCGTCAAAACAAACAAATTGTAACGCCTCCTCATTGCTTGCATTAGGCAAAAGTGACAACTGACAACACATATATTTGTTTTGACGTGGTCTCAGAGATTAGTGAACAGGCAATAGAACTTTTTGAATTAATCGAAAATAATTTCTGGTTATAGACTTTTTTTTATCTAGTTACTTACATATATTTTTTAAATGTCTAGCTATCATAGAACTGGAGCTATCCAAGTTCGACGCGCCATTGACCCACCCTGTATGTAAAATACCTAAAAAATAAATTTCGAATATTGCAAACAATTATCTAGTATACCCCCATGATGTCATGATCTTTCTGCATCCAACCCTGACCTTGTGGCATATTATTCGATACTAGTGTCAAATGAAACAGGTAAACAACAGCAGCAGTCAATTACACAGTGTTTACTGCTGTCAAAATACGTCTTGGCCATTAGGTGTTATGTAGCAGCCGGAGGTTAATTGGTACATTCAGTGATATTGAATATTTTAAGTTTTGTGGTAGACATCTATAAATTTTTAGGTTTTATGTGAGTTTTAAAATATAGTCTTTAAGTACCTACTCCTTATAATCAAGCAATAAAACTAATAACTCTTAAGTTATGTTATCATAATATATACTATTTGCTTTTAACGATAATTGGTAAAGGTTCCTTGAAACCTAATAGTTTTTTGGTAGCTTTATTAAGCTACGTTAAAACTTTGGTTTTTATAAAGCACATAAATCCTTTGGTTCCCACACTTACGCCTTTAAACTTTGAGAGAGGGGGCATATAACGCATAGTAAATGCCATTTTGTGATTATGGGTTTTAGGTTATGTTATCTAAGCTAAGTACATTTGGCAAATAGAAATCCGAAAAAAAAAATTTGTTCACCTCAGGACGCTATTGGAAATCGCCTCAAGGTGTTGTATATGCTATTGAAAATCTAAAAAAAAAAAAATTTTTTCGCCTCATGGGGGGGGGGCTATTAAAAATATCAAAAAAAATTTTTCGACTTATAGGGAAAATGCTATTCAAAATCTAACAATACATTTTTTTGCCTCATCGAAAAGATGCTATTAAAAATCCGAAAACAAATTTTGCCCTCTAGCGGCCCTCCTTTATCCTCTATTTGGCGCCCCTTCGAGCCGCCCCTGGAGGCTTAAGGGTTTTAAAGAAGAGTAGTAAGGCTAGGTAAAGTCTTACAGGCTTTAATATAATAACCCAGATAGCACAGAGACGTCTTTAAGAAGTCTTAAAGACGTCTTCCTTAGACGTTCACGATGTCTTAAAGACGTCCGGTACGCCTTACAGACATCTGGAAGACATCTTATTTAGGCCTTATGTTACAAATCGCGACGTCTTATAGACGTCTTTTCGAGGTTCATTGTTGGTCTAAAACAGACCTAAAATGGAAAAAAATACATTTACATATTGGTTTTATAAGCAACCTTTATAAAAACTAACTAAAACTTTTTTGGAATTATTTTAACGAAAAAAAAAAAAAACGGAATCAGTAGGGATCGAACCGTAGACCTATTGACTCGTAAGTGAACAACAACAACAACAATCAAACTTTATTATTATTATATATTACAATATATCCCAGACACCCGTGTCCGAATACTGTCAGACATTCACGAGCGCAGCTCCGTGACAGTTGAATGACAGGACGGAACGGACTCTGGTCAACTTCAAAAAATAAAACTTTGACCTGAACTCCTTTCACCATGGGGCAAATTAAAAAAGGTATTAACAGATAAATTTCCAAAAAAAAAAAAAGGATTATAAAACTTAATATTAACTGGAAGTAAAGCGCACTGTTTTACATTATGATACGTGAACACTTTAACTCCGCAGCCACTGAGTGGTTGTAATTTGTTCTCTTAAAAACTCTATAGTTAGCAAATGCAACGACTAGATTTTGCTGGACAATTCGGCTGTTATTTATTATGTTATCATTAATCTTTCACTTATATTTAATAATGTCGTTAATAATTTATAAAAAAAGATTAAAATTAAATTATTAATGACAAATTACT
This sequence comes from Rutpela maculata, assembly GCA_936432065.2. Taxonomy (NCBI): domain Eukaryota; kingdom Metazoa; phylum Arthropoda; class Insecta; order Coleoptera; family Cerambycidae; genus Rutpela; species Rutpela maculata. Next base: position 68,986,332 of record OW386286.2, on the reverse strand, counting down.
ACAAATACACAAACAAAATACACTGCACATGTTACAGAAATATCTGTCAAATATAAAAAAAAACATCTTAAAATTGAAAAAACGGTTTTGTTAACATTTGTTTGCTTCTATTGGGCAATACTAACATTGACATCGTAATTACGACGTCTTTAAAACGTCTTTAAGATGTAGAAATCAGACATCTTAAAGACGTCTAAGGAAAGACGTCTTCAAGACATCTTTATAAGGAATAAGACGTTGAGACCTAAATAAGACTTAATATGGATGTCTTAAAGACGTCTTGTGCTATCTGGGAATAAAGTGCAGCAATTTGAATTTAACAAAACCTTTTGTTTTATAAAAATATTTCCTAAAGCTACAAACTCTTAATAGGGTATTCTATTAAAATAAATGGTTTTATTAATTTTTCAGCCATGTTTTTTTCTGTTGTTAACTATGGCAGACATGTTTGAACGAAGTTGGGGCAGCAGTGTGTTATATTTTTCTTATTCTTACTGCTCAAGAAGTGTGACACTAATTTTGAGTGACAGAGATGGCATCAATGCGGATATCATAAGTTAGAGAGACAATTTTACACCAACGCAAGATTTGTAGAGTATGAGGTTCCTTAATATACAGCTTTTAGGCGAGACAATGAGTGCGGAGATGAAACGTCAGACTATCCTTTTTCTTCGAACGGAATAATTACCCCCGACCTTAAAAGTGTGAGCCCGTTCCAATTACAGGTTGTTTGCTTAATTAACAGCACACAAATTCTTACAATATTTTGAATCAGGCTCTGCATCTGGTGTGATTTCACACCAGCTGCTCATTGGCTAATGGCATTTTTTGGTGGGGATCGTGAGTTATTAGGCTACCTCAGACTCTACCAATCTTGCACTTTTAGTACAAAGGAATAGACCTACTATTTACATTTAGCCTGCAACTATCTAAAATGTGTTAATATGTCATATAAACCCCTAAAAAGCCCAAAATCATACTGAGTAAGGTAAAAATAGGGTTACTATTTTTTTTTATTAATTGTAAATAATAAATCAGTGATTTTGGGTTTAATTGCAGGTGCGTTGTTTCAAAGATTTAGTAAAATATGCATACATTTTTAGTTGTACACATGTATTCTATTAAGCCAAAATAAATGAGAAAGTCGTAAGGTAGGTTCATATTACATTTAATTTTTTTATGTAAAATTTTATATACCTATGTGTGCCACTGGAATTAAACTCAAATTCTGATAATTGAAAATAATTAACAAGCTAAAAATGTACTCTTCGCCGGTTTACTAAACTTTTTATATAATTGTTACACATTCTATAGGATACTCTTCACAGTTTTTTGTAAATAATGTTAGTTTTAGACATTTTTAATTTTATAGTACGAACTTGGTGAAAGACTCACTGTAAAATAAAGAAAAAATAAAAAAAAAGTATTCCATACCCCATGTGGGGTTTCAAACCTGGGACCCTTGGATTCCAAGTCAAAAGCGTAAGAACTACCTAACACGTAAAAAAATGTAAAAAATGTAATTTTCAAAAAAACAAAAATTAAAAAAAAAAATTCTTAAATTTAGATCATTAATAACATTTTTATTTACTGATCGATTTTGTTAAAAAACAAAAGGGTTCTTCCCCGAGCTAACACTAACTTACTGTCCAAATTTCAGTACAATCGGATTTTTCTTTCTCGAGTTATCGTGCTTACAAGAAACGTGACGGGCAGACGGACATTTTGAAAGTTGTTCAGAATTCATTCACTAACACAATGATATGAAATTTTTTTGTCTGCGAGCGATATTTACGGTTTTAGAAATGTGCCGATCAAATACAATATACTCTTTGTTTTCGTATTTGCGAAGAGTATAATAAGCTGACAAATGAAAGGCACGTGATTTTTTTAAAAGTTTTTTGATATACTTTATCAATAAAGTGGTCTGCGTTGACAATTTTTTGATACTAGGTTGTTTATTAATATCAAATTTTAAAACGTTAACACATGCAGATATTTCAATCGAGGCAGACATATTTTATTATTTGGCGACATTTTCTGATTTAGACAGTTTAAGTGCAACAAGTTTTCGACAAAGAATTATTAAAGACACAATTATTTATGATGTTCTCAAAGCAGGCTTAAAATTTGATTGCAAGTACTAACGGTTTTAAGATTTTATAAAAGGTTTTAAGGTAGACTTGAAAACATCTTGCAGATTTGGGTTCTAAAGTACTGTTGGTTTTATTGATAGTTTTAAGGAAAATATTTATAAAAGGTCTTTTTTGGTTTTATGCCGGGTTTATTGTAGCTTTTAAGAGGTTATCTAGTATAAACAGTTTTACGATCAGTTTTACGCACACCATTTAGACAGTTTAAGTGCAACAAGTTTTCGACAAAGAATTATTAAAGACACAATTATTTATGATGTTCTCAAAAGGCTTAAAATTTGATTGCAAGTACTAACGGTTTTAAGATTTTATAAAAGGTTTTAAGGTAGACTTGAAAACATCTTGCAGATTTGGGTTCTAAAGTACTGTTGGTTTTATTGATAGTTTTAAGGAAAATATTTATAAAAGGTCTTTTTTGGTTTTATGCCGGGTTTATTGTAGCTTTTAAGAGGTTATCTAGTATAAACAGTTTTACGATCAGTTTTATTATATAGACTTAATAACCTCTTGTAGATTGTGATAAAACTTAAATTGTTACTTAGGATGGCACTTGGAGGTTCAGTCCTGCTTAATTGTGTGTAACAGAGATGGATAAAAACCCGGTTATTTGTTGTTTTTTTTTTGGCAGGAAGAAACTGGTTTTTGGTCCGATACAATATTTTTTTATCAAAATGAATTCCCAAAATATTCTTTTTTGCAATGAATGCATTGCGGATATTTTTTACCAATCTCAGTGTTTATTAATAGTAAATTCATTAAAACATTCCCAAATAACGGATTTAGTTCTTTCCAAATTTGAAAACAATTCCTTTCAGTATGAGCACTATTTCACGTTAGAAAGTTTGGTAAAAAGTTTCATGGTGAAATCTAGATTGGGATCATTAAGTCACTGCACACGTTGGTCAACTCGTCTAATTCTCAAACTTTGCAGAAATGAAATACCCATAATACTCCAGGCATTCGAGAATTTTACCTAGAAAAATTCATGGTAGTTCTGGAAATAGGCTTTCTTTATGTTTTTTAGCTCGCTGAATCCAAATTTTCAACGGAACCCTCTCAAATTTAGAAAGAAAAAAGTTTTTATTTTTTTTTTATCGTTTTTTTTTTGTTTTAGAGAAAAAATACCCAGATATTCAGAAAGCAAACAAAATTTACAACAAATAAGGTCCTTTGACGAATGGGAGGGGAGCGAGTGGGTCCCAAAACATGCGTCTCGGCTCTGCGCATGCATTTAGGTATCAAACGGCAACTCCACAGTTGCTCTCTCATCTTTAGATCATCTTGGGGTACCACACTTCTCGATCTAGCGTGTCTTGTCTTTCCCCCCGACCCATAACACCTGCCAGTTGCTCGAAAATTGATAGCAACATGTTGATCGCAATTGCAGTTTTTTAGGCGTTTTATCCTCAGTTTATATTGTTTATAGCTTTCATTGCAAAAAACTTTTTTTTTGCATGAGAACTTAACTGAACTGTAATTTTGAACAGGGTTGATGCAACTTTAAATTGTTTCATTTGCGAGCAACCGTTTTTGGATGACACAACAGAGAACGTAACGGAAAAGGTTTAAAATCTTTCCAGACCGCGGGTTTAAAGCGGAAAGACAGTAAATATGATCTTTTAACTAGGCGTACAATGCTTGTGGTGCATAGGAGGTGTCAAAGGTTATACGTTAAAGAGAAGCTAATCGCATCATATGTAAAAAACAGACCATTGCTGGAATATCTCGTGATTCCGCGAAGGAGCTCCGAGACAGAGTTTTTCTTTCAAACAGAATTGTTTTTATGCGATGAAATAATATCGGTTAATTATTTTGAACAGCAAAGTCGTTTGCCTCCAGAGCGACGGGACCCTGTGTATAATGTACGTCAGCTAAATATACGGAATAAAGCCATAGATTTTGCGAAAAATTGGAAAGTAGATTGGGGTAATAAAAATGGGCATCGCTTGACTTCTGTGAAAGGCGATTTAGTGGCGGAACAAGCTCGGTATCATTTGTCTTGCAAGAAAAAGCTTATTCTAATTCTAAAACTCAAATCTGAAGAACCTGTGAAGCGTGGGGCTTTTGGATTTGAAGTACAAGCTGCCATGAAGTACGTATTTTCTTTTCTCGAAGAAAATGAGCACGAGTGTCAACTTTATTCGTTTAAACAACTTGTAGATCAAATTAAATGTGACTATAAACCTCATATTAAAACAATCAAAGCTCAACTTGTCGCTAAGTATGGTGATGGCATTATTTCAGAAACCCCCAACAAACCTGCAATCTTAACTTTGACTGAACTTAGTGCATGCAGTCCCGCAGCGCCGAGGCTCATGTTTCGAGGCTTGCTAGCGCTTCCCCGTTCGTTCAACGTTAAAATGTCAAAGGACCTTTTTTGTTGTAAATTTTGTCTACTGTCCCAATCTCTAGGTACCTTTTTCCTAAAATGAAGAAAAAAAAGATAATAAAAAACTATTTTTTTTTTTCTAAATTTGAGGGGGTTCCGGAGGAAATTTTTGGTGGGAAGTTAAAAATTCGGATTCAGCGCTCCAAAAAACGTAAAGTAAGCATATCTCCAGAACTACCATGAATTTTTCCAGGTAAGGGCCCTATGGTCTCCGATGCCTGGAGTATAATATAATAATCATATCGTTGTTTTCATTATCTTTTATGTTGAGTCTACTTTGATTGATTAGAGATCATCTTCATTAGCTTATTTTGTAGTGTACAGTATTTAAAAAAAAATTAAATTATACAATAAATCACTTGGTCCTTTGACGAATGGGAGGGGAGCGAGTGGGTCCCAAAACATGCGTCTCGGCTCTGCGCATGCATTTAGGTATCAAACGGCAACTCCACAGTTGCTCTCTCATCTTTAGATCATCTTGGGGTACCACACTTCTCGATCTAGCGTGTCTTGTCTTTCCCCCCGACCCATAACACCTGCCAGTTGCTCGAAAATTGATAGCAACATGTTGATCGCAATTGCAGTTTTTTAGGCGTTTTATCCTCAGTTTATATTGTTTATAGCTTTCATTGCAAAAAACTTTTTTTTTGCATGAGAACTTAACTGAACTGTAATTTTGAACAGGGTTGATGCAACTTTAAATTGTTTCATTTGCGAGCAACCGTTTTTGGATGACACAACAGAGAACGTAACGGAAAAGGTTTAAAATCTTTCCAGACCGCGGGTTTAAAGCGGAAAGACAGTAAATATGATCTTTTAACTAGGCGTACAATGCTTGTGGTGCATAGGAGGTGTCAAAGGTTATACGTTAAAGAGAAGCTAATCGCATCATATGTAAAAAACAGACCATTGCTGGAATATCTCGTGATTCCGCGAAGGAGCTCCGAGACAGAGTTTTTCTTTCAAACAGAATTGTTTTTATGCGATGAAATAATATCGGTTAATTATTTTGAACAGCAAAGTCGTTTGCCTCCAGAGCGACGGGACCCTGTGTATAATGTACGTCAGCTAAATATACGGAATAAAGCCATAGATTTTGCGAAAAATTGGAAAGTAGATTGGGGTAATAAAAATGGGCATCGCTTGACTTCTGTGAAAGGCGATTTAGTGGCGGAACAAGCTCGGTATCATTTGTCTTGCAAGAAAAAGCTTATTCTAATTCTAAAACTCAAATCTGAAGAACCTGTGAAGCGTGGGGCTTTTGGATTTGAAGTACAAGCTGCCATGTGAAGTACGTATTTTCTTTTCTCGAAGACAATGAGCACGAGTGTCAACTTTATTCGTTTAAACAACTTGTAGATCAAATTAAATGTGACTATAAACCTCATATTAAAACAATCAAAGCTCAACTTGTCGCTAAGTATGGTGATGGCATTATTTCAGAAACCCCCAACAAACCTGCAATCTTAACTTTGACTGAACTTAGTGCATGCA